>JAZHEH010000952.1:2841666-4262500 GCA_036589455.1 Ateles fusciceps | reverse complement strand
AATGAAATTAATCAGTCTTTCGAATCATATGTGTAACTAATTAATGGAAAATTTAACGGCAGCTTAAAATTTTTGAAAACAAAAAATATTTCAAAATATTTATGAACTCTTAGAATAACATGGGCACATACATTCTCCCATACACATCATAAGAAGTTACTTTTTCTAATCATAAATCATTTTCTCTAGTTTCTGAATGTCATATGTCTTTTCAGAGTATTTAAGATATGCAGTATCTATTACTACATTGTCTTTAGAGTATTTCCTTATTACCATAGCATATAAAATAAATGAATGATTTAAGTTGCACAGGCCACAGTGACTAAAGGACCTTGCCATGCCTGGAAAATAAAATTTCCTACAGTGGACTATATGTATTTTTTAAAGACCATTCTCAATTTTCCAGGAATTATAGTTTGGAAGAACAAGTAGTCCAGTAGGTTAAATCAGATGGTTGAGAATTTCAAAGTTCAGTTTCTCACAGCATTAAAACTAGATATTTAGTCTGTTCTACCATAATAAAAATGCTACCCATCCCCCATATGATTTGGTTTATTTCAGAAGTTTAAATTAGTGGATATTTGTTAATAAATGTTTAGAGATCTGTAGATGACAAGTTTTATGTACTTACTTGTTCATAAACTCAAGTTTAGTCAAGGTCTCAGTTTTTATTATAAGTGATTATTTAGATAATGTTTTCTAATGAAGCTATCTTACTTTAAAATTACCTTTTTTTAAAAAAATTGTAATACTTTATAGGATTTGTAGCCTAAGAACCATTGGACATTTATTACCATTCAGTTAGTGTATCTAAGGTAAAAAAAGAAATTTCCAGTAGCAAAAGTTGAATTGGATTTTTAAAAAAAACTCATTTCATCAGCTATTATAATGTCACTGTATAATTCTTCTAACTAAAGATTTTGCTTGATAATACACAAGATGGTATAGCTAGGTACTTTCTACTAAAATGTGAATTCAGTTGTAAGCAAATTAGAATTTTTAAAAATTAGAATTAAAAAAATTTTAAATTGGAATTTTATAGGACAATAGTAATGTTCCTTGTCATTTTATTTAATGTTAATTATACTAACAGAGAGAGATATATACTAGTATTAGTTTCACTATTGTTGATGCCATGTTAAGATTTATTTAAGCACTAATTGTATTTAAATTGATATGATATTTTTTATAAATTGGAAATTTTGAATAGAATAGTTTATATTTAATGTTGTATAGAAATACACTTTAGGAATTTAGAATTAAAACTCTATCAGTTATTAAAGTCAGAATTTTGCGTATTCCTTTTTTGTCATTTTGGATTCCAAGTTGGAATCTGGTTCACTAGCTCTTAATAAACATGTTGAAAAAGTGTTCTGTGTTCAAAGTACTTTAAGAAGGGTTGAGTTAAACAAAGTTTAGTATGCTTCTTTACTATAAGATTACTCAAAAGCTGTCATTTTGTGAAACCTTTAAGAGGGGGAAGAGTATACAGTATTTCAAAAGCTTTGTTTGTTCATAAAAACATTTTTACTTTTGTTTACTTTCACCACATCTATTAACATTTCTTTGAAGAGCATTCCTTTTTCCTCTGTAAAAGAAAGCAATTGTTACCACATTTGAAAAATGGCAATTTGATTATGTTTACATGATCAATTAAAGGACAGATTTCCCCCATACATAAAACAAGTTAGTCAGCTTGCTGTAATTACAGCTCCTGTGTCTTTTTTAAATCTCAAATGTTCCAATTATTACTTGGGGTTTTTAGGTTGACTAGAGAAAGGGATGTTTGTCATAGATGTATGATTATATATAATCATTATATTCTATCCACAAAATCAGGATCCTGAAAGATTCTACCAAGTAATTCATTGGAAATAGTTCAGGAAGACCATAGAACAACAACTTGCAAAAAGTTGTAATGCTCTTCAAATGCCATAAAAGATATAACTTATATATTTTTTATGTTTTTGTGAGATAAAATTAGAGATTTTTCATGTTTTTACGTGCTAAAACAATACTGTTCTGTTTATGCCTCCAGTTGTGAAAATGCAACATTTTAAAACAATGTTTATTGACAAATTGAGGAAGTCAGGCTGTAAAATAACTATTTTACTCCTAGTAAACAGGTAAAGAATAAAAATGTAAAACATTTGATACAGAATAGACTTTTTAAAACTACAGACTATAAATGAGGTGACTTAGACAAGAAAGATTTGGAGGGCTTCAAAATCTTTCCTAGCTGTTAAAATTTTGTCAGGTATAGCTCTATATTAAGTACCCTTACCTACCAAATTTTATTTAAAAGTAATAATTAAGCAGTTAAGGCTTATAAAGTAGTTTTTTAAATTCCAAATTTCGATGTGGTAAGGTACAAATTAAATATACGTTGAAAGTGGACCCTTTAATAAATACCAAATCACTGTATATGTATACCGTCAGATAGGATTATTGTGTGAAAATTATTTGCAACTCTTGCATTTTTCTGAATGAAAATTAATAGTTAATGATTATTTTGTCATTCTTTTGTACAAAAGGACTTCAATGATCAGTAATATGAAAATAGAAGAAATCTTCATACATGCTTCTTCTTGAATCATTTTGACTTAATGAACAAAATCTTAGTTCGATGCACTGTGTAACCACATTACATATCAAAGTGCGTCTGTTGTATAAAGCTATCATTTCTCCTAATCCAACTAAGAAGTCCCAGATTCTGCTGCTAAATTTTCTAATCAATAATTTCAAGAATTACTTGAGTTGATGGGTCACCAAGAATAATTGCTGTAGTAAATATAATTAAATAAAGCTTATTTTATAATTTGATAAAATTCACATATCCTAACTAATGCTAACTTTTATTATCTATAAGAAACTAAAGTCACTTCAAGTATTTTCTTCACCCATTTTAAATAGTATGATAATCAATATAAGTTTGAAATAACCACATAGCCCATGATCTGTCTGTTTTAGGCAAACAACTATTGCATAGAAGAGAGTAGAATGATGATATTGAATATTCCTCTGCTAATACTCTAGTTTGCCAGTGTCCTCTTTCAGATGCTGCCTTAAATCCCTTTTGGATCTAAGTTATGTATAACAATTTTGGAAGTAAATTATGAGTAATAAAACTACAGATTCAGTTCATCCAAGGAATACTACTTATGTACCATGTTTTAGGTTCTCTGCTTTTTTTAACGCATCTAAGATAAACTTTTCTTTTTTAATCTTTTTATTTTTTTGAGACAGAGTACTCACTCTGTTGCCCAGGCTGGAGTGCAGTGGCGCAATCTTGGCTCACAGCAACCTCTGCCTCCTGAGTTCAAGTGATTCTCCTGGCTCATCCTCCCGAGTAGCTGGGATTACAGGTGCCCGCCACCATGCCTGGCTTATTTTTGTATTTTTAGTAGAGACAGAGTTTTACCATGTTGGCCAGGCTGGTCTTGAACTCCTGACCTCAAGTGATCTGCCTGCCTTTGCCTCCCAAATTGCTGGGATTACAGGTGTGAGCCACTACACCTGGCCGACTTGGCTTTTTTAAAAGCGTAATAACTGCATCATACTCTTGACTTAAACTGAGCTTGCAGACAGCTTAGCTATTTTCCACATAATACTCACAAGCCAGTCCTACTTTATCTAGTACATGTATAGTCTTACTTAAAAACAAAACAAAACCCCTCACATGCAGAACTGTCTTCTATCCACCCGTGTTTCCTTCTGTCTTTCTCAGACTTAGCCAAACCAATTACAGTAAATATCTAGTGAACGATATCCCGAAGGTTGTGAGATGAGAGCATGATTACTATGTTGACAACTCAAGTCGGGAAAGGTATCATTTGAGAGAGAGATGATGATGAGCTCAGTTTTAAACCTGCTTCAGTTGCTGGTGGTGATGTCTAAATAGAGATGTTATAAAGGCAGTTAGAGATATGGGTATGGACAGAGAATAAAGTCAAATGTACAGAGAGATTTGTGATTTTAGGTGGTAATTAAAACTGTCAAGAGTGTTTTGTATGGAGATGAAGTAGCTGTGGGAGGTGTTATTGCTTTCTCATATAAACTCAAGCAGAAGCTATTCACAGTGTCTTTAGCCCTTTCAGTAGTATGTACTTTTTAATCTAACTGACATCTAAGAACCTTTGAGGGACCTTTTAAGGGAAGTTTAGAGGATTTGTGAAATAATAAGTTTTATATTTGTGTTTCTTGAATTATTCATTCTAAGATTTATTCATTTATTAATCCTTGAGATTTATAGTATTGAAAAGAGTGATACTGATTTTGTGTTTGGCATGCATCATTTTAGCTGTTTATAAAATATCTAACTTATTTTTAAAAATTAATTAAAGCACATATTCTACTTCAGCAGTTAATAAAACTTGAACCATCTCCAGTTAAATGGATTAATTAATGGGTACTGGGGAACTATAAGGTAACAAATACCATTAAATGAACCATTCATTTTCTTTCATTTAGGATACAAGAAATTGAGAACACGTTGCTTCCAGTGGTGGAAACTGAGTGGCTGGGGGCAGGGTGTGTAGGTGGTGGGTCGCCTTTTCACAGTGTATCCTTTTGTGCTATTCAAATTTTGAACCATGAAATGATTTTACCTTGGGAACAGATCAAAGAAATTTAAATTTTGAAAATTGCTTCATTTACTTTAAACATGAGATTGTATTTTATGGTAGAAAATATTGACATTTGAGGTTAGAAGTCATGATTTCACATCCTGTTTTCATCATTTCCTGGACAGCTGGCCTTTCACTTCTTTGAATTGCAGTTTCTCATTTGAAAAGAGGGTGATGATAGTTGCCCTGCTTACCATACAGGGTAATTATGAGTTATTTCATTCAGTAAATATATCTCTGAGGCATATATTCTGCTAGATGTGATATGAGACATATTTCCAGTCCTTGGAGGATTTATTTTTAAGTGTGGAAGTAGACAAAATTTCAACCTATTGTGATGATGCAGATAAATATGCTGTGAAGATACATAGACATAGGATCCACAGTGTCAGCTTGGGAGAGTGGATGGATTGATGTTAGAGTGGTCCTCCTGGAAGACAAGGACATTTATTTGAGTTAAGTTTTGAAGAATTAGTTGGTTGGGAGAGGATGAGGAGAGGAGACATTTTATTCAGAATAAGCAACATCTCCAGCCCTATCTCATTTTATGTGTGTTTCTTGGTAAAACAATTTTGTTTTATTTTAAGTTTTGTTAGGAGAGGATACTGTAGCAGGTTCTTCCTTAGTTTTGCTGACTGTCAAAATCTTGACTGTAATTATCAAGAAGTTTGGGAATAGTGGCAAATCTCACTTAGGACTTTATAGTGACCACAAGGATTAGTGGAAAATGACTAAAACTCACTGAATTTTAACTACATACATTTTATTTTATAGACTATGAGCATTAAATCATCAGCTCCTGATGTCAGCCTTAGTCTTCCATGCTAAGGAACTAGTGAGAATTCTAAATTAATGCTGTTGACTTGCATTTTTCTAATTGAGTAGACTTTTTTCTTCCTACATCGAAGTAGTAAGTGGATACACTTTTCCTGGTGCCATATTGTTTTCCTTTATAGCACAATGAAAC
The DNA here is from genome assembly GCA_036589455.1 of Ateles fusciceps. Lineage (NCBI taxonomy): Eukaryota > Metazoa > Chordata > Mammalia > Primates > Atelidae > Ateles > Ateles fusciceps. Next base: position 4,256,908 of record JAZHEH010000952.1, on the reverse strand, counting down.
TTCTTACCCCCCATAATGGTCTGTAGACTTAATATCTAGCTACTTAGTTCCCACTCTCCATTAAGTTGCAGTTTATATGCCTTGATATTTTATTATTTAACACCTAATGTCCTGTAAGTTACAGAAGTACTTTGAAAATGCAATGTAGATAGAAGGTAATATTATTTATTCTGGATATTATCCTCTAGTTGCCACCATGATTATTAAAAACAAAGTGGTTTGTTTTTTTTTTTGAGACAGAGTTTTACTTTTGTTGCCCAGGCTGGAGTGCAATGGTGTGATCTTGGCTCACTGCAGCCTCTCCCTCCCGGGTTCAATAGATAGTCCTGCCTCAGCCTCCCGAGTAGCTGGGATTACAGGCATGCACCACCACGCCTGGCTAATTTTGTATTTTTAGTAGAGATGGAGTTTCTTCATGTTGGTCACACGGGTCTTGAGCTCCTGACTTCAGGCAATCCACCCACCTCAGCCTCCCAAAGTGCTGGAATTATAGGCATGAGCTACCATACCTGATCAAAAGCTAAAACAAATTTACACTATTTTAGATTTAAGTGTGAAATGTAGACTTTTACACAAAATTTATATGGAGCATTTTTTTTAATATAGTAGAAAACATAAAACTGGGGATTGTATAGGTAATTTAATCTTTACTTCATGTTTATTTGTAGATAGGGAAAAATAAGTGATACTTCAATTTCTAAATGATTTGTTTAGAATGAATTAGTCCAAAGTAGAAAAGCATTATTTCTGTACTTACAGAACAGTCTTTGCTGTTAGTGACTGTCACTTTAGATATTTTGGCTTCAAGTAACAGAAAACAAAACTGTATGTGGCTTAAACTATAATGATATTTATTATCTTCTACAATAAGAAAACTAGAAGCAGTATCCTTTTAGGGTTAGTTGATTCAGTAATTCAATATTATCGTCAAAGACTGGAGTCCTCTGACCAGATTCACCTGTCTTTTTAGGCAGGATTTCCTCATGATCCCAAGGTGCCTGACACAAGTGGCAGGTGTAACACAGAAGTGACAATGTCCGGGTGAGAAAATGGATTATATCCTATTTAGGAGCAATGACAACCTTCTCAGAACCCCCAGCAGATGTCTCTTATCTAACTTTGGCCAAAATTGGGTCATTTGCACATGCCTAAACTATTGCTTAGAAAAGGGAGTAAAATCATTGTGACTGGTTTCTTCCTTTTGTGACGTGGTAAAAGCCCCATAAAACTGCATACCTCAACCATACCTTGGCTTTCTGTTGAAACTGCTCTCTATAACCCTGATGTGACAGGCAAGCAGTCCAAACCCACGCCATCTTGGCCCCTGCAACTTGTAATAAGTAACTAAGGTCTGTAATTTCCACCCTACCCAGGCAATGTGTAAACTAATGCTTATCTTGACTTCTGTGACCCACTTAAGTAACAATCCGGAATGTCCGAAGCCCCTCACCCTCATCTCCGTCCAGGAGGTGATTTACGAAATGTCCAAAGTCCACTGGCCCCCGGAATGTCTGAAGCCTCTCACCCCCACCCCCCACCCCTCACCCTGACCCCCGAGGTGGTTTACAGTCATAAAAGGTCTTGACACCCTCCTTTCAGGGCCGCGAGTTGGAGAGACGCAAGTCCTCCGTAGCCGCTGGCAATAAAGACCCTGCAATTTGGCATACTTTTGTCTTGGTGTTGACTTTCTATGCTTGCTCCAGTACAGCACTTTGAAGGGCATGACTTCTTGGCTGATCATAAACAAAACAGGATTCTGTTGGCAAGTAAGAAGTAGTGGAATGGTTGCTGGGTAGGTAGCAGTGCCTGCTGTAATTGAACACATTTAGACTTTTATGTTCAAATGTTTGAGATTTACTTAAATTAGTAGCTAAGAATATGAAATTTAACAGCTCTTTGGCACTTAACAAATGTGAGAACTTGGACAAGGTACTGAAGTTCCATTAATTTTGATGTAGTAGTTACTAAAATGAGAATAATACTAGTATCTATTTGGTTTGTTTTGAGGACTTAAATGACATATGCGGCATTTAGCACGCTTTGGCACACTGCTTGGTTCTTAGTAAGTGGTCAGTATGTGTTAGCTGCCTTTATCATTGTATTTAATTTTAATTTATCTTACGTGATTCAAGCTTTTGCCTAAATTCATTACATATTGTATTTCATGAGACACCAATATCATAACTGTCTGTTCTTAAATTATAACTGTTGAACTTCACCAAACAGCAAAAAAGCTTTAGGAGAGCAGATTTGGTGATACCCATTGGAAATGCTAAAACTTGAAATGTCATTCATCCGATCTGACTTCTTTCATCAGTGTTATTTTATCAATCTCTAGCTTAATTTCATTAATAGTATCATTTTTTGATCAGCTTCCTGGAATACAGTAACTTAGATTTTATTCATTTCTGAAATATTGATGTTTTCATTAAGTTATATTTTTGTTGAAAGGCTCTTTTAAAAACCTTGTGGAGAGGCATAATTAGCAAGAGATTGTAAAATAGAGATGATGTTAAATAGGGTCATAAGTATTAAATGCAAAAAGTACCTACTAAAGGTCTGTTCATATTTTTAGTCTCTCAATTTAAGTTTCTTCTTTTCCATAATCTCTCACACAACACAAATCTCAAATATACTGTTTGTTTCTTCAGAGAAGGAGAGTTTGTCATCAGCTTTATCAATAGAGGAGAACTGTATATAACAGGAAAAAGGAAATTAGTTATACTAGAGATTTCAAACAGGGACTTAACACAAGGAATTGATGACAGGTGTTGGTGTAATTTTTATAAAATGCCAAACTTTTATTAGCTGATCAGAAGTCTTCTGATCTTACCCACTTTTTACAGCATTTTTTAAAAACTAAACATTATTAACTGCTTATTATGTTCTAGGCACTGTGGGAAGTATCCTGCCCAAAGAAGACTGTTTTTATAAGTCCAGGTTAAATGGATTCTCTTTTTCACCAATTGCTTCATTTTACAGCCATAACCATTTGTTGCATGTGTGCGTGTGTGAGTGTGTGTGTCAGGGGAATGGAGTTCCTGGAGTTTCTAACTGTTTTCATTTTATAATTGAGAGAAAAAACATGACTTCTTTATCATATCATTAATATCTTCTACGTTATTATTCATTGTCTCTGTTCCTTAAAATTTATTCCATCCTTCTTAAAGATATTTCTGTAAGAGCTCACACTAAGATCCTCATTTGGACTGATTGATTTCCAGGCCTGTAGCACAGTTTTAACCTTGGGATATATTTTTCCTTTGTTAGGGATTATGTTGACAATGACTTCTTGGTTTCATGGCTTCTTTTCTTGATTTGCATCTTTAGTTTGTTGGAGTATGTTAAGTAAATTTCTCAGAAAGGTGACATAGTAGATAAACTTTTTAAATTTTTCTATAACTAAAAATAGATCCCTTGGCCTATAACTTCTTTCATCAGTTATTTACATAGCTTATTTATTGCCTCTTTCAAATTTTAACTCATGTATCCTCTTCTCAAAGAGACATTCCTATTTTAAATTGCAGACCCCCTGTATTACCAGTCCTCCTTCAGGGCTTTTTCTCCATAGCACTTTTCATAATCTAACATGCTAATTTTCTTTATTTCCCCCACTAAAAAGTACCATAGGGCAGGGATTTTTGTAGTTCACTGCTGATCCTTCCTTGGTACATAAAATCATACCTGGCACATAGTAGTCCTTTAATAAATAATTGTCAAGTCGGTTAATGAATTTTTCCCACCACCTTTTATTATAGCTATAAATCTAGGTTATAAATCATTTTCTCCCTAAACTTTGAAGGGATTATACCATCTTCTTCTGATACCTAGTGTTATTAATAAGAAGTATAAGTCAATCTGATTCTTCCTTTTACAGATGACCTATTTCTTCTCTTTTTGAAAGCTTTAATTTTTATGGAGCTCTGGAAATTCTTTTTTTTTTTTTTTATTTTTATTTTTGAGATGGAGTTCCTCTTTGCTCAGGCTGGAATGAATGCAGTGGTATGATCTTGGCTCACTGCAACCTCCGCCTCCTGGTTTCAAGCGATTCTCCTGCCTCAGCCTCCTGAGTAGCTGGGATTACAGGCGCTTGCCACCACACCCCACTAATTTTTGTATTTTTAGTAAAGATGGTGCCTCACCATGTTGGCCAGGCTGGTCTCAAACTCCTGACCTCAACTCATCCTCCCACCTTGGCCTCCCAGAGTCCTGGGATTACAGGTGTGAGCCACTGGAAATTCTTCATAGATTTTTATTTTTGTTTTTTAAATGGATTCTGCTTACTTCTAAAAGACACTTATGAAGCCCTTTCAGTTAAGATTGCTTTTCTTTTCCAGCTTTGGGAAATTTTGTTCTAAAAAACAAATTCTTTATTTGCTTTGTTTCTGCTCTATAACTGCTGTGGGTTATATAATGAACCTATCAGATTTATTTTATTTTCCCATGGTGTTTCATTTCTCTCTTTTTAATTTTACTTTTTTTTGTGGTAAAAGTTTTAATATGCTTATTAATGTTTAAATACTGAAATCTGGTGTATTTTCTTTGACTGAAATGAAATATCAAATAGTGGGCTAAAATAGGAGTAGATTGATTTAATATTTGCATTTTGTTCACTAATAATTTAATGACAAAATTTGAGTTATCACATTAGTAGAAAAAGTAAGTGTTAGGAAATGATCACTGGTTGATGGGAAAAGGAGTTAGTCTAATTTCACTATGCTATTTCACTATTATGCACTATGTATTTAAAAATTTTTTTAGGAAGAAAATATTTCATGTCTATAAAATTTATAGGTAGGAATGTTCATCACAGTATTATTTATAATAAGGGAATGTGTTAAATATCCAATAGAATAATGCTTTAATATGCTGTCATCTTAGTGCTTTGAAATACTTCACAATCACTAACAGCTATATTTTCAAAGAACATTGAATGACATTGGAAGTGATTTATTATCCAAATTATTGTTATTTATTAATATTATTATATACTTTTTGAGACGGTCTTGCTCTGTTCTTTGGGCTGGAATGCATTGGCACAATTATAGCTAACTGCATCCTTGACTCCCTAGGCTCTAGGGATCCTCCCACCTCAGACTCCTGAGTAGCTGGAGCTACAGATCCATGCCACCATGCCTGGCTAATTTTAAAAAATTTTTTGTAGAGATGAAATCCCGCCATGTTGCCCAGGTTGCTCTCAGACTCCTGGCCTCAAGTGATCCTCCTACCTCAGCCTCCCAAAGTGTTGGAATTACAGGTGTGAGCCACTGCACCTGGCCCAAATTATTTTTTTATATATCTAAATGTAAATTTTCACACACACATGTTAAGAGAAAAAGACTAGTGGACAATACTCAAAATGTTAATACAGGTCCATAATCCCTTATTTTGAAAACCCTTGGGCCCATATGTGTTTGTGATTTTTTGAATTTTACAGAAGTAATATATATTTCCATAATAGCATCTAGAAAAGTTCTCTGTAATCATACACGTTAATATTTCTGCAGTGAAACATGACTATTCACATTAAATGGTACACAGAAATTCTGTAAATCATGTTATCTCATTTGAGGTCACACTTCGCTGCTAAATGAGTTGTATCTAATAATAAAACAATGTTATTTTTTTAAAAACCTTTTGGGTTTCAGAATTATGTATATTTTGAATTGGTAGTGATTAGGAGTGATTTTTGAGATATCGGTTTTTATAAATTTTTATTTTTATAAATATGTACATATGTACATTATAGAAAATATCTTAGTTTCAAATTTTAAAATGCATACTTGTCTTCCATTTTCTTGTTAAATCTTAGGCTTTCCTACAAATGAGAAAAGAGCCAAATTCACCAGAAGTTATTAATTCATTGATTCAACAAATATTTATCCAATAACTACTATTTTAATAAGCATAAAGATACTCAACCTTATTAGAGAAATATTTCAAACCATAATATAAATATTATTTCACACTCTTCTGATTGTCAGAAGTTTAATAATTCTGACATTCTCAGTTCACCAGGATGCCAAGAAGTAGGAAATTTCATACACTACAGGTTGAATATCAACTGATGAAACTACTTGGAAAGCAATTTGATGATATTTACTGAAGTTCAAGTTGTATATGTACTTTATAAAACCTCTTCAGCATCATCTGACTTGTCATCAGTACATTGATTTGTATTGTATAACAGTGGAACCTTTATTATTTCTCATACCACATTTTACCCTAGCCTTTATTCACTGTAGTTTTACATGCTGGCATTACTGGGTTCTCACTAAATGCGTGATTTTTTTTTTTCCTTTTTCAGGGCAATACATGCTATTCAATAACTTGTTTCCTGGGCCTTTTCACAAAATACAACTTTTTAAGCAAAAACGTAATTTGTATTTATTTTGATATGTCAATAACCATGCAAATATGCAGCACCTTTACTTATCTCATGTGATAGGTAGTTAAGTAACTCTTTAGTGTTGCTGGAGCCATTGCTGCTGTTTTTCATAGACAAGCACAATGAAGTAGGATGACTTGGATTATCAATCAGAATTATCTGTGGGCCTGGGCATAGAATCCTCTTCTTCTGTTGTATACTTCTTCAGAAGTCACCATGTTGTTCTTATTGCTCAATTTTTGTGAATCACTTTTTTTCTGCTTCAGAATTGTTTTATAAATATATATTTCTGTCTTTAAATCGAAAATATTAAAAGGCAACAGTGAGATTTCTAGACTCAACTTTTTATTCATTCAGCCAACATTGAGTGCCTACTATGTAAGAAGATCAGTTATACAATATAAATACAACCTAATCCTCTCTTCAAGGAACTTAAAACCTAGCAAGTAAGTGGCTTCAGTGTAGTGTGTTAATGCTAATATAGTTAAGTAGGTGTTGGATAGAATTAAGTGGAAGTCTTTCAAGTCGGGTACCAGCAACCCTTTTTTGTAAAGGACCAGATATTATATTTTAGGTTTTGCAGGCCATATGGTTCTATCACAACTACTCTTCTCTGCTCTTCTTGCATGAAAGCAGCCATAAATTTATATATATGTGTTCCAATAAAACTTTATTTATGAATATTAACTTTGAATTCCATATTTTCATATGACAATTTTTTAAAAAAAGTTTTAACCATTCAAAAATGTAAAAACTGTTCATAGCTCTTAGACTATACAAAAACAGATTACAGAACAGATTTGGCTTCCTGGCCATAATCTGCCTACCTCTGTTTAAGTCTTTGAATTATAGGATGTTATGGAATTGGCCTCTCTTTGATTGCCTATCCAATTCCAGCTACTTTCATTACTAGGGGAGTTTAGTAACATACCAGGTTTAGAAGTATTGAAAGTCTCATTGCTAATCCAGTAGTTTCTGAATATTCTTGATACTCTGAATAATAATCATGATTATATAATAATAATGATAATAAAACAACAATAGTAATACTGTTGCATTGATGATATGCTCACAGGTCCCAAACTCAAAGGCTTACAAAGGCCAAGTATAATGCCTGACTGTTAATGAAACAGGGGGTTATGTGAATTGGGGCAAAGGAATAGCACGTAACCCTTCTACAAGAGATAACAGCCACCACTTAGCTTCCTCCAGTAGTGGGAATACAACTCCCATGTTTCCTGATGAAAACATCCAAGAGAAGCCAGAAATTCAGATATATATGTCAAATCCCCCAGCTTTTTAATGTGACAACACAGTTTTTTTAAAAATATTCTTTCTTTTTAACATTGTGAGTCAAATAAAATCATCTTTAGGTTTCATTTAAGCAGCCTGGTAGTTTGCCATCTCTGCCCTAACAAGTTTCTTTTACTATTTAAAGGGAACTTTTAGAGAAGTATGTTTAGTGATACGCATTAATGATTTTATTTTAAAATTTTATATCTCAAATGATATTTTAATATTGAAAATTATTAAAACAGTTTTAAATTATAAATCAAATGCAGATTTCTGTATCTGACATTCACATGTTTCATTTGTCATGCTTGAATGGATCAGTACTTGCAGCTTTCCCCTGAAGTTGACTTTGTGGTCACAGCTTTTTTTCCCTTTTTTGTCAACAGCTTTATTGAGATATAATTCACATACCATACAATTAACCCATTTTAAATCTACAATTTATTGGCTTTTAGCATATTCACAGAGTTGCGCAACTGTCACCACAGTCATTTTTAGAACATGGTCCTTACCCGCAAAAGAAACCTTACTCCCTTTAGCTATCACCCTTCCAAGTCCCCTGTTGTCCCCAGTCCTACATAGCCACTAATCTACTTTACATTTCTATAGATTTGCCTGTTTTGGATATGTCCTATAATGAAATCACATAATATGTAGCCTTTTATGTCAGGCTTCTTTTTTACTTAGCATGTTTTCAGGCTTCATCCATGTTGTAGCTTGAATCAGCACTTCATTTTTTTTTTAATTGCCCAGCATTCCGTTTTATGGATATACCACATTTTCCATTGGTTATTGGACTTCCACAGTTTGCCTGTCATGCATAATGTTGCTGTAAACATTCATAGACATGTTTCCTATGGGCATATATTTTCATTTTTCTAGGGTGTATACCTAGAAATGGAACTGTCAGGACATATGGCTACACTATTTAACTTTTTGAGGAATAGTCAAAACTTTTCTAAAGCTACTACACCAGTTTTGATTGCCATCAGCAACATTTGATGGTTCCAACTAGTCTACATCCTTGCATCTTGCCAACAGCCAGATGGAGTAAGCTATTTGTAATGCATATGGTCTATGAAAGCTTTTTCTTCTGCTCTTTAGTTACTGTGTATATAGGAATGTTAATATTTTCTTGGACTATTCTTTTATATTAAAACTTTAATAAACCCGAATTAGGGGAGATTAAACTATTATGGTTAATTTAATTTGGATTATCTAAAGGATAATCAGAACTTTGTATTGCAGTATTTCATATTGTTGAAACTTTTCCCAATGTGCTTTTTCAATACTTTTTCTTACTTTAGTAAGTAAATACTAGTTTGTTTCCACCACTTGTCTATGAGAGAACCACGTCTAAGTTATCTATCCCAGTTCCTTGCACTAATCTAGTCTTTCTTTGTTTTGGATTTGACATGCTATCTACTGAATTTTTCCCTGCCAGTAAACTGAGCTTTTACCATTGTGCTGTTTCAGATACATGTTTGGAAGACATATTTAAAAAAAAAAAAAGACATTTGTATTAGTATATACTAATTTTTGAGTATCACTTTCACAGTGTAATTACATACGGAAATGGGTTTTTAATTTAAAAATTAAGAATTTCATGCTTTGATAGATTGTACTTATGTTAGGCAGGTATAGAACTTAAGAGCATGAGTATCATACTTATATCTATGACTAAACTCTTTTTCTTCTGTTCTCACCCCCCATCTAGTATATTTACTTTGGTATTTTAAATATAATATGTTTTATATCTACACAGTTTCTTTGTTTCTTATGATCTAGAGAGAAAGCTAATTTTCTGAAACATTTTTGGCTTTTTTTATAGGTTAGTCAAAGAAAAAGTGATGTATGAAAAAGAAGCAAAACAACAAGAAGAAAAGATTGAAAAAATGAGAGCTGAAGATGGTGAAAATTATGACATTAAAAAGCAGGTAAAATTATAAATAACAATAGCTAACATTTACAGAATGCTATATTAACTAATGTAGTTTTTAAAGTAGTTCTCTGACTGAGATGATATTATTATTTACTTTTTTACTATTAAAACTTCCATTTAAAGATAAGGAAACTCAAACACAGGTTAAGTAAGTGCCCAAATCACACAATTGCTAAGTGACATAGCTCTGGTTTTGTTTTGTTTGTTTTGTTTGAGACAAGGTCTCACTCTGTCATCCAGACTGGAGTGCAGTGGTATGTATGATTATGGCTCACTGCAGCCTTAACCTCTGGGCTAAAGTGATCCTCTCACCTCAGCCTTCCAAAGTGCTGGGATTACAGGCATGAGCCACTGCACCTAGCATAGCTAAGATTTGAACCCAGGCATTCTAGCTCTAGTATTTGTACTCTTAACCACTAAACTCTACTACCTTTCCAATTTTAAGTATCAAATATAAAAATGGACTAATATTACTTATATATTTAAATTCGCAAATATTTTCTCCAAACTGATGTGAAGACCATCAAAATAAAATATGTATTACACTTTTCAATGGCTACTTCTGATTGTTTGCATGACAGATTTCAGTGGCCTTAACATTGCATGTAAGGTTTTTCTTGATTTTGACATCTGCTTATCTAACCTCATTTCTTACCAATCCCTATCTGGACCTCTTAGGTGCCTTTTAGCTCCCTGAACATGCCCTTTCTTCTTTGCCTCTGAAATTTTGCATGTCTGAGATGCTCTTACTCCTGGTCTTACCTACCCTCTCTTTATTAATTTCTATTCTTCCTTGAGGTCTCTTCTACAATTACCACTAGACTGAGTTAAGTGCCCCTCCTTTTTACTCCCGTATCACTTTCTTTATTCCCATCATAGCATATATTGAACATTCATTCTCAGCTGACTCTTGCTTCATAATTCCTTGAGAAAATAGAGGCTATTAGGGGAACTTTCTCATATTCTTACTACAAAATCTATCAACTTATCTGCATCTGTACCACCTTCCTTCCTGTAAGAGTAGATTATGTGCCTTAGCCCTTGTTAATCAGTGACCTTGTTATTATTCTTTTTTTCCTCATCTTACATACCTCAATAGCATTTGACACAAGTTGCCACTTTCACCTTGAAACTTGACATATCCTCGAGGTTTTCAATATTAAAATCTTGATTTCACACTAACCCAACCTACTCCCTCAAACAAAAAACTATTTCTTCTTTCTTTTTCTCATCTCAGTAAATGGTACATCCACTCACCAGATACCCAAGCCAAAAATTTAGTTAGTCCCCTCTTCATATTTTTCTCTCTAATAATCACATCTAATATCAGCATCTTCTATTTCTTTCTTTTTCTTTTTTTTTAAATTTTTTTTATTTTTTTTGATACAGAGTCTCACTCTGTCGCCTAGGCTATAGTGCAGTGGTGTGATCTCGGCTCACTATAACCTTCACCTCCTGGGCTCAGGCAATACTGCCTCAGCATCCCGAGTAGCTGGGATTACAGGCATGTGCCACCACACTTGGCTAATTTTGTATTTTTAGTAGAGACGGGGTTTTGCCATGTTGGCCAAACTGTTGAACTCCTGACGTCAGGTGATCTGCCCACCTTGGCCACCCAAAGTGCTGGGATTACAGGCGTGAGCCACCACGCCTGGCTAGCACCTCCTATTTCTTAATCTCTCTATTTTTCTCTCTACTGCCATTGTTCTAGTCCAGTCCACTGTCATCTCTTGCTTGTACTATTTATTGCAGAAGCCTCTCAGTTGGCATACTTCTTTCACTCTTGGCATCCTCCATTCCTTCCCCACCACAACAACCCAATTAATCTCTATAAAATGTACCTCAGGTTTCTTGGTCTTCTACTTAAAATCTAGTGTTAGATACATTTAAAATAATTTCCAGATGACAGTTTTAAAAAAGGAGAGTGTGAGCCAGCTTATACAGACTATATCTTAAAATTTATTTTTAAAATCAGCTTTATGAACTCACAGTTGTTTTTTCATGTAAGTTGTGGTGTAACTGGTAATCACACTTAACTCAGGCTTAATTCAGCAAAATTAATCAATCATTTAAAATAGACTTTTTTGTAGGGAGTTGCTTTCTGCTGTGCAAAAGAAATGCAGTAGCACCTGAAACATCTTGTTGGCTCTCTCTTCCTTTGGCTTTCTAGGAAGAGAAAGTTTATTTTATTAAACTTTTAGGCAAGGCTGCCTTCCTTTATTTGTGATATAGCACTTTGCATATAAAAGACATTTGTGTGTCAGATACTCATAAATTGAGGGAGGATTAGTAAATAGATGTGTAGATATAGTATGTCCCCCTTATTTTATTTTTTAATATTAATAAATTATGTTGGGCAATGGGGGCTCTCTCTGTTGCCCAAGCTGGCATCAGTGAAGAAAGATAATTTGACTTCTTTTACTTTACTTTTTAAAATTTCCCTGGGTTATTGGGGAACAGGTAATGTTTGTTACACGAGTAAGTTCTTTAGTGGTGATTTTTGAGATTTGGGTGCACCCATCACCCAAGCAGTATACACTGCACCTGATTTGTCGTCTTTTATCCCTCACCCCCGTCCCACCCTTTCCCCTGAGTCCCCAAGGTCTGTTGTGTCATTCTTATGTATTTGTATCCTCATAGCTTAGCTTCCACTTCTGAATGAGAACATATGATGTTTGGTTTTCCATTCCTGAGTTACTTCACGTAGAATAATAGTCTCCAATTCCATCCAAGTTGCTGCGAATGCCATTCACTCATTCCTTTTTATGGCTGAGTAGTATTCCATCGTGTATATGTCTACACATATACACGATGGAATATTATCATGGTTTTTTTACTCGTTGATTGATGGGCATTTGGGTTGGTTCTACATTTTTGTAATTATGAATTGTGCTGCTATAAACATGCATGTGCAAGTATCTTTTTCATATAATGACTTCTTTTCCTCTGGCTAGATACCCATTAGTGGGATTGCTGTATCAAACGGTAGTCCTACTTTTATTTCTTTAAGGAATCTCCACAATGTTTTCTATGGTGGATGTACTGGTTTACATTCCCACCAGCAGTGTAGAAGTGTTCCCTGTTCACCACATCCACACCAACATTTATTATTTTTTTATTTTTTTGATTATGGCCATTCTTGCAGGAGTAAGGTGGTATTGCATTGTTCTTTTGATTTGCATTTCCCTGTTCATTAGTAATGTTGAACATTTTTTCATTTGTTTGTTGGCCATTTGTATATCTTCTTTTGAGAATTGTCTATTCGTATTGTTTAGCCCACTTTTTGATGGGATTGTTTGTTTTTTTCTTGCTAATTTATTTGAGTTTGTTATAGATTCTGGATATTAGTTCCTTGTCAGATGTATAGATTGTGAAGATTTTCTCCCACTCTGTGGGTTGTCTGTTTACTCTGCTGACTGTTCCTTTTGCCATACAAAACTCTTTAAGCCTCAGCTATTTATCTTTGTTTTTATTGTATTTGCTTTTGGGTTCTTAGTTATGAAATCCTTGCTGCCTAAGCCAATGTCTAGAAGAGTTTTTCCAATGTTATCTTCTAGAATTTTTATGGTTTCAGGTGTTAGATTTAAGTTGTTAATCCATCTGGAGATGATTTTTGTATAAGGTGAGAGATGAGGGTCCAGTTTCATTCTTCTACATGGGGCTAGCCAATTGTCCCAGCACCATTTGTTGAAAAGGGTGTCCTTTCCCCACTTTATGTTTTTGTTTGCTTTGTCAAAGATAGTTGGCTGTAAGTATTTGAGTTTATTTCTGAGTTCTGTATTCTTGAACGTAAGTTTTCATTTCTGTAGGAAATGGCTGAGAGTGCAGTTCCTAGGTTGTATGCATGTGGTTTTTGTTTTAAAAGAAACTACTGAACTCTTTTCCAGAGTAGCTGTACTATTTTATGTTCCCATTAGCAATGATTCAATTTCTCTACATCCTCAGCAGCATTCAGTTTGATTTCTATTTTTTAATTTTAGATTTAGCCATCAACTGTATGATAGCTTTTTAGTGATAGCTCATTGTGCTTTTAATTTGCATTTCCATAATGGCTAATAATGTTGAATGTTTTTTCATGTGCTTATTTGCTGTTTGTATATCCTCTTCATTGAAATGTCAACTACTGGAATGCTTTGTTGTTTTTTTTCACTTTTGAGTTTTGAGAGTTCATTGCATATTCTAGATATATGCCCTTTGTTAGATATGTGGTTTGTAGATATTTCTGTCTGTAGTTTGTCTTTTTATCCTCTTAACAGTGTCTTTGACAGAAAAACAGGTTTTTTTGTTTCTATTTTTGTTTTGAGACAGAATCTTGCTCTGCCGCCCAGGCTGGAGTGTAGTCGGGAGATCTCGGCTCACTGCAACCTCTGCCTCCTGGGTTCATACAATCCCTCTGCCTTAGCCTCTCAAGTAGCCAGGACTACAAGCATGTGCCACCATGCCTGGCCGATTTTTTTTTTTTTTTTTTTTTGAGACGGAGCCTAACTGTCGCCCAGGCTGGAATGCAGTGGTGCGATCTCAGCTGACTGCAACCTCTGCCTCCCAGGTTCAAGTGGTTTTCCTGCCTCAGCCTCCCTACTAGCCTGCATTATATGCACCTGCCACCATGCTCGGCTAATTTTTGTATTTTTAGTAGAGGTGGGGTTTCACTGTGTTGGTCAGGCTGGTCTTTAACTCCTGACCTCACGTGATCTGCCTGCCTTGGCCTCCCAAAGTGCTGGGATTACAGGCATGAGCCATCGCGCCCAGCCAACAGTTTTTAAATTTGAGAACATCCAGTTTATCAGTACTTCCTTTTATGAATCATACTTTTGGTGTCAGAACTAAGGCCTCTTCGCTTGTTGTAGGTCTCAAAGATTTTCTATTTTTATTTTTCCTAAAAGTTGTATGATTTAAGTCTTCAATCAATTTTTTGAGGTGATTTGTATATAAGGTGTTATGTTTGATTTGAGAGTCATCTTTTTGCCAACCAATGTCCAGTTGCTCCAGCAGCATTTGTTGAAAAGGCTGTCCTCCCTTCATTGAAAATTGCTTTTGTATCTGTGTCAAAAAATAGTTGGGCATATTTGTGTGGGTTTACTTTTGTGTTCTCTCTTCTGGTTCATTAATCTTTGTCCCTTTAACAATACTGCACTATCTTGATTTTATACTGATGTAGTAAATCTTAACATTGGGGAAGAATGAGTATTTACTATATTCTTTTTCTTTTTTTCCAAGTTATTTTAGCTTTTCTAGATTGTTTTGCCGTTTCATGTAAATTTTTAAATAAGCTTGTCTGTATCTATAAAACACCTTTTCATAGGAATTGCATTAAAGCTATACATCAGTTTGGGACAAATTAATGTCCCAGTTAATGTACATGGTAAGTCTTTCCAATTTATTTAGGTCTTGATTTCCTTCATCAGCATTTTATAATTTTCAGCATACAGATTCTACACATTATAAATGTTTAGCTAAGTATTTCTTTTTTTTTTTTGACGCTCTTGCAAATGGTATTTTTTTTGTTTTGGTTTCCACATACCATATTTGTTGTTAGATACGAAATGCAGTTGATTTTTTTTTTTATGTTGATCTTGTAACCTGCAAACTCACCTTGCTGAGCTCACTTACTAGTTCTACAATTATATTCATTTTCTTTCTTAGACCTGTTGTGAATTACATGGATTGATTGTCAAATATTTAACCATCCTTGCATACCTAGAATGAATCCTACTTGATACTGGTATATAAATAATTCTTTGTATAAATTGCTGAATTCAATTTGCTAATTTGTTGAGGCAGTTTTCTTTTTTGTGCTGTTTTGTATGGTGTTGGTGTAAGGTTAATACTGATTTCATAAAATCATTTGGGAAGGGTTCCCTTCTTTTCTGTTTTCTTGAAGGATTTGTGTAAAATTGGTGTTGTTATTTAAATGTATGGTAGACTTGTCTATTGAAATTGTCTGGGCCTGGAGAGCTCTTTTGTAGGAACTTTTAAATTGCAACTTCATTCAGCAGAACATTGGAGAAAAGGTATTTTTTAAATTAACAACAACAAATAAATTACAACTTCAGTTTCTGTAGTGATTGATTAATAGGACTATTTAAATAGTTAAGTTTGGGTAGTTGGTAGTTTTTAAGGAATTGGTCCATTTCTTCTAAGTTGTTTAATTTATGGGCATTATGAACAATATTATAACATCATTTATAATATTTCTTTCTTCTTTTAATAGTTACAGGATGTGTAATATCCTCTATTTTGGACTGCTTTGGGTGATGTGTGCCTTTTCACTTCATCTCTGTCTTGCTAAACGTTTATCAATGTTTTTTTTTCTTTTCAAGAAACCAACCTTTTGGGTTTTTGATTTTATTACTATTTTTTTGAGACAGAGTTTGACTCTGTCCCCCAGGCTGGAGTGCAGTGGTACAATCATGGTTCACTGCACCCTTAACCCCCCAGGCTCAAGCGATCCTCCCACTTTGGCCTCCCAAGTAGTTGGGACTACACATGTGTGTCACCATGCCTTGCTAATTTTTTGTAGAGATGAGGTATTGCCATGTTGCCCAGGCTGGTCTCGAATTCCTGGGCTCCGGTGATCTGCCTGCTCCGACCTCCTGAAGTGTTAGGATTACAGGCATGAGCCACTGCACTCAGCCAAAACCAGCTTTTTGTTTCACACAGTTTTGTCTATTGCTTTTCTGTTTTTAATTTCATTGATTTCTGCTCTTATTATTATTTCCTTACTTCTGCTTGTTTTAGGTTTATTTTCTCTTCTTTTTCTAGGTTCTGGAAACAAGAACTTAGATTATTAATTTCAGACCTTTCCTTTTTATTAATGTAAGCATTTAGTGCTATAAATTTCCCAACAGGCACTGCTTAGCTGCATCTCATAAAATTTGACATGTTATATTTTCATTTCCATTTATCTGTGTCTTTATTTGAGACTTTTTGTTGGCCCATGGGCCACTTACAAGTATGTTGTTTAATTTCTAAGTAGGGATTTTCCTTCTTTCTGTTATGATTTTTAATTTTACTCCATTATGGTCAGAGAATGTATTATGTAGGATTTCAGTTCTTTTCAATTTGTTGGGGTTTTTGTTATTGTTGGTTTTTTTTGATCCAGAATTGGTTTACTTCAGTAAATATTTCATGGGCACTTGAAAAGTATTTGTATTCTTGTTACTTATTAGAACATTGTATTCTCCCTTCTGAGGTAGAGTGTTCTACAAAGGTCATTTACACCTTGTTCGTTGGTGTTGTTCAGTTCTTTTGTACCTTTACTGATTTTTATCTAATATTTCTATCAATTGCTGAGAGTGGAGTATTGAAATCCCCAGCTCTGTATATGGATTTGTCTGTTTTTCGTTTCAGCTCTATCAATTTTTGTTTTACATATTTTAAAGCTCTGTTGTTTAATGTATACACATCTGCTATCACAATGTTTTCTTGGTAGATTGATAATTTTATGATAATGTAACATCCCTCTTTGTCTGTAATAATTTTTTTGCTTTGAAGTTTACTTTATCTGATATTAGTTTAGCCACTCCTAATTTTTTGGCTTTTTAGAGGCAAGGTCTCTCTCTTTTGCCTAGGCTGGAGTACATTCTCACGATCATAGCTCATTGTAATCTCCCAGCTCCTAGGCTCAAGTGATCCTCCTGCCTCAGCCTCTTGAGTAGCTAGAACTACAGGCATGTGCCACCACACACACTTCATTTTATTTTTTGTAGACAGGGCTTCACTGTGTTCCCAGGCTGGTTGCGAACTACTGGCCTCAAGAAATCTTCCTGCCTTGTCCTCCCAAAGTGCTGGGATTATATAGGAATAAGCCACCATGCCTAGCCCTGATTTTTTAAATTAATGTTTACATTACATATTTTTTCCCATCCTTTAATTTTTTTATTATGTTTGAAGTGAGTTTCTTATAGACAGCATGTTATTGGGTCTAATCCACAAATCTCTGCCTTTTAACTAGTGTATTTACATCATTTACCTTTAAAGTAATTATTGATACATTAGAGCTTAAGGGCTCAAAGATCTTTTTTTTCTTTGACTTAAGATTCTTCTTACAATCTTACCCATTTGACAATAACCACAAAATACAAGTCACATTGATTTCTTGATGAGTGAGTGCATTAATATTTTACTACTATCTAAAGGAAAGACTTAACCATTATTCCAGTAATCTCTGGATTTCTTTAGAGCTCAGTCTGGCAAACAGATGCCACTGGTTGCAGAGGCAGCCAATAGCCAATATTAGAGTATTTATTGATTATTATAGTCTATAGGTGTAGCTAGCTTCTGATGGATGATCTGGATTCTTAAAGAAGCTAGAAACCTCATCACAATCAAGCAATAACCTAAAAGCTTGATTGACATTGGCCAGATTATTTCACAGAACTCTTCCTTCTGACAGAAATGAAGATCTGCCAATTAGGGTATTTCCTTTTCAATTTATATATGTTTGACTCTAAAGGAAATTGATTAGATTTTAGGTTCAGCCATTTATTCATTGTTATAACCTGAACCTTGCAAACTAACTCCCAACTTCCATTTTACTGAATAAGTACCCCTTATAAAACCATAACTTGTTTTAGAAACAATTAGACATCAGTTAGGACGGCATCCTGTTGTGTTTGTTCCTCTAAGGTTCTTTGTACCTCCCAGTCTGTGCCAAGTTCCTGTATTAAGCTCAGACTTATCATAGTCAACATTAGAATAAACTGACAGTTGATTTGACAGTATTATAAAGAGAGGCACAATTCATTTGAATACTACCTCCCAAGGGAAACACTTTGAAAGATAATATTCTTTTCACTAAGTTTAGGTATTTTGAGGGGTATCTTTACATATATAATCACACCTTATATACTGTTTTTTAAAATCATTCCAGACAGTTGCAATTCATTGCCCCAAGGTAAAATATTATGGCTCTGATGAAGATGTGGTTTGTGTATTCTAAATCATAGTCATCACTGTGTTTCTTTGACTCTCTGTGTCATGATCTTCTTGAAGCAAGCTCAAATGTTTGTTTTCATGTTAATACACCTAGACTTACGGATTGGAGGACAGAGACCTTTTTTTTTTTTTTTTTTTTTTCTTTTTTTATTGCATTTTAGGTTTGGGGGTACATGTGAAGAACATGGAAGATTGTTGCATAGGTACACACATGGCAGTGTGATTTGCTGCCTTCCTCCCCCATCACCTATATCTGGCATTTCTCCCCATGCTATCCCTCCCCAACTCCCCCACCCCCCCACTATCCCTCCCCTTTGTCCCCCCCGACAGACCCCAGTGTGTGATACTCCCCCTCCCTGTGTCCATGTGTTCCCATTGTTCAACACCCGCCTATGAGTGAGAACATGCGGTGTTTGATTTTCTGTTCTTGTGTCAGTTTACAGAGACCTTTTCGTTTTCATTTTTGTATCCCCAGTACCTGGCATCTGGAGGACATAACAGTAAACTTATAGAGTGAATTGGGGTAGTATATGGGAGAGCTTGAACTTTGACCCTGTGTAAGTCAGAGTCCTGTTCTGATAGAGTGAGGATTCTTGATCTGTAATCATAGATAGAATTATAATGAATAAAAGTTATTTTGGATGGCACTGTTTAAAGTTTTTTGGTGGCTAAAGGATAAAAAATACTTTTTTACAAATACATTTTTTGACTTGTCATGGATTTGACCTACTTCTTTATATTTATTTCATCTTAATTGCTGTAACCATTCTGAAGGGAATTCCATAGAAAGGAAATATGAGTAATCTAATATGAAATGTTCCTGTCACTGGTTTTTCACATATATTCAAACTAACCAGATACACAAAAGTAATTTAATGACAGTGATTAAATGTGCAGGCATAGTATGATTAGCTCTGAAGTAAAGTCATGATGTTATGTCTGAAATTTTCAACGTGTGCCTTATTAGTAAATGAGGTTTAAGTTCAGCAATAGATTTCCACCTGAGAAAATAGATATGAATCAAGAACTTCTTTGTATGTTATAATTCAGATTTTTGTTTTCAATATGAGCTATGACAAAACTATTGGAGAAAGGAAGAAGGTACTGGGACTTAAAGTTTCTATTAAAATACAATATTATTACCATTAAATTATATCATTCCTTTTTATTTTATATGAGCTTGATAATCTCCTTAGTAAAAAGCTCACATTTTCTACCCATTTCTTTGAAGATATTTGACCTAACATTATTTTTTGGAAATGAATGTTTAGATGATCTGTTTCTTTCTGAGAATAGTTTGAGGAAATAAAGCTTCCTACTACCCTAAGTAAAAGCCCTATTTGAAGTCCAACATGTGGCACTAACTTATGTACTCTTATCAATTGGGTTTCCCTGTCATTGATTTGATTTTTTTTTATTTTATGATTTGATTTGTTGTAGTCCAGTTTTTAATGATGGATTTTACATCCAGAAATTTCCTCTAGAATACATATTTCTTTGTTTAATTCTGTAGTGCCTGTCATCAGGAGGAATAGGCAAGAAGTTTAGATTCAGAGGGGTGCCACATTGGTAATTTGGCTCACATTGCATGGGGAGAATAATCTCTTTCCTAAAATGAAGCACGAGGATAAGTAATAACTTTTATGCATGATAAGCATCAAAAATATGAACCTGCTGGTCTTTGCTTTTCATTTTTCTTTATCTCTCTCTTTCAGTGTGAACCTCCTGCAGTGTGCACACAATGTGATCAATAACTCAATAACTTTTTTCATGCAGTAATTATCTCCATGTGATATTATCTGAACACTGTTTTTCTTTATTACTCAAGAGATGCAGGAGATGTTTGTGTAACCAGCTGATCCCATTTTGGATAAAGGTTCTTTGTGACAGTGGGGGGGAAATAGTTTATTTTAAATAGCCTTTTAAAATAAATGCTCTATGAAAAGCTTTTCCAGTTAACTTTCACTTAGCATGAGAAGGTGATTACCAAAAAGATTTAGTTCTAAAACTTGTACTTTGTAGGTTTTACGGTATGATGGTCTTTCTTTCTAACTTCTAATAAACACAATTTAAGTTAAAATATTGAACCATTTAACATAACCATAACTTTTTTCTGATTCTTCATAGTAAGTATATATTTACCAGCATATGAGCTAAACACATACAAGTTCTGCCATCTCTGAACATCTCACAGAGATTCTCATTCTAGGTAGAGATCCTACAAGAATCCCGGATGATGATCCCAGATTGCCAGCGCAGGTTGGAAGCTGCATATTTGGATCTTCAACAGATATTAGTAAGTAAAGACTTCTGTGTCTTATATTTAAAAACTTTTTTTTCGTTCCAATACATGGAAAGCCAAAAGTTTAAGTATTTAACACTGAGAATTAGTGGTGGTATTTCTTACTCACTTGCCTTTATGCTACTATATTTTAAAATAATTAATGGTGTTTAAATTGTGTTTTGAGTTATGTTCCTGTAAAAGTACTATTTTCTGCCATGCTTGTTCAATTTACTAAAATTTAGCTAGTTAAATTTAAGTTATGATAGTACCAGTATTGTTCAGCAATGTCTTGATTATTTGGTTTTCATACATAACTATCTTTTGACACATTGAGGATGAGTTGACTGACTGAAGTTTTAAAAGAACTAATGTTTCAAAAGAATTTGGGCTCTTATTAAAAGGATCTGAAATTATTTCACATTCAAACCCAAATCAATTTGAGAGGGGGGAAAAACCTGGTAATTTAGGTAGTCCCCCTCATATTAACTTGGAGTTGGATAACACTTATACTTGCTGGTATAAATGCCTTGTGATACAGAAGGTAGATAAAGCAGGAAATAATAACTGTTAAAATACTATCTAAGACAGGAATCACCATTTGTATTTCTTGAAAGTTTAAATGCTTTTTTCTCTCATGAATTTAGTAGTTGAGAAAGTAATAGAAATTGCTTGAAAAAAATAATGGTTTTGGATGATATATTTGTGTGTAAGGAATGGTATCTCTGCCCTTGAAGAGCTTATATTTACTATCAGAAAACAAAGATGTGTTTAAGGTGTAATGCAGAGGTTTAAGAAATTCTTACCTATAGTTTGAGCTAAGCAAATTCTCCATCCTTTTGCTTTAAGTTTTCATATTAAATTCACACATACTTTATTTCGTCTACTCTCTGTTTGTATATCTCCATCTTTTATTGACCTGACATAAATTGCTAACCATAGCTTCATTTAAAAATCAAACAAAATTTCCTATGTAGAGAAATTCAGATTATATTATTTCATTTGTCTGTTATCAATACAATATATTAGTAAAAGTTTCCTTTATATCATTATTATGGAAAAACTCAGTCTTTAAATATCAGAAAATGAACGATGTATTTTATTTCCTTTAGTGTAAGGTATACACCCATTAGCAAGCAGGCAATTCATTTGTTTAATTCAAAGATTATATTTAACTCTGTTGTGACATCGGAAGGCTTCTTTGTCATTGTGAATAGTTGGAGGATTATTTTGGCCTGAATGCTGTTTCGTATATGTAATATGTTAGTAAATTTTCCTTTTATACTTTTTTCTTTTGGATGATGATGATGGGTCAACAAAATGAGAATAAACTTTTCTGAGGTTTTTTATTTAATTAATGCTGATAGCTTTAGATGACTGTGTTATTCAGTTACTATATGAGAATATACACAGTGAAACAAAACCACTAGTTATTTCTTCCTTTCCTTGTAAAGAAGAAGCAGAATGTGGGAAACCTGTGGAATTACAATATATTTAGATGAGGCTTGGGATTTTTTACTTTTAATTTTTTAGTGATTTATATTAATGGTTTGTAATTTTGAGTAAATAACAAAGTACTGAACTTTGAAAAGGATAAACTTAATTTTGTATTTCATTTTAGGAAAATGAAAAGACTTGGAAGAAGCTGAGGAATATAAAGAAGCACGTTTAGTACTGGATTCAATGAAGTTAGAAGCCTGAAACTTTTCTTGTATGGGGTGGTTTTTACATTAAATCCTGGGGTTCATTTTACAATCATTATTTTTAACCACTGCTGTGTGTTGAAGTAGTATGAGAATGTGATTGTTTTTCTCTGGTTACATACATATTTCTTTGTCTAATTCAATATGTCAAATAAATGAGTGTATCTAATAAAATTGTTTATTTCATACTTTATAAAATTTTTTAATTAACCCTTTATCATTAAACCACATAGAGTTTATGACAGAGAACTATAATCTGTTAGGTTCTATTCGAAGTCTATGTATTTTGCTTCATAAGCATGGATTGAGTTTTAAAAATAGGATACCATTTCTTCAGATAAGAATCCAAATTTTAGCCAGGTGTAGTGGTGCATGCCTGCATTCCCCAGCTACTAGGGAGGCGGAGGTGGGAGGATTGCTTGAGCCCAGTAGTGTGAGGATGTAGTAAGGTATGATTATGCCACTGTACTCCAGCCTAGGCAACATAGCAAGGCCCTGTCTCTAAAAGATTGCATTTCAAGCAGTTTATTTGGAATGGAGTACAACTGATACAAAAGGAAGAACTCTCCTTGGATAAGCCTCACATAAGGCCTTCACAGTAAAAGTCTAACATTTCCATTACTGTAAATGAATGAGAAACATTTAAATCTTTTTCCAGGACAGATACACACAAAAAACACCCAACCATTTAGATCTTCAAATAAGATTCTTATGAACAAGGAAGGGTTGAATGGTCTTTTAAAACAATGATGGCTGTTGCTAGTGAAGTGCTGGCAAATATTTAAAGACTCTTCAGAATCGGAGGGGAACCTCTGATTGGTAGATTTTGCCGATTTCTGTGGTATAAATACTCCTACTGTGACCAATTTCAAACTACTAATATGACATCACTGAACACAGAGTTATGAAAATTTGGGCCAGCTCCAGCATACTTTGGCTGTAGCCCAATCTTGATTATCTAGATTGAGTCGGGGGGGAAAAGTACCATTTTGTCAGAAAGTATTTTTTTGGTACAATTGTGACCCTGTTACCCAATCATTTGAGTTTATTTTCCAAAAATACATTGCAACTCATTTAGATTTTTTATGTTTCCAGAAAATGTGTGTGAGTCTTATCGTCAGCCTAATGGGCATTGATATAAGGAACCAAATATCTATATATAGCATTTAAACTTTAAAAGTCAAAATTGGAAAAAAATAAAACATGAGTTTTTGCTGCATTAAATACTTATAGTGGTAGTATGGTTGATATTATTTTGGAAGTTCCAGACAATCACTAGAAATCATGACTTAATTATTGAATCTCTCCAAAGATTAGAAAAGAGAAAAATAATTTTTTTCTAAGTTATTTCTAAAGGTTTTGTTGTTATAAAGCATAGATTATATCACTTATAAAATAAATTTATTTATACATGTCAAAAATTACTTCTTAAGAGAATAACATATCAGAAGCATTTCTAAATTGAAATGTCATCTCAAAACATATTACATGGCATTTTAAAAATATTTGAGGTGGGAAAAGGAAAAGTTGAGAAAATAAAAAGCAACTGTAATTATAGTGTAAAATTTGAGATTAAGGTTTAGTGTTAGATATTTGAACACCAAGAGAATTAGATTATTTTTGTGATTGCTGTCAAGCACCAGAGCAATAGATTGGTTTGGGAAGGGGTGAGGGGTGGGAGTGGGGCACTAATGTTTAGTTTTCCAAGTAGTATTTCATTTAAAGAAACTATTTTGGTGTATATATATATATATATATTTATACACCTATATATATATATTTCCATTGCAAATGGTTTATTGACCAATTAAAGCTTAAAGAGAAGAGAACACTAAGATATATATAGATATAGACTCATATGTATAAGTTTTGCAGCAAGGACTCAAATCTTGGTTACCAAAAAAATTACTTTGTTGCCAAAGGCCTAGAAAAGAAGAAATCAATATTGAGGTAAATGCAAAAAAATACATCTTTATTGGCTGGGTGCGGTGGCTCATGCCTGTAATCCTAGCACTTTGGGAGGCCGAGGCAGGAGGATCACCTGAGGTCAGGAGTTCGTGAGCAGCTGGCCAACATGGTGAAATCCCATCTCTACTAAAAATACAAAAATTTGCCGGGCTCGGAGGCATGTGCCTACAAAGAGAAAGAGAAATCTTGACAGAGAGAGACAGCGAGAAAGAAACAAAAATCTTTAGAGAATTCCTGTCTCAACTATAGGTTTTATACTGGGTCACTCTTCAAGTATCAATAAGAAGCACAAGAGGCTTAACAACCTGTGAAGGCTTTATGTCTGGGAATTTTTCATACATTCCATTTAGGTTTTCATGGCCATCAATAAGGATATTAAAATAAGAGCAGCTGTAATCAATTCAGCATCTTGTTTTTAAGTTTTATTTAAATGCTTATACCTGTATAAAAATAGGTAGAAATTGCCAAGTAATTTTGCCTCTTTTTCTTCCTGCCCCAACACCTGAGGCCTCAATGAACATATAGTAGTTGTCTAATAAACATGTGTAGGTTGAATGAAAAGCAAGAACATCTTTGACCTCTGGAATGAGAGAAAGAATGCCACGGATTCCATCACATTGCAAACATGTTTAATACAGTGCCTTTCCCACTGCTTTGACTGCAAACCACAATAAGAAACACACTTTACATTGTGAGCCAGGGCATATATATGAATGTGTATGTATATATACAATACGTGTTCTTACTATGTACAATTCCTACCTGCTATTGGGTGGTGAAAAACACTACCCAAATACAGTAATATAAAATTATTCTATTTGTGAAAATTTTACACACACGGACATATAAACTTCTTAGGTATCAGATCAGTTGTCTCAGTGAACATGTGCAAAGTCCTACACATTGCAGGTATAAAATGTCATGGTAAAGTGTAACCACTTATCATTTGTAGTATATCCTGAGTCCTTACACAGCCAAATACAAAGGGTTCCATAGGGAACACAGGCAAAACAAAGGCATACAAGTGACATTTACAAGTAGTAAACCTAACATCAGTATTTTTCTGTATAGCAAAGGTCACATCATTTCTAAGTAAGAATATGCATAGGATAAAGAAATAAAAATATGAAGTATGGAATCAGTAAAGTAACCAAATCCAGGCTGGTTTTAATGCCATTAAGAATATCCCCAAGTCCTAACATCTTTACTTATACATCCTTGGCCTATGGGCAAATCAGTTCTAGTAAATCAAAATACTCCCTCAGTGATCCTGGACAGGGACTTTCTGGCTGTGCTTTTGGGACATTTATATTTCTGGATAAGCATCAACATCCCAAGAACTAGATTGTCTTTCCTTTTTCATGTTTTGTGCCATGTTAAGTTATGTAAGTAGTTCTTTGCGGGGGAATGAAACTTGTGAGGAGGCGAGAAAAGGCACACTGCTAAAATAAGCACACGTTTATTTTATGAGTAATGAAAACTAGCTAAAGCAATATATTGTAATGTTCATTTAACATTTCTCAACTTTCTGGTCAGCAACATTCAAAGCCTAATATTTTAAAATTGCCTTTATACCTGTACCTGTGCCCTGAATCACTTCCAAATTGAGCAGTCAAACCTGTTTAATCTAAATCACTTTGCAAACTTCATTACATTACTTGGCTTTTTAAAAATCCTATCAAATTTAATAAGGACATATCCTACAACTAGTCATCACTTAAATCTTATTATTTAGTCACTTAGACAAACCAAGGACAGATTAATTCTTTTTTGATGGCGTTAAGGCCTTTAAATGTCAGTGTAAACTTGATGAGTACATGGGAGCCAGAGCTGTGAGGCATTTGGTATTAAAGAGTTAATCAGATCATTTAGTCCCTGAAGCCTCTTTGAGTGCTGTAGCTGGAAAGAAATTGAATGGTTTAGAAATGCTATACTATGAGACAAGTTATAAGTATTATTGTACTTGAAATTTTCAAGAGTGCTTCATAAAAATCTACATTGCTCTCCGCTATTCATCTTACTACTCTTACAATATGAGAGGGATTTGCTCATGTATTGGACTTACACAGAAAGGTATAATTAATCTATGTTACAGTAGATCTGTACCTTTTGTGCTTTTTGTTGGCTGCTGGATAGTTGACAAGGTGCTTTTAAAATCTTGGAGGAAAATATTTTTAATATGTCACAAGAAGGTAAGATTTTCAATGCACAAGAGCTCTTTCAAATTAATTAAAAACCTTCAGTATAAAAAGTAAACAAAGGATAGAAACACATAGTTCACGGAAGAAGAAATACAAGTGGGTGGTATTTTTAAATGTTCCACTCCAGCAGTAATCATACTCAGATTTTAAAAACAATAAAGCAAACTTTTTAAGGATAATGAATACCTCTTGTCTAGGTGTGATAAAGTACTAGCCAATGAGCTTAGATAAGAAGATGAAATGAGAAATAAATATTGGAAAAGAGACATCATTTTCATTATATGCACATGATAAGCTGTGCACCAGAAAAACACCAGAGAGTCATCTGTGAAATAATCAGAAGCAATGAGGAAATTAAAATGAGTACTTACATGATGTGTACAACTGTTATGGGTTGAATTATGTCACCCAAAAAGATATGTTGAAGCCCTAACCCTCAATACCTCAGGATGAAACCCTATTTGGAAACAGGTCCTTGCAGAAATAGTTGAGATAAGGTCTTAGCTTACTAGAGTAGGGTGGGCCTTTAACTCAATATGACTGATGTATAAATAAGAAGACACTGAAGACACAGTGAGAAGCCCGTATGACAACATAGAGTTATGCAGCTGCAAGCCAAGGACCACCGACATGACACCAGAAGCTAAGAGCAAGGCATGGAACAGATTCTCCCCAAGAGCCTTCAAGAGCATGGCCTTGCAGACACCTTAATTTTGGCTTCTAGTCCCCGGAAATGTGAGACAGCAGTTTGTGGTACCTTGCTACAGCAGTCCTAGAAAACAAATACATAGAACCCCAAAAGCTTTTCTGTATGCCAGCAATAGCCAAGTGTAATTGAAAAAAAGGATTTCTGGTGAGAGTCAAAAAGACATTTAAAAAGAATGACTTGTACTATATGTGGAGAGTTAATATTGTCAAAATGTGAATTCTCCCTAGGTTAATCAGTAAATTCAATGAAATAAAGCACAGAAGGGCTTTGGCAGAGGGGAGAATTTGAGGAAATGGTTCTAAAATCCAATTTAAAAAAATTTTTAACAGGCAAGAATGACTGAGGGGGGATCTGAAAAAGAATAGTGATAAGAGGGAACTAGCTCTGCTCACTAGTAAAACTTTGTTAAGCTATAATAATTAAATGTATGGTAAAAGAAGATCAAAGAGAATAGAATCCAGAAGCAAACCCAAATTTATGTAAGTATAAATTTAGTATGTGATAAAGGCTATTTCAGATCCTTGGGGAAAAAGTAGATCATTCAATAACTGACTAGCCACTGAGGGAAAAAAATGGAGCTGGATCTCTATTTCACCTCTCACACCAAAATGCATCTCAAATGAGTCAAAGATTTCAGTGTAAAATGGAAAAGAATTAAAATCTAGAAGAAAACACTGGTGAATCTAATAGACTAACAATTTTTAAGCTGATACTATGTAATGAGGATATAGGGAAATGGAAAATGTAACACACTGTTGGTGAGAATATTTTAAAGATGGCAGTTCTCCACAAATTAACATGCATACGTAATACAAGAAGTATTAAAAGAGAAAAATAAGTGGTGAGACTGTTCAAGAAAATCTTAAAAATGGAGAATTGGTGTGGGAGAAAGAGGATAAATGTAGGAGGCATTGCAGTTGGATATTAGAAATTTAAAACTCCTGCATTTAAAACAGTGAAACTGGCATGAGATTGAACTGTCAGAGTAAAGTAGAAAACCTATACCATACCCAAATAGATATCAATACATAAATATCTCATAGAGGTAGCATTTTAAGTTCACGATAAAAGGATGGATAATTCCCATTTCAATAAATAGAAAAAGTCAGTTATTGAGAAAAATAAGAATAGATTTCTGTCTCATCTCACACAATAAAATAAACCTTAAATTGATTAAAGAATTTGTGCAACAAATATTTCTCAAACTTTTTATTAGCTAGGCACTATTCTGGTCCTAGGATGCAGTGATGAGCAAGACAGACAAAGATCTCTGCCTTCGAGGAGTATACAACTAATAGAGGTTGATAATAAATAAGCAAAAAAATATCGGTGGCTTGTTCTGTGCATAAAATGAGAACAAGCTGTATGCTAGAGAACAACCAGATGACGAGGGAAGGCCCTGAAAAGATACTTAAGCTGGGCTCTGATTCAGAACCTCAACAGAGACAGAAGTGTATTGCAAGCAAAAGAAAAGCTACTGTAACGTCTATGACAAGAAAAAGCTAGGTGAGTTCAAAGAAAGGAGACCAGAGAGGCTTGAGTAATGGGGAAAGTAGTAGAAGAACTTTTAGGACTTTGTAAACCAGGGAAAGAAATTAAGTTTCTATTCTAATGTGAAACCACAGATTTAAAAAGAGAATGACATGGTTTAATGACAACATTGTTTAAAGATTTTGCTGCTCTTAGAGACTGAGTCATAGGAGGCAAAAGTGAGAGCAGAGGAAGGCTGCTCTAATAGTGCAGAGTTAAATGTGAGAAATAAAACATAAAAAAGAATATTTTACTTAAGACTTAATCTGCAAATGGAAAATCAATTTCTAAAAATAAGATTACATTTTGTTAAACAAAAAATTGTGAATATGTTTTTCAAAATAGAACTAACTAAATTACATAACAAACATCAGGCTGGGATAAAAGATTAAGGATTTTAGTAGAGAATTAATATTTTTAATATATTTTAAAAGGCCAGGCATGGTGGCTCACACCCATAAACCCAGAACCTGGGGAGGCCAAGGCAGGAAGATTGCTTGAGCCCAGGAGTTTGAGGCCAGCCTGGGCAACATAGTGAGACTCCATCTCTATTTAAAAAAAAAAAAAAAGCAACAGAGTGAGACTTCATCTCAAAAAAAAAAAGATAGATCGGTTACTTTTAATTCGACCGTCGCCTTCTCTACAGACAAAGTTATATCAAGTTCTTTTTATTGGGAATGTTTAGAAAAAACTCACTTACTGAATTCTCAAATCTTTTTCCTTTTTTAATAAACTGAAAAGATATGAGGCTTCCATTTTTGTCCTCCAGTGCCTCACTAAACATCATCCACACACACTGTCCACACCTGTCCTCATTCCCTTTCATCTGCCACCACACACGAATCTTAGCGAACCTTATGGTTTCTATTTTGTAGTCTGAAGGGAGTAGCACAGTAAGGCCAACTGGCTGCAAGTGAAAGCACGACAGCTGATTTTACATAGTGCTTCACATGTCTGCATGTGCCTGAGCCATCATGGAGAACAGTTGAGTATATAGCGATTAAGAGCCCTGATTCTGGAGACAAACAGCTTGAGTTCAAATCTGCTTAGCTGTATGACTTCATGATTCAGCAAGTTACTTAATTTCCAAAATAAAACCTGCTGGTAAAGAAAAGCCAAAAAAAAAAAAAAAACCATCAGAGGATGAATGTTTTTAATAACTTTGAAAAGCTCTAACCACCCAACATGGATCAAGAAAGCAGGCACAACTGCTCCTGTTTCCACACTGGCAACTAGCTCTGGTGAAATAAGTCTCCCAAGGCATGAGTATCTACCCAGAGGAAGGAAGGGGAGCGCTTGAAATGGAATTTTTAACTAATCATGGGAGTGAGCTGAACATTGTGAAAGCAGCTGGTTTCTGCCAGAGGATGGATTGGGTGGAGAAATGGAGAGAGAAATTAAGGGCAATTTTAGAGATAAGTCTACTTTAAAAATCTTTTTAAAAAGCAAACAAAAATAACGTTACAGGTGAGTAAAACAAGGCAAACATCCCATTAGATAAAAAGAAAGAGCAAATAACATGAATAGTCAAAATGTAAAGGAGTACAAATTCCCAACAAATATATGAATGTTTGTGGTGAACCTCATAAATAAGTAAAGAAATGCAAATTTGAACAATGAGATTCCCCTATCTTACAGTCAATGTGACAAGGAATTTTTTAAAATTCTTATATAAACATGGGAAATTTGGGGGTAACAGACACTTCAGTACACTATGGTAGAGCAGAAATAAACAATAAGAATATAAAGCCTTGCCGGGTACCGTGGCAACGCCTGTAATCCCAGCACTTGGGGAGGCCAAAGCAGGCAGATCACTTGAGGCCAGGAGTTCGAGACCAGCCTGGCCAACATGGTGAAACCCTGTCTCTACTGAAAATACAAAAATTAGCTGGGCATGGTGGTGGGCACCTGTAATCCCAGCTACTTGGAAGGCTGAGGCAGAACAGCTTGAACCTGGGAGGCAGAGGTTGCAGTGAGCGGAGATTGCGCCACTGCACTCCAGCCTGGGAAAGAGAGTGAGGCTTTGTTTCAAAAAAATAAAAATAAAAATAATGCTGTAAAAATGTGCACTCCTGGCTGGGCTTGCCTGCAATCCCAGCGCTTTGGGAGGCCGAGGCAGACGGATCACGAGGTCAGGAGTTCAAGGCCAGCCTGGCCAACATAGTGAAACCCCGTCTCTACTAAAAATACAAAAATTAGCCAGGCATGGTGGCACATGCCTGTAGTCCCACCTACTCGGGAAGCTGAGGCAAGAGAATCACTTGAACCCGGGAGGTGGAGGTTGCTGTGAGGCGAGATCACGTCACTCCACTTGGGCAATAGAGCTTGGGCGACAGAGTGAGACTTCATCTCAAAAAAAAAAAAAACAAAAACAAAAGTGCACTTCCTAAAACCATTAGGTGAAATACTAATGACAAACTATATGAATGGTTTAGGCTGATAAGAACTAAACCCACGGATTAACATCGGTAAAACAATGACAGCCAGACACTACAGGCCTCCGAATGAGATGCAATAGAAAGAATACAGTACTGTCTCTGAAACACTTTTGCCTAAGTGTCAAAGCTGAAACTGGTCAAACCTCTGGCTCTAACTACCAGTGTATAAAAAATGCTGAGGGCAGGGGAACATATTAAATGACACCACCAGGATGTGGAAATTCTCCAGGACAAAAGGCATAGTTTTTTCAGTAAATTCAGATAAATAAATATGTGGACCATATTTATGGTCAACATAATAAATAAATAAACATGTTGAGAGTTTGGACTCTCAACTTGTTCAAATGCTTTTTTAAAAAAATACGTGAAATAATTGGAGACATTTACTAATCGATGGTGTTAAATAATTAATGTTAATTTTTTAGGTGTGGTAATATTGTGATTATGTTTGTGGGGGAAAAAAGACCAAGGGGTGATATGGTTTGGCTGTGTCCCCCACCTAAATCTCAATTTGAACTGTAGCTCCCATAATTCCCACATGTTGTTGTGTGACGGACCTGCTGGGAGATCATTTGAATCACCGGGGCAGTTTCCCCGGTACTGTTCTCGTAGTAGTGAATGAGTCTCACGAGATCTAATGGGTCTATCAGATGTTTCGGCTTTTGCGTCTTCCTCATTTTCTCTTGCCGCTGCCACGTAAGAATGCCTTTCACCTCTCGACGTGATTCTGAGGCCTCCCCCAGCCATGTGGAACCATGAGTCCAATTAAATTTCTTTTTCTTCCCAGTCTCGGGTATATCAGCAGCCTAAAAACGGACTAAAACACAGGGTAAGTGTGCCACATTTTTTACAGATTTTGTTGAAGTGTGTATTGACTACGTTACAACATGGCGGAGTTTTTCTTTTCAAATAACCCAGCAGGGTGTGGGGTATGGTGTGGGGGAGGGATAGAAGAAACAAAACTTGACAGTTTGTTGACCCCTGAAGCTCATTCGTGGGTATACGTGAGTTCATCTTACCGTTCTCTACTTCTCTGTAGGTTTGAAACACTCCAAACACTGTTGATGCATACTTTTATAAGAAAACTATAAAGACAATGGTTGAGTAAACAAATATTTGTTACACTGGCTGCTTCAGAGAACAGAGAAAGGAACCAGTACTGTAGAAGGGAACAGAAGGAGTTTGTACTTTATCTGCACTATTTAATGCATTCATTTTAAAAACCATTACTGAATATTCGTTACTCAATCTTTTCTTATGACCGATGCAAAAGAAAGTTATACTTTTAATTTTAGCAGAAAAGAATAAAGTAACATTATAAAATAGAAACCTTATTTTGTATAGGGCCTTACAGTTTGCAAAGCTCTGGCACGTTCATTATGTAATTTGGAACACATGATATTTTCCACTTCTTCAAACCAGCCTGTGATACTTTGAAAAGAGCAAGTGGTGTTATTCTGTATCTACATATGGAAACTGAGGCTTACCACAGGTCACAGAGACGGCACAAAGAAATGTCTATTAAGTCAGCTGTCTCTGTGTAATATGAGAGAAATTCCTGATTTATGGCATTGCCATTGAGCAAGCTGCTGTCCATTATTGGCTAATTCTACCGTGAATTGTTTCAAAATAGGATAAAGAGTAAAGTGTTTAGGGCTGGGCGCGGTGGTTCACCCCTGTAATCCCAGCGCTTTGGGAGGCCAAGGCAGGTGGATCACCAGAGGTCAGGAGTTTGAGACCAGCCTGGCCAACATGGTGAAACCCCATCTCTACTACAAATACAAAAATTAGTTGGGTGTGGTTGTGGGTGCCTGTAAATCTTACTCAGGAGGCTGAGGCAGGAGAATCGATTGAACCTGGGAGGTGAAGGTTGCGGTGAGCCAGGATCATACCACTGCACTCCAGCCTGGGCAACAGAAAGAGACTCTGTCTTAAAAAAAAAAAAAAGAGTAACATATTTAAATAAAATGAAAATATTTTTTGACTTTCAAGTAAGGGTTTCTTAAGACACAAAAAAGTAAAATGCACAAAGAAAAAAATTGATCAATTTGACATGAAAAAGAACTACAGAATGGAAAGACTTTTCTAGTTTCTAGTCACAAACTAGAAAAAGATATTTATAATGCATCTAACAAGAGATTGGTATCCAGAATATATGTGTAAATCACTAGAAACCAATAGGAAATAGCTTAAGAGAAAAACAGGCAAAGAGCACAAGGTGGCATTTCACCAAAGAGCCAGAAAATGATCAATAAATACTTCAGAGAAACACCTGCTTCATTAGTAATCAAAGACAGTTGCAAGATAGGTGCTTTGTGCAGTACTTACTTAGAAATGAGACATAAAAGTTACTACACAGTTATAAATGCAGATTTCATGTTCCAATAATGGTAAAGTGTTACTCTCGTTTGAGCTGCCAAGACTCCCCCACCCCTTTTTTAAAATCTTATTTTTTAGAGGAGTTTTAGGTCCACTGCAAAATTGAGAGGAAGGTACAAAGATTTCCCATATGCCTTCTGACTCCACACATAAACTGCCTTCCATCATCAGCATTCCACCAGTGTGGTACATTTGTTACAATTGATGAACCGACCTTGGCACATCATGATCATCAGAAATTTATAGATTGGAGAATGCTACGTATTAAAACAAAATACAAAGATTAGTCAGGCATGGTGGTACACACCTGTAGTCTTAGCTACTTGGGAGGCTGAGGTGGGAGGATGGCTTGAACCCAGGAGACTGAGGCTGCAGTGAGCTGAGACTGTGCCACTGCACTTTAGTCTGGGTGACAGAGCAAGACTGTCAAAAGAAAAAAAAGAGAGAAAAGAAAGAAAAAAGAATGAAAAGAAAATTCACTGTCTGGTTGTATTATAGTTTATTATACACTCACCTACTGAAAGATATACTGGTTGCTTCCAAGTTTTGTCAATTATGAATAAAGCAACTAAAAACATTTGTGTGACAGTTTTTGTTTGGACATAAGTTTTCAACTCCTTTAGGTAAATACCAAGGAGTGTAATTGCTGGATCATGTGGTTAAGAATATGTTTAGTTTTGTAAGAACCTCCAAACTGTCTTCCGAAGTGGCTGTAACATTTTGCATTCCACCAGCAACAAATGAGAATTTTTGTTGTTCCACATCTATGCCAGCATTTGGTATTGTCAGTGTTCTAGATTTTGGCCATTCTAATAGATGTGTGGTGGTAGCTCATGGTTGTTCTAGTTTTTTTATATGCTTATTTCCCATCTGTGTATCTTTTTTGGTGAGGTAGTTGTTAAAGTCTTTTAGCTCATCTTAAAATTGGTTTATTTGTTTTCTTATTGTTGAGTTTTAAGGGTTCATTGTATATTTTGGATAAGAGTTTTTTTATCAGATGTGTCTCTTGCAAATATTTTTTTCCAGTCTGTGACTTGTCCTCTCATTCTCTTGACATTGTGTTTGTAGAGCAGAAGTTTTTAATTTTAATGAAGTATAGTTTATCAGTTATTTATTTCATGGATCATGCCTTTGTTGTTGTATCTAAAAAGTCAACGTCAAACCCAAGGTCATCTAGGGTTTTCTCCTTTGTTATCTTCTAGAAGTTTTAAAGTTTTGCATTTACACTTAGGTCTATGATACATTTTGAGTTCATTTTTATGAAGGGTGTAAGTCTAGATAATTATTATTATTTTTTTGCATTTGGACATTTGGTTCCAGCACCATCTATGGAAAGAAACATCTTTGCTCCATGTTATTACCTTTATTTCTTTGTCAAGATCATTTGACTCTATTTATGTGTATTTATTTCTGGACTTCTGTTTTGTTCTATTGGTGCACTTATCTATTCTTTTGCCACTACCACACCGTCTTGATTACTGTAGCTTTGTAGTAACTCTTAAATTGGGTAGTGTCAGTCTTCCACCTTTGTCCTTCTGCTTCAACATTGTAGTAGTTATTCTGGGTCTTTTGCTTCTCTATATAAATTTTAGAATCAGAGATGTGGGGCTCACGCCTATAATCCCCGCACTTTGGGAGGCCAAGGCGGGCAGATCACCTGAGGTCAGGAGTTCCAGACCAGCCTGGCCAACATGGTGAAACCCTGTCTCTACTAAAAATACAAAAATTAGCTGAGCATGGTGGTGGGCGCCTGTAATCCTGGCTACTCAGGAGGCTGAGGCAGGAGAATCGCTTGAACTTGGGAGGCGGAGGTTGCAGCGAGCCCAGATCATGTCATTGCACTCCAGCCTGGGAAACGAGTAAAATCCTATCTCAACAACAACAACAACAACAAAAATTAGACTCAGTTTGCTGATTCTCATAACCTTAGGTTATAATTTTGAAGTGATACATTCTCTGATAAACATCACTTATTTATGCATACTTAGTGTTCCTTACCACAGGAGAATTGTACACACTGATGTTTGAAGTCAGGTGTGGCCATGTGACTTGAATAATGTGCTGAGATTTGGCTGTGATTGCACTGAATCTATAGATCAAGTTGGGAAGACTAACATCTTGAGAATATTGTCTTCCTATCCATGAACATGAAATGTCCCTCTATTTATTTAGTTCTTATATTTCATTCACCAAAATACTGTAGTTTTTCTCATATAGGTCCTATACATATTTTGTTAGATTTAGTCCTAAGCCTTTCATTTTTGGGGAGTGCTAATATAAATGATAATGTGTTTAAAATTTCAAATTCCACTTTTTCATTGCTGGAATATAGGAAAGCAGTAGACTTTTGTATATTAACCTTGTATCCTGAAGTTTTTCTATAATCACTTTTTACTTCCAGGAGGTTTTCCTTTGTCAATTCTTTTGGGTTTTCTGCATAGACAATCACCTGATCTGTGCAAAAAGACAGTTTTATTTCCTCCTTCCCAATCTGTATACCTTTTATTTTATTTTCTTGCCCTATTGCATAAGTTAGAACTTCCTCTATGATATTGAAGAGTAGTGGTAAGATTCTTGCCTTGTTCTTGATCTTCATGGGAAAATTTCCAGTTTCTCCACCATTAAGCATAATGTTAGCTATAGGTTTGTCATGAATATTCTTTATCAACTTAGGAAGTCTCTTTCTATTCTTTTCTTACTAGTAACTCTCTTATTGAGAGTTTTTATCATGAATGAATGTTGGGTTTTGTCAATTGCTTTTTCTGCATCCATTGATATCATCATATGAGTTTTCATTTTTAGCCTGTTGATGTGGTGGATTACATTAATGGATTTTTGAATGTTGAGCCAATCTTGCACACCTGGGACAAATCCTGCTTGGTTGTGGCATGTAAGTCTTTTTATACATTATGGAATTCTATTTCCTAGTATTTTGTTGAGGATATTTGCATCTACTAATGTGTTCATGAGTGATATTGACCTGTAGTTTTCTTTTCTTGTAATGTCTTTTTCTGGTTTTGGTGTTAGAGTAATGCTGCCCTCATAGAATGAATTAGGAAGTATTTCCTCTGCTTCTATCCTCTGAAAGAGATTATAAAGAATTGGTATAACTTCTTCCTTAAATGTTTGGCTTAA
Source organism: Ateles fusciceps (assembly GCA_036589455.1). Lineage (NCBI taxonomy): Eukaryota > Metazoa > Chordata > Mammalia > Primates > Atelidae > Ateles > Ateles fusciceps. Next base: position 4,220,004 of record JAZHEH010000952.1, on the reverse strand, counting down.
TTGTCCAGTGAATTCATCTGGGCCTGGTGCTTTCTGTTTTGGAAGGTTGTTAATTATTGATTCAATTTCTTTTTTTTTTTTTTTTGAGACGGAGTTTCGCTCGTTACCCAGGCTGGAATGCAGTGGCGCAATTTCGGCTCACCGCAACCTCTGCCTCCTGGGTTCAAGCAATTCTCCTGCCTCAACCTCCTGAGTAGCTGGGACTACAGGTGCGCGCAGCCATGCCCAGCTAATTTTTGTATTTTTAGTAGAGACGGGGTTTCACCATGTTGACCAGGATGGTCTCAATCTCTTGACCTCGTGATCCACCTGCCTCGGCCTCCCAAAGTGCTGGGATTATAGGCGTGAGCCACCGCACCCAGCCTCAATTTCTTTAATAGATATTGACCTATTCATATTTTCTCATTTTTCTCATATGAGTCAACCGTTTTTTAAATGTACAAATACCTCTTAGGTTACAATTTTTTGAGGTGACATGTTCTCTGATAAACATGACTTATTTATGCGTATTTAATGTTCCTTCCCATTGGAGAATTGTACACATCCATTTTTTAAAAAATATTTTATTGCGTTTTAGATTTTGGGGTACATGTGAAGAACATGCAGGATTGTTGCATAGGTACATACATGGCAATGTGGTTTGCTGCCTACCTCCCCGTCACCTATATCTGGCATTTCTCCCCCATGTTATCCCTCCCCCAACTCCCCAGCCCCTGCTGTCCCTCCTCTAGTTCCCCACCACAGACCTCAGTGTGTGATGCTCCCCTCCCTGTGTCCATGTGTTCTCATTGTTCAACACTCACCTACGAGTGAGAACATATGATGTTTGATTTTCTATTCTTGTGTCAGTTTGCTGAGAATGATGATTTCCAGGTTCATCCATGTCCCTACAAAGGACACAAACTCATCATTTTTTATGGCTGCATAGTATTCCATGGTGTATATGTGCCACATTTTCCCTGTCCAGTCTATCATTGATGGGCATTTGGGTTGGTTCCAAGTCTTTGCTATTGTAAACAGTGCCACAGTGAACATTCGTGTGCATGTGTCCTTATAATAGAATGATTTATAATCCTTTGGATATATACCCAGTAATGGGATTGCTGGGTCAAATGGAATTTCTATTTCTAGGTCCTTGAGGAATCACCACACTGTATTCCACAATGGTTGAACTAATTTACACTCCCACCAACTGTGTAAAAGTGTTCCTATTTCTCCACATCCTCTCCAGCATCTGTTGTCTCCAGATTTTTTAATGATTGCCATTCTAACTGGTGTGAGATGATATCTCAATGTAGTTTTGATTTGCATTTCTCTAATGACCTGTGATGATGAGCATTTTTTTCATATGTTTGTTGGCCTCATGTATGTCTTCTTTTGAAAAGCGTCTCTTCGTATCCTTTACCCACTTTTGAATGGGCTTGTTTGTTTTTTCTTGTAAACCTGTTTTAGTTCTTTGTAGATTCTGGATATTAGCCCTTTGTCAGGTGGGTAGATTGCAAAAATTTTTTCCCATTCTGTTGGTTGCCGGTTGACTCTAATGATTGTTTCTTTTGCTGTGCAGAAGCTCTGGAGTTTAATTAGATCCCATTTGTCTATTTTGGCTTTTGTTGCCAATGCTTTTGGTGTTTTAGCCCTGAAGTCCTTACCTATGCCTATGTCCTGAATGGTTTTGCCTAGATTTTCTTCTAGGGTTTTTATGGTGTGAGGTCTCATGTTTAAGTCTTTAATCCATCTGGAGTTAATTTTAGTGTAAGGTGTCAGGAAGGGGTCCAGTTTCTGCTTTCTGCACATGGCTAGCCAGTTTTCCCAACCCCATTTATTAAACAGGGGAATCCTTTCCCCATTGCTTATTTTTGTCAGGTTTGTCAAAGATCAGATGGTTGCAGATGTGTGTTGTTGCCTCCGAGGCCTCTGTTCTGTTCCATTGGTCTATATCTCTGTTTTGGTACCAGTCCCATGCTGTTTTGATTACTGTAGCCTTGTAGTATATTTTGAGGTCAGGTAGTGTGATGCCTCAGCTTTGTTCTTTTTGCTTAGAATTGACTTGGCTATGCGGGCTCTCTTTTGGTTCCATGTGAAGTTTAAGGTGTTTTTTTCCAGTTCTGTGAAGAAGGTCATTGGTAGCTTGATGGGGATAGCGTTGAATCTATAAATTACTTTGGACAGTATGGCCATTTTCACAATATTGATTCTTCCTAACCATGAACATGGAATGTTTCTCCATCTGTTTGTGTCCTCTCTTATTTCGTTGAGCAGTGGTTTGCAGTTCTCCTTAAAGAGGTTCTTTACATTCTTTGTTAGTTGTATTTCTAGGTATTTTATTCTCTTTGTAGCAATTGTGAATGGCAGTTCATTCTTGATTTGGCTCTCTTTAAGTCTGTTATTGATGTATAGGAATGCTTGTGATTTTTGCATGTTGATTTTGTATCCTGAGACTTTGGTGAAGTTGCTTATCAGTTTCAGGAGATATTGGGCTGGGACGATGGAGTCTTCTAGATATACAATCATGTTGTCTGCAAATAGAGACAATTTGACTTCCTCCTTTCCTAACTGGATACCCTTTATTTCTTTTTCTTGCCTGATAGCTCTGGCTAGAACTTCCAATACTATATTAAATAGGAGTGGTGAGAGAGGGCATCCTTGTCTAGTGCCAGATTTCAAAGGGAATGCTTCCAGTTTTTGCCGATTTCAGTATGATATTGGCTGTGGGTTTGTCATAAATAGCTTTTATTATTTTGAGATATGTTCTGTCAATACCTAGTTTATTGAGGGTTTTTAGCATAAAGGGCTGTTGAATTTTGTCGAAGGCCTTCTCTGCCTCTATTGAGATAATCATGTAGTTTTTGTCTTTGGTTCTGTTTATGTGGTGAATTACATTTATAGACTTGCATATGTTGAACCAGCCTTGCATCCCCGGGATGAAGCCTACTTGATCATGGTGGATAAGCTTGTTGATGTGCTGTTGCAATCGGTCTGCCAGTATTTTATTGAAGATTTTTGCATCTATGTTCATCATGGATATTGGCCTGAAGTTTCTTTTCTTGTTGAGTCTCTGCCAGGTTTTGGTATCAGAATGATGTTGGTCTCATAAAATGATTTGGGAAGAATTCCCTCTTTTTGGATTGTTTGAAATAGTTTCAGAAGGAGTGATACCAATTCCTCTTTGTATGTCTGGTAGAATTCGGCTGTGAACCCATCTGGACCTGGGCTTTTTTTGGTTGGTAGACTCACATCCATTTTTGAAGTCAGGTGTGGCCACGTGACTTACTTTGGCCAATGAAGTGGGTGTAGCTAACAAGAGTCACCTGTGTGTGGAAACCTTAAGATCTAGCACATAGTCCTCCATGTTCTCTCATCCCTCTGCCTGATACCTGGCAATGTGTTACAAAGAGGCTGCTCCATTAGCCTAGGCCATAGGGAAAAAAGCATATGACAGAATACTGTACATGTATTTTGACCAGGAAGTAAACCCTTGTTGCTCTAAGCTTCTGAGATTTTGAGTTATTTGTTACCGCAGCATAACCTAGCCTGTGTTGACTGATACACCTTTCTTCACTCAATTCTAAAAAACAAGATCAACTCTCATTTAACCCTTTTTTATTATAGACATTTCCCTTTGGACTATGTACATTGTCACCAAAGATGTCAATTGCCACTTTGGGCACCCCCATCAAGCCCATAAAAGAAAGACAAATCTGTGTACTATTGGTCTAGAAAAATTCCTGAAATTCACCATGATTGGACCTGTTTAGAATACATGGCCATACTTAAACTAGTTCCTATGGCTGGAGTAATGTAACATCCTGGTTAGCTAGAGCCTGGGTTATGACTGATTCTTGAGTCAATTTCTGTGGATAAAGGAATGAGATACACTGAGAGCTTAAATCAACCAAAGGGCCACCCCTGAATCTAGGACTGAGTGAGGTCCATATAAATATTAGGGTTTTATGCCCTGTTGTACCAGGCAGCCCTCATGCCTGGAACCAGTACCAGAGGCGGCAGAGTAGACCCCATTCACACCGAATTATCATGATTTGTTTCGAGCTCTCTGGTAGCTCCTGGAAGACCAACCAAAGGGCTTGCCTTCATCTTTCCTAATTCAGAACTCCCCCAGTGCTAAAGTGGCCACTGGCATTGTGGTTATGGGGGGTGGGGCATGAGGGAACTGTTGAGCTTGATGTGGAAGTTCACTTTCTTGATTGTGGTCATGGTTTCCCAAGTTTCTGCATATGGTAAAATTTATCAAATTGAATATTTCAGAGTATGTGCAATTTATTGTATGTTAATTATACTTCAAAATAGCTGTTTTTTAAAGAAAGGATGTTGGGCAGTTGACCACTGGGAGGGCTGAAAGACTAGGCTCAGGGCTACACAGTTAAGAGCAATCCCCGAATGAAGCCGCAGAGCAGGTCCTATCAGGATGCTATGCCCGTTAGTGCTGCCTACATGGCTGCCTTTGAGCACTGGACACAGCAGTACCTCTCTGCCATGGCTGTTCCAGGAACTCAATCTGGCTGCTGCTGCTATCAAAAATGGAGAAAGCACTGCATTACTCCCTTCTGCAATATGAGCTCCCATTTCAGTCCAGGGTGAATGTTTCTGATAGGTGGAGCTTAGGACATAGGTTCATGCCCCCACTTTGGCAAGTGAAGCTTGGGAAAGCAACTGTTCGACATTTTCCTGCTTCTATCATGTGATGTAGGCTCTGCCTCCATAGCACTTGTGGGTAGATGGTGGGGAGATGGGTATTCAGATGCTGAAAATGACAGCCAAAAGGCATGTATGATAAGAGTTTTCAGACAGGAATAGAGTTGCCCAGGATGCCTATGGAGAAGACAGGAAGGAGGGGCCTGGAAGGATGGTGGGGTGTAAGTATGGAAGGCAAGCAGTTCTAACGGTGCTGGGGGAAGAGCTGTGCATCTGAGAAGGGGTTTGAGAAAGGTAGCAACATTTCTGGCCTGTGTGAGTGGAGGTCTGGCTGCACTCAGGAGTCATGGTGGGAAGCTAAGCTGGATCAATGGTCGGGCCAGATACGAAGGACCTTGGAAGCCAAAGAAACTTGGGCCATAGGTGGCACAGGCAACGTGGAAACTCAGTCAGACCTTCTTGAGCAGCAATGTGTCCCTAGTGTTTGAGTGATTCAGTCATTTTTTCATCAAATCTTGATTGTGCAAGGTAGTGGGAATAGAATAATGAATAAGGGAAGTACAGTCTCTGTCCTCAAGCAATTCCAGTTTAGTGGAAAAACGAACAGCAGACAAGCAAATACAATATAGCATGGAGATAGAATAAGAAAGCCCTAGGGGCTTGAGGAACCCTGGGGGCTTTAGGAGCTGCAGGGATGGGGACATTCAATGTCACTTATGGGTAAGAGGGAAGGCTTCCTCAGGGAAGTGAGATTTAAGTTGAGATCTGAAACATTCCAGAGAGAGGAAACATAGCACTTGGATTCCCACACACTCAAAGCTCAGCCAAGGTTTCATAAATGGGATATAGAAGCCCTACTCTGTCATTCATGAGCTATGTGAACTTGGACAACTGACTTCATTTGAGCCGTAATTTCCACAGATACAGAAACAGAATAATAACAGGACCAGCCTCATAGGATGAAGCATCTAAGGCACTTTATATCAAGCCTCACACACAGTAAATGCTTTCATCAGCCAGGGCCCCACCAGGAAAACAGAAATGGAGAATTGCAAAGGCATGGAATTTAATGCAGGGATTTGGTTACCTACATGATGGAAGAGCTGAAAGCCAAACAGGAGATGGTGAAGCAATCAGAGATTAGCAACAGCAGAGAGCTGCTGCCACCCCAGCTGGAGGGACAAAGGGAAAAGTTTTCTGGAGCCCAGCGTCCAGGACTGCCTACTGCAGCTAGAATTAGGGCAGGACCTCCTGGGAAGGACTGGAGCCAATTTTCTGCTGCAAGGGCCTGTTTCTAGTGGCCCTGGGAAAAGGGATGGGAGTCTATCGTCAGTGTGATCCGACTGAACTGGACAACTTGACATTGCAGAAAATTGACATTTGTTAGGTTATCTCATGGAGAAAGACAGCACTTGACATCTCCCCTGCTCCTTTTAAAAGCAAACAATTTTCTGATGAGTTATCCAGAGTCCTGGAGGTAAAGTGGACACAAGATGAAATTGAGGAAAATAACCTGCCAGTCTTTGCCTGCTCCAAACTCTCATTTTGGAGAGACTTTCCTCCTGCAGAGCAGAGACCACTTCCCTCCTGCAAAACAGCATCTACTCCCCTGACTTCTCAGGTGTGTGGGACCTCCAGCGACTGCTGACAGTGTCGCAGCTTTCCCAGGGAGGAGTGCCTGGTTCATCTGGTTCATGCTGGTGTCTTCGTCCCCTCTTCCCTGACAAAAGTGACTGTCAGCTCACAGCCTCTTTCTCTGACCAGAAAGCCCTGAGGAAATGGAAAGTGGAGTCCTTGGATGCGGCGGCCACCTTTTAAAGATCTGCGATTTAAGGATCCTAGGCACTGTGACAGCCTTGGCTGTGGGCTGGCCCTGGGGTGTCTTGCAGCCTCCTTACCAGTGACTGCTCAGCCAGGCAGAGCAGGTAACACCACTACCCTGATTCTTCCACTCTCCACTCCCCCCCAACTTAATCTAGACCCTCCACTCCCTCTGCCCCCTCCAGATTCCTGGCAGAGCACAGTTTCATTTATAGGTAAAGCCAGGTAAGGGTATTTCTCTTCTGAATATCCAGCCTTCATATCCACTTCCACCGAAGACAGAGACATCCCAGGAGCAGTGGGAAAATTATGACTAAGAACAAAAGCCAGCATGTTTCTGTTAGGGGAAAGACTACATTGAAAATGAAATAGTTAAATTGTTTATAAATAGGCAGGGAAGTTAGCAAACACTTGGGTAAGGAAATAGCTGGTCCTGTAGACAAAATTAAAGAGGAGCCGTAGCCACATACTCATGTGTAACATGAACATAGAGCGAGAACCTGTTCATCCATTCATGGCACAACCATTCATTCAGTACCTACTGTGTGCCAGGCACCATGCTAGGTTCTGGGGATTCAAAATTGAGAAGCTCCTGACCCAGTAACTAACCCTTATAGCAGTAGTGGACCAAGTGCTATGAGAAACGTTGGATAAGGTCCTATGGGAACCCAGAGGAAGTGGCCAACAGAAACCTTTCAGTTTGGATTCTATATACTCTGCCACAGCTGTCCAAGTCATCTCAAGTAGGAGGTAATATGAAAAAAAATCTCAGAGACTTGTAAGAAGACTCCTGGATCCCACAGAATGTGTTTAGCTGCAGTAACAGAACACCTGACAGACACTGGTGTCAACAGTAAGGTGCTCCTCACTGCTAGGGAGGTCTGACAGTGGATGGTCCTGAGCTCAGTCCAGCAGTTCATTGCTGTGTTGAGGGCTTAGGTTGTCTGGACATTTTTGGCTTTCACATTTTCAGACTGTAGGGACTGTCTTCCCTCTGGCACCAAGACAGCTGCTTCTACTCTGGTGGGCAAGTCATCTACGTTTTTTTGGATTTCCATCTCTCTTCTATAAAATGAGGGATGTGATTAAATTATGAGTAAGGGCTGGGTGCAGCAGCTCATGCCTGTAATCCCAGCACTTTGGGAGGCTGAGGTGGGCAGATCACTTGAGGCCAGGGGTTCAAGATCAGCCTGGCAAATATGGTGATACCCTGTCTCTACTAAAAAATACAAAAATTAGCAGGGCATGGTGGCGTGCACCTGTAATCCCATCTAGTCAGGAGGCTGAGGCAGGAGAACCCCTTGAACCTGGGAGGCAGAGGTTGCAGTGAGCTGAGAGTGTGCCACTGCATTCCAGCCTGGGCAACAGAGCGAGACTCTGTCTCCAAAAAAAAAAAAAAATCATGAGTAAGGCCCCTTTGGGATCGAGCTGTTTACTAACTGCTACCCTAGGGTGATAATTTAAGACAACAGTCCTCACTCTTGAGTGTTCATCAAACTCACCTGGAGGTTTAATTAAAATACAGAATTTCTGATTCACTAAGTCTGGAGTGGGGCCTAGAATTCACAAGCTCTAACAAATTCTAACTTCTAACAAGTTTTCAGATGTTGCTAAAGACATCAGTGCAGGGGTCACGCTTTTGAGAAGCACTGGTGTCACCTCTAATGTGTTAGTTTCCCTAAACTGTAAAATGAAGACATAGCTATTCAGAAGGGATCATATCACTCCTGGCTAATTGCCAAAATCCTTCCATGAGGTTTGTAAAAATGCAGATTGTGGGGCTGCAGCCCTGGAGATTCTGATACAGTGGATCTGGGGCTGGGCCCAGGATACGACTTGTATTAAATCTCCCATGATACTCATGGGTGAGTATCATGATTTACCAAGTCTGGGGGTTACAAAATTAGATTATCTTTAAGATGCTTCTAGCTCTAAATTCTAAAAGCAAACTCACCAGTTACGCAACTTAAACAGTCAACAAGGAAACGTAAACACAAAGGATGTAGTATTTCGCCATCCTTCCCTCTGATTTCATAAACATCTGTGGATTGATGTTTATTTATTTAAACATCTTCCCATGCTGGGGGGGGAAGAAGCTGGAAATTACTGTACTAGACACTAATAATCTCTCAAGGAGGACTGAAAATTGCAACTCCCCTGAAAAGCCTTGTCTCCTCTCCTCTTTCTGGAAGCATATAATCTCTCCAGTCTTAATTCTCTCAGCAGGTATCTATATTAACATTATTAGTTTCTTATGTATTACTTTCGTTTTAATCAATATATTATATGGATAGAGCTTTTTAAAAATCAAATATTAAAAGGTTGCAAAACACAGCAGACTCCCAGCATCCTCCCAGTCTCACTTCCCAGAGGCATTTTTAGCTCTTCCATCTGCTTCTTCAGGTATTTACTTCCATATTTCTTATAAAAATCACTTACAGGAATCAAGGCTTATGCTGCTTGCTTCTTGGTTTCTCCATTCTCAACATTTATCAACTTCCCGTGATAACTGAGGATCTCATTTTCTTAAGCCTATTAGTGTACTATGATTATATGTTTGATTTCTCATAGAATTATTTTTCTCATACTTAATAATAGCCTCAATATTTTTTGTTTTAATTTTCTGTAAATCTGCCACTAGGCTGGGTGCAGAGGCTTACACCTATAATCCCAGCACTTTGGGAGGCCGAGGTGGGTGGGTCGCTTGAGGCCAGGGGTTCAAGACCAGCCTGACCAACATGGTGAAACCCTGTCTCTACTAAAAATACAAAAACCAGCCGGATGTGGTGGCAGGTGCCTGTAATCTCAGCTACTTGGGAGGCTGAGGCAGGAGAATTGCTTCAATCTGGGACCGAGTTGCAGTGAGCTGAGATTGTGCCATTGCACTCCAGCCTGGGTGACAGAGTGAGACTCCGTCTCAAAAAAAATAAAAAATAAATAAATCCATCATTAACTTTGTCCAATGCTTCAACAAATTTGTCAAACAACTGGTGAATTAATTTTTCCAAACTTTTAAACAGATCACGTTAGTGTTTTGTTACGGAGCCCTCCCTCCTGAAGCCTCCGTCCTCCTCCGGCTCCACCTGGAACTGGGAGCAGCTCTCTGCCACACACTTGTCCTCCTGATGGTGTTTTGTTCTTGTAGTGAGCCCTCTGTTTCCAGAATCCCATGTCTATGTGTTTTTTGTTCTTTCTGGAATTTTGTTATTAGACCTCCGGGACTGATTTTCTATATATATGCTGTCCAATATTGTAGCCCCTTGCCACTTGTGGGTATTGAACTTTTGAAACATATATTGTCCAAATTGAGGTAAGTTGTAAGACTCGGTATGACAAAAAGATTATAAATATTTCATTAATAATTTTATATGATTACATGTTGAAATGATACTGTGTTGGATTTATTGGGTTAAATATATTATTAAAACTAATCCTGTTTATTCTTACCTTTTTAATATGGCTAGTAGAAAATTAAATTACAAATGTAGCTTGTAATGTATTTCTATTGCATAACACTGCTCAAATATGTATTATTTTTACTATTTTTCCATCTCTTTTTCTATTTTCTGGGAAATTTCATTAATTTCACCTTCCAAGCCTTCTACTGAACTTTTCATTTCAGTGATCATCTTTTTAATTTCCAAGAGTATTTTGCTCATCTCTCATCCTTCCTTTTACATATCATTTTACACTTAGTTTATGAATGCAGTAGTTTCTCATCTCTCTGATTTTGTAATTCTAGTTCTCTTGACATTTTATTCTGCAATCTGCACTATTCTAGTATGTTACAAGCTGCTTCACCCTCTTGATTTGGTCTCTACCTTTAACCTTGGAGGCTTTCCTCAGCCATTTAAAGCTTCTTGTTCGTATTCAAGAGGCACAAAAAGCTGCCTAGAATGCTGTGTGCACTGGCTTGTTCTCTGGTGGTCTTTATTATGGGTTGATAAGGTGGAAAACTAAACTTTCTTTGAGAGACACCACCACCCCCTCCCCAAGTATCAGTTATGGAGGCTTTTTATCTGGCTCTGTATTTTTTGTTTCTCTAGAGAAGAATCCTCCAGGCTACTGTCTTGTAAGTAGTTGGGGAAGAAGACTGGCATTTTAGGAATGGGAAAGACAGACTGGGAACTAAGTATCCATTTTTCACTTAATTCCACTATTTTGTGCTTGCTCATCCTCGCCTCTGGTATGTTTCCAAACCCAGATTGCCTCAGGTTCAATTTATCTAGAGAATAAACCTTCTATTTCTTGGCAAGCTTGAGATAGTCACCTGAGTGGGTGCCATGATTGAAAAGGGGATGTGTCCTATTCCAACTGTGAGCTCCTCCATAGTGCTGTAGGGTGAAGAGTTTCACCTCTTTTTCACACTTTTTGGCACCAAAGAGTACTTACCCCTGTAAGTGCTTGGGTTGTAACTTTCTCTGTTCTGCTAAGTCAGTTACCACTGCTCTGTTTTTCTATTTTTTAAAAAACTGTGTTTAAGTTTTTCATCTACTGTTGCCTCCTGTCCTGTTCTTGTTGTCCTTGTGAGTCATTTAAAATTATTTAGTATTTTCTTAGTAGGGTTTTAGTAAAGAGAGAAGATCAACACATGTGGTCAATTTCCTTATCTGTACCTAGAAGCCGTTTCTATCCTGAGCTTAAAAAAAATTCACCGATTTTTACTTTCTACTTTAAGAGACAGCAGCTTCCTTGGGGGCAGGATCAAGGACTGCTTTATCTTTGAGTCCACCCACCACTTCCTTCCCAGCATCTGCCTTTGAGTTTGTAGTACTAACTGCTCAACATTGAAGGAAGTCATTTATGCAAATTATCTATACTTGGGAATCTTATTAGTTCCCTGTGTACCTTGGGGATAAGTCACCTCTCCTCTCTGGGTCACAAAAGGAGACCAGAGTCTGTTGTTCAGATGATTCCTAAGGCCCCATTCAGCTTTAATATCCTAAGAATCCATGTGCCCAGTTTCTTTGTTACTTTTGCTTGTTTGCTAGTGTAAATTATATAATCACTAGGCATCCTACCTTGTAGAGATTTTTTTTTGCCAAAGAAAAAATTGTATTCCATCAGAGAGGCAATAATTATTCCCAGTTAAGGGGCTTATAATCCTTGTTCAACAGCAGTGACCAAGTGCAGTACTGACCAAGTACAGTACTGAAGATAGAGCAACAGCAAGTGCAAAAATGCAGTAGCTCTTCCTGGCCTAGCTGCATGGGTCTTAACGTGGAGGGAGACGATGGGAGAGGTAGGTTGGGTAAAGCCATTGGAAGTTGTCTTAAAATTTTGGTTTCATTTAGGTTTGGGGATGCCTACAGATCAGGAGCTTACTGCCATTGAAAAGATACTTTGTTACTTACAGTTCCTAAGAGGAGGAATGCCAGACCAGTTGGGGCCATGTGGAGAAGTACCAGGGTTGGCCAAGAGGAAGAAGGATCAAGAGGACAGAGTAGGCAAAAGCCTTTACTGTGGTTTCCATGATGAGGCAGGGTGAGCATGTGAGCAGGGTTAGCATTAGATACTTTGAAGGATTTTGGCAGGCTCTGGGATATAGGGGTGGTCACTAAGTTGTCTAGTACCTGAACCTGGGATGATTAGGGTAGGAGAATATTGCCTCCCAGGATATAAAAGCTAGGTAGAGGAGGTGGTTTAGACTAAAGTCTCTGGACTGGTTAGTTCACATATGAAAGGGACATTTCCTGGAGGGTTGTTTGTTGTCTCTGAGAAATGACTAGCCCTAGGAGAGGCAGTCTTTTCCCCGGTCAGTGAGGCCCCAAATGCCAGCGCATCAAGAAGTCGTAAAATGAGAAAATATAGTTAATATCAAAGTGGTCAAAGCCCAAGACAGAGAGGGAGAGAGTCATGAAGAAGCAGGCAATGAGGCAGGAATAAGGTTGCTCTTGGAAGAAAGAGTCAAGTCAGAGCTCATAAAAGCAGAGGCCAGAAATGCCCATGTTTGGGGAAACACCCATCATTGTGTCATCAGGAACAGCATGTGGTCAAGGTAGAATATCTTAGTAGGAGGTTTGTCTTTCTCATATAACCAGGAGTCTGGAGGTGTGTAGGGCTGACACCTCCACTCAGGGAAGTCAACAAGGTTGCAGGCTCCTTATTACTTTGCTCACTGGGTTTTAGTCCACATTGTAGCAAGGTGACCAGTTCACCTGCCAGCAGGCAGTGCATCCTAATCCCAGGCAGGAATTAAGAGAAGGTGAAAAGTCAATTTCTAGCTGAGATTTCCCTTTTTTTTTAAATCCAGGAAATAATAGCTTCCCTACAAATCCCACCCAGCAGACTCTGCTTACATCTCATTAGCCAGAACTGAGCCCAGTGGTTTACTCGAAGAAGCAAGGGTATCTGGGGGAGATAATTGTTTCTAACATTTACATTGCTACCCCAAACAAAATTGAGATTATATTAATAAGGATGAAGGTGTGAATGGGTTGTATTGAGTAGGGTTTGCCACAGAGGGAAAATGGAAATATGTGCTTGTCTCCTTCAATTAAATGAGACAGACCATATGAAGCATTTAGCACAACGCCTAGCTTATAGTGTGTGCTCAAAAAAAAAAAGTTTACTGTTAGTGCTGCTACCACAACCACCAGTACTGTTAATAAAATATGTTATTGGCCAGGCACAGTGGCTCACCTGTAATCCCAACACTTTGGGAGGCTGAGGCAGGCTGATCACTTGAAGTCAGGAGTTCGAGACCAGCCTGGCTCACATGGTGAAACCTTGTCTCTACTAAAAATACAAAAATGAGCTGGGCACAGTGGTGCATGCCTGTAGTCTCAGCTACTTGGGAGGCTGAGACATGAGAATTGCTTGAACCCGGGAGGTAGAGGTTGCAGTGATCCGAGATTGTGCCAGTGCACTCTAGCCTGGACAACAGAGCAAGACTCTGTCTCAAAATAAATAAATAAATAAATATTTTAAAATAAAATGTATTATTGATTTTTCACAGTCCCATTAATTCAACCAATATTATGCACTTTTACAATATTTCAGTATTTAGGTATTGGGGGTCAATGAAATCCTTGCCCTGATCCTTGCCTTCTAGAGTTTACCATCTATATAAACAAATACTCGATAACTTGAATGTGGTAAAATCTTCAGCAGAGGCAGCCTTGGACATTATTAGAAGTGGAAGGAACTTGAGAGAGCATGAGAAATGAATCCCTCATTTCACAGATGAGGAAAGAAGGAGCCACCAGGGAAGAGAAAGGGCTGGCAGAGTTACCCAGCTCTCTGCAGTGAGAACCAGGCCTCAAGCCAAAACCTCTTGATGCCTGAGCGGTGCCTTTCTGACTACACGGTTCTGTTTGATACAACTTGAAAATGTGAAGCTAGAGGAAGAGACTGGAATAATACACCCCTACTCTTTGGGCAGGTCATCTTGCAGGACGGCCCTTGGCCCCAGAGGGAATGCCACCGGCAGTAGATTCCCTGAACTCCCGGGATTGTGGTGATGTACGTGTGCCAGCATAAAAATGAGAGGGCTCGTCTGAGTGACAGACAGGAGAATTCCTTTGGGTCAAGTCTTTTATTCACTCTGTGATTTTTAATTAGCAATTTTGATTTTTCCAAGGATTGCATTAAATCAGCAAATGCTTCCTGCATAACTCCCCACCCACTGATTCACTATTGGATGACACGGGTCACTAAAATGTGGAAAAAGAATGAAAATTTGGAATCCTGGTGCATGACGCAAGATTAGAGGAGAAAAAGAGCTATAAAATGTCATTCAGAAATATTTTAGAGATATTAAATGCAGTCTGTTCACTACAATGATCACTATATTTTTTATATTAAAGAATACTTTATTCTGCCTGGCATCAAGCATAGCACAAGTTTTTAAAGAAAAATGATGAAGTTAATGAAAATCAGACTGTCTGGCTGGCAGAAACAAAGTAAAGTCACATCTGGAAATAGCTGCACTAGCAATTAAATAGCGTTTAATGTGACTAATATCAAAAGGGTGGGTTTTTTCCCCCTAGCATTAAGGATGCAAAATTTCAGCTTCCAAGCTACTCTATTATTTTTTGAGTCAGTGGGTGTTTAGAAGTCATTCTGATATTTATAAAGAAAATCCCCCAGTGAGTCATAGAAGGGGATTTGAGTCAGGAAAAAAAATGAACAAGAGCTGCACAGTTTGAATTTTGAGAACCGGCATAAATTTTACAGTTTTTTTCTCCCCTAAGCATTAACTGTTCAGTGTTTCAGTTCAATGAAATAAAGGCCTCTTGTTTCCCATACCAATCAAGTGACCTACTACCTCACCGTAATTAGTGGCAAACTTCAATATGCAAGCTAAAAGACCACCTAATTAAAAAGCGTAATTAATTTACATAGATCATTCAAAATGACTAGATTAGATAGCTTATGGAGATAATGTAAAACTCTCTGAGCTGCTTTTATTGGCTTCTTTCCCCTGCTGTTCTTCAGGTTCTGAATATTTTCATGGGAATGAGTTTATCAAAGTGGGAAGGGCTTGGAGGTGATGGTTTTAGCTAATCACTGCTAAACATTTAAAGCTTTGCAATTATTTTTATCAATTACCCAAGTATAAAACAACAAAAAAAATGGCCTTATCTTCCTGCTTGGTGCTGAGTGGCCTAATGTTATTAGTGAATATTTATTAAGTGCCTATTGAGTGCAAGATGCCACTCAAAACACAGAGTTATTTTTTAGTTTGCTGGGTAGAAATGAGTCCTCTGGGCTAGACAGCAAGTTGATTCTTCTGATCACAGTGAGATGGCTGCTGAGCCTAAGAAAGATAGTGACCAAAGGATTTTTTCTCCCTTTTTCATAATTCACACTGCCTAGAAATGTCCTATACTATCTACTCTGCCTTCAGCATAAACAGGATTTGACTCTGAAGTTTGGCCAAGCCCCTGTGTGACAACCAAGTGAACTTTCCAGTGGTGAGGGAGGAGTGGTCTAATTTCTTACCTTCCTTCCTTGGTACAGAAATTGTGATCCTGTGGTGACATCCAATCATAATTTTCTTTCCCCTTACCTGGGTATCAAAAGAGAAGTTTCTTCTCAATTTACTTATAGAGGCAATATATCAGAAGATCAATTAAGCAGGACTTCTAAATGAGAAGCTTCAGACGGAATTTGTGAATACTGCCTGTCTTTGGGGGAGAAGTCCAAGGACCTTCACAGTACCTTGACAAAGAACAAGAGATAAATTATCACCCTCTCTTAATTTCATCTGGTTCTCCTGAGAAGGAAAAATTGTCACAGCATCAGATGATCTTGGGCTATCTCGACAAGATTGTCCCAATAATAACAACAACAACAACAACAACAAAAGCAAATGCCTGTTTTCTCCTCAATATATTTGATTATATATTATTGAAACATGAATCTTCTATATAAGTCCTTAATATTTGGGGGTTTTGAATCATTTGATAAGAAATACTTCCCTCCCCATGAGATAAACTATCGTGTAATTACTCATGGAGTGAACATTACACTTTGGAAGCTGAATTCTATAGCTTGACTGCTTACATTTAAATGCCTTATTAGCTCTTAAAATTTCAGCTTTCTGTTCTGTGTAAACACAGTCCAGGTTCCACTTCACTTTCCATATGCCCCAGTTTTCTCATTAATATGCTTCAGATAATAGTGTTGTAATTAATCAACTCAAACTTTTGATATAATCAGAATGATAGCAAATACTATCTATAGTACCACTCACCTTCCACCAGGCCCCACCTCCAACATTGAAGATTACATTTTAACATGAGATTTGAAGAGGTGACATGACATCACTATGTTACCTCTCTTAGAGTGTTCAAAAATAAAAATCCAGACGCCCAGGCTGCATTCAGTCCAACTAAATCAGAATTTCTGGGAAAAGGAACTCAGATATCAGTATTATTTCCTGTATGACTGAGCAATAAAAGTTTATTGTTACATGCCTCTGAGTTTTGGACTACTTTGTTATGCAGCTTCATTGTGATTGTAGCTCTCCAATACACCCACTCATTCATTCATCTTCTTTGTGTTGCCATAAAGAAATACCTGAGGCTGAGTAGTTTATAAGAAAAAAGCTTTAATTGGCTCATGGTTCTGCAGGCTATACAAGAAACATCTGCTTCTGGTGAGGGCCTCATGGCTGAAGGTGAAGGGAAAGCCAGCACGTCACATAGCAAGAGAGAGAAGTGGGGGACTCTCAGACATTTAAACAAGATCTCACGTGAACTAACTGAGTGAGAACTCACTCATCACCAAGGGGATGACACTAGCCATTCATGAGGGATCCACCACCATGATCCACTCACCTTCCACCAGGCCTCGCCTCCCAACATTGGAGATTACATTTCAACATGAGATGTGGAGGGGACAAATATCCAACCATAGCTCCGATTGACTACTATGTCCCAGGGACTTTCTAGACTTTGGAGATACAGTGGAAAACAAAGATGGCCAAGGCTCTTGCTCTAATGCAGCTTAATTATTTGTGATAGTGATGGACAAAAAATAAGTAAACAGATAGCTATATAATGTAATTTCAGCTACCATTAAGAATTGTGAAAACAGAAAAAGGTAGAGCAAGATGACCAAATGGAAGCCTGCACTGATTATCCTCCCCACAGGAACACCATATTGAACAACTATGCACATAAAAAAGCACTTTCATAAGAACCAAAAATCAGGTGAGCAATCACAGTACTTGGTTTTAACTTCATATCACTGAAAACAGCATTGAAGAGGGTAGGAAAGACAGTCTTGAATGGCCGATGCTACCCCATCCCACAGCAGTGGCTGCATGACACTGAGCAAGAGTCTGTGTGCACTGGCGAGGGAAGGTGCAGTGATCGTGGGCCTGTGCGTTGGAACTCAATGCTGCCCTGCCATAGCAGAAAGCAACCCTGGGCAGAACTCAGCCAACACCCATGGAGGAACATTTAAACTGACCCTAGCCAGAGGGGAATTGCTCATTCCAGTTATTGGAACCTAAGTTCTGGCAAGCCGCACCACCGCAAGGTAAAGGCTCTGGGTACTAATTACACTTGAAAAGCAGTCTGGGCTATAAGGACTGCAGTTCCTGAGCAAGTCCTGATACTGGGTTAAGCTTGGAGCCAGTGGACATGGGGGGGGCACATGACCTACTGAGATAACAAACAGAACAGCCAAGGAGTGCTTGCATCATCCCTCCCATAACCCCAAGCAGCACAGCTCATGGCTCCAGAGAGAATCCTTCCCTCTGCTTGAGAAGAGCAGAGGGAAGAGTAAAGAGGACTTTGTCTTGCGACTTGGATGCCAGCTCCACAGTAGGATAGGGCACCTGGCAGAGTCCTGAGGCCCCCATTCCAGGCCCTCGTTCCCAGACTACATTTCTAGAAACATTCTGGGCTAGAAGGAAACCCACTGCCTTGAGGGAAAGATCCTGTCCTGAAAGTATTCACTTGCTGACTAAAGAGCCCTTGACCTCTGAATAAACAGCAGTGATGACCAACACATCTTTGGGCAAACTAAGATCCACAGTACTCACCCCAGCTGTGGACCTAAAGTTAGCCCAAAAATGTGTTGGCTTCAGGTGCGACCCAGCACATTCCCAGCTGGGGTGGCTATGAGGAGGGACTCCTTCTGCTTGAGAAAATGAGAGAGAAGAGTAAAGAGGACTTTGTCTTGCACCTCAGTTACCAGTTGGGCCACAGTGGAGTAGAGAACCAAGCAGTCCCTTAAGGTTTCTGTTTCCAGGCTGTGGCTCTTGGATGGCATCTTTGGACCTGCCTTGGAACAGGGAGGGGCTCACTGCCTGGAAGGGTGAGTCCCAGGCCTGGTGTCACTCACCACAAGCTAACTGAAGAGCCCTTAGCTTTGAATCGTTATTGGTGGTAGTCAGACAGTACTTGCCATGGGCTTGGGGCAGTAGTGGCCATGAGGGGAGACTCCTCTCCTTGTGGAAAGGGGAGGGAATAGTGTGAAGGACTTTGTCTTGTGGCTTGGGTGCCAGCTCAGGTACAGTAGAGTAGAGCACCAGGTAAATTCCTAAGATTTCTGACCTGATAGCATCTCTGGACTCACACAGGACCAGGGGAAACTCGCTGCTCTGAAAAAAAGAACACAAGCCTAGATGAATTTGCCACCTGTTGATTGTACAGCCCTAGGCCTTAAGTAAACATAGGTGGTAGCCAGACAGTGATTACCATGGGTCTTGGGCAAGACTCAGTGCTGTGTTGGCTTCAGGTCTGACCCAGCAAAGTCCGAGTGGTGGTGGCCACAGGGTTGCTTGTGTCACCCTTCCCTCAGCTCCAGGAAGCTTAGAACAGAGAGAGGGACTCCATTTGTTTAGGAGAATGTAAGAGAAGAGAACAAGAGTCTCTACCTGGTAATCCAGAGAATTATTCTGGATCTTATCCAAGATGTCCAGGGAAGTACCTCTATGAATCTGCGAGAACCACAGCAATACATACATAACTCTTCAATGCCCAGACACCAACAAATATCCACAAGCATCAAGTCCCTTCAGGGACAAATCCTAGAGAGAAAGAGATGTGTGACCTTTCAGACAGAGAATTCAAAAATCACTGTTTTGAGAAACTCAACAAAATTCAAGATAACACAGGGAAAGTACTCAGAATCCTATCAGATAACTGCAAGAAACAGAATTAAGTAATTTTAAAAAATCAAACAGAAATTCTGGAGTTGAAAAATATAATTGACATGCTGAAGAATGCGTCAGTCTCTTAGCAGCAAAGTTGGGCAAGCAGAAGAATGAATTAGTGAGCTTGAAGACAGGCTATTTGAAAATATACAGAGGAGACAAAAGAAAAGAATAAAAAAGAATGATGTATGCCTACAAGAACTAAAAAATATCCTCCAAAGGGCTAATCTAAGAGTTACTGGCCTTAAAGAGGAGATGGGAGGGAGGGGTAGAAAATTTATTCAAAGGGATAATAACAGAGATCCCCAAACCTAGAAAAAGATATCAATATTCAAATATAAGAAAGATACAGAACACCAAATAGATTTAACCCAAATAAGACTATCTCAAAGGTCAAGGATAAAGAAAGGACCCTACTCCCAAAGGTCAAGGATAAATAAAGAAGCCTAAAAGGAGCAAGAGAAAAGAAACAAATAACACACAATAGGGTACCAATATATTTGGCAGCAGACATCTCAGTGGGAACCTTACAAGCCAAGAGAGAGTCGTCTGATGTATTTAAAGTGCTGAAGGAAAAACTTTTATTCTAGAATAGTATATCCAGTGAAAATATCCTTCAAACATGAAGGAGAAATAAAGACCTTCCACGACAAACAAAAGCTGAGGAATTTCATTAACAATGGACCTGCCCTACAAGAAATGCTATAGGGAGTTCTTCAATCTGAAAGAAAAGGATGTTAACAAGCAATAAGAAATCATCTGAAGGTACAAAACTCACTGGTAATAGTAAGTACATAAAAAAACAGAGTATAACAACACTGTAATTGTGGTGTATGAACTACTCATATCTTGATTAAAGAGACTAAAACATGAACCAATCAAAAATAATAACTTTTCAAGATACAGTACAATAAGATATAAATAGAAACAACAAAAAATTAAAAAAATTAAGTTAAAGAGTTTTTATTAGTTTTCTCTTGTTTGTGTAATCAATGCTAAGTTGTCATCAGTTTAAAATAATGGGTCATAGATATTATTTGCAAGTTTCAGGGTAATCTCAAATGAAAAACACACACACACACACACACACACACACACACACACACACACATACACACACACAAGATTTTAAAACATCCCCACCAGAAAAGTCATCTTCACTAAAAGAAAGACAAGAAGAAGGGAAAGAAGGAAGAAAAGATCACAAAACAACTAGAAAACAAATAACAAAATGGCAAGTATAAGACCTTATCGAAAATAACATTGAATGTAAATGAACTAACCTCTCCAATCAAAAGGCATAGAGTGGCTGAATGGATAAGAAAACAAGACCCAGTAATCTGTTACCTACAAAAAACACACTTCACCTATAAAAACACGCATAGACTGAAAATAAAGGAATGGAAAAATAGACTCTGTACAAATGGAAATCAAAAAAGAGCAGAAGTAGCTATACATGTATCTACTTTTGGATTTCTTCATGCTTCAATCTTGAAGAACAGATTATTCACCAGGAGTGGTGGCTCATGCCTGTAATCCTAGCACTCTGGAAGGCCAAGGCAGACAGATCACTTGAGGCTAGGAATTCAAAGCAGCCTGGCCAACGTGGTGAACCCTATTTCTACTAAAAATACAAAAAAAGTTGGCTGGGCCTCGTGGTGTGCACCTGGATTCCCAGCCACTCAAGAGGCTGAGGCACAAGAATTGCTTAAACGTAGACAGCAGAGGTTGCATGAGCTGAGATTGTGCCACTGCATTCCAGCCTGGGTGACAGAGTGAGACTCTGTCTCTAAATAAATAAATAAATAAATAGAAAAGATCATTCATCATGACCAAGTGGGATTTATCTCAGGGATGAAAGGATGGTTCAATATATGCAAATCAATCAATGTGATACATCAAATCAACATTATGAAGAACAAAAAACATATGCTCATTTTAACTGATGCTGAAAAAGTATTTGATAAAATTCCATATCCCTTCATGATAAACACCTTCAAAAAACTGGGTATAGAAGGAACATACCTTAACACACTAAAAGCTGCATACAACAGACCCACAGCTAATATCAAACTGAAAGAGGAAAACTGAAAGCCTTTCCTGTAAGATCTGGAACACAGGATGAAAAAAGGATGCCCACTTTTACAACTGTTATTCAACATAGTACTGGAAGTCCTAAGTAGAGCCATCAGACAAGAGAAGGAAATAAGAGCATCCAAATTGTAAAGGAAGAAGTCAGATAATATGATTTTATATTTGGAGAAACCTAAAGACTCCACCAAAAATTTTTAGAACAGATAAACAAATTCAGTAAAGTTGCAGAATACAAAATCAACATACAAAAATCAGTAGCATTTCTATATTTCCGCAGTGAACAATCTGAAACCAAGGAAGTAATTCCATTTACAATAGGTACAAAAGAAGTGAAAGATGTCTATAGTGAATAAAACATTGATGAAATAAATTAAAGTGAACATATTCCATGTTCATGGATTGGAAGTATTAATATTGTTAAAATGTGCATACTACCCAAAGTGATCTACAGATTCAATGCAATCCCTATCAAAATACCAATGACATTCTTCACAGATACAGATAAAACAATCCTAAAATTTGTATGGAGCCACAAAAGACCAAGAATAGCCAAAGCTATCCTGAGCAAAAGGAACAAAACTGGAAGAATCACATCACCTGACTTCAAATTATGCTACAGAATTATGTTAACCAAACTAGTATGGTACTGGCATAAAAGCAGACACACTGACCAATGGATCAGAATAGAGAACTCAGAAACAAATTCACACACCTAGAGTGAACTCATTTTCAAGAAAGGTGCCAAGAAAATATACTGGGGAAAGAACAGTCTCTTTAATAAATGGATATCCATTTGCAGAAAAATAAAACTAGATGCTTATCTCTCACCATATACAAAAATGAAATAAGAGTGGATTAAAGACTTAAATCTAAGACCTCAAATTATGAAACTACTATAAGAAAACATTGGGGAAATCCTCCAGGACATGGCACAAAGCAAAGATTTCTTGAGTAATACACCACAAGCACAGGCAACTAAAGTGAAAATGAACATCTGAGATCACATCAAGGTAAAAAGCTTCTGCACAGCAAAGGATATAATCAACAAAGGGAGGGGGATACCCCAAAGAATTGGGAGAAAACATTTCCAAACTACCCATCTGACAAGAGATTAATAAGCAGAATATATAAGGAACTCAAACAACTCTATAGGAAAAAGTCTAATAATCTGATCAAAAAATGGGCACAAGATTTCAATAGACATTTCGCAAAAGAAAACATAAAAATGGCAAACAGGCATATGAAAAGCTGCTCGATATCAATGATTATCAGAGAGTGCAAATCAAAACTATAATGAGATATTATCTCACCCCAGTTAAAATGGCTTTTTTCCAAAAGGCAGGCAATAAACAAATGCTGGCTAGGATGTGGAAAAATGGGAATCCTTGTATGTTGTTGGTGGGAATATAAATTAGTATGGAGAACAGTTTGGAGGCTCCTCAAAAAACTAAAAATAGAACTGTGATATGACCTAGCAATCCCACTGTTAGGTATATATCCCAAATAAAGAAAATGAGTATATCAAAGAGATATCTGCACTGCCATGTTTACTGCAGCACCATTTACAGTAGCCAAGATTTGGAAGCCACCTAAGTGTCCGTCAACAGACGAATGAATAAAGAAAATATGATACGTATATGCAATAGAGTATTATTCAGCCACAAAAAATTTGAGATCTTGTCATTTGCAACAACATGGTTGGGAATGGAGGTCATTATGTTAAGTCAAATAAGTCTGGCACAGAAAAATGAACTTTGCATGTTCTCCTTTATTTGTAGGAGCTAACAAAACAATTGAAGTCAAGGAAATAGAGAGTTTCAGAAGAGTGGTTACCAGAGGCTGGGAAGAGTAGTGGGACAGGGGCCAAGTGGGGATGTTAATAGTACAAAAATATAGTTAGATAGAATGAATAAGATCTAGTATTTTATGGCACCATAGGCTGACTACAGTCAATAATAATTTATTGTACATTTAAAAATAACTAGAGAGTATAACTGGATTGTTTGTAACACAAAGAAAGGATAAATGCTTGTGGTGATGGATACCCCATTTATCTTGATGTGATTATTATGTCTTGTTGGCCTGAATCAGAATATCTCATGTACTCTATAAATATATGCACCTACCATGTACCCACAAATGTTTTAAAATAATCATAAAATAAAAGAGCTGTGGGAAACAAATGATTTCATAGCAATGTGAGACGACGAAAAACAAAGTTGGATCCATTTCCCATATTTAGGATAAATTCCGAATCGATTAAAGGTTTCAATTTTTAAAATGAAGAAACCACAGACGATCTCGAAGAAACTATTGATAAACCATACTACATAATACCATAAGCAAAGTTATAGATTTCAGCAAATCAATAAGGATAAGATCAAGCACCAAACAGAGAAATGATCAGATAGTTTACAGCAAAAGGAAATACTAGTGGTTCTTAAATGCTAGTGAGAAATTTAGTCTGGGAGGTGGCCAGAGGTGGTTGTGTGGGCCTTGTAAGTGGAGGTGAGGGATTAGAGTCGATCATGTGTGATGGGAAGAGAGGAGAGGTTTTGCCCAGGGGAGTAATATAATTGAACTTCCATTTCAACTGCTGTGCTGGGAGTAGCGTGGAGAGGCGCAAGGTCAGAGGTAGGGACAAGAGGAAGAGGCTATTTAGCTGTTGCAGTAATCCAGGTACCCAATATAGTGGCTTGAACCTGCGAAGGTGGGGAGATCTTGGGATATATTTTGAAAATAAAGCCAAGAAGCTTTGCCATTGAATTGTATGTCTGGGTGGTAACAAGGGATGATCTTTTTTTTTTATTTTTTTTGAGACGGAGTCTTGCTCTTCACCCAGGCTGGAGTGCAATGGTGCGATCTTGGCTCATTGCAGCCTCCATCTCCTGGGTTCAAGCAATTCTCCTGCCTCAGCCTCCTGAGTAGCTGGGATTACAGGTGTTCGCCACCATGCCCAGCTAACTTTTGTAGTTTTAGTAGAGGCAGGGTTTCACCATGTTGGCCAAGCAGATCTTGAACTCCTGACCTCAGGTAATCCACATGCCTTAGCCTCCCAAAGTGCTGGGATTACAGGCATGAGCCACCTTGCCCAGCCAACAGGGATGATTTGAGGGTGACTTTAATCCTTTTGATTGGAGCAGCTGGGTGAAGACTTGAGTATCCATTGTATTCTGAGCAGAAAACAGACAAGGCCCTTCCCTCAGAGAAATCATTTTGAAATGGGAGAGACAAACAATAAATAAACAGACACTGAACTGAATAATAACCCTAGAGAGGGCTGTGGGGTGATAGCAGGGTCCTGGGATGGCAGAGAACACCAGAGAGGAAAGGGCCTGGTGGGAGAGGGATGAGGAAGGCCTTGCCTAGAAGGCGAGATTTAAATTGAGGTCTAAAAGCCAAGAAGAAGCCTGCTATGTGAAGAATAGGGGAAGAGCGTTGAGGGCAAAGGGAACAGCATGTGTAAGGGCCTTGAACCAGAGGAAAAGTTATTTTATGAATTTTCAGGAGTCTAAGGTGTCTGATGTGTCCACCTACCAATCAGAAGTGGAGGTAGAGAGATAAACAGGGGTCAGATAATGCTGGTGCTTGTAAGCCTAGGCTGAAAGGTATTTGTGTGTGTGTGTGTGTGCGTGCGCATGCACGCACATACATGTTTATTTTCTAACAGCAATAAGGTTTAAAGTTTTGTGATGCTATGTCACCTGGCCTTGAAGTTCTGGAAGCAAAGAGGGCAGGCATAGTATTCTGCCAATATGTGGCCTGAACAGATTTGATTCTGCCTATCTTCTTCATTCCACCACTACCCACTTTTTCTGAAGCTGAGTCCTCAGTCTTTTCCTGAGATGAATACCTTCCCTTTCTGCAGATCCTGTAGCTCCCCAGAAAGACAGAGGACTTGGAGTTCTTTGACAGTCCCGATCACGGGACAGCCTTTCCCAGCCGCTTACACCTGTTTCTTTCTCACTTGAAGATCTGCCCACTTTGCACCATCCCCCTCCTGTGAGGAGGTGATATTTGATGGCTGTGGGTAGATGAGAATGAATGACAACAAAAATTATGGTAACCTGGAAGTGGCTTGAGAGCCTGTGTGCAGTTGCTATGTGGGGCAGCCATCCCTCCCTTTACCACAGCCATACACCAAATTTCAGAGGGGAAAAAGAACATCTTACTTGTGAGCTGATGAGCTGATCGATGTTCTCAATTTATCTCTTTAGCTCCAGGACCAAAAATTGAAAACAGTACTGTGAGAATCTCAAAGGGCTGCAGCCATGGCACATCCCTGCCCCCCCAAGGAGCAGTCACTTGGTGCCAAGTAGCACCTCTGAGGTTTCCGGGCACCTGCCCAGGATAGCAGGGTGCTCGTGCTGCTTGGCCACTTACAGACTTGTGGGAGCAGCTTGTAGGACCATTGGCATCAGGCCTGGTTGAACTTTACACTCTGTGGACCTCTCCATACCTCTATTCTGGGTTAGAACAGGGATCCAGGGGCCAATCCTCTTGTTTCCATAATAACTGTAGTCAAATACAACTTCTCAGCAAGGATATGGGAAATGTGTCCATGAATGGGTGGGAAATGGGATGGGTTAGTAAGAAACATAGCAACAACTATTACTGACACAGCACTGTGAGTGCTCCACAGGAATACTCACCTCAACCTCAGGAGGCAGGTACTATGATTATCCCCCATTTTACAGATCAGTTAGGGAAGCTTTGTAAGTAGGGATTCTTCTAATAGGTGTTACTGCGTTTAGTGTTTGATAAAAATTTCATACTAATCCTGGCAGTTTCTATGAAACTAATCAGGTTAATCCAGGAGAGTGAAAACAGACCTAGGGGTTGGGAGACCTGAGCCCCGGTTTTAATTTCTATTAGTTGTTGTGCGACCTCGGTCCCTCAGGGCCTCTGTTTCTCATCTTTAAAAATGCAAATGTTAGGCAGTAATTCCCAAGAACTCCTCTGGAACAGATGGCATAGGACCCTTCACTTCTGCATCCTCTATTTTGTCTCCATCAAATTTCAGCCCAGTCCCCTGTCCAAAAATGGAGTCCCTCACCACCAATGACTAACAAGGCAGTCTCTGCATTGGGCTCACTTTCCAGGGCTTAGACCTGAGCACAGAGCTGGAGAGGAAGGGCACACATTCATTTTGCAAAAGCCACACTGGGCTCTTTACCAATAATAGGGCCATCTTAACACCGCACCATCACGCAATTGTCCACTCTCATTCTGAGCTGCTCTATACACATGGAATTGGCCAGGTTGACCCTATCCTGAATGGGTGACATGAATTTCAGTAGTGACAAACTGTTCTTCATAATTCAGCTTGCTTACCAAGATTAGTTTGAATCTGGAAATTTGATTCCCAACTGCTATTGAACAACTAGACCTTTCATTCATTTTTCCTTTTATTCATTCATTCATTCAACAAAACTTTTTTTTTTTTTGCACATTATTATGCATCAGGAACTGTACAATGCTCTAGGGGTACTAAGATATTAAGACACAGGTTCAGCCCTTATGGGGCTTGCATTCTGCTCAGGGAAAGAGGTAATAAACAAATAAGCACGTAGCACACTTTTCAGATAGTCATGAGTGCTATGCTGAAAAAATAAAGCACCGTAAAGGGTGATGAATTATGGATCTACTTGACTCTTTTTGGGGACTCTTTTAAATTTGGAGAGGAGATGTCAGGAAGGGCATCTCTACAGAGATAAAATTTTACAGAGATCTGAATAAAGAGAGAGCTCTAACCCTGTGAAAGTCCAGAGATGTGTACTTCAGGAAGAAGGAACAAGCCTTCCATCTGAGTGGGGAGGGCCTTCCTTCATAATCTGACTTGGCTGTACGTTGGAAATTAGAAGTGTAGGCTGCAGAAGAGGAATCTCACATACTGTAACTTTTAAAGATAACAACATATGTGGCAGGACAGCCCAGGCCTACCCTAACATTTGCAGGACCTAGAGCAAGAGTACAGAGACCCACACACTATATGTCCAAATGTTTAAAAATTACAAATTAAGCCAACAAACTGTTGAGTGAAATATGTCCTATCTTCTTACCTTGACAGTTATATCTTCATAACAACCTAGAAGTTCAAGTTCAAATTTATAATGTTTGGAGCCCCAGCCCCCAGCTCCAGTTTTGCCCCTTATCTCCCTTCCCACCAGCTGCATCCAGGGCAGCAAGAGGCCTCCCCCCATATGCAAGTGGTCAGCCCAACCCACTTGTCCAAGCTCCACCCACATGTCATCTCAAGCAGCTGCCTCTCCGGCCTGGGAGTGTACACATGGCAGATGGGCAGATGCGGGAGAGACCCACAGAAGCTCTGGAAACAGGAGCAGGACTGTTGCGCAAGGAATTCTGGGGCCCCAGGTAGTGTAGAGGGGGAAGAGCAGGCTCTTGCAGCTGGGGATGGTCCAAATGGGGCTGCTTAAAGCCAAGGTCCAGGGCAGGCAGTTCCTTCTCATCCTGTATAAGGGCTTTACCTCACCTGAACTACTACTGCAGGTGGTTCCTGGAAGGTGAATATTAAAGCAGTCATCCTACATGAAGAGACAAGCTGAGACTCGGGGAATGAGGGCTGAGGTCAAGGTGCTGGAGAAGATGAGCTTAACCTTCCAGGCAAAAGTAAGGAAGAGTTGATAGAGATCTTGGACTTTGCAAGCTAGGAAGGTTACACATTTCTTGTATTTTCTGTGTTTATGCTCTTCTTTATCTCTCTCTACATCTATCTATACTAAACTCTTTGAAAAACTCCATGCCGTCTTGGCTAAGGGAAACCCAGGGCAAGGTTTCTGATCTTTACTTCAGCCAAAACATTTAAGGGGGCGGCAGCACCTGGGTGCCAGCAGGAACTCATGTGAAAGAACCCAAAGAAGGAGGTGAAGCTTGTGATTCAGGGGTGTCTGCCAACCCTTGCACCTCCACATGCACACTCCTGGAAATTTTTTTTCAAGCACTAAGCTTGGAAGTTCTGTGTGAGAAAAAGAACCCCTTAGTCCACAAAGACTGCTAGAGACTCTAGTGTCTGTTCTGTCCCTCTGCCTATCACTAATGTAACTCTCTCTTCTCACATGGAACACAGCTATCTAGTATAAAAATATGATTTCCCAGCCTTCCCTGCAGCTGGGTGTGGTCATTTGACCAAGTTCTCGACAATGGCATAGTGAGACCCCACTTAGGGTTGTGCTTTTAAAGGAAGAGGGATACTCTTGTCTTCCTCTTTTCCCTTCCTGCTGGCTAGAATATGACATGGTGGTGAGCCATCCTGGATAACATGGACAAGGGGTCACTCTAGCAGATAGGAACAAGATAGAAGGGGCTGGGGTGCTGACACCGTAGACCTACCGTCACAGTCCTGGAGTTCTTACCTTTAGACTATTAAGTGAGAGAGAAACTTCTGTCTTGTTTAAGCCACTGTTGGTTTTTGTTACTGCTGCTGTTGTTTCTTTTTGTAGCCACTGTACTCTTATCCCAACAAATAATAGTACTTTTAGCACCCCTTGGACGGAATGCATTCCACACATTTAATTTCCCGCGTACAAAGGACTTTTTAAATGATTTAAATGAAGGTTGTAGGTTGTCTCCTAATCTATGTTTACAATCTCGTCCCTGTACTGAATTGTATAGATTTTTGTGTTGCCTTCCTGAATTGTATAGATTTTGATCATGTCACCCCACAGCACATCTTCCTATGTTGAAATCCTTTGAGTTTTAGCCTGACCTCATAGAGAACAACTCTGCCTTTCCTAGAATTCAATAATTTCAATTTTATTATCTGCTCTCAGTTAAATGGCACCATAAGCTATTGTCTTTGGGCTGGGAACCTGCCCCAGAACCTACAAATGTGGATTGAATTTAATTAACTTGAATTGAACTTCAAAAAGCATTTTCTCTTCAGAGAGATAGCATAAATTAAGCATTAACTAAGTCCAGGGTTTTGTTCTATCCCCAGTAGACAACATGAAGCCATGGAGGGAATTAGGGCTTAAAGCGAATTCCTCTACAGGAACGCTCTTCCCCTATGGCCCCATCTCACCTCAATTTCCTGACCACTTCCTATGCACCCTTCATGTCTCAGCTTAGACATCACTTCCCAGACCCCTGAGGTTCATTTCCTCTGAGTTATTATCTCAAAGCCTCTGGGACTTGCTTTTTATTATGCACAACATACTTGTGTTTACTTCTCTGCTGGCTATTTTTGTGAACTGTAAAAGCATGACTATACCCATTGTATCCATAGGCTCTAGCTCAGTGCTTGGCTCAGACAGTTCTCAGTAACAATTTAGAGCCAGGTGTGGTGGTGAGCACCTGTATTCCCCAGCTACTCAGGAGACTGAGGTAGGAGGATCCCATGGACACAGGAGCTCAAGGCTAGCCTGAACAACATAGTAAGACCCCTGTCTCTAAAAAAACAGTCAATGGATGAATAGATAATCAATGAATGGCATTATCCTCGGCTCTTCTCTCTCATACCCTACATGTAGAAGTACATCCTAGGCTTCTAAGAAATACTAGATTCCAATTACTTATCACCTCCTCTACTGCTCTCATTCTGGTCCAAGCAGCCATCATTTTCCCCTTGGATTATTGCATTAGGCTCCTACCTGGTCCCTCTGCTTCCACTTTCCATCTTTCATCCCTCCTCTGGCCAAAACGCACCATTTTTTTTTCAGTACAAGTATGGGAGAAGAGTGAAGATGGGGCCAAGTCATAAGTGAGGGCCGTAGTGAAGATAGCATTTTTGTCCCTTCCCAGAGCAGGAAAGCCATGGAGTCTTCTCTCATGTTTTAACCAGCTCAGGTAAAGACTATAGCACTCAATTTCTATTTAGGTAGGTACGGCCATGTGACTAAATTCAGGTCTATGTATTGTGAGAGGAAATAATAGAAGCATTTTTGAGCCATGCCCTTAAAGGAATGAGCCTTCCTCTTTATCTCCGTTTCCAGCTACCAAAAATGCAGAGGTGATGGCAGGAGCTGGAGCAACCATCTTAGGCTACAAGATAGAAAAACGTATTAAGGAAGACAGAGAACAATAAAGAAGGCAGTGCTGGGCATGGTGGCCAAGCCTGTATTCCCAGCTACCAGAGAGGCTGAGGCAAGAGGATCACTTGAGCCCAAGGCTGTGGTATACTATGATCATGCCTGTGAATAGCCACCACACTCCAGCCTGGGCAACATAGTGAGATCCCATTTCTAAAAAAATATTTTTGTATAGTATACATGTATATGTGTGTGTGTGTATATATATATATATACACACACACACACATACATGTATACTATACAAAAATATTTATATATATATATATATACACACACACACATATACATGTATATGGAAGAAGAAGGCTAGGTTCCCAATCTTTTAGAGCTGCCTGCTGTATCAGCCTTGGCATGGTTTTCATGGGCTGTTATCTGAGAGAGAAATAAAATTCTATCTGTTCTAAGCCACTCTAATTTGGGGTTTCTGTTACAGCAGCCTGTGTATTCTAACTAATACATATTCCCTTCCCTACCACAGCTGCTTCACAGAGTGTGAAAAAAATTGTGCTAGGAAAAATGTATATGTAAAAGTCCATCTCCTTTTTAATGGGTGACTTGGAGACCTCTCAAAAATTAAGAGAGAGTAGAGTAAATCCTTGTTCTAACCGTCAGGAAAGAGCCATCTCCTGCACAGAAAGGCTCTCTGGTTCCATATGTCAGCAACTTGGGAAAGTGCAGGAGGGTGGAGAAGGCAGCCCTGCTACTGGCTTTCAGGCCCTAATGTGTGAAATGCCTTTGGGGAGTGAATGAGAGAATTAGCTTAACCTCTGGATTTGGGGGCTTTAATAGGCTTAAGACAGACTTTAATCACCCTTCACTCTCTGTGGTCCCAGTGTGTGAATTTTAATCATGTTCACTTGTACCTCCACCCAGGACTAGGTCTGTTTATTTATGACCCACCATTGTAGGAGGCTGATCTCTCCAGCCAGAGTGCCGACCGTTCA
Source organism: Ateles fusciceps (assembly GCA_036589455.1). NCBI lineage: Eukaryota > Metazoa > Chordata > Mammalia > Primates > Atelidae > Ateles > Ateles fusciceps. Next base: position 4,188,829 of record JAZHEH010000952.1, on the reverse strand, counting down.
GGGCCTGCCTCTAGGAGCAAGTGCTGACCACCAGCAAAGCAGGTTTCCTGACAATTCTCTGCAACATGAAAACATGTAATATAGGTTTGGATTAATATCAACCTATATTTGGGTCACATGGAAAATATAAAATTGTTATAAATTTGTTAGACTGCATGCATCTTCTAACCAGTTGTTTTCTTGGAACTTACTGGTTTGACAATTTCTTTCTGATTCTTCACCCAACTGTTCCCTAGATTCAGACTTATTGGTAGAGCTCCTCTGGAGATTTGCATTGTTTCCTCTCTGAAGATGACAATCATAAATTATCATCCAAATATCACTCTTTCTTCACCTGGGGCCCATAGATGGCTCAAGACAGGTCTGAACCCCCTGAAGTTTTTGGTAAATAAATACATTTGAATAGGATGTGGTCCATAGCTTTCATCAGATTTTCAATGGGATCTGTGACATCCCCCAAAAAAAGTTTCTTAAAAATATGCAAGGGTTTCCATCAGCACTGGTGAGGCTGATTAGGGAACCAGTATTTGGATAACAGTAACCCCCAAATCCTTCTGTCTCAAGTCTCCCACCATCACTAGGCAGATATGGAAAAGTCACTAATCTAGGCAATGTGCCTCTCCTTGCAGTCCTTTTTCAAAAATGGGAACATTCCATGAAGGCTATTACATTAACTCTTAACACCTAAGAAAGTTAATTCAAGTTATTTTCTTCCTTGAGATCTCAGGTTTCTGAGTAAGAAGAAAATATGGACTGAGAAGGTAAGAAAGGGTGAGAGCCCTAAAACAAACTGAGCAGCTTCCTGGGTTACCTCTGCCTCCTATAGGTACAAATCCTGATGGCTACAGTGGAGAAATGCAATACAGGCCATTGTGAGCTCCACCAGGCCAAGCATCGGTCCCTGTGATCATCTCTCAACCCCTCAGTGCCCAACACAGTGTCTAGCACATAGTAGGTACTTGGCAGATGTTGGTTGGGTGAATAAAGGAAAATGTGTCAGCTGCCTCATTCATCCACCTTATGTAAACAGTGTAAATTTCCTTGTCCCATTGAGAATGAGTCTAAATGATTAAACTGAGTCGAGGAGAGGGCTAACAACCTAATGAGAAATAAATACCGAGGCATCACCACGTCTGGACATTGGGAGCATGCGCTTGTATACACCTTGATGCCAAGAAGGAATTCATAGGTCGTCCTGGGCCGAATAATCCAGAAAGGTCAGAGGTACACATTTAATAAGAACTTTGGAATAATTTATTTTAGACTTTAAAAAAGAGAGAGAGATGTGGTAAAAACACAGTTGTTGCTTTTTCAGTACCTTTTAATAAAGTATAGAAAGAGACTTGGAGAGAATGAGAACCCCTAGGCCCTTCCACGCCAGGACTCCCCGGACGCGGTGTCCGCGGAAGCTGACCCGGGGTGCCAGGGTGCTGCGGTGGCACCCCTGCCTCTGAGCACCTGTTTTTGTGACACCCTTTTCTCGATTGAGCTCACATCCACCAGGGAGGACTTCCACCTGATCCAGATGTTCCCTGGACTGCCCCTCGGCACCCGCCCCAGGCAGGGGCCCCCTCCCTCAGGCCGGCTCCTCCAGCGTCCGGGGGCCTGGCAGTTGCTGGTGCCAACCCTGCAGCCCGGCCGAAGCGGAGCGGGCCGGGCTGGCGGAGCCCCCTCGCCGCCGCGGCCGCGGGCGTCCCACGCCCGGCCGGACGGCGCGGCAGGCGCTGGGAAGAGGCCGCGCTGCGGGCGCTGCGCCCCCTGTGGGCCGGGCGGGGCGGGCCCGGGTGCCCTCGGGAACCGCCGCACCTCCGGACGGCTGGAAGGCTACGCGGCAGCCACTTCGGGCGGGCGGGCCCGGCCTGCCGAGGAGTTGGGCTATTTTGTAACTGCACCATCCACCCAAGCCTCATTACCACCTCTTAATGAGACCCCTTTACTCCGTGACGTGCAACCGCTCCATCTCATTAAGGAAATCGCTCTTCAATGCTGATTATTTTATTTGCAGCCATAATTATATTTCTTTCGGCTAAATCACGGTTTAATCGAGCCCACATGGAGGGCAGCAGCACTAATTACGGCGGGGGATGCGGCGGCGGCGGCGGCGGCGGCGGCGCGGGCCGGCTGGGGGGTGCGGCAGGGGGTGCCCGGGCGGCGGGCGCGGTCGAGGGTCCTGCGGGCGGGGAGGGGCGCGGGCGGGGGGCGGGGGCCCGAGCTCAAACACAACAACTTATTACTTCTAATTCCCCCAACTGTCACCAAATCACCTGCACGAAACAAGAATCTAATTTGTTAAGCTGGCATGTCTGCAGATGGAAGATCGATCTTCTCTGTAGATTTCTCTAATTGAGTGAATATAGACGCCCGGAATTAGCCGCACTCGGGCTGCGGGGAGGGGGCGAGGGCCTGGGAAGGGGGGGTAGAAAAGAGGGGGAGGAAGGGAGAAGACAAAGAGAGGGAGGGAAGGTGAAAAGGAGAGAGAAAGAGAAAGGAGAGAAGAAAGAGAAGGACTGTAGGACGGATGGAAAAGAGAATCAGAGGAAGCAGTGGAAAACGGAAAGGGAGAAAAAAAGGAGGAAGGAGGAAAAAGGAGCAAAGAGAAAAGAGAATAAAGAGAAGAGGGGAAAGGGAGCGAAAAGGAAGAGGGAAAGGGATGAGTAAGGGCAGGAGATGCAAGGAGGAAAAGATAGGGAGATGAAATCCTATTTGAGGAAGGCTGTTCACCCGTAGACTCAGCCTCCCTCCTCCACCCCACCCCCCCGAAGCGTAGAGTCGCTGCAGCGGCGGAGCCCCGGCGTGTGTCGCAAAACTGGCACTAAACTGCGAGCGAAAAAGAAAAGGTTGGGACGTAGGAGCCGGGCGGGGGAGCGAGCGGGGAGTGGGCGAGCGCTGGTGGCTCGAAGAAATGGCTTACAGAATTACATTTGTTTTTCTTGTGATTTTATTAAAAGTCACTCCTCATCTCCAGAGTGCGTGAAAATATCTACTTTCCACTCAGATACACCGCATTAACTTGTTGGAGGCGAATTTGTTTGTCTATTTTATTTATTTGCTAGATAAGATTGATGCAGTCTTATTAGCGCTATATCTAGTTATAGAAAGAGATAAGGATGAGATGTTTTTCTTTTTATTACAATTACTAGCCTTGTCACCTAACTAAATAACTGATATATGATTATTTATCCTGAGTAAATAGAAATCAGAAAAGCAACGAACTTAACACATGCAAACAAAATCTCCATGTCACTTATTATATTCCGTGTGGCTAATTGGGGCCATTAAAATTACGGGGGTGGGGGCAAAAAAGAAAAGCAAGATACGCAGTCAGGGGGCGGGTACTAATCCGTCATTGTTTTGTGTCTAGCTTTCTGCGCGGAGAGCCATGGGCGCCAGTAGTTAGAAGGGAAAGATGAGTGAAAAAATAAGCAAGGGACCGGCCCTTGCGCCTACGAAAAGTCAGGCGGGTGGACTGTCTGGTTGAAGTTTACAAACTCGAATTTGTGGGAAACTGTTTACTGCAGAAAAGAAAAAAATATATGTCGAGCTCGTGTATCGCCAACGGCTTCTGGATGGGATAGGAAATGAGACTCTTTGGGGCAGATTTCTGCCCCTCCGCAGCGCGAACAGGCAATGAACACGCACTACTCGCACAAGCACACACAAATACACGTGTCATACACACGCAGCCTGCTCCTGGCGCTTAAAACAGAAAGAAAGGAAGGAAGCCTCGAGTGTGCATCCTGAACACTGCTTGGCCTTTGGCTCTGAGGTTGGGGATCCTGGCTCCTAGGCAGAATTGTTGCGGCCACAGGCCCCTCAGCGACATCAAATGGACAATTGGCTGAGAGCCTCCGGAAGTCCCTGCGCTCCCAGCCCTCGGAGGCCAGGGAGATGCACATCTGGGCTGGGCCCAGGCCTGTTTGAGAGGGGTTAAAGACGCTTCACTTTGCCCTCCGGAGCCCTCTCCCAAAGGCAAGTGGAGGACCCTTTCGCTACGGCCGGGCAGGGGCACTCAGCCTAGAAGCATCTTTGGCTGTGGTCTCTATTGCTGGGAACCTCAAGAGAGTTCTTTTATGTAGAGAAGTGCGGAAGTGCCTTTTACCCCTTCACAGAGACTTGGCCGCCCTCCCAGATCTCTTTCCTTCCAGTTATCCCACCCTCAAAATGACTCCCCCAAATAAGCCATACACCAAGCAGTCCCAAACTCTAGAGTGGCCAGATGCAGACCACCAACCCCAGTCAGGGACAGGGTCGGGTGGGGAGAGTGGGCACTGGGGGGGAGTGTAGGTTGTGGTACCAAGGGCAGGATGTGCGGGAAAAGTGATCACCATTGTTCCGAGCACAGTGGACTTGAGAGGTCCTTATTTTCCTCCAGTATGTGTCCCCACCCTTTATTCTTTTCCATTTCTGAGATAGGCCTGAGGCACACGATCTGATTTGCCGTTGCGTTTGGATTATTGCATATCTGGAAAAGTAAACAGGAGTGTGCAAGTCACTTGATTTGTTTTCTGTAAGCAAATAATACCCAAAAGCATGGCTGTAATTTACCACGAATTAAAATTGATTCTTTTCATCAGCCAAGAAAATAGGAAAATGTGAGATCGTTAATTATTGAGGGAGGAGCTCCTCATTAAAGGGAACAATGTTACAATTCAGCATTTAATAGCAGGAATGTGAATAATAACGGCGCCATATTTCAGCCCACTGTCTGCAAAGAAAAGAGAGCAGTTTACAAACAACCCAAGCAGCCGAAAGTTACATTTAATAAACCTCCGAGGTTTCTGTAAGTGGAAAAGTAATTGGGGCTCTGGGCACACTACCCAATTCTTCCCACAGCACCCGGTATATATTTTTATTCTCTCTGTCTTTTTCTGTGGCTACAAAGGATTCACAGTGAATGCAGAAATACGATTAGAGAGCAAATCAGAATTACAAATCTAATCAACACAAATTCCTCTGGAAGGCACTAGCTGCCCGGGTCTCCCACTCCATCTCACCTCCCAGTCTAGACACACATTTCTAAGTCTTGATCTGGAACCGGACAGCAAAGCAGGAGTAAAGACACTGATTTGGTAGTTGCTGTGCTTGTAATTTATATTATCAGTCATCAAGATTTTTTTTTTTTAATATGTCCCAGCAAGCCGACTTTCCTCGCAGCTACAAAGTTCTCTGGCTCGGTCTGGGCGCGCAGGGCGGCAGGAGTCGGGAGCCGATTCCCTGGCCTGTGAACGCTCTTTGTGCTTCGTTAGAAAAGAGAAGGGGGGGAAAAGGAGAAAGAAAAAAAAATGATTTCCCTGTGCATTGTCCCTTGGCAGGATCTTGTACAAAATTCAATCTCTATTTTTTATGAGAAGTAAACTGTCTAAATAAATTTTATTAGGGGCAACCAATATATTTTCTGGTAGTTCCCTTTGTTCCACTTCTACGTGTGTGTAACAATCTAAAACCTATTTATTGAGGAAAAATCACTGGATCCGTCATAGAAAATCCTTTTACTTTGCTTTGAAGTGATTTCTGAAGACATTCTTGTCATTCCGAAGATTTGAGGGCCTTTGCGCTAAAGCCTCGCCTTGTTAGGGACTTCAGTTCCCATGATCATGTGGGAAATGCCTTAAATTATCAACAGCAATGGGCCTGACCGGCACTTTCCCGGCTGCCCCAGGAACGTGGGAAGATGACGGGGAATAAAACTCTGGTAAATACATCTCAGGCGTTGCTCAGGTGGATTCAGACATTGGCCGAAACGAGCTGCCGAGAGGGAACCGGGAGCAGGGGCGAGCATTTTACACCCAGGCTATTGTCGTTTTCCTCGCCTTGCCTGCTGGCGGCCCGCACCTGACTCCAGCTCCAGCCTGAGCCCTCCCCGCCTCGACGCCCCACACCGTCCCCAGCACCCCCTCCCACTCTGATTTCCCTTTCTTTTTCTTTTTTTCCTTTCCTTTCTCCCTTTGCCCCCCCCTCTCTGAGATGCTTATGCTCTGAAGTCTTGGAAGAAATGATTTAGTTTGTTTATACTGCTATAAAAATCAAGACCAATAGAAAAGTCATAAAATGAAGCGGGCTATCAATCACGCCGCAACATTGTTATTCAGCGGTTACTAACAGAGATGGATAATCCTTTGATTTCGTCCCATTGTTATTACTCTGATGTGTCTTCACATTAACTATTACACATTTATTTATTGACCTGAAAGATACAACAAAACAGAATATATGAGCGAGTGCGTGTGGGACGACGCTGCACAGCCGGCGCCGTTCCAGGGCGAATGTGGGATGGGGACACCAGCGCTTGTGTGCATGCACGTGGAGAGACGCGCGGTCTCGCGCCCTTATCCTTGTATTCGCAGGTGGCGGCCTCTCTCCCTCCTTACAGACAGGATATGGAGCCAGGCAGTGCGGGCCTGGTGGACCTGCCTATTTCTGGGAGCAGGGTTCCGGGGCCAGGCCTCCCGGTCTCTTCCTTAGCCACTTTCTCCCCCACTTCTGCTCCTGCATACCGGTGTGGACACTCTGCAAACCCCACCCAGGTGGGCAGAAACCTCCTGCGAGTCCCTGGATGTGCGCAGGCTGGTGCGTACTCCGAGCCGCTGTCCTGAACGCACGCGGCCCCGCCCTGGGCTGCCGTGCGGCCTCCTTTTTCTGTGCGCACCCAGAGCTCTAGCTTCTAGATTTGGAGTTTTATTTGGGGGCAAAGGAAGCTTTTATTGGGGAGACTTTGTTTGCTTTAGGTCTCGGAATTTTCTTTTCAGGCAAAGCGTTTCTCAAAAGGGCTGCGGGCGCTTGCCAAAAACCCTAGCGGCTCCCAGACATGGCGCAAGCCAGAATCCACGGCCCCGGCACCCAGCCCCACACAGGCAGCGTTAGTAGTAGCTGCAGCGACCGCTGAAGCCCAGTCGGGCCCGGAGCTTCCGGGGATGCGGTTCTCCACAGCTCAGTAGAAACTGGTGTGGCCAATACCCTGCATTCACACGAGTGTACATATGTGTGCACGCGCACGTGTGTGTGCACGGGAGGCGAACAGGCTGCAGGAGGGAAGGAGGAAACAAAACTGCCCCAGAGTTCTCTTTGCCGCCTCCTTTGTCTCCTTGCTCGGTCCCTGTCACACACACAGCTGAGGACACACACACGCACACACACAATTCCTCTCGCATCTGCTCTCAGGCAGCATTTTCAATGTTTTGTGTAAGTCAATTGGGCGGCGAACAAAAAAAGCCATTTGCTCAGTATTATTTAAAACAGACTTCATAGGGCCACCCTTTTGTGGAAGGTTTATTTGCACTAAATGAATAATCTTAATTGCATCACTCTCGAATTAAAAATCAATGTTAATCAAGTTGGGAGTAGTAAATATCAGTTTTCATTGTGACTGGGTAGAGGGCATTTTTCTCGTGTTGCAAATAAAAATACAAGTCAAATAACTTTAAAAGAGCATTACGTTCTGCTACAAATACAATTGAAACGGATTGTTTAGGAGCAGATCAGAAACGGTACAGAATTTTGCACTTAATTTCCTCAGTTATCATTTACAATAAGAACCTCTAGGCTTGACAGCCAAGTCTAAACAGTAGTAAATTAGTACAAATTTATACTGATTTTACTCTAATAATCGTAATAAAAGCTTATAGATTTGGCACTAATTACATAAATGCCTAATGATCTTGAAAATTACTCTGGTTAGAAATATATTACTAATCTAAACTTTGTTGTTGGCTGGCTCTGAAAAATCAGAACATTAGAAATGGTTCGCTTCACTTGTGCAAAGCACTTTAAATTGTTCAAGTAGTTTAACACATTCAAGAGGAAAATAAAGAGCATTTAACTTTATTTACAGCCTTAAGTGGAGTTGGGAGCCGAGCTGAACTTAGAAATTTGACCAAAAGAGCGGGTTAGGGCCGAGGATGCGGGCATGGGCCAAGCGGAAGAGCAGAAGCTGGGAAGAAACCCCTCCAGAAGGGTGCAGGGCGCTCGAACCCACACTCCGCGAGGGTCCCCGAAGCAGACAGCGGGCGCTGGCGGTGCCAGGGAAGTCGAATCCTCTTTGCTCTCTAGGCCCACTGTGGGGTTGGGGCTCGTATAGGCCCCAGGGCACAACCAGGGCACCTGGACTCTAGGCGCAAGCCTGCTGAGCGGCGGCGAAGTCTAGGCGCTGTCTGAAGGCTGCGGTGTGCCCTCGTCGCGTCCTGGGCTGGCGGGCCGGTGTAAGCTGCAGACCAGCGTAGCCCAGAGCGCGCAGGTGGGGGCGACTCTCGGGTCACGCCAGGGTCACCGCCGGCTCTGGCCCCTGCTTTCCGCCTTCCCCAGGAAGGTCCTAGCTCGGGGTACAGACTACGCCTTTGAAGCGCTCAGGGCTGGCCAAGGGGAAGGAAAGGGGAACCTGGAGAAAATCGCAGGGAAGAACTAGCGGGAACCGGGCCCAGAAGCTCAGGGCGAGGCCGTGGCGGCTTACGCTGCTTTAGCTCCTGCTCCGGGCTGGAGCTGCCAGGGCTGCCACCGCCGCCTCCTTCGGGCAGGCGCAGGCGGGCGGGCGGAGTGGGGACTCTCCGGGCGCTGACATTTGCAGGCTGCCCTCCTGATTGGTCCCCTCGCCGAGCTGCTCACGGGTTCATTCAACTGTTAAGCACCTCCCCCGTCTCTCTAAAGGACATTATAATGCAAGAAGCCCCCTTTTTAACCACAAACCGAATTTTCTTTCATTTAGGTGATCTATATATATCTATATCGTATAGCTTATAGCTTATATCTATTTTAAATAACTTAAAGCCGCTAAAATTTGGGGGGGGGAGACAGCTTTCGCCCTGGAGCGGTGCGCGATGCTGTCTCACGCCGACCTCCTGGACGCCAGGCTAGGTGAGTGCGCGCCTCTCGCCCGGGCAGCCAGGAGAAGCCGGGGCAGGAAATTGTCAATTTGTTCCTTATTTTACCTTAATGCGACCTAAATGGACTAATTTCTTTAAAAGTAATTGTGCTGCATTAAAGTTTAATTTGATTTAACATCGCCTTTAAAAAAAATCTATGGAATATGTAGATCCAAGAAAGGAGTCGGGGAATGTTGTTACTTTTTGTTTTTCTTATTTTTCTCTTCCACCCTCCCCCCGCCTTTTTTTTTTTTTTTTGAAAGGCGATATACCCCGTGATAATTTGTTTGGAGGTGTTTCTCTCTCTCTTTTCCTCTCCCTGTTTGTTTTGATTTGGGATTTATTTCTCCTTCCTCCTCATCCCCCGTTTCTCTCTCCACACTACCTTCTTCTTGTCTTCTCTCCTCCTTTTCTAAGTGTGGTTGAATTTGTAAACAATCTGGCATAAAGGAGAAGCTGCTGCCATCAAGGCGGATTTGCTAAGTGTGCTGGTTGAGAAGGAGAGAAGCCAAATTCAGCCTCACAGGCATCCCACCTTCGGCGATTCGGCGTTGCCAATGGCTGAGAGGAATGCGCCTTTTATTTCTCTGAAAAGAAAAGTTGAAATCTCTAAAGTTTGATTCACGGTTGTCCATAGAGTTCACTCGAGTTTCCTTAATGCTGTTTGGATTGCTGGGCTCTGGGTTTCCGGATTGGGAATCTTTGGTGATGGATGTGACTCCATTTTCCAAACACTTTCTCTGATTTGAGGGGGAGGCGGAGCTGATTTGGGTTGATTTCGGGAGGTGGAAAGCTTGGAGGTTTATTCATCTTTCGAAAGTGAGAAGGAATCGGCTGAGGGTCGGTGGTAGAGTTCGTCAGGCTGCCGAAGGGCAGGTGCCGCAGCAACCGAAGGATTGTTTAATTTTCTTTCTGTCCCCCGCCCCCCGTGTCCAAAGATTTGCTCTCGATTTCCTAGGGCACCGGGGGTACGGTTTATAGAAGGAATTCAGAGACATGTTTTATTGCCGGGACTGGGAGTGTTTTATTGTGAGACGAAAGCTTGTGCTGTTTACTACGGGAGTCGGCTGCGGAGAGGGCAAGGGGCCGGGAGATGTTATTCCAACCCTACTGTACAAATTCTGGGGAACCCAGCTGAGTACCTGGGAGTTTCTTCCTTAGGGCAAGCGTGGGTGTGGAGGGAGCCGAGGACGGGTGGAAGGAAGGCTGCACGGGGAAGACAGCCCCACCCGGCATCGCCAAGAAAGTAGTGACCGCGATCCCCTTGCCTCCTTAGGTATGAAAGATGCCGCCGAGCTTCTGGGCCACCGGGAGGCAGTGAAGTGTAGGCTGGGCGTGGGGGGGCTCCGACCCTGGGGGCCATCCAGGGGACCTGGCGCCCAGCTCCGACCCAGTGGAGGGAGCCACTCTGCTGCCCGGGGAGGACATCACCACAGTGGGCTCTACTCCGGCCTCGTTGGCGGTGAGCGCCAAAGACCCGGACAAGCAGCCCGGGCCTCAGGGCGGCCCGAACCCCAGCCAAGCCGGCCAGCAGCAGGGCCAACAGAAGCAGAAGCGCCACCGGACGCGCTTCACCCCCGCACAGCTCAACGAGTTGGAGAGGAGCTTCGCCAAGACTCACTACCCCGACATCTTTATGCGTGAGGAGCTGGCGCTGCGTATCGGGCTGACGGAGTCCCCAGTGCAGGTACGCGGGGCTTGGGCTCTGGGACAGAAGGCAAGGACGGGGCGGGAGGATTTGGGCAAAGGGAGCAGGATCTTCCCCTTCCCCTGTGGAGATCCTGGGCTGCGTTCAGGCTGTCTGTGCGTTCCTGTGTTATCTCCTTCTCTACCCGGAAACTGGTCCCCCATCGCCATCCCCCAGTGGACACGCAAGGCCCCTGTCTCCGGCCGGTATAGCGACAACCCGGAAGAACCTCCTTAAAATCGAAGCCCAGCGGTATCGGGCTACAGGGTTCGCCTCCTCCTCCTGAGAAGGCAACCTCAGCGCCCCCCCTGCCCCCCAGGAGGCCCAGCCGAGCGCGCACCTCAACTTCTGCTCCTGTTATCGACAAGTATCACCCTCTAATGAGTTTGTGTTAAGCGTTTGGATAAAAGGAGGAATGCAACAATTATACAGAAAACAAGAGAAAAGAACAAATAAGGCGAATGGGTGCCTTTTAAAAAACCCAGGTTTCACAGCGTGGCTTTATTAAGTATCAACTCCCTCTGCACTCAGGCAAAATATTCCTAGTTTTGATGTTTGCAAAGGGTTTGAACTTTTACGGTCTACCAATAAGCTGGGTACAGCTGATGAGATTCCCACAGCCGGTGAGTCCCCGTTTTGTTTCGGAGTCCGCTAAGGAAGCTGAGGTCGGGGAGGGGGATGAAGGCTTTCTGTTGTAGATATCCGGTCTGAAGAAGGGGCATTCGGGACAGGAAATGTTGACAGGTAGTAGAGGAAATTATTGCTGACCCCTAATTCCCCTCCAACCACTCACCAAGCTGTAAATTTTATATAACACAGAAAATCACACCTATAACTTTTCTGAAAATTGGGGAATAAAAGTATAAGCCTAGTGAATCCCAGATTTTTTTGTTCGCTTTTTAAAAGAATGAAGACAACGAATCGAATATTTTACGGGCAGGTGCCTAGAGGTGAAATTCGAAGCGCTAGTACTTACTATTGAGCTATCCATGGTGCTGAAAAAATCTTCATTTGCCATTTGGTCGGTGGTATTTTCTGTACGATTTCTTGGGTGTCATCAGCCTGGTCAGTTTGTTAAACCAGCGCTACCTACTATTATAAATTAACTTTAAATCTTAGTTACTTTACATATGATCTAAGAAGTAAGCGATGAGAGCGTCCATAATCACAGCGTTGAATATTTCTGTCTCCATTAGGCATTTCAAAGATAGTCTAAATGGAAAAAATAGAGCATGCTTTTTCTGTTCTAATAGTAAATGAATATCATTGGGGATTTTAAATGGTTAAGTTAATAAAGTAATATTGATTAACATAATGATTAACATTTTTATTCAATATAAGTCTGGGTGGTTTTGCTAGTGAAAGGCCTAAACAGTGATCTCCTAAAACTACACACTGAAAGAGTGCTAACTGCATAACTGCAAACATATATTAGTAATACTCTTCAAAATTTTTACCCTTCACCTTTTAAAAATATCTGAAGTTGAGTTTTAACCTTTACATAAGTATACAATTTCAATACTTCCATCAACACTGATGACAATGCTTGCTTGTAGCCTCGATCTCGTGGATTAGAAATTCATAAATTTTGTTTTTTTGTCCCTTAAAAGAAATGCTATCTATTAATTCTTGTTTTAAAGGGTAAAATACTGTGTCTTAACCTAGACATACTGGCAATTAGTTTAAATTAAAATAGAACTTAGAATCACAAATAAAATATAATTGAACAACTGATTTTATGAAAAAGGAAACGAGGTCTATTAAACTTTATTAGGTCTTCCAAAGGTTAATGACAGTTATTCTTTTAATAGCAAAAGTTATAAATGAAATAAAATACAAGCTATGTAACAGAAATAGTTATTTTCAAAAAGTACACAAAAGAATATGCAAGAAGAAAGAGACAAAGTACTCTAATTGTTCCAGCATAATGTTCAAGCAAAGATAATAGCTTGAGCCTGCTGATAGGCACAATTTAATAGAATGGCAATTTCAATATTTTTAAAAATAATGTTCCATAGTTTAAAAAGTAATCAGATCAACATAACCTTCTTAATTAACTTTTCAAAATGATTAACATTATGTAATGTAATGCAAAAATAATTTATGGGAAATGTATTTACTTCACAATTCACTGTAACATTGCTCCTTGACCAAATTCAAATTAAATAGTAATTGGTTTATGTTCTTATATGATCAGTACTTCATAGTTTTCTTTATAGTTAACAGATTGCCACACACTCTTTTCTGCATGTGGGCCACTGCACTGATTAAAAATTATCTAAACATTTAATTCATTGCAATTGTATATTTTTAAAGATGCTTTTTGATTCTACACTAAATTACCCAATATACTTATTTTTAAATCTCTATTTGGTATATATCATACTTTTAAGTATTTATTAAAGCATCTCTACTCACATGGAGGCCAATTCCATGTCTGATATCGCTCCTCTTTTCTGGCTAGTGTAATAAAACCATTCCTTTTATAGCATGCCATTATTAGAAACCAATTTCAGAATTATTTATAACCTGGAATGGCTTATTAAGCAGCAATGTGAGAATCATGCAAATTATGTGATCAAATGCAATATAATAAGCATAATCATTAGTCTCTAGCACGGATTAATTAACTTTCAATATTTTATTTACATAAAAACCAAATCAGTGAAATAACTTCTGCACAGTCAGGCTTGCCTTTCAATATTTTATATGAACAAAAATAATGTGCTGTAATTCCATTGACCGTGTCCCCCAGAATGGCCCTGTCACCTGCCACATCTTAATAGGGGGACAAGCTGAGAGTATTTTCTAGTTTTCTAATGGAATGAGAAATTGCATTTTCTTCCTCTCCCAGCACTATTAAAGTGTAATGAATTCGGCCCAGAGTTCACGGCTGGTTGATCGAAATGAACCTGAGATCTAGGCTTTAATACAGCTCCCCAAATTTCCTCCCAAATCTTCACATTAATCATTGCTGGAATCCAATGAGATCTTCATAAAGCATTTGCTTCAAGGGGGGGAAAAAGTAATATTCTCTCTTTCTCTCCCCTCTTTCCTCTATTTCTCAGCCATTTATAGCTGGGGAATTAAATGGGCTATATATTTTAAAATACATTTACAGTATGTCTATATTACTGTAACAGCAGATATCATGAAAGTGGATTTTTAGATTCCAACCTCCATTAGATTCTCACTGTTGTATTAAGCATTTTCCAAGAGCTGCATTTCAAACAGTACAAAGTTGGCCCGTGGCTGTGGTTAATATATTTCCTGGAGTTGTCATCTGCGCATTCTGAAAATCTCCCTTAGGTTTTGCCTGCATTTTAATCCGTCATGCTCTAGTTTTCAAGTGGAAACATTCACATTTTAAAAACATATGCATTGTAGCTTGGAACGGAGGTGCTCAGACTCCATGCAGATTTTTTCCCCCAATCCCAGTAAGCCATGAAACATTAAAAAATTTGTAGCGATCATTTGACTACTAACCCTCAAACATAATTGAGCATGATTTTTCGATTATTTCTATAATATTTAGTTCTTTAACAGCTGTTCTTTTCCGCCTCTGCCTGGCAGAGCCTAGGTTCAGAAACCATCGTGGTAGTCGCATTTTCTATTGAAATTCTACTGGGCAACCCTCCCCTTCCTCCTTTTTTCCTGCTCATTCCCTCACACTCCCTCTCCTCAAACAAACATTTCGGGATTCACTGGCACTTGTAGGTTATTAGGAACAGGTCTTGACTTTATAAGACACCTTTCATAACAATTCGGATGCAGCTTGTAAGGTGTGGGAACCATTTGGTCACAGACACCGTCCCGTCTACCTCCCCCGAGTCCAGCCTTGGGTGGGTGCTGCACAGCGACTTGCGGCCTTAGGTCTTCTCGCTGTGCCTTTCTCTCCTCCTGAGAGTTGCTCTCCACCTAAGGCCGCTAACAGCTCAATCGGGTCTCATTGATCCCATTCACCATCTAGAGCTCTGCTGCCTCATTAATCCGTTGTACCACCAGCTCAGGGGCTGCACCTGGGAAAAGAGCGAGACCCGCTTGCCCATCGCCGACACTGGGATACACAGCAATCTGAGAAATGGGGTAGAAACCACAGCAAGAAAGTGGTAGGCGACGGCGCAGGCACAGTAGAAAGGCGAAGGCCGGCCCAAAGCTGAGAGAGTATTCTAGATGGCAATGCCGTTAAGCATAGAGTGCGTCTATGCTTGCCTGGGCATGAACACACCGCTGAACATTGCTGGCTCACCGGGACCGAGGGCAGGTATGTCCATACCCCTCTGATACTTTAGCTTGCAGAGTAAACACTAAATAGGTTAGATTAACGGATGAACAACCTTTTTGGCCACGGATATGGTGGTCAAATTGCGTTGGCCAAATTCTAAGAGGAAACTCAATCAGTACCTGAGCTGTGTCCCACATCATTTATATTTAGGCACAGTAAACTCCAGCTGACTAGACTTCAAATTGCAAGTCTTCCAACCAGGCCTGCTGGCAAATTATTGTTATTATTGTCATTTTAAAAGATCACATTCAAATAGGGGGAGATGGGAGTTATCTTGGACTGGCAGCTTATGTGATATCTTTCAGGCAGAAGTCTTCTTCTGTGATAAAGGGTTTGACATGCCTAGGCAAATTTGCCTGGTAGGGTTTGAAATTCCTGAGCCACTGTTAAGAAAAAAGAGAATAGGAAGGCTATTTTCATTTGGAGTATATTTTATCAAACTCATTTCCCTAAAAAAGGACATTTGGATTTGTCTAAGCAAAATTAAATTTGACTCATATATTGCGTGGTGAAATGTGACCTCCTTTAATTCGTATTGGTCTGAACATTTGCTTTTAGTTTATAGATGAAATGGGGCAACTTGAGGGAATCGGAGGCCTTGTTACTTGGGACCCTTAGTAAGTTCCTGAAAAGAATAGACTTGAAGGCCCCTGGGGCTCAGGGCTTCGGCAGCATGTTCCAGCAGCACATGTTACAGCCCAGACGAAGGTGTCCATAGAACTGTCTGGGAATGAGGCACGGAGAGTTGTGGCAGTAGCACCAAGCAGTATGGGAATCAGAAGTCACGGTGGAGACCCAAACCACACTGTAGCTCAGTGGCGCTCACTTTCCCACGCAGATCACTATATTAACCTCTCCGCTCTGTCAAACCGTGGCGTTAGGGGTTTTCCTTTGTCTTTCGATTTTGAAACTATGTCATCCACGGCCCCTCATCAATTTCCAAATTTCCAGCGTTTCTGAAAATTCTATAGCCTATCAGTGTTATAAGGCATGCTATTAAGTCACATGGGTACACATGTTTATCTTCATTTGTACACCTGTGGGTCGAGCTTTGACACATGCCTGACTGCAGACCTGTGAATCTGTGCAGTGCACTGAATGTGCAGGGGCGTGGTGAAGGCTGCACACCTTGGTGTGTTTGCACAGTGCGTAAACGCTGTGGGGCACGAGCTCTCAGGAGCACGGGACTCCGCGCTTCGTGGGTGCAGGGGGCGCCAGCTGCCAGGAGCTGGTGGGGAGCCAAGCCTCTGACTGGGTTTGGGGGTGTGTCGGGCCGATGGCACTTGTTTCTCCTGGGGCAGAGCGGCTGTATCCGCCGCGGGTTTCTGGAGCTCAAGACCCCGCTCCCCGGCCGCCCGGCCGACTAATAGCGCCCTGTCTGTCTCCCGCCCCGCCCGCTCCAGGTCTGGTTCCAGAACCGGCGCGCCAAGTGGAAGAAGCGCAAGAAGACGACCAACGTGTTCCGCGCGCCCGGCACGCTGCTGCCCACGCCAGGCCTGCCTCAGTTTCCTTCGGCTGCCGCCGCCGCCGCCGCTGCCATGGGCGACAGCCTGTGCTCTTTCCACGCCAACGACACCCGCTGGGCGGCAGCCGCCATGCCCGGCGTGTCGCAGCTGCCGCTGCCGCCGGCGCTGGGCAGGCAGCAGGCCATGGCGCAGTCGCTGTCCCAGTGCAGCCTGGCTGCCGGGCCGCCGCCCAACTCCATGGGCCTGTCCAACAGCCTGGCCGGCTCCAACGGCGCGGGGCTGCAGTCGCACCTCTACCAGCCCGCATTCCCCGGCATGGTGCCCGCCTCCCTCCCCGGCCCCAGCAACGTCTCCGGTTCGCCCCAGCTCTGCAGCTCCCCGGACAGCAGCGACGTGTGGCGGGGCACGAGCATCGCCTCCCTCCGCCGCAAAGCGCTAGAGCACACAGTCTCTATGAGCTTCACTTAATGCAGCCGCGCCCCGGCCCGCTCCGCCCCCAGCACCGCCCCCGGGGCCGTCCCGAGGCCCTTCGGCGCGCGCCCGGACCCCGGCGCTCTGCCCCGTCCCGCCCCGGTTTCCGCCCTGTCTTGTTTCGTCCTCGCCTCTCTCCTACACTCGCTCGGGCTCGCCCCTCGCCCCAGCCCGCGAGGCCTCCCCCTCCGCCTGATTTCGCTCGCCCGCGGTCCCCGGTCTCCCGGCCGCCCCTCTTCCCTTCCCCACCCAGGTGCCCCCTCGGCCCGGTCTCCAGCGCCTCAGCCCACCCTTCCCGCCATCCCGGACTCCCCGCTCGCGCTGGCCGTGCTCGTGCCCTTCTCCAGGCCTTCTGCCTGGCGGCGTTCCCACCCACACCTTCGACGCGACGCCTACGACCCCCCTCGCCCCCCGCCTCCCCTCCGTCCCCACAGTTTGCGCCCCTCCTCCCGCGCCCGGCAAAAGCATCCTTCCCGCCATTTTACGTACCAGGGAGTCGACTCAGGATCTGAAATCAGACACCAATGGACTGGTTTGTGGGCAGAAACACACACACTCGCACTCTTGCTCACGCTCAGACGCTACACACACGCGCGCACAGACACCTAGGTCACACACGGACGTGTTCAAGGGGACAGCACAATGTTAGGGATTTTTGTCTTAAAGGAGGACAAGCATCTGCTACCAACAGCCTCATCTGAGGGCCCAACTGATATAATTTGATTTGTCCTTGTACTCTTCGAGCTCCTTTCTTTCCTCTCTCACCACCCTACCCTTGCCCAGTCCACCCGGTCACAACTGTGGAGCCCTCTCTTGGCTTGCAAGAGAACGCTTTTATTTTTATTTTATCTGATTTTTATTTTCTTACGCACAATTGTGTGAGGGTGTAGAAGGGAAGGCTTCTCAGGAGGAACGCGACAGTGGATTGGGTGGCTGGAGTAGACTAAAGCAGTCATGTGACGAGGAAGAGGTGATCTGACCCATTTTGATAAGTCTTTATAAGGAGGAATGAAATAAACATGTAAGCAGAATTTTCTTTGTAAAAGCAAAAGTCACATCTCTTTCTGGATCCTTCAGGACTGGGGTTTGTTTGCTTCCTTTTCCGTTTCTCTCTTCTCGCTGCTCTGTGCCCTTGGTTGTTTTGTGGTGGTCCTGTCGTCCCTCGTGCCCCTCGGCCACCTGCCGGCCGCCGATGGGGGCACTCGGACATCTACAACCCTGCAACTTTGTACAGAGAAACACAATCAGCTCTTTCTGCATGTGCTGGTCAAATCCAAACCCAGAGAACAGAAGCGCTTTCTAAGAATGAACAAATATGTGAAATAGGATGTTTTGTGTAGATACAGCATTCTTGTTACATACTGGTCAATTTGTGATATGTTTTAACTTAATGTCTGTGCTTATTTATGGAATTCGGTTTTCTTAATAAATGTTTGAGCTAACATAAAGCTTATTTGACTTTTCCGGACAAGTTTATATCAAGTTAAATGTAAATGGATAAAATAAAATCATTTTCAGTATGTGATATAGAGAATGATGGGTTTTGGTGTGACCTCGAACGGCGAGAGGGGTCTCGTGGGGGGAGGGGAGGGACCAGTCTTGGGAATGGTCATAATCGCGGGCAGTTGGCGGGGTCCGGGCGTCCGGGTCACGTGGGCCCTTCGCCCTGCAGTGGGCTTGGGTTCGGTTTCTGGGGGCACGGTGAGGTCTCCGCGGCGGGGAGGCGTGCTGGGGCCTGGCTGCGAGCGCCCCGCGCGAGCTCGGAGCCTCCCGAGGCTTCTCGGCCTCCCTAGGCTTCCGAGGCCGAGGTGGGGCTCCCAGCGTCGCTGTCGGCGCGAAACGCATGGCTCGAGAGTTTCTCGGATGAACGGTGTCCCTGGGGCAGTGGCGCGGAGGGCGCCTCTCGCGGGTTGCGTGCGCGTGATGGGGCGGCAGTGGGCGGAATGGGATCACAGTTCGCATCCTCGGCCTTCTGAGCCCCAAGCTCTGCCCTCCGGCACCGCCCCAGCCGTGTCTGATCCCAGGTACCCGGTGGACGCGAGGCCGTGGCTCTTGCCTCCCCCCAGGGGGTAGGCCTCCTTGGGGCCTTCCCTCAGGTGACGGCGCCCCTCAGGTCCCCAGACTCAGGCTCCGCTTCAGATACTCGGAGCCTCCCAAACAGCGGCAAATGTGCTACTGCAGAAGAGGCGTGTCCGGGACGACCCGCGCCTGTCAGGGCTTCCCCCCACCCCGGGGCTGCTCTGGTTTCCTCTCAGGGTTCCTGCTGGCTGCGTGCTAACCTCGACTTCAGCCACGTGCTCAGGGGACTGCTCCAAAGGAATAGGGAAAAAAATGCTGTTCTTCGGTGGGCCGAGGGGAAGGTTGCAGTGTGTTTTAAACTTGGAGGCAAATCGATATCACAGGCTTCCTTGGGAAGGCTAACCAAAATCAATCTTGTGGTTTGAAATTTAATGGTCATTATAGGCATTTAGAGGGCACCCCTTTTCCCACGGGAAGACTTCTCATTTGGTTGCCTCAGAGTGTAAACCCTAAAAAACACCCTCGTTCTAAAATACAACTGGGCTACATGTGAATTTGAGAAGCTGTTGTAATCGTTACTCAACTAAGAGAACACAATGGCATCTCCTCGGAGATGAGAACAAAAAGCTATGATTTTTAATGATAAAAGTAAATCTGTTCATGTTACCTTAGGAATTTTAATTAGAGCTAAATTGGTGGGTGGGTTCACAGAATATTTCAGTTCTACATTTTCTAAAGACTATTTTTAGGATAACATTAAAATATTAAGAGAAAACATGCTCATTTTGAATTTCATACAAGAATGGAACATTTCTGTATTTGAGAACTCATCCAAGAATTTAGCAGCACACAACCACCAAATTTCTAAAATATGAGTTGATGAAAAATACTTTTCCTTGTTTTTACATTTCATCATATTCTCCCTTGTCTTATGTTAGTGTTCTTAAAAAAAAAAAATGAAATCGTGGGTACTGTAATCTCAAGTCACATTTAAGAGATCAGTACAAATTACAGATTGCTTCACCAGTGCTCATGGAATGTTGTTTACAAGGATGCTAATTTTACAGCTTTTTATGCTGCTATAAAGCATAACTTTATGATGTAGGAATGCAATAAAGGATGCTAAATGGAATCTTTAAAAATTGTATTTCTCAGAAGGCAAGGGAAATGGGATCTTTCTTTGGAAAAAAATGGGCCAACTCAGAACACTGATGAGAAGCTGCAAATCAACTCAAATGATAGATGCTTTCAAAGATACTTATATTTCATAAAGTAGTGTTTATTTATCAATATTATAATGAAACTATACAGAGTTTTTCACTTGACCTGACTCTGGGCTATCATTTGTTTCTATAGCAATAGATTTTTGTATTAAGAATCCTGAACATTTTAAAGTCATATATGCCATTAGGTTAAAGGAAGGCAAGCTGGCTTAAATTGTTAAGGTTAACAGTTTAGCAAAGATAAAAGAGGAGAATAAGAATCTCAATCACAAGCCTGAAAGATTTCTGCTTTTTGAGGGAGAAAAATCTAATGACAGAATAATGCTTCATATTTTTTTACTCATCATTAACAGCAATTCTGACTCAAAATTGTTAAAGATCTAATAATAATTAAATTTAATAAGGGAATCAAGACGCTAACGTTGAATAGTATCAGAACACAAAGTAGGTAAGTCCAACTTGCTAGATGTTGCCTCTAATAATTGTACTTTTTGCTGAGTAGCCTGTTTGGTATTGAATACTGTCACCACATGCTAGCTGGAAACACTCAATTCATTATGATGTAACCATATGATTGATTTATTTTAATATACAAGTTCATTCTTGTATCTTTATTTTTTTTTCCTCAGTATTGGTAGTAAACATCATACATGCCGTACAAGGGATGGCATAGTAATGATGTCGCACTTAGATTATCTTTTGTTGATGGTGGAAGAAATATGATGTGGGAATGCAACCTGCTGAAGACGATGTTAGATACTGAATGCAAAACAGCATGCAGAGCAGTTTGGGTAAATCAAGGTAGATGTGCATATAGACATGCAGAGGAAATTCTAACTTTGGGGTAATTTATGTTTGGTGGTCCCAATGACAGCTTTTTCCCAAAATGTAAATGTGTCTTTAATTTATATTGTGGACCTTACATTTAATTTTTTTGGATAAAGAAAAAACTTAGCCCACAAATATGTGTATTCTAGTAATGGCAGTAGTTAACCTGTCAGCTGAAATAATGTAACCTTCCTTTTCTCCTTTTCATGACATAAAGATAATCTCATCTGAGGGCATTTATGTGAAGAAATAACAGTATGGCATGGTGAAACTACTGGCTCATTAATCCTGGCATCTACTTCCTACAGGATTCCTTGATTAGTTAGATTCATTCACTGGGCATTTCGGAGTTTTGATTTGTCACCATTGGCTAGGTTCACTGAGTTCAGGCTAAATTGAGCCAGAAGCAATGTTTATTGGTAATTTTGTAGTACAGGCTACCCTAATAATTCAGCCCAAATATCTCATCTGAAAAATATCCATTCACCCTCACTTCTAATGTGGGTTGCAGCTGTGTTCATAGGGAATTGAAAAGACATAAATGATTGGGCATGTATTTTCTAAATTATTAATATGATGGCTAATAGCTGTAAACCCATCTTTGTATCCAATGCAGAAATTATGACTTATTTTAAAAATGAAAGCTGCAACAAAGGGGGGCACCCCCTGGCTGGCTTTCTGCTAAGTCTCTTCAGTACAGAGCTTTTGGTATAGGAACCATGGCCAATTTAGCATGTGGCCATTACGGAGAGACACAGAACAATGCCTTTGGCTTTTTCTAATGTGTGCACTATCAAAACAGGGCATGGATTTAGAAGACTTACTAAAAAGTGCTATTAAGGAGTTTTGGGTATGAGTTACACAGAGGGCCATCTTTTGATTTTGATGATGTCATACATGCTATACAAGTGATGGCATGGGGACCGAACTTCATACCCTTGGCCTTCTGAGTCCTGCGCTCGTTAGTTGTTTGTCTTTAAGCAGGCATAATTAGTTGTTTGTACAGTTAAGCTGCATCTTCCATCCACGTGATCAAACATCCCGTATATGGGTCTGAACTTCAGACCCATATTGGATTTGAGACACAAGTGTATTTGAGATATACTTGCTGCAGTTGCTCACGCTGCCACAATCCCTCTCAGTTCTGTGTTGAAGTAATTCAATGAGGAAATATATAATTAACCCACGACATATATAGTACATGTTCTTTGTGTCTTTCACTGAAATGTCACAGGGCTTTATGTACTTTTGCTCCTCCTAGTTTTTATTGAATCTATTTAAGATAAACTCAAGGTCAGATTAAGAACTGTAGATGCTCTTTAACACGGAAAAGATTATATGTGATCCTTATGAAATTAAAAATAAAAACATTATTAAATTATAAAACATAGATATACTGAAATTAAAATAAGTTCTTTTTAGATTTGCTAATTGCGCCATTCTGAATGAGTTAAGCGAAGCTGACCTAGTCTCTCTTTTGCTACCCTTGCTTTATTAATTATCTTAATTAGTCTATTATCTTAATGCTTAGGTACTCCAACATTGATTTCAAAAATAACATTTTTAGAGGGTGCTATTTCATTACTTTCACTCCAGTACCTTGCATTTGAACTCCATCTTTTAGTTTACACAGCTCGTTACCTCATTTGAATCATGGCACCATTATGAAGTAGATATTTTAATCCCTGTTGTATAGAGGAAGAAATTGAGACTCAGGAAGGCTAAGTAACTTGCCAAAGGTCATATCCCTATTAAGTGGCAGAGATCATTCTTTAAGTTACATTTTTGGGTCATTAAGCATTATCATTGTGTGTGTAACATATAGACATTTCCTTTATTGTTAAAATATTTTCAGGGAATAAAACTAAGTATCTTTACTTAGAAGTTTAACAGTCCACCCTTGTAATTTAAAAGAGATGCTTTGATAGACATGATAACTGCATCAAAATAACACATGGTTTCAAGAGTCTAGAAACACTCCTGTCCTATGGAACCTCATCCTCTTTCCAGAGGTTAATTCAAGATAGCTCAGCCATCAAGAAGACTCTTAATCCCGTGAGAAATCTTTATCAATGAAGAGAAATCTTTATCAATGAAGTCGTCTCCTTGTGACACAAGCTCTGGGCTGAGGTGGCAAGAAACTTGTGAAATAGCCCTCGGAGTACTTTGAAAGGGGTGGCATTGTAGATGGACAGTGGAAGGAAGAGGATCCTTGAGTCTTTTGATGCTTTTCTTGTCTGTCCCTGCAAGATTTTATAGGGAGATATTTTGATGGTGCTTTTATGTATTATTAAAAGAATTACAACTTAGCATAAACTGCATGTCCTTTTTCTGGCCTCCACATATTAGGAATCCAGTGCCAATCACAGATCATAAAATCTTAGCATTTGAAGGGAGCTTTGAAATCATCTAATTCAGATTTCCTGACCACAGTTATCCCTCTTTTATTTCTCACCAAGTGGACTTGCAGGCTCTGTTTGAATGCAAGGTAGACGTCTTTCATTGGCCTGCCAGAAGTCCTTCCTTTCATTAAGCCTAATCGGTCTCTTGTCTCCTGGTTCTTTCTATAGCCTTACTTCAGGAAAGACTTCATGTCACAGCTCTTACTACTGAAATGATTTTTTCTTTTTAGTCTTCTTTTATTAATATCAGTCAGCGTAATAACCCTAAGCTATGCTATGGTACTAGATAAAATTTATTCCTCTGGCTTAATACAACTAGGATTTTTTTTTCTTGCTCACACAAATGTCACTGTGAGTGAAGTGAATCTCTAGGAGAGCTCCTCTCCATGTCCAGTGATCCAAGCAGGCTTCATGTTGTGACTTAATTACCCCATTATGGGGCTTCCATGGTCTTTATGGGAGGAGGAACAAACTGGAAGTTTAAACTGGTTCTTAATGCTTTGGTCCAGAAACTTCTACTCAGGGTCCAATAAGTAAATAATTACAAGGCTTCCCCTGATTGTAAGAGGACTGGCAAATGTGGAACACATAAATATCCAGTGAATAGAACATATCTCTGCCATAATCTTATTTTCTCAGTGATAAATACTCTTAGTTTTCTCATTTAACATGTTTTCCATACTTACATGTAAGTCAACAATTTTTGTGTGTGCTTGTTGGCAAGGCATGTAGGTGGGGATACCAGACAAGTGTATAACATCCAAGCTCTTCAAGGAGCTTACCATATAATTGGAGAGATAAGACAAATATATTTTAAAAAGAAAACCATACAAGGCAATTTATGATGGATTGATCAAGTTCTAAGCACTCTGATCTATATCTCAAATGCAATGGGAACTCAGAGAAGCAGGAGATCATTGTGGGGTAGAGTTCCTGGCCAGGCTTCCTGGAGGAACTGGGTCTTATAGAATAACAAGGTCACCCTCTAGGATTTTATTCTCCACTTTTTGTTTTGTTTTTGTTTTATTCTGTTGAAATTATATTGACCTTTCCTTGTGGCTCTTATTTTCAGATTGATAAAGTATGTTTCTTGTGTTTATATATATTCTTACTAAATTCTCCACTAGCCTCTTCAATGTGGAATCATTAACCAGATTCAAGTCTCTAATGACCAGGGTAAGACATGGTGGGCCACTTGCCAGACTCACTTTAATAGCCATTCATAATCTGATATAGTGTTTTACTATCTCTAATATTCCCCCAAATGGATACATTTGAGCAATGTGATTCCCCAATACTAGCATAGACTCTGACACATATTAGGTGTGCAATAGATGCTTATGAAGTTGAATTTAGCCGGGCGCGGTGGCTCACGCCTGTAATCCTAGCACTTTGGGAGGCTAAGGTAGGTGGATCACCTGAGGTCACGAGTTCAAGACAAGCCTGACCAACATGGTGAAACCTAGTCTTAAAAAAAAAAAATTGAAAAAAAAATTGAAGTTGAATTTAGGTCAGATGTGCTGGTGTTAAAGCTCCCAGCTTATTGCCCCTGCTATGATCTAATATCATGGTGGGGTAGTTACCAACTAAAAATACGTATAGTAAAGAGCTTATCTCATTATTAAGGTAAAAATTAAATCACTCCTGACAAGCAAGATAATGTTTTTATTCCCACAAAAAGAGATCATCCTTGTCCTCTGATGAGCACAGTGCTCACTTGGAGTAAACTAGTCACCCATGGGAAGCTAATTACCTTTTCCAAAGAACGGGTACCATGTAATGTCTTCGAAAAGGTAATTTAGTAAATGATGCCCTGTTATCTTGGAAGAGTTAATATGCCACTTTTAGAAACTCCAGTGACTGGATTGTCTCCCACAATGAAGGGAGGAGCACACACTTGCCAGGAAACCAGCTATCTTAGATTTCCCTGTTGGAAGACTTAAGAGCTTCATTTTCATTTTAAACTTAGTGGTTTCTCTGAGAACTGGTTGTGTGCCATAAGCCATTTTAGATTTGAAGAGTGATGATGAGAATTTTCTCCTTAGGCAGAAGAACTCCAGAGGAAGCACTGTGAGCTTCTGACAGAAGTTGTTTTGGGTTCAGGTTAGGAGATTGTTGCTTCTCAGAGAGGTAGTTTTTTAGTTATAGAAGAACGATCCTTGTCCAGTCACAACTCTGCTATATTTGGGGGTACCCAGAAGAAATGCATGGTTTGGAAAACATAGTTATAGTCCTTGGTCAGCCATTACCTGACTGTGTTTTTAGTTCTGTCACTTAGCAGCTGTGCATTTCTATTTCCTCATCTAAAATCTGAAGTTCTTTCCCAGTGCTGACCATTTCTAGTAAATGGTCATTGCTGACTAGTGTGGGGCAACTCAGTTAAACATAATCAAATGCCTGGACTGGTCTTTGTCTAATCTGTTTCTTGTCCCTTTTTTTTCTGGAGATAGGGGCTCTGATTCTGAGTCAAGTCAGCATTGTGTTAAGGTGGTGAAAAGGTAAGCTCATGATATCAATGCTCTGCTGAAGAGCTGCTGCCACTGACAATGTCACTAGCTTCCTTGTAATAGGACCCAGGGGAAGGGATTGGGACTCTGTAGGAATTGTTTTCCAGAGTAGGAAAGAGAAATTGGAACATGCAAGGATATAACTTCTTATAGGCAAACGTGGCTGTGCAAAAGAATTCTCATTTCTATCCTTAAACAATTAAGAAAATAAAAGCAGGAAGAGGGGGAGCTAGATGCTACGCTTTCCCAAGGGGTTTGTATATCATCTAACTGAAAAGGAGAAATTAGAGAGAAAATAGACAACCTAGGCATATGCTCGTATAGGAAGCACTCAGTAAATTTTCATTGG
Organism: Ateles fusciceps; assembly: GCA_036589455.1. Taxonomy (NCBI): domain Eukaryota; kingdom Metazoa; phylum Chordata; class Mammalia; order Primates; family Atelidae; genus Ateles; species Ateles fusciceps. Next base: position 4,162,740 of record JAZHEH010000952.1, on the reverse strand, counting down.
ATTGATTAGATTCAAAAAGTACCAGTTTCTTATGTAAAGTTAGTGGAACAAATGGCCAATGACTTAGAAGCCTGAGGGGGTGGTTCCGGCATATTTATTTCGTTGCCAAGGCAATGCCAGGTGTTTATGACCACATGGGAGAATGACAAGAATGGGCAGCCTAGTGGCTGCTCAGGTGAGCGCAGGTCCACAGACCAGGAAGTATCTCTGCTCCTAACCTCTCTTTATGTGTGCGTGAAGGCTAATTGTTCGAGTCCAGGGGAAACTGGTGAAGTATGTGAAGTTTTTGTTGAGCTGTCAGCTTTCTTCCTCCCCCAATATTTTCCAGATTATAGGACCTTATCTTTCAAATTCCTTTCCCCTATTAAAATAGGAAATTAGCTGGGATCATTTACATTTTGACTAAGCAGACTTACAGCAACATGCTAACTTTCTATTTTAAACTCTTTAATTTTAGTATAGAAATAATGCTTTTTATCTTAATTCATGAAAAGAAATTTTAAGCAGTAAGAGGCAAGTAAGAGTGATGTGGGTAGAGTTTGCACAGGGGCCTTCTGCAGTTAAGGAAATTATACTACACCTGAGAAGAATCTACTTTAATTGTTTGGGAATGCTCAAGGAGCTGGAGCAAGAGGGGTGAAGAAAATATTCTTTCTTTGGGAGGTGGGAACACAGGTGTTTGTTTCTTGTTCTTTACACTGTATATTATAGATGCTTATTTCTTGGACATATTTCACAATAACAAAAGAAAAAACGTACCAGTAGTGATTGCCTCCTTTCCCAAAAGCCCCCTCTTTAAACATCATCTTTTCTAGAGTGATAGCCTACAGGTTTCCTGAGGGATTGATTGCCACACAGCTGATAAGTATATAGAGGTACCTTTAGGCATGGCTGAATTCTACACGAAGCCCAAGCCCTGGGCTCCGGAGTCACCTTTGTTTTCTGGTGTTCCAGTGGACTTGTTAAAAAAAAAAAAAAAAAGAAAAAACCACCTCTTTCCTTTCCTAGCTCTAGTCCTCTGCTTAAAAATTCCCAGAGTTCATTCTTACTGTGTAATATCCTGCCCTGAGTTTTCTTCTTCCTTCCTATGGTAATCCCATTATTCTGTTGTCCCCTCTATACAGGCAATCCTCATCCTCCTGGCCCCCAATCTTTGCAGCATCAGAAACACCTGCACTTGGCGTCAGGTCTGGGGGAGAAGCAGCAGCCGGACATGTTGCTCAAGCACCTCTCAGGTAATGGGGATGAGGGTAAGAGGGAAAATTGGGGGGGTCTCTAGGAGTGTAATCCAGGAAAGTCTGCCCTGGAGCACAGGGATAGATTGAGTCAATGAAACCTGAGTTTGGGGAGAATAACATTTAGGACTTTTGTTTCTTAATTTGTGTGTATTGATGATTAGTTTAGCTATTTTCTGGCCTGAATGCATGATGCCTGATATTTATTAGATGGCAAAAATTATTTGTTGAATAAATGATCCTGGAATGGTGAGAGGGGAAATGCAATATCGACTTTGACTTTAGGTACCAGAAAAGTGAGAGAGGAGTCAAATGATTTTCCAGGCAAAAGTAAAAATTATATTGATGTAAGTTGCTTATGTAATCACCATGAAGCAATCACCATGAAGCAGTTATACGTAAAATAAAATACTTTCAAATAAACTTTGAGTTCTATTTTGTAATAGTAGTAAATTCTACTAGGTGTCAGGTAGGCTATATCAAGGTAGAAAGGTAGGTTACTGGTCATTTAATCTTATTGTTGCTGGTTAAATTATTCATGCAAATTATAGACCAAATTGTCATTTAGCATAGCTTACGAAGAGGATGCCCACCACCTTCTATGGGGTCCCTTTTTTCTAAAACATCCTGATATCAAACTGAAACCATCCCCCTTCTGGCTTATCCTTGATGTCCCACAAAGCAAGTCTTCAACCTTTATTGCTTGACAGGTCTTCACATGTTTAAAGACAGCTTTTCTGGTCCTCCTTCTTTATTAAATTCTATGAAACAATAAGGGGCTATGCTCAGAGGCACTGAAGTTCCCCAAGTCATCAAAAAAAACTTGTTTAGGCCAGGTGCAGTGGCTCACACCTGTAATCCCAGCACTTTGGGAGCCCAAGGCGACCAGATCGCTTGAGGTCAGGAGTTCAAGACCAGGCTGGCCAACGTGGTGAAACCCCATCTCTACTAAAAATACAAAAATTAGCCAGGCATGGTGGTGTGTGCCTGTAATCCCAGCTGCTTGGGAGGCTGAGGTAGGAGAATCACTTGAATGCAGGAGGCAGAGGTTGCAGTGAGCTGAGATTGTGCCACTGCCCTCCAGCCTGGGTGACAAAGTGAGACTATGTCTCAAAACAAACAAACAAAAACTTGTTTAGTCATCTTTATTAAATAGAAGACAGATTTTATCCATAAAGAGCATCAGAGTGTTCATACCCTTTTTTCTATACTAGACATTTAGAGTAAGTTATTCTTTTAAATCAGTATTTCTCAGTCTCTGGGAATGGGGCTTAGGAATCTCATTTATAGTTTGAGAATGACTGTTTACAATTGCTTCAGTTGTCCAGGTGAATGAAGTAAGACTGATGCTAACCTCAGGAGTGGGTCACATCTGGAAAGCAATGTTGAGCCTTTCTGGCCTCTCAGTCAATGGCCTTGGAACAACGTTAAGTCTTTTACTGACTGAATATTAACATTATTCCTCATTAACTCTCTTATTCTCATTTAAAGGCTTTCTTTTCCCTCTTTTCTTAGTCATGGATTTCTCAGTTCTAGTTACATCTCCCACTGCAGGCCACGACTGGAATTCTTTCAGCCCCCGTATATCCTCAGCCCTCAGGTTGCCATTCATATGGGTAGTTATTTGCTCCCAACATTCAAGTTTTATGAGATTATTTCTACACTCAGTCCTTTAAATTACATTGCTCTTCAACCTTTGTTTATATTTTTTCTAAGACTTCACTTATATACAAGTGTTCATGCAACTCAACATGAATAAAATCCATTTATAACCTTTTACTCCATCTGGTTATGTTCATGGGTTATGTTTCCTTACAATCCTTTGATGTATACCTACCTAATTTTTTAGTATTTATGACCAAAAACATAGATGGCATTTTGTATTTTGTTTTGTATTTTGCTTCTGTTTATTTTTCATATTGGTGTATATCTTCATATGCATAGTTTTAATGACTATGATATTTGTTTACAGCTTTTTCTGATTTTTAAATATTACCTGTTGTAAAAATTGTTAAATATAAGCATATTTATTCACTCAGAATATATTTGAATGTCTGACTCTATAGATGCTCACCCAGAGTTAAGCACTATTAAGATTTAATGTATCTCTCTCTCTCTCTGTGTGTGTGTAGGTAAGAGACAGAGAGAGACTATTTTAAAGAATGTTTTTTATATAACAAGTCTTTTGAGTGAAAACACAACAAGTGAAAGTCTTTCACTTACTGCAATACTGTCCAATATGGTAGCCACCAGCACCATGTGGCTATTTAAATTTAAGTTAGATAAAATCAATAGTTCTCTTCTCAGTCACAATAGCCACATGTTAAGTACTCAAAACCCACATGCGGCTTGTGTTTATTATATTGGACATCATCGCAGAAAGCTTTATTGGACAGTGCTGGCTCATAGCATTCTAGGGTATAGAATAAAGTTGCCCTGCTTCTTGCTGAGTTTCATGGGACCCCATTCTGTGCTTTAGCTGTGGAATGGAACAATGAAAGTGGACAGTGAGAGTCCCCGAAGGTTGAAGAAATGCATGTAAGTAGGAACTTGGCCTACTTCTGAGGTTTCTATCTAGATTTTAATGTAAAAACATTTTTAATGGGACAGGATGGGGAAGAAGTAGAAAGTCTTAACTACCAAGAGAATAGAATGAGAGTGATGTGTAGTTCAGGTCTAATATTCCTGTGCTTGTTATACACCACTACTAGAATCCATGCTTGAGTGATTTTCCATCAGTGGTAACTTTTTTATCTAAGGTTTTAAAATGTATCTGTATGTAAATGTTTGGGTTATGCCTTGGTCATTTAGAGTGGATATATAAGGGATGTAGTAAGGAGTGCAAGAGGAGAGGAACTATGACTTGAAGTAAATGTGTGTGTATGCAACACACACACATACATGTACACTAAGATTTTCCTCCAGCGATGTCATAGCTATTTCAGCAGAAGAAGTATCTTACCACTTACAGCTTGTCCAGTGCCTGATCTGAAATTAGCCTCACTTTCTCCCCAGGGCATCCTTAGTTCCCTGTGGATCTCAAAACCAGTTATACATCAACACTCTGTGGACCTGGTCAGATGTACTGCTACATTACTTATAATGCACATCATAGTGCTGGATTCCGTATGCAGATGTGCATGGAAAGCCTGCAGATGCTGCAGATGTGCACAAAGAAAAAGCTGTTGAAAGGGCTTAAATACACTGCAGTGGTGCCAGGCATATTTATCACAGCTAGTTACTGCAGTTACTGAGAATGCTGATGGATCCATTTCATGGCCTGTGTGGTGTAAAGTATGCAATGAGCAGAGGCTAAATTGAGCTGGTAGGAAAAAAATATATACATATACCTCCTATCCCATCCCAACATCCCCCACCACAAAAAAATAAATAAATAAAAAGACAGTGGGTTTATATAAAGTTTTGAAGTTTCAAATAGTGACTTAAAAGTAAGCAATTAAATTTTACTTTGGAGACTTGTAGTAATTTTAAAAACTGAAACTTAGAATGATAACCTGGTGTGTTAGTTGCTGGCAATATTGGGAAATCACACAAACTCATTATTGCCTTGGTTTATGATATTGACCATGAAAGCGTATTATAGTAACCATTAATTTTTTAAATTATAAAATACTTTAAACATATTCGAATAAGAAAAAAAGTACAGTGAACTACCATATATCCACCTAGATTCAGATACTTATCAAGATCTTATCCTATTTGCTTCATTCTTTTTCCCATTTAAAAAAATATGTCCTAGTATATTAAAGCATATCTCAGACATTACAAATATTTTAATAAACATCTATAAAAATATGGACAAATATATTATTAGTTATTATTTACACCCAAAGAAATAAATGATATATTTTTAGTATTATCTAATCCATAATCAAATTTATTTGACTATCTCAAAAATGTCTTTAGTTTGAGTCAGGTGCAAACAAGATCCATACAGCAGAGTTGTCTTAGACTTTTCTCTTTTTTAGACAATTCAGTAACATTAGTAAACTTGTAGAGTTTACTAATCTGTCATCATAATCCAGTTTTAGAACATTACCATTACCCTTCAAAATTTCTTCCAGCCCATGTGCAGTCAATCCCTGCTCCCACTTTCAGCCTCAGGCAGCCACTGATCTGCTTTCCATTTGTATAAATTTTACTTTTTGGACATTTCATATGTTAAGTCTTTTAAAATCTAGCATAGTTTCCTGCTCTCTCCCCTTTGCCTCCTGCCATGTACTCATTGTTCTGTAAAATGCCCTATTTTCTGAACTTGTCTGTTCACTTCTTGCTGGTGTCATTTTACTTGTTCCTTTAACCCCTTCTCCTCCACATTTCTTTTAAACGGAATTAGGTACAGAAGATGACCATCCAATAAAACTTTTGCAGTGATGGAAACGTTCTGCATATGTGCTATCTAATGACTACATGTGGCTTTCCGGTACTTGAAATGTGGCTATTGGGATGAAGAAGCTGGATTTTTTAATTTTACGTTTTAAATTTAAATATCTACATGGGCCATAGTAACTGTGTTAGATACTGAAGCCTCTACAGGCTTAATCAGAATTAGGCCCAATGTTTTTGGGTATGAATACTTCATAGATTCATATCAGGAGGTATGTAATGTTTGCTTTTCCTGCTTTCCAGGGATCCAGTGATTGACCACTAGGTTGAAATGGTAACAGCTTGATCTCTGTTGTAGCAATTCCCTATCAACATTTTACAACGGAATATTATTTGACCTTAAAAAGAAAGAAATTCTGGCACATGCTACAACACAGATGAATCTTGAGGACATTTTGCTATATGAAATAGGTCATCTCAAAAGGACAAATACTGTATGATTCCACTTACATGAAGTACCTAGAGCAGTAAATTTATAGAGACAGAGAGTAGAATTGGTTGGGGGAGAATAGGGAGTTATTGTTTAATAGATTAGTTTCAATTTTACAAGAGAAAAGAGTTCTGGGGATGGCTGCCATTGACCTGTATGCTTAAAAATAGATCAGGTGGTAAGTTTTCTTTTATGCATATTTTACCACATAAAAAAAGTAGTTCTATAAAGTTTCATGTGGGCAAAAGCCTGATTGGAGTACACGTGAGTGAGAATGGAAGGAGTAGAATTGGAGAATCTAAATATAGGCAATTATTTGAGAATTTAAAATATATACAAAGTCAGCAAAAAGTATTTTGAAATCCACTTATGTGCTACTTAAAGATAAGCATATATTTTAAAGTTATTTTATATATTTTCCACATGTATGTGTATATTATTAAAGAAGTTTACATCATTTAAAAAGTCCATAGGGAACATACCCCCTCCCCTTTTTCATTATCCTGAGACACCTTCAAGGTGTTTAAACCACTCTTATCTTGGAATGCCATATCTGGAAGAATCGTATAGAGCAACCAGTTTAATTTTCTTTAGAGGTTGTGTTTACTAAAGGTAAGCAGTGGTAGACCTGGCCGAATACCTATCCAATTTGATGTTCTTGTCATTGTACCCAGCTGCTTCTAGTATCTCTCTTGAAAACTGGTTCTACTTCTCACTTGCCCTGTATCTTTCAGTGTCCTCATTATTTATGTAGCTACCAGGATTAAAATATGGAAATAGTCATTAATTTCTATTCTCCCTTCTTCTTCTGTCTCACATCTAATAACTTAAGTCCTGTGGAATTTCTCTTTGTGTTATCTATCACACCTTCCTGTATTTCCTCATTTTAGTGATGCCGCAATTGATCAGTGAGTTCAAGTGTTGATAGTCTCGCCTTCATTGTTCAGTTCTATATCAACTTTTTATCTAATAATAGTTTCATCCATTCATAATATTACTCTTATCCTAATTCAGAGCCTTATTCTTTCTTGCTCATCCCTCTGAGCTTTTTGCTTTTCTCTTCATGTGTACTACTGCTTGGTTTGTCTTCTTAATCTATCCTAATCTTGTTTCTGTCTTACTCAAAAACTTCTCTGTGGCCTTCCCACAGAAGTCACGGTTTGGTAGTATGTGGCCTACGAACTTACTTTTTGAGTTACTGGCAAAGTGCTTTTTTTGTTGTTGTTTTAATTGAATGCCTTGGGGCAAGATATGACCTTGCACCAGGCTGCATGACTTCCTATTGCTTTTAAAAACATTCTTTTCTGGGCCGGGTGCGGTGGCTCATGCCTGTAATCCTAGCACTTTGGGAGGCCGAGGTGTGTGGATCACCTGAGGTCAGGAATTCAAGACCAGCCTGGCCATCATGGTGAAAACCCATCTTTAAAAAAAAAAACCAAAAAACGTTCTTTTCTTTTTTCTTCCTCCTCCCTCCCTCCCTCCCTCCCTCCCTCCCTTCCTTCCTTCCTTCCTTCCTTCCTTCCTTCCTTCCTGACAAGGTCTCGCTCTGCCACGTAGGCTGGAATGTGGCACAATCATGGCTCGGCACCTCGAACTTTTGGCTTCAAGTGATCTTCCCTCCTCAGCTTCCTGAGTAACTGGGACTACTGGTGTCTGCTACCACACCTGGCTAATTTTTTCATTGTTTGTAGAGACAGAGTCTCACTATGTTGCTCAGGCTGGTCTTGAACTCCTGGCCTCAAGTGATCCTACCTCCTTGGCCTCCCAAAGTGCTGGGATTACAGCCACTACACCCAGCCTCTATTACATTTATTAACCTCAGTCACTCTAGTCATTTACACTTCCTGTTTGTTCCTGTATCCATTTGAGTTTGCCATCTTTCCTGATATTTAGCATGGTGTTCAATGCACTAAATAATGTCTGCACTCTATTTCTCCAGCTTTGTTTCCTCCCCTGTAGGAAACTTTTATCTCTTTTCTTACCCTACCTCTCCTTTTCTCACCTCTTACCCTTATCCCAATACCTTGCAAATCAGCTTATCACACACCTTATGATGAGTTTCTGGCTCCATGTATGAAATTAATGGATGGATGAGTTTTTCTGACACTAGTTAGGCTTGTATAATCTCTGTCTTTGAGGAACTCATAGATGATGCAAAAGATTGGTGTGTAAACAGTTAATTTTGATAGCAGATTTAAAAAAGGGTAGTTGTAAAGAGGGATGAGTTCTGCTTGGGAGGTATGAAGGGCACATTCTGCTTGGGAGGGCCACATCTTCTAGCTTTCCCTAACTGCTCCAAATCATTGAGTTCTTTCTTTGTCCTTTGACCATACCATTCCTTAACACACACATTTTTTTTAGTTCTTTATTTTTCCAAAATTAGATGACAGTCTCCTTGAGAACAGTGATCATATTTGTCTTTTATTTATGTTTATCCTTTCCTGCTTATAATAGGTTCTCAAATTTTTCTTTCAAGTCTATCAGTCAAAGTTTTTTGAACTATCATGTTGTTTTAAGCACAAAAGTTTACTGGACAGATAATTGAGACTCATGAAAGTGACAGGAGGCCTGAAGAACAGGGAGAAAATGGGCAGGAACCATAAGGGCTCCAGAGGCTAAGCAGCCTTAATAATCTGGCCAGCCAACTGCTGTGTCTGTGGATACTGCAATCCTCGGTGCCTTCCTCCATCAACCAGTCCTATCTGAGCCTTTGTCTTTGGGTCATTCTCCCAAACTCCAGAGTTCTAAGCAGCTCTGCCCTTCAGGGAGTTCAGAAACAAAGAATCTGTCCCTTTCGGTCCCGTAGAGCAAAGCCTCTCACAAGACTATACACAAAATAGATTCCTTTAAATAGAAAGAGGATTCAATATTGGGCAAGTTCCACCACATGCCACCCACAGAGGGAAACAACAACAAATACCCACTACTAAGAGAGTGTATGTAACCCCTGCTTTGGAAAATCTGGCAGAGAAGTGATTTACGGTGAGGATCCTTGGGCGTGTGGAGTGGTAGGAGAAGGTCATGGTGAAGGCTTTGAGAATTTAGGGCAGACAATAGTAAGGAGCAGACAGAATGTTTGCTAACACAGCAGCAACAGAAAACTGTCTAGGTCAGATAAGGATCCCAAGGACAATCTTCATTCAGTATCATTTTTGGCTGCTCATTAAGAGGTAAAAGTTGACTCCAAGTTGGAGAGGCTAGAATGATTAAGAATTAAAAGATAAAAGAATCTATAGTAGAAAGCCTTCCTCCTACCTCTGTCCTCATACCAAAATTCTGCTTCTTAACAGGTAGTCATTATTATGTTTCCTGTGTATCCTAGAGATTTTTTAAAAAATGCATGAGGAACCAATTTGATTAAATGTTCTTTCCCCTTTTTGCGCACAAATGGTAACATTCTGTTTCCCTCCTCTGTACATTACTTTTTTCATATAATGTACATTGGAGAGATTTCTACCTCAGTACATAAAGAACTTCCTCATTTTTTTTTTTACAGTTGTGTAGCATTTCATTCTATGGATGTATTATAATTACTTGAGTCCCCTGTTGGTGATCATTTAGGTTGGTTTTGGTCTTTTCCTATTACAATTATGCTGTAGTGAATAATGAACATTTATCATATCATGTGCCTGATAATTTCTAGAAGTAGAGTTGCTAGATCAAAGAATCTTTCATTTTTAATTTTATAGATAATGTCAAAACATCCTCCACAAGGGCTTAACAACTTAAGGATAAAATGTCCTCCACAAGGGCTTAATAAGTCCCAGTAGCAATTTATGAGAATGCCAGTTTGCCTAAGAACGAGGATGACTTTTAAAGATTCAGCCTTGAAAGACTATATTTTCAGAGGTCATTTCTTAGTTTATTACTAGAGAAGTTTCTCTGAATGTCTAAAGCACCAGAAATAACTAAGAAAGAAATCAAGAAGGAAATTCCATTTACAACAGCTAAAACAAAACAAAAGCAGAAATAAGTTTAACCAAGGAGGTGAAAGACCTCTACAGGGAAAACTACAAAATACTGATGAAAGAAATGGATGAGGATACAAACAAATGGAAAGATATCCCACGGTTATAGATGGGAAGAATTAATATAATTAAAATAGACTGGGTGCAGTGGCTCACCCCTATAATCCCAGCACTTTGGGAGGCTGAGGTGGGCAGATTATGAGGTCAGGAGTATGAGACCAGCCTGGCCAACAAGGTGAAACCCCATCTCTACTAAAAAAATACAAAACTTAGCTGGGCATGGTGGTGCGCACCTGTAGTCTCAGCTATAGGGGGAGGCTGAGGCAGAAGGCTTGAACCCAGGAGGTGGAGGTTGCAGTGAGCCAAGATAGCACCATTGCAATATAGCCTGGTGACAGAGCAAGACTCAGTCTCAAAAAAAAAAAAAAATCATTAAAATGACCATACTGCCTAAAGAAATCTTCAGATTCAATGCAATCCCTATCAAAATAGCAATGTTATTTTTCACAGAAATAGAAAAAAAAAATCCTAAAATTCATATGGAACCAAAAGGAGCCTGAATACCCAAAGAAATCCTGAGGAAAAAAAAGAACAAAGCTGGAGCCATCATACTACCTGACTAAAAAATATATTGCAAAGCTCTGTTAACCAAAACAGCATGGTATTGGTATAAAAACAGACATATACACCAGTGTAACAGAATAGAGAATCCAGAAATAAATCCACATATTTATAACCAACTAATTTTTGACAAAGGTGCCAGGAACATGCATTGGGAAAGGACACCCTCTTCAATAAATGGTACTGGGAAAATTGGATATCCACATGCAGAAGAATGAAACTGGACCCCTGTTTCTTATCATATACAAAATTCAACTCAAGATGGATTAAAGACTTAAACATCAGGCCTAAAACTATAAACTACTGGAATAAAACATTAAGCAAACACTTAAACATTGGTCTAGGCAACGATTTTATAACTAAGACTTCAAAAGCACAAACAACTAAAATAAACAGACAAATAGAACTATATTAAACTATTATAAAACGCTTCTGCATAGCAACAGAAACAGTCAACAGAGTGAAGAGACAACCTGCTGAATGGGATAAAATAGTTGCAAACTATGCATCTGAGAATAGACTAATGTCCAGAACATACAAGGAACTCAAACAATTCAACAGTAAAAACCAAAAAGCATATCATCCCCATTGAAAAGTGTGCAAAGGACATTAATAGCTATTTCTCAAAAGAAGTCATACAAATGTCCAACAGGTACATGAAAAAATGCTCCACATCATTAATCATCAGGGAAGTGCAAATCAAAACCACAAGGAGATATCATCTTACCCCGAGTTAGAATGGCTATTATTAAAAAGACAAAAAATAACTGATGCAAGTAAGGATGCAAAGAAAAGGGAACTCTTATACATTGTTGATAGAAATATAAGTTAGTACAATCATTATGGGAAACAGTATGGAGATTTCTCAAAAAACTAAAAATAGAATTACCATACAATCCAGAAATACTACTACTGGGCATTTTATCCAAAGGAAATGAAATCAGTTTATCGAAGGGATGCCTGCACTTGTATGTTTATTGCTTCACTGTTTATAATAGCAAAGATATGGAATCAACCTAAATGTCCATCAAAGGATGAATAAAGAAAAGGTGTTATACATACATAAGGGAATACTATTCGATCATAGAAAAAAATAAAACCATGTCATTTGCAGTAACATGGAAGGATCCAGAGGTCATGATGTTAAGTAAAATAAGCCAGGTACTGGAAGAGAAGTATCATACATTCTCACTCATATGTGGGAGCTAAGAAAACTGATCTCATGGACATAAAGAGTAGAATGATAGATACCAGAGGATGGGAAAAGGGTGTGGATGAAGAGAGGTTGGTTAATGGGTACAAATGTACAGTTAGATAGAAAGCATAAGTTGTAATGTTTGATAGCAGAGTAGGGTGACTGTAGTTGACAACAATGTGTATATTTCAAAATAGCTATAAAGAGGACTTGAAATGTTCCCAAAGTATAGAAATGATAAATACTTGAGGTGATAGATTCGAATACCTTGACTTGATCATTACACATTCTATGCATGTAACAAAATATCACATATGCCCCATAAATGTGTAAAAGTATGTATCAATAAAAAAATTAAAAAGTTTTGTTTAAAAGATTCAGCCTTGAGGTTTAGGAATAGAAAAAGAAGCTGGGGAAGAATTACTTTTCACTTTATTTCCATTCTGTGTCTCTGAGGGAGACATCAGGTAAGGAGAGATGAGCCACTGGGTGGTAAACTTGAAATGAGGGTGTAGCTACATTTAGAAAAGTAGCTTCATATTGAAGCAGAAGAGACTTTCCCCTCCCGCATCCTTAAGTGCCAAACCCTTAGTCAAATTGTAGTGAAGGTTTTATACAATGCATCTTCAGTCTACTTTTCTCACTCTCTTAACCTTCTTGCAGTCTAAGTACTTCATTTATAAACAATACATTTAAAATTAATGTTACTTATAGTTTCTCTGCTTTACTGACATCCTTGCAACTCTTTCTAATGAAGATTTTGACAAAATACTATGCCATTATCCCTCTAGAAAGTCAAAAGCAATGGACTGATTTCCAGTAGCTGAAATAAAATGATTTTCATCTTTCAGCTCCACTTAGTTTCGGGTTCATCTCAGGTAGGTGTATCTTGCCAAAATAAAAATTTAATATAGGGTCAAGTTTTTACTGTAAAATTTTTCTTCTGATAATTTAAAAAGCTATTTTAGGCAGTAGTACTATTCCCAGCCTGTTACTAGTTTCATGCTTCAATTTTAGCCTTCAGTTATAATTCCTTTGGTTTCAAGAGAAGCATTTCCTGTGGTCATTTTTATGAACTTTCAGAACTCTAGTGTTTGAATTTTTCTTGAACACCTTTTCTTACTATGATCTTCTTGAATTTACTTTGACTTAGGTGATAACTAGATACACACTGTTTATGGCCTTACATATACACACACACAAAGTTAGATAATATATCAACAGAGAAAATTTTACATAGTAAAATTCACCCTTTTTAGATATACAGCTCTGAATTTTCACAAATATATTTAGCCATGTAACTACTACCACGATCAAAATATAAGGTATTTTCATCATCTCCAAAAATCCCCTTATGCGATTTTGTAGTCAATCCCTTCTCCCTGCTTTCAACCCCGATCTGTTTATTGTTTCTAAATGTTTTGTCGTTTCCAGAATAACAAGTAAGTGAGATCATTCAGTATGTGGTCTTTGAGTTTAGCTTCTTTCACTTAGCATGAAGGTTTAAGATTCATCCACATTGTGGCATGCATTGTTTTTCTTGCTTAGTGGTATTTCATTGCATGAATGTACCAAGGCTGTTATTTTTAGTGTGTGATTCTGAAGAGTGAGTATATTGGTAAGGCTTGAGTACATAGATCAGTAATTTCAATTAATCCATAGTCAAACCCATGTTACCCTATGAAAGTTTAGTAGTATATTCTGGCACAGGAATTTTAAATTTTCTTTAGGAATAGGCCATGTAGAAGACATCACTTCAGTAATATCTGGAAGCATGAGGAAGGAGAATGCCATGAGCCACAAGAGAATGTTCCAGAGCAATAAGTGAGCATAACCACTAAACTCAGAGTTTCTCGATGAACTTGTCTTGCTCTTTTCTATATTACCTTTCCTCTCCAGTGCCATGTGGGCCCTTGACGTTACTTGTTGAGTAAGTAGAATCATCCCAAAACACGGTCAGATTGTGTCTTTAATATATCTTTCCCCTAAAGCATAGTGCTTTTAAAACCAGTGTACTTTATTGGATTGTGTGTTCTCCATGCCATCTTCCACAACAAATAGCTGTAAAGAAAGAGGGCTAGCCTTTACATTAGCATTTTCTTACTTCATCACCAAATGCTAAAGACCATTTTTATTCTTCACCCCTCTTCTCACCATGGGACCCAATGTGTTAGAATATTTTACTGATCATATAGCATTTATTAACTAAATAATCTTCTCATTTGGAAAACCAATCAAGTATATCTAGCTAGCTAGCTGTCTGGGTAGCTATCTATGTATCAGATATTAAGTGCTTCTGATTAGTAAGAGATAACCATTGTAAATGTGTGGAGTAGACATAATTATTATTATTTTTTTTGAGATAGAGTTTTGCTCTTTGTGCTTGGGCTGGAGTACAATGGCGCAATCTCAGCTCATTGCAACTTCCACTTCCCAGGTTCAAGTGATTCTCCTGCCTCAGCCTCCCGAGTAGCTGGGATTACAGGCATGTGCCACCACACCCGGCTAATTTTTGTATTTTTAGTAGAGACGGGGTTTCTCCATGTTGGTCAGGCTGGTCTCGAACTACCGACCTTAGGTGATCCGCCTATCTCGGCCTCCCAAAGTATTGGGATTATAGGTGTGGGCTACCACGCCTAGCTAGAGTAGACATAATTCTATCAAGGGGGAAAAAAAACTTACATTTTAGTTAACCTCATTAAGAGAACATATGCAACTGGTTTTAGGCTTTTTAGAAATATTAGTAATAGCTTGAGGCACTAATATTAGAAATATTAGTAATTGCACATTCCTAAAGGTCTAAAGACTCCAAGTTTGAAATTACTGTATTTTCTTTTGTCAGGAATGCCTGATCTAAACATTAACCAAATGCTTTGAGAGTCTTGACTTATGGCTTCCTTGACTTTGGCTTCCCTGACTTGTGGCTTCCTTGACTTTTGCTTCCTTGACTTGTGGCTTCCTTATGGCCATAGGAATTTAAAAAACTTCAGGACAGACTTTGGCTTTATGTTTCAGCTCTCAGCAGCAGCATTAACATTGAACCATAATTGTCTGGGCAAATCTAGGTTGAGCCTATGGACAAGCAAAAAATACTGCATCAGACTGTACTTTTCTATTGTTAATGTCAGACAACTCAACTCAAGCTAAGTTACAAAAAAAAGGAAAGTTATTGATTCCCATAACTTCAAAGGCCAGCTTGGCTTCAGGCATTACTTGATTGGAGCTCAAGTGTTGTTCACTGAGCCTAGTTCTTCCTACTTTATCTCTCACCTCTGATTTTTGCTGTTTGTGTTCTGGTCTTAGGCTGTTTGTGTTCTGGTCTGAGAACAGAATCATTCCGTGATTCTAGTATGGCTGAAGCAGCTGCTGTCTGCATCTTTTCAGGCTTAAGTCTAGTGGAAAAGAGAGAGGCTTCTTCCCAAGATTCCCAACAAGAATTTCATTGACTCTCATTGGCTCTGACAAAATGTGGTCATTTTGTACAAGGGACTATGCCCAGGGAAATGAAACACTGATTGTATAGGCTCAGGCCAATAAACCTAGGTCTGAAGCTCTATCCAAAGCATATGGACTGATAACTGCGGAGAGACAACTTGGGATATTGTTATAAAGAAAGAAGGAATAGAAGTATGATAGCACAATATCAACTGTCTAGACACTAGCATTTAACCTGTGCTTGTTATTTTCTATTTGCTAGGAAATGGGCTAGATACAATCACAAATGTAGTTTCCTTTAATTTTATCCTCACAATGTCTTTATGAGATAGTGTCTGTTTTACTCTCTGTTTTACAATTAAGGAGATTATCTGAGAGGTTAAGTTGTTGCCCAGTTTTATTTCAGTGGTAATTGCTGGGACCAGGATTCTAACAAAAGTCTTTCTGAATTCAAATGTGGTGTGTTTCCCATCACCTCTCTGGTGTTCAAAAAACACTCTGAACGATAGTTGCAGAATCACTAGAAAATGATTGTAATCTCTCTAAGTTAAATTATTTTGAAACACTCATCTGGATGTGTTTGAAAAATAATGTTACTTTATTTTAAGCTTATTCCTTGTGTAGGCTTATATGGCATACGTTCATTCATCAGTAAATATTTGTTGAGTGCCTATACATGAGTTAGGTACCACCCTTGGAACTGAGGATAAAGCAGTGAACAAAATAAATCTATTTCAAGTATAGACAAAATACATAAAGAGATATATAATATCAGATGATCATGAGATTTCCCTTTCCTTTGATTACTGAAGGGGCTCAAGCCCTCATAGGTATATGCTGCTGTAGGCAGAACTGTGAAATTTCATCTACAGTTTGCCTAATCATGACTCTGAGGAAACTACTTATTAAGGGACAAACTCAGATCAAGGCCAGAAGCAAGGTAGACAACTAAATAAAGAAATTATCTAAAATCAGTCAAGCTGTAAGGAAAGCTAAATGAATTAAACACTCATTAATATTTAAAGTAACTTTTCCTCAATTTTCTGGATTGTTTTTACAGAGGTTTTCTCCACAGTCCCCCCAGCCATTACCTTCTCTCCACATACAAAGAATTACAGACTCATTAGAGCAGTGTTTCTCAAAAAGTGGTCTGCAGACATCTGTGGGTCCCCTTTTGGGAGGTCCAGGAAGTTAAAATCATTTTCTTGCTGTTCTTTTCTTTTTATTTTCTTTTTCTTTGAGACAGGATCTTACTCTGTCACGTAGGCTGGAATACAGTGGTATGACCATGGCTCACTGCAGCCTCAACCTCCTAGGCTCAAGCCATCTTCCCACCCTCAACCTCCCAAGTAGCTGGGACTGTAGATGTGCACTACCATGCCTGGCTAAATTTTCTGTAGAAATGGGGTTTTGCCATGTTGCTCAGGCTTGTCTTGAACTCCTGAGCTCAAGCAATCCAGCCCTTTAGCCTCCCAAAGTGCTAGGATTATAGACATAAGCCCTATGCCTGGCCAAAACCATTTTCATAATAAGACAAGATGTTATCTACCTTTTTCACTGTGTTGACATTTGCTGTGATGGTGCAAAAGTGATGGTAGATGAAACTGCTCATGCTTCAGAGTGAATCAATACAGATGGTACAAAACTGTGCTAGCTGTTGTTGTATTTCTGCTAACAGTAGAAAAAGAAGCCAGGTATGGTGGTGCCTGTAATTCCAGCTACTTGGGAGGCTGAGGCAGAAGGATAGCTTGAGCCAAGAGTTCAAAACCAGCCTGGGCAGCATAGCAAGACTCCATTTCAATTTAGAAAAAGTTTAGATTTAAGAATATTTTTGAGGAAGCAATGAAAAAAAAAAGTCTCAAAATAATAATAATTTTTTTCCCAAGTTGGAAACTGCTTCTACTTAAAAAAAAAATTCATCTGGATGTGGTGGCTCATGCCTGTAAACCCAGCACTTTGGGAGCTGAGGTGGGTGGATCACAAGGTCAAGAGATTGAGACCATCCTGGCCAACATGGGGAAACCCTGTCTCTACTAAAAATAAAAAAAATTAGCTGGGTGTGGTGACGCACACCTGTAGTCCCAGCTCCTCAGGAGGCTGAGGCAAGAGAATTGCTTGAACCCAGGAGGTGGAGGTTGCAGTGAGCTGAGATCTCGCCACTGCACTCCAGCCTGCTGACAGAGTAAGACTGCATCTTTAAAAAAAAAAGAAGTCTACATTTTAGATGAGGATGAAATGTTATATTATTGTAAAGGCAGGCAAAATGGTCTTACAGTGGTAAAGTGGAGTCATTTTGTTTTTTATGAGACTGAATGATGGAATTTGACCAATAGGTTATGGCATTAAGCCCACAACCAGTACTCAGAAAAACAACAGAGGTAATAATTAAGAAATGTCTGGATTCCCAAATTTTATAAAATAGCATCATATTGCTCACGACCACTGGCATTCAAAGAAAAAATAAACATTCCACAAAATTGTCTATTTTCTAGTTAAACTGATGTCCCATAACTGTATCTGAAAAGCTAAGTTGTAATTTCGAGGACACCATGGATGAAAGAGAAAAAAATTACTACCACTAGTAACAGATGTGAAATTACATTAGATAAATATAATCATTAGTTTCAGTCTCACCCTGGTTAATTTGTTTGTGGAAATGTGCAACCCATTATTCATTAGGTAATTTTTCACACACTGATTAGAAAGCCATGTCGAATTGTGACCCGGCACATTTGGGCTTACCTATCTTGCGATGAAGTATACCACTTACAGTAGTGGAAATGGGGGACAAAATGTTTATCTCAAGCTGATTTTGTGCCAATAAATAAAGTAAATCAATAGCCAGTGAAGTGTGAACAACATTTCTCTGCTGTATAATATGGTTTTGGGGGCAATTTGACATGCTACAAGGGGGAAACAAGGGTCTTGAACAGAAAGGTAATAAAAGCAAATCATGCTGGTAACTGTTATTGAAGTCCTGTATTTTTCTATACTTGGGCAGCTTTAAGATGTGAAAAATAATGTACATAAAATTATAAAAATATTGAGGCAACTCTCCCCCATATTTATAAACATTCTTTCTTATAGTTGAACTTGATTTTATTGGTCATGCACTCTATACCTGTGACAAATCTTTTCTATTTTCTATTTGATCTAATTTAGTACACAAATTCAAATACCTTTAAAGTGTATATAGCAAATGAAGCACAAAGACCTTAAATTTCAAATAGATTTTGTCAGCACTCAGTAAGATCTCATCTGAATTTTACTTTTCAATATTCGTATAGCTACTTACAGTAATCAGAAACCTCTAAAATTAAAAAAATGTTTTTATCTCCTCTGTGAAAAGCTTTGGGGATAAACCACTATCTTCTCATTTTCACCTCTCTTACTATTCCAGACCCTGCAGAACCATAGAAGTCTTCTTTATCCAAGCCCATGAATCTGTTTTCTAAATCTCTGAAGGAGAATAATGACATAAATGCATTTATAAAGTGTATCTTCTTGTCAGTTGTAACCTCAGATGTTGTCTTTTAAATTAAGATGAAAGTAACACATTTTTCCACATAATGCAGGCTGCATTCAAATAATTAATGGTTAATTAAAAACAGCTTTTTTTTTTTTTTCTTGTTGCTCAGACAGTGAAGGGCTCTGTTATGTTACCACAGAAAGGAGAAGGTTGGGCTGTTTGATTTCTAAAAGGAGGCTTCTAGCCCTGTTGGTCTAAAATCATAGCCAGGGAAACCTGCAGATTCAAAGAAGAAATGGTTACTGGTGTCATAGAAACAGTGTTTTGCTGCCTAAGCTTGTTATTTCCTTGATAAAGTCTGTGTACCATTGTTAGAAATTTAAGAAATCATGGATCACAGACATTTTTATAATGTATGGTGACATGTATTTATTTATTTTCAATGACTTGATTTATGTGTAGAGTCCTAAAAATTATATCTATGTATCTATCACCTATCTATCTACATATCTATCTATCTCTTTATTTTGAGATAATCCTCCCCGCTTTTTTCTTTGGATAGGGCTTCAGTCTACTCTAGATTAATTTTAAAAATCTAGATTTAAGCAGATTTAATATAATTTATAAATAAAATAAAAATTTTGTTAGCTCTAATTGTCTGTTTGAATGCCAATTAGCAGAAGTAGAAGTACTTATGAAATCTAACATAAGAGAGACCATGGGTGAAACAGAATGAGCATTAGACTGAAAATCAGATATGTATTTTAGGCCTTGCTCCAACACTTAAGTCATGTAATCCTTCTGTTCTTGGTGGATTAGGTGAGTTGTAAGTCTTTTCCAGCTTTAATATTCTATGCATATAATATTTTTATAAAATAGCACCGTACGCGGGTGAACGAACCTTATGACTCAGATAATAGTCTATTTTTATAACTGCTTTGTTTATATTTACTATATTATAAACATTTCTTAGTTCTTATGTATTATTTTATATTATTTATAATGACTGTATCATATTCCATTATATGGATTTACTGTAATTCAGTCATTCTGTTGCTGGACACAATCAAAGCTGTCATCATCTCTCTTTTGTAATGCTGCCATTGTTTATTACTTGGTCTCCCCTTTCCACTCTTGCCACTTACAGTCTGTAATTTCTGTAACCAAATAACTCTCTCTCTCTCTTTCCCCTCTCTCTCTGTCTCTGTCTCTGTAACTCATGGCGATTCAGATACAACATTCCTCTGCTGAAAACTCTCCAAAGGCTCCTTCATCCTTAGAGTAAAATACAGTCATGATGTGGCCTACAGAGCACTGTGTAATCTGGCACCTGCCTACCTCTGAAACCTTATTTCTAATGCTCTCTGTCTCACTGCACTCTACCCACTGTTCTCCTGGCTGTTTTTCAATTCTCTGACCATGTCCTCACCTCAGGGCTTTTACTCCTGGTGTTTTCTCTGCCTGGGACCCTCTTCTTTCTGATATTCACATGATTTGTTCTTTCACTTCCTTTGGGTCTCTTACCTGGGAATGTGGGTCATGACAGTTAGTTTATTGCTAACAATGTGATTTATGGCGAACACCTGTTTTTGTTCACCTGTGGCCCTGGCCATACCACATTAGTTTGACCTTTGAGGTAGAGGGGTTGGAGACTGATTAGCTAAGGTCAGTCACAAGGGTGTTCCATGCCTACATGACTGACTCTCCAATAAAATCCTGGACACCAAGGCTCAGGTGAGCTTCTCTGGTTTTTCTTATGATAGCAGTACTTTGCATGCATTGATAGCATCATTGCTGGGAGAATTAAGTCGTGTTATTCCACCTACACTGGAAGAGAATCCTGGTTTCCTCTTTTCCAAACTGAAAGATTGATCCTGGTTTCTCCTGGACACCTCTGTTGCCCTTTTCTTTTGTTGATTTTAATATGTATACTTTTGTAGTGATAAACTATAACGGTGAGTGTAACAGCTTTTCCAAGTTCTGAGTTCTTCTAAGGAATCATCAAACCTGAGGGTAATGGAGATCTCCTGACACAAATAATAAGTCCATAGAGAGAGAAATTGGAATAATAATAAATTCTTGACTACCTAAAACAAGGCAAGAAAGAAAAATAAGGAATAAAGAACAAATAAGACAAATAGAATATATAAATTAATATGGGAGATTTAGACCCAGATATTATCATAGTTACACTAAATGTAAGTTGAATAAATAATTAAAAGATAAACTATCAGATTCAACTGAAAAAAATCTAACTATATGCTGCTTATAGTGACACACCTTAAATACAGGGACGTGAAAGACTGAAAATAAAATAATAAGAAAATATATTTCAAGTAAATGTAATCCACAAGTAACCTGGTGACAATGATATTAGATAAAGTAGATTTTACTAAGACAAAGAAGTACATTTCGTAATAATACGTCAATCCCACATAGTTCTAAATTTGCATATTCTTAATAACATGGCCTCAATATGTATCAAATAAAACATATAAAAATATAAATAATTTCACAGTCTTAATTGGAGATTAACATACTTCATGGTCATCAATAGAGGAGGCAGGGAAAATAAATAGAAATATAAAAGATTTGAACAATCTTAATTCAGTGGCTATAATTACAACCAGTATTTAACAACCTAGAATGTACATTCTTTTAAGTGCACATGGAACATTTACTAAAATTGATCATATGATGGAACATAAAGCAAGTTTCAGCAAATTTCAAATGACTGAAATCATACAGAGGCTGTTTTCTGACCATTGCAGAATTAAAGTAGAACTCAGTAACAGAAAACAAGTAAACCCCCCCAAATATTTGGAAATTAAACAACATTTTCTGTATAACTTAAGGGTAAGGGAAGAAATCAAATTGGAAATTAGAAAACATAGAGCTACACAGTAATAAAAAAGCAACAGATCAAAACTTATGAGATACAGTGAAAGCCATGCTTAGTGGGATGCTTACAGCTCTAAATGCATATATTGGAAAAAAGAAAGGCTGGCTGTCAGCAAATTAAGAATCTATCTCTTGAACTTAGTAAAGGATGTGTGAATCAAACCCAAAATGGAATAAGAAAAGTAATAAAAATAATAGAAACCAAGAGAACAGAAAACATAGGTATAATAGAGAAAATCAATACAGTCAAAAGTGTTTCTTTGGAAAGGCTATTAAGTTTGATTAACTCCTGCTAATACTGATGAGGAAAAAAACAGAGAAGGCACAAATGACCAATATCAGTAACAAAATGAGACATTGCTATAGATCCTAATTATTAAAAAGGCAATAAGAAGGATGTTACATAAGGTATATATTTATACCTTAAATACACATTTATACATAAACATTAGAAAATTTCAACAAAAGAGGAAATTGCTTGAATAAAACTTAAGAAAATGGAATCAAAGGGGAATAAAAAATTCAATTTCATTTTCTATTAAAGAAATTGAGAATAATTGGAAGAACCACTCAGAAAGAAAACTAAAGTTTCAGATGACTTCTCTGGTGAATTCTTCCAAACATTTATTTCCATTAATATTGAAAATAATATTTTCAACCATTAGGTAATCCCAGTCTTACATAAACTTTTCCAGAAAAAAAAAAAAAAGAGGGAGCACTTTCCAACTCATTCTATAAGAACAGCATAACCTTTCTAACAAGAAAGGAATAATACAGGAAAGGAAATACAAGGAATACAGGAAAGGACAATACAAGAAAGGAAAAATACAGGTCAATCTCTCTCATGAACATTGTAGTGAGAAAATATTTTACTTAGCATAAGTTGTTGCCACAACATCTGTCAAGGGGAAAGGGAGAAATATAGACCTGTTCCAAGTGAGGACTCTTCCCTTATCACACAGACCACTAGTCCCTACCAGCTGTTCTTTTTGCTATCCTGAGCAAGACTCCTTTGCTGCCAGCTATTTTATCTAACACAGCTCACTCTCAGATCCCCCTCTGCTCTTCCTCTTTCTCAGCTCTGACCTAGTTTCCCACTACCTTTTACTCAGAGTACTCAATTAAAGGTGCCTGTGGGAAGCCCTATCCTTCAAGGCTTGTAAGGCGCTTTGTTTTGTCCTCTTTCTCTCATCCCATGTGCCATCTGTGTGGTCCCTTGGGATAAGCTGTATCCCCCCTTCTGGGAGTTGATGCCTTAGTAACTCTGATGTATTTCCTCTGCATCCTGTTGGATGTTACATGCTCAGTCATGTGAACCTATCATGAAAGGAGATGCCCGCTAACCCACTGCGGATATTGGTAAGGCAATCAAAACAGAGACACATAGTTGCAAAAATCCAGAATTAAAATATTAGCAAATCTAATCTAGCTATCTATAAAAGTGATAACATATCACAGCCAAGTTGGATTTATTCCAGGAATGCAAGGTTGGTTTAACATTTAAAAAGTCAATAAAATTCACATTAATAAAATTCATAGAATAAAAGACAAAAAAACCTCCTCCATATGATTATCTCAATAAATAAAGAAAAAAAGCATTGAAAAAATATGTTTATAAAAGCTCTTAGAAAACTAGGAATAAAAGGCTATAACCCAAAACTCATATAGAATATCTACAAAAATATTATGTAAAGATCAAACATAATATTGAAATATTGAAAGTTTTCCTTCCTGATATAGGGACAAAAGGACGCCAGCTCTCACCATTTCTATTCAGAATTGTACTGAAGTCTTAGCTAGTGCTATATGGCAAGAAAAATAGATGTTATAAGGATTGGAAAGGAATAAATAAAAGTGTCATTGTTCATGAATGACATGATTATGTATGTATAAAATTTTAGAAATATAGATAAACTGTTAAAATTAGTAAGTGAATTTAGAAAGATCAAAATATAAAAATTAATCATATTTATATATAGTGAAGAATTGTAAAATGAAATTTTAAATTGATAGTTTTTGCAATACCATGGAAAACACTTAGAAATAAATCCTAAGAAATAATATAAGAGATCTCTACAGAGAAAACTCCCAAATATTTCTGAGAGAAAGACATAAATAAATGGGAAGGTAAACCATATGTAGAGTTGGAAGACAACACAGTTTCCTCCAAATTGATCTATAGATCCATTGTAATCCCAATCAGAATCCCAGCCAGTTTTTTGTTTTTTTAATGTAATACAATCTCAAGCCCCTGGCAACTTTTTAAAAAAAACTTGATAAACTGATTCTAAAATGAATAACTGACAGTCTTGAAAAAGAACAAAGCTAAAGGATTTATACTACTGGATATTAAGTTAAAAACTACAGTAAATATGATTGAATAAAACTGGCATAATACAGATATACAATTCATTGTCATTATTCATGGATTTAGGTTTGTAAATTCACGTGCCTGCTAAAATTTATTTGTAACCCCAAATCAATATTTGCTGCTTCACAGTCATTAGAGGACATTTGCAGAGCATTTAAACATTTGAATTGCCTGACATGCACATTATCTGCTGAGGTTGAACGAGGTGTGGGTTTCTCTCACATCTAAATAAGTGTCCTTTTTGTAATCAAGTGCCACATTTTTCACATTTTCGTGCTTCTTGTTGATGATTTTGCTGTTTAAATGGCCCCCAAGAGTAGTGCTGAAGTGCTTGCTGGTGTTCCTAAGTGCAAGAAGGCTGTGATGTGCCCTACTAAGAAAATATATGTATTATATAAGCTTCTTTCAGGCATAGTTATAGTGCTGTTAGCCATAAGCTTAGTGTTAACGAATCAACAATACATATTAAAGATGTTTTTGAAAACAAAAACACACATAAAACAAGGTTATGTATTGACTGGTTGACACAAATGTTGTGACTGGAGGTTTTCAGGAACCTAATCATTTATTTACCATAGGAGCAATCATTTGGTATTTACTAATTCAGTGTTTGCAGAAACTTTGTTATTAGCTATTGCAAATAATGAGACTTGACCATGTAGGTCAGTGAGATAAATTAGAAAACACAGAAACAGACGGATAATTGATTAAATTCAAAGTTGCCTTGGAAGTGCATGGGAAAGGGGTCTTTTTTCCAAAAAAGGAAATATCAAAATTGAAGTAAAAAGGAATCTTCATCTTTATCTTATGTTACACACAAAAAAATCACTTCCATGTGGACTTCAGATCTAAATGTAGAAAGTGAAGAAATACAATTTATAAAAGATCACACAGGAGAATATCCTTATCAGCATTTTTTTTTTTGGCAAAGATTTTTCTAAACAGAATTCAAAGTACTAACTATAAAAGAGAAGATCAAGATATTGGGCTTTGTGGAAACCAAGCATATCTATTAATTAAAAGATGCCATTAAAAAGGCAAAACACTGAGTGGAAGATTTTTGCAATGCATATATATGACAAAGAATTCATATCCAGAATATATAAGCAACTACTAACCATCAATAAGGAAAGGCAAATAATCCAGTTTTAAATAGATTGTTTGAACAGGTGCTTATAAAAAAGGATTTTAAAATGGCCAATAAGCATGTGATATGATGACTGTATTAGTTTAGTAGGGCTTCTGTAATCAAGTACCACATAATGGGTGACTTAAACAATAGAAATTTATGTTCTTACAGTTCTGGAGGCTGAAAGTCCAAGATCCTATTGGTAGAACTGGTTTCCTCTGAAGCCTTTCTCCTTGACTTGCAGATGACCCTCTAGCTGCCTCTTCACATAATCAACCCTCTGTGCACACATGTCTCTGGTTTCTCCATGTGACATAATCTCCTCCTTTTATACGGACACCAGTTATATTAGTAATATATTAGGACAAAGCTTAACAGCCTCATTTTAATTACTTACCTCTTCCAAGGCCCTATCTGCAAATACAATCACATTCTGAGGTACTCAGGATTAGTGCTTCAACAAATGAATGTTGAGAGGACACAATTCAGTTCATAACAGTGCTCAACATCATTACTTATTGGGGAAAGGCACATTAAAACAAAAGATAACACTTTATATGCACAAGAATTGCTAAAATTATAAAATGAAACAAAATAGACCATATCAAGTGTTGATAAGTAAGTGAAGATGGGAACTTTCATACTGCTGGTGAGAGCATAAGTTGGTACAAAACTTTTGAAAATTATTTGGAAGTGTTTACTAAAGCTGAATGTGTGCATATCTTAAGACCCAGCAATTTGACTCCTAGATACATGTCCAGCAGAAATGTGTGGTTATATATATGCACCAAAAATACATACACTGAACTGGTTTATGGAAATATTATTTGTAGTCGCCAAAAACTGATTATCACCTTAAGCCATGCAAGTGTACAATTACTGAGAAGGGGCAAGAGAGAAGCTTTGGGGGTACTGGAAATGTTCAATACTTGATCTGGGTGGTGTTTTCATGAGTAGGTTAACCTTATAAAAAATTCCGGATTTGTGCATTTTTCTGTATGTAAGCAATACTTCAACCAAAACATTTGCTTTAAAAAGTTTAGATAATTTTTAAAAAAACATAAAATATTTGCTCTCATGCATGTTTCAAAATATCACATAAGCTATTTTCCAACTTGCTCACTTTTTCAACATTAAAAAAATAGCTTTATTGAGGCCAGGTGTAGTGGCTCACACATGTAAATCCCAGCACTTTGGGAGGCTGAGGTGGGCAGATTTCTTGGGTCCAGGAGTTCAAGACCAGCCTGGCAACATGGTGAATCCCTGTCCCTAAAAATAACACAAAACTTAGCTGGGCGTGATGGCACACACCTGTAGTCTCAATTATTGGAGAGGGTGAAGTGGGAGGATCACCTGACCACAGAAGGTAGAGGCTGTAGTGAGCTGTGTTTGTACCACTGCACTCCAGCCTGGGTGACAGAGTAAGACCCTGTCTCAAAAAATAAAAAAAAAAAAAATAACAAATAAAAGGGCTTTATGGAGATATAATTTATAAACCATACAATTCACCCATATAAAGTATGAAATTTGTTTTTAGTACATTCACAGATATCCAACCATCACCACGGTCAATTTCAGTAGCTGTTTTTTGCAACTAAAAAGTTATTTATTATTTGTTTAACTAAACTGTCATGGTTTAGTTTACAATTTTTTTATTGCATTTTAGGTTTTGGGGTACATGTGAAGAACATGCAAGATTGTTGCATAGGTACTCTCATGGCAGTGTGATTTGCTGCCTTCCTCCCCCATCACCTATATCTGGCATTTCTCCCCCATGCTCTCTCCCCCAACTCCCCCAACCCCTGCTGTCCCTCCCCTATTTCCCCCACGACAGACCCCAGTGTGTGATGCTCCCCTCCCTGTGTCCATGTGTTCTCATTATTCAACACCCGCCTATGAGTGAGAACATGCGGTGTTTGATTTTCTGTTCTTTTGTCAGTTTGCTGAGAATGATGGTTTCCAGGTTCATCCATGTCCCTATAAAGGACACGAACTCATCGTTTTTGATGGCTGCATAATATTCCATGGTGTATATGGGCCACATTTTCCCTGTCCAGTCTATCATTGATGGGCATTTGGGTTGGTTCCAAGTCTTTGCTATTGTAAACAGTGCTGAATGAACATTCGTGTGCATGTGTCCTTATAGTAGAACGATTTATAATCCTTTGGATATATACCCAGTAATGGGATTGCTGGGTCAAATGGAATTTCTATTTCTAGGTCCTTGAGGAATCGCCAGACTGTCTTCCACAATGGTTGAACTAATTTACACTCCCACCAACAGTGTAAAAGTGTTCCTATTTCTCCACATCCTCTCCAGCATCTGTTGTCTCCAGATTTTTTAATGATTGCCATTCTAACTGGCGTGAGATAGTATCTCAATGTAGTTTTGATTTGCATTTCTCTAATGACCAGTGATGATGAGCATTTTCTCATATGTTTGTTGGCCTCATGTATGTCTTCTTTTGTAAACTGTCTGTTCATATCCTTTGCCCACTTTTGAATGGGCTTGTTTGTTTTTTTCTTGTAAATCTGTTTTAGTTCTTTGTAGATTCTGGATATCAGCCCTTTGTCAGATGGGTAGACTGCAAAAATTTTTTCCCATTCTGTTGGTTGCCGATTCACCCTAATGACTGTTTCTTTTGCCGTGCAGAAGCTGTGGAGTTTGATTAGATCCCATTTGTCTATTTTGGCTTTTGTTGCCACTGCTTTTGGTGTTTTGGTCATGAAGTCCTTGCCTACGCCTATGTCCTGAATGGTTTTGCCTAGATTTTCTTCTAGGGTTTTTATGGTGTTAGGTCTTATGTTTAGGTCTTTAATCCATCTGGAGTTAATTTTAGTGTAAGGTGTCAGGAAGGGGTCTAGTTTCTGCTTTCTGCACATGGCTAGCCAGTTTTCCCAACACCATTTATTAAACAGGGAATTCTTTCTCCATTGCTTGTTTTTGTCAGGTTTGTCAAAGATCAGATGGTTGTAGATGTATGTGTGTTGCCTCCGAGGCCTCTGTTCTGTTCCATTGGTCTGTGTCTCTGTTTTGGTACCAGTACCATGCTGTTTTGATTACTGTAGCCTTATAGTATAATTTGAAGTCTGGTAGTGTGATGCCTCCTGCTTTGTTCTTTTTGCTTAGAATTGACTTGGCTATGCAGGCTCTCTTTTGGTTCCATATGAAGTTTAAGGTGGTTTTTTCCAGTTCTGTGAAGAAGTCATTGGTAGCTTGATGGGGATAGCGTTGAATCTGTAAATTACTTTGGGCAATATGGCCATTTTCATGATATTGATTCTTCCTAACCATGAACATGGAATGTTTCTCCATCTGTTTGTGTCCTCTCTTATTTCGTTGAGCAGTGGTTTGTAGTTCTCCTCGAAGAGGTCCTTTACATTCCTTGTTAGTTGTATTCCTAGGTATTTTATTCTCTTTGTAGCAATTGTGAATGGCAGTTTGTTCTTGATTTGGCTCTCTTTAAGTCTGTTATTGATGTATAGGAACGCTTGTGATTTTTGCACATTGATTTTGTATCCTGAGACTTTGCTGAAGTTCCTTATCAGTTTCAGGAGAATTTGAGCTGAGATGATGGGGTCTTCTAGATATACAATCATGTTGTCTGCAAATAGAGACAATTTGACTTCCTCCTTTCCTAATTGGATACCCTTTATTTCTTTTTCTTGCCTGATTGCTCTGGCTAGAACTTCCAGTATTACATTGAATAGGAGTGGTGAGAGAGGGCATCCTTGTCTAGTGTCAGATTTCAAAGGGAATGCTTCCATTTTTTGCCCATTTCAGTATGATATTGGCTGTTGGTTTGTCATAAATAGCTTTTATTGTTTTGAGATATGTTCCGTCAATACCTAGTTTGTTGAGGGTTTTTAGCATAAAGTGCTGTTGAATTTTGTCAAAGGCCTTCTCTGCATCAATTGAGATAATCATGTGATTTTTGTCTTTGGTTCTGTTTATGTGGTGAATTATGTTTATAGACTTGCATATGTTGAACCAGCCTTGCATCCCCGGGATGAATCCTACTTGATCATGGTGGGTAAGCTTTTTGATGTGCTGTTGCAATTGGTTTGCCAGTATTTTATTGAAGATTTTTGCATCTATGTTCATCATGGATATTGGCCTGAAGTTTGCTTTTCTTGCTGAGTCTCTGCCGGGTTTTGGTATCAGGATAATGTTGGTCTCATAAAATGATTTGGGAAGGATTCCCTCTTTTTGGATTGTTTGAAATAGTTTCAGAAGGAATGGTACCAGCTCCTCTTTGTATGTCTGGTAGAATTCGGCTGTGAACATGTCTGGACCTGGACTTTTTTTGGGTGGTAGGCTCTTAATTGCTGCCTCAACTTCAGCCCTTGTTACTGGTCTATTCAGGGTTTCAACTTCTTCCTGGTTTATGCTTGGGAGGGTGCAAGTGTCCAGGAGTTTATTCATTTCTTCCAGGTTTACTAGTTTATGTGCATAGAGTTGTTTATAATAATCTCTGATGATGGTCTGAATTTCTGTGGAATCTGTGGTGATATCCCCTTTATCATTTTTTTATTGCATCTATTTGATTATTCTCTCTTTTCTTTTTTTATTAATCTGGCTAGAGGTCTGTCTATTTTGTTGATCTTTTCAAAAAACCAGCTCCTGGATTTATTGATTTTTTGGAGGGTTTTTTGTGTCTCTATGTCCTTCAGTTCTGCTTTGATCTTAGTTATTTCTTGTCTTCTGCTAGTTTTGTGTTTTTTTGATCTTGCTCCTCTAGCTCTTTCAATTTTGACAATAGGGTGTCAATTTTTGATCTCCCTAGCTCTCCATGTGGGCATTTATTGCTATATATTTTCCTCTAGAGACTGCTTTATATGTGTCCCAGAGATTCTGATACGTTGTGTCTTTGTTCTCATTGGTTTTGAAGAACATCTTTATTTCTGCCTTCATTTCATTGTTTATCCAGTCAACATTCAAGAACCAGTTGTTCAGTTTCCATGAAGTTGTGCGGTTCTGAGTTAGTTTCTGAATTCTGAGTTCTAACTTGATCGCACTGTGGTCTGAGAGACTGTGTTATGATTTCCGTTCTTTTGCATTTGCTGAGGAGTGATTTACTTCCAATTATGTGGTCACTTTTAGAGTAGGTGCGATGTGGTGCTGAGAAGAATGTATATTCTATGGATTTGGGGTGGAGAGTTCTGTAAATGTCTATTAGGTTTGCTTGATCCAGGTCTGAGTTCAAGTCCTGGATATCCTTGTTAATTTTCTGTCTCGTTGATCTGTCTAATATTGACAATGGGGTGTTAAAGTCTCCCACTATTATTGTGTGGGAGTCTAAGTCTTTTTGTAAGTCATTAAGAAGTTACCTTAGGTATCTGGGTGCTCCCGTATTGGGTGCGTATATATTTAGGATCATTAGCTCTTCTTGTTGTATTGATCCTTTTACCATTATGTAATGTCCTTTGTCTCTTTTGATCTTTGTTGGTTTAAAGCCTATTTTATCAGAGACGAGAATTGCAACTCCTGCTTTTTTTTGCTCTCCATTTGCTTGGTAAATCTTCCTCCATCCCTTTATTTTGAGCCTTTGTGCATCCTTGCATGTGAGATGGGTTTCCTGGATACAGCACACCGATGGGTTTTGGCTTTTTATCCAATTTGCCAGTCTGTGTCTTTTGATTGGGGCATTTAGCCCATTTACATTTAGGGTTAATATTGTTATGTGTGAATTTGATCCTGCCTTTTTGATGCTAGCTGGCTGTTTTGCCATTTAGTTGATGAAGTGTCTTCATTGTGTTGATGCTCTTTACCATTTGGTATGTTTTTGGAGTGGCTGGTACTGGTTGTTCCTTTCCACGTTTAGTGTCTCTTTCAGGAGCTCTTGTAAAGCAGGCCTGGTGGTGTTGAAATCTCTGAGTACTTGCTTGTTCATAAAGGATTTTATTTTTCCTTCACTTATGAAGCTTAGTTTGGCTGGATATGAAATTCTGGGTTGAAAGTTCTTTTCTTTAAGGATGTTGAATATTGGCCCTCACTCTCTTCTGGCTTGTAGGGTTTCTGCTGAGAGATCTGCTGTGAGTCTGATGGACTTCCCTTTGTGGGTAACCCGACCTTTCTCTCTGGCTGCCCTTAGCATTTTCTCCTTCATTTCAACCCTGGTGAATCTAACGATTATGTGCTTTGGGGTTGCTCTTTTTGAGGAGTATCTTTGTAATGTTCTCTGTATTTCCTGGACTTGAATATTGGCCTGCTTTGCTAGGTTGGGGAAGTTTTCCTGGATAATATCCTGAAGAGTATTTTCCAGCTTGGATTCATTCTCTCCGTCACATTCAGGTACACCTATCAAATGTAGATTAGGTCTTTTCACATAGTCCCATATTTCTTGGAGACTTTGTTCATTCCTTTTTACCCTTTTTTCTCTACTCTTGCTATCTTGTTTCATTTCATTGAGTTGATCTTTGACCTCTGATATCCTTTCTTCTGCTTGGTCAATTTGGCTGTTGAAACTTGTCTATGCTTCGCGAATTTCTCATGTTGTGTTTTTCAGCTCCATCAATTCACTTATATTCCTCTCTGAGTTGTTTATTTTTGTTGGCATTTTGTCAAGTCTTTTTTAAAGGTTCTTGGTTTCTTTGCATTGAGTTAGAACATGCTCTTTTAGCTCACAGAAGTTTCTTATTACCCACCTTCTGAAGCCTGATTCTGTCAATTCATCACACTCATTCTCCATCCTGCCTTGTTCCCTTGCTGGTGAGGCATTATGATCCCTTGTAGGAGGAGAGGCGTTCTGGTTTCGAGTGTTTTCATCCTTTTTGCACTGGTTTCTTCCCATCTTTGTGGATTTATCCACCTATCGTCTTTGTAGTTGTTGACTTTCAGATTGAGTCTCTGAGTGGATGTCCAGTTTGTTGATGATGAAGTTATTTCTTTCTGTTTCTTAGTTTTCCTTCTAACAGTCTGGCCTCTCTGCTGTAGGACTGCTGAGGTCCACTCCAGGCCCTGCTTGCCTGGGGGATCACCTGCAGCGGCTGCAGAACAGTAAGGGTTGCTGCCAGTTTCTTCTTCTACTATCTTTGTCCCAGAAGGATACCCGCCAGATGTCAGTCTGAGCTCTCCTTTATGAGGTGACTCTTTGAATACACGGGGGGTCAGGGGAGCTGCTTGAGGTGACAGTCTGTCCTTTATAGGAGCTCAAGTGCTGAGCTGTGAGCTCCGTTGTTCATTCAGAGCTGCTCGGCAGGTATGTTTAAGTCTGCTGCAGCAGAACTCATAAATCCCTTTTTTTTCCCCAGGTGCTCTGTTCTGGGGGAGTTAGGGCTTTATTTATGAGTTTCTGTTGTGCTGCTGCCTTTTTTTCAGGGGCTGCTCTGCCCAGTGAGGAGGCAGCCTAGTCACTGTCTTCCTGCAGAGGCTTTGGTGAGCTGCTGTGGGCTCCGCCCAGCTGCCGTGTGAACTTCCCTGCTCTCCTGTTTATACGGGTGTAGTTAGAACTGCCTCAGCAATGGTGGCCCACCTCTATAATGGTGGACTCTCTGTGTAATGGCGGGCTGCCTTGACAATGGCAAACTACCTCCGTAGTGGTGTACTGCCTCGGTAACAGCGGACGCCCCTCCCCCCACAGAGCTGGACCATCCCGGGTTCAGCTGTGCTTGCTGTGAAACTCAATCCAGAGTGTTTCCAATTGCTGTTTTTTTGTGGGGGTGGGACCAGCCAAGTCTGATCACCTGGCTCCCTGCCTCAGAGCCTTTTTTTTTTTTTTTAATTTTATTTATTTATTTGTTTTTTGAGAAATGACCTTTTTTTTTTTTCTGAGACAGAGTCTTGCTGTGTCGCCAGGCACCAGGCTGAAGTGCAGTGGCACAATCTCGGTTCACTGCAACTTCTGCCTCCCAAGTTCAAGCAATTCTCCTGCCTCAGCCTCCCAAATTAGCTGGGACTACAGGCTCACACCACCACACCCAGCTAATTTTTGTATTTTTAGTAGAGATGGGGTTTCACCATGTTGGCCAGGATGGTCTTGATCTCTTGACCTCGTGATCCGCCCGCCTCGACCTCCCAAAGTGCTGGGATTACAGGCTTGAGCCACCCACCCGGGCAGCCTTTTTTTTAGTTGAATGGTCGACTGTCTCCCAGGTGTTCCAGTCGCCTGTTGAAAAGGCACCAGGATCTGTGTGATTTCCCGTGCGGCGACCCACTGTGCCGGCTGTAACAGCATCGCTGAGATTAGTGGTGCTTTTTTGCCTGGGAATCTCCTGGCCTGGCTCCCTGTTTCAGTCCCCTTTTTAATCAGATGAATGGGTGACTGCCTTCCTGGAGCTCCAATCACCAGCTAAAATGGCGCCTGGACCCATGTATTTTGTATGGAGAACCGCCGCACCGGGCGCTGGCAAAACAGCCTCGCCGGCCAAAACAGCCACGCCAGCCAAACCAGCCACACTGGCGACTGTGGGGCTCCTCCACCTGGGAATCTCCTGGTCTGTGGGCAATAAAAATCCATCTGGAAATGCGACGTCCACTCACCCGCCACACTTTCCCTGGGAGCTGCAATCCTGAGCTGCTCCTAATCGGCCATCTTGGATCCCTTCTAGTTTACAATTTTTAAAAAAGTTCTTAAAATGTTGAAAATGCAGTGTACACTTGCATGGCTTATGAAGTTTTAGATAGACTTATGTTACTTGAATTGTTCAAAGTTTAATATATTTTAAATTAATAAGAGCAAACTATATGCATTTTTTTCCCATAAGTTATTGGGGTACAGGTGGTACATGTATTTGGATACATAAGTAAGTTCTTTAGTGGTGATTTGTGAGATTTTGGTGCACCCATCACCCAAGCAGTGTACACTGAACCATATTTGTGGTCTTTTATCCCTCACCCTCCTCCCCTTCCTCCCCCCCAAGTCCACAAAGTCCATTGTATCATTCTTATGCCTTTGTATTCTCATAGCTTAGGTCTCACATATCAGTGGGAACATATGATGTTTGGTTTTCCATTCCTGAGTTATTTCACTTAGAATAATAGTCTCCAGTCTCATCCAGGTCACTGTGCATACTGTTAATTCTTTCCTTTTTATGGCTGTGTGATATTCCATTGTGTATATATAAACCATAGTTTCTTTACCCATTCACTGATTGATGGGCATTTGGGTTAGTTCCATGATTTTGCAATTGTGAATTATGCTGCTATAAACATGACGGTGCAAGTATCTTTTTCGATTAATGACTTCTTTTCCTCTGGGTAGATACTCAGTAGTGGGATTGCTGGATCAAATGGTAATTCTACTTCTTGTTCTTTAAGAAATCTCCACACTGTTTTCCATTGCTGCAGTATAGTTTACATTCCCCACCAGCAGTGTAGAAGTATTCCCTGTCCACCACATCCACATCAACATACACTGTTTTTTTTATTTTTTGGATAATGGCTAGTCTTGCAGGCGTGAGGTGGTATTGCATTGCAGTTTTGATTTGCATTTCCCTGATCATTAGTGGTGTATACTATGCTTTCATATGTTTGTTGGCCGCTTGTATATCTTCTTTTGAGAATTGTCTATTCATGTCCTTAGCCCACTTTTTGATGGGATCATTTGTTTGTTTTCTTACTGATTTGTTTAAGTTTGTTGTAGATTCTGGATATCAGTCCTTTGTCAGATGTATAGATTGTGAAGATTTTCTCCCACTCTGTGGGTTGTCTGTTTACTCTGTTGACTGTTCCTTTTGCCATGCAAAAGCTCTTTAGTTTAATTAGGTTGCACCTATTTATCTTTGTTTTATTGCATTTGCTTTGAATTATTGGTCATGAAATCCTTGCTTAAGCCAATGTCTAGAAGGGTTTTTCCAATGTTATCTTCTAGAATTTTTATAATATCAGGTCTTAAGTTTAAGTCCTTGATCCATCTTGAGTTGATTTTTGTATAAGGTGAGAGATGAGGATTCAGTTTCATTCTCTTACATGTGGCTTGCCAATTATCCCAGCACCACTGGTAAATAGGATGTCTTTTCCCCTACTTTATGTTTTTGTTTGCTTTGTTGAAGATCAGTTGGCTGTAAGTATTTGTATTTTTCAGATTCAACACTTTGGCCTCTTAAATTTATTTCTAAGTGCTTTGTTCTTTAAGATGCTATTACAAATTAAATTGCTGTCTTAACTTCATTTTTGAATCTTTCATTGCAGGAGTATAAAAATACAACTGACTTGGGTTTATTGCAACCTTGCTCAACTCATTTATGAGTTTTAATAGTTTTTTAGTGTATTCCTTAGGATTTCCTACATAGAAGGGTATATCATCTGCAAATAAAGATAATTTTACTTTTCCTTTCCAGTTTATTTGTCTTTTATTTATTTTTCTTTCTTAATTGCCCTGCCTGAAACCTCCAGTACAGTGTTGAGTAGAAATGGTCAGAGTGGACCTCTTCATTTTGTTCCTGATCTTAGGAAGAAAGCATCCAGTCTTTCACCAGTGAGGTTGATGTTGGCTATGGTTTTTTTGTAGATGTCTTTTATTAAGTTGAGGAAATTCCTAGTCTGTTGAGTTCTTTATCATAAAAGGGTGTTGGATTTTGTCAAATGATTGTCCTGCATCTATTGAGATGACTTTTCACTTTTTTATTCTAATGACATGAGGTGTTCAGTGGTGAAGTCATCTGGCCTGGGATCTTCACTGTTGGTAGTTTTTTTTTTAATTTTTAATTATTATAGGTACATAATAGTATATATTTATGGGGTACATATATAATATTTTGATACAGACATGCAATGTGTATGTAGGTACCTTTTTTTTCCCTTTCTTCTGAGATAGGGTTTCACTCTGTCACCCAGGCTGGAGTGTGGTAGTACGATCTCAGCTCACTGCAACCTCTGCCTCCCTGGCTCAAGTGATCCTCCCACTTCAGCCTCCTGAGTAGCTGAGACTACCAACATGGGCCACCATACTTGGCTAATTTTTGTATTATTATTTTTTTTTTGTAGAGATGCAGTTTCACCGTGTTGCCCAGGCTGGTCTTGAACTTCTGAGCTCAAGTTTTCCACCTGCCTTGGCCTCCCAAAGTGCTGAGATTATAGACAGGGTGCCTGGCCTGTGAGTAGTTTTTTTTTATTACTAATTCAGCCTCTGCACTTGTTATATGTCTATGCAGATTGTCTATTTTCTTGTTGAGCCAGAGTTGGTAATTTGTTTCTTTTAGGAATTTTGTCCATTTCATTTAAGTTGTCTAATCTATTGGCATATAATTGTTCATGATATTCTTTGATAATTCTCTTTACTTCTGTAAGTTTGGCAGTAATGTTCCCTCTTTCGTGTCTGATTCTAGTAAGTTGAGTCCTCCCTCCACTCCCCATTAATCTAGCTAAAGATTTGTCATTTTTGTTGATCTTATCAAACAACTGGCTTTTGGTTTCATTGATTTTCTCTAATTAAAAATGTGTTTCATTTATCTTTCCTCTAATTTTATTACTTATTTTCTTCTTTTGATTTAGGATTAGTTTGATTTTCTTTTTCCAGTGTTTTAAGGTGTTAGGTTAGGTTATTGATTTGAGATCTTTCTTCTTTAATATGGGCTTTTGCAGCTATGTACTTTTCTCTAAGCACTGCTTTAGCTGCAGCCCAGGAATTTTGGTACGAAGTCTTTCTTTTCATTCATCTGAAAGTATTTCATAATTTTTCTTTTGATTTCTTCTTTGAACCTTGTGTTATTTAGGAGTATGTTTAATTTTCATGTATTTGTGAGTTTTCCCATTTTCCCCACTACTGATTTCTAATTTCATCCCGTTATGGTTGTAGAACATACATTGTATTATTTCTATCTTTTTAAGTTTACTGAGTTTCATTTTGTGGGCAAGAATTCTCCACATCTATTTGAGAAGAATGTGTACTGTTATTGTTCAGTGAAGTGTTACTTGGAAGTCTGTTATGTGTAGTTGGTTTATAGAGTTGTTGGTTTATAGAGTTTTCTCAAGTCTTCTGTTTTCTTGTTGATTTTCTGTCTAGTTGTTCTATCTGTTATTAAAAGTGGGGTGTTGAAGCCTTCAGTTATAATTGTTGAATTACATATTTCTCTCTTCATTTCTGTCAGTTTTTGCTTTATGCATTTTGGTATTCCATTTCAGAAGCATATATATTTATAATTAGCATACCTTCATGTTAGATTGACATTTTATTATTATAAAATGTCTCTCATTATTTCTGATAATATTTTTTGTTTTAAGGTCTCTTTTGTCTGTTATTAGTAGTATCCGTGTTCAGTTTTCAAGTGATTGCTGTTTGCATAATATATAATTTTTACCTTTTTACTTTCAATCAATTTGTATATTTGAATCTAAAGTGTGTCTCCTGTAGATCATATTTTTTAATCCAGTCTGACAATCCTTTTGATGTTTAATCCATTTATATTTAGTATTATTATTGCTATAGTTGAGTTTTCATCTGCCATTTTACTTTTGATTTTTTATATTTTTTTTTGTTCTGTTTCTTTTGTACTGCCTTTCTTTTCCATTAAGTGTATATTTTCAAAGGTAGTATTTTCATTTCTTTCACTTTTTTTCATGATATTTTCTTGTAGTTTTTTGTGGTTGCTGTAGGATTTACCATATGATACGGTTTGGCTCTGTGTCCCCACCCAAATCTCACTTGAATTGTAATAATTACCATGTGTCAAAGGCAAGACCAGGTGGAGATAATTGAATCATGGGGGCAGTTTCCCCCATGCTGTTCTCATGATAGTGAGTGAGTTCACATGAGATCTGATGGTTTTATAAGGAGCTTTCCCCTTCTCTTGGCATTCATTCTTTCTCCTGCAATCCTGTGAAAAGGTGCCTTCTGCCATGATTGTAAATTTCCTGAGGCCTCCCCAGCCATGCTGAACTGTGAGTCAATTAAACCTCTTTTTTAAATAAATTACCCAGTCTTGCGTATGTCTTTATTAGCAGTGTAGAGAAAGAACTAATACACCACATACACATTTACTTATCAGAATCAACTTCAGAGTTATACTTGTTTAATTTCAGTGATGTCTGTCTATCTATCTATCTGTCTGTCTTACTCCTATATAGCTCTATTCCTTTTTTCTATTTTTATAGCATTATTGTTCTACATATCATAGCTATCGATGTCACAAACCTAATAATACATAATTATAATAATCAATTTACTATTTGTGGTCATTTCCTTAGCTCAATACAGCCTAACTTCCACTTACATTTTTTTGCTGCCATTGGCAAATATATTACATGTATATTATATTTCAGTATGTTATAGGTACAACAATACATGATATGCATCTTATTTTATACAATTAATTTTTATATCAGTTAAGATGAGAAAGGAGAAAAATATGCTGTTGTACTTCTTTTCTGATTACATAATTAACTTTAAAATATTTGTGAATGCACGTGTTTGAATTACCATCTGGGGTCACTTGCTTTCAGCATGTAGAACTTTAGTATTTCTAGTATGGAAGGTCTACTAGCAACAATTTTTTTTTTTTGAGACAAAGTTTCGGTCTTGTTGCCTAGGCTGTAGTGCAATGGCATAGTCTCAGCTCACTGCCACCTCCACCTCCTGGGTTCAAGTGATCCTCCTGCCTCAGCCTCCCAAGTAGCTGGGATTACAGGCATGCGCCACCACACCTGGCTAATTCTGTGTGTTTAGTAGAGATGGGATTTCTCTATGTTGGTCAGGCTGGTCTTGAATTCCTGATCAGGTGATTCATCTGCCTTGGGCCTCCCAAAGTGCTGGGATTACAGGTGTGAGCCACTGCAGCTGGCCTGGAAAAGTCTTTATTATAACTTCTTTTTTGAAAGATAGTGTTGCTGTATATAGGGTTCTTGTTTGACAGAGAGATTTTTTGAGCACTTTGAACATGTTATTGTACTGTCTTATAGACTCTGTTGCTTTTGTTGTGTGGTTTGCTGTTAATCTTATTGAGGTTCACTTGCAAATGATGAGTCCTTTTTTCTCTTGCTACTTTTAAAGTTTTCTCCTTGTCTTTGATTTTTGGCATATTTAGTGTGATGTGTCTGTTTATGGATCTCTTTGAATTTATCCTAGTTGGAATCATTGTACTTCTTAGGTATGTAGGCTAATGTTTTTCAACAAATTTGGGAAGATTTCAGCCATTTTTTCCTACAATATTTTTTCTTTTTCTTTGTCTTTTTTCTTTACTTCGGCTACTCCCATTACATGTATTGGGCAAGTTTAGTCCTGCCCCACATTTCTCTGAGGCTCTGCTCATGTTTCTTCATTACTTTTTCTATCTTTCTTTGACTTACATAATCTCAATTGATTTATTTTCAAGTTCACTATTTTTTTCTCTGCCAGTTCAAATCTATTGAGCCTCTGTAGTGAAATTTTAAATTTTCTTTTATTATACTTTTTAATTTCAGAATTATCATTTGGCTGTTTTTTATGGTTTCTATCTCTTTATTGATATTATCTATTTGATGAGACATTATGATCATATCTTTCTTTACTTCTTTTTTTTGAAATGGATTTTT
This sequence comes from Ateles fusciceps, assembly GCA_036589455.1. Lineage (NCBI taxonomy): Eukaryota > Metazoa > Chordata > Mammalia > Primates > Atelidae > Ateles > Ateles fusciceps. The sequence continues at coordinate 4,123,130 of JAZHEH010000952.1, read as the reverse complement.
GCTCCTATTGCCCAGGCTGGAGTGCAGTGGTGCAATCTTGGCTCACTGCAACCTCCACCTCCTGGGTTTAAGCAATTCTCCTGCCTCAGCCTCCTGAGTAGCTGGGATGATAGGTGCCCAACACCAGGCCTGGCTAATTTTTGTATTTTTAGTAGAGCCATGTTGGTCTGGCTGGTCTTGAACTCCTGGCTTCAGGTGATCCACCTACCTCGACCTCCCAAAGTGCTGGAACTACAGGCGTGAGCCACTGTACCTGGCCCTTTACTTCTTTAATTATGCTTTCCTTTAGTCCTGTTAACATATTTATAATGGCTACTTTGAAGTCTTTTCCATTAAATCCAACATCTGGTTGCTCTCACCAGCAGTTTCTGTTGCCTGCTATCTGATGTATGGGCCATATTTTCCTATTTCTTTGTATGATTTGTATTTTTTATTTGGAAAATGGACATTTTAAATAATATATATAGCACTCTGGATACTAAACTTACCTTTTTCAGGTCTCGCTGTTGTTTGTTTGCTTTCTGGCTCACGGGTCTATTTTAGTGAATCCTACCTTCTACCACCTAGCTCTCTACAGTGTCAAGCCTCTTAAACTCTACTAATTTTGGCTAATGTCTCTATTGTTTCCTGCAATTTCCTGGGGGGTATAAATTGCTCTGCAAACATATCCAAATTGTGATGGTTTGACTTATGATTTTTTTGACATTACAATGGTGCAAAAGTGATATGCATTTAGTAGGCACTGTACTTTGCATTTTGAATTTTGATCTTTTCTCAGGTTAGTCATTTGCAATATGATACTCTTGCAATGCTGGGCAGTGGCAATGAACCATTCTGTTTTTCGCTTTCAGTACAGTACTCAATAAATTACACAAGACATTCAATATTTTATTAAAAAATAGGCTTTGTGTTAAATGATTTTGCCTAGCTGTAGGCTAATGTAAGTGTTCCGAGTGAGCATGTTTAAGTTAGGATAGGCTAAGCTATTATGTTCAGTAGGTTAGATGCATTAAATACACTTCTGACTTAATGATGTTTTCAACTTATAGTGGGTTTATTGGGACATAACTCCATCATAATTTGAGGAGCATCTGTAGTTTTGAGGTCAGTGTTTGGTATTTGTTCTGATCACAGGAAAGCTTCTCCTAGCTTTCTTATTCCACATTCGTTTCTTGCAAACTAGCCACTTATAGTCTAGTCTGTATCTTCATTAAATTCATGAAGCTCACTGGTCATTAGAGAAATGCATATCAAAACCACACTGAGATATCATCTCACGCCAGTTAGAATGGCGATCATTAAAAAATCTGGAGACAATAGATGCTGGAGAGGATGTGGAGAAATAGGAACACTCTTACACAGTTGGTGGGAGTATAAATTAGTTCAACCATTGTGGAAGACAGTGTGGCGATTTCTCAAGGATCTAGAAATAGAAATTCCATTTGACCCAGCAATCCCACTATGGGGTATATACCCAAAGAACTATAAATTGTTCTACTATAAAGACACATGCACACGTATGTTCATTGCAGCCCTGTGTACAATAGCAAAGACCTGGAACCAACCCAAATGCCCATCAATGGTAGACTGGACAAAGAAAATGTGGTACATATACACCATGGAATACTACACAGCCATAAAAAATGATGAGTTCGTGTCCTTTGTAGGGACTTGGATGAATCTGGAAACCATCATTCTCAGCAAACTGACCCAAGAACAGAAAGCCAAGCACCATATGTTCTCACTCACAGGTGGGTGTTGAACAACGAGAACACGTGGACTCAGGGAGAGGAGCATCACACACAGGGGGCAGTTGGGGGGGGGGTAGGGGGAGAGACAATGGGGCGTGGGGAGGGTGGGTGGGGGAGGGATAATATGGAGAGAAATGCCAGATATAGTATGCACCTAAAGTAAAATAAATAAATTATTTTTTAAAAAATTCATGAATCTCCTTCCAGTTGCATTTCACCACAACTTCTACTGTTCTTGAGAGTACCTATGCTCTGTTACAAATGCAGTCAGTTCACTTGTGAAGAGATCAGGCCTGCTTCTCCCCCACAAGTGAAGTCTCTAAATCAGTGCTCTGGAACTGGGGCTGGGGACAATGAAAAGCTTCTCTCTGAGTAACAGCTCTCCTTTAGGAACTGAACACTCAGTGGAAGGGGTCCAGCAGCTGGGGGTCCTCTTGGTTTGCCTTTCCTGGCATGGAACCACTACCACATGAGCTGGGGCAAGGCCATCTTAGATGTGCTGAGATAGGCCCTATATTCCAGGAGTTGGGGCTGGATAGAAGGGAGCCCTCAGTTTTTCACCACAGTTCCCAGTACTTAGTAACAGGTTGCTAGGGGCTGGGCTGGGATGGAAATGCTAGGTTTCTCATGTAGGGAAATAAGGCCTCCAACTGGGAGTCAAGGGTAGAGAGACCCTATGTTCTTAGCTGCAGCAATGTTGAGTAGAGTCTGTTTTATTGAGCTGGGAGCAGGAGGGAGAGAGCACTCTTGGTTCAGATAACACAGACTCTGGCTTTTTTACTGAATTTACAGTTTTTCCCTAATAGGTGTTTCTTCATTTGCTGTTTTCATCCAGAAGCATTTCCAGAGGCCTTAAATGGTTGCTTTTTAATAATGTCACTGGGGGGTGGGTCAATGGAAGTCCTCGTGCTGTCACACTGTCATGCTGGAAGCTGATCTCTCAGTACTCTTTTGATCTCTTGACATTAAAAAAAAATTATCCTTGTGATGTATATAGTTCTAGTTAACTCATTTTCACTACTGTATACAATTCTACCACTGCCGTATACAATTCTACCACTACTGTATACAATTCTACCACTATTGTATATTATTCCATTTTATGAATGGAGGACAGTTTATTTAGCTATTTCCCTGAGTGTGCTTTTACTCTTTCATTAGGAACTGTGCTGCAATATATATTCTTGTATATATCTCCTAGTGCACATGTGTGAAGTTTCTCTAGGGTAAACGTCTAGCAGTAAAATTTCTAGGTTGTGTAACATTATGGCCAACTTTATTTAATATTGCCAAACTACTCTTTGAAGTATTTAGATAAATTTCCATTCCCTCCATCCTCAGCAATAGTTTATGTTATCAGACCTAACAATATTTTACAATTATGATTAGTACGAAATGATTCTTTGTTTTATTAATTTGCATCTCTTGATTACCACTGAGATTGAGCAATGTCTCATACTTTACTGATAACATTTGGTTCCTATTGTGAAAATTATCTTTATTTCCTTTGCCCATTTTTCTTTGTTGTTTGGGAAGGCAGCAGGGGAGTGGGGTGGTGTGGGGGATATTGTTTTGTAGGGAATCTTTTTTATATTGTGGTACCAATTCCTTGTTGGTATATGGATTGCAAATTTATTCTTTCAGTTTTTAGAGCTTAGCTGATTGAACTACAAGTGATACATGACCCCAGCTGGCCCAATACAATTTTTTCCCTGAGAATATGAAAGAAACTTAGAACACAGGGAGGCAGAGACTGGGAGTTATGTTTGTGGCTAGGCTGAGGAGAAAAATCATGGTCTTCTTGTGAAGCCCCCCAGTGATGTCCTGTTTCCTTCACTTCCAATGTCAACTCTTCCTTTGATTCTGTGAAATATGCCAGTATCCTTTCAACACCCACCTACTTAAAACTTACCATTATGCTATCTGGAGTTCATTTGTTGTTGCGTCTAACCACAAAAACAAATCTTTAAAATAACTTTAATATAACTCTCAAATTTCTGGCTTAGGTAATTGGTCTGAAAGTGATGTCATTAACCAAAAATGGGATGATAGGAGAGAGCAGAAAGTAGCATTTGAGAAAAGATAGCTGGTGTGGATTTGCCATGTTTAGTTGTGCTACCTGTGAAGTATCCAAGCGGAAAGGCCCAGAAAGAGTGTGAAATGTGAGAAAGAAAAAGGACCCAGAAGTAGCTAATGCTACCTCTTTTTTTTTTTTGAAATGAAGTTTCGCTCTTGTTGCCCAGGCTGGAGTGCAATGGTGCGATCTTGGCTTACCACAACCTCTGCCTCCTGGGTTCAAGCTATTCTCCTCCCTCAGCCTCCTGAGTAGCTGGGATTATAGGCATGCGCCACCAAGCCCCGCTAATTTTGTATTTTTAGTAGAGACGGGGTTTCTCCATGTTGGTCAGGCTGGTCTTGAACTCCCGACCTCAGGTGATCTGCCCGCCTTGGCCTCCCAAAGTGCTGGGATTACAGGCATGAGCCACCGCGCCTGGCTAATGCTAACTCCTAAACAGGAAAAGAAGCTCAGAAAGAGATCTGAGATGAGGTAGCCAGAGATCATGGTGGCATGAGAAATAGACTCAAGAAGACGGGAATAGAGAACAGAATAAATGAGTAAGAGACCTGAGTTTCAAGGAGAGAGTGGCTTATACCAGGTCAAGCAATATTTGGCAGTGAGTGTCATAAATGGTATTGTCCTGGTCAGTGTTTGGGGCTTGACTGCAGAAAGTCAAGAAATCAGTGAGACATTGGGAAGTGGAGAGTGTGTGTAGAGCCATATTTTGAAGAACTTAATGTGAAAGGAAGCAGAGATAAGATCATAGTTAGAAGGGGTGTCAGGTCGAGAGGGGGGATTGAAGGTGTGGGAGAATTGCGCATGTTAACATGTAAGGGAAAGGACCAGCAGGAGAAGCAGAAAAACAGGCAAAGAGACAATGATTTCCAAGAGACTGGAAGGAATGGGGCCAAACATAGATCAGGGGGTTCTTCTAGGAGGGAAAGAGTGTAAGGGTGTGTTGTGTCACATTGCAAGTAATTATTCACTATGCAAGACATTCTGCAAAGTATTACAACATGGTAAGAGGTTATCCAGGAGAGAACTAGTAAATCTGTGGTGTCAGAAAGACTCCATCCAGAAGGTTCATTTTATCCTTCTGTAACCGACTGACCGCCTGTCAGGGTAGCCTGAATACTCAGAGAACCACACACATTAGCTTTGTCACTTTATCGTTCTTGGGATCAAAGAATTTGTAGACTCGATGCATTTTTTTTAGGGTCTTTTTACTCAATTATAGGAAAATATGATGGGTAGTACAGAAAATAAATCTTGTGTTTTCCATTTCTCCATACACAGATTCCATGAGGAAAGTCTCAGTTCTTCATCAAGGTTACCATATGAACAGAAAAGTTTCTCTTGTAATAATTCCCGACATTTTTCTATATCGTGACACACAGAAAAAAAAGGATAGTATTTTTCCTGAACACTGGGGGTGAACAGGTGGCACCACTGGTCTCAGGGACTCCTCCCTGAGTATCCTAAGGGCTGCAATAGCTTGGGCACACCTGAGCACACCTGCAGCCTATTTGGTGTCCTATAGCATTATTTCAACTGGGATGTCTGCCCTAAGGTGTGCTCCCTCACACTTTGATCTCTTTTCAGTTTCTGCTATATGGTAAAGGACTTCTGTCTCACTACTAAAATCCTCACCAGAACTATTCAACATATCATGTAAGAGATGCTTAAATACTGAAAGCACATGGCTTGCTGTGCCCTTACACCTCCTTCATAAATGTCTATATTATCTTAACCATCTACATTCAAGTATATTGTATAGGTTTCTAAATTATCTCATTGAGAATTTCTTTCTTATTTCTCACTGTATCAACTCTGGTATTACTGTCACAGCTTATTTTTTTCCTGTTTTTCTTTCAGAAACTACAAAGATATTTCTTTCACAAGTTAGAGAGGTATAATGATGGAGAAAGCATGTTGGTTACACTAGATACTATACTGCAGTATATATCTAATACATTACAGATAAGTTTCAGTGTCACAGAATCGTTCCTATATCCCAGTAGGAAATAAGATATGTTTGTTTTTCAAAATTTTCTAAATGCATTTTAGGTTGTCCTCCCATGGATAGAGGCTTTTATGAAATGTGATTTTTATAATTTATTTTTAATGCCTCATTTCTAGTTGTGCATAATTTTATGTTTGGTCTTTGGAGATTAAGTAGTATTATTAACTCTATGTCCTTTGTATTTAGACAAAGTTGTAGGAAGACAAGAACCTGGACTTTCTTGTTTAAACTATGACAAGGAGAAAAATACAGGAATGTATTATGCATGGAAATGTTGAGTTGTATGGGAAATTGTGTTTTAAGATCTGTAGATCTATGTCGGTGTCTGTGAAAGAGAGGATAATTAGTGCCTGCACTCTCAGTCATATCAGACTAAAGGTAATGGGGTGTAAGAAATGGTTCATTAGGCTCTCAAGTACTTTTACTGTGTCCATACTATTTATACCAGCAGAAAAAAATTCAGTCTTTAAAATCAAGTCAAAGCATTAGCCTTAGATTCTTCAATATGAGAAATAACATTGAGTAATGATCCTTTGAAGTCAAATAAAAAAAATGTACATAAAAAACCTACATAGTGTTTATTGGCTTATACGTCACCCACACAGAATACTTACAATGTCTAACCTCCCTCTTGACTGCTGGCTGCACAGCCGATATGTCTCCAGGAGCTTGGTGTGAAATAAGAGGTGAGATCAGAAACCAGTTTGCTAAACACAGTCACTGCTCACATAGGAATTTTGTCTATTTTTTATTTTTTTTTGAGATGGAATCTCGCTATGTCGCCCAGGCTGGAGTGCAGTAGTGCGATCTCGGCTCACTGCAACCTCCTCCTGAATTCAAGCGATTATCCTGCCTCAGCCTCGTGAGTAGCTGGTACTATAGGTATGTGCCACCAAGACCAGCTAATTTTTGTATTTTTAGTAGAGATGGGGTTTCACCATGTTGGCCAGGCTGGTCTGGAACTCCTGACCTCAGGTGATCCACCTGACTCAGCCTCCCAAAGTGCTGGGATTACAGGACTGAGCCATCGTGCCCAAACAGAAATTTTAATTGAAAGAACTTGTTGCGAAAAGTCTCTTACCTGGGGCCTATGGGGAGAAGTGGGGAGGAAGCAAGCAATAATGAGACCAGTGTTCTCTCTTTTAGAAAAGTTGCCTGTGATGGTGGATATGAAAATCAGGTTAGTTAACAGAGGTTATAGTGTCTCTCGTGAACTTACTCAAATACTGCTCAGAGAGGTGTTGAGGCAGAGGTATTGGAAAGGGGTGGAGTAGTATGTCTGATGCTGTCTAGACCACATCTAGTTCTGGTGGACATTTCTGAAGTAGTCTCTTAATCTTCCCCCTCCTCATCTCCCCAGCTTTCTATAAATCTGGGATGCACTTCTGAGCTTTGAAGTTGGTGCTGTACATACTTTAGTGGCTGTAATTGGAAATTCTGCGGCTGTAAGCAGAAGAGTTCCTCAGCCTATGGAAAGAAAAAGGAGGTACCATGAAGAGTTAGTAGGGGAAGAGCTCGCAGAGTTTGAATTTGGGATAAGCTGCATATTTGATTCTTCTGTGGTCCCTTCTGCATATTTGGAGAATAAAGTTGAATAACCTGTAATTCCTGTATGAGTGGGGTCTATAAATGTTCTGGTAATTGTTTGAGAAACAAATTTTTAAGAGAATCTGATAGGTGCAGCAAACCACCATGGCACATGTATACCTATGTAACAAACCTGCACGTTCAGCACAAGTATCCCAGAACTTAAAGTAAAATTTAAAAAAAAAGAGAGAGAGAGAGAGAGACTCTGGTAGTAAATTAGGTCAGGCCTAGTACCTGACTTGTGCCTGGCTTGGTCTCTTAATATCCCATTAGTTTCTGGATCCCCTAAGCCTTGCAGGTGGCTGGGCAAAAGAAGTGAAAACAGCTCTGTCCTGGAGAGGAAGGAGATTTGTAAGTTCTTTGAGGGTAGTGACATGTCTGAATAGTGGCTCTGTGGCATCATGTACAATTGTAAGTGAATGGGTACACACTCTTCTACTTTGATTGGTAGGCGAGGAGAGGGATATTTGAAGAGGGGAAGATAAAGCACAGGAAATACATAGGAATTGCTCACTCCTCTGTGCATACTGCAGACACCCCGTTTTATACATCACTGTTGGGTTTTATCTAATGAAAGATAGACCGATTTAATGAAAGATACATAATGAAAATAAAATACTTTGGATTCCTGAAAAACTCAATTCCTAACAGGCATTTTGAGAAATAAATGCCAAACAACTAGCTTGAAGGATTGTTTAATGAAATTGACTACTTTGAGACACTTTGTCTTGATTCAAATCATTGTTTCTGAAATGGTAAAATTTCACCATAGTGGGGAAGATGGTCTTGATAAGCAAACTTTTCAGTACGTTGGATGACTGGCTACCTATTCGTCCACTCTCCTCAAGACTGATCTTGTCTTCATTTATTCTTGAACAACATCAGGAAATTGTTAGGTAAAAAATTGTTATTGGGAAATGTCTATAATGACTCAACAATGTTTATTAGATAGTAGGAGTTCCAAATTAGGTTAAAAGTCCACAACATGAAACAAAATAAAAGGCCCTTGAAGTAACATTTTTTAGAGTTACAGCTCTTGTAAGGCAACAGTTACTGAATACTCTCGAGAGCTTTTAAAATTGCTGCTAATTCACATAGCTAGAACAGATATATGTAATTTGAACACAAGATTTGGAGCCAAAAGAGCTTGATTCAAGTGTCAGCATTGCCACTTCCTTCCATGTCTTTTAATTTCTGAGTACTTTACTCATTTGTGAAGTGGGTAGAATGACATGAAAAAGTAATGTATCATGCAGTGAACGTGCATTGTTAGTTCTAAAGTGCTGTACAAGCAGCAATAGAAAGAGTGGGTGTTATTAAGATAACTTTTATACAGTGAACCTTCTTCTCCCTTTTTTAGCCTGTGTTCCTAACTCCCTTGCATATTCTTTGGTTTTTCAAGATTGATTTCATCCGGAACACACTAACCCACTAAGCCTAGAGAAACTTGGTTTTTAGGCCTTTGATGATTGCTTGCAGAATTGTATGGTTCAGAAGCCCAGCATTTTTCTTGCTTATCCAGGCACTAAGAATGCAAATATTAACCCAGTTTCTTCCATTGGAAAAACACTTTTTCCCTTTCCCTGAGAATTGGGATTTAAACACATTAACAGCAATTAGTACCTGAGCCAAGAATTCAGATTTTGAATAAAACTATGGTTGACATTTGCTCCTGGACGAGAGAGTGAAAAATGGTCCATAAAGTTTCTATTAACTTCAAAAGCAGCAACATCTGCTCCAATCCACAAAGCTTCAGAGTCTACCATGGAGAAAGAAATTACTTTCTACAAGCTAAGAATCCAGCCGGCAGTCAAGACCACAGTCTTCCCAGTTTGGTATTAAAACACTGAAGGAGGGTATCATTTCTAGCAAAAACTTGCAGCAGTTTTATGAAGCAAGATGTGAATGCAGTGCTATGCTTGAGACTAGCTGATGAAACTTGGGAGTGCAGCAACCTGAAAAAAGTTCTACCCAATGCATTTTTTTCAAAAAGCTTATTCCAATGTCTTCCCATCTTTCTCTTTCTCTTCCTCTTCCTCATCCTCATTTTCATCTGCTTCCTCCTCATGTTCCTCCTCCTCTTTTTCTTGGTGGATTTTTCCCTCCCACCATGAATATCTGCATAACTCAGTATAGAAGTTTGTATCCTATACCTCTTTAGGGCTGTTTGCGATGGAATATTTGGGTATTATCTGACTATTAAAAAAAGACCCAACATTTTCCAGATAATACTGTAGTTTTCTCAGTTACATAAATTTCCCCCCCAAAAATTTAGGGGAATTCCAGACCATTTTGCTATTAGTTAAGGATTATATTTCCTTATTTTTATTAATTTTATGTAAAGTGGGATTTATCAGTGGAGCATTCATTGACACTGACTTCAATTTATTCTGATGAAACTGACTGACATCTGTGTGTGCTGTTCATCAGTCATAATTTAAACCATTCTTAATTGCATTAAATGTAAATTAAGACATTCAATTTCAGCCATTATTTTTCATAAAACACTGTGAACTGAGTTTTAGTGGGTCAAGAGATCTTACATTCAAGATAAATAGGGTAAATTCAAAACTTACCATTTGTGTTCATATTTCACCCTTTGTCGACGATTTCTTTCGTTGCTTACTAGATTGGAACAATTAATTTGTTCTCTGAAGAGACGGATGGCTAAGGAAGATGTAACTGAAGTTTTTAACAAATGATTTTACCATTTTTAGAGCTTGCCTATATTAGAAATATATGATTTTAAAACCCTTAATTAACTATCTATCTAAACCTAATGATAATTTGAATTGAAAATGCTACACTAAGTCCTCTGATTTGGAACTTGCACCTTTAAATCCTTGGATTTTAAGAATTTAGGATTACATTTTTTTAAAAAATGGCTTAGCTATGCTAATATAAACTCTCAACACTGTATCTTAGAATATTAATGTAAAAATTAGCAACATCTGTGATATAGGAAATACTAGATGACCTAATATATATAGTAAAGCATAATCTTCCCCCGCTACCCTTCTTGATAAGTATTGCCTTTTCCAAATAATGTACTCTAGTTTCATTTGTAAACAACTGTACCTAACTCCTGCAATTCTTCCCACCGAGTCATGTTTTAGTTATATAATTATTAGAATGATAATCATAATTATTAATAGTAAATAATAAATAGGCATTGTCTGGGATATTTTAATGAGAATCTTAAACTATGGTTAGTAGTCACCCCCTGAAGAAAAATTCAAATAGTATAGCCTATAATGGAGAACCTGAGAGAAATCAGGTTCAGGTGAAAGTCACACTGTTAGCAAGAATTAGTTTTCAACAGAATAAAGTATCAAATAGCTGTGGTGGAGAGATTGGATTTGGCTTGGTTCCTGATACTTATTTGTATCTAGGGAGGTATGGGGACACTTTTAGGCATAGAGTTTTTGTTTTATTTGTTTCTAAAAAAAATGGTCTCAATGTACGTGACTAAATACCAGATTATTCTTAGAGAGAAAGAAGTTGCCGAGATCTTCTGGATGTGCCCATATGCTGAGGTTATTATGCCTGTACTGTGCAATCTCCACAGGAGATGTGAATATATTTAAAAAGAACATGCTGTGCCATTCACACCAGTCAATGGTGAGAGGTTTTCTTTGATAACATACTAACTACAACTTTGCCATGCATTAAACCCCTTTGCTGTCCAATGGAATGTTGGTCAACAAAGAGAAGAAAACTGTCACACTTGCCTTAGTAACTTCTGTGGTAAAATTTTATATGACTATTATATATGACATTTACATTCCCATGTCAGTTCAACTGATGGAAAATGAAGTGTTGCAATAAGTCTGGAGATGGGTAGTGATGCAATCATTCCACCAGTTTCTTGCTATTAATATATGTCTCTTACTCATTTTTAAAGATAGCATAAATGAGAGTACTGAATATAAATGGCTTTTGTAAGTCATCCAGGTCAGTGAAGCATGTCATTGTTTGCAACCTGAGTTCCATGAGAGCTCTGGATGGTTGATAGGCATACTGTATATTTTTCTCATAAATGAAAAATACAAACAATAGTCACAGCATTTAATGAATATTATAAAACATACAATATGAGTTTCCTTGGGAAAAAATTAGTTGCATGTACTTAATAATACGACCTTAGTGTGTCATCTTTAAACTATGTAAAGCCCATATAGAAAGGCATTGTATAATTTATTTCTCCAGATGTAACATTAGCAAACATTTTATTATGATTTATTTTTTGGCTCCTTGAAAGATGAAGTAAGTTCCTTAGTATTAGCATTGCTAATGATTTTAATGAGGCATTAAAATGTTGCAGTATTGTAGGAACATTTTTCTTTTTTAAAAAGATTATTTCATTAATATTTCACAGGATTTTTGTTAAATTGATGAAAGAACCTGAAAGCATAATCCACAAAGTGTCAAAGTGCTTGAACAGTGGGAAAGAACCAGAGAAAGGCAGGGCACAGTGATGGGTGGAGGTCTGATGAGATGTCCCTGCACTGGGACCACTCTGACATTGCAGTCTCTTGTTGCTGAAATGAATACAAAACAATTTTCTCTTTTTGCTCAGGGTTTTTCTGCCTCAGTCCACAGAAATCCGGCACACATAGCACACTGTTTGTACTTCCAGATTAGGGGAGGGAAGCCAGACACACACAGAGTATTTCTAGGAGAGGATAGTCTGTTGATTCGCTTCTGTGTTACAGTAACCTTCCTGGTTGGATTATTATGATTTGACTCCTATCTACTATATGCTATTTAATAAGTCCTGTGTTTCCATGGCATCTTACAGCATGCAGAATGCTTTCATGGGCCTTGTATTGTTTAGTCCTCACAAAGACCCTTGTGAACTATGTGGCCTTTAGGGGAAATTATTTTCTCCCCCAAATCATAGTACCTGTGCAAGGAGTTGCTATTTAGATAACTTACAGTTACTGCAAAGTGACTGCACTTCAAAGTATATAGAACAGATGAAATAGGGACAAGCAATTTCATTCCCAGCTAGCAGAACTCTCATATGGGTCCATAATCCCAGGAAGAATGGGTTGCTTTATTTTAGACATTTGGGAAAGTTTAAACAACAGTTGATTCAAGGACTAAGCAACCTTTACAGCTGCACAGTGGAAATCCTGGCACAAAGGGGAACTGTTCTTGAATAAATTCTCCAATGTCACAGGCAAAAATAGCCCTTGTCATGGTTTGGCCTCAGCAGCTGTTTGTTCTGCCTGGATCAGAGCATGGCAGAATAGTATTCTGGCTGGACAGTATCACTATCTTGTACATTTCATTATTCATAAGCCTGATACTGCCCTTAAGCAGCCCTCAAGGCTACACCTTAAAGCTCTATATACCCTGTAAGCAAACACTTTTATCAGTTCTTGCTTTAGAGCAAGTGTGTATTGGATCTTTAACATGGTCTTTAAGTCAGTATAGCTGATTTAGACTCAACTCATCTGGAGATTGTGGAACCAGGAAAAAAAAAAGATATCTTGCTATGAAACCAACTGCAGGGATATCCAACTCTTTTTTTTAATTCCCTAGGCACTGATTTTCAACATGTGGTTCATGGTCCCTCCATACTTGAATAACTGGGTGGGATGAGGTTGGGGTCGGGATGGAGAGAGGGGAGGAGTGGGATGAGAGAGGGGAGGAGTAGGAGGATGAATAAAGGGAGAAGAAGAGGTACTTATTAAAATGCATATACTTGGACCCAAACCTATTGAGTCAGACTCTCTAGAGAAAGATTGGTGGAATCTTCATTTTAAACAGGAATCTTAGGTGATTCAGAATAGCACTGGTTCTTTGTCTTTTTTTTTTTTTGGCTAGTTGGTTTAGGGTAATTGTATTGTGTTTACTTCAGTACTTAATTAGTTTGTAAAGATAACAGTTATTACTGATTAAAAATAGTTCTGTTCATGCAGCATTGTACTACTGCTTGGGAATGAGGGGTTTGTACTAACCCTGTAAGTCACTATGTACATGGGTCAAGTAAGTCTCTGAGGATGGAAGCGGTGTTCTTGTTTCAACCTCAGCGTCAGCCAGCCTTCTTGCAAACATACAGGCAGTAGTTGATCACAGTGAACAAGCCAAGAATGCAGATCTCTTTTTTTCTGGTGGCTTAATGACACCTAAGAATGCTAGGAGGTGTATAGAAAAAACTAAAAGCTGAAATTCAAGCCAGTCACTTACTCTGTTTGTTAGCTAATATAATAAAAGCTCCATTGAGGAGGAGATGGCTTAATACCTTGACTAAAATTAAATTTTTGTATTATCTGTAGATTTCAATTATGCATCCTATTCCAAAACTCCAAAGCATGAAAAATCTAGAGCTACTTATTACCTGTTCTAGTAGAACCTCCAGTAAGTATGTGGAAGCCAATATCAGTGTAAATAGAGCAATGGACTCTGTCGCTCTACCTCATTTGTTTTTAGCATTTTAATAGGGCTCAAATTTTCAGTATGTAGCCCAAGATAAGAAACTTGGTTCATGTACTACCATATTGGATTCTCCTATGAATGTTGGAACATATATTTTCCCATTGACATGAGCTGATAGAAGTGTCTCATTCCATCACATAGAGTGCCATTTAACTCTAGTGACTTCTGGTGCCCCTCAGATCATGCTGTCAGGAAAACCAGACCCCTAGCCCAGACACGTGCACAGACTTTGATTGCAGTCAGTTCACACACTCTGAGGTATAGCAGGTCTGTGTGTCAGAACAAGTGGGCAACATAAAAAAACAAATCACTTATTACCCTGACATCAACAAATTTTGATGTCCACTCTACTTTCAAAAGCATATTCTTTTAATCCCTCTGTCCCCCACCACACAAGCATGTGCGTACATGCACCACACCCCCAAACTCGCTGAATTAATAAATCCCTTTCTTTAAAAAATGGCAGCAAAGGCCCAGAAATACTGAAAAGGAAGCTCTCTAATGAAACGTGTGTCCTGGCTTGCTTTAGTAGCCTTCAGAATGGACAGTTTGGTTAAGGGGGGAGTTTTGATTTGCATCTATTTTGTTGTAGAATCATTTAGGTACTCATCACTGCAACTAATATGCATAAATTAAGAGTTATCTAAAAGTTATGTAGTATTGATATAAATAGAGAACCAGAGAGACCTAAAGGACATACAGGATAGTGAGTAGAGAACAGGTGCCTTTAACTAAACAAATGTGTAACGATTCGTAAATAGAAAAATATCTTAGTTCTAGGCAGATGAGCTAGATGGCCTCTAAAGCCCTTTCTGCTGCTCACGTTCTATGATTCCATGGTGTGTTGGCTAAGACAACAAGCTTGGGAAGACTGCCCAGGTCTAAATGTCAATGCTTCCTCTTGCAAACAGTGTTAAGCTCACAAGAGGAAGAACTGAAATTCAAACTGGGGCAGTTTTGACCATAGAGAGGTAAATTATTTCACCTCTCTATGTTTATTTCCTTGTCTAAACAAGGAACTTTATGTTAAAATCCTCATAGGGTTGTGAGAAATGAGTCAATACATGTATCTGCTATGCAGTAATAATTCAATGGGTTTTAATTAATTACAATAATGTATTGAATACCTATAATATGCCTTCAGATGTTGTAAAAGCAGAAACATGAAAACAAATTTTTGGTGTAGTTCTTTTTTTCATGACATTTATATGTTATCTATGGAGAGAAGATTTATAAAACTGTAATAGGAGAAGAAGTATAAAACAGCATGGTTTTATACATTGTGACTTAAATCACAATAGTAGGCAGAGAAGGAAAAATATATAGAGGGAAGGGTATGGCCAGAGGACACTAGGTAAGAAGGTCAGATGGGGCTCATCTTTGAAGGAAGGAGGATGTTTATGTTGGTGGGTAGATGGAGAAGGAATCTTTGAACTCTTTTCCCTTTTTAAATCACCTATAGTGAATCTATCACCAATTTCTTTTGCTTTAATATGTCTTTCAAACCTACATAGTCCATTCTACTCTCATTGCCATGGCTGCAGTCCAGGGCCTCATGACCTCAAGCTGGAATCATGCAGCAGGTGACCAGCTCAGTGAAAATGAACAGAGGAATTGACATGGGAATAAGATTGAAAAGACTGTATTTGTCAGACTAAAAATTAAGCCTGAAAAAGTAAGGTAGAGCTGGGTTATGGAGACTTTTAGGAATTGGCAAAGGACATTCAGCTTAATGTGCCTGGCAATAGGACACCATTAGCCTGGCCAACATGGTGAAATCCCGTCTCTAGTAAAAATACAAAAATTAGCCAGGTGTGGTGGTTCACACCTGTAATCCCACCTACTTGGGTGACTGAAACAAGAGAATCACTTGAACCCAGGAGGCAGAGGTTGCAGTGAGCTGACACCGTGCCACTGCACCCCAGCCTGGGCAGTAGAGTGAGACTCCATCTCAAAAAAAAAATGCACCATGATATAATTTTTATTTAAATGCACTGTATGTGTTGAAATTGGAAAGACTAGACCTGAAATTAATTGAAATCATGGTTCCAAGGTCTAGTTGTGCATGAGAATCACCTGGAGAGCTTTAGCCCCCAAGTCTTCTGATTCAGTAACCCTGAGGCAGCCTGAGAATCTGTAGTTTTGCAAAGTTCCCAATGGGAACTAGTTCACAATGGGAGTAGAAAGGACTATTTAAGTTTGAATGACATATTAAAGAGAGAAAGAAATTGGTGATAGATTGACTATATGAGATTTAAAAGGGGAAAAGACTCAAAGATTCCTTCTAAGTTTCTATTCTGATAGAAGAAAAGGTAGTTTGAAATACATTATGGGACTGTTGAGTTTGAGTATATGGTAGTTCACTTAACAGTGCATATTCTGCAGGCGGGTGGTACCTGAAGACTGCAGCACAAATCAGAGGTCAGGACTGGAGATAAAGATTTTAGGGTTACTGGCATAGAGTTGGTGCTTGAAGCCATGAGAGTGGCTATGCTTACCAAGGGGAATATGTACAGAGAGATAAAAGATGAGCATTAAGAGTAGAACCTCATATTATACCTATCTACCATTGGGCAGTAAAAGGATTTCAGCCAGGAAAGTAGACAGAGAAGTTAGGCCATTTAGAATGTGAGATATTTGAAGTAGAGGCTTTTGAAAGTTTTACAAGTGGTGACAAAACCGTGTAGCTCATCTGAACGATGTCCATGAAGTCTTAATGGAATGTTCTACATGGAAAATATGAATTTATTGTGAAAGAATGCAATTTGTTTAAAATTTAATTTTTTTTGTATAGACAGAGTCTCACTATGTTGCCTAGGCTGATCTCAAACTCCTGGCCTCAAGCAACCCTCTTGCCTCCACTACTCAAAGTGTTGAGATTACAGGAATGAGTCACTGTGTCAGCTAAGAATGCAATTTGATGGTTAACCTATTCTATCAGTTATTCAGTGATTCCATTGCAAGGAGTTGAAACGGCAGAGATGTGAAATAACAACCTTAGGATCTGATGGATGGATGGAGTTCCTACAGAACCACCTACTATGTTTGGTGCTGTCTTTATACTTTACATGTATTAACTTAATCTTTATAATTGTCTGAAAATGTAGGTATTGGGCTTTTTTAAATAAATGAGAACATTCACACTCATAGTGATTAAATAACTCACCCAAAGATATGAGTAAGAATAACTGAGATTCTAATCAAGACTTCCTTATTCCAAAGCATATGCTCTTTCAGACAACTTATCAAAATATTTCAACTGACCTACCTAGAATGGCAGAAGAAAATGCATTCATGCTCAGGGGGGAATCAAAAGCAGTCTACAGAGTCGGAATTTTTTGAATTCTGTGTTTTAAAAATGCATGCAAATTTTTCATTCTAGTTTTTACTTTATTTTAATATAAAAATAATGTTTTAAATCACTGAAATTCCTCATCCAAGAGGTACCATGTTTCTCCAGTGTCTGCAGTATGTCCTGACACACTGCCTGGTTCCTCATGAGACTACCCAGCACTCTATCATAATTACCTTCTAGTGCCTGGTACATAGTAGGCACTGAGTAAAGAGTTGGTGAATTAATGTATGAATCAAAGGGCCATAAAAGTGAGCTGCATGTACCTTCTACTGAGAAGGCAGTTTCCCATGGGATGACTTCAGATACTTCAAGGCATGGATGAAGTTTATATCCTGTGACTTACACCGTGGTTAGATGAGGCACACTAAAGTTATTCTATACTGAGGGATCTGAGTAGCACGTGTAGGGGAGTTCTGTTTTGGTGAGGTTGGCTGTAGAGGCGTCTTCGATAAGAATAAGGTATAGCATGTAGTCTTGCTGGTGGGAGGCAGATTCAGAGAGAAATCAGAAACATCTTGACCTATGCATCATATTGGCTCGGCATCTTGACTACTAAAGGGTATTCCATACATGCAGCAAAACAAAAACAAATACAGGTAAATTTTGCCTTCTAAAATTACTCGGGCCTAGGTGAGAGTAACATGCCAAGAGGGAAGTAAACATATTATTAGTACATCTGTAAAGTGACCAAATCCTATTTATCCTTTAAGACCTAGGTCAAATGCTGTCCCCTCCAGATGCAATTCCTGATTCTCACTTTATAGTGAGACTTCTGAATGTGAGAGGGGCCATCATGACCTGTATGTGGTGATTGAAATGGAGATTCAGGAAGTCAGCCAGATATTGATGTTAATGATAAATTCATCACAAATACTCATAACCTTAAAATTTCATCAACCTGGAGGCTGCTACCATGTTGTAGATAGGCATTTATCACTCACTCATTCATTCAACAAACATGTACTGAGCATATATAATGTGTCAGGCATAGGGCCAGGGAAGGAGATGTTTATAAAGATAAAATAGATATGGTATTTGCTCTTAAAGAGC
Source organism: Ateles fusciceps (assembly GCA_036589455.1). Lineage (NCBI taxonomy): Eukaryota > Metazoa > Chordata > Mammalia > Primates > Atelidae > Ateles > Ateles fusciceps. The sequence goes on along the minus strand of JAZHEH010000952.1, from coordinate 4,104,858 downwards.
TCACAGTCTATTGCAGGAAATGAGATAAATCATGTCCCTCATACAAGAAAAATAGCAATAACTAACGAATGCACAAATCAAATATTGTAGAATTCCATGGAAGACCTTACTTCTTGGGAGAATCAGGAATTGCATCTGGAGGGGACAACATTTGAGCTGAGTCTTAAAGGATAAATAGGATTTTACAGATGTACTAATAATACGTTTACTTGCCTCTTGGCATAATTTACTCTCACCTAGGCCTGAGTAATTTTAGAAGGCAAAATTTACCTATATTTGTTTTTGTTTTGCTGCATGTATGGAATACCCTTTAGTAGTCAAGATGGCGAGCCAATATGATGCATAGGCCAAGATGTTATATTTTCATCTCTAAATTCCTCTCTTTCTATAACAATTATCATGTCATTTTGTGTTAGAAGGAAAAAGTTTGGACATATGCAATTTTCTGTTGAAGACATCATTAAATAACAGAATTTATTAACAACTACAGTTGAAACAAAGGACACATCAACTGATTGTTAGTTCCCTGCCACCAAATGAAGATATATTATCAGTATTTGTGTTAAATATTCCATTTTAACAGTGTAGATACATATTCATTAGCAGGCAGAATAACCTTACAGTTGGCACTTTGCAAATGCTTATTATTTTCACCAAGTCTGTGCAGGTTTTGAAACTTTGTATTACCTTCTGCATGTAATCTCAGAGTCTGTCATTCACATGTAGAAAACTCACCTCTCTATTTAGCCCGCGGTTGGTGAGAGATAGACATTTACAGGGCCCCTCTGCCCTTGAGCTGTTCCATTAGTGCATGGAAAGCACCTTGCAGCCTGTGACAAGCGCAGCAGATCGGCACTAAATCAAAAATCAGTGCCAGCCAGGGATCTAAGCCACCATGAAGGTCACAGCCATCAACTGCATGCCATCTCAATCCAAACAAAACACATTGGATACAGGGGGATTTTCACAACTCACAATAGGTGACAAACATTTCATGTTAGAGTAATCCATGGCAGTGAAACTGGGAACTGACCTTTAAGTACTTTTGAGTATTTAATCAAACTTTCAAAAGCTGGAGGTAATTTTGGGTAATATTTTACATTGAAAAACAAAATGTAACAAAATGAAACCTCTATAGCATGTTGTTACTGCAATCAGGATTTTGATGAAAAAATCATTTTTTTTTGTTTCAAAAGAAAACATGTGTTTTTAATATATAAAATCATCAAAAACTTTATGTAAAAATAGTTTTTATTTGATTTCTTGCTTTGAAAAGTGTGTCATTGGATCACTATGAAGTGAACAATTTGTGCTATAAACTGCCCAGTTTAGCTTTTTCTGAGAGTTTATAATTAGCATCTATATCAAATAGGAAATATTTGGAATTAGTCTGACTTTATTTCAAGTTCACCTTCAGCAATCCAGTTCAAGTTGAAGTTGCTGAATTTGAACCTATATATTAATAAGATTTCTGCATTGTCCAAAGAAGATTTTTAAATAGAAACATTATTTAAACGTTGTAGATGCAATTCCCTTTTTACTTCCCACTTAAAAAAAGTCAAGGAAGAAAAATGTATCAAAACTAAATAAAGAACTCTACTTCATGGTTTCTCTTTTATGGCATTCTGAGAATTAACTACTTAGGTTAATAAGAAGTGTTGGATAGCCAGCAAAGAAAACTGGATTTTGCTAAATTAACTTGGAAAATGCCTGTGCTTCACACAATGAAAAACTTAGATGCAAAAATTATTTTCATAATTGAAGTAGCAGAGTAATGTGATCTGATGGAATTATATCACACTGCTATGGGAGGAGGGGGAGGAGGCAAAATCTTAGTTCTGCTTTTGATGAAATAACTGACAAAAGGCTAACATAAGACACTTATACATTATTGCTACTAAAACTGGCTTTTGTGAATGATATTCAACAAATCAGTGGATACAGAAAACAGAGTAAAAATGAAATATTTGTTACCATCTAATCAGGTTTGGAGCAACCAAGACTATTTTAAGAGTACACCATTTCAGAAACAAATGCTTCAACCCAGCTATCTGTACCATTGCGTGAATTCATGGTTACTTTACACTAGCTGGTAAAGAAGTTTCATGAAACTGTAGAAGCAAAGCAGTCCAGCAGGAGTGTATGTAATGGAAGAATGCCATCTGCTGGTGAACCCTATCAAATCCATAATTAGGAAAACCTGAGAACACATACTCTGTAGACAAGGAAGATTCAAAGTTTGTGGAAGCATTTTGAATTCTGAGAAATCTGCTTTCATTAAGCTGATGCATACCTTTGATATACATTATTCATTTTAAATTAACTTGATTACTAATTTCCTGGAATCACTAGTCAGGAAAACCTTGAAAAGAAATCGGTGCAAAGGGCTTTTTTTTTTTCTTTTTGCCAATTTACAAAGTTTTTATATTCATCATTCATCAGTAGTCAGCCAGTGAGTCTGTTCGATTTTAAAAGCTCTGGCTTTTCACTTAATGCATCCCATCTGTTTCTGAAAATAAATTGCAATAATCCGTGTTTAATTTTAATCAATGTATTACTAAATATGCAAATTATATTAAAAGCCGTGGTTTGAAAAAGCTTTCATTTGTAAATATGGTAGCTTAAAACAGGAAGCATATCTAAAAGCCATTTAGCTACAGTAGCCTAACTCTAACACTGTAGCTGATTTATAAAGCAGATCACAAGTTGATCTTTCTCCCACAAGGGAATATGTAAAACTGTTGCATATCAGATTTTGTTAACATCTGATGGGCTAGTGCTTACAGTGTAAGAGACTCACACTTCAGCAACCATGTCTTTTACATTTAAATTAAGGTAATCTTATTCCATTCTACATCCTTCTAATTTTTTGATACAACCTAACATATGAATTTGCGTGATTGGTTTATGAATCACAGTTAAAGCAATTTGAGCAAGCCTTTCAATCAATCTTAAAATTTTAGTGTCTAAGTTACTTGTGATTTGCATAATTAATTGTGGAAGGGATCCTTTGGGAGTTCTCCCCTTTTCCCCTTTTTCCTTTCCTACCTTGTGTCTCATACACGGACTAGACAGATTGGGAATGATACTGGAGTTCTTTCAGGCCTGCTAGATGACTTTGTTAGCAATTCAGAAATTATGTGTTGCTTTGTTCTCTCTGATCTGGCTGGACCAAGAGGAAATTCTGAAAATTAGGTCTGTTATCTGCAAAACAATTCAGTAGCATGGCTGTCATTGAATTGTGCATGCAGTTTACCAAGCGATTACCTTAAAGGAGGATTTTAGAACTCTTTCCTATATAAAGGTCACGAGTATGTAAAAATACACACACACCACACACACACACATAACAACATTATACATAAAGTTTTATATATAACATTATATATAATGAAATATATATAATGATAATGTCTAAACATAACAAATTATATATGTATAATGTTATGTATACATCAACATTATGTATATAACAATATTATATAAGAATCACATCCATATATTGAATGCTGTCATCTCCTAATTGTTGTACTGGATTGGGTAGCACATTACCGCAAATGCAGTCTAATTAGTGCTTTGCTAAAGCAGCTTCAGGAATTTTGCCAGCCTGTTGTTAAATGCAGTGATTATTAACAAATTATATAAACTTATAATTTAAAATTTATATTAATGAAATAATTTCTGAAAAACATCACTTTCTAATTATGGTGCTACCTTTTAACATCTATGCTCTTAAGATTATTTACATCTATCTGTTGTGTCTGTGTGGTACATTTCTCCCCTACTCCACATTTAGTGATGTCAAATTGGTAGCTTGAAATTGGCCACAGTGGAAGTATTTACATGACAGAAATTGGCAAATGCTACATACAAATCAAGGCTATTTCCCTCTCTATATAGCTGGTTGTTAACTGTTTACCAGCACACCACTGTCTTTAACTACAGTACACACAGAGCAACTCAATACGTGTCTGTTATTTTTTCTTGAGCTCTCCTAAAAGAGTAACAACAGGTTTCATAGACCCTTTTACAATAAGTGAAATGTATATTTGATTCCTTAAGGAATCTTAGCTCACAATTTCTTGCTAAGCTTTAAAAATTAAGGTTTCTTTTCCCTTAGTGTAATTGATAATTTGGAAATACAGAAAAAAAATATTTTTTCCATGACTTTTTTCTTTTGAAAGGATGAAAGTAATCACATATTTATAATTTTCTAAACAATTTGTGCCTTGCATATCTTTATCAAGGTTTATCAGACAACTTATTGCTAGTTTAAGGGACTACCAAACTATGCTAAGATTAGAATGTGCAGGAAAATTACTTTGTGCAATGAACTTACTGCAATAATATAAATAGTAAAAACATGCCCAGGACCATCTTTGTTAGAAATAAACTTATTTCCCTATGCAGAAGAATTATTAATCATATCTCAGGATGTTTAATAGTGTAAACAAATTAAAAACCTCAGCTTGTGATCCAAGGTCATTTTCAAATTGGAAATGACCTTGGCCTGCCTGAAGAGGTCTAACGATGTAAAAATAAGTAGGGCCCAGTTCTCTGGGGAACTCAGTGCAGGTCAGCAAGGCTCTTTTGGTGAATGCACCAATCTGCTCTGCTTCCACAGGACTTTGTGTAGCCAGACTCCCTGGGAAAGGTGGGCTGTCTGCTGTTGCCTGGCACTTACATAAGAATTTTCTTTTTCAATTTCCTTTTCTATTTTTTTAGTTTTATACTCATGGACAAGAAAAAGCTCATAAGACACTAAAAATGTCACAATGGTAAATTTTCCTTTCTTCTCCTTTTTTAAATATATATTTTATTGTACTTTAGGTTCTGGGGTACATGTGCAAAACATATAGGATTGTCACATAGGTACATACATGGCAATGTGGTTTGCTGCCTCCATCCCCCCGTCACCTATATCTGGCATTTCTCCCCCTGTTATCTCTCCCCCAGCCTCCCTACCCTCCCCGCTGTCCTGCCCCCATTCCCCCCACAACAGACCCCAGCGTGTGATGCTCCCCTCCCTGTGTCCATGAATTCTCATTGTTCAACACCCACCTATGAGTGAGAACATGTGGTGTTTGTTTTTCTGTTCTTGTATCAGTTTGCTGAGAATGATGGCTTCCAGATTCATCCATGTCCCTACAAAGGACACGAACTCATTGTTTTTTACGGCTGCATAGTATTTCATGGTGTATATGTGCCACATTTTCTTTATCTAGTCTATTGTTGATGGGCATTTGGGTTGGTTCCAGGTGTTTGCTATTGTAAACAGTGCTGCAATGAACATACGTGTGCGTGTGTCTTTATAATAGAACGATTTATACTCCTTTGTGTATATATCCAGTAATGGGATTGCTGGGTCAAATGGAATTTCTATTTCTAGGTCCTTGAGGAATCTCCACACTGTCTTCCGCAATGGTTGAACTAATTTACACCCCCACCAACTGTGTAAAAGTGTTCCTATTTCTCCACATCCTCTCCAGCATCTGTTGTCTCCAGATTTTTTAATGATCGCCATTCTAACTGGCGTGAGATGGTATCTCAATGTAGTTTTGATTTGCATTTCTCTAATGACCAGTGGTGATGAGCATTTTTTCATATGTTTGTTGGCCGCATACATGTCTTCTTTTGAAAAGTGTCTGTTCATGTCCTTCATCCACTTTTGAATGGGTTTGTTTGTTTTTTTCTTGTAAATTTAGTTCTTTGTAGATTCTGGATAGTAGCCCTTTGTCAGATGGGTAGATTGCAAAAATTTTTCCCTATTCTGTTGGTTGTCAGTTCACTCTAATGATTGTTTCTTTTGTTGTACAGAAGCTCTGGAGTTCAATTAGATCCCATTTGTCTATTTTGGCTTTTGCTGCCAATGCTTTTGGTGTTTTTAGTCATGAAGTCCTTGCCTATGCCTATGTCCTGAATGGTATTGCTTAGGTTTTCTTCTAGGGTTTTTATGGTGTTAGGTCTTATGTTTAAGTCTTTAATCCATCTGGAGTTAATTTTAGTGTAAAGTGTAAGGAAGGGGTCCAGTTTCATCTACCTGCACATGGCTAGACAGTTTTCCCAACACCATTTATTGAACAGGGGAATCCTTTCCCCGTTGCCTGTTTTTGTCAGTTTTGTCAAAGATCAGATTGTTGTAGATGTGTGGCATTACTTCCGAGGCCTCTGTTCTGTTCCATTGGTCTATAGCTCTGTTTTGGTACCAGTACCATGCTGTTTTGATTACTGTAGCCTTGTAGTATAGTTTGAAGTCAGGTAGCGTGATGCCTCCACCTTTGTTCCTTTTGCTTAGAATTGTCTTGGCTATGTGGGCTCTCTTTTGGTTCCACATGAAGTTTAGGGTGTTTTTTTCCAGTTCTGTGAAGAGGGGAAAATAGGCAGCTTGATGGGGATAGCACTGAATCTATAGGTAGCTTGAAGGGGGATAGCACTGAATCTATAAATTACTTTGGGCACTATGGCCATTTTCACAATATTGATTCTTCCTAACCATGAGCATGGAATGTTTTTCCATCTGTTTGTGTCCTTTCTTATTTCCTTGAGCAGTGGTTTGTAGTTCTCCTTGAAGAGGTCCTTTACATCCTTTGTTAGTTGTATTCCTAGGTATTTTATTCCCTTTGTAGCAATTGTGAATGGCAGTTCATTCGTGGTTTGGCTCTCTGTTATTGGTGTATAAGAATGCTTGTGATTTCCGCACATTGATTTTGTATCCTGAGATTTTGCTGAAGTTGCTTATCAGTTTCAGGAGCTTTGGGGCTGAGATGATGGGGTCTTCTAAATATACCATCATGTCATCTGCAAATAGAGACCATTTGACTTCCTCTTTTCCTAATTGAATGCGCTTTATTTCTTTTTCTTGCCTGATTGCTCTGGCTAGAACTTCCAGTACTATATTGAATAGGAGTGGCGAGAGAGGGCATCCTTGTCTAGTGCCAGATTTCAAAGGGAATGCTTCCAGTTTTTGCCCATTCAGTATGATATTGGCTGTAGGTTTGTTGTAAATAGCTTTTATGATTTTGAGATGCATTCCGTTAATACCTAGTTTATTGAGAGTTTTTAGCATAAAGGGCTGTTGAGTTTTGGCAAAGGCATTCTCTGCATCTATTGAGATAATCATGTGGTTTTGTCTTTGGTTCTGTTTATGCAGTGAATTACGTTTATAGACTTGCGTATGTTGAACCAACCTTGCATCCCCGGGATGAAGCCTACTTGATCGTGGTGGATAAGCTTTTTGGTGTGCTGTTGCAATTGGTTTACCAGTATTTTATTGAAGATTTTTGCATCTATGTTCATCATGGATATTGGCCTGAAGTTTTCTTTTCTTGCTGAGTCTCTGCCGAGTTTTGTTATCAGTATGATGTTGGTCTCATAAAATGATTTGGAAAGGATTCCCTCTTTTTGTATTGTTTGGAATAATTTTGGAAGGAGTGGTACCAATTCCTCTTTGTATGTCTGATAGAATTTGGCTGTGAACCAGTCTGGACCTGGACTTTTTTTGATTGGTAGGTTATTAATTGCTGCCTCAACTTCAGCCCTTGTTATTGGTCTTTTCAGGGTTTTGACTTCTTCCTGGTTTAGGCTTGGGAGGATGCGAGTGCCCAGAAATTTATCCATTTCTTCCAGGTTTACTGGTTTGTGTGCATAGAGTTGTCTGTAGTAATCTCTGATGTTGGTTTGTATTCCTGTGAAATCAGTGGAGATATCCCCTTTATCGTTTTTTATTGCATCCATTTGATTCCTCTCTCTTTTCATTTTTATTAATCTGGCTAGCAGTCTGTCTATTTTGTTGATCTTTTTAAAGAACCAGCTCCCGGATTTATTGATTTTTTGAAGGGTTTTTTGTGTCTCTATCTCCTTCAGTTCTGCTCTGATCTTAGTTATTTCTTGTCTTCTGCTTGCTTTTGAGTTTTTAAAATCTTGCTCCTGTCACTGTTTCAATTTTGATGATAGGATGTCAATTTTAGATCTTTCCTTGCTACTCCTGTGGGCATTTATTGCTTTCCTCTAGACATGGTTTTAAATGTGTCCCATAGGTTCTGGTACATTGTGTCTTCATTCTTGTTGGTTTCAAAGAACATCTTTATTTCTGCCTTCATTGTTTATGCAGTCAACATTCAAGAGCCAATTGTTCAGTTTCCATGAAGTTGTGTGGTTCTGAGTTAGTTTCTTAATCCTTAGTTCTAATTTGATTGCACTGTGGTCTGAGAGACTTGTTTGTTATGATTTCCATTCTTTTGCATTAGCTCAAGAGTGATTTACTTCCAAGTATGTGGTCAGTTTTAGAGTAGGTGTGATGTGGTGCTGAGAAGAATGTATATTCTGTGGATATGGGGTGGAGTGTTCTGTATATGTCTATTAGATTGCTTGGTCCAGATCTGAGTTCAAGTCCTGGATATCCTTGTTAATTTTCTGTCTCCTTCATCTGTCTAATATTGACAGTGGAGTGTAAAGTCTCCCACTGTTATTATGTGGGAGTCTAAGTCTCTTTGTAGGTCATTAAGAACTTGCTTTATGTATCTGGGTGCTCTTGTATTGGGTGCATACATATTTAGGATCGTTAGCTCTTCTTGTTGCATTGATCCTTTTACCATTATGTAATGCCCTTCTTTGTCTCTTTTGATGTTTGTTGGTTTAAAGTCTATTTTATCAGAGACTAGGGTTGCAACTCCTGCTTTTTTTTTTTGCTCCCCATTTGCTTGGTAAATATTCCTCCATTCCTTATTTTGAGCCTATGTGTGTCCTTGCAAGTGAGATGAGTTTCCTGGATACAGCACACCAATGGTTTTTGACTTTTTGTCCAATTTGCCAGTCTGTGTCTTTTGATTGGGGCATTTAGCCCACTTATATTTAAGGTTAATATTGTTATGTGTGAATTTGATCCTGCCATTTTGATGCTAGCTGGTTGTTTTGTCCATTAGTTGATGTAGTTTCTCCATTGTGTTGATGGTTTTTGCCACTTGGTACATTTTTGGAGTGGCTGGTAATGGTTGTTTCTTTCCATGTTTAGTGCTTCTTTCAGGAGTTCTTGTAAGGCAGGCCTGGTGGTGATGAAATCTCTCAGCAATTGCTTGTCTGTAAAGGATTTTATTTCTTCTTCACTTATGAAGCTTAGTTTGGCTGGATATGAAATTCTGGGTTGAAAGTTCTTTTCTTTAAGGATGTTGAATATTGGCCCCCACTCTCTTCTGGCTTGTAGGGTTTCTGCTGAGAGATCTGCTGTGAGTCTGATGGGCTTCCCTTTGTGGGTAACTGGACCTTTCTCTCTGGCTGCCCTTAGCACTTTTTCCTTTATTTCAACCCTGGTGAATCTGATGATTATGTGCCTTGGGGTTGTTCTTCTTGAGGAATACCTTTGTGGCATTCTCTGTATTTCCTGGACTTGAATATTGGCCTGCCTTGCTAGGTTGGGGGAAGTTCTCCTGGATAATATCCTGAAGAGTGTTTTCCAGCTTGGATTCATTCTCTCCTTCACATTCAGGTACACCTATCAAATGTAGATTTGGTATTTTCACATAATTCCATATTTCTTGGAGGCTTTGTTCATTTCTTTTCACTCTTTTTTCTCTAATCTTGCCTCCTAGTTTTATTTCATTGAGCTCATCTTCAGTCTCTTGATATCCTTTCTTCTGCTTGGTCAATTTGGCTATTGAAAACTTTTGTATGCCTCGTGAAGTTCTCATGTTGTGTTTTTCAGTTTCATTAAGTCATTTATATTCTTCTCTAAGCTGTTTATTCTCATTAGCATTTCATCAAACCTTTTTTCAAGGTTCTTAGTTTCTTTGCATTGGGTTAGAAAATGTTCTTTTAGCTCAGAGAAGTTTGGTATTACCCACCTTCTGAAGCTTGTTTCTGTCAATTCATCAGACTCATACTCCATCCAGCTTTGTTCCTTTGCTGGTGATGAGTTGTGATCCCTTGGAGGAGGAGAGGCATTCTGGTTTTTGGTGTTTTCATCCTTTTTGTGCTGGTTTCTTCCCATCTTTGTGGATTTATCTACCTGTAGTCTTTGCAGTTGGTGACCTTCAGATGGGGTCTCTAAGTGGATGTCCTGTTTGTTGATGACGAAGTTATTTCTTTCTGTTTTTTAGTTTTCTTTCTAACAGTCAGGCCCCTCTGCTGTAGGACTGCTAGAGGTCCACTCCAAACCCTGCTAGTCTGGGGGTCACCTGTGACAGCTGCAGAACAGTAAGGGTTGCTGCCAGTGTCTTTTGTTATCTTCGTCCCAGAAGGATTCCTGCCAGATGTCAGCCTGAGCTCTCCTTTATGAGGTGATTCTTTGGCTCTACGGGGGTCAGGGAGCTGCTTGAGGAGACAGTCTGTCCCTTATAGGAGCTCAAGTGCTGAGCTGTGAGCTCCATTGTTCTGTTCAGAGCTGCTGGGCAGGTACATTTAAGTCTGCTGCAGTGGAACTCATAACCAGCTTTTTTCCCAGGTGCTGTGTCCTGGGAAGTTGGGGCTTTATTTATAAGTTCCTTATGTGCTGCTGCCTTTTTTCAGAGCTTCCCTGCCCACCAAGGAGGTAGCCTAGTCACAGTCTGCCAGCAGAGGCATTGCTGAGCTGTTGTGGGCTCTGCCTAGCTGCTTTGTGAACTTCCTTGTGGTTTTGTTTACAGAGGTATAGTTAGAACTGCCTTGGTAATGGTGGTCTGCCTCAGTAATTGCAGACTGCCTCTGTAATGGCGGACTGCCTCGGTAATGGCAGATGCCCTTCCCCCAACAGAGCTGGACCATCCCAGGTCCAGGTGTGCTTGCTGTGAAACTCTCAATCCAGAGTGTTTCAGATTGCTGGTCTTTGTGGGGGTGGGACCCCCCGAGCCAGATCACCTGGCTCCCTGTTTCAACCCCTTTTTTTTTCAGTTGAATGGGTGGCTCTGTTTCCCAGGCGTTCCAGGTGCCAGTTGAAACAGCTGCCCAGATTTGTGTGTTTTTGTGTGGAGACCTGCTGCGCCAGCTGAAACAGCCATGCTGGAAACTTGTGGCGCTTTTCAGCCTGGGAATCTCCTGGTCTGTGGGCAATAATAACTCATTCAGAAATGTGGTGTTCACTTACCCTCTGCATTGTTCTCACTGGGAACTGCACTCCAGAGCGCTTCCTATTCGGCCATCTTGGATCTATTATCTCAATTTTCCTATCTTAAACAGAAAGAGAATTCAAGAGCAATGCTTTTTCTTTATAAAAATCGTTTTTTTAAGTTAAATACTAATTTAAAATATATTAACATTTGAAGAATAGCATTTTAATCACTACCTACATACCTACTCCTATTTTTTTTTTTAGAAGATATTTGAAGTCCCCTATGTGGCCATCTCTTTCCTCCCTACTTAGAGGTAATCATTATACTGATGTGGGGTTTTTATTTGCTTGTTCTTACTCACTGTTTTGCCATATTTTTTCTTTTAAACAATGTGTTGTTTAATTTTGCATGCTTTTGGCCTTTATATGAAGATGATCATACCATATAAATTCTTTTGTAACTTCATTGCATCTAGTATAAGTCATTACTTTTAACTCTCACTTAATATAGTCCATTGTATGAATATGCCACAATTTAGTCATTCTACTGTTGGTGAACATTTGGGCTATTTTCAATTTTTTTCTATTACAAATATTGTCAGTATACTATAAATATTACTACACATGCATTTTGGTGTACATGTGCAAGAGTTTTTGCAGGTGGTGACTAAGAGTGGAATTGCATGCCTTGAAACCTACTAAGCAATGCCAAAGTGCTTTTTAAAAGCGACTAGTAATTCTACTTCCACTAGCAGTGTACAAGTGTTCTAGTGGTTCACGCTAGCATTTAGTATTGTCAGAATTTTAAATTTTTCTAAGCTTTGCAAATATCATCTTGCTGTGAGCATCTTATTGAAATATCATCTTACTGTGAGCATCTTTTATCTTTTTATACTTTTGGCTAATTCTGCCTCCTCCTTGTGAAATGCTTGCTCATGTCTTCTGTCCATTTTCTATTGGATTGTGTGTTTCTCTATTGATTTATAGTAGGTCTTTGTATATTCTGGGTAAAAATTTTTTGGAGGGGTCACTTTTAGGGTGTTATGAATCACTTCTCCCAGTGTGTGGTTTACTTATTTATTCTCTCTTTTTTTTTTTTTGGGGGGTAAACTGAAGTTTTTAACTGTAATACACTGAAGTTAAATTTATCACTTCTTTATGGTTAGTACTTTCTATGTTTAGTAAATCTTTCACTACCTTGAGATCATAAAGATATTCTTCCATTTTGTCTTTTAAAAGTTTCATACTTTTGCTTTTAATATAACTCTCTAATCCACAAGGAATTTTTTATGTGTGTAAAAGAGATCTATAATAAAGAATCTAATTCCATTTTTGATGTTTGACTACCAACAGCTTTCAGATTCCAACCCTCCCCTTTCCCTCTTGCCCAGCATCTGGCAAAGCGGATAAGAAAGCCCAGGTGCCCCCTCCCTTGGTGCCAAGGAGAAGTTCAAATCATCCCTCATGCCAACCCCATCACTGACAACATTAAAAATCAAAGACCCTTGCCCCTCCTTCCCTCAAGCCATTTTGAACTGGCTTGGGTGCCTGTCCTGTTCTGGCCAGAAAGCCCCATTGTGTGTAATAAACTTTTAAAATACCTTCTTGGTGCGTATGTGGTATCACCAATCTTGATATCAGAACCAATTTTGGATGGGGGTGTTGAGCTCACCTTTCATGGGGCAACCACAAAAATAAGACCCAATTCCACTTTTTTCCCCCATATGGATAACCAGCTGTGTCAGTGATATTAAATTTAAAACTCCACTAAAAATACAAAAATTAGCTGGGTGCAGTGGCATGGGACTGAATCCCAGCTACCAAGAGGCTAAGGTAAGACAATTGTTTGAACCCAGGAGATGGAGGTGGCAGTGAGCCGAGATCACACCCTGCACTCCAGTCTGGGCAATAGAGTGAGACTCCACCTCAAAACAAAAAAAAAAAAAACGAGGCCAGGATCGGTGGCTCACACATGTAATATGTAATCCCAGCACTTTGGGAGGCCAAGGTGGATGGACCACTTGAGGTCAGGAGTTCGAAACCAGCCTGGCCAACATGGTGAAACTCTGTTTCTACTAAAAATGCAAAAATTTGCCAGGCGTGGTGGTGCACGCCTGTAGTCTCAGCTACTGGGGATGCTGAGGCAGGAGAATCTCTTGAACCCGGAAGGCAGAGGTTGCAGTGAGCTAAGATCCACCACTGCACTCCAGCCTGGGCAACACAGTGAGACTCCATCTAAAAAAACTAAAAAGTCCATCTTTTCCCCAGCATCTGCAGTGCTACCTTTGTCAAAAATCAAATGTGTTTCTGGGTTCTCTATTTTCTCCTGTTGGTTATTTTTGCGATTTCTGTGCCAATGCCACTCTCTTAATTGCTCTAGCTTTATAATACATCTGATACCTGGAAAGGCAAGTCTCTTCCTTCTGTTTTTTCTTTAGTAGTGTTTAATTCTTGGTTCTTTTCTTTTCATAAGAATTTTAGAATCAGCTTGTTTCCACAAAGAATCCTTGTTAGGATTTTAATTGAAATAGAATTGACTCTTTAAATCTTTATGAATTTGTCTTCCAATCAATGAGTATAAGATTTATATTTCATTTTTCTTTTTCAGTAAAATTTTATAATTTCTTTATAACGATCATATCCATTGTTTGTTGGATTCATTTCAAGGCAGTTTGTATTTTTGGATGCTGTTGTAATCAGTGTATCTTTAAAAAGTTTATCTTTTTAAAGATAATTACAGCCAAGTAGGGTGGCTCACACCTGTAATCCTAGCACTTTGGGAGGCTGAGGTGAGAGGATCTCTTGAGCTCAGGATTTCAGGACCAGCCTGGACAACATAGCGAGATCTCACCTCTACTGAAAACCAAAACAATTAGCTGGGCATGGTGGTGTGCACCTGTAGTCCCAGTTACTTGGGAGACTGAGCTGGGAGACTCACTTGAGCCAAGGAAGCTGAGGCTGCAGTGAGCCATGATCGTGTCACTGTCCTTCAGCCTGTGTGGCAAAGTGAGATCCTGTCTTCATAAATAAATTAGTTTATTCATTAAATAAAATATAATTGTAGATTAATATGCAGTTTAAGATACAACACAGAAAGATCCCTTGGACATTTTCCCCGGTTTCCTCCAACAGTAACATTTTTCAAAATAGTAGTATAATACTACAACCAGAAAATTAATACAATTCACTGATTTTATTTAGATTTTTTCCAGTTTGAATTGTATGAGTGTATGCGTTAAGTTCTATACACTTTTTCTTTTTTTTGAAACAGGGTCTTGTTCTGTCACCCAAGTTGGAATGCAGGGATACGATCATGGCTCACTGCAGCCTCAACCTCCTGGGCTCAATAAATCCTCCCACCTCAGCTTCTTGAGTAGCTGGGACTACAAGTGTGTGCCACTGTGCCCAGTTAATTTTTTTATACTTTGTAGATTGGTGTCAAATTCCCGGGCTCAAGCAATCCAACTACCTCAGCCTGCTAAAGTGCTGGGATTGCAGGTATGAGTCACCTCATTCAGCCTCCAGTCACTTTTATCAGCTACGTAGATTCTTAGAACCACTACCACTGTTCAAGATACTAAACAGTTCCAGCACTGTAAGGATCCTTCCTGTTGCTCTTTATAACTATACCACTCTCTTAGTCCATTTGGGTTGCTATAACAAAATACTATAAACTTGTAAACAACAGAAATTATACTATATAAGTTATAAATTATAAAATGTTTATACTATATACTAATAACAGAAATTTATTTCTGATAGTTCTGGAGGCTGGGAAGTCCAAGATCAATACATCAGCAGATTCAGTGTCTGGTGAGGGCCTGTCTACTTTCTAGTTATGTCCTCACATGGTGGAAGGGGTGAGCTAGCTCTCTTGGGTCTCTTCTATAAGGGTACTAATCCTATTCACAAGGGCACTCCTTTATGACCTACTCACCTCCCAAAGGTCCCACTTTCTAATACCATCTCATTGGTGATTAGATTTCAACATGAATTTCAGGGGGACAGAAACATTCAGACCAGAGCAACTACTTCCCCCACCTCCCCTCACCACTCTCTGCCATCTGGCAACCACTAATCTGTCCTCCATTTACAAAATCTGACACTCTGAAAATTTTATATGAATGGAATAATATAGTATGTAACTTTTTGGAATTATAAAGTTACACACTATATTATTTTACTAGCATAATTCCCTAGAGACTCATCCAAGTCACATGTATCAACAGAATATTTATTTTTATTGCTTAGTAGAATTCCATGCTGTGCATATACCCCAATTTCTTTAACCATTCATCTGTTGTCTTCGAGTTTTTAGCAATTACAAAGAAAGCTGCTATAAACATTCATATTTTGATTTTTATGTTAAAATAACATTTATTTCTCTGTCATAAATGTCCAGGAGTGCAATTACTGGGTTGTATCACAGTTGCAAGTTTAACATTTTAAACAACTGTTGAACTGTTTTCCAGAGTGGCTATTCCATTTACATTCCCACCAGTAATGTATGAGTGAGGCACTTTCTCTGCATCCTTGCCAGTATTTGGTGGTGTAATTTTTTAAAATCTTAGTCATTTTGATATGTGTGTAGTGGTATCTCATTGCAGTTTTAATTTAAAGCTTCCTAATGGCTTATGATATTGACTATCTTTTCATGTGCTTATTTTTATCCTCTGGTAAATGTTTATGTCTTTTGTTCATTTAATAGACTATTTTTACTGTTGAGTTTTGAGAGTTCTTTATATATTCTAGAATTTAGAACATGTAAGTTCTTTGCTAGATATTTGATGCTATGGTTTGAAAGATGACATTCCTTCCAAAATTCATGTGTTGAAACTTAATCCCCATTATGATAGTATTAAGAGGTGAAGTCATTTTGGGAAGTGATTAAGTCAGGAGGACTCTGCTTTCATGAATGAATTAGTGCCTAGCTGGAAGGAACTAGCTTAGGCCCTTTTTGCCCTTTACATCCCTTCAGTTATTTGAGGACAGCAACAGAGCTCCATGTTGGTTGAAAAGGGAGATGGGGCCTCACCAGATACCAAATGCTGGTGATTGAATCTTGGACCTCTCATCCTCCAGAAGTGTGAAAAATAAATGTCTGTTCTTTATAAATTACCCAGTTTGAAGTATTTTGCTATAGCAGCACAAGAGGACTAAGGCATATGACTTGCAAATATTTTCTCCTGGTGCGTAGTTTTTCTTTTCATCCTCTTTATATGGCTTTTATAGAACAAACATTCTAATTTCAATGAGGTTCAATTCATCAGTTTTTCTTTTTATGGATCATGCCATTGGTGTGAAGTCTGACAACTACTGACTTAGTCCCAGATCCTAACAACTTTCTTCTATGTATTTTACTAAAAGCCTTATAGGTTTATAATCTACATTTAAGTCTGTGATCCAATTTGAGTTTATTTTTAAATATAAAGCATAAAATTTAGGTCAAGAGTTTTTTCCCCGTATGGATATGCAGTTATTCCAGCATCATTTGTTTAAAAGGTTATACCTCCTCCTTGAAATTGATTTCGCACCTTTGTCAAAAGTCAGTGTTATCAGACTGTGGGAGTCTATTTCCGGTCTTCTGTTCTGCTCCGTTGACCCATGTGTCTACCCCTCTGCCCACACTACACTCTTTTGATTACAGTAATGATATAGCCAGGCTTAATATGGGTAGACTCATTTCTCCCATTTCTTCGTCTTTCTTCTCTGTCAAGATTGTTTTAGCTATTCAGGGCCTGTGCCTTTTCATATATATTTTAGCATAAGCTGGCCTAGGTCTCTGAAAAAAATATTACTAGAATTTTGATAGGAATTACATTAAACTATAGACCAATTGGGGAGAATTGACAGCTTTACTAAACTGAGTCTTCCAGTCCATAAACATGATATATCACTTCATTGATTTAAGTGTTCTTTGACTTTCACAAAATCAGCATTTTGTAATTTGTAGCATATAGATCTTGTGCATGTTAAGTAAATATGTAAGCATTTCATTTTCCTTGGAGTGACTGTAAATTGCCCTGTGTTTTTAATGTCAGCTTCTGCATGTTCACTGTTACTATAATTGATTTTTATGTGTCTTTATGTTTATTTAAATTACTAATACATTTGGATTTATTTTGACAATTTTATTTAGTGGTTTGTATTTGCCCTACCGTTTCTATGGTCTTGTCCTCCCCGCATCAATTGCTTTTTTTTTTTTTTCCACATTCAATTTTTTCCCTACTAGTTAGGAGATTTAATTCAACTTAATTAAATTAATTAATTAATTAATTTGTTTGTTTTTTGAGAGAGAGTCTTGCTCTGTTGCCCAGGCTGGAGTGCAGTGGCATGATCTTGGCTCACTGCAACCTCCGCCTCCTGGGTTCAAGTGATTCTCATGCCTCAGTCTCCCGAAAGTAGCTGGGATTATAGGCACGTGCTACTGTGCCAGCTAATTTTTGAATTTTTTTTAGTAGAGAAGGGGTTTCACCATGTTGGCTAGGCTGGTCTCGAACTCCTGACCTCAGGTGATCTGCCTGCCTTAGCCTCCCAAAGTGCTGGGACTACAGATGTGAGCCACCATGCTCGGCCTTTATTTATTTGTTTGTTTTTTTGTGTAATTATTTTTAAAGGCAGAGTCTCACTCTGTTACCCAGGCTGGAGTGCAGTGATGCAATCTCTGCTCACTTCAGACTCTGCCTCTTGGATTCAAGTGATTCTCATGCCTCAGCCTCCCAAGTAGCTGGGATTACAGGCGGGCACCACCACTCCAAGCTAATTCTCGTGTTTTA
Organism: Ateles fusciceps; assembly: GCA_036589455.1. NCBI lineage: Eukaryota > Metazoa > Chordata > Mammalia > Primates > Atelidae > Ateles > Ateles fusciceps. The sequence continues at coordinate 4,087,065 of JAZHEH010000952.1, read as the reverse complement.
GTAGCGATGGGATTTCGCCATGTTGGCCAGGCTGGCCTCAAACTCCTGACCTCAGGTGATCCTCCCACCTCAGCCTCCCAAAGTACTGGGATTACAGGCATGAGCCACTGCACCTGGCTAGTTAGGAAATTTTATACTAATTTTTACTTTGTTAATCATTCTAAAATTAGCTTTTGAATATCATTTACCAAAATCTAACATTAATTAATATCTTTGCCCCCTCTTCTTAAACATATAAAATCCTCAGGACGTTTATTTTTTATTCTTTCTTTTTGATATTTTATAATTTCAAATTTTATTTTCAATTCACAGGGTACTGTGCAGAATTGTTATGTGAGTACATATTATGATGCTGAAGTTTGGGGTACAGATGATCCTGACACCCAGGTAGTGAGCAAAGTACCCAATAGGTAGCTTTTTTTTTTGTTTTTTTGAGACAGAGTTTCTCTCTTGTTGCCTAGGCTGGAGTGCAATGGTGCGCTCTCAGCTCACTACAACCTCCGCCTCCTGGATTCAAGCGACTCTCCTGTCTCAGCCTCCTGAGTAGCTGGGATTGCAGGCACCTGCCACCACGCCCAGCTAGTTTTCATATTTTTAGTAGAGACAGGATTTCACCATATTGGTCAGATCTTGAACTCCTGACCTTAGGTGATCCACCCACCTCGGCCTCCCAAAGTGCTGGGATTACAGGCATGAGCCACTGCCCCTGGACCCAATAGGTAGCTTTTCAGCCCTTGCTCCCCCTCTCTCTCTCCTTCCTCTAGGAGGCCCCAGTGTCTATTGTTTCTGTTTTTATGTCACGTGTACCCAATGCTTAGCTTCCACTTGTGAGTGAGAACATGTGGTATTTAGTTTTCTGTTAGTACATTAATTTGCTTAGAATAATGGCCTCTAGCTACATCCATGTTGATGCAAAGGACATGTCTTTATTCGTTTTTTATGGCTGCATAGTATTCCACGGTATACATGTACCACATTTTCTTTTTTCAGTCTAACATTGATGGGCACCTAGGTTGATTCCATATCTTTGGTATTGTGAAAAGACACATTTTTTTTTTGGTAGAATAATTTATTTGTCTTTGGTTATAACCCAGTAATGGGATTGCTAGGTAAAATGGTAGCTCTCGGTTTTATGTGAAATCTCCAAACTGCTTTCCACAGTGACTAAACCAATTTACATTCCACCAACAGTACGTAAGCATTCTCTTTCTCCACAGCCTTGCAAGCATCTGTTATTTTTTGACTCTTTAATAATAGCCATTTCAACTAGTGTCGGATGGTATCTCATCATGATTTTGATTTGCATTTCTCTGATGATTAGGGATGTTGAGCATTTGTCCATATATTTGTTGGCCATTTTTATTTTTTAGATTTTTTTTTTTATTGCACTTTAAGCTCTGAGGTACATGTGCCTATCCCGCAGGGTTGTTGCATGGGTACACACATGCCATGGTGGTTTGCAGTCTCCATCCCCCCCATCACCTACATCAGGCATTTCTTCCCAGTGTTTTCCTTCCCCAGCCTCCCCCACTGTCCCTCCCCTAGTCTCCCACCTCCCAACCTACCCCAGTGTGTGATGCTCCCCCTCCCTGTGTCCATGTGTTCTCATTGTTCAACATCCGCCTATGAGTAAGAACATGCAGTGTTTGGTTTTCTGTTCTTGTGTCAGTTTGCTGAGAATGATGGTTTCCAGATTCATCCATGTCCCTACAAAGGACATGAACTCATCTTTTTTTATGGCTGCATAGTATTCCATGGTGTATATGTGCCACATTTTCCTTGTCCAGTCTATCATCGATGGGCATTTGGGTTGGTTCCAGGTCTTTGCTATTATAAACAGTGCCACAATGAACATATGTGTGCCTGTGTCTTTATAATAGAATGTTTTATAATCCTTTGGGTATATACCCAGTAATGGGATTGCTGGGTCAAATGGAATTTCTATTTCTAAATCGTTGAGGAATCACCACACTGTCTTCCACAATGGTTGAACTAACTTACACTCCCACCAACAGTGTAAAAGTGTTCCTATTTCTCCACATCCTCTCCAGCATCTGTTGTCTCCAGATTTTTTAATGATCACCATTCTAACTGGCGTGAGATGGTATCTCAATGTAGTTTTGATATGCATTTCTCTAATGACCAGTGATGATGAGCATTTTTTCATATGTTTGTTGGCTGCATAATGTCTTTTATTGAAAAGTGTCTGTTCATATCCTTTGCCCACTTTTTGATGGGGTTGTGTGTTTTTTTCATGTAGATCTGCTTTAGTTCTTTGTAGATTCTGGATAGTAGCCCTTTGTCAGATGGGTAGATTGCAAAATTTTTCCCTGTTCTGTTGGTTGTCGGTTTACTCTAATGATTGTTTCTTTTGCTGTGCAGAAACTCTTAAGTGTAATTAGATCCCATTTGTCTATTTTGGCTTTTGTTGCCAATGCTTTTGGTGTTTTAGTCATGAAGTCATTGCCTATGCCTATGTCCTGAATGGTATTGCCTAGGTTTTCTTCTAGGGTTTTTATGGTGTTAGGTTTTATGTGTAAATCTTTACTCCATTGAGAGTTAATTTTAGTGTAAGGTGTAAGGAAGGGGTCCAGTTTCTGCTTTCTGCACATGGCTAGCCAGTTTTCTCAACACCATTTATTGAACAGGGAATCTTTTCCCCATTGCCTGTTTTTGTCAGTTTTGTCAAAGATCAGATGGTTGTCGATGTGTGGTGTTGCTTCTGGAACCTCTGTCTGTTCCATTGGTCTGTATCTCTGTTTTGGTACCAGTACCATGCTGTTTTGATTACTGTAGCCTTGTAGAATAATTTGAAGGCTGGTAGTGTGATGCCTTCAGCTTTGTTCTTTTTGCTTAGTATTGTCTTGGCTATGTGGGCTCTCTTTTGGTTCCATATGAAGTTTAAAGTGTTTTTTTCCAGTTCTGTGAAGAAGGTTGATGGTAGCTTGATGGTGATAGCATTGAATCTGTAAATTACTTTGGGCAGTATGGCCATTTTCATGATATTGATTCTTCCTAACCATGAACATGGGATGTTTTTCCATCTGTTTATGTCCTCTGTTATTTCCTTGAGCAGTGGTTTGTAGTTCTCCTTGATGAGGTCTTTTACATCCTTTGTTAGTTGTATTCCTAGGTATTTTATTCTCTTTGTAGCAATTGTGAATGGGAGTTCACTCATGATTTGGCTCTCTGTCTGTTATTGATGTATAAGAATGTGATTTCCGCACATTGATATTGTATCCCTAGACTTCGCTGTAGTTGCTTCTCAGCTTAAGAAGGTTTTGGGTTGAGATGATGGGGTCTTCTAGATATGCAATCATGTCGTCTGCAAATAGAGACAATTTGGCTTCATATTTTCCTACTTGAATACCCTTTATTTCTTTTTCTTGCCTAATTGCTCTGGCTAGAACTTCCAATACTATACTGAATAGGAGTGGTGAGAGAGGGCATCCTTGTCTAGTGCCAGATTTCAAAGGGATTGCTTCCAGTTTTTGCCTGTTTAATAAGATATTGGCTGTGGGTTTGTTGTAAATAGCTTTTATTATTTTGAGATATGTTCCATCAACACCTAGTTTATTGAGGGTTTTTTTTTAGCATGAAGGGCTGTTGAATTTTGTCAAAGGCCTTCTCTGCATCTATTGAGATAATCATGTGGTTTTTGTCTTTGGTTCTGTTTATGTGATGGATTACATTTATAGATTTGTATATGTTGAACTGGCCTTGCATCCCCGGGATGAAGCCTACTTGATTGTGATGGATAAGCTTTTTGACATGCTGTTGCATTTGGTTTTTGAGTATTTTATTGAAGATTTTTGCGTCTATGTTCATCATGGATATTGGCCTGAAGTTTTCTTTTCTTGTTAAGTCCCTGCTGGGTTTTGGTATCAGGATGATGTTGGTCTCATAAAATGATTTGGGAAGGATTCCCTCTTTTTGTATTGTTTGGAATAATTTCAGAAGGAGTGGTTCCTCTTTGTATGTCTGGTAGAATTAGGCTGTGAACCCGTCTGGACCTGGACTTTTTTTGGTTGGAAGGCTATTAATTGTTGCCTCAACTTCATATCTTGTTATTGGTCTATTCAGAGTTTTGGCTTCTTCCTGGTTAAGGCTTGGGAGGGTGCAATTGTCCAGGAATTTATCCATTTCTTCCAGGTTTACTGGTTTGTGTGCATAGAGTTGTCTGTAGTAATCTCTGATGGTGGTTTGTATTTCTGTGAAATAGGTGGAGATATCCCCTTTATCATTTTTTATTGCATCTATTTGATTCTTCTCTCTTTCCATTTTTATTAATCTGGCTAGCAGTCTGTCTATTTTGTTGATCTTTTCAAAAAGCCAGCTCCTGGATTTATTGATTTTTTTGAAGGGTTTTTTGTGTCTCTATCTCCTTCAGTTCTGCTCTGATCTTAGTTATTTCTTGTCTTCTGCTAACTTTTGAGTTTTTTTGATCTTGCTCCTCTAGCTCTTTCAATTTTGATGATAGGGTATCGATTTTAGATCTTTCCTTGCTTCTCATGTGGGCGTTTATTGCTATAAATTTCCCTATAGACACGCCTTTAAATGTGTCCCAGAGATTCTGGTACATTGTGTCTTTGCTCTCATTGGTTTCAAAGAACATTTTTATTTCTGCCTTCATTTCATTGTTTGTTCCTTTTCAGGTGCAAGTCGTTCAGTTTTCATGTAGTTGTGCGGTTTTAAGTAGTTTCTTAATCCTGAGTTCTAATTTGATTGCTCTGTGGTCTGAGAGACTGTTATGATTTCCATTCTTTTGCATTTGCTGAGAGTGATTTACTTCCAATTATATAGTCAATTTTAGAGTAAGTGCAATGTGGTGCTTAAAAGAATATTGTTGGCCACTTTTATGTCTTCTTTTGGAAAGTGTCGATTCATGTCTTTTGCCTCTCTTGTAAAGGGAATGTTTTTTGCTGGTTGAATTTGTTTAAGTTACTTATAATTCTGGATATTTTTGTATAGAAATACAAAGTTTGTGTTGTTTGTGTGTATTGTGTATTGTGTGTGTGTGTTGGATATTGTTGTATAGAAATGCTACTGATTTTTGTAAATCGATTTTGTATCCTGAAACTTTACAGAGGTCATTTATCAGTTTTAGGAGCCTTTTGGTAGAGTCTTTAGGGTTTTCTAGCTACATAATCATATCAGTGAAGAAAGATAATTTGACTTCTTTTAGTTTACTTTTTAAAATGTCCCTAGGTTATTGGGGAACAGGTAATATTTGTTACATGAGTAAGTTCTTTAGTGGTGATTTGTGAGATTTTAGTGCACCCATCACCTGAGCAGTATACACTGCACCCTATTTGTAATCTTTTATCACTCACCCCTTTTCCACCCTTTCTCCTTGAGTCCCCAGAGTTTACTGTGTCATTCTTATGCCTTTGCTTCCTCATGGTTTAGCTCCCACTTATGAGTGAGAACATATGATGTTTGGTTTTCCATTCCTGAGTTACTTCACTTAGAATAATAGTCTCCAATCTCACCCAGGTCACTGTGAATGCCATTAATTAATTCCTTTTTATGGCTGGGTAGTATTCCATCGTATCTATATACCACAGTTTCTTTATCCAGTCATTGATTGATGGGCATTTGGGTTGGTTCTATGTTTTTGCAATTGTGAATTATGCTGCTATAAATATGTGTATGCAAGTATCTTTTTCATATAATGACTTCTTTTCCTCTGGATAGATAACCAGTAGTGGGATTACTGGATCAAATGGTAGTTCTACTTTTAGTTCTTTAAGGAATCTCCACACTGTTTTCCATAGTGGTTGTACTAGTTTACATTCCCACCAGCAGTGTAGAAGTGTTCCCCTGTTCACCACATCCATGCCAATATCTACTATTTTTTGATTATAGCCATTTTAGCAGGAGTAAGATGACAAATCACATTGTGGTTTTGATTTGCAAATCCCTGATCATTTTGATTTGCAAATCCCTGATCATTAGTGATGTTGAGCATTTTTTCATATGTTTGTTGGCCACTCGTATATCTTCTTTTGAGAATTGTCTATTCATGTCCTTAGCTCACTTTTTGATGGGATTGGTTTTTTCTTGTTGATTTGTTTGAATTAATTGTAGATTCTGGATATTAGTCCTTTGTCAGATGTATAGATGGTGAAGATTTATTTCCACTCTGTGGGTTGTCTGTTTACTCTGCTGTTTGTTCCTTTTAAGTCCAAGCTATTTATCTTTCTTTTTATTGCATTTGCTTTTGGGTTCTTGGCAATGAAATCCTTGCCTAAGCCAATGTCTAGAAGAGTTTTTCCAATGTTATCTTTTAGAATTTTTATAGTTTCAGGTTTTAGATTTAAGTTCTTAATCCATCTTGAATTGATTTTTATATCAGGTAAGAGAGGAGGATCCAGTTTCTTTCTCCTACATGGGGCTAGCCAATTGTCCCAGCACCATTTGTTGAAAAGGGCATCCTTTCCCCACTTTATGTTTTTGTTTGCTTTGAAGATCAGTTGCCTGTAAGTATTTGGGTTTATTTCTGGGTTCTCTGTTCTGTTCCATTGGTCTATGTGCCTATTTTTATACCAGTACCATGCTATTTTGGTGACTATGGCCATATAGTTTGAAATCAGGTAATGTGATGCCTCCAGATATGTTCTTTTTGTGTAGCCTTGCTTTGGCTATGAGGACTCTCTTTTTGGTTCCATATGGATTTTAGAATTGTTTTTTCTAATTCTGTGAGGAACGATGGTGGTATTTTGATGGGAATTGCACTGAATTTGTAGATTGCTTTTGGCAGACATTCAAAGAATAATTGGTACCAATCCTATTGACACTATTCAACAAGACAGAGAAGGAGGGATCCCTCCCTAAATAATTCTATGAAGCCTGGTTTTGGTATTAGGGTGATACTGATTTCATAGAATTATTTAGGGAAGGATCCCTCTTTCTCTATCTTGTAGAATAGTGTCAATAGAATTGGTGCCAATTCTTCTCTGAATGTCTGGTAGAAATCTGCTGTGAATCTGTCTGGTCCTGGACTTTTTTGTTGTTGTTGGTAATTTTTAAATTACCATTTTAATCTGCTTGTTATTGGTCTGTTCAGGGTATCTAATTCTTTCTGATTTAAGTTATGAGGGTTGCATCTTTCCAAGAATTTATCCATCTCTTCTAGGTTTTCTATTTGATGTGTGTAAAGGTGTTCATAGTAGCCTTCAATGATCTTTTTTTTTTTTATTTCTGTGGTATCAGTTGTAATATCTCCCATTTCATGTCTTACTGAGCTTATTTGGATTTTCTCTCCTTTTCTTGGTTAATCTTGCTAATGGTCTATCAGTTTTATTTATCTTTTCAAAGAACCAGCATTTTGTTTATCTTTTTTTTTTTTCAGGCTTTATTCACTTTATTTTTCTTGTACAAAAACCCTATGTTGTAGCCACAGCTGGAGCCTGGGTCCTCTGCATGGAGACTCTGGTGTGGGTCTTGACGAAGTGGTCAGTGAATTCCTTTTAGGGAGACTTGGTGAACAGTCTCCTTCCAGAGGTTGGGAGTCAAGCAGCTGTAGGTCTTAGAGATGGCATCAAAGGTGGCCTGGCTGAAGTTGCCCAGGGTGGCAGTGTAGCCCTTGGCTGAGGTGTGGCAGTCATTGATACCAGCCATCATCATCAGTTTCTTGAGTACAGGGGCTGAGACAATGCCAGTGCCCCTTGGCACAGGGATAAGGTCACCAGCACAGAGCTGCAGTGGCCTGTCATCTTGCAAGGGATGGTATGGGGCTTTCCAATCTTGTTCCCCCAGTAGCTTCTGCGCATGGGGACAATGGAGAGCTTGGCCAGGATCATGGCTCCGTGGATGGCAGTGACCACCTCCTTGGAGCACTTAACACCCCAGATCAACGTGGCCATTGTAGTCCCCGATGGCAACAAATGCCTTGAACCTGGTATGCAGGCCTGCGTGGGTCTGCTTCTGCACCAGCATAGTATTCAAAACCTCATCCTTGAGAGAGGTCCCCCAGGAAAAAGCCAATGATCTCAGACTCCTTGATGGGCAGGGAGAAGAGATAGATCTCCTCCAGGGACTTCATCTTCATGTCCTTGACCAGGAGGCCCAGCTTGGTGAAGGGCATCCACTCCTTGTCCTCACTTTGCCTTGCATGGCTGCAACCCTGGCCCTGGATGCTACTGCCAGAGCCTCCCCGGAAGCCACCACTGTTCCCCATCTCAGGGACCCCTGGGACCTCTGCCCCCACCTGCCCCCCATGCTGCACGAGCATCATCCACCATTTGGTGTTATCTTGGAGAAGCTAATTTATCTTTGTATTTCTGTTTGTTTGTTTCAATTTCATTTAGCTCTGCTCTGATCTTGGTTATTTCCTTTCTTCTGCTGGGTTTGGGTTTGATTTGTTCTTGTTTTTCTAGTTCCTTGAGGTATGACCTTAAATTGTCTGTTTGTGCTCTTTCAGCCTTTTTGATGTAGGCATATAGGGCTATGAACTTTCCTCTTAGCAATGCCTTTGCTGTGTCCCAGAGGTTTCAATAGGTTGTGTCACTATTGTCATTCAGATCAAAGAATTTTTTAATTTTCATTTTGATTTCATTTTTGACCCAATGATCATTCAGAAACAGATTATTTAATTTCCATGTATTTGCTTGATTTTGAAGCTTCCTTTTGGAGTTGATTTCCAGTTTTATTCCACTGTGGTCTGAGAGAGTGCTTGGTATAATTTCAATTTTCTTAAATTTATTGAGGCTTGTTTTGTGGCCTATCATATGGTCTATCCTGGAGAAAGTTCCATGTGCTGTTGAAGAGAATGTATATTCTGTGGTTGTTCAGTAGAATGTTCTGTAAATATCTGTTAAGTCATTTGTCCCAGGGTAGAGTTTTAAATCCATTGTCTCTTTGTTGACTCTCTGTCCTGATGACCTGTCTAGTGCTGTCAGTGGAGTACTGAGGTCTCTCACTATTATTGTGCTGCTGTCTATCTCATTTCTTAGGTCTATTCATAATTATTTTATAAATTTGGGAGCTCCAGTATTAGGTGCATATATATTTAGGATTGTGATATTTTCCTGTTGGACAAGGCCTTTTATCATTATATAATGTCCTTCTTTGTCTTTTTTAACTGCTATTGCTTTAAAGTTTGTCATGTCTGATATAAGAACAGCTACTCTGACTCGCTTTTGTTGTTCCTTTGCCTGAAATGTCTTTTTCTACCCCTTTACCTTAAGTTTGTGTGAGTCCTTATGTGTTAGGTGAGTCTCTTGAAGGCAGCAGATAGTTGTTTGGTGAATTCTTATCCATTCTGCAGTTCTGTGTCTTTTAAGTGGAGCATTTAGACCATTTACATTCAATGTTAGTATTGAGACGTGAGGTACAATTCCATTCATTGTACTATTCATTGCCTGAATACCTTGGTTTTTTGTTTTTGTTTTTTAAATTGTATTTTTCTTTTATAGATCCTATGAGATTTATGCTTTAAAGAAGTTCTGTCTTGATGTGTTTCCAGGATTTGTTTCAAGACTTAGAGCTCTTTTTAGCAGTTCTTGTAGTAGTGGCTTGGTAGTGGTGAATTCTCTCAGCATTTGTTTGTCTGAAAAAAAATCTGTATCTTTCCTTCACTTATGAAGCTTAGTTTCACTGGATACAAAATTCTTGGCTGTTAATTGTTTTGTTTAAGGAGGCTGAAGATAGGGTCTCAGTCCCTTCTAGCTTTTAGGGTTTCTGCTGAGAAATCTGCTGTTAATCTGATAGGTTATTCTTACTGGTTACCTAGTGGCTTTTGTCTCACAGCTCTTAAGATTCTTTCCTTCATCTTAACTTTAGATAATCTGATGACAATGTGCCTAGGTGATGATCTTTTTGTGATGAATTTCCCAGGTGTTCTTTATACTTCTTGTATTTGGATGTCTAGGTCTCTAGCAAGACCGGGGAAAGTTTTCCTCAATTATTCTCCCAAATATGTTTTCCAAACTTTTAGATTTCTCTTCTTCCTCATGAACACTGATTATTCTTAAGTTTGGTCATTTAACATAATCCCAGACTTCATTCATATTTTTAAATTCTGTTTTCTTTGTCTTTTTTGGATTAGGTTAATTTGAAGACCTTGTCTTTGAGCTCTGAATTCCTTTCTTTCACTTGTTCAATTCTATTGCTGAGACTTTCCAGAGCATTTTGCATTTCTATAAGTGTGTCCATTGTTTCCTGAAGTTTTGATTGTTTTTTATTTATGGTATCTAGTTCCCTGAATATTTCTCCCTTCACATGTATCAGTTTTTGGATTTCCTTATATTGAGCTTTGCCTTTTTCTAGTACTTCCCTAATTATAATAACCTCCTGAATATAATATTATACTTCCTGATTATAATAACCTTCCCTTAATAACTAACTTCCTGAATTCTTTTTAGGTAAATCATGTATTTCTTCTTGGTTTGAGTCCATTGCTAGTGAGCTAGTGTGATTTTTTGGAGCTGTTAAAAAACCTTGTTTTGTCATATTACCAGAGTTGATTTTCTAGTTCCTTCTTATTTGGGTAGTCTCTGTCAGAGGGAAGGTCTAGGGCTGAAGGCTAATATTCAGATTCTTTTATCCCATGGGGTGTTCTTCTGATGTAGCACTCTCCTCCTTTTCCTAAGGATATGGCTTCCTGAGAGCCGAGATGTAGTGATTATTATCTCTCTTCTGAATCTAGCCACCCAGCAAGTCTACCAGGCTCTCGGCTGGTACTGGAGCTTGTCTGCACAAAGTCCTGTGATGTGAACTGTCTGTGGATCTCTCAGCCATAGATACCAGCACAGTATTTGGGGTGTCTCCTGGGTCCTGCAGGAGCAATCCACTTCCTGCAGGAGGTCCGTGGGTCCTCTCAGGTTTCCTGATTTATTCCTGCAGTCGTTCTGGAGCAGAAATTCACAATGTGAATTCCACATGCTGCTCTGTCCATCTGAGGATGGAGCTGCAATCTATTCCTGCCTCCTATCTGCGGATGACTTATTTTTCTATTTAGATGTCTTTTATTTATTTCTCTTGTCTATTGCCCTGGCTAGGACTTCCAGTACTGTGTTGAATCTTAGAACATTTTAATTCTAATCACATCACTCCCGGCTTACCTGCTCTGTCTTATATGTTATTATGTTATTGTTGTTATGTAATATAATTTTATCATTTTTGTTTAGCTCTATAAACTTTATCATTTTTATTTTATAAGAATCAGTGTTTTGTTTTCATTCTATCACCTATTGACAATTTTCTTTTCTTCTTCTTTTTTTTTTTTTTTTTTAGCATTTTTTATCCCTCTTTTTAACTTTTAAGTTCAGTGATACGTGTGCCAGATGTGCAGGTTTGTTACATAGGTAAACATGTGCCATGATGGTTTGCTGCACAGATCATCCCATCATCACCTAGGTATTAAGCCCAGCATCCATTAGTTATTTTTCCTGATGCTCTCCCTCTTCCCACCCTCTACTCTCCAATAGGCCCCAATGTGTATTGTTCTTCTCCCTCACGTGTCCATGTTTTCTCATCATTCAGCTTCCACTTTATAAACGAAAACATGTGATATTTGGTTTCCTGTTCCTGCGCTGGTTTGCTGAGGATAATGACTTCCAGCTCCATCCATTTCCCTGCAAAGGACATAATCTTGTTCCTTTTTATGGCTGCATAGTATTCCATGGTGTATGTGTACCACATTTTCTTTATCCAGTCTATCATTGACGGGGATTTAGGTTGATTCCATATCTTTGCTATTGTGAATAGTGCTGCAGTGAACATACATGTGCATGTGTCTTTATAATAGAATGATTTATATTCCTTTGGGTATATATCCAATAATGGGATTGCTGGGTTGAATGGTATTTCTGCCTCTAGGTCTTTGAGGAATTGCCACACTGTCTTCCACAATGGTTGAACTAATTTATACTTCTACCAACAGCGTAAAAGTGTTCCATTTTCTGCCAGATATGGTTGCTAACACTTGTAATCCCAGCACTTTGGGAGGTCAAGGTGGGTGGATCACCTGAGGTCTGGAGTTTGAGATCAGCCTGGCCAACATGGTGAAACCTTGTGTCAACTAAAAATACAAAAATTAGCCTGGAATGGTGGTGGATACCTGTAATCCCAGCTACACAGGAGGCTGAGGCACGAGAACCACTTGAACCTGGGAGACAGAGGTTGCAGTGAGCCAAGATTGTGCCACTGCACTCTAGCCTAGGTGACAGAACAAGACTCCATTGAAAAAAAATTCCTTTCTCTCCACCTGCTTGTCAGCATCTGTTGCTTTTTGCCTTTTTAAGTAATAGCCATTCTGACTGACATGAGATGGCATCTCATTATGGTTTTGATTTTCATTGCTCTAACAATCTGTGATGTTGAGCTTTTTTCCATATGTTTGTTGACTGAATGTATGTCTTCTTTTGAGAAGTGTCTGTTCACGTCCTTTGCCCACTTTATAATGGGGTTGTTTTTTCTTGTAAATTTGTTTAAGTTCCTTGTAGATTCTGCATATTAGACCTTTGTCAGATGGATAGATTGCAAAAATTTTCTCCCATTTTGTAGGTTGTCTGTTCACTCTGATAACATATTTACAATTTTCTTTGCATGTCAGACTTTCCACCTGAGATTACTTTCCTTCTGCCCGAAGTGCATACATAGAATTTTCCTTGATGAGAATTTGTTGGTAGTAAACTTTCTAATTTTCCTCCTCCACCCCAAATTATATTGATTTTCCCCTTGGTCTCTAAAGATATTTTTCTTGGATACAGAATTCTAGACTAATAATTATTTTCTGTGAATAATATATGTTCTTTGTCTTCTGGTTTTAGTTGTTGAAAATTTAGCTATCAGTTGTTTTTCCTTTAAAGGTAATATGACTTTTCTCTCTAGTTGCATTTAAGATCATTTTGTCTTTTGTGTTTTGCCATTACTATGATATGTGTAAGTATGGATTTATTTTCCCACTTGGGAACTTGTTGGCCTTTATAAGTTTGTGGATTGTTGTCTATCATAAATGTTGAAAAGTTCTCAGCCATTATTTCTTTAGTGATTGCCTCACCCTATTTTCTCTCTTCTATCCTTCTGTCCTCTGATTACATGTGTTTTAGACCTTCTTGCTCAATGCTTTATGTCACTTAACTTTCTTTTATACTTTCTATCTCTTTTTCTCTTTCTGCTTTACTCTGGGTAATTGAGCTCTACCTTCCAGGTCACCAATTCTCTCTTTAGCTGCCTTTAATCTGCTATAGAATTTATTCATTAAGTTTTAAATTTCAATTATTATATATTTAGTTATTTTTCAGATTTTTACTTATAGTTTATTCCTGTTTTTTACTCGTGTTTTAATTCTCTTGGTTCACTGAAGATATTAACATATTTATTTTATATTCTATGATTGGTACTCTAATACGTAAATTTTCATATATTTGATTTTGTTCTTTGTTGTTTCTGCTGGTCATGGTACCTTGTTTTCCTGTGTATTTTGTGAATTTTCATGACTGTGAATTGATATTTCTTAGAACAGTGGGAATTCTTTAAGGCATGACTTGAAGGTTAGTTACTCCAGAGATTTTTATTTGATTCTATTATGTGTCTGAGAACTAAACTCTTAACTTGAGGTTTCTTATACCACCTAGGTAGTATGAAGTTAGGATGCAGACAGAGAGAAAGCTATTGTGGTTATTAATACTTAGGATTTTTTCCCACTTTCTGCTCAACACTAAGGTCAGACAATTTTCCCTGAAGTTCTCTTTAGAGGTTTGGGGGAAGAAGATTGTGATTACTTTTAGTATACTATTATTTAGAAGGTGTAGCATTTTGTGGTACCATTTTTTACTGGAACAATCACTTACACTTTCTCCTCCCTTCCAATCCCTGGGAGGCTGTGGAAATATAAACTCAAGGTCATTAAGTTAGGGTTATAACCTCAAGAGAAAAGCAGGTTTCTGTGTGGTATTTACATTTCTGAGTTTCCACAGTCACTTAGTTTTTGACTTCTGAATATTTCTTAATGCCTTGCTTGGCTCTTGATGCCTTTAAAAAGGAAGTTTTAGCCCTTTTCACAAGATGGTGCCAAAAGTGAAGAAGGAAGCTCCCGCCCCTCCTAAAGCGGAAGCCAAAGTGAAGGCTTTGAAGGCCGAGAAGGCAGTGTCGAAAGTGTCCACAGCAACAAAAAAGGAAGATCCACACATCACGTATCACCCACCTTCCGGCAGCCCAAGACACTGTGACTCCAGAGGCAGCTTAAATATCCGCCGAAGAGCACCCCCAGGAGAAACCAGCTTGACCGCTATGCTATCGTCAAGTTTCTGCTGACCACTGAGTCTGTCGTGAAGAAGATATACGACAACATCACACTTGTGTTCATTGTGGATGTTAAAGCCAGCAAGCACCACGATCCAACAGGCTGTGAAGAAGCTCTATGACATTGATGTGGCCAAGGTCAACACCCTGATTCTGCCTGATGGAGAGAAGAAGGCATATGTTCCACTGGCCCCCTAATTACGATGCTTTGGATGTTGCCAACAAAATTGGGATCATCTAAACTGGGTCCAGCTGACTAATTCTAAATATATGTATATGTTTCCACCATAAAAAAAAAGAAGTTTTAGTACTTTATCTAGCATTTTAATATTTTCAGTAGGAGGTTAGGAAGACATCTAGTCTACCGTACTTCTAGAAATGGAAATTCATTTTTCTTTTGAAGGTAATTAAAGTAAAGGTTATAGTCATCCTCATTAGTAATCACAATGACTTGAAATCATTTCTTGTACCTAAGATAGATACTTCAGCACAAAATGCACAAAGGTCATATAATTAAAGAAAATTATCTTTCTCATATAGATAATTAGAGGGGAGGAAAGTAAAATGTTAAACCAAATGGGAACATTAATACTATTATTGCTTCTCCCATTTTTGCACAATTTTTGATCATGAAGTATGAGATATTCTTTGCAAGAATCCTGTGAGTTGCTATTTCATTGTAAAATCAGAGTACCCTAAGAGTGGAAGCTGATACTGACTAAAGGTAGTAATAGTTGCATTATATTCTGTTGAATTGATAAATATTTTTCTTCCCCTTTTAGTTATTAAAGTTAGTTCCATTTTTTTTGTTATAAAGACTACTGTTATGAATTTTGTTGACATGAATTTTTGCCACTTTGTTTTTTTCTTAAAAGAACTTTCTTAAAAATAGTATTTCTGGATAATAGAGTGTGGACAGCTTTAATTACTAAAAGTCTCATTTATGTGTATTGGCTTGAGATTATGCATCCCTCAAGTTTAGTGTGGTTAGTGAATCATGAAAATCTTTGTAAAGATTATGGTGGTAGCAGTAGCCTCAGATTTTGTACTGCAGGGGTTTTAGAAAAATTTCTTGTTCCAGGGCTTTGGCTACCATTTCCTCTGTCAATTTGAAACAAGACATTCTCCTTTTAGTCATCAAAAAATTACCTTAATTAGTTGAAGCTTGTATACCCTAAATGTGAAATAGGTTTTATACAACTTTGTTGGAATACAGCAGTTTGGATTTTCTCTCCCTTCCTTCCCTCCCTTCCTTCCTTTCTTCCTTCCTTCCTTTCTTCTTTCCTTCCTTCCTTCCTTTCCTTCCTTCCTTCCTGCCTCCCCTCCCTCCCCTCTTTCTTTTTTCTTTTCTTTTCTTTGACAGGGTCTTGCTCTGTCACACAGGCTGGAGTGCAGTGGTGTGATCATGGCCCACAGCAGCCTCAACCTCCCTGGGCTCAGGTGATCCTCCCATCTCATCCTCCCTAGGAGCTGGGACTATAGGCACATGACATCGTGCCTGGCTAATTTTTGTATTTTTTGTAGTGACAGGATTTCACTATGTTGCCCAGGCTGGTCTCAAAGTCCTAGGATCATGTGATCCTCCTAACAGTTTGAATTGACAAAAAACTATGTTTGAAATGTAAGAATGTCATTAGCTCTTAGCAGTATGTTTTAAAAAAAAATCATTAGGTTACTTGGGCCTAGGCAGAATGGCTTATAAATGTCTAGCCAGTCTTGAAAAGTTTCAAGAGTTTAGGTTTTTAAATCGACATTTCTGTGACCATATATCCCCCAAGGCAGCTTGAGACAAGACCAGCTGGGGTTCGTGCTTCTGCTGCTATTCACATAGTGTGATGTGTTTGCAGAATTATCAAAGCCAGACTCATCCCATGGGGTCCAGCCAGCTGCTAGAGTAACATCTGATACCCTCCCGCTTTACAGTGTAGAGGGAATTCTATCAGGAGTGATGAGATGCTATAACCCTTCATTTCCCTCTGAGCTGGTTATCTTCCCTTTTTTCTTCCTCACTGGGTTGAGGAAAGCTAGGAAATATTCTTACAGATTATGTTTTACTTTGTATTTTATTTTGTGAACCTGTTCTCTATGTAAAAGCCCAGCCTGTAGCAGGAAAGGAACCTACTCTTGTTTCCATTACTGAGAGGAAAAATCTTAATCAGACTGTCATAAATCTGGTGGGAGGGGAATCGGTATCATTTTAGAGTCCTGACCACTAGCTGTCAGGAAGACTCATTGGATACAACCAAGTTTATGTGGTTATTCTTCTATTCTAAATATTGCTATTGTTACTATTTTTGCCATTATTGTTATTATTATAGTGTTTCCTTTTAGCTGTTAGTATGAAGTACTGTGCTAAGCCTTTTAAAGCAACCATTTGAAGTTGGTACTATTTGCTGTCTTCACTTTACAGGAAACAGAGGCTTAGAGAGATTAAGTAACTCATTCTCAGCCACATGCAGCAGTCAGCGTTCAAACCCAGACTTGCTCTTAACCACTTTTGTGTGCTGCATTGTCTATCTAATAAAAAATAGTCCACACTCTGAAACCTTGCTATTCAAAGTCCAGCTCCAAGACCAGCAGGACTGGAATCACCAAAGAGTTTATTAGAAAGGCAGAATCAGCCCCATTCCACCCCAGACCTACTCTGTCAGAATCTACATTTTAACAAGATCACCAGGTGACTCTTACACACATTAAAGTCTGAGAAGCATGGCCCGAAACAGAAGACAAAAAAAGGCAGCTTAACTTGACTAGGGAAGACATTCCACAGTACATAGAATATGTATTCAATGTTTGTATCTTCCCAAAATTCTTATGTTGAAACCCTTATCCCCATTGTGATAGCATTTGGAGGTGGGGTCTTTGGGAGGCAATGAAGTCATGAGGGTGGAGCCCCTTATGATAAGATGAATGCCTTTATAAAAAGAGATACCAGAAAGATGACTCTCTCTCTCCTCCCTGTGAAGATACAGCAAGATGGCCACCTGCAAACCAGGAAGAGAGCCCCTACCAGGCTGATACCTTAATCTTAGACTTCTCAGCCTCCAGAATTGTGAGAAATCAATGCTTGTTGTTAAAGCCACCTAATCTATGGTATTTGTTATAGCAGCCCAAACTCACTGAGACAGAAGGTGTGAAATAATATAGAAAAAAGAATTCTGAGAAAAAGTAAACAAGAACGTCTCTAGTTTACCAGTCATTACTTGAGTGGCCAATGTAATTATCCTGATCTCATTACAGGGCACATAGTGGATACTCAGAACAACTTTAAAATTTGTTACAAGGCCAGCTTCTTAGCGTGGAATGCAAGCCTTTCCATCTGACTTCAATGTACATTTTTAAAGAATGAAATCCTTCTTTTTGGAATCTTACGCAGTCATAAAAAAGAACAAAATCATGGTTTTTGCAGCAACATGGATGTGACTGGAGGCCATCATTCTAGGTGAATTAATGCAGGAACAGAAAACCAAATACCACATGTTCTCACTTATAAGTAGGAGCCAAGCATTGGATACACATGGACATAAAGATGGGAACAATAGACACTAAGGAATACTAGAGTGGGGGAGGGGAGATGGGGGCAAGGGATGGAATGAAATGCATAAAACCTATTCAGTATTATGCTCACTACCTGAGTGACAGGATCATTTGTACCCCAAACCTCAGTGTCACACTACCCAGGTAACAAACCTGCACATGTACGTCCTGAATCTAAAATAAAAGTGGAAGTTGTTTAGAAAAGAAAAGAAATCATTTATTTTGCAGCAACATGGGTAGAATTTGAGGTCATTATCTTAAACAGGTCAGACACAAAAGATGAACTTCGAATGTCCTCAATCATAAGTGAGAGCTAAATAATATGTGTATATGTATAGATGGACACAGAGAGTGGAGTCCTTGACAGAGAGAGTGAAGAGATTCAGGAGGGTGAAGGAGTGTGAAGGGGTGAATGATGAAAAACTACTTAATGGGTATAATGTATGTTATTTGGATGATGGATACCCTAAAAGCCCTGATTTGACCTCTATACAGTCTATGCAGGTAACGAAATTGCACTTGTACCCCATACATTTACACACAACCCCCCAAAATACTCATACATTTTTAGTCCTAGTCCCATATATATTTCCATCTATTCTATACTCCAGTCACATTTAAATAATATCTCATTTACTTGTTCATCCATATAATACCTACTTGTTGAGCACTGATACCAGGCATGCTGGAAGCAGCATGTATTAATTATATTTCCTTATTTTCTATATTCTCGATGCTGTTGCCGAGGCCTTGATGCTGGAAAGACTGACCCTCCCAGGGCTAGCTAATTCCTAGAGAGGTCAAATGACTCCGCTGTGAGCATACCTTTAACGTACAATTAAACCAATCCAGAGCCCACTCCCCTATACATCTCCTTTATCAAACTCTCACGCACCAAGTCAATATTTCTGCTGCCCTAAATGACCCCAGGGCCAGGTACTGAACAACCAGGGACCACCCCAGCAGCGCATAGTCCATCAAAACTATTCAAACTGTCCAATCATTAGCTTGCTCATTATACCTACCCTGCCGCACCCACTCCTTCCTGTGAAAACCCCAGTAAAGGCTCTGGGCCATGTTTCCCCTCTTCCTTTTCATCTTCCAGACCAACCTTGGTGATTCCCCATGGGGACCTACATGGCATGCCAGGCCTCCTGTTTCCAGGGATTGGTGAGTAAAAACTTCTTCCTCACATCAGTCATTTCTGGGCCTATGCGTCTTATCATACCTGACTAAAACAAATTCAGTCACATTTTCAGAATGCAATGGTTAACAGTGGTTGCTCTCATGGAACCTAAATTCTAAAGTGGGAAGACAGAGGGGAAAGGAGATGTAGGCAAGGTTGGTAGGTATTCACTTGGAATGCACCAAAATGTCTGTACTGATTATGACAGCCTACATTTGTTTTGACTGGTCAGTGCTCACACCATAATACCACATATCAAATTTTCAACTAGCATCTCTGGATGTAGGTAAGTCCTAATCCCATTTTTCTTATCAGTCAAATTTCCATAGAGAATAAAAGATGAGGCAGGAATTAAAACCTGTCTTAGAACTCAACGTCCAGTGCCTTTTCTCTTTTAAAATACAATTCTGAACTCTAGTCATCCATCACTTAATGACAGAAGCATGTTCTGAGAAGTGCATGGGAGGTTTCATCATGGTGCAAACATCATAGTGAGTACTTGCATAAACTTAGATGGTTTAGCCTACTATACATTTAGGCTACATGCCTATTGCTGCTAGGTTACACACCTGTACAGCAAGTGACTGTACTGAATACTATAGGGAATTGTAACACAATGGCAAGTATTTGTGTACCTAAACATAGAAAAGGTACAGTAAAAAAAGGTATTATAATCTTACGGGAGCACCATCATATGTGTGGTTTGTCATTGACTAAAATGTTGTTATATGGTGCATGACTATACCTAACTCTTAAGCCCCTTTGACATTGTGATGCTTTTTCTTTTCTCATCTTTGACTTCAGAAATCTTATTTCTAGCTTAAGTGTTGTATTTCACTGGAGTCTTCTCTGCTCTTCCCAGATAATTTTTATTATTTTTTTTTAACACTTTGCTTATGCATCTGTTAGAGTCCTTGTTTTCATTTATAGGTAGTTTTTTGTTTTTTTTTTTTTTTTTTGAGATGGAGTTTCACTCTTGTTGCCCAGGCTGGAGTGCAATGGCGCAATCTCAGCTCATCGCAACCTCTGCCTCCCAGGTTCAAGTGATTCTCCTGCCTCAGCCTCCCAAGTAGCTGGGATTACAGGCATGCGCCACCACGTCTGGCTAATTTTTTGTAACTTTAGTAGAGACGGGGTTTCTCCATGTTGGCCAGGCTGGTCTTGAACTCCCGACCTCAGGTGATCTGCCCACCTTGGCCTCCCAAAGTGCTGGGATTACAGGCGTGAGCCACTGCACCCGGCCTGTAGGTAGTTTTCATCTGTCTCTCTTATTGCACTCTAAGCTCCTTGAGATCAAGAAGGATATTTATATTAAAGGGATATAGGTCTCCAGCAACTAGCACAGCACAGCTAGGTGCTAGATCCTCAGCACCTAGCATAGAACTGCACACAGTAGGATCTCAGTAAACATTGAAATTAAATGACTAATTAATCATCAGGAGACTTGCAGGGGACTTGCTTTTGGGAATCTAAATTCTGAATAGAATTCTCCTCATAGACGAGCATAAACTTGGATGTACACATAATAAATGAGGATGTTTGCACTGAGCCAACAACACAGGGTAGCATTCTTTAGTGGCATTCCCAAGGAATGGGAAACTGATTAGACCAATCACCTTCAATTTTCTTTGGCTCAGTCTTTGATGACCCAAGTTCATTGTGATAGTAAAATCCTTGGGCAAAAATTTTGACTGCAGAATTATCCATCCTTATAAGGATAGATGAAAGAAAAACAACATGCACTGTAAATTTCTCAGTAGAGCTAAGGTTGTCTTACACGAGCTAGGTAGGCAAATCTTAGCAAGTAGGCTTCATTTGTTCTCATTTTCATAATTTAAACTTCTGCTGTTGAGCCTATAACATAATATTCTAATCTAATCCATGGGCAGAGGCAATTTGGTGTTGTCATCTGGCAGCCATTTGTTAATACTGGTGATTGGGAAAGACTAGACAAATGAATAAAGATGATTCCTGTGAGTCCAGGATAAATGGTTGAAGCCAACTGCTCCCTTTCCTCTCATTATGGAGTTGAAGACCCTAGAATTTTTGTTACTCAGGTAACCACTATGAGAACTACTTAATTGGTAGGATGTTGTAGAAAATAAAGTCATTAGTATTAGCCCTGTGTGCTAGTCGTCCCTGCCTCTTAGCTGTGCCTACACAGAGATATTGGCATGCACAACACAGTCATAACTGACATCAAATTGAACAACCTGAAATAGCTTTCCAAGAAAGAAAGTTTTGTTGTTACCTTAGGGTCTGACGTGACTTTTGACATTCTAAACCTCATTGTTTATGAGAAACATCCATACAGCCACCCTTTTCATGGATAGAGCACCTTTCTCCCCCAGAGTGAAGGGTGCCACAATCACGGAGCATTCTGTGCAGAAGGGGAAGATGGAATGAGAGGATTTGGCTGCTGTCAAGAGCTACAGTTGTTCTTCAAAGCAAGCATAGAACATAAGGGGGGCAATTCAGGATAGGAAATGAAGGATGCTGGGTCCAGCTGAGACTGTAAGGGGAACTCAGCAAGATAGAAATGACCTGACTTTGTCCAGCTAAAATTAACCATGACTCTTAGAAAAAAAAAACTCAGAAATGACTCGATTCATGAACATCTTTGGTATTTACCGAGAACAGTTAATGTGGCAGATAATGTTTAAACACAACTATTAGGTTCACAAATGTATAATATAATCTTTAAACTATTGAGTCTTAATTTGTACACATTTTATAAACACAGTCAAGACATCCCTCTTTGTCTGGGGAGTAAAGATACTAAAACCACCACATGTCATTTACTGTTTTTAGACTTCAATCCCTGAGAGCAGGACCTATGCCTTACTTCATGTTGGTATCCCCCAACTCCTAGACTATGCCTTTCTCACATTAAATGCTCAATAAATGTTTGGTTAAATTGAAATTTTGAGGCTGGGCGTGGTATCTCATGCCTGTAATCCCAGCATTTTGGGAGGCCAAGGTGGGAGGATAGCCTGAGCTCAGGAGTTCGAGACCAGTGTGGGCAACATAGTGAAACCCTGTCTCCACTAAAAATACAAAAATTAGCCAGGCATGGTGGTTCATGCCTGTAATCCCAGCTACTTGGGAGGCTGAGGCAGGAGGATCACTTGAATCTGGGAGATGGAGGTTTCAGTGAGCTGAGATGGCACCACTGCACTCCAGCCTGGGTGACAGAGAGAAACTCTGTCTCAAAAAAAAAAAAAAAAAAAATTGAAATTTTGTGAGTGCTTTATTCAAAACTGTTTTTCATAGTGTCTGCTTAGTTACCCTTGTTTCTCTCTCTCTGTCTCTCTTTTTTTTGTCTACCCCCCACCACTTATAATGGCGTCGTTGCAAATTTGTTCTAGAATACTATCTGTAATTTTATGGTTTGAATATAATTTTTACATCAAACTATGTAAATTTAACGATTCTGATCCATAAAGAATATTCTAATAGTTTATGGGATGATTTTTAATAAGCAAAGAATGCTATGTTTATTTTTAAAAGCAGATGATAAGTTTTCAAAGTATCTATTTAAACTTGTATTCTTGGGGTAGAATATTTAGATTCAGCTGGAGTGGTGAAAACTTTTACCAGAAATGTTACATTGTATTTTATAGGTTAATATTCATATAATAGCTGTAACAGTAGTATGCCTTTCAAAACCACACACATAGATGATATTTGTAGAAGGTCATTGCTTTGGTGTACTGTAATAACTCCACAAAATAATTCTGTAGGACTTGCAAAGGAAGTGCAGTGCTGGGGAGATCAGCTCTTCAATATTTGGAAAAGCACAGGTATACCATAAAAAAGTAGCTCCTGCAAAGGGAGCCCCGAAAATGAATCTGATAAGGTTTAAGGATGTGGAAGGGGTCCCTATACTGATCTGAGGATGCTGTTGATTAGTAACAATAACAATATTCATATGTTAATATACTCTTTTGTTTATCTTTGGACCTTAGGAGTGGAGAGTTGAATTAACTATATTCTTCTGTTCACAACACACAACCGTCAGCATCCATTTCAGGCTCTTATCCTTTTAATCCCTCCATCTTGAGCCCTGTTTCCACTTACCTCCCTTCCACAGGTATCCCCTACTCTAAAGTATTTGGGATAGGTATAGATGTAGGTAGATATACATTGTCTGCACTTGGATAAGTATGAGTGTCTGAAAAATATATCTTTGTATACGCATTTGATATTTACATAAAGGGCATAGATACTTTTTCCCACTCAACAGTATTAAAAAACAATCCATGTTACTCTATGCTTTTTTTAGAGTTTATTGCTTCCAACTATCTATCTTTCCTTAATACGTATCTATCAGACTTAACTTATTAGTTCCTTTTCTAAAAAATACGGAAGTTGCCTCCAACTACACACTACTGAAAGTAAATAAATAAATGTTGCAAAGAACAGCCTGTGTAGAGATCTGTGAGGAATTTCTCCTGGGTAGATATTTGGAAGTGGGGTTGCCAGGTGGTAGGCAGAATGCCTACTGAATTTCATGGGAAATACTCTCTTTCCCGAGAGAGCTTGCTGGTTTATATTCCCACCAGCAATGGATGAGGAATCCCATTTCCTGATATGTATGTCAATATGTATGCAATATATTTTTTTTACTTTTAAAAATTTGGAAATACAAAATATGTGCAAAGTAGTGCATAACATAAACATACAGTCTAATTATTAAAAAGTAAAAATTTAGGCATCCCAGTAAAGAAATAGAACATTGCTAGCATCCCCCCAAATGAAAAGTCCCTTTCCCAGTCATAATCCCCTCCTTTCTCCTAAGAAGAACCACTATCCTGATATTTATGGTAATTGCTTCTTTGCTTTTCTTTTACCTTTACCACCCAATAATTCATATTTAATTTATAATTTTTATAATGTTTACTGTATAATTTAGTTTTGCCTGTTTTTGAGTTATGTATGTATTCTTTTGAGTCTGGCTTCTTTCATTTGCTATTATGTTTAGGAGATTCAACCTTGTTGTGTACTGCTGTAGTGAGTTCTTCTCTGTTGTATAATGTTCCTCTGTGTGATTATAAACTACCTTACTGTTTACTTATCCAAGCTACTGTTGATCAACATTTGAGTTTCCAAAAGATTTAGGTATTAGAAATAGAGTTGTTATGTTTCCTTCATAGTGCTGAAAAGAAAGAAAGAAAGAAAAAAGAAACCTTTTTCACAGCAGCTGAACCATTTTCTGTTTCCACTACCAATGTACAAGGGTTCCTATTTCTCTACATCCTCATCAGCACTTGTTATTGTCTGTCTTTTTTGGTTATAGCTGTCCTAGTGGGTGCAAAGTGGTATCTTATTGTGGTTTTGATTTGTGTTTAACTAATGATGTTGAGCATCTTTTCATGTGCTTGTTGGCCACTTACATATCTTCCTTGGAAAAATGTTTATTCAAGTCTTTTGCCCATTTTAAAATTGGGTTGTTTGTCTCTTTGTTGTTGAGTTGTAAGAGCTCTTTCCATATTCTAGATGTGAGACCCTTATTGGTTAAACAATTTGCAAATATTATTTTCCATTCTGTATGTTGCCTTTTTACTTTCTTTTTAATGCCCTTTGATGCACAAAGTTTTAAATTTTGATGAAGCCCAATTACCTATTTGTATTGTTGTTATTGGTACTTTTGATATTATATCTAGAAATCCATTGCTAAATCTGAGGTCAGGATAATTTAACCCTGTTTTTTCTTAAGAGTCTTACAGTTTTAGTTATTATATTTAGGTAATTGATATATATTTTGAGTTAATTTTTGTATGCCAAGTGAGGTAATGGTGCAACTTCATATTTTTGCATGTGAGTATCCAGTTGTCTCAGCACCACTTCGTACCCTTAGCATTCAACTGTGCTTGTTTTATTATATTTCTACTCTTTCATCAATCCATCTTACTTTTTTAATTCATTTCAAAATAGAGTTCTTCAATCACTTTCTTCTAAATTTTTCAGCATACATATCATTAACTAGAATCCAGTATTTGTTTACAGTTTATTTTTAATGTAAAATTTACATATAATGAAATGCATGAATCTTAATTGTTCATTTTCTAGGTTTTGACAGCTACGTATGACCATATACCCCAGAACTATATCAAGATATAAAACATTATTACCATGCAAGGATATTCCTCCATGAATTTTCCCAGTCAATCCTCACCCTCAAACTCCCAAGAGCAAAGGAAATTTTTTTCCACTATAGATTAGTTTGCCTATTCTAGAACTTCATATAAATAGAATTGTTCAGTGTATACTTTTTTGTATAAGACGTCTTTCACCCAGTGTAATTTTTTGAGATCATTCATACTGTTGATTTTTCTTAGTGGTAGGTGGCAATTTCTTTTATAAATATGTTTGTCTATTCTTCTGTTATTGGACACCTGGGTTATTTCCAGTCTGGGCTCTTATTAATAAAGATGCAATCAACATTCTTGTCCAAGTCTTTTTCTGGATATATGTTTTCATTTCTCTTAGGTAAACAGTAGTAGAATTGTTGGGTAATAGGGTAGGGTTACAATTTTCTGTTCCCAGCAAAAATGAGTAAGAGATTTGTTTGCTCTACAATCTTGCCAATATTTGAGGTTGGTGATTTTTTTACTATTAGACATTCTGGTGGATGTGTTGTGGTCTCTAATTGTGGTTTTAATTTTGTATTGATGACTAATGATGTTGAGCATCTTTCCTTCTCTCTCATTTTTTATGTGACTGTCTTTTCATTTTCAAAACCTAGAAAATGAACAATACTTTGTATTCAGCAACTTCGCTAAAATTGCTTTTTGTGTCTAATATATTTTTGCTTTATTAATTTCTATATCTTGATAGGAGCCTTTATGACATATAAGTAAGATGTATCAGTAATTTCTATGGTTAGTGTTTTCCAAACTAATATTATCCCGTGCTGCCAACTAAAAGATTTATTTGTTTTGTTTTTCATGTTTAGGTCTACAATTGCCTTGAAATTAATTTTGGTATATCATGTAAAGAGACAGCAAAAATTTGTTTTTTCCATATGAATATACAATTTTTCCAGAACTATTTATCTTTTAAAGACCACTGTTTCTCACCATTCTATGAGCTGCTATTTTTCATAGCCAGGTATTCATTTATGTCTGGATTTGCTCTTGGCTCTCCATTTTCTCTCACTGATCTGTTTGTCGGTCTTCATACCAATACCACGTTGTTTTAATTCTGTAGCTTTATAGTCAGTCTTGAAATATGATAAAGCAAGTCTCACTTTGTTCTTTTCCAAGGTTCTCTTGGTTAATCTTGGCACTTAGCATTTTCATAAAAATTTTAGAATTGACTTGTAAAGTTGTAAGAAAATTTGGGGTTTTGATTGTAGTTTTATTGTTTCTCTACATCAGTTTGAGGGAGAATTTATGTCTTAAAATTTTGAGCCTCTGAATCCATGAACATGGTGTATCTCTCCATTTATTTAAATTTTTAAAGTTTTTTCTCAGTAATGGTTTAGCATTTCTCTGTGTAGAGGTTTACAAGTTTTTAGATTTATTCTTGTTTGCTTTTCTTGATGTTCTTCTTAAATGGATCTTAAAATGTCTATTTGTTTATTTGTTGTTGGTATATAGAAATAAATTGATTTTAGTTTATTGACTTTGTATTCAGCAACTTTACTAAAATTGCTTTTTGTTTCTAATATTTTTTTCTGTTGATTATTTTGCATTTTACATGTATACCATTATACATATCAGCTGTAAACAGAACAGTTTTATCTCTTTCTTTCCAATTCTTATACCCTTTAATTTTTTTCTTGCCTTATTGTACTGGTACAGTACAAAGTTCAGTACACAGTTGATAGAAGAAATGACAGTGGGCATTCTTATCTCATTCTACATTTCAAAGGAAAGCTATCAATATTTCATTAAGTATAATGCTATAGGTTTTTAAATAAATAATCTTTATCAGATTAAGCAAGTTTACTTCTAATTGTAGCTTGCTGGAAGTTCTTTTTTAAAAAATAAGGATGGGATATCAAATTTTGTCAGGTAAGCGTTCTATATCTATTAAAATGATAATATGATTTTTCTCATTTATTGTGTTAATATTCTGAATTTTACTGATTGGTTTTAGTACAACCTTGCATTCCTGTAGTAAACATGTCTTGGTTATGTTGTGTTATTCTTTCTCTGTGGTATTGAATTTTACTTGCTAATATTTTATGCTTGGCATTTCTAAATTATGTACATGAATGAAATTGGCTAGTAATTTTTCTTTTTCAAAATGTTCTTGTCAGGCTTTGCTATTAAGCTTATTTTAGCCTAATAAAAGAAGTTGAAACATAATCTTTATCTTCCTGTTTTCTGGAAGAGTTACGTAAGGTTGACGTGATTTCTTCCTTGACTGTTTGGTGGAATTGGCCTGTGAAGCCACCATGGCCTGAAGTTTCCTTGGTGAATTTAATGTTCTTTTAATAGTAATGAGCTATTTAGATTTTCTACTTCTTGTGTCATTTTGGTAAATTGTATTTTCTAAGAAGTTTGTTTTATCTAAAATTTTAAATTTGTTGTCATAAAGTTGTTAATAGCCACCTCTTAATATCTGTTTAATAGTTGGTATATGTATCATTTATTCTTTTCTATTTATGTGTTACAAATCTCTGACTTCTCTCTCTTCCTGCCTTGGTCATTCTTACCATATGAGGATTACACCTTTAATAGTGTTTTCAATTTACCTAGTTTTGCTTTATTGAACCTCTGTTGTAAGAATTTTTAGATGTTTTACTAATTCTGATATAATCTTTATTATTTTCTTCTTATTTTTACTTTGATTTGTTATTCTTTTCCTAACTTCTTATGACTAATATTTACCTAATTAATTTTTAGTTTTACTTCTTTTCTGGTGTAAATTTAATGGTGTACATTTTTCTTGAAATATTTCTTTAAACTACATCTTACAAATTTTTGATATTTGGAATTTTCAGTTCAAAATATTTCCTGTGACTTTTTCTTTGGCCCTTATGTCATTTAGAGGTAGATTTCTTATTTTCCATATAGATGGAAATTTTAAAGTTTTAAAAAATATTAATATTTAGCCTAGTTACATCGTAGTCAGAGAACGTACTTTGTCTCACATCAG
Source organism: Ateles fusciceps (assembly GCA_036589455.1). NCBI lineage: Eukaryota > Metazoa > Chordata > Mammalia > Primates > Atelidae > Ateles > Ateles fusciceps. Next base: position 4,058,981 of record JAZHEH010000952.1, on the reverse strand, counting down.
TTCTTTGAAATTTGCAAAGACTTGTTTTGCAGCATGTGCTCAGTTTTTGAAAATGAAATTTTAAAAACTCAATATGCATTTTAGTTTTGGGGTACAACATTCCATTTGTCATCAGTCAGGTCAAGTTTTTTCTTCATCTGTTTAAGTTGTATAGTCTGTGTACTCTATCAGCTTCTATTTATGATTGTAGGTTTGTCTGTTTCTACCTCTGGTCCTGTAATATTTGCTTTATATATTTGAGTTCACATTACTAGATGCATACAAACTTATAATTGTTATATCTTCTGTATGAATTGGGTTCTTTAGTATTATAAAGTATTCCATCCTATCTCATATTTGCTTTTTTGCCTTAAATATGACTGCTTGATATTACTGCAGATATATCAGCTTCCTCTTTGTAGATGTTTGCATGATATATGTTTTTCTTTCATTTCACTCTTAATACTGTAAAATCCTTCTTAATGTATATCTTTTTTGAACAGTTAGATTTTTAAAAAAAATCTGGTCTGACCGTCTATGTTTTCGCTAGAGTATTTAGTCCATTAATATTTATTTATCACAATTACTGGTATTTCTGCTTTGCTATGAGGCCTAGAATTTGGCTTATACTAAACTTAGGCTAATGGGATGGCCTTTCTGAGATATTTACTGTTGGCTCAAATTTTCCAGATATGTCATAAGTATAGAGAAAATTTCCATTTTTGTTTAAAATATTCCAGAGATGTGGAAGGACACAGTAGATATGGCTTCAAGTTGAAATTCAAATAAATTAAATTCCATATGGGATAGCTATTGGAAGCACTGGCTAAGAAAGAAGCCTTATGAAATTCTGAATACAGCCAAACCCAACCATCATGTTAGCATTGATGGAGCAAGAAAATATCTAGACTTATTGAATTATAATTACAGCTATATGAATCACACATCACTATATATATAGCAAGTATGATTTTATCTGTGATATAAAAAAGGCCTTTTTAATGGGATTTTACTGTAATTTTAATAGACTGGAGAAAGTAATGTGGGAGTCACAGCTTGTGTGTATTGGGGTGAAAAAGCAGGAAGGATATCTGTAGAAATCACTGAAGTGTTAAAAATATATTATGGCTGGGATCAGGATTAGGGAGGTGTGCCTGAAGTTAATGACTTGTATATAAGGCCCTTGTAACTAAGGTACTAGTTCAGAAAAGAAATTTATAAAAAGCAAGAAAAATCGGAGTGCTGAGTCCAAATATAGAATACTATTTTGCAGTAAAATAGAAATAAATATTTAAAATGACTAACATAAATGTAAAAAGATATTTTCGAGACAAGGAAATTTGAACATTGGTTATTAGAGGATATTAAGGAATCACTGTTAATTTTGTAGCTGTGACCACATTGTAGTAATAAAAGAAATTGTCCATATTTTTCAGAGAACACATAGAAGTATTTAGGGTTGAAATGACGTAGACATACTGTCAGAAATTTGCTTTAAAATATTTGCACTAACAAAGAAAAAGAAAGAAAAGAGAGAACTAAAACAAGTGTGTCAAAATGTTAAAAGTTATTGAATTTGATCAATAGGTATTATGAGAGTATATTATACTATTTCCTCTATTTTAGTGTACATTTAAAATCTATAATAATTTTTTGTAAGGAATAAAATATTGCTGAAAAAGCACTACATATTCTTAATGTTAACACATTTAAATATTTTCATGATGGATAAAATTTTATGTATATTTTAAAATCAACTAAAGGCTAGAAAATGAAGCAGAGAATGCTAAGGGTGGTGCTGGCGTGTGTTGCAGTGGAAGGAGCACAAGCTTAGTTACAGGCTTCAAGCTGCCATGAATGAGCTCCCCTCCTTTGGCAGTATGTTTGCATCTCTTTGGGCCTTGGGCTATTTTTTTTGTTTCTAAGATGGGACATTGGCCTAAATGAGCTCAAAAGTATTTTTCCAGGTCAATTACCTATGGTTCTGAATGTACTGCACTTGGAATCTTTTGTTTCCTGGAATTGGGAATGTACACAAGATACTAGGTTTCAGACTGCACCCCTCCAAATTTTGATGGTCTTAAGGAACCCCCCTGAAAGGTGAAGGAAGAGAACTGGGGGATCAATGGTCTAGATCTTCCCTAAACTCCAATTTAATAATCCAGCTCAACCACTATTTAAATTTTTTTACATGGTTCCTGTTTTCTGTCAGCATCCCTAGAAAGAGTTGTTCTCTCTCTGCCCACCATGTACAGTTATGTTTATAGCTCCTGTTCTGTCTTACTGCATGTACCTTCCCACAGACTGTGAGCACTTCAAGGTAGAAACTTTCTATTTCATCTTTGTATCCTTAAGTACTTATGACACAGTCTGGCATGTGAAGGGGCCAGAGTGAATGAATGAATGAATGAATTGAAACAAACTAAAATAATTTGTGATGTTTAATTTAATTTCATGGAATATAATGAAAAGATATGAATTCATTTCTACTATGAAGTTTAGGAAGCTTTGGCTCTTCAATGGAGTAAATTCTTACTGGCACACCCACTCACTTTCATTGTTGTTTTCTTATTCCACCCTCTTCAATAATCCGCAATAGGAGTCATTTGATCAGAAAGCATTAAGTGGCCGGGCATGGTGGCTCATGCCTGTAATCCCAGCACTTTGGAAGGCCAAGGTGGGAGGATCACCTGCGGAGGGGAGTTCGAGACCAGCCTGACCAACATGGAGAAACCCTGTCTCTACTAAAAATACAAAATTAGCCAGGCGTGCTGGCTCATGCCTGTAATCCCAGCTACTCGGGAGGGTGAGGCAGGAGAATCACTTGAACCCGGGAGGCGCAGTTTGTGATAAGCCGAGATTGGCCATTGCACTCCAGCCTTAGCAACAAGAGCAAAATTCCATCTCAAAAAAACCAAAAAATCCCAGAAAGCATTAAGTTATGTCCTCCCCTCATCATCGAAATTCCTTTATTTGTAGTTTTAAAACTAGGGCTGAGTGGGTAGGAGGTTGGGGAAGCCATAGGTGAATTGTGGTGAGTTCTGCGGAGGACTGATTTTCTACAAATATTTAGGGAAATGTAATTGGCAAATGAAGCATTATTTTATATTAAAACAAATTCAGATATATTTTGGAGTAAAATGTTCAATGAAGACGAAATCTTAAGCTAGACCTTGAGATGCCTAGGAATCTTCTAGGCTAAGACTATCCTTTCCGCCTCAACTCCTAGGTCAGTGATTTGTTTAGGCATTTGTATTTGAGGTAACCTGTGAGGATGCTGACCAGACAGATATACAGATAGGCTGTGGTTCTGTGGGGTACAGAAGTAAGAGCTATGGAGTTGAGGAAAACGAGACTGAAAATGGAAACTTTGAGATAGCAGCTAATTCCACAGAAAAAATCTTGAGGAAGACAAAAAAAATATTTTGTGTCTTACTTATTTATTTAGAGACAGGGTCTGGGTCTGTCACCCAGGCTGAAGTGCAGTAGCACAACTATAGCTCACTGCAGCCTCAAACCTTGGGTTCAAGCAATTCTCCTGCTTCAGCCTCCCAAATAGCTCAGACTACAGGCACATACCACCACTCCCAGCTAATGTTTGTTTTGTTTTTTTTCTGCCAAGACAGGGTCTCATTATGTTGGACAGGCTGGTTTCGAACTCCTGGCCTTAAGTTATCCTCCTGCCTTAGCCTCCCAAGGTGCTGGGTTTACAGATGTGTGCCATTACACTTGGCCTGATTTATTATTTCCATGGTACTTTGGTAGAAAATGGCCAAGTTGCACTGACCTAAGACATATATAAAATTCCCAATGTAATAATGAAAGAAAAGAAGTTTCCTATTCTATTTTGAAACTGTCATATTTTTATTTGTTAACTACACCTCAGTAAAGCTCTGGGGGGAAAAGCTGTCATATTTTCTTTAGGACTAACTTGATTATTTTGTCCCTGTGTGTGAACATATGAACACTGTTGTTTTAGACTGAAATACAATTTATAAAAAGTATCAGAAAAATCATAGTCAGTGTATATGACTGTTTTCTTATTAAATAAAAGATAATTTGAAACAATTGTCAGTTCCCTATATAAATAGATGCTCCCTTTCTCTTTAATAAAAGGGTCAGCTAATTCAAATCCTCTTGGTTCATTCAAGTCTGGTTTTGTTATTTCTCATTTTCTTAGGTTTCAAGTGAATGGGCATTTACTTCAGTCAATGCAGTCAACATTTAAAGTTCAAAATTATCTTGTTAAACTGTCAATTTGATCTTTGTTCTTTATATTCACTTTCTTTTTGGCATGGGTATGGGTATATTCAAATCCATTTTTCATCGTTGGCAAGATTGTTAAACTAAAAAAGAGCCTGGTATTCCAGCTGTCTGTGTTCCCTATATTTGGGTTTAGCTGATGACACTTACTAAACCCAAATATATTTCTAATTCAGCTCACTTGAAAAAATATTAAGCACTGAACAGTGCCAGGCACTATAGGTGTGGCACTAGTACAGTTTGCTAAATGTAGTAGGTAATCAATAAGAGCCTTTAAAGTAGAAATAATAGTAACAAATGAAGCTCATAAACTTTGTTCCTTTGCTCCTTTGTCTATAAAATAGACATAATTATTCCCCCCACAAAAATGCTGTAAAGTAGGATGATAAATTTACCAAGCACTTGGTAAATATAAAAATTAGTAAGGAGTGAAAAGTTATATAATTATTCTAAAAGGTAGAAAATATATCATTTCTTTTTCTTTTTCTTTTTTTTTGAGATGAGTCTGGCTCTGTTGCCCAGGCTGGAGTGCTGTGGCATGATCTCAGCTCACTGCAACTTCCACCTCCCAAGTTCAAGTTATTCTCCTGCCTCAGCCTCCTGAGCAGCTGGGATTACAGGCGTGCACCACCACACCAGGCTAATTTTTGTATTTTTAGTAGAGATGGGGTTTCACCATGTTGGCCAGGTTGGTCTTGAACTCCTGACCTCAGGTGATCCAACCACCTTGGCCTCCCAAAGTGCTGGGATTACAGGCATAAGCCATGGTGCCTGGCCAATTTTTCAAATGCACGTGGTGTTTTCCATTATTTCCTTTTTGAATTTTCCTTTTCTTTGGTGACTTTTACAGTTGCTTGTATTCCTTTTCAAAGGAATGCTCTGCATCTGTTACCTTCATTTTCTCATTACACATCCTTTCTTTAATCGCTTGTCATTTTTACTGAAACTACACTTTCAAAATACTCAATGGCTCCTTTCTGGTCAAAACATTTGCCCGTTGCTCAAACACCTCATACTCCTACTCTTTTTTTCCAGCATTTAATTTTTATAGTCACCCCCTTTGGAAAACTCTTGACTTATCTTGACTTTTATGGTGATATACTTCTTGGCTTTCTTATTATTTCTTGGATGGTTCTTGCCATTTCTTTTAAAGATTCCTTCTTCCCTGGCATTCTTTGGGACTGTCTTCCTCAAGACTTTTCTGTGGAATTAGCTGCTGTCTCCAAGTTTCCATATTCAGTCTTGCTTTCCTCAACTCCATAGCTCTTACTCCGGACCCCACAGATCCACAGCCTATCTGTACATCTGCCTGGATGGTGTCGTCACAGGTTCCCTCAAATACAAACAGGTGTGAAGCATATCAAGTCAGCTTCCCTTCCTAGCTTCACCTCTGTGTTTTAGTCACCTATTGGTCATGAAGCTCCATTGATTCTTCTAGGAAAAACTCCTGCAATTGTTTCAGACTTATGAGAAACCATGTGATTCATCCAGTTACTAAGCTAGTAGGTGCAACCAGGATTCAAGTTGATGTCTTAGAACCTGAGGACTAAAGACTTACTGCTTTTAAGACCCACAGCATCTTAACAGAAATCCTTGGTACCAAAAACATTCCTGAACTCAGAATTTTTTTGAGTTTATAAAGATAGTTGTGTACATATGCTATTAATAAGGTAATACCCTTTTGGGGGCAGCATGGCAGATATAATCACATAAATTAATACTTCTGCAGTAAAATGTGTGATTATTCTCATGGAATGTGATCAGTTAAGACTATAAAAGCCTCTAGTCAGTTTAGGTTAGGTTTTGCCACAAAAATGTGGTCAGGTCAGGTGAGGCTTTCACACCAAGTAAATTACAGAAAAATGTCAATTTTGAGAGCTTTTTGAATATTTGGAATTGTGGATAAGGGATTATGGACCTCAAAAATTAATCATTTGAAATTAATGTTTGTAGTTTTGATACAATGTTTTCATTGGGCAGATAGGCAATTTTCGCCATAATCACCGAGGGAAACAAAGTATTTCGATACCTTAAAGTAGGGGTTCCCAACCCAAGACCACAGACGGGTATCCGTCCGTGGCCTGTTAGGAACCGGGCCTCACAGCAGGCAGTGAGTGGCAGGGAAGCTGGCATTACCACCTGAGCTCTGCCTCCCGTTAGATCAGCCTCAGCACTAGATTCTCACAGGAGCTCAAACCTTATTGTGAACTGCGCATGCGAGGGATCTAGGTTACATATTCCTTATGAGAATCTAATTAGTGCCTGATGATCTGAGGTGGAACAGTTTTATCCCAGAATCATCCCCCACCCACCCACAGCATGGAAAAATTGTCTTCCATGAAACTGATCCCTGGTGCCAAAAAGGTTGGGGATTGCTGGCTTAAAAGGAACCTAAGGAGACAAGGAGGTACCTGGGCCAATATCAGCTTGTTTGGGCTAGGCTTATTGGGGTGGCCAGTCTCCTGGCATATAGACCTCCCGAAAGTCAGGGGTTAAGGATGAGAAACTCAGGTGGCATTAATGAGTTTCTGCCAGAAAGATGTCCTGGAGGCATATTTTCAGATTGTTATGAGGGCTTAAGTGGAACTTTGTCAGACTCCAAATTCCATTCATTATCAAGCCTAGTTTTTTGCCATGTATAAAATAAGTCTATTTCTAGGTCTTGATAGGTTAAATAATACCTAGCATAATCTGCACAAGCATAATCTGAACCTACTTACCTATAAGTAGCTCTTTTTTAACAGCTATAATGCACTCTGTAGTAATTGGGAATAGGGCAAAGTGACCTTCAGCTTTATGGGGTTCAGTTCTGAAAGGAATTTCCTTTTCAGGGTGCATGAGCAGCTGAGGAGGAGTTTGCAGGGAGAGCGTCAGGAAAGGCTCAATTTTATGAGAATAAAGCTAGTAAATTTGGTGATAGAGATAGTCATTCTACATATACCAGTGTGTAAGGCACCTCCTTGTTCAGTGGGGTGTTGAGTCTCTGAGCTCTGTTTCATTGGTTGGTATTGCTTGTGTGACTTCTAGCAAGTTCATCTCTTGGTGATTTGGTCTTCTCATGTGAAAAATCAAACTAACCGCACTTGCATCCTACTGCTTCACAAAGAAAGTGTGAAAATTAATGGGTTAATACTGGAAAAGATCTTCAGATAAAAGCAGTTGTCAATCATAGCATAGCATAGAATCATTTGGACTTTAAAATAATGGTTCCAAAGAGATTACAAAAATACTGTCAACGCGAGTTTATTAGAGTAAACCCTTTTTCAAGTTACAGCTGTAGTTTCTAATTTAGCAAATTAACTTTATTTAATCAGTCCATTCTAAATGGGCCTGGAACTCTGTCAGAGAGTGATCTTACACCAAAAGGGCAAGAGACATGATTATCGTGGCTTTCTCACCTGACTGTTAGGTCTCTAATTGTGCAATTTTTCCCAGTTAGGCTGTGGGCCCTCTGAAAATAACTAGTGACTTACAAGGAAAGTAACTTAGAGGCCTAAAAACATTTTTTAGGTGTTTTTCGTTTGCTTACTAAAAATACAAAATTTTAACATACTGGAAAAATATATTAGAATAATATATTTTATTAAAGATAATTTTCTTTAATATTTTCGATGAGTAATCCAGGGACTTAGATTACTTAATCTTCCAGAGTTTTGAATGTAATAGTTTTCTTATGGGTGTTTATATAAAAGTTATAAGGAAAAATTCATGAAAAAATTTAAGTGTATGCCTACAATTGAAATAATTTTGAAATGGACTTCACAGTTAACATAAACACTTAAACTCATTTTAATAAAGATGAAAAATACATGATTTTTAAAAAAGTTTTTAATCAATTTAAATGCATACCAAGGTGGTTTTTTTTTTTTAGAACAAAAAGTTTAAAATCTGGTACAAGTTTCACAAGAAACTATTTTCAGGTTGAATTTAAATAATTACTTCAATAAATATATTTTTGTTTGGACTCTTAGAACATTATGTTACAGATAATTTGCTAGAGCAGTGGGTAGATTAAATGTGAAAAAAAAAAGACTAAATACTTGGAGCGAAATTCCAACCTGAACTTACAATTTAATTACCATATTGATTATTTAGTAAATAAAGGGAGTACAAAAATAATGTCCTTAGAAAGTCATACAGTATAATTGATTATGGTGTCTACTACTCAAGTATAGTTTGCTAAGTTCGGTCTTACATACTTTGAAAATAATTATAGGAGGTTTAGGTATTAAAAACTCATTATATATGCAAGTACATAGAGTAATTTAAACAAGTTTATTTTACTGAATATAAATAAACAGGCAGAATACCATAATAAATAATTATTTTTCTTTTTGTGTTCATTACAGTAATTCACTATTGAATTATATTGGTCAAGTACCTGAAATTATATTTATTGAATGCACATATTATTTGATATTAGCTGAAAAGTTTTCTTTCCATACCTATTCCTACCATTTAGCTAAAGATCTTAAAAGTGTTTTTCAGTTTAATAAAAGTAGTTTTCTTGCTTTAAACGTTAGAGAAACTGAGTCTTAGAAAATTTACAAGTTTTTGGAGATCACAAAGAAAATTAGTAACAATTGCAAGTAAACTACTTCTCACTGAGATTATTCGTTTGGAATTAAATTTATACTGCTCATATATATTTATTTAAACATTTATTGGATTCTTAAAGATAAAGTAGTATCCTTGAAACTTCTTTTGGGAAAGTTGAGTTTATAAACTATTTAATTTGAAAAGTGCTTTATCTTATTTTAATCTAAACACATTTCAAATTCATAGCTATTCCGGAAGAGAACTTACTCAAAATGAAGAAATAAACAAATTAAGAAAATAGTATTTTTCATATTCACATTTATCATTGGAGTAAGGGGAATTTCTTGTTAAAGTGGATTCTGATCTGTGCTATATGAAAACAAATGACTTACGGAAAACAAGGCTAGAATGCCACCTGGGGGCTTTTAAGGACATCACAGTTCACTAAAACTAATAATCCTATAGGGTGAATTCCAGTTACCTCCATTTGCCCTTCAGAATCATAATTACCATCTATTTTTCCCTTTTCACTGATTTTTATAGTGATTACACAGAAGGAATCATGGTTCAAAATATTATCCTATTTCCTACAATCTACACTATCAACATATGTCTGTCCTGTAACCAAGCAATATTTTTCCTCTTAAGAGACAGCATAGGTACACCATAAGATGTCTACAATTTTATATTACACTATGAGATGCAATAGGATTACAGGGTCAAACCAAAAAATAACAAGCTAAAACAAAAAAAAATCCCATATATTTATTTGTATCTACGACAATGAAAATGTTCTCTCTTTTTTGTTAATCTTAAAACTCATAGAAGAGGTAGTCACACCGGCAGAGTCACCTCAGGGAGGTAGCAGGTGAGAAGTGGTTACAGTGTAACACCTTTTTTTTTTTGAGGGGAGCTCATTTGCATTCATAATTTAGTAGTCTTTACTGAATGCCTAATGTTTGCTGAATATTGTTAAGAAAAAAGAAAGGCAGCCGGACGTGGTGGCTCACGTCTATAATCCCAGCACTTTGTTTGGGAGTCCGAGGTGGGCAAATCACCTGAGGTCAGGAGTTCAAGACCAGCCTGGCCAACACTGTGAAACCCTGTCTCTACTAAAAATACAAAAATTAGCCAGGCATGGTGGTAGGCACCTGTAATCCCATATACTCAGGAGACCGAGGCAGGAGAATCACTTGAACCTAGGAGGTGGAGGTTGTAGTGAGCCAAGATCATACCACTGCACTCCAGCCTGGGCGACAGGAGTGAAACTCTGTCTCAAAAAAAAAAAAAAAAAGAAAAGAAAAGAAAAACAGAAAGGCCCTCTGTGCTGTCAAATGATAGTATACACAATACACATGAGATGAAAATATATAAGAACTGCCAATGTCCTTATCTACAGTATTTTTGTTGGTTTTATAATGAAATGTTTGTTTATTTATGTATTTATTTTACCATTTTGGCTATCTTATGCTTTAACTGTACCTTTCCCTCTTGGATGGTTTTCAAATTTCTGTTGTTAAAAGCAATATCATGTTTAATTAAAAGCTCATTATTCTATTTGTAAATTTATTCACATGCTTTTTTTCTTACTGCTAGTTACCTATTAGCCTGATATATATAATAGATATTTGATAAATATGAATAAATGCCAATATTTTAGAATTTTCTAGTTGTACCGACAGAAAAGATATATCATAAAGGAAAAGGAAAAAAAAAGTTGAAATAGACAGTGACTAGATCTGTGGAATGAAGGGTTTGGTCCATTGTTGGCAGCCTGACTATAGCTAATTTGTGCACAAGGACTAAGCATTGTCTAGCTGCAGCAAGGGTATTTAAACAAGAAGAATAAGTTTACGAGCAAGTCTGCAAGTCTGATCTGGTTTTTTTGTTTTTGTTTTTCCATCGTCTGGTCACTAGAGCATCTGCTAGAAGCTCTGTTAGAAGTCGATGTGATTTGTGATGTTTAAAGATGAAGATCTGTAAATTATCTGTAGGTTATTTGAACTGAATTACATTACTATGACAGAAACTAGTAGCAGTTCCCCCAAATCCATCTTTATTGTTGCCAGTAAAATTTTTATCTTGGCTTTTCACTGCTCAGAATAGAGGTTATATCCCCCAGCTTCCCTTGCAGTTGTCTGCGTCTATATAACTAAGTTCTGGACAATGGGTTGTAAAAAGAAATATCCTGTGGCAACTTCTGGAAAACATTCTTAGAGAGAAGTGGCACACACCATTTGCCTCTTTTCATCCCTTCATCAATTCTGCTGTCTGAACAAAGGTGCTATTGTCTTGAGTCATAATACAGAGGCCACACAGAGTAAAGCTATATGGAAGAAACCAAAGTCCCTTGCACCATGGAGTGCTAAAACAGCCCTGGACTATTGACCTAGGGACTATCTTCCTAGAAGGGAGAAATCAACTTCTATTTTGGCATTCTTATTTTGGATTTTCTACAGCTTGCAGTTAAATTTAATATCAACTGATATAATTGCTATGGAAAATGCAGATTCATTTATTGATTACTTACTGAAAAAGTATGTTTTAAAGTTAATTTTTATGTAATATATTCATGTGTTATCTACCACATTCATTTTGTCCATCCTCTCAACTTAGAAGCATCATGGCAGCATTAGAAAGGGTACTGTTATACACAGTTTATAGAAATGCAAATAATAAACGTAAGAAAATATCCAGCCTATAAATAAAAATGCAAATTAAAACAATAGATTATTCTTTATCTGCTAATAACTTGACAAAAATATTTTTAAATACCTAAAACAGGTAGAAAAAGGAAACTGGCCTACCATTTTACTGCTTGTCACAACATAACTTGAAGAGCAATTTGGAAATACGTATCAAGAGCCATAAGAAGATATTTGCCTTTCGATCCAGAAATTCTGTTTCTGGTAAAGAGTTCTAAAAAAAATCATGAATATTAAAATGTTACATGCACAAAGATACTCACTGAGGCATTATTAATAATGTTAACAAATTGGAAACAATCTAATTGTCCAATATAGGGATTGGCTAAGTAAGGTATAATCATATATATTGAATAGATTATCAAATGATCATTGAAAATAAGGGTTATTTATTTTTTAAAAATGTATGTGTTGGCATACAATGCCATCTCAATAAATATAATCATATACTGCCTAATGATGTTTTGGTCAGTGACAGACTGCATATATGATGGTAGTTCTATTTAATTATAGTGGAGATGAAAATTCCTATTGCCTAGTGATGTCAAAGTACAATGCATGACTCCCATATTTGTGGGGAGGCTGGTATAAACAAAGCAGTCATATAAAAGTAGAGCATATATAATACGTACACTATATAACACTTGATAACAGTAATGATGTGACTGCTTTATGTATTTACTACAATCTTCATTGTTATTTTAGAGTATATTCCTTCTACTTATTAAAAACGTTAACTGTAAAATTGCCTCAGGCTGATCCTTCAGGAGATTTTTCAGAAAAAGGCATTGTTGTCACAGGAGATGCTTTCATATGTGTTATTGCCCCTGAAGGCCTCCTAACAGGACAAGATATGGAGTGGAAGATAGTGATATTGATGATCCTGACCCTGTGTAGGCCTAGGCTAGCGTGTGTGTTTATGTCTTAGTTTTTAACAAAAACATTTAAAAAGTAAAACAAAAAAACAAACTCTAAAAACAGAAAAAAGCGTATAGAATAAGTATATAAAGAAAACATTTTTGTACAGTTGTACATGTTTTAAGATGTGTTATATAATAATCAAAAAGTTTTAAAAAATTACAAAGTTGATCAGATAAAAAAATTATAATAAGCTAAGGTTAATTTATGATTGAAGAAAGAAAAAAAATTTTTTTTATTACTCTTAAATTTTATTAATGTCCTCAGTTTGTACTTCATTTAAAATGAGACATGTGCTTTAAAAAGCATTCTTATACATAAATAGATTAAGGAACAGTTAGGTAATTGATCCCTAAAACATGCACATCAATTTTATTCAGGTATGTATAAGAAAGGGAAATAAGCTTTAAACCTTTTTCCTTGGATTAAAAACATTTGGAAATTATTCAGGAATGCCAAATGTTCTCTGGAACAAATGTATTTTCCAATAGGAAATGCTGATGCAATTAAGAGGCATTAGTATTGATAAAGAATACTGGAAAAACATTTGTGCTATGCTAGATAGACAAGAAAAGAGTTCAAGTGGGCCTAAGATACATGTCAAATAAATGAATCAGGTAGCATGAATTGAAAGGTTTGGATGGAAGAACAGGTACCATGAGCGAGATTATAGGACACATATATGTTCAAGGCACATGACTAGGCTAAACAGGTGACTAGATTCTACAGACTAATTTGTTCATTCATTGAGAAAGTGTGAAATGTAATATAATTTCAATTTAATGGCACTTATTGATAAATAAATACTATTGGATCTAGGGTACAAAATATCTTCCTTTCAGATACACACCAAAAATACATACTAGGTAACAGATGCCAGTTTGTCTTACACTGCAGTTAAATGGTTGTTAAACTGTTTTGTATTAATTCTATACCTCAGACTGTCTATTCTCTTTAAAGTTTCACAAAAGAATTCATCAAAACTAGGCAGATTTAAGAATTTATTAAACCATAATGAATGCTCAAACTGTTATTTGACAGGAGTCAAGCCCAAGCCCTGGAGTTGACTGCTGACCATATGTATTCAGTTTGGGCTTTTTCCAGAATGGAAACATTTTTCACACACTACCTCCCTTTGCATAGCTAAAATGCTAGTACCTCCACTATGGTTCCCTTCTTTTCTTTGGCAAGTCAGAGGAATTTACCTCCCACCCCCCTCTACTACGCATTCTATTAGCGACACAATTGCCCTAAATATTCACGGAAGAAAAAGGAATATATTTAAAAGAACTGCAACCTTCAACAGTATTTAAACCTTCATCTTCTCAAATCAACAGCAATGGGAAAACAGAAGATATCAAGCTATCTGTATCGTAAATGATCAGCACACTGAACTTGATTCCTGGAAGTGAATACTAGGGGGACAAGGATAATTCTGTGTGCTTCTAATGGGCTAGCAAAATGTTCCCCATCTAACTGAAATAAGAATGTTTCATACTTTACTTAGAAACATTTGTTCTAAGTAGAGAGCTCTTAGAAGCTAGCAGCACCAACATCATTACAATTCCCCAAATAACAACTGTTATCCATTTGTATTGTTTTGGAGCACCTAAAACTTCTCAATAACAAAAGACATTAAGATGTTAGCAATACTGTCTGTCTCTTGAATGCTTTTGTGTGCACATACAAAGTTTCTCCATAGTTTTAGTAGATAGCTCATAAGACTAGTGGCGACAGCTTTGTACAATTAAAAACAAAAATGTTTCTCCAAACAGATGACACTAGTTAACAAACCAAGGAAATAAACAAAAGCCCTTTTAAGGCTACTGCTGCAATGAATGGTTCAATCTGAAGTTCAAGGGAATAAACTGGTTGATAAGACAAAGATAAACCTGGAGGCATAGAACAAGATTTTTAAAAGTGAGAAGAGGGTTGAAGAGACTGGCAGATACCATCTGTCAGTATGTGAAAGGCTTGAGTCACAAGGATTGCTTTTAACTCCTTGTTCTCTCATATCCTTAGTTAATGTTAACTTATTCTTTCTTATTTCTTCACACAGCTTGGCCATGTAAATCCACCAGAGAGGTGAGACAATGATATAGACGAACACAACTGATACAATGATAATGGTGATAGTGAGCTTGAGGTTCTTTATACACATGGCTCGGGGCAAGATTTCTGCTAGTAGTTTTGAAGGTGACAGAAGAATCCATGAGATTTTCTGTTTTGTCAATCAATAATTCCAATCTTTCTCCTCACTGAGCTACCAGATCTATGTTTCTGACCATGATTCCTTTCAGTTCATCCACTTGGGCTTGAGTCTCCGTCACTTTGTCTAGGCCCTTATTCTCAGAGTGATGCTTCAGCTGTGCAGCCAAGACACTTGGGAACTCACTATCCATGGCATATGGAAGTGCTGTCTGTGCTCTTGACTCATAAGTAGATTGGAACCTCTTCTTTATCTCATTCAGAAAATTAAAGTCTCAGGAACGTTCAAAATCATCATCCGTGATACAAAGATATACAATCCTGTCTTGGCAGATGTAATGAAACAAATAACTGCCGTGTGAGTACGTTAGTTTGTTATTTTCAGAAGGTATCTTAGCCAGAATCTGCTCTGTCACCCCCAGGAAGTTTCCTCCACACCAAGCATGTTTGGCAAGGATAGTGGTCCCCCCTGGCAACAACGGCAAAAAGAATGGCCGTGGCTTCAGTCTGTCCGGGCACCTTCTGAGGACGCGCGGGCTCGGGACCGAGGGGCACAGGTCAGCGAGGGGTCGCCAACCGCCCGCTCCCAGAGGAGGCTCGGACCGGACCCCGCTGACTTCCGCGTGAAGCGCCAAAAGAAAAAAATTTTAAATAAATTTAGTGTAACCTAAGTATACAGTGTTTGTAAAGTCCACAGTAGTGTACAATAATGTCCTAGGCCTTCACATTCACTCACCTCTCACTGACTCACCCAGAGCAACTTCTAGTCCTTCAGGCTACATTCATGGTAAGTGCCCTATACAAGTAGACCCTTTTTTTTTTTATCTTTCATACCATATCTTTACTGTACCTTTTCTATGTTTAGATACACAAATACTTACCATTGTGTTACAATTGCCTACAGTATTCAGTAGAGTAACATGCCGTATGGATTTGTAGACTGGGAGCAATGGGCTAGACCATATAGCCTAGGTGTGTACTAGACCATACCATCTAGGTTGTGTAAATACCCTCAACAATGGCACCATGACAAAAATCACCTGATGACACATTTCTCATACATATCCCTGTCGTTAAGTGACCCTTACTCTTTTTGTCAAATATGTGTCTACTATGTTTCAGGGTTTGTTCAGGTTACATAATGATAAGCAAAAGTAGGTAGACATGGTCTTGGTTCTCATAGAGCTTATACCCTTGTGGGGTACACAGATGATGCAATATTTACACTTATGGCTATTGCTATCTAGGAAAGAAACATGTCTAGGCTATGGTAACTGGAAAACACATAGTACAAAAATGAATCTGCAATATGATTATGTGTAGATATAGGTGTACAGAAAAAAAGACTGGTGGGAATACATCAAAATGCTAAGAATGATTTAAAAGGTGGTACGATTTTAGGTGATTTCCCCCCACATATTTCCTTAATTTTGTATAATGTGCTATAATTACTTGTATGAAAAATGTTTTAAAGAACTGCTGTTTTTTCTGTTTGAGTAACAAATAAAATAATCAGCATAACACGTCGGGAGGCTTTGACTCAGAGTACAAAGAAGAAAAAAATGAAAAGTTTTTTGTAAAGCAAAAGAAGAAAAATAAATGTTCGATTATGCAATCACTGACTAAGAAAAGCCTTCTGTGGACATTAGAATTTGGCTACTACAAGTTGAAAAGTGGAGCAGAAAGTTTTTTTTGTTGTTGTTACCATTCAGAGATTCTTCTATAGTCAAAGGAGCTAAAGAAATAAGTTGGGATCATGAACATTTAAAAAGAACTTAAAAGCTGGCAAATACTATGTGGAAATGATTAATTATTTTTAGAAATTGTTCTGTTAAAGCATGTTTAAATTTTTATGAAGGAAAAAAGGCATACTAGCCCTTTTAAAGGAGTGGTTTGGAAAAATCTTGGCAACTTCATGTCATGTCTAGTATTGTGTGGAAAGTAACTTTTATACTTTCCCTGAATGCAAGGAGGAAGGAGGCAGATGGATGAATGAGGAGTAGTAATTTTGTTCCCAAGGAAACCCTTTGCTAATTAGAAAAAAGACAGGATCTGTGGCTATGGCAATGTATCTAGACTGTTGTGAATTCTTCTGCTGTTATTTTCTACTCTAGAAAGAGGACACATTATAGATTTTTCTTTTTCAGTTTAAGAGCTAATTTAGTTATCTAGTGAATGCTGACCACTAGCAACAATAAGAAAGGCCATGCCACTAAAGAATTCAAGTTTCACTGGCAGGTGCACAGACCTACAGAGTGCCTAGCAGTAATAACACACTAAAATCTATGAATTAGGCTCAGGAATCTTTACAAAATTTCATTAAACAGAGGTTAACAGAAGAAACGATGTACAGAAATACAAGAATTAAAAAGTATATGTGCCATATAGTTAACCCCAATAATATGAAGGTGAAACAAAACCAAACATGTTCAAAATATGCCAATTAAGTGCATTTTAACATCTGTGGAATATAATCATAACTATTTTAATTAAGGTTTTAGCTTTCAGTCAGGTAGGAAAAATGATAAGCCTTTTCATTCTGTCTTAATCAGAAAATTTCCATTGCTACTTAAGACTCCCTAAGAGAAAGGCATCTTTGAATTCTTCATACTTGAAACAAGGTTTAACTTACCTGTAAGAAGAATAAAATATGTGAGTACCAAATAAAATAATGCATTTATACATTAATTTGATTACAGTGTTCAGAATTTTAAACATCATTTTCCTACTAGGAACGTTGAGGTCTCGCCTGACCAATTTTATGTCCAAAGACTTTTCATTTTTAACCTTCTCTTCCTGACTGCCCCCAGCATGCACACTCACTCTCGCTCTCTATCTCTTTCTCTTTCTGTCACTCACCCCATATAATTATAGACCATGGCTTTTCTTAACTTTGCGATCATCTGGGAAACTTTTAAAAATCCGTGTCCAGGCTGCTCCCTATGCCAATTATGCTCACTTCTGGGTGGAACCCAGGCATGAATATTTTGTAATGCTCTCCAGGTGATTCCAGTGAGCAGCAAGGTTGAGAATCCTTGCTCTCCATAAAGTAAGCTAACAAAATTATACATTTATTTTAGCGTTTTCATACTTTATCTAGATAAAGGCATAATATTGTTGTTCTGTTTCTATAGATACTGGCTATGAATGCCCAGTGGGATATTATATTCATTGATTAACTGCTTAAATTCTAAGGATGGTAGAAGTGGAATAGGTGGTAAAGTAATTACAATATACATTACCCATTACTGATTTATGAAGTGTCTTAGATGTGCTCATCTGTAGTATTAATAATTAGGATGGCTCTCGGTAAGAATCCAAACTTAACTAATGCTTCTTGGTAACCTAAATGGTGATTTAGTATCTTGGAAGTCTTATGTACCGGCATTCTAAATAGTCATAGTGATAGTAACAATAAAGCAATTAAACTAATCTATTCTTGTACCTTTCTGGCTGCTGACAGTAAACTAACCTAGGCCGACCTTTACTAATAGAACCGCAGATGTAATAGAACTGTGGATGGATGTTCGAACAGATTCATATTGTTAAATATTGCTCCACGGGTTACATAGAGAGAAAAAAGAAATTCTTTCCTTGTGTTGTTCACAGATTTAATGTGATACACTGTTGGCTGACTGTGGTTGATTAATAAGTCATTAAATAAGGGTCTGAAGCTAATTCAGACAATGGAATATGTTATGGTGGACTTCTGTCATCACGAACGCACTCATTACAAATACTATAATTATGAATGAAAAGCCATTAGAGATAAAGACAGATGAATCAATTTAAAATTCTACTGCATTCTGTTTAATTCCACGAAATCTACAACAAACTCACTAGTAGGAATGCATAATCCTTAGCAAAACAATTCTTTGAATAAGAGCACAGGATAATCTATTGGTGTAGTGGTCTGTATTGAAAAGGGGTCAACTGGACGGAATGAACTGGTTGTATTTGTTAGAGGAGAAAGTAAGAGAGAGCTTTAAATGAGATTTGTGATCTGGAGGATCTTTCAGTGCAGAGTTCTAAAAATTATGTTAATACCTTGTTAATAGAAATTATATTTGTAGATGCATAGTTTTTTTTTAATTCAAATTTTAAAAATTGAATTTGGTGTCGGAAAAACCTAAGTCCAAGTCTTAGCTCTATTACTTAACAGGCAGTATAACCATGGCTAAGGTACTTTACATTTTTGAGACTCAGTTTCATCATCTCAAAAATGTAGCTATTTTTCCTGCTAACTTCATAGGTGGTTGTGAGGAAAAATTAAGATAGTGGAAAGGGATGGAAACTTGAAAACACTAAGCAAGTGTGTAGCAGACACTATTGCTGACCCACCCGATAGGCACTCCTCCTTCATTCTTGTAGGGCAGAACCATAATTTTATTTATGTAATCACTCATTTCCTAATTGGTTAAGTCATGATTAATCTGCTGTAATCCTGATGATATGGTCTGGCTCTGTGTCCCCACGCAAATCTCATCTTGTAGTTTCCATAATTCCCATGTGTTGTGGGAGAAACCCTGTGGGAGATGAATGGATCTGTGGCTGGGTCTTTCTTGTGCTGTTCTTGTGATAGTGAATGGGTCTCATGATATTGATGGTTTTTAAAATGGGAGTTTATCTGCACATGCTTTCTCTTTGCCTGTTGCCATCCACCTAAGATGTGACTTGCTCCTCCTTGTCTTCCACTATGATTGTGAGGCCTCCCCAGCCATGTGGAACTGTAAGTCCAATAAACCTTTTTCTTTTGTGAATTTCCCAGTTTCAGTTATGTCTTTATCAGCAGTGTGAAAAAGACTAAACCTGGTGATCTCAGTTCCATACTAGTGATTGGTTTAGGAAAGGGGAAGGGGATCCAAACCTGGCCAATAGATGTGAGAGGAAGTTTCTCAAGAGGTTCTGTTAAAGAGTTACTCTCATATACTGGTAGAGTTGCAAGATTCTATGACAGCTTCAGGTTGCCAGTAAATATCTTAATGGCCTGAACTTTAAAATCAGCTTTCTTGAGATATAAATCACATATCATATAAAATACCCATTTAAAGTATACAATTTAATGGTTTTTAATCTATTTAAATATATATGAAACTATTACCATAGTCAATTTTAGGTTTTCATCACCTCAAGAAGAAACCCTAAATCTTTTAGCTGCCATTGCCCTGTTACCCCTTTCCCTACTCCTAAGCACCACTAATCCACTTTCTGTCTCAGTAGATTTCCCTATTCTGGACTTTCATATGAATGGAATCATAGCATATGGTTTTTTGTGACTACCTTCTTTCACTTTGCATAACATTTTCAATGTTAATCCATGTCGCAGCAACTGTCAGTACTGTATTCCTTTTCATGGCCTAATATTCTATAGTTATATCGCATTTTGCTTATCAAATTGAGTTCTTTCCCCTTTTGAGTATTATGGATAATGCTGCTATAAACATACATGTACAAGTTTCTATGTAGATATATGTTTTTGTTTCTTTGGTTATATACTTAGGAACGTAATTGCTGGGACCCCTTCATTTCAGGAATTCAAAGGGGAATTCCAGGGAATTCTCAGGAAGATGGCAAAGGAAACCCCAGGGTGACAGCTACAGTGTATGAGATCTAGAAAATAACCAGTTCAAGTAGAAGCCGCAAGTCAGAAGTCTTGATGTCTCCAGCAATAAAATTAAACTGGTATTTTCTATTATAGGTCAGGTTGATTAAAAGATTATATTGAGAGCAATAAGCTAACTCATAGGTCAGCTAGTTTGCCAGTGAGATCCAGAGAAAGGGATAGTTAAGAAGAGTTCTCCCGGGGGACAGAACAAACCTCAAACACTAGCCTCGAAAACTATCCCTGCCTGAATTTAATTGGAATAGTCCACAGAACCATTTATACCACAGGACATTGTAAAAAACAATCAGCCAGCAATGAGTAGAGACCAAAAAAGGGACAGAAGGTTTAAAAGAGAAATCAGATAAACAAGGAGAGCCCTGCTAAGATCAGTCATTCCAGCGTGACTGTCCCATGCCCAAGGCTGCACCCTGTGATGAGTACAGAAGCTTCACACTGTCAGGGGGAGAGAAACAGACCACTAAAATAGTTTAGCCAAGCTACTAAGTACACAAGAAAACAACAACAAAAACAAGCTCCAGAGAAGGGAGGAAATAAGTGTTTAGTGTCAAACAATATATTACCAAAACATGTACAGTTTTCAACAGCAACAAATAATCATGACACAAGCAATGAAACAGGAAAGTGTGACCCATACAAAAGAAGAAAAAGCAGGCAACAGAATTGCCTGTGAGAGTCCAGATCTTGGATTTAACAGACAGAGAATTCAAAACAGTCATTATAAATATGTTCAAAGAACTAAAACTATGTGTACAGGAGTAAAAGATGCTTTGATGACGTCTAATCAAATAGAGAATACCAATAAAAACACAGACATTTTTATAAAAGGATCAGATGTGATGGCTCATGCCTGTCATCCCAGCACTTTGGGAGACCCAGGCAGGTCAATCACTTGAGCCCAGGAGTTCAAGATCAGTCTGGGCAACATGGAGAAACCCTGTCACTACAAAAAATTAGCTGGGCATGGTGCTGTGTGCCTGTAGTCCCAGCTACCTGGGAAGCTGAGGTGGAGATTCACTTGAGCCTGGGGGACTGAGGCTGCAGTACACTCCAGTACTGCGCTAGTACACTGCAGCCTGAGTGACAGAGTAACACCCTGTCTCCAAAAAAAAGAAAAGAAAAGGAGAAAAAAAAAGAAATTTTTGTAAAAGAACCAATGGAAATTTGAAGTCACACAGTAAAATAACCAAAATAAAAAATTTACTGGAGAGGCTCAGTAGATTTGAACTGGCTGAAAGAATCAATATCTTGAGAACAGATTGATAGAGGTTATATAAGCCAACGAGCAAAGAGAAAGAAGAATGAAGAAAACTGGAGAGGATCTCAGAGAAATGTGAGACACCATTAAGCACACCAACATACGTGCAGTAGGAGTTCCGAATGGAGAAGAGAGGAAGGAGCAGAAAAAATATTTGAAGGAATAATGGCTTAAACTTCCCAAATTTCATTGAAAAAATTATGCAGTAAAGATACATAATAAACTCTAAGTAGAATAAACAAAGAGATCCATACCTAGTCATATCATGAAGAAGAAATGGAATTCTACCACTATATTTGACTGAAGAGTGAATAACATTTTCCACCTAATATTACAGCCATAACACTGTAAACAGTGAATATTGACTTTTTAAACTTTTCTACTTTTTTTTTTTTTTTTTTTTTTTTTTTTTGGAGACGGAGTTTCGCTCTTGTTACCCAGGCTGGAGTGCAATGGCGCCATCTTGGCTTACCGCAACCTCCGCCTCCTGGGTTCAAGCAATTCTCCTGCCTCAGCCTCCTGAGTAGCTGGGACTGCAGGCATGTGCCACCATGCTCGGCTAATTTGTTTGTATGTTTAGTAGAGATGCGGTTTCACCATGTTGACCAGGATGGTCTTGATCTCTTGACCTCATGATCCACCCACCTTGGCCTCCCAAAGTGCTGGGATTATAGACGTGAGCAACAGTGAATATTGACTAACAAAAAATTTGTTATACCTATTTTGAGAGTATGGTGAAAAGGAACACTGGCGATATAGGTAGGAGATCAGGTGAGGAAGGTTTCATGTGAAGACTTGGTAAGGAAGGCTTTTAGTGTTAGTGCTCATCTAACATAAGAAAGCAAAGATTGCAAAATGATGATATGAGAAAACAAGTATAAAAGATAGCAGTATTGCATATTTTCAGAAATATAAAGGCAAATTACAAAGAGGCAGCAATAACCTTGAATGTGGTGCCTCTGGAAGCAATATTGGTGCTGGGAATGAGTGGGGTAGTGTATTTGTTTTATTTTTAATTTTGGTAAAATATACACTACATAAAATGTAACATCTTTTCAATGTTTAAGTGTACAGATTAGTTGTT
Organism: Ateles fusciceps; assembly: GCA_036589455.1. NCBI lineage: Eukaryota > Metazoa > Chordata > Mammalia > Primates > Atelidae > Ateles > Ateles fusciceps. Next base: position 4,036,404 of record JAZHEH010000952.1, on the reverse strand, counting down.
TTAAATATGCTCACATTCTCATGCAACCAATCTCCAGAATTCTAATGATCATGACGATTTTTTTTTTTTTTTTTTGAGATGGAGTCTCACTCTGTCGCCCAGGCTGGAGTGCAGTGGCGTGATCTTGGCTCACTGCAACCTCTGCCACCTGGGTTCAAGTGTGATTCTCCTGCCTCAGCCTCCTGAGTAGATGGGATTATAGGTGACTGCCACTGCGCCTGGCTAATTTTTGTAGGTTTTAGTAGAGATGGGGTTTCACCATCTTGGCCAGACTGGTCTTGAACTCCTGACCTCATGATCCACTCACCTCGGCCTCCTGATAATTATTTTTAAGCCAGATCTCCTTAGAACTTACTCCTTCAGTTTACTCATTACTAATTTGCATGTGCTCATCTGTTACCCTTCAGTTGTTCTTAAAATGCAAGTATTTACTCAGTTATCCTAAAGTCTAAAATATGTTTCTTGAGAGCAGGGACTACAAGGTTAAAATTAAAGTTTTTAGTATTTTGCTTGGTTTTTAATGTAATGTCTCACAGCACATTCTAGTTCATCTCCTCTTCTTTATACATATTAGAAGCAGCTTGTCTATCTACAAGAAATCCTGCTGGAATTTTGATTATGATTTGCCATCTGAACCTTAAGATATCTTTTTAAGGACATTTTAAACTATGAATTTAATTTTGTAAATGGTTATGGGACTACTTAGATTACCTATTTGAGCTTGAACAGATTTTGGTAATTTGTAATATTTGAGAAATTGCTCCATTTCATCAGTTGTTAAATTTTTGTGTGTAGGGTTGTTGATAATACTCTCTTATTCTCCTTTTCATGTCTGGCAGGCTGCAGTAATATCCCTGCTTTTATTCCTTATGCTGCTAATTTTTATCTTTTATTTTTTTTCTTTGTCAGTCTTGCTAGAGGCTTATTAATTTCATTGATTTTTTTTTAAACACCCAGCTTGTGGTTTTATTGATTTTCTCCATTTAAGTTCACTGACTCTTGCCTCTGACATCTCCATTCTATTAGTTCATCCAGTGAGTTTTAAATTTTGGTTATTGTATATTAAAAATTTTCCATTTGGTTAATTCTATTTCTTTGCTGATACATTCTGTTTTAATGTTTGTTTCAAGAGTGTTTACAATTGCTATGCAAGCATTTTTATAACATGTTTTAAAATCTTTGTCAGGTAAATCTAACATCTGTATAATTTTGTCATTGGCAACTGTTGATTGTGTTTTTCCATGTGAGTTGAGACTTTTGTGTTTCTCCATATGCCAAGTAATTTAGGCTTATACTCTTAGACCTTTGGAATATGACACTATGAAACTTGTTTTCAAGTCCTATGGAGACTGTTGGTATTTTTCTTTTAACAAGCAATTAACCTGACTAGGTTAGGGACAAGTTTTAACTAACCTTCTGTGAGCTGTGGCTCCAATGTTTGTTCAGCTCTAATACCTTTACAGTGTTATCTGTATTTGTTCCACCTAGTAATTAGTCGTAGACCTGGGCAGAATTCTATTAGCTCAGTTTTCAAAGTCTTTGGTTCACAAATTAGGGTAAGAGCCATGCCTATGAAGACAAGGAAGGTGATAGACATTCACATAAAACTAACTGGGGTTGCTTTCCTGAACTCTTCAATTTCCACTATCTCTCTGTTACTTTCTGTTTCCCTGAGGATTCCCTTTTTGGAAACCACCCACTTTCATAATTGCTCCACCTCTGGTGCCAGTGAGTGAAATGGTAGAAAGATGGGAAAAAATAGATCTGAGTTTAGATCTACTCTTTTGTAGCATGAGCTCCCCCAAATGGAGAGGAAGTCTCCCTTCCCTTAGAGTTTTGGCTCTTGCAGTCTCCTGTTGGTAGCCACTGTAACAGCTGCCACCACTGCTGTGGGATATCTTGGAGTCCAAGGCATGAGAGAATGGACAAAAATGAGAGGAAAAGACCCGAGAGGATTCCTGCATTCTCTCTAAGCTTTAGGAGTTCATTTTCCTGCAGTTCCAGCCACAAATAGAAGGTTCCTACACCTGTATCTGAACCACAGTGCTCCCTTCCAGATTTGAGGCTGCACTGGATTCAGGCTGGGGATGTTGCTGAAGGAAAAGGAAATGCTGACTTGTTGACAATTTGAATTCTGGTATTCTTCCCCAGTTAACCTTTTCCAGAGTCCTCAAAGAGTTACATCATCTGTTTTGTTCAAAGTTTATAGCTGTGTTCAATTGGAGAGAAAGGGCAATGTGTATTTATCCTATCTCACCCAGAACTGGAATTTTATTAAGTTTTCAGAGATCTTATATATTCTGGAGCCAAGTCCTTTATCACATACATAATTTGCAAATATTTCCCCCAGTCTGTGGCTTATTTTTTATTTTCTTAACAATGTCTTTTTATGAACGGAAGTGTTACATTTCGATGTAGTACAATTTGTCAAATTTTTCTTTTATGGATTGTGTTTTTGAGGTAAAATCTTTAAAAAGTCACAAAGGTTTTTCTTTTTTGTTTCTTTTTTTGACAGGATCTCACTCTGTCACCCAGGCTGAAGTACAGTGGCATGAACATGGCTTACTGCAGCCTCTAACTCCTGGGCTCAAGTGATCCTCTTGCCTGAGCCTCCTGTGTAACTGGAACCACAGGCACCGGCTGCCATGCTCAATTAATTTTTAAATTTGTGTAGATAGGAGATCTCGCTATGTTGCCCAGTCTGGTCTTGAACTCCTGGCCTCAAGCAGTCCTCCCGCCTTAGCCTCCCGAAGTACTGGTATTATAGGATTGTGCTACCATGCCTGGCCTTTCCATGTTTTATTCTAGAAGTTTAATAGATTTTGGTTTTATGCCTATGATTAATCCTGTGTTTTGTATATGGAATGAGACATAAATTGAAGTACATTTATTTGGAGATGGATATCAAATTGTCTAGCACCATTAACAAAAAGAGTTTTTCAAAAGTCTTTTCTACACTGACTGCTTTTACATTTTTGTAAAAAAATCAGTTATCCATATATTTGTGGTTTTATTTTAGTACTCTATTCTGTCCCATTGATCTATTGATCTATTTATCTCTTTTATTGTGGTAAAATTTACTAATATATTTTTCATTTTAACCATTTATAATTGTACAATCAGTGGTATTAAATACATTCACAGTGTTGTATACCATCCTCACTATCTATACACAATTTTTTTTCACTGGTCTCAACATAAACTCTGTACTCATTAAATAATAAATCCTTATTTTCTCCTCTCCCAGCCTTGGTAACCTATACTCTATTTTCTGTCTCTATGAATTTACCTATTCTAAGTATTTCATGTTAGTGGAATCAAACAATATTTGTTCTTCTGTGTTTGGTTTATTTCACTTAACATAATGTTTTCAAGAGCCATCTGTGTTGTAGAATATATCTAAAAAATCCCTTATATGACTAAATATTTTATTATATGCATACGCCACACTTTATTTATCCATTCATCTGTGGATGGGCATGTGGGTTGTCTCCACCTTTTGGCTGTTGTGAATAGTGCTGATGTCAACATTTACCCAACTATCTGTTGAGTCCTTGCTTTTATTTCTTGTAGATATATGCCTAGAGGTGGACTTGCTATGTCATATGGTAGTTGTATGTTTAACTTTTGAGGGTCTGCCAAACTATTTTTCAGAGTGGCTGCTCCATTTTACATTTCAATTAGCAATGCACAAGGAGTCCAATTTCTCCAAATCCCTATCAACATTTATTTTCTAGCTTAAAAAAATTATAGGCATCCTAGCATGTGTGAAACGGCATACCATTGTGGTTTTGATTTGCATTTTTCTAATGACTAATGATGTTGGACTTCTTTTCAGGTGCTTGTTGGCCATTCATATACCTTCCTTGGAGAAACGTCTACTGAAGTCCTTTGCACAGTTTTAATAGGGGTTTTATTGTTGTTGCTGTTGACTTATAGGAGATGTTTATATATTATAGTTATCTCCCTATCAGATGCATGATTTGCAAATATTTTCTCCCATTCTATAGGTTTTCATTTTCTTGATAGTATCCTTTGATGCATGAAAGTTCTCAATTTTGATGAAGTCAAATTTATTTTTTTCATTTGTTGCCTGTGCATTTGGTGTCACAGCCACTGAATTTTGCCAAATTCAATGTCATGAATATTTTTTCCTCCAATTTTTTTTCTTCTAAGAATTTTACAAGTTAGCTTTTAAGTTTAGGTATTCGACTATTTTAAGTCAATATTTGTGTATGGTGTAAGATAAGGGTCCAAGTTCATTTAATGTGTAGAGATCAAATTTTCCTAGTACCATTTGTTGAAAAGACTGTCCTTTCCCCCATTGAATGGTCTTAGTACACATGTCAAAAAAATTGACCATGTATCCAAGAGTTTATCTCTAGGCTCTCTATTCTACTCCATTGGTCTACATGTCTGTCCTCATGCCAGTACTATTACTCTAACTTCATAGTAAGTTCCACAGTTGGGAAATGTGAGTCCTCCAACTGTACTTTTCTTTTTCAAGATTATTTTGGCTATTTGGGACCCCTTGCAATTCCATATAAATTTGAAGATTATTTTTCCATTTTTAGGAATAAGATTGTTGAAATTTTGATAAGAGATTGCATTGAACATGGAGATTGCTTTGGTAAATATTGATACCTTAACAATGTTAAGTCTTTCTATCCAAGAGCCTGGATGTCTTTTTATTTATTTAGGTATTCCTTAGTTGCTTTCAGCAATGTTTTGTAGTTTTCAGTGTAGAAGTCTTTCACCTCCAGGGTTAGATTTATTCCTATGTATTTCTTTTAGATGCTATTGTAAATCAAATTGCTTCATTAGTTTCATTTTTGCATTGTTCATTGCTGGCATGTAGACACAACACTTTTTTTTTTTGATTAATCTAGTACTCTGCAACTTAGCTAAATTTATTTATTAGCTCTATATCTTTCATGTGGATTCTTCAGGATTTTCTATATTTAGGGTCATATCATCTGCAAATAGAGATCGCTTTACCTCTTCCTTTCCAATTTGGATGTTTTTTATTTCTTTTGTCTAGTAGCTCTGGCAAGAACTTCCAATACAGCATTGAAGGGCAGTGATCAAAGAGGATATACTTATTTTGTTTCTGATCTTAGGGCAGAAGCTTTCAGTCTTTCACCATTGAATGTGATGTTAACCATGGGTTTTTCATAATTATCCTTTATCATGTCCCCTATTTCTAGTTTTCTGAGAGTTTTATTAAAAAAGGATGTTGGATTTTGTAAAATGCCTTTCTGCATCAATTGAGATGATCATGTGGTTTTCTTCCTTTGCTTTATTAATGTGATGTATTATATTGGTTGATTTTCTTATGTTGAACCACTCTTCCATTCCTGGAATAAATCTTACTTAGTCATAGTAAATAATACTTGCTAATATGCTGTTGGATTTAATTTGTTAATATTATGTCGAGGATTTTTTTTTCACCTATAGTCATAAGGGACACTGGCCTGTAGTTTTTTCTTCTTGTGATGTTTTTATCTGGTTTTGGTATCAGGGTAATGCTGGCCTTGTATAAGGAGTTAAGAAGTGTTTCCTCCTCTTCACTTTTTTGGAAGAATTTGAGAAAGATTTGTGTTAATTCTTCTTTAAATGTTTGATGGGTTCATCAGTGAAGCCATCTGGTCTAGGACTTCACTTTTTTTGGGAGGTTTTTGATTACTATTTCAATCTCTTTATTTGTTATAGTTTTGTTAATATTTTCCATTTCTTTTTTAGTCAATTTAAATAATTTGTGTGTTTAAAGGAATTTATTCACATCTTCTAGGTTCTCTAACTTGTTTGCTTACAATTGTTCATAGTAGTCACATAGTCCCTTTCATCTCTGTAAAGTCAGTAGCAATGTCTCCACTTTCATTTTCAATTTTAGTTATTTGCATTTTCTCTTTTTTTGTCAGTCAAGCTAAAGGTTTGCAAATTTTGTTCATCTTTGCAAAAGACCAACTTTGAGTTTCATTGATTTTCTCTATTCTCTGTTTTGTTTATTTCTGCTCTAATTCTCACTATTTCCTTCCTCCTACTAGTTTTGTGTTTCATTTGCTCTTCTACTTCAAGTTTCTATGGTATAAAGTCAGGTTATTGATTTTAGATCTTCTTTTTTAATGTAGACATTCATAGCTATAAATTTCCCTTTAGCACTGCTTTTACTGCATCCCATAAGTTTTGTTGTGTTTTTGTCTCTAGGTGTTTTATAATTTCTTTTGTGCTGCTTTTGCCTGTGACTCATTGGTCGTTTGAGTGTTTTGTTTAATTTTAACATATTTGTGAATTTTCCAGTTTTACTTCTGTTACTGATTTCTGTTGTGGTCAGAGAAGATACTTTGTGTGATATGTATTTTTAAAATAGATTGAGACTTATTTTGTGGCCTAACATATGGTCTGTCTAAGAGAATGTCCTACGTGTGCTTGAGATGAATGTTTATGCTGATGTTGTTGGGTAGTATGTTCTTTATATGTGTTAGATGTAATTAGTTTATTGTGTTGTTCATGTCCTCTATTTATCTTCTATCTGTTTGTTCTATCTGTTATTGAAAGTGGGTGAATGAAGTTTGCTACCATTGTTGTAGAACTATATCTCTCTTCAATTCTGTCAAGTTTTGCTTCATAAATTTTGAAGGTCTATTATTAGGTGTGTAAATACTTATAATTGTTATATCTTCATGCTGTATCGACTTTTCTTATAATATAATATGTTTCTGTTTGTCCTTGGAAACTTTTTTGATTTAAAGTCTGTTTTGTCTGATACTAGTACAGCCACCCCAGCTGTCTTTTGGTTACTATTTGCATTGAATCATCTTTTTCAATTCTTTCACTTTTGATCTCTTTGTATCTTTGAATGTAAAGTGAGTCCTTCATAGACAGCATATAGTTAGATTCTAGAATTTTTTTTTTTTGTCAATCTGTCTTTTCTTTGGACACTTTATTTATATTTAAAGTAAGTACTGATAAAGAGGGATTTCTATTTTGCTATTTGTTTTCTATATGCCTTATAGGATTTTATTTTGTACCTCATTTCCTCTATTACTGCCATCTTTTGTGTTTAGCTTACTTTTTGTAGTAAATGTTTTGATTCTCTGATCATTTCCATTTATGTATATTCTACAGGTATTTTTTGTGTTTACCATGAGAATTACATTTAACATCCTAATGTTATAACAATCTCATTTGAATTTATACTAACTTAACTTCAGTAGCATACAAAATATCTGCTCCTATATTGCTCCACTCCTCCCTTTCTATTGATGCCACTAATTACATCTTTATACATTGTGTGCCCAATAATAGGCTAATCTTGTAAAAAGTTCTTTCTTCGCTGTCCTAAAGAACCAAGGAAGGAAGTGTTCCCTCGTGGACCACTGCTTTAAAGGATCAGCAGAATGTTACTTAGCTCAGAGTAATGTCACAGTGGGCAAACCCTAAAGAATATGGATAATCAGAAGGATAAAATTTAGGCTATTTGGGCAGCCACATTGTCTGACTTGAAGATATTCCTTCCAGAACTGAACTCCTGATGTCTCTGGGTTTTGTTTTCACTAAAGATAAGTCCCTTTTTCCCAGGGGATAGTCTCTATTTTGGTCTATCTTCAACTGTATGCAGACTGCAATTTGGGGCTAGCACACAGAAGGCAACATGCTCCTCATCCTTGGGAGTGTGTTCTTGCCGAGTGTACTCAAAAGACATACAAAGATGAATGAATCATAGGCGATCCCAGTTCCCTAGGGACTGTAAGTTTGTGCAGCTGCTCACAACTAACTTACCTTAACATAGAATAATGTATGGCTCTCTCTTATTGGTGCCTAGGGCATTTTGCCTTGTCCCTCAAGAGCAGCATTTTATGTGATTCCTTTTTCCTTCTCTACTGCATCTGTGTCCAACACGTTTGCTGAATTATTGTATTGGTTGGGACATTTGTAGGTTCCCTACAATTTACCTCTAGGAGGATTATTTGAATCTAACAAATACATATGCAAATATATGTTTATACTTTTGCAAACTTGATATGTATAAGTAGTTCCTAGACCAGTGATTTTCAGACATTGCTATTCATCAGAATCACCTGAGGAAGCTTCCCCAAACCCAGATTCCTACGTTCCAACCACAAAGATTATTTTAATGAGTCTTAGGTGGAAGCCAGGAATCTACATTTTCAAAAGCTACCCAGGCAATTCTGATATGCAGTCAGCATAGAGAACCACAGCCCTTTGACTACCTAAGAACATTTAGTAGTTAAAAAAAGTTATATAAACTGCCTTCTATTCTTTAGGGAGATTCTATGTTAGGATAGCATACAGTCAAGAACACTACCAGTGCAGCCACTTCCTAGCTGTTATCTTTAGACAAATTACCTAGTCGTTCAGAGCTTCAGTTTATTGATGTGTAAAGTAGGAGATATAGGTTTACCATAAGGATTTATGTAAAGCCTTAGCACAGTAGCTGTACCGTAGCACACGATAAATGTTGGCCAGATTTATTCTGCTGTACACATGAGCCACTGGATTTGTCCGGATGCAGAAGTCTACTACAGTACACCTTCTTGAGCCAACTCTTGGGAAAGCGGGGGAGGTTTCCTGGCCCCACAGAAAGTGCAGGATACTAAAGCCAAGTGACAGGGAGGGGATTTACTCTTGGCGCGCACTTGCTCGCAGGGCTCGGGTTGTTGCTCCGCGCGCTTCCACCAGGGGCCGCTCGAGCTACCCAAGCTCCCTGCGCCTACCTGGCGGCGCCCCCCGCGCGTGCTCACTAGGAGCAGCGCGCGCTGCGGAATCGCCGGAGCCACCCCCGCCTTAGGCCGCCGCTCCCCAAGCGACTGCCCAAGCTAAGCCTCGGTGGCTGGATACGGGAGCGCTTTAGGGACAAAAATCCTCCCTCCATTGTGGTCTGCATTCCTCCGGTCCCTGAGCAACTCTGGGGCGGGAAGTATTAGCGTCTTCGTTGCGCTGCAGCCGTGGAGGAAGGAGGAGGCCGATCCCGGGGCGGAGTTCGGGCGGACTCGGGCTAGACCGAGCGAGACGCCGCCGCTGCCCGGATGTTGCGATGGCTGATCGGGGGAGGCCGAGAACCGCAGGGACTGGCCGAGGTAAACCCCGGGCGGGCCTGCTCTGCGCCCGCGGAGGCCAAGTTTGTCGGAGGGGCGGCTTCGTTTCTGTACTGCCTCTCAGGGTTCTGACCGCGGGGACACGGGTGGAGGCGGGGCTGGCTGCTGAGCTCGCGCAGTGAGCTATTCTCGGGCCGGCGGGGGCCGAAGGCGGGCTGGCCAGAGCTCCTCGGACCCGGCGGGCCCCCTGCGCACCCTGGAGCTGCAGATCCCCGGCCAGGTCCCACGGCTGTTCGAATCGTGAGACCCTGGCTCTAGGACGCTCAGCTGGTCAGCAGTCCTGTTGGGACCTGTGACAGCTTACGGCTTCTGGCTATCGAAACCATCTTCATTTCCGCTTACAAAGTATTCGATTTAGCTAGAAACGAACGAGTTTTGACCGCAGCTTTCCACTTTTGGTTTCCTTGAATTGGTGCCTCCTCCTATCATCAACTGATACTTGCTCAGGGAACTTAAAAGTAATTTACTTACCCAAGAACCGAAAAAGGATATAATTATTTTTAAAAAGTAATAATTTGCTTCAAGGTCAAAAACATGATTTTCTAATGAACTGCTGTTGGTTTCATAGTCACACTTTCTTCATGGGCCCAATAATTGAAAAGACCGTGTGTAATGAGATTTTACATTTGAAATGTGAATAAAATAATTTTTCCAATCTTGAAAATGTTGAGGTCTGGAATTTATTTACTATGCCACATAAGCACAGAATTTGTCAATTACATTTTATTTCTCATAAGTAATTGTTTTGATTGTTAAAAGTAAGAAATTGTTGAGAGTAGTCAGTCTTCTCAATTTTAACTTCCTCATGTCTTTGCAGTTGAGGGTATTGTCTCTTTTAAAGTTTCTTATTTCAGATCAATCCTAAATCCTTGAGATTGTGGAATAATTATGGATTACTGAATAGCCGTGTATGGTATATATGGCAATTTGGATAATCTGTTTTAACCTGGTTCTTTGGTTAGTCATGTAATTTGATTAACTAGTTCTCCCATTCCTGGCAAGTTTTCGTTGGAAGAGAAGCAGTTTATACAATTTTCAAATTTCTCACCAGAACCTCTCCTAGAAGGAAGGCAGAATAATACAAAATTACTGCTTTGTGGTGGATTTTTTTTGTAAAACATTTATACATATTTTAAATTTATATATATATTTTTAATAAAGATGCTTCAGTTGTATAACTGCTGTGAACTTGTACATTATTAGAACCTATGATTTTCCCTGATTTATGCAAGAACTTTGTATGCAGGCTTCTCGTTTAAGCAGTGGTTCTCAAATGGGGTGATTTTGCCCCGCAGGAGACACTTAGCAGTGTCTGGAGACATTTTTGATTGTCATACCTTGCAGAGGGTCAGTTGTATTGGCATCTAATGTGTATAGACCACGGATGCTGCTAAATATTCTACAATGCATAGGACAGCCCTCAATAACAAAGAATTACCTGGGCTGGGCGTCGTGGCTCACGCATGTAGTCTCAGCATTTTGGGAGGCTGAGGCAGGCGGATCACTTGAGGTCAGGAGTTCAAGACCGGCCTGGCCAACATGACGAAACCCGGTCTCTACTAAAAATACAAAAATTAGCTGGGCATGGTGGCGCGGTCCCAGCTACTCAGGAAGCTGAGGCAGGGACAGGCAGAGATTGCAGTGAGCTGAGATAGTACCATTGCACTTCAGCCTGGGTGACAGGGCAAGACTCTGTCTTTAAAAAAAAAAAGAAAAAATTATCTGGCCCAAAATGTCAGCATCAAGTTTGAGAAATCCAGAGTTGAGTTTATTGAATTAATTGAGTCTAAATGATTTCATGCCTTCCTTTATTCACTTAGCAAACATGTATTGAGTGCTTGTAATGGATGAGGCACTGTTTTAAGTCTTTGATTTGCAGTTTTGTTTCCGCCACATTTTAACTGATAAACATGCATTCTAAAATGTTGAGTTGGATTGGCCCATTAATTTTTTAAAGTCGGGTTTAATAGGATACAAATTACATAAAATAAAATTCACCCTTTTTGTAAATTTATTGTGATTTGAAAATACTGAAATTTGTGATACGATTTGTGGTAAGAGAAGTGTTTTATATTTTGTTTTTGTTTTTTTAGAGGAGGCCCCTTAACAGATCTAAAAATACAAAATAAAGCTTAAATATCCGAGAAAGGGTCAATACAATGAACTCCTTTTCTAAAGAGCTTATAGACATGTAAAAGGAAGACTTACCAAGGAGAAGTGTTTTACGTGGAATTGGCAGTTGTTTAGTTGATTTTGGAAGAAGTAATACTTAGTATTAGAACATGATATCTTAAGGCTTTTAAAATCTTGTGTTCTTAGATGTATACCATGCAGTTACAGTCCAATATGATCTTACAAATCATTTTATCTCTTTTTTTGTCTCTTGTTCTTTGCTTTTTTTTTCCAATACAAGAAATCTCCTTTACAGACAATAGGTGAAGAACAAACCCAGAACCCCTACACTGAGTTGCTTGTACTGAAAGCTCACCATGATATTGTACGATTTCTGGTACAGTTAGATGACTACAGGTAAGAAACTCTAGTGTCTAATTGTTGTTTGGGAAATTGACTATTTTAGGGAATTTTATGTTAAAAATAAACACCTTTAAAATTAATACATCTTTACTAAAAATTTTGAAACTGTGATAATTAGTAACAGTAGAAATTGAAATTGGCCTTTGCATCTTGATGAAATATGTATCTGGACTCTTTTTTGCCCAAAGTCAGGGTGTCATGACTGGTGATTTGAGGGTTATGTTTGTTTGTTTGCATTCTCAGAAATATTCTTGTTAGTTTAAAAGAAGTATATGACTTTAAAATTTAGGTATATTGAGGAGAACCTGAATTTGAGAAACAAATATGATAAATGTTTAAGTATCAGGTACCTACCAGGAATTTTTTTTTTTTAAAGAAAGAAAGAAAAAGAAAAGAAAGGAGAGAAAGAGAGAAAGAAAGAAAAAAAGAGAAAGAAAGAAAAAGAAGAAGAGAAAGAGGGAGAGAGAACGGGAATCTTGCTCTATTGGCTAGGCTAGAATGCAGTCTAAAAATGGGTATCAAAAACCTCTTTTATACCAATAATTGTGTTATACAATGGAGACAGGAAGGAATAAGGGAGGAAAATAACAAACAAGCAGCCAACCAGTATTTCATTTAAACCTGTGAAATGCTATGCAATTGCTGAGGAGTGATTTACCTCCAGTCATGTGGTCATTTTTAGAATACGTGTGATGTGATACTGAGAAAAATATATGTTTTGTGGATTTGGGGTGGAGAGTTCTGTAAATGTTTATTAAGTTTACTTGTTCCAGGTCTGAGTTCAAGTCCTGGGTATCCTTGTTAATTTTCTGTCTCATTGATCTGTCCAATATTGACAATGTAATGTTAAAGTCTCCCACTATTGTTGTGTGGGAGTCTAAGTCTCTTTGTAAGTCATTAAGAACTTGCCTTATGTATCTGGGTGCTCCTGTATTGGGTGCATATATATTTAGGATCGTTAGCTCTTCTTGTTACATTGATCCTTTTACCATTATGTAATGTCCTTCTTTGTCTCTTTTGGTCTTTGTTGCTTTAAAGTCTATTTTATCAGAGACGAGAATTGCAACTCCTGCTTTTTGTTGTTGTTGTTCTCCGTTTGGTTAGTAAATCTTCCTCCATCCCTTTGTTTTGAGTCTTTGTGTATCCTTGCATGTGAGATGGTCTGGATGCAACATGCTGATGGGTTTTAGCTTTTTATCCAATTTGCCTGTCTATGTCTTTTGATTGGGGGATTTAGTCCATTTAAATTTAGGATTAATATTGATATATGTGAGTTTAATACTGCCATTTAATACTAGCTGACTGTTTTGCCCATTAGTTGATGTAGATTCTTCATTAGGGTGATGTTCTTTGTCTTTTGGTATGTTTTTGGAATGGCTGATACTGGTTGTTCCTTTCTGTATGTAGTGCTTCTTTCAGAAGCTCTTGTAAAGCAGGCCTGGTGGTAATGAAATCTCTGAGTACTTGCTTGTTTGTAAAAAATTTTATTTTTCCTTCACTTATAAAACTTAGTTTGGCTGGATATGAAATTCTGGGTTGAAAGTTCTTTTCTTTAAGGATGTTGAATATTGGCCCCCACTCTCTTCTGGCTTGTAGGGTTTCTGCTGAGAGATCTGCTGTGAGTCTGATAGGCTTCCCCTTGTGGATAACCTGACCTTTCTCTCTGGCTGCCCTTACTATTTTCTCATTCATTTCAACCCTGGTGAATCTAACAATTATGTGCCTTAGGGTTACTCTTTTTGAGGAATATCTTTGTGGTGGTCTCTGTATTACCTGGAGTTGAGTATTGTCCTGTCTTGCTAGGTTAGGAAAGTTGTCCTGGATAATATCCTGAAGAATATTTTCCAGCTTGGATTCATTCTCTTTGTCACACTCAGGTACACCTATCAAACGTAGATCAGGTCTTTTCACGTAGTCCCATATTTCTTGGAGACTTTGCTCATTCCTTTTTACCCTTTTTTCTCTAATCTTGTCTTCTCGTTTTATTTCGTTAAGTTGGTCTTCGACCTCTGAAATCCTTTCTTCTGCTTGATCAATTCGACTGTTAAAACTTGTGCATACTTCACGAAGTTCTCGTATTGTGTTTTTCAGCTCCATTAATTCACTTATATTCCTCTCTAAATTGTCTATTCTTGTTAGCATTTCATCAAACCTTTTTTCAAGGTTCTTAGTTTCTTTGCATTAGGTTAGAACATGTTCTTTTAGCTCACAGAGGTTTCTTATTATCCACCTTCTGAAGCCTGATTGTGTCAATTCATCACACTCATTCTCCACCAGGCCTTGTTCCCTTGCTGATGAGGAACTGCAATCCTCTGTAGGAGGAGAGGCATTCTGATTTCAGGTGTTTTCAGCCTTTTTGCACTGGTTTCTTCCTATCTTTGTGGATTTATCCACCTGTCCTCTATGTAATTGCTGACTTTCAAATTAGGTATCTGAGTGGACGTCCAGCTTGTTGGTAATGAAGTTTTTTCTGTTTTAGTTTTCTGTTTTTAGTTTTCTTGTTAGTTTAAAAGAAGTGTATGACTTTAAAATTTGGGTATATTAAGGAGAACCTGAATTTGAGAAACAAATATGATAAATGTTTAAGTATCAGCTACCTACCAGGAGTGTTTTATTTTTAGTGGAAGATAAGGATTTAATCCAAAGTTTTTGTTATTGATGAAACCACTTTAAAATGTACATTATTCTGTACCTCCTTGCTAACATCTATAATAACTGTATTCAATATATTTGCAAATAGAGATGAAGGTATATAGGTTTTAGGACTGTAGACTATTATTGATCTGTATATCTGTATATTAAGCCTATATTCAACTATATATTTATCCTTTATGGCATGTTTCACCTTAACAATTACATAATTAATGGTGTAAGTCAATATTTTCTTCCTCTCTAAAACGTAAGCTTCATGAGAATAAGGCTATGTTTTTCTTATTCACCACATATTTTTAGTACCTAGTACAGTGCCTTACATGTAGCAGATAATTCGCAGATGGTGGCTGAGTGAATGAATGACTCCCCAGACTACTAAGCATCCACGTTGGATGCCATCCTAATCCCCCAACCTCATTTCTGTTGTCTTCTAGTTTTTCCACTTTCATCTCTACTTTTCTCTTTTGCCTTTGCTGTTTTTTTCCTTTCGTTTTTCACTCCATGGATGAGTGCTACTGTGATTATTCCTAACTTTGACTACCACTTCTGCTGTATATTAACCTTGTTTTTTCTCTGCTTTTTTAAAAAAATTAAATTTTACTTTTTTAAATAGAGACAGGATCTCACTATATTGCCCAGGCTGGTCTCAAACCGGTGGGCTAAAGCTGTCTTCCCACCTCGGTCTCCCAAAGTGTTGCGATTACAGGCATGAGCCACTGTGCTCCGCCTTCTCTCTGCTTTTTAAATGTCATTGGTATTTAGTTGCTTTTACTAAATGCTGTACTGTTAGTTCTGATACAACTTGGAGTTCAGTCAAATTCCACAGGTGAAGGATCTGTACAATACCCCTCACCAGAGACACTGGCTGCAAGCTCTGTATGGGTTTGTAAGCTGTCTGCATTTCCAACTGCTGGCTACAAATCCCCACTGTCCTCTCAGGTCTGATAATTCACTAGAAGGACTCACAGAACTGAGAAAAGCACTATATGTAGGATTACAGTTTTATTATAAAAGATAGAAATCGGGACCGGCCAAATGAAAGGATGTATATAGGGCGATGCGAGGTCCAGGGCGTCCCACCTGCAAAGCTTCCGTGTCCTAAAGACTCCTTGCCCTCTTGGCACATCAGTGTGTATCACCAATGAGTGAGCACACTTGAGCTTTGGGTATCCAATGCTTTCATTAGTAGGCATGATTGTTTGAATCACTGGTCACATAATTGAAGTCAGTCTTCAGTCCCTGCCGCCCCCGACCCTGGCTGGTAGCACAAAGCCCAAACTTTTAAATCACGTGGTTCATTTTTCCAGCTTGGCCAGCCCCTTTCCTGATGTTATCTCAGGGCCCACTGTGAGTTGTTCGGTTAGCATAAACTCAGGTGTGGTCCAAGGGATCCACCATGAATAATGAAGACATTCTTACCACTTGGAAAATCCCAAGGGTTTAGAGACTCCCTTCTAGGAACCAGAGACAAAGCCCAGCAAAATTATTATACAATACTGTGCTGCTTAACTTTTTCTTAAAAAGATTTGTCTCATATATATTATTGGCCTGTCAGCCCTGTTTTTCTGTTGTGATGCAAGTCAACCAAATGATGACGTTAAACAGTTAATCATCTGCAGCCTCTTTTGGCAGTATTGTTGCTATGTCCTTAGAGACACTCCATTTATTTATTTAAGTGGTCATTTTTGTGGGGAACTAATTATTTCTGGAAACGTAGGATTTTGGAGAGCTAAAGTTTTCTTGTGCCATATTTTACCCTAGTAAGTTGCTAAAGAGAATCTGATAATTTTTTATAATCACTAACATTTGGGTGCTAAGGAATCCTAAAGTTACTTTGTCTAGTAAAGTTAAATAGTAAATACACAGTATGTGATCAGGTTGTGGACTTTAAATGTTTATCTAAGTTGTTAAGAGTCCATGTTCATTTTTACCTTTTCTCTGTAAAATATCCTCTTGGCTATTCCTATCCCATAGGAATAGTTAGAAGACGACTCTGTAGAAGAGGCCAGCCTATAGAACAATGGTTAGTGTACAAATGCTGACACGGTGGTGCTCACATATACTTTAGTTGTTTAACGATAAATATTCTGTAAAGAGTAAAAAGCCATACGTGAGTATGTCAATTATCTATTGCTGTATCAGATATCACGCCCAACTTAATGGCTTAACACAACCCCATCTATTTAGCTCATTATTCTGCAGGATGGCAATTTAGGCTAGGCTCAGCTGGGTGAGTCTTTCTTTGCACTAGGAGCTAAATTCACTTATGCCTCTGTCAGCTGTTAAGATTGGTGGGGACTGGCTGCTTCACGAAGGCCTTAGCTGAAATGACTGTGGTCTCCCTCCACGTGGTTTCTCAGGTGCTTGTTCGCATAATGATTGTGGAGTTCTAATAGCAGCAGGACAAGCCCCAAAGTAAGACATTTTTCAAGTCTCAACTTGCATCGTGTTTGCTGCTGTTTCATCAGCCAAAGCAAGTTAGGAGCTGGTACAAATTCAGTGAGTTGGTAAAGAAACTTGACCTCTTAGTAGAAGTAACTAAGTCCTATTGCTAATGGTGGTGGGAATATTGGAAGAGGGAATAATTTGTGGCCAGTTTGCAGTCTATCACAGTGAATCTAAGACAGATGAAAAAGCTTTTGGCTTTTGTAATTCAGTGATGATACGACTTCATGATTCACATTTAATTCTTTGAAAAGTCATTTTCAAAATTTCCATATAATTAAGTATGAAGTTTTTCAGTCATTTGCTGACCTGTGGAACTTGCAGTCTGTGTGTTGTTTTTAAAAATTTAATTTTATAATGTACTAAAAAAAAAAAGTCATTCTTGATAAGAAGGACACAGGAAAATCTACAAAATATAAACATATGAACAGAATTAACAACTGAATGTTTTTACTCTTAATAGTTTAGAATTATCATTACCATTGCATATGTACATTATGCATTGTCAGATTAGAGAAATACCTTTCCAGTTTTAAAATTTTATATCATTATACATTTTTTGTTTCTTATTTAGTTTTTGAAGACATTACACTGGGTTTTTTTGGTCAGCTGTTATAATCCAGGTTTCACGCTTCAAGTCTTTAGATAATATCATCTTATTGAAAATTTTGCAGAAGGATTTTCTTGTTTTCTCGGTGGCTCAGCTAAAATCAGTGAGTGGAAAATTTTCTCAGATTGGTTTTTGAAGATACCCAATAAATCCTGTATAACCTAACAGACAGCTGCCTTTTCTTTTCTTCTTTAGTATTTTTTGAACATGAAGTGAGGGTCATATTGATTGGGAGATCACTAAGAAGGCTAAGCCTCAGCAAGAGTCTTCCAAAAAATGGACTGTGCTAAAATTGCATGTAATACCCTAGCATTGGACACATTAAACTAAACTGGGTTCATAACACATTTTAAGAAGAGTTTTCTCTGTTGCTCATTTTACCATTCCTTACTCCTTCAGGAAACAGACAAGGTTATATAGGATGGTGATCATGACTGGAAAAGAATCAGATGACCCATGAAGTGCCAGACTGGAGAACAAAATGTGCCTCTGGGATGGTTGGTGAAGCTGCATATTCACAAGAAAGTAAATAAACTCAGTATAGTTTGATAGTCTACTAAAAATGAGCAATATGCCCATTTTTAAGGAAATACTCTCAAGCTAAACATATTCTTTCTTATACACTAACCTTCAATAATTTAGACCCTTCTAGTATCTGGGTTCTCTGGGAAGCAGATAGTATAGTTTAGATCCTTCTAATATCTGGATTCCCTGGGAAGGAGACACTAAAATGGGGTTACGTGTGCAATAGGTTTATTTAGAGAGAAAGCCAATGAAAGAAGGGAGGAAGCAGAATTGGACAAGGGGAGCTATCTCAGACTCTTATGCAGATGTGGCAAAGTCTCTGCCAGTCCAATGGGGACCGCTGGAGGAAAGGTTACTTTTTAGAGTTCTCTGCTGGATTTAAATAACTAGGGCTTTGTACTACTGCCTTGCTTAGTTATTTGTTGAGGGTCCTCCACTAAGAACATGCACCTGGCTTCTACCATCTTGCTTAAATCCCAGTGACTAGGAGCCAACTGAGCTAGCATAACTTTGGCTTGAAAGTGGAAATGGATGCTGAAGTCAAAAGCCAGAGGCAGTCAAATAACTATATTCCTGAGAGGAAAAACAGCTGGGCAGCGAGTCCTCTCTTGAAAAGCAGGTCTGGAAGGTAGGTGTTGGTGTCTGCCACACTTCCATAGTTGTAAGTTGGTCTGTTTTATTTTTAATTTACATGAACACACTCATGACTATGTCTTTGGGTAACTTTTTTAGAAACTGTAAGTATGCCATTGGTTAATAGTTATTCAATGGCTTAAAAGTTAATGTTGTTTTTCGAGCTATTAACATACTTACGCCTGGAAAAAAAAGTATAAGCAGAATCCTTTTTATGACAAATTCCAACAGCTGCAATACTAATAACAGACTACATATCTGGCAGTTTTTTTAAGCACTTATATCTCGTGTGACATTGACTTTAAACAGCTTTATTTATTATAATAAATTTTACTAAAATCTCTTAACCAAATAACTTTTCTATTTCTAAAACCCCTAAATCACCGTGTGTGGTGAATGTGTTGATTGAATTTCTGTTGTTTTGGATCGTGCCCTGAATCAAGTAGGGAATTGCAGCAGTGTCATCATCACACAGATGCATGTGCCACCCTCACTGCCTTTCTCTTTATTTCTAATAATTTTGTCCTTTAGGCTGTGTTTTGGAGTTGAGCTGAATTTTGTTTAGTTGAATAAGATGTTGCAAGGTTTGGGAGGATGACAGGAGTGAGTGGAAAGGTAATTACTGCTTCTTGCAGTAGCATAGAATCAAATTTTGGAATAAAGACAGCAAGTGTCTAAGAGTATTTCAGTTTCAAATTCATCACCTTAACAGTAAAATTCTATAATTTCTAGATAAAATCCATCTCTCTCAACTACAAAATACCCTTACTAAGCATTTGAAAATTATTGTCTTGCCCATCTTTAAAATGTAGCTCTAAAAATCCATCTGGGCAACTTGAGCATAGATAAAGGAAAACCTTTAATGAATTCCAACATATCACATGCATTTAAATCCATGTGTTCATAATGATACTTAAAAAGAGAACTCACCAGTTACCTTTGGAGAATGCTAGGGAACTAACTCATTATTTTGAAAATTGGTACATAAAGGGGCAGAGTCAAGATCTATACTGCCTTTCTTACATAAACTGTGTCTTGGGATCAGTAATAATGAGAAGAAATTTCTCTTTACAGAAGAATTCAAGCTAGGGAGAATGATAGAGTTAGAATATTGTAATTTTGCAACCTCTAATGTATAGAGGAGGAAAAAAGCACTTTTCTTCTATCCATCTTAGATTCATTGACCAGGGCTCTAAATTAGATTTTTTCTTCTATAATTTAGATAGACAAAAGACAGTTAATGAGAGAAAAACAAGTGTATCAATGCATACATTGCTGACACACACACACACACACACACACACACACACACAGGAGTACTCACAGTAATGCATAGGGATGGTTAAAACTTGGGCTTAGGCTGGATACAGTGACTCAGGCCTGTAATTCCAGCATTTTGGGAGGCTGAGATGGGAGGATTGCTTGAGCTTAGGAGTTTGAGGCTAGCCTGAAGAACATGGCAAAACCTTGTCTCTATAAAAAATACAAAAATTAGCTGGGTGTGGTAGGCACACCCGTGGTCCTTGCTACTTGGGAGGCTGAGGTGGGAGGATCACCTCAGCCCAGGAGGTTGAGGCTGCAGTGAGTTGTGATTGGGACTGTTGCACTGTAGCCTTGATGACTAAGACTCTGTCTCAAAAAAGAAAAATAAAACTTGGGCTTATATAGCATCTTAGCAGAACAATAAATTTGTTGCGTGACAAGACAAAGGAAATGGACTTTGAGTTTCTTGGGGTGGCAAATTGTGAGAAGGCAAATATATGAGGTGGGGGTACTTTTACAAGGGTGATTTTGTATGGCTTTTTTTTCAGGTAGAAGTGGGGAGGGCAGAGCTCATTCTATGCCTGCTTTTTCTCAGCTGCCTTAAGCGGAAAATAATCATTATGTTGGAGTGGCATAATTTGGGATTACATGCTCTGAACCCCTTCAAATGAAATAATGAATTTAGGCAATGATTATTGGTGGCCTAATTAATAACATATACACACACAAGACAGTCAGAAATTATGTTTCCTGATGGAGTATGCAAACTGCCTCTGGGGTGGTCTTACCAAAAAGTCAGATTTGAATCTTATTTATTCTCTGGATTTAACTGTCAATTAATGAAATATAGAGGACAGAGGTTTGTTTTGGATAGCAACACAGGAAAGTAGCCAGCAAAATCCAGGCTGTGAGAACTCGACAAGATGGGTGACTTTTTTTTCAACAAATAAATTGCAAGGAAAAATAGATGTAGAATAAATCATTAGAATAAAAGAGATAATTAGAGATATATCAACCAAGTATACTATATAAGCCTTATTTGGATCCTGCTTCTAACTGTTTAAAAAATTATGATCAGGTAAATTTGACATTAAGGAAGTAAATGTTAACGTAGGTGTGATGTAAAAGAGCCCTTAGAGATGTATTCTGAAATATTTACTGATGAAATGAAATACAGTGACTAGGATTTGCTTCAAACCAATCAGCAGGAGGATTGGATTGGGTACAAATAAGACAGTGTTGGCTCTAAGTTGATAATTATTGGAGACAGGCAGTGAGTACACATGGCTTTTTATTATACTCTTTTCTCCACTTTTGTATATGTTTAAATTCTCCATCATGTAAAGTTAAAGAACTATCTGTATTTGAAATAGAGGAAATAAAAATGCCAATTTAAAAGGTATTTTTGCCTCCGTATGAAATAAAATGTTTTCTTAGATATTACTAGTGTTCTTAGTGTTCAGTGGAGAACCACCCTTGTTTCCTTTTGAGAACGGAATTTGTTGAGAATAGAGGCAGGAATCATATAGATGAACATAAACATAGCAGCTTCATAAAGTAATAACTAATACAAAGCTGGATTACAGGATGTGGGGTTTTTTTTTTTTTTTTTTGAGATGGATTCTAGCTCTATCACCTAGGCTGGAGTGGAGTGGTACGATCTCGGCTCACTGCAACCTGTGCCTCCCGGGTTTGAGTGATTCTTCTGCCTCAGCCTCCAGAGTAGCTGGGACTACAGGCGTGCACTACCATACCCAGCTAATTTTTGTATTTTTAATAGAGATGGGGTTTCTCCATATTGGCCAGGCTGGTCTCGAACTCCTTACCTCGTGATCTGCCTGCCTCGGCCTCCCAAAGTACTGGGATTACAGGTATGAGCCACTGTGCCCAGCCAGGATGTGCCTTTATTATACAACCACAGTGGGTTTCCTTACACTTCACCCTGAGTCAGGTACACTTCTTCAGTGAATCCCCGGGGCAACTGAACAGTTGCAGGCCTCCCATTCAGATACAGGCTTATCTCAAAAATAAGAGCAGACCCATATGTTCCCTGTCTGTGAACATATGAATCTTCAGAAAACCCACAATGGGCTAGGTGCGGTGGCTCACACTTGTAATCCCAGCATTTTGGGAGGCTGAGGTGGGCGGATCACGAGGTCAGGAGTTTGAGACCAGCCTGGCCAACATGGTGAAACCCCATCTCTACTAAAAATACAGAAATTAACTGGATGTGGTGGCTTGCACCTGTAATCCAAGCTACTTGGGAGGCTGAGGCAGGAGAATCATTTGAACCCAAGAGGTGGAGGTTGAAGTGGGCTGCAGTTGTGCCATTGCACTCCAGCCTGGGTGACAGGGCGAGACTCTGTCTCAAAAAAAAATAATAATAATAATCCCTGAAAACTCACAAGGGTCTGAACTAAGCATGCCTAATTCATTGTCTCAAACAAATGGGGCAGAGAGAGACCAAGGATGTTTCTCTAGTAGTAGGAGTCCTCCACGGAAACTTGAGTGCAGGGAATGGAGGTTCATCTAATAGAAGTCACAGGTATTTTGGTATTCTAACGCTGTAACATTGATGTGTAGTTTAGCTTTCTATTTGTGATTTGAGGAGGGAAGAACTTAGCAAATATTTTACCTTTGCAAATAGACATGAGAACTGTGAAATCTTCACTTTATTTGTGAGCTAAAAAAGGACCTTAGACTTTTAGATGTTAGAGTTGTGTTAATATAATACATTCTTTCTTAAGGAAAAGAAATTAGTATTGAAGTAGATCTAATTAAGGAATTAGTACCGTCAGTATCTGTGGCTCCTGAAAATGCTTCGAAGTTTCCTTCAACTGCTTTACAAGTCTATCTGGATGCTTCTCTAATTTTCTTCAAGTAGTTGTAGCGTACAAACAAACATATACTTTAAATGAAAATTGTGCTGTTTTTTAGTTTTGTCTGGTTTCTAGCATTGTAGTAGCATTTTTCAATGTTATTTTATTGTAAATAAATGTAATGACTTCAGGCAATAATTATCAATGGGTTTTAACATCACACACACAAAAATGACTGCCAGAAATTGTTTCCTGATGGAGTATACAAACTGCTTATGAAATGGTCTTACTAAAAAGTCAGATTTGAATCTGATTAAGTCTATAGATTTAGCGATGAATTTACTAAAAATGTAGGGTACAGAGGTGCATGTTAGATGACAACACAGGAAAGTAGCAAAATCTGGACTCAACTCTACAAGAGAGACAACTTTTTTCAACAAAAAGATTGCAAGGAAAAAATAGATGAGAACAAAACAATAGAATAAAAGAGACTTAAGAGATATATCAAACCATTGTGCTGCATAGACCTTATTTACTCTGTCTGTGTCCAACTGTAAAAAAAATTATGAGAGGATCATGGAAGCTACATAGTATTGTAGTTTTATCATGCATTAGAAAGTACTTGTAGGTTAGGTGGAAAGTTAATTAACCACTGGGGTGCCTGTACTGCCATAATAATGTCCTATTAGTATTTTTAGTTTTTCAGTGCTTTGTAGTTATGTAGACATTGAATATAGGAAGATTTATGGTTCAGGTTTATGGGCTATACTTTTTATGTCCTTTAAGGTAATATTTGAATTTTGGGGACGTTCACTTAATTGAAATGACTTCACACAAGTAAGAACTATTAAATGAGTTTGTAGCTATTGGATGTAAGAATTGTGAAAACAGTTTATTTTTTACAAATCTTTATTAAGCTTTGCTGTAGTTTCAGCCCACTGTTGGAAGGAATGAGAGAATATTTTCTCAGAGATGTTCAAAGAGAAGGTGTTTAGAGGGAATTATTTTTATAAATTCAGATGGTTGTAAGTAAATTCTCTAAGGACTTATGATCTGGACCCTATAGCATCACTTAGTAATGTTGGACTGTGAGTTCTTGAAGGTCAAGAACCATCTCTTGATCTTTATTCTCAGGTTTAGCATATATATATATATATATATATATATATATATAATAGTTAGTGCTTAGTAAGTATTTCTTGAATGACCAAGTGACTTATGGACTATCATAATAAATTTAGTTCTCGTAATTAAGGGGATGAGAGAATGGAACATTCTAGAAGGTCTGCCATAGGTCTTTGTTAAACCGTGTCTCACCTTGTTGAACGTGTTTTTCATGAATATAATTTGTGCTTAGTCATTTAATTGTGTAGTCTCAAGGAGTACTTTTAAAGACTTGGTTTTAAGTTTAAAGAAAAACTTGAAGTGTATAGATAAGAATTAGGAACATGAAAAAATATAGAAATTTATTTTTGTGTGTGGTGGGATCCTGGGTTTTAAATTTTTCAAATTTCTAATTTTGCTGTGGTAGTATATTGATATATTAATTATGATAAAAGGAAAATGTGGGGTTACATTACTGTCATTAATGAATATAGTTCACAGAGCTCCTTGAACACTTAACTGTTTGCTTATTCATTCATTCATTCAACAAGCTTTCTCTTTTTTAAAAATTATTATACTTTAAGTTCTGAGATACATGTGCAGAATGTGCAGGTTTGTTATATAGGTATACACGTGCCGTGGTGGTTTGCTACACCCATCAACCCATCATCTACATTAGGTATTTCTCCTATTGTTATCCTTCCCCTAGCCCCCAAACCCCCTGACAGGCCCCGGTTTGTGATGTTCCCCTCCCTGTGTCCATGTGTTCTCATTGTTCAACTCCCACTTATGAGTGAGAACATGTAGTGTTTGGTTTTCTGTTCTTTAACAAGCATTTCTTTAGCACTTAAAATCTGCCAGACATAATCAGAGATTCATTAGACTGGCAAGTGCCATGTTATAAAGATAAAGATCAATAAATATGGTAATTCTTATAGTTCATAATTCTAAGAAGAATATTTTTTTTCCATTTTAACATCTCTAAAATTTGGACACATCATGTAATTGTGTCTTTCAATTGTAATTGGCAGTATGTTTTCCTTAATGGTACATAAAATAAGAGTGTCTTACAATTGATGTCTTAAATTTGATGAAATGCAGTGCATTTCTAAACAATCGTTAAGTTTTAAGATCTCAAAGCAAGAACCACAGGTAATGTGTCTTGACATTTCCCTAACTCCTAGCATGGAATCACACTAAATTCATTTTTTGCTAATCAGTAAAGAAACGTTTCTCTCAAAATCCTTAGGCTTACGTTTTTGTTATCTCTTAATTTAGAGTGTTTTAAAAAATTAGTATGTAAAATGCTATCTGGCAATATCACTTTTCTTCCGTTGGATAGTGTAGCTTAAACCTTATAGACATTTGAATCCTTTTTTTATTACATAGTTCATTACTTTTCAGGAGTTACACTGTGCCTTACAATTAGGAATTCCTGGGTTATATTTTCATTTCTGATTTGGAAATGGTGGAGTGTATGCTTGACTGACTAGGGTTTAGTTTAAGATAAACTGATACAGTATAGCTACTTTTTAGTTATCCATCATAATAGGATGGATAATTGTAATTTGTGAATGATATCGCAACCCTTTGTTAGTTTTTTTAAATGACAGGTACTAATATGTATCCAAGTTATACTGGTTTGTATTTTAAAGCTTAATGTTTCCTTTTTAGGGGAGATAGTAATAAATACTGAAATGGCAAAAAAAAAAAAAAAAGGTAGCAATAGAATATATATAGGAATAAAAGGCCTCAGTAGTCTACCAACCCCATAATTGACGTTGGAGCAGTAAAAAATTGGCTGAGATTTTATACATTACTATTGAGCCTTGTTTAGATTTAACTTTTGTTCCCCACTGATTAAAGTGTGGGGTGAAATGCTGTATATTCCATTTCTAAACTCTCAGCTGTTCTCAGTCTCTCATTGTGAACTCATGAAAGTCAAACATAATAAAACAGTAATAAGTTAAAAGTTAGGGTCAGAAATAAAGTATGTATTTTAAACTTGCAGTCTTCTAAATGGCAGAAAAGCAATTATGAGTTTAAAGAATCAATAGGAATTGATGTGTTATAACAAAGAACACTTAAGACCTTGAGTCCTGCCCTCCCCACCATCACTACACACAAAAAAAGAAATCAATAGCCCCAGAAACATCAACTGCTAAAGATTTACTTCCAGCAGCTATTTTTGATATTTAAGGTACTGTTTACTAATCTGATTGTGAAAATGTAGATAATTAAGCATAGGAAATCTATTTTTATTTTAAAAATGATCATTTTCTTTTTAATCTTTGGATCTTTTGTATCTTTTTAAAATAAGAATAAATGATAGGCCTGGATTTAAAAATATCTCTTTGTGTGTTTTTTAGCTAGTTCCCTACATTTAAAAGGCCCTTTCCACTAAAGATAAATAGCTCTATATTTAAAAATTATTAAAAGACTTTGTCAGACTGTGTTTGATCAATTTCATGTCTCCTGAATACTCTTAGTTCTACCAGAAGTAGATGTACTCAAAGGGTTTTGAAATAAGAACTGAGTATGGAAATTGTCTGAGCCAGTGAAGACACTGAACTTTGAAACTGAAGATAAGAAATTTGAACATGAAGCTCATTTTGAAGTGTTAAGGAAAGTATCACATGTCTGAAGTAGTGGGATTTTCTTATCTCATAAAGGGGTAAAATCCATTAGAACAGATGCTGTCCTAGGAACAAAGTGATTTCTGTGTCCAATGTATCAGTTCTCTCCTTTTCCCCTGATGATATGTGTATGTAACAATGTTTTCTTGAATGAAGACATCAAGACATACTCAGATTTTGTGAAACTCACAGCAGATTGTTAAATATATTGGCATATTAATAGCCCAGAGCTGTTAGTGGAATATCATTTCTTAATGGTTGTTCATTATAAGGGACCAGTTATATGTCATTCATAGCTAGGTCTCTTTAACACCACTTCTCTCTCTTACTGAAAATAAAAACACCTGAATTTGAGTGAAAGCAATATTATAGGGACAATTTTAAACTGATTCTGAGTCGTTAAATATTATGTATGAACTTGTGTGTGACATTAACAATAAACTATTTCACATGCTTAAAATTGATTATTGTATACTGTGTTGGGTTAGTATAATATGATGATGATGAATTTTAGTATAATATGATGATGAATAATCCTGTATGAGGGTTATTCCTCTTGATAGTGTTTGTGTTAAGGATATCTTCTACTCTACAGAATTTGGTGATTGTCCCTGTATATATGGTGAATGGGTTGTAAAAGGAGAGAGAAGCTATAGCAGAGTATCACAGCTCGTTTTTCATGCCAAGAGACAGATTTTACCTCCGCATTTCAAGCATCTTCACTAAAAAACAACAAAAAACCCTTAAAAAATTCTCAAACCTTCCAAACCAAGAACAAAGCATTTATGTGGAAAGTCTAAGGAGTTAAGCTGAGCAAAGGAGAGATCTTGACTTTAAACAATAGTTGTTTACAGAGAGAATAATAGAAATAATGAATTTATCTAACATCATAATCTGTTCCACCCCTGGACTATCACTTTCTATCACTGAAGCCACTTCTCAGCTTGGTTTCATTTCATTTAAGTCAGGGATTTCTTAAAATCATAGAATTTTAAAGCAAAGAAGGACTTGTAAGATTATTTTTACATTTCTAGCAGGTTATTATTTGTAAGCCAATAAATGTCTTATTTATCTTTTGATCTTCCATACCTGCTATAGAACCTAGAATGTGTTTCATAAATATTTTTAAAATTAGCCTAAAGAACTTGATCTTCATTAATATTAGTAAGTCAAATTACCACTAATAAGGTTTGATGGTTCTTAGTAATTAAATGTCACCAGTGATTTTTTTTTTCTTGACTCTTTTTTTCCCTAACCAGATTTGCATCTGCTGGTGATGATGGAATTATAGTTGTGTGGAATGCCCAGGTGTGTATTGATTATGTGTGGATTGTGTAATAAAGATATGATGATATAGTTGAGTATGCATTCATATAAATACTATCTGGGGATATATTTGCATATCATTATTATTAATTGACAGATTAATATTTGAAAAGAGCTACTTAGAATAAATCCATTTACAATGGGGACCAGTATTTCATAATGAAGAGGGAAAGTTTTTATAAATTAAGATTTTTTTTCTGGCTGGGTGTGGTGGCTCATGCCTATAATCCCAGCACTCTGGGAGATGAGGACAGATGGATAACTTGGGCCCAGGAGTTTGAGAACAGCTTGGCCAACACAGCAAGACCGTGTCTCTACTAAAAGTAGAAATCACCTGGGCATAGTGGCACACAGCTGTAATCTCAGTTACTCAGGAAGCTAAGGCCCGAGAATTGCTTGAACCTGGGAGGTGGAGGTTGCAGTGAGCTGAGATCATGCCACTGCACTCCAGCCTGGGTGACAAAGTGAGACTGTCTCCAAAAAAGAAAAGATTTTTTCCTAAGAAACAAATGCCAAATCATGAAAATTTTAAAAATACAAAATTTTAATCTTAATTTAACAAAGTTTAGGTTATCAGTAGCTATGCCCTGATAGCTTAAAAATGAATAAATGAATTCATCCAGAATGAATAAATGAATTGTACTGATTTGTGTGAGACAAGTTGTCCTTCAACATTGTATGATAGCATAACATTAGTCTCATGTTTGACTTAATATTACAAAAGACATTTTTTAAAAAAATAAGTAAGTCTTCACCGAGTTTCTCCAGAGCCTCTCTTCCTGATCATCTGTTACTCAAATTATTCTTTTCTGAAGTATTTATCTTTCTTTTGCCTTAATTTTGGATTGTTACCTAGTCTGACTCTGGCAGATCTTTATTTTTCAGTGGCTTTGCCTGTGATAAAAGTAGTTCTTTAACATTATTTTCACCACATTCATGAAATCCTGCAATCTAGGAAAGATTTGCAACTTACATTGCATTTTTGCATGTTTACTACTTGGAAAATTAGTGAGAGACTCATGGATGAAGACATTGGATGGGTGGGAATAGATGTTGGTGTTAAATAGAGATGGAGTGGCGACTAACTTTCTAAGTGGTTAACACACTAGTGGAGATATATGTATTTGTGTATGTAGATGTATATACAGTTGTTATGCTGAGTTTAATTTTCTTCTACAGCCTTATAATTGTGAAGACTTAACAAATACTTGGACAATGAGGACTCCCTATTTTTTTCCTACAAATTAAGTTACTGATGTTTTTATGCTTAATTTACACAATTATATTTTTGAAATTTAGAAAAAAGAATACTCCTTAACATTTTTTATAAAAATACACTAAAAATTAGCATTTTTGTATTAGAAAATAATCAGAATTGTTTATGGCTATTCTTTCAGCATTTGTTTACATTTTGTGTGATTGCCCAAGTTAAATAAATTCTGAAAAAGTAATTTTAAATGGAATGTATATGTATCTTCTATATGGCAGTTCTACTTAATGTTGTCATTTATGATTATCTAAATTGTGAAAGCTAAGCCTATTAACGTTTTTATGGTATTTCAGACAGGGGAAAAACTTCTAGAACTGAATGGACACACTCAAAAGATAACAGCTATTATGACATTTCCTTCCTTGGGATCTTGTGAAGAAAAACGTCAACTCATCTTGACAGCCTCTGCTGATAGAACAGTTATTATATCCTTTAATCTGGAAGAAATGAACATGCTATAGTGGCCCAACGAGCCACTGCATAGTCTTTAGCTGATAGGGTCTTGTCTGTATATTCTTGTTTTAGCAAAAATGATTTTGTTCTGTTCTTTATATCATTTATTAGGCATCTGAAAATTATTAGACTGGAAATAGGAGGTTTAAGCTTCTGATTGATGGAAACTCCGTGACTAATGCCGTTCTTTCCAGAGTTACTCCATCAGATTGTATAAAATTGAGGAAATGGGAGAATGTGGACTTAAAAATATTTATTTTATTATCTCAATTTGCTTTTCAATTTAGGGAAACAATGATGAGTAGAACTGGAGAATAATTCATATTTCTTTTTCTCACTGCGCAGCAGAAGAAACCAAATGGTCCCAACCCATAAAAATCTTTTGAGCATCTGAGTGTGATAGAAAAGTGAATTACTGTCTGCTCAGTGTTTAATATTTAATAATTAAAAACAGTTTTATAAAAGTAACATTACTTTTTCTTTACCCATACTTGAGGGAAAAAGTTAAGATGGAACAGCAGTAGTAAAGTGCTTATGTGTAACAGGCATTGTTCTAATTGTTTTATGTATATTAACTCATTTAATCTTTAAAATTAGCCATTTGACATAGGTATTTTTAATTATTCTTATTTACAGAAGAAAAAATAGAGTCACAGAGAGGTTGAGTAACTTCCTCAAGGCACACAGCCAGTGTAGGGCAGAACTGGCAAGTACTCTGACTGCAGTCAGAGCTCCGAACCACTATACAATATTGCCTTCATAAAATGTTTTCTGTAAACAAACTCAGCTCTTTGATATCTGTATGAGGAACTGGATTTGTGAAGTCCAGAGTCAAGTGCTATGGATAACTATAGTCTTTCATTACTTTTATTTTTTTAAAAAAAAAAGGTGTCGGATTAAGTTTTCTTTCTTTTTTTCTTTTTTTTTTCTTTTCTTTTTTTTTTTTTTTGAGACGGAATCTGGCTGTCACCCAGGCTGGAGTGCAGTGGTATGATCTCACTACAACCTCTGCCTCCTGGGTTCAAGCGGTTCTTCTGCCTCAGCCTTCCAAGTAGCTAGGACTACAGGCGTGTGCCACCATACCTGGCTAATTTTTTTTGTATTTTTAGTAGAGACGAGGTTTCACCTTATTTGCCAGGTTGGTCTCGAACTTCTGACGTTGTGATCTTCCCTCCTTGGCCTCCCAGAGTGCTGGGATTACAGGCGTGAGCCACCGTGCCCAGCCAAGATAAGCATATGTTTATCTGGAAGTTGTGTTTAAACAGTTTCAGGCACTGGTGAAATTAAGTTTTGGAGTAAGCCCAAAGGTATAGGTGTTTCTTGGGTTCTTACAGAACCAAGATACAGACTCTAACATGCTTTAAATGAGTTCATCAGCTGAAGTGGCTTCTAGACAGTTTATAGCTGAAAAAATGTCAAGAAAGGTTTAAATGGGGGATAAACTCTTTCTATAATACACACATATATACACGAACACATATATGTATATTTGTGTGTGATTGTGATACAGCATAAACAAGGGCATAAAATTCATTCAGATGGTTAGATCAGAGTTGCTTTATTACTACTGCTCTATAGAGGCAAATATGGACTAACGCTGTCAGTGTCAGTGTAATTTTTGCAAAAGTAGAATATAAAATACTTTATTAGACCACGACTAAGACACTGTAACAATATTTTGAGGCAGTGATTAAAATTATAGTACAGAAGTTAGTGCGGTTAGCTGGGACTGTGTCACTATGAATTTTACCTGTAAATGAGAGTATGGACTCATTTCCTTTGCTGAATGACTTTTGTTGTTAGAAAAAATTCTAGGCTGCTTATTTGGCAGATGAGTTCTAAATTTACTCTGTTTGGGTTTTTACTACAGGTTGAGCATCCCTAATATGAAAATCCAAAATCTGAAATGCTCCAAAATCCAAAACTTTTTAAGTACTGATGTGATGCCACAAGTGGAAGATTTTCTACCTGACATCATGTGAGGTTGCAGTCAAAATTTTGTTTAATGCACAAAATTACCAAAAATATTGTATAAAACTACCTTTGGGTTATGTGTATAAGTTGTATATGAAAGTAAATGAATTTTGTGTTTAGACTTGGGTTCCATCCCCAAGATAGCTCATTATGTATAGGTACATATTCTAAAATCCAAAAAAAAAAAAAAATCAGAAACACTCTGGTCTTAAGCATTTTGGATAAGGGACACTCAACCTGTAAAAACTAACTTTCTTAATTAAATGCTGAAGTAGATATTTTTTTTTTTTTTTTGGAGACTGAGTCTCACTCTGTCAGCAGGCTAGAGTGCAGTGGCACGATCTCAGCTCACTGCAGCCTCTGCCTCCCAAGTTCAAGTGATTCTTCTGCCTCAGCCTCCCAAGTAGCTGGGACTACAGCTGTGCACCACTACGCCCAGCTAATTTTTTCATTTTTAGTGGAGAGACGGGGTTTCACCCTGTTGGCCAGGATGGTCTCTATCTCTTAACCTCATGATCTGCTTGCCTTGGCTTCCCAAAGTGCTGGGATTACAGGCATGAACCACTGCGCCCGGTCAGGTATATAAGTTTTTAAAGCCTTAAGAGCCCAAGTTACTGAATATTAAACATTCAGCTTGCGAATAGTAAAATAAGTGAAAAGGCTATGAGATACTACTAGAATTCTGGTAAATGTAATGCCAGAAAACATTTCCTAATTACTGGGAGCACTTTTTATATGCTAGCACTTTGTTTATTGTGTTATATACATAAAATGCAATTCTCATGATAATCTAGCTCCATCTAAAACATGACATAGAATATAGATAGTCCCCACCTCAAGTGGTTTGACTTACAATTTTTCAACTTTATGATGGTGTGAAAGTGAGCTGCATTAAGTGGAAAGTGTACTTTGAATGTTGAAGTTTGATATTTTCCCACACTAGTGATACATGGGACAGTTGGCTTTCCCAGTGCTGTGCAGCAGCAGCCTGTAGCTACAGCTCCTGGTCAGCTGTGAGATCACAAGGGTAAACAGCCTTACTCTACAGTTACTGTGAGTAATTTTTAAAATTCTGTTTAGAAATTATTCCTTAACATAAATTTAGGTGTGGGATGGTGATACTGGCAGACAAGTTCAGAGAATATCTTGCTTCCAGTCTACTGTAAAGGTAAAATCTTAAATATGGCAGTCTGTTTTTGTTTCAGAAGACATGGTTTAAAAAGTTAGAAGAAATTACTTTTGTGGGTCTTATGAATTATTTCTTTCACAAGTCTGTTGTCATTTGATTCTTCTAAGACCAGATTTTTGAGAGCATATATATTGAGTGGTAGAATGTTTCAATTTGAATTTAGAGCAAGGGATAATCCCTATAGCAAGATAAGCAAAAAGGTAGTATCTGGTATGTTTTTATAGTTAATTCTAGGAAGAAATGTTACTTGCAGAATGACCATTATAGTAGCTGGTCTGTTTTTTTTATACTTTGAATTTAAAATATACAGTTATTTGTCCCTTGACCTCCACGTTCTCTGAGGTCATAAAGGTAAGACATATCAGTTACTTAGTTTCAAAACTAAAAATCTTATATGGCTAATTTGCTGCTACTAGTAAGTTTATTCATTTTACAAACAAATATTA
Source organism: Ateles fusciceps (assembly GCA_036589455.1). Taxonomy (NCBI): domain Eukaryota; kingdom Metazoa; phylum Chordata; class Mammalia; order Primates; family Atelidae; genus Ateles; species Ateles fusciceps. The sequence continues at coordinate 4,003,405 of JAZHEH010000952.1, read as the reverse complement.
ATTGGGGCTTATTATATGACAGAAACTCTGCTACATTTTAGAGAAACAAACATAGGTAAGACTGGGTTGCTTATGATTTCTACAGAAATTACCTTAAGTGTTTGGAGAAAGTACCACTGTTTTTTAGTAATATAACCAAGTTTTGGAAAAGATAGTAGTAATGTTAGATGTTCCCTCATTTACTTTAAGGATAACTGATCTTTATATTGGAGCTAACTCTTTTGTTCCTTTTCTTCTTCATGTAAAAAGAATTGCTATGTGCCAGTAGTAGCCATCTCATGGCACTGTGCTGTTAAAGGTATCAACTTAGTAAAATTTCAGGGGAAGAAAGTGCCATATACTATATATGCTTATATCTAACTTAACAATGGATTTTTTAAGAAGTCATTAAAGTATTGATTTGACTAAAATCTCTATACTTTATGTGACCTAAATGATGCACCTTTTACATTCCTTTAAAAATATTCTTGCTGTCTGAAAAACTAAGGTCATTAAGTTTCCAATGAAAAGATGTGGCACGAAGGAACAAAGGAAGAGAAAAAATTTAATATATTTGGGGGAAATTCCTTTGGTAAACTGTGTTATAAACTGGTTATGGGAACTGGTCACATAAAAAGTATCTTATTCCAGTACAGTGAAAGTAGTTTTAAAAGGGGTTTTACTGTAATGTGAATCAGCTACATATATGTATTGTTTTCTCCTGCTGTAATCCTGTTTCACACAAATATTGTTAAAAAAAAATAGCATTGCATTCATTTAGTTCAGTGGTTAAGTTGTTCTTGAATAGTTTATCAAAGAAATTTATATCCCTAATATAAGAAATACTATTATTTATTTTTTGAACTAGCAAAAATTTTTATAAGGGTTGATGTTAGCAAGGAGATAGTGAAATTGGCATTTTATTGCATATTGAGACAATAAATTGATATAATCTTTCCAGAAAGTAGTTTGGCATTATGAATGAATCTAAAGAAATTATTATAGGCATTAATCCAGTGATCATTCTAGAAAACTCTTTAAAGGAAATAATCAGAAAATAGGGCAGAGATTTATGAACAGAAATGTGTACTACAAATACATTTTTATAAATGGATGATTGGAAGTGCCGTACATGTCTTATAAGAAAATAAATTATGGTAGATATATATACTAAAAATTATATTTCAGAAAAATATTAAAAGAGGAAAACGCTAGTGATAAAATGTTAAGAAACAAAACCATATATTATTCTCAACAAAATATTATCAAACCAAATCCAGCGACATCTAAAAAGGAAGCAGATACCACGACCAAGCAGATTTATTCCTGGAATATGAGCTTAGTTTAAAATCTGACAGTGAAATATACCATAGTAAGAATAAAGGACAAAAACCACAGGATCGTCGCAATAGAAACAGAGAAAGCATTTGACAAACTCGACAACACCCTCTTGTGATAAAAATACTCAACAAATTAGGAATAGATGAGAATTTCCTCAGCCTAATAAAGGGCATCTGTGAAAATCTCATAGCTAATTTCATATTAATGTTGAAAGGCTAGGCTGGGTGTGGTGGCTCATGCCTGCAATTCCAGCACTTTGGGAGACCAAGGTGGGTGGATCACTTGAGCTCAGGAGTTCGAGACCAGCCTCAGCAACATGGTGAAACTTCTTCCCTACCAAAAAAAAAAAAAAGGGGATTCCGCCAAGATGGCTGAATAGGAACAGCCCCAGAGCACAGTTCCGAACAAGAGACACAGAAGGTGAGAGAGCTCTGTATTTCCAACTGAGGTACCAGGTTCATTTCAATGGGACTGATTGGACAGTGAGTGTAGCCCAAGGAGGGCAAACCGAGGCAGGGCGGGGCACTGCCTCACCTGGGAAGTGCAACTGACTGGAGGATCAGGAACTTCCCCCCCCCTCCAGCCCTCTGGTTCAGATACTGCACTTCTCCCATGGACTCTGCAACCCACAGACCAGGAGATCCCTGCCAGGCTGAAAAGTGCCCCAAATTAACAGCACGGATCTGAGGGGCAGCTCTGGCTGGCACCGTGGGTTGTTGGCACAGATCTAGGCAGACATTTTGGCTAGCACTGAGAGTGCCTGCAGGACGGAGCTACCCACTCCCTAGAAGAGGGGGAGCTGAAAGCAGGTGTATAAGGCTGGGCACGTCCCACCCCCACAAAGACCAGCAAACTGAAGCCCTCTCGCATGAGAGTTTCCCAGCCAGCACATCAGTTTGAGCTCAACCTGAGATGATTGAGCTTGTTGGGGGAAGGGCGTCTGCCGTTGCTGAGGTGAGTCTAAACCTACCTGTGTAAACAAAAGCCAGAGGAAGCATACACAGCAGCTGGACTGAGTCTGTGACAGCCCAGCAGCACCTCTGCAGGCAGACAAGGCACAGATTGCCTCCTCAAGTGACTTCCTGACCCCTGTATAACCAAAAAGACCCCTTATACAGGAGAGCTCTGGCTGACACCTGGCGGGTACCCTTCTGGGACGAAGTTATCAGAGGAAAGATCAGGCAGCAGTCCTTGCTGTACTGCAAACCCCACGGGTGATTCGCAGGCAAGCAAGGTCTGGGAGTGGACCTCCAGCAGTCCTACAGCAGAGGGACCAGACTGTTAGAAGGAAAACTAAAAAACAAAAAGAAATACCTTCAACATCAACAGAAAGCATGTTCACTCAGAGAACCCATCTGCAATCACCAACTTCAAAGATCAAAGGTGGATAAATCACAAAGATGGGAAGAAACCAGCACAAAAAGGATAAACCATCAAAGACCAGAACGCCTGTCCTCCTCCAAGGGATCACAACTCCTCACCAGCAAGGGAACAAACAGGATGGAGAATGAGTTTAATGAATTGACAGAAGCAGGCTTCAGAAAGTGGGTAGTAACAAACTTCTGTGAGCTAAAGGAACATGTTCTAACCCAATGCAAAGACACTAAAAACCTTGAAGAAAGGTTAGATGAAATGCTAACTAGAAAAACCAGCTTAGAGAAGAAAATAACCGATTTGATAGAACTAAAAAACACAGCATGAGAACTTCGCAAAGTGTACACAAGTTTCAATAGACGAATAGATCAAGCAGAATAAAGGATATCAGAGATTGAAGAGCAACTCAATGAAATAAAATGAGAAGGCAAGATTAGAGAAAAGAGAGTGAAAAGAAATGAACAAAGCCTCCAAGAAATATGGGATTATGTGAAAAGACCTAATCTATGCTTGATCGGTGTACCTGAATGTGACGGGGAGAATGAATCCAAGCTGGAAAACACTCTAAAATATTATCCAGGAGAACTTCCCCAGCTTAGCAAGGCAGGCCAATATTCAAGTCCAGGAAATATAGAGAATGCCACAAAGATAATCCTCAAGAAGAGCAACCCCAAGGCACATCCCATGTTCATGGTTAGGGAGAATCAATATTGTGAAAATGGCCATACTGCCAAAGTCATTTATAGATTCAATGCTATCCCCATCAAGATACCTATGACCCTTTTCACAGAACTGGAAAAAACCACCTTAAACTTCATATGGAATCAAAAGAGAGCCTGCATAGCCAAGACAATCCTAAGCAAAAAGAACAAAGCTGAAGATGTCACACTACCTGACTTCAAACTATACTACAAGGTTACAGTAATCAAAACAGCATGGCACTGGTACCAAAACAGAGAGATAGACCAATGGAACAGAACAGAGGCCTTGGAAGTAACGCCACACATCAACTATCTGATCTTTGACAAACCTGACAAAAACAGGCAGTAGGGAAAGGATTCCCCTGTTCAATAAATAGTGTTGGGAAAACTGGCTAGCCATGTGCTGAAAGCTGAAACTGGACCCCTTCCTTACACCTTACACTAAAATTAACTCTCAATGGAGTAAAGATCTAAACATAAGACCTAACACCATAAAAACCCTAGAAGAAAAACCTAGACAAAACCATTCAGGACATAGGCATAGGCAAGGACTTCATGACTAAAATACCAAAAGCAATGGCAACAAAAGCCAAAATAGACAAATGGGATCTAATCACACTTAAGAGTTTCTGCACAGCAAAAGAAACCATCATTAGAGTGAACCGGCAACCAACAGAATGGGAAAAAATTTTTGCAATCTACCCATCTGACAAAGGGCTAATATCCAGAATCTACAAAGAAGTAAAGCAGATCTACAAGAAAAAACAAACCCATTCAAAAGTGGGTGAAAGATAAGAACAGACTCTTTTCAAAAGAAGACATGTATGCGGCCACCAAACATGAAAAAATGCTCATCATCACTGGTCATTAGAGAAATGCAAATCAAAACTACATTGAGATACCATCTCATGCCAGTTAGAATGGTGATCATTAAAAAATCTGGAAACAAAAGATGCTGGAGAGGATGTGGAGAAATAGGAACACTTTTACACTGTTGGTGGGAGTGTAAATTAGTTCATCCATTGTGGAAGACAGTGTGGCGATTCCTCAACAATTTAGAAATAGAAATTCCATTTGACCCAGCAATCCCATTACTTGGTATATACCCAAAGGATTATAAATCGTTCTGTGATAAAGACACATGTATACGTATGTTCATTGTGGCACTGTTCACAATTGCAAAGACTTGGAACCAACCCAAATGCCCATCCATGATAGACTGGACAAGGAAAATGTGGCACATATACACCACGGAATAGTATGTATCCATAAGAAAGGATGAGTTCATATCCTTTGTAGGGACATGGATGAATCTGGAAACCATCATTCTCAGCAAACTGACACAAGAATAGAAAACCAAACAATGCATGTTCTCACTCATAGGCAGGTGTTGAACAATGAGAACACATGGGTACAGGGAGGGGAACATCACACACTGGGGTCTGTTGGGGGGGTGGGGGACTAGGGGAAGGACAGTGGGGGGATGGGGATGTTGGGGAGGGATAACATTGGGAGAAATGCCTGATGTAGATGACGGGGGGGTGGAGAGAGCAAACCACCATGGCATATGTGTACCTATGCAACAATCCTGCAAGATCTGCACGTGTACCCCAGAATTTAAAGTACAATTAAAAAAAAAAAATTGAAAAATCAGTTGGGCCTAGTGGCACGTGCCTGTAATCCCAGTTACTCGGGAGGCTTAGGTGGAAGGATCATTTGAGTCCAGGAGTTTGAGGCTGCAGTTGCAGTTGTGTCACTGCACCCTAGCCTGGGCGATAGAGCGAGACCCTGTCTCCAAAAGAGAAAAAAAATGGTGAAGGACATATAATTTCCCCCAAAGATCAGGCACAAGATAAGGATGTCTGCTCTCAGCACATCTGTTTAACATTGCACTGGAGCTTCCAGCTAGGGCAGTTGGGCAATAAAAAATAAATGACATCCATATTGGAAAAGAAGAAATAAAACTATCTCTGTTCCCAAATGACATGATTTTGTGTATATGGAAAATCCTAAGTCCACAACCAAACTATTCAGGCTAATGAATGGATTTAGCAAGGCTTCAGGATATAACATCAACACACAGAAATCAACTATATTTCTATTCACTAGCAGTGAACATCCAAAAATGAAATTAAGAAATTATTATTCCATTTACAGCAGCATCCAAAAGAATAAAATACTCATAAATAGATTTAGGCTGGGTGTGATGTCTTATGCCTATAATCCTTGCACTTTGGGAGGTCAGAGTGGGAGGATTGCTTGAGGCCAGGAGTTCAAGACCAACCTGGCCAACATAGTAATACCCCATCATTATTAGAAGAAATTTAAAGAAGTGTGAGACTTACATACCCCAAACTACAAAACACTGTTGAAAGATATTAAAGATCTAAATAAATGGAAAGACATCCTGAATGTATGGATCAGATTTACTGTTGTTATGATTCTACCACTACCCACATTGATCTACAGATTGAACCCAATCTTTATCAAAATTGTAGCTGACGTTTTTTTTGTTGAGAAATTGACAAGCTGATTCTAAAATTCATATGGGAGTGCAAGGGACCCAGAATAGCCAAAACAATCTTAAAATGGAAAAACAAAGTTCCAAGACACACTTCCCAATTTCAAAACTTAATATGAAGCTACAGTAGTCAAGACTGTGGTATTGGCATAATGATAGACATGCAGATCAATGGAACAGAATTAATGGTCCAGAAATAAAGTCTCACATAGCCAATTGATTTTTTGACAAGCATGCCAAGAACCTCTAATGGGAGAAAGAATAGTCTCTTCAAAAAATGGTACCGTGTCAATTGGACATCCACATACAAAATAATGAAATTTTATCTCTACCTCATGTCATATCCAAAAGTTAACTCAGAATGGATCAAAGACCCAAATGTAAGAGCTGAAACTACAAAAATCTTGGGAGAAATATAGGAGCAGATCTTTGTGACCTTGAGCTAGGTATCTTAAATAGACATCAAAAGCATATCAACAACAACAAAAAAAGATAAATTGGACCTCACCAAATTAAAAGTTTTTGTGCTTAAAAGTGAAAAGACAACCCACAGAATTGGAGAAGATATTTTCAAATCGTATATTTGATAAGGGACTTGTGTCTACAATATATAAAGAATCCAACAATAAAAAGGCAGATACTCCAAGTAAAAATAGACAAAAGATTTGAAAGAAAAATTTTTCCAAAGAAGATAAACAAATGTCAGATAATCACATGAAAAGGAGTTTCAACATCATTAGTCATTAGAGAAATGCAAGTCAAAACCACAGTAAAGTACTATTTCATACATACTAGAGTGGCTTCATATCTAAAAGACAAGTGTTTGTAAGAATGTGGAGCAGTTGTAACCTTCATACATTGCTGGTGGGATCTAGAATGATACACTTAGAGAAATATCATTTGACCCAGCAGTCTCACTTCTCGGTATATCCCCAAGCGATATGAAAGTGTTAGTCCATATAAAAATGTGGACATGATTGTTCATAGCAACATTATTCATAATAGTCAAAAAGGGAAACAACCTAAATGTCCATCAACTGATGAATAAACACAATGTATACCCACACAGTGGAATACTATTTGGCAATAAAAAGAAATGAAATACTGGCATAAAAAATTCAGAGATTAGACAGGGTAGGGCCACTGTATTGGTTATTTTCAACTCTTTTTTTAATTGAACAGTTTTAAAAGCAGCCCTACTCAGCCTAGGCAAAGTTACTCTCTGCCTTTTATTTTCTCTCCTCTCTTGTTCTTGCTCTTTTTCTCACTTAGAGTCAGTGGGCGAGGAGAGTACTATTAAAGGTCAAGGGCTTATGAGGTACTTAAAACACTCACTTTCCTGAATCTACCAAACGTACAGAATTGAGAAGACTTAGGCGTTATTTATTCTACAGATACAGAGAAACTAAGGTCATAGTTTCAGTTTGATTTAAAACGGAGTTTAAGCAATTGTGTATTAGTGAGTAACAAATTACCTCAAAACTTAGTGGCTTAAAACAACAAACATTTGTCGTCTCAGTGTTTGTGATCAGGACTAGAGACGATCTTATCTGGGTGGTTCTCGTTCAGGGCCTCTCCCAAGGGTCATGCTATCTGAAGCCCTGACTGCAGTGGAGGAGCTGCCTTCCAGGAGGTTCACCTACCTGCTTGGCCAAGTTAGTGCTGGTAGTTGCCCAGAGGCCTTAGCTCCTTGCTACGTGGACATTTCTCCATGTGATCACTTGAGTGTCTTCATCTTAAAGCACGTAATCCAAGAGAGAACAAGGAGGGGGTCACAGTGTCTTTATGACTTAGTCTTGTAAGTCACACACCATTCCTCCTGCCACATTCTGTTTGGTAGAAGCTAGTCACTTAGTAGTGCCCACATGCTCTACTAAGGAAAAATAAGGTCCACCTATTAAAGGAAGGGGTTAAAGAACTTGTGGACGTATTTTAAAACCACTGAACAATGACGGCTTGAATTTCTAACCTGATAAACATTTCAAATACATTTTGCAGTGTTTGACTGTTCTTCAGAGACTAGATGTTTGGCTTTCTGGTGGGAATGACCTGTGTGTGTGGAACCGAAAATTAGATCTCCTGTGTACGACTAGCCACCTTTCTGATACAGGTAAAAAACAAATCAAGGTAATTTTAAACTGTGATTGACAGACTCTAGAAGACACAGCAGATCTTCAGAGAGACTGGCCCTAAGTAGAAAGGTCAATATAGACGATTTTTCTTTTCAGTTTTGAAGATAACAGGTAGCCATATTCAATTCAGATGAGGGGTTGTGTAAATTATATTTTTATCCTGAATAAGGAGGAGAAGACTCCACTCTTTTTGGCTTCCCCTTCCCTTCTCAACAGAATTGCTCAAGAACAACCTTTTCCAATGCTCTTGGGCTTTTTTGATGAACTATGTTTGGTGAGCATGCTGATACCTGGAAGCAGACCCTTACAACTTTACCTTAGCAGTTTTCTCTTTTTTTGTGGGGTCATCAACTTTGAATAGATTACTAAGGATGACCTCTTTTTATAATTGTCCTTACCAAAAAGTTTATACATGTGCAAACTTACTGATAAGGTTTCATTTTCTCAGAATTCTGTGTATATACGCTTTTGGTTTCAACAGAAAAAAATAAATCAGTTTTGACTTTTGATACCAAGGATCTTAAAAAATAAATTCCATTTTTAGAGTGAAAATATTTAAATATAAATGAGTAAGTTTTAATAACAACCTTGAAGTCACACTATGAACTATTGTTATTTCTAAAAGTAATCAAAGGGGCCTATGGGTCTCCTAGAAGGAACATTATTGTGCATATTGTTGACATTTCAGTGGTAGCAGGAGCCCTGAGAATTGAATTTAGTTAATAAGAGCTAGCTGAGCTCCATATAGTTATGATAAAGCATCAGAAAAATAATTACTTAGGAAAACAATCCATACATTGCTAGGGTTTACATTTAACCACTCAGTTCAGCATTTGATTACTAACAGTCTTGCTCAAATCTAGAATACATTTCCCTGTTTACTATTATCATGAAGTATATATTTTTATGTTCATTTTCCTCTCTCTTTCATTAGCCAGTGGTGTTTGTGAATTTTGTTTTAATAAAGTTATATTGTAAAATGTTGAAATTGGGGCTGAAAAGAATCTTCGATGTGTTCCTGGAAATAGCCACCTCTTATTGCAGTCTCCCTTTCTTTTGCAAGTTTTCTCTGAGTCTATACATTAAGTAATCACAGCATTGCCATTTATCAGTGTCTCAAGAGTTAACAGAAGGCTTTGAGGGAATCTATGGGAAAGCCTCGAAAAGGCCCTGGATTACCATTGGTGAGCTATTGGTCATTTGGGTTTTCCAAATTACTAGAGGCCAGATCATGAATAGTGTTATTAGACCCTTATGTCATGATGTCCTTTCATAAGCCCTGCTTGATTTATGGGCTGGTGGAGCTTTTACACGCAGTTATTCTGTGTTTGGAAATAAGCAAAGATAATCTTAGTCAATGTGATACAATGGAAGGAGCCCCGGACTAGACGGCACGGCACCCATGTCCTTTCCAGCAGTATGTTCTGTGATGCTGAATATTAGCTTGCTACTTCTGGATTGTTGGGCTTCTAGTATTTTCACAAATAATTTAGTGAAAGATTTTAAACAAGCTGTTTGCTACATCTAGAATTCTTCTCTTGCTACCCACCCTGCTGCTCTCCCATCTCCTCTGCCTTCTCTGTACCACTCCTTCACCTTCCTTGCAGCACCGTTTCCTCCTCCTTGTATATGGGAAAAAAACTGTTGTGATTTGAATAGTATTTCTGGCCAATACAAAAGTAGGTTTTGTATTGGCCAGAAATACTGTTCAAAATCACAACAGTTAGTCCTTTGATGGATGGGAAAGATAAGCAAATGAGTAGACCATTTTCCACACTTGCATATATAAATTACATATATATCATAATGGAAAAATTAAACAGGTGTTTTTTGTTTTTTGTTTTTGCCAACGTGGTGGTTCTAATATATCAACTCTTTTATTCATGCCGACAGAAGTAAAATGGTAACATACCTTATAGAAGTTATAGTTACCCTAAAATATAGTTACCCTAAAATATGATTTGGCTATGAAAGGATACTCAGACGTCTTTATCTAAATAAGTGAAATGTGTTAGAATGTTGAATCTGAGTATTTCAATAATAGAAGAAAATTGGTACATGTATTAGTGGATTACAAACATACTATTTGAAGGCTGCTTTCTTAGCTGCTGACTGTTGGCTAGTTGATTCAGCACCAGGGAGCCTGCTCAGGGTTCTTAAATTTATATGAGGGAAAACCCCAATTTTACATCCCTTTTGAGCTAGCCATCTTGTAAATGGGTGATGGTTATTATCTTAAGAGATCCCTGGTAAATAACTTTAAATAGCTGAATCTACCACTCTGTCACAATAGTTAAAAAAAAAACAACAACACTTTTCTGCTTTTAATAAATCAGTAATGTCTTCCAAAGTCTCGGAAACTTACATTTAACAAAATCATTTTTTATGAGTAAGCAAGCAAGGAAGTATGTGTCGAGCCCGCTCTGTGTGCTTTATCTTTAAGGAAAATGACTGACATAAAACTGAGAATGTTTTTGTTTTTGATACAATGTAAAAAAAAATAATTTGACCTTTGTTTTATATGTTTTTGGAGGTATTAGTGCTTTGGTTGAAATACCTAAGAACTGTGTTGTGGCAGCAGTTGGCAAAGAACTGAGTGAGTATGAATTTTTTCTTTTTCTTTTTGTATATTTTGAACTAGAATTGTATACACATGCTGGAAGGACTGATTAATTTTTTCTTTAAGGGACACCTGCATGTGCCCCGGTCTTGGCTTCTTGGCATTGTTTACAGAGACGGAGGCATTTTCAGGATGTGAGGCCAGGTTTCTTTTTCTCATCAGTATTTTAATCACTGTGTTAGCCTGGTTAAACAGTTACTGTTATTCCAAAATTCCAATTTCAAGATCACTTGGTAGCATTCCAACTAAGGTAGAATTTCCCACAACACTGATATGTATCAGAGAGTTCTCTTTTCTATTGACTGAAAAACCTTCTTTTGACAACCACAGTTTGAACATGAGTGGCTGTCAGGATTAAATAACCTTGTTAGAGGTTTGTGGTTTGGTAAAATACTTTCAGAGACACAGAAAGAAGCATGGCATGACGTATCTTCCAGAGAGAAATATGAGAGAGAAGAGGTACTGTAGTAATTTGAAAAGGACATGGTGTTTGAGACTTTTCACTTCTCAGATGTTAGTCGTCCTAATCTTTGAGCATCCACAGCAGCTAGTCCAGTGGTGTATTAAAGCACTCAGTATATTGATGTTAAGCCTGTTTATAAACAAGTCCCACTCTCACTCTAGACTGAGCATTTGTGACTGGGCCTTATTCACATTTGGTATCTAGAGTTCCTGGAACATAAATGTTTAGAAAATGTTGTCAATATAATCATGTCAGTGGATTTTATTATGAGTTTTCTGTATTGATTAAAGTTAGGATTTATACAACTTTAAATAAAACTGTTAAAGTCAGATAATGAGTAAAGCAACACATTGAACATTACTATAGTCAGAAGAACTTTATGATATATAAAAATTATAAGACATACTCAGAGAATTTATAATTTAATGGTATATGCCTAGGAATCAAAAAACTTTTTTAAAAAGAAGCTGCTGATGTCTTCACTGAGTTGAAGTTAAGCTTTGATTTGCAGCTTATTCTGTAGCAGTGCTTACTGGCCTGGGGACATGAGTAGAGAAAGCTGATGGTGGAGGTGATTCAGGGATGTGGGTTAGTCACTGGCTAGGGAGGGAGTAAGCTGAGATAGCCAGACATGCAGCAAAATCCTAGAGAGAATGGGAGCTTCAGTGTTTGGAAAAGTCAGTAGAGGAAGAGGGTTCTCGGGATACATTCAGTATGGGTTTTAGTAGAAAATCGCAAGCATTTAAAAGAAATAGTTTAAAATAGTATGAATAAGGCTTTTTTTTGGAGATGGGTTTTTCAGTATGGTAGGTATTTTTCACTTAATGAAATGCTTGCTTTAGAGCAGGAGTAGTATTTTATCCTCTTTGAGCATTGTAATAAAATTATGTCTTTTTTGTTAAGTAATTTTCAGGTTGGTAGCACCCACAGAAGGATCACTAGAATGGGATATTTTTGAAGTTAAGCGCCTCCTTGATCACCAGGACAATATTCTCTCATTGATTAATGTCAATGGTAAGCTCATTGTCTACATTTATTATGTACAATTTTGTGCTTGTTAACACAACCTGCTCTGAACGTGAGCCTTGCTTTGTTCTGGGATTCTAGAATAAGTAATTAAAATAATGCTTTAGATTAGTAGGGATTGTCATTTTCTTTTATTCTGAAGTTGTAGCCAGTGGAACTGAGCAAGTTTCCTAGATTGCTAGGTCTAAGATTTAGGCACAAGGAAAACAGAGTAGAGCGGAGAGAAGAAAATAGAGGAGAACATGATGATCTCAGACACTGCTTGGTAGCTGTGGGATGACTGTCACAGGCTATTTCAGCATTTTTGGCAGCTGGTTCTGGCTAGTTCCTCTTTTGTAGAGAAGATTGGAAATATGCCCTTTTGTCTTGCTGTCCACACTACACAATATCACATAGCAAGTTATACACTTATACTAAAATGAGCAGGATTCAAGCCAGTTGTAATCCTGATTGAAGACTCTCAAAGAAGAATACCAAACTAAAGCAAAGGTTTGCAGAAAGTGGGTCATGTCTTCTCTTCCTCCTCTACATCTTATTTGGCTTCCTAAATGATTTCAATGAGTATCTCCTGTGAGCTAAGTCTGACATCAGATGGCAAGACCACAAACGACTGATCTTGACATTCAGTTAGTTCACTTGCAAATAAGTGACAGCTTATATCATCAGAGCTGTGCTGGGTGATCTGTGTATGAAGTCACATGAGAGGACTCTTGGTGGCTTCAATTTGATAGTCTGGTGGGTCCTGTAGGACGTTCCTGTAAGGATGCTAGGAATATGATGTAGTGGAAGGACTAGATAGCACCCCAGCAACATACCTCCCTGAGGCCTAGCTTGGCTTTGTTTTTAAGCAATATTTTATGTGAACATGAGACAGAGAGCGAGGGGCACAGAGAGTACCAAGTCAAGTCTCCATTTGTGACCAGTCACGTGTTCAGATACACCAGTAAGAATGTCCCTCTCAGCTCCAAAATCTTCCTCCCTAATAGCCATCTTCTTGTAAAACCCAGCTACAGGTCTTTCTAAGGACTAGATTGTCTATGTTTATAGAAATAACAGTGGTTGCTCTGGGGGCTCTTTAGTCATGGATGGAGACACTGCACAAAAGGCAAGTTCTTATTTGGGAAGCCCTCTGAAACCTCACTGACACTGAGTCTTAAGTCTCAAGTTCCCAGGGCTGCTGAGACAAGCCCAGCAGTATTCAGCCATTACACTGGTCATGCTTAGCTATCTTGTTTTAGCAGTGAAGCACTGGTACCATTGAACCAGCATGGTTACACAAATGAAGATGATGGGTTGGTTACTCAAATGAAGATGATGGGAATGGTACTAGATAGCCTGAACTTCATGACACTTCTTTTACCATGTGATACGCAGAGGAACTTACAGTATTCCTTTGCCAGATTCTTAAGGGAAAACTAAAGAAAAAAATTGTTAATGAAAGTTACAGAAAGCCCCATGTACTTTTTACTGTTCTTTATGATTTTTTAAAAAATATCTTCTAAAAAACAAAAAACAAAAATGGGATACATGTGCAGAATGTGCAGGTTTGTTAAATAGGTATATGTGTGCCATGGTGGTTTGCTGCACCTATTGATCCATCCTCTAAGTTTTCTCCCCTCCCCACCCCCCGACAGGTGCTGGTGTGTGTTGTCCCCCCTCTCTGTGTTCATATTTTGTCATTATTCAGTTACCTCTTATGAATGAGAACATGCGGGATTTGGTTTTCTGTTCCTGTGTTACTTTGCTGAGGATGATGGCTTCCAGCTTCATGACCATGTCCCTGCAAAGGACATGATCTCATTCCTCTTTATGGCTGTGTAGGATCCCATGGTGTATATGTGCCACATTTTCTTTATCCAGTCTATCATCGACTGTCATTTGGATTGGTTCCATCACTTTGCTATTGTAAATAGTGCTACAATAAACATACGTGTGCATGTGCCTTTGTAGTAGAATGATTTATAATCCTTTGGGTATATACCCAGTAATGGGATTGCTGGGTCAAATGGTATTTTTGCCTCTAGATCCTTGAGGCATCTCCTTACTATCTTCCAGAATGGTTGAATTAATTTACATTTCCACCAACAGTGTAAAAGCATTCCTATTCTTCACAGCCTTGCCAGCATCTATTGTTCCCTGACTTTTTAATAATCGCCATTCTGACTGGTGTGAGATGGTATCTCACTGTGATTTTGATTTGCATTTCTCTGAGGATCAGTGGTGTTGAGCTTTTTTCATATGTTGGCCATATAAATGTCTTGAGAAGTGTCTGTTCTTATCCTTCGCCCACTTTTGGATGGAGTTGTTTTTTTCTTGTAAATTTGTTTAAGCTCCTTGTAAATTCTGGATATTAGACCTTTGTTAGATGGATAGATTGCAAAAATTTTCTCACATTCTGTAGGTTGCCTTTTCACTCTGATGATAGTTTCTTTTGCTTTGCAGAGCTCTTTAATTAGATCCCATTTGTCAGCTTTGGCTTTTGTTGCGATTGCTTTTGGCATCTTTGTCAGGATGTCTTTGCCCATGCCTATGTCCTGAATGGTATTACCTAGGTTTTCTTATAGGGTTTTTATGGTTTTGGGTTTTACATTTAAATCTTTAATCCATCTTCAGTTAATTTTTGTGTAAGATGTAAGGAAGGGGTCCTGTTTTCTGCATATGGCTAGCCAGTTTTCCCAGCATCATTTACTGAATAGGAGATCCCTTCCACGTTGCTCGTTTCCGTGAGGTTTGTCAAAGATCAGATGGTTGTAGATATGTGGCATTATTTCTGAGGTCTCTGTTCTGCTCCATTGATATATATGTCTGTTTTGATACCAGTACCATGCTGCCTTGGTTACTGTAGCCTTGGAGTATAGTCAGGTAATGTGATGCTTCCAGCTTTGTTCTTTTTGCTTAGGATTGTCTTGGCTATACGGGGTCTTCTTTGATTCTGTATGAAATTTAAAATAATTTTTTTCTAATTCTGTAAAGAGTGTCAATGGTAGTTTGATGGGAATAGCATTGAATCTATAAATTACTTTAGGCAATATGGCCGTTTTCACGATATTGATTCTTCCTATATCCATGAGGATGGAATGTTTTTCCATTCATTTGTTCCTCTCTTATTTTCTTGAGCAGTGGTTTGTAGTTCTCCTTGAAGAGGTCCTTCACATCCCTTGTTAGCTATATTCCCAAGTATTTTATTCTCTCTGTAGTGATTGTGAATGAGAGTTCATGTTTTGACTCTCTACTTGTCTATTGTTGATGTAAAGGAATGCTTGTGATTTTTGCACATTGATTTTGTATCCTGAGACTTTGCTCAAGTTGCTTACCAGTTTTATGAGTTTTTGGGCTGAGATAATGGGGTTTTCTAAATATACAGTCATAACGTCTGAAAACAGAGACAGTTTGACTTCCTCTCCTCCTATTTGAATACCTTTTGTTTCTTTCTCTTACCTAATTGCCCTGCCCAGAACTTCCAGTACTATGTTGAATAGGAGTGGTGAGAGAGGGCATCCATGTCTTGTACTGGTTTTCAAAGGGAATGCTTCCACCTTTTGCCCATTCAATTTGATATTGGCTGTGGGTTTGTCATAAATACCTCTTATTATTTTGAGAGATATCCCATCAATACCTAGTTTATTGAGAATTTTTAACATCAAGGGATGTTGAATTTTGTCAAAGGCCTTTTCTGCATCTATTGAGACAATCACGTTGATTTTTGTCATTAGTTCTGTTTATGTGATGGATTAGGTTTATTGATTTGCGTATGTTGAATCAGGCTTGCATCCCAGGGATGATGCCGACTTGATTGTGGTGGATAAGTTTTTTGATGTGCTGCTGGATTTGGTTTGCCAGTATTTTATTGAGGATTTTTGCATTGATGTTCATCAGGAATATTGGCCTGAAGTTTTCTTTTTTTGTTATGTCTCTTCCTGATTTTGGTATCAGGATGATGCTGGCTTCATAAAATGAGTTAGAAATGAATCCCTTCTTTTCAATTGTTTGGAGTAGTTTCAGAAGGAATGGTACCAGCTCCTCTTTATACCTCTGGTAGAATTCAGCTATGAATCCATCTGGTCCTGGGCTTTTCTTGGTTGGTAGGTTATTAATTACTGCCTCAATTTCAGAACTTGTTACTGGTCTATTCAGGGATTCGACTTCTTCCTGGCTTAGTCTTAGGAGGGTGTATGTGTCCAGGAATTTATCCATTTCTTCTAGATTTTCTAGTTTATTTGTGTAGAGGTGTTTATAGTATTCTCTGATGCTAGTTTGTATTTCTATGGGGTCAGTGGTGATATCCCCTGTCATTTTTTATTGTGTCTATTTGATTCCTCTTTCTTTTCTTCTTTATAAGTCTAGCTAGTGGTCTGTTTTGTTAATTTTTTCCAAAAACCATCTCCTGGATTCATTGATTCTTTTTTTTTTTTTTTTTTGGAGAGTTTTTGATGTCTCTGTCTCCTTCAGTTCTTCTCTGATCTTATTTATTTCGTGTCTTCTTCTAGCTTTTGGATTAGTACATTTTCCTTGATAAACTCTATGACTATAAAATTATACTACAGATAATAAATAAGCCAAAAGCATATTTAGGAGTCAAACATGATGAAGTAGTCTGGTAAAATTTGAAAATGATTTGCTGACAATCTCATCTTGCAGTACCTAGGCACGTTAGCCATGATGTCAATGTCAGTGATCCTGAAATGTTTATGTTGTACAATTCCCTGCTTCACTTCCAGCTCTGCTCCTTTCTCCTTACCCATTACCAATGAAAGATATGGCCAGTTGCTTGGGATTTGTATGTCACAGGGCAAGTCTATGTTCAGAGGGATGGCAACCTTAGAATGGTATGACAGAACACCAACAAGCGTGGATAATGAATACCAGGTTTGCTAAAAAGATTGGAATGCCCAGGCAGAAGGTTTTCTAAGACAGACAAAAAATAACTGATAATCTCTCCAGGCAGAAGGCTCTGGGTGCTTCTTTATTTTATTCTTTTTCTTGTATTATGTTGCCAGCATGGTTTGGTAATCATGAAGTGTTAGTACTTGTGAGGGATGGATAGACAGATACCAGGTGAGATTTTCATACTAAGTGACTTTTGATACAGGATGAAAATCCATCCACTAATAATATATCATTGAGGTTGTTTGTCCTGAAACATTTTGAATGACCTCTTCGGAATTAGCTTACCCTGTATAAACTGCTCAAAAGTGCATGCTGATTGGCTGGCTGCAGTGACTCACACCTGTAATCCCAGCATTTTGGGAGGCTGAGGCGGGTGGATCACCTGAGGTCAGGAGTTTGAGACCAGCCTGGCCAACATGGCAAAAATACAGAATTTAAAATACAAAAATTAGCTAGGTGTGGTCACGCACACCTATAGTCCCAGCTCTGCAGGAGGCTGAGATAGGAATCATTTGAACCGGGAGGTGGAGGTTGCAATGAGCCAAGATTGTGTCACTGAACTCCAGCCTGGGCAACAGAGTGAGACTCCATTTCAAAAAAAAAAAAAAAAGTGCCTGATTCAGCTGAATGCCAGTATTTTGTTTTTAGGGAAAATTCCAATTGGTCATTGATATTTTGTTTCTACTGCATGGAGGAATCACAGACACTTGGAGGATTAAGTCAGAGCAGGCAGCTATGTGATCTCAGCAGGTGAATTCTGTTTGAGACGCAGAGTGAGAGTCAAGGGGGAAATCTTCATTCCTTAGCTTCTCTGGTTCTTTTGTAGTTTGAATGAAATTGAAAAAAGGAGGGAAAGGGGTGGGAAAGAAGGTCATGGGAAGATTAGTACTGCCTTAACTTTCCCACTACTAAAACTAGAAGCCTGTTTTGCTGTACATGTGAGAAGTGAGGTTATTTCTCCACAGAGCAAATTCTATTTCTGTTAATAAACTACAGAAATTAGATATTAATAATCTACCTATTATGGACTTGGAGCCAAGACAAATAATGTTTACATGTAGGATTGCTGGTTATTCTGTATCTCTTGAGAGATTGTTCATGTGGTCATTAGATATTTCTGTCCTGCTGGTTTATTTGATAAATGAAATAATCAAATCATAATTACTCATCTATGTATTCCTAAATTCACAAGTAACAGGATGTTTTAATACAATTAATGTGGAATAATACCAGGGGCTCAAAATACCACCAGGGGCACAAAAATAACATTTGATGTCTTTTTAAAATGGCTACACATTTATTATTCAATTTGATTTTTACAGTTGTCTCATTTAATGCATGAAGAATCCAAGATAAAGGTTAAATGACTTCCTAAAGACCACCTGGCTAGCAACAGGCCGAGCCAAAATCAGAATTTGGGTTCCTAGACTAAGTGCATTATACTCTTCTGTCTTACCCTAAATATGTAATAATTTAAATAAATTACATCTATTTGAAATAAGTCCAACAGTTGTACATTTTCTATTAAATAGTATGTAAAGTATATAAAATGTAAAATGGAAAAAAATCCATTTTTAAAGGTTTTAAAAACTTGTACAGGTTATAATCATAGTAGAAAAATATGTAAATAGTGAAAAACATAAAAAATATAAAAATATCAAAATCTTTCCACTATTCAGTATTAAACACCAGTCCACATCTTTCTAGGTGATTTTCTGGGCATATGTGTGTGTGTACATGTTTTGTAACAATATGTCATGAATATATTTCCATATTCATGCTTATATCGATAGACATACTTTTATGACTTAATTTTTTTGTTTTTTGTTTTTATTGTACTTTAGGTTCTGGTGTACATGTGCAGATCATACAGGATTGTTGCATAGGCAACAAACCCCCCACTGTCTGCAGTGTGTGATGCTCCCCTCCCTGCGTCCATGTGTTCTCACTGTTCAACACCCACCTATGAGTGATACCACGTGGTGTTTGGTTTTCTGTTCTTGTGTCAGTTTGCTGAGAATGATGGTTTCCAGATTCATCCATGTCCCTATGAAGGAAACAAACTCATCGTTTTTTATGGCTGCATAGTATTCCATGATGTGTATGTGCCACATTTTCTTTATCCAGTCTATTGTTGATGGGTATTTGGGTTGGTTCCAGGTCTTTGCTATTGTAAACAGTGCTGCAATGAACATACCTGTGCATGTGTCTTTATAATAGAACAGTTTATAATTCTTTGGGTATATACTCAGTAATGGGATTGCTGGGTCAAATGGTATTTCTGTTTCTAGGTCCTTGAGGAATCACCACACTGTCTTCCACAATGGTTGCACTAATTTGCATTCCCACCAACAGTGTAAAATTGTTCCTTTCTCCACATCCTCTCCAGCATCTGTTGTCTCCAGATTTTTTAATGATCGCCATTGTAACTGGTGTGAGATGGTATCTCAGTGTGCTTATGTTTGTTAGCCTCATAGATGTCTTCTTTTGTAAAGTGTCTGTTCATATCCTTTGCCTACTTTTGGATGGGCTTGTTTTTTTTTCCTCGTAAATCTGTTTTAGTTCTTTGTAGATTCTGGATGTTAGCCCTTTGTCAGATGGGTAGATGGCAAAAAATTTTTCCCATTCTGTTGGTTGCTGGTTGGCTGTAATGATTGTTTCCTTTGCTGTAAGAAGCTCTGGAGTTTAATTAGGTCCCATTTGTCTATTTTGGCTTTTGTTGCCATTGCTTTTGGTGTTTTAGCCATGAGGTCCTTGCCTATGCCTATGTCCTGAATGGTTTTGCCTAGGTTTTCTTCTAGGGTTTTTATGGTGTTAGGTCTTATGTTTAGATCTTTACTCCATCGGGAGTTAATTTTAGTGTAAGGTGTCAGGAAGGGGTCCAGTTTCAGCTTTCGGCACATTGCTAGCCAGTTTTCCCAACACCATTTATTAAACAGGGGAATCCTTTCCCCATTGCTTGTTTTTCTCAGGTTTGTCAAAGATCAGATGATTGTAGATGTATGGTGTTGCTTCGGAGGCCTCTGTTCTGTTCCATTGGTCTGTGTCTCTGTTTTGGTACCAGTACCATGCTGTTTTCATTACTGTGGCCTTGTAGTATAGTTTGAAGTCAGGCAGCATGATGCCTCCAGCTTTGTTCTTTTTGCTTAGGATTGTTTTGGCTATGCGGGCGCTCTTTTGGGTTCCATATGAAGTTTGAAGTGGTTTTTTCCAGTTCTGTGAAAAAGGTCATTGGAAGCTTGATGGGGATAGCATTGAATCTATAAATTACTTTGGGCAGTATGGCCATTTTCACAATGTTGATTCTTCCTAACCATGAGCATGGAATGTTTTTCCATCTGTTTGTGTCCTCTCTTATTTCGTTGAGCAGTGGTTTGTAGTTCTCCTTGAAGAGGTCCTTTACATCCTTTGTTAGTTGTATTCCTAGGTATCTTATTCTCTTGGTAGCAATTGTGAATGGGAGTTCACTTTTGATTTGGCTCTCTGTTTGTCTGTTATTGGTGTATAGGAATGCTTGTGATTTCTTCACATTGATTTTGTATCCTGATACTTTGCTGAATTTGCTTATCAGTTTCAGGAGATTTGGGGCTGAGATGATGGGGTCTTCCAAATATACAATCATGTCATCTACAAATAGAGACAATTTGGCTTCCTCTTTTCCTATTTGAACACCCTTTATTTCTTTTTCTTGCCTGATTGCTCTGGCTAGAACTTCCAATACTATATTGAATAGGGGTAGTAAGAGAGTGCATCCTTGTCTTGTGCCAGATTTCAAAAGGAATGCTTCCAGTTTGTGCCTGTTCAGTATGATATTGGCTGTGGGTTTGTCATAAATAGCTTTTATTATTTTGTGATACGTTCCCTCGATACCTAGTTTATTGAGGGTTTTTAGCATAAAGGGCTGTTGAATTTTGTTGAAGGCCTTCTCTGCATCTGTTGAGATAATAATGTGGTTTTTGTCTTTGGTTCTGTTTATGTGGTGGATTACGTTTATAGACTTGCGTGTGTTGAACCAGCCTTGCATCCCCAGGATGAAGCCTACTTGATCATGATGAATAAGCTTTTGGTTTGCTGTTGCATTCTGTTTCCCAGTATTTTATTGAAGATTTTTGCATCAATGTTCATCATGGATTTTGGCCTGAAGTTTTCTTTTTTAGTTGCATCTCTGCCTGGTTTTGGTATTAGGATGATGTTGGTCTCATAACAGAGTTGTGGAGGACTCCCTCTTTTTGTATTGTTTGGAATAGTTTCAGAAGGAATGGTACCAGCTCCTCTTTGTGCATCTGGTAGAATTCAGCTGTAAACCCATCTGGACCTGGGCTTTTTTTGGGTGGTAGGCTATTAATTGCTGCCTCAACTTCAGCCCTTGTTATTGGTCTTCTCAGGGTTTCAACTTCTTCCTGGTTTAGGCTTGGGAGGATGCAAGTGTCCAGGAATTTATCCATTTCTTCCAGGTTTACTGGTTTGTGTGCATAGAGTTGTTTGTACTAATCTCTGATGATGGCTTGTATTTATGTGGAATCAGTAGTGATGTTGTTTTTTATTGCATCTATTTGATTCCTTTATCGTTTTTTATTGCATCTTTTTGATTCTTCTCTCTTTCTGTTAGTCTGGATAGCGGTCTATGTATTTTGTTGATCTTTTCAAAAAACCAGCTCCTGGATTTGTTGATTTTTTTGGAAGGGTTTTTTTTGTGTCGCTGTCTCCTTCAGTTCTGCTCTGATCTTAGTTATTTCTTGTCTTCTGCTAGCTTTTGAGTTTTTTGATCTTGCTCCTCTAACTCTTTCAATTTTGATGATAGGGTGTCGATTTTAGACCTTTCCTTGCTTCTCATGTGGGCATTTATTTCTATGAATTTCCC
This sequence comes from Ateles fusciceps, assembly GCA_036589455.1. Taxonomy (NCBI): domain Eukaryota; kingdom Metazoa; phylum Chordata; class Mammalia; order Primates; family Atelidae; genus Ateles; species Ateles fusciceps. Next base: position 3,981,500 of record JAZHEH010000952.1, on the reverse strand, counting down.
TCTAGACAGTGCTTTAAATGTGTCCCAGAGATTCTGGTATGTTGTGTCTTCGTTCTCATTGGTTTCGAAGAACATCTTTACTTCTGCCTTCATTTCATTGTTTATCTAGTTGACATTCAGGAGGAGCCAGTTGTTCAGTTTCCAGTTGTGCAGTTTTGGGTGAGTTTCTTAATCCTGAGTTCTAATTTGATTGCACTGTGGTCTGAGAGACTGTTTGTTATGATTTCCATTCTTTTGCATTTGCTGAGGAGTGATTTACTTCCAATTATGTGGTCGATTTTAGAGTAAGTGTGATGTGGTGCTGAGAAGAATGTATATTCTGTGGATTTGGGGTGGAGAGTTCTGTAAATGTCTATTAAGTTTGCTTGGTTCAGATCTGTGTTCAAGTCCTGGATTTCCTTGTTGATTTTCTGTCTCATTGATCTGTCTAATATTGACAGTGGAGTGTTAAAATCTCCCACTATTATTGTGCAGGAGTCTAAGTCTCTTTGTAGGTAGTTAAGGACTTGCTTTATGTGTCTGGGTGCTCCTGTATTGGGTGCATATATATTTAGGATAGTTAGTTCTTGTTGCTATATTGATACTTTTACCATTATGTAATGCCCTTCTTTGTCTCTTTTGATTTTTGTTTGTTTAAAGCCCATTTTATCAGAGACTAGGATTGTCACCCCTGCTTTTTTTTTTGCTCTCCATTTGCTTGGCAAATCTTCTTCCATCCCTTTATTTTGAGTCTGTTTGTGTCTTTGCACATGAGATGGGTCTCCTGAATACAGCACACTGATGGTTCTTGGTTTTTTATCCAATTTGCCAGTCTGTGTCTTTTCATTGGGGCATTTAGTCCATTCACACTTAATGTTAATGTTGTTATGTGTGAATTTAATCCTCCCATTTTACTAGTGGTTGGTTGTTTTGCCCTTTGGTTGGCATAATTTCTTCATTGTGTCATTGGTCTTTACCATTTGGTTCTTTTTTGCAGTGGCTGGTACTGGTTTTTCCTTTCTGTGTTTAGTGCTTCCCTCAGGAGCTCTTGTAGGGCAGGTCTGGTAGTGACAGAATCTCTCAGCAATTGCTTGTCTGTAAAGGATTTTATTTCTCCATCATTTATGAAGCTTAGTTTGGCTGGATGTGAAATTCTGGGTTGAAAGTTCTTTTCTTAAGGATGTTGAATATTGGCCCCCACTCTCTTCTGGCTTGAAGGGTTTCTGCCGAGAGATCTGCTGTGACTCTGATGTGCTGCCCTTGTGGGTGACCCAACCTTTCTCTCTGGCTGCCCTTAATATTTTTTCCTTTGTTTCAACCCTGGCGAATCTGACGATTATGTGCCTTGGGGGTTGCTCTTCTAGAGGAGTATCGTTGTGGTGTTCTCTGTATTTCCTGTATTTGAATGTCGGCCTGCCTTGCAAGGTGGGGGGAAGTTCTCCTGGATAATATACTGAAGAGTGTTTTCCAGCTTGGATTCATTCTCCCCATCATCTTTTGGTACACCGATCAAGTGTAGATTAGGTCTTTTCGTATAATCTCATATTTCTTGAAGGCTTTGTTCATTTCTTTTCATCCTTTGTTCTCTTTTCTTGCCTTCTCGTTTTGTTTCATTGAGTTGATCTTCAGTCTCTGATCCTTTCTTCTGCTTGATCTATTCAGCTATTGAAACTTGTGTATACTTCACGAAGTTCTTGTGCTGTGTTTTTCAGCTCTATCAAGTCGTTTATGTTCTTCTCTAAGCTGGTTATTCTAGTTAGCATTTCATCTAACCTTTTTTCAAGGTTTTTAGATTCTTTGCATTGGGTTAGAACATGTTCCTTTAACTCAGAGAAGTTTGTTATTACCCACCTTCTAAAGCCTGCTTCTTGTCAGTTTGTCAAATTCGTTCTCTGTCCAGCTTTGTTCCCTTGCTGGTGAGGAGTTGATCTCATGGTTGGGGAGAGGCGTTCTGGTTTTTGATGGTTTTATTCTTGCATTTTTTTTTTCCTATCTCATTGGATTTATATAGTTTTGATCTCAGGTAGCTGCTTGGGGAGGCGGACTTTTCTTTGCCTGCAGAGGCGCTGCTGGGCTGCCACAGGTTCAGTGGAGCTGCTCCATCTTTTATTTACTCAGGAAAATTAGGCTGGCTTCTGCAGTGGTGGCCACCCTTCCCCGCACCGAGCTTGACCATTCCTGGTCACTCTCTAGGTACGAAACTCTGGCGTAAGAGTTTTTTTTTGTGTCTGCTGGGCTTTGTGCGGTGGAGGGGACCCATCGTGCTGTATGGGCTGTTTCCCTGTTTTCAGTTCCCCTTCCCACTGGGGGAAGGGTAGATCTATCCAGCTGACTTTCTGGCTTTCATATCAGCCAGTGCTTCTGCCTAGATCTATGCTGACTGCCCCGGCTCTGGCAGAAGTTGCTGTTCTGCCCTGTTCAGGCAGTTTGCTGAGGCTTTTCAGCCCGGCAAAGATCTCCTGTTCTGTGGTTTGTAGAGGTCTTGGGTGGAGCACTGTATCCAAACCAAAGTCCCAGAGGGGGGAGATCCCCAGTCCTCTGGACAGAACCTGGGTGGGGCAGTGCCCTGCCTTGCCTCAACTTGCCCTATTTGGTTTATACCCACTGTCCAACCAAACCCACAAAATGAACCTGGTACCTCGTTTGGAATTGTGGAGACCACTCGGCTTCTGCGTCTCTTTCTCTCTTGGAGCTGTTTTCCAGTGCTGCCTCTTATTTGGCCATCTTGGGATCCCCCTATAACTTAATTTTTAATAGAATTACTGTTTCATTTTGTTGATGTCTTTTTCAGTTCTCAATTTGATGTGTAGTTATCTTCAGATTTTTAAGATTGTGTATTTCTACATATATATGTATGTAACAACCTTGTACATTTATGTATTTCCTTCAGGATAAATTCCTAGAAGTAGAATTGTTGAATCAAGAGATTTACATTTTTAAGGTTTTGATACATATTAGCAAATTAATCTTTTGAAAAAAACAATACCAATTTATAGTAGGGCATTAGGCGATACGTGTGCTGATTTCTTATGCTTTTGTGAATACTGTATTGGGTATTTTCCTGATTTATAATATTTCCTGATTCAGAAGTCAATAAATGGTATCTCCTGTTTTTAGATTTATTTGATTATTAAAGGAGTTGATCATCTTTCCATGTTTACTGACCATTTGTATTTGTTTTGCCTTTTCACATCCTTTTCCTATTTTTTCCGCTTTATTTATCTTGTTCTTAATAAGTTGCAAGAACTCCTTTTGTATCAAGTATATTAAACCTGTTTTGTCATCCAAGTTCAAATTTTTCCCAGCTTTTTGTCATTTAAGTGTATTTTTGTGTGTTTTTTTAAGATGGAGCCTTGCTTTGTCGCCCAGGCTGGAGTGTGCAGTGGCATGATCTTGACTCACTGCAGCCTCTGCCTCCTGGATTCAAGCAGTTCTTCTGTCTCAGCCTTACGAGTTGCTGGAACTAAGGCGCATACCACCACACCTGGCTAATTTTTGTATTTTTAGTAGAGACGGGGTTTCACCGTATTGGTCAGGCTGGTCTCGATCCATCCGCCTCGGCCTCCCAAAGTGCTGGGATTACAGGCTTGAGCCACTGCGCCCAGCCCTTGTTTTTGTTTCTGTTTTTGTTTTTGTTTTGCCAAGCAGCTATTTACTAGGATCTCTTCCCCTCGGACCCCACTCTGCTTCCGTTAAAGCCTTTTACCACTCCATATTCATAAAAGTGTTCACCTTTATTTTTTTCTATCCTTTAAGTAACTTAAATGTTTTAATCTATTTGAAACTTATTTTGGTGTATGATCCAAGATAAGGTTCTTTTACTTTTATTCCCCTTAAATGTAACCAGATACTCCAGTGTGAGGTAGTTCTTTACTGAAATGAAATGCAATCATTATTACATACTAAATTACTAAGATAATTTGAGTCTATTTCTGGCCTTCTTGTTCTGTTATATTCATCATTCTTTTGGCTTGCCTAGGTACCTCACTGCTGTAAGTACTGTAGTTTTATAGGGCATTTCTACTAGACATTCCATTCAGTTTTACCTTTACCTAGATAAAATGATTGATAATGAGGCATATGTGAATTTTGCCTAGATTTGAGTTTTGTCACTGGCTCCCACATTGGAGAGCTGATCATCTGGGATGCCCTGGACTGGACCGTGCAGGCCTACGAACGCAACTTCTGGGACCCATCTCCACAGCTGGACACCCAACAGGAAATAAAACTCTGTCAGAAAGCAAATGACATTTCTATTCATCATTTCACATGTGATGAAGAGGTAAAAAATCTAGACACTATCTATAAACTTGCCTTTTAAATAAACCCAATTTCTGATTTTAAAAATTTAAAAATTTAATTCCATGTTTGACATAGAAAAGGTATCTATCATTCATGGTTTCAGGTTGTGTTTTATAATGGTCTCATTTTTTTCTATAATGGTATGACTTGTGTTAAAAAAGCATTTTAATCTTATGCTTCTAATCTTGAGTCAAGGAAATGATTAAATGGCTACAGATTTTAAAACTCTATTGAAATTTTGGGTTGGATTAAATAATCCCATTGGATTTGAGGTTAATGCTTACAATTGTTTTAAGAAACACTGTGAAAAAGAACTCTTTTGAAGATCTGATGCATTTCCTGGTGAAGTAAATGAAATTAAAAATTTTAAGAATGTTTCTCTTAGTCCGCTGGCCTCTTGGAGCAAGATAAATTGAGTGAGAATTGTTGATTTCCATCCTTTAGGGCTTGGCAGTGATGCTCTTGAAGCACTTTACATCCTTTTTGCTCTAAGAGATTAGTACCAGTGGACCACATGTTTACTTGGTAGTGGATATCCATGTTGGTGAGAAATTTCTCGACTGAAATGTGCTATGTCCGATGGATGATGTATGTGCTATGTAATCTTATCTCTGATCTGAAAAAAACGAATCTCTTAGCATCAGGGGCTCAGCAAATGTGTTTAAAGGGCAATTTTCTAAATGTAATCACAAGAAATGTTTAAGAGTTGTACCCTTCGAGGAGGAGGAGGTTGGGGAGGCTTTCCTCTCCCTACTTTGTGACTTTTTATACTGTTTGAAGTTTCTAACAGCATGCATATTATTTGTATTAGAAATTTCAGTAGTAGTGTTCTCTGGTGGGGGAGAATATGATCCATTTTTCTTTGTACTATGAAAACAAAACAAAATAAAACAAAAGATTAGGATAGGAACAGGATTTAAAAACACTAATATATTCAAAGATTGTTTTTTTGTATCCCAACTTTATTTTGAAAAAAGTTAATACATGATAAAAACGGTATGGTCTCAGGAAAGATGGAGACTAGATCACTAAGAGTTGTAGCCCTACAAATTATATATTTTAAATGTTACATGTTTTTTGCTCACTTTTGTAAAAATTAATATTTAAAATTTTGTATTTCTTTTAATCTTAAATTTTTTAATTGATGTTAATTTTCTACTATACATGCTTGATAAAGCATTATACAGTTTTCCCTGAGTTTCCTTCTTTCCTTCTATAGGGGACCATTAGTTATTGATGACAGGTGATTGATAGTGTCTCCATTGAGTAAATGCTGCCTCCAAAGCTCATCAGTTCTCTAGTTGTGTTTATAATTTTCTTCCTGACCTTGGATAAATTACTTAAACTGTGCCCAGATTTCCTGGTCTGTAGAACCAGGGGATTTTGGCATTGAATACAATCCATAGGGCTTTCCATTGTAGCACTTTGACTAACAATGTTCATTAATGCCCCAGCACTGGGCCGCAGCTGCATTGCTTATTGCAGAATACTAATCCTGAGAGTCAGGGGATCATTCCAGATTTTAGATTCCAGCAAGCCTTGGGGGGCATGCTTTGGTTCAGCTATTACAGGTCTGAGTTCAGTCTGTAGTCTTGGAGGCTGTGTGAGAAAGACTGGGGGGCCCAGAATCTCTGGTGAAAACCAGAAGGCATTATGTAGGGATATTTGAAAGGTCTGCCTCAAGGGGATATCTATTGAGTAAGAATGGATGATTCTTGGACAAGTGCTTCCAAAAATTTCAAAGGCTACTGCATGTGAGTGTGTGTCACGTGAGGAACAAGTAAGGGACTGGAGTAACATGACCTTGATTCTCATATTGACTCCATGTCTCAGCCTCATTTCTTGTGTGCCTGTAATCTCTTTAACTTCCTTATCTGGAAAATGGCAATAATGCTTGCCACTCTTAACAAGATGTTGTGAGGCTAAAGTGAGATAAGTATTGGTGAAAAAGCTTTCAAAAAATTAAAGTTGTTTTAGTAAAAAGGTATTTATTTCTAATAGTACTTTTGGAAAAATGTTTTTTTGAAACCTTCAGAGGATTGCATGATGATAATGTCACTATAGCTGTGATTTTTTATATCACTTGTAGGTCTCCTGATTGCTTAAGATGTGGAGTGCAAGTAATTTTGCTTGCATTTTCCAGGCAGAAGAAGCTAGGTAATTTTCCCAAGGATATAGTGTTATTTAAATCAAAACTCAAGTTATCCCTCAGCAGCTTCCACTGCAGGGCCAGGCTGCCAGCTAGAGCTTTTCTCTAGATATATTTCAGTGAGGAAGAAGGTGGAGGTAAGGGATATACTACGCAGACCTTTCTCTGCATTAGTGGTTTGTCCTACCTTCTAAATGCTCAGAGCTTTCTTTAGTGCTTTGACAATTTTGGGTTTCAGAGATCAGTACTGTAATTTGGGCTAAAGGCTAGGGAAGGTAACAGTGACTTTCTGATGTCACATGAGGGCTGGAATCCATTACACTGGGTAGGGTGAGTGCTAGTTTTATGCCCATTTCTGAACTTCTTCCCCCCAGAATGTATTTGCTGCAGTTGGAAGGGGTTTATACGTGTATAACCTTCAAATGAAGCGTGTGATTGCCTGCCAGAAAACTGCACATGACTCCAATGTCCTGCACATTGCCAAACTTCCAAACAGGTACAAGTTCTCATCTGCTCTGCAATAGATGAAGGCAAGTCATGGTTCCCAGGGCTACCCGTGTCATTTCTCAAGTGGCCAAGTTACCTGGCTTAATGGCTTGACCTGCTGTGTTCTTTTGGAAATGGAGAATGCCTGAGGGCTGTCTCTAACAGAAGGGCATGTGGTAGTATTTTACAGAAATTACAAGAAGCAAGGTTCAAATGAATTACATTGAATTTCATTGTAAGAAGAGATGATTTAACATTTGGTACTTAACAATGTAAATTACTTGGGGGGGGCCACTTTCAATGTACCAATTTTTATATTTCTCATAAACCTACCCTTCTTCATGTTTGCTTTTGGCCAGAATGAAATGGTTGGTAGTCTCCTTGTTGTGTAAGGCTATTAAGTGAAGGGTTTCTTCTCAGGGTAGATTTGCTGCTGAGCTTCTAGGGACGGACTTACGGACAGGGAATATCGTTATTTTCTATTCAGGATATTTTTAGAGTGAGAGGCACCTACAGAAGTGAGGTAGCAAGAGGAGGGAAGGGGGCTGCTTAGGACATTGTGAAGTATAATTCATACTGTTTTCCCAAGTGCATTTTTTTAAATGGAGAAAATAAATTTATAGCATTTCAGCCAATGTAACATAGTATAACGTGTGGCTTTCCTAAAGGGTGCTTTTAGCTTGCATTGTTAATGTCATGTTAAATTGTGATTTTTGTCAGTTCCTGCTAAGAGCTGAATAAAAGCAGTTGAGGGATCCACTGATTTCTTTAACTGCAAAGTTAGCATTGGTCCTCAGTGGTGCACTCTTTGTCTTTGTATTACTGATTTTCTGTTCTGACAGGCAGTTAATCTCATGCTCAGAAGATGGCAGTGTACGCATTTGGGAGTTACGAGAAAAACAGCAGCTTGCAGCTGAGCCTGTACCAACAGGTGTGTGTCTTCTCTCAAAAAGGTAGTCTTTTTCTCTCTCCCTTTTTTTTCATGTGAAAGGCAGAAGGGCGATTATGTGAAACCATTAGAATAATATAGAAGTGCTCCAAATAGGCATCAGATGTTTATAGAAAGCATATGGTAATTGAGATCTAGGATTTACAGCTCAATGCTGCCCTAATGTAGAACTGCCTCTTCATTTCAAGTACGATAAAGCTTTTATTGTTTTGAGGGGAAAACTTATTTTCTGGTCATCTGAATGACCAAATGACCTAATGAAGTAAGTATTCATTTATATTGTCTATAATTCTAATTGATACACAAAATTTGTACCATCAGATGTCAAACTAAAATGTTCTTTACCCTTGATGTTGAACTCAATTTATGGAAAAATAAACTTTTCTTTGTGTGCTTATATCATAATTTCATGAGCTCTTGACTTTCAGGTGTTTAGTTTGAAAAACAAAACTCTGAAGAGTTGAATAAATTAGTTACAAACCTTTGTGCAAGAACTCAGATGCTGGTACCTAGTTGCTTCTGTTTCTTTTGACTTTCTGAAGCCCTGGGGTGTTGCTTTTGCACATATACATACTTTTCGGAGTTTTGCCCTTTTTCCTTTGACAGACACTGCCATTCAAGCTTTATGCTTCTGTCCTGTTTTATTCCAGGTGTCTATCTTTTTGTTTATATACCTTCACCAATGGGTGGGTGACTAGGGGCAATAAAAAGAGATGAGGAACATACCTGGTTAGCTAAGAAAGATGAAATAACATACTCAGAAAACCCTAGCACAAGGCTCAGTACTGTCCACTTGGCCTTGACTAAAATAAGTCTGAACCTCTTCACATTTAAATTCTGTTTTTCTGATCTCATATTATTATTGTAAGTATAGAGCACAGTAATTTTGGAAATGATTATTTTTCTAGGTTTTTTTAACATGTGGGGGATTTGGAAGAGTCAACAAACAAGCCAGCCAACCTGTTAAAAAGCAGCAAGAAAATGCTACTTCATGTTCACTGGAGCTTATTGGAGATTTGATTGGACACTCGTCATCTGTGGAGGTATCGCTTTTTAGCCATAGATTGGCCAGGCAGCTCGTGCTTTTGCATTTCATTGCTCCTTTCATTCAGTAGGTCTCATAAAGGCATATACTTTTTCTTGTATCTGTAGGTTTTTTGTCAGATCTGAACATGGAATGGGATAGGCTATGGTATGTGCAGTTAGGATCTCCCTTTCCGGAGATATGATTTGAGGGAACAAGTAATGCATTGCTTTTAAGAATGGGCTTAATCACCGTAATTTATAACCTGCAGATAGCTGACAATAAGGGTGATGTGAATAATGTTGACTGTATGGCAGCAGTTAGCAGAGGGTGCATGAAGGTTGTGGTTGTATGTATACAGTGAAAGCCTTAACAGAATTGAATTCCAGGACCTTTGTCAAATTCATGAACAGAGTCATGCTTCTACCTGCCTTTGAAGGATAATAATTAGCTTTAATGAAATCCTGTGCCTTGGTTTTCATTGTGCAAATATGAAAATTTTAGTTGAAAATTATAAAATGCATAAGCTTCTAACTTATAGAAATCCAAATACATTAATTTTGCTACAGGCACCATTGCTTATAGTGAAGGAATAAGATCAGTTGAGATAACAGATTATTTGTGAGAATAACCGTGTAGTGATAATATCATAAGCAGAGCCCTAAGTAATGAATTTCTTCAATTGTTCTTCCCTGTATCCAAAGAACAACAAATTTTTCATTTGAAAGGATGTTCATGCTTAGGGGGAGCAGCGGCAGCATGCTTGTTAGTGAGCATTTCCTGTATTTCAGGCACCGTGCTGAACACTGGCTGCAGAAGTTTACAGAGAGAGATAAACACAGTTCTTGCCCCCTCATGGATCTACCCTTGAGTGGAGAGAAGGGGTATAGACCCAGTAGGCTGTTTCCCTAGGCTGCATATGATGGACCTGGGTAAGCAGCAGAGAGTGAATACTCAGGGGTTAGAAAAAACATTTCTTGCTGAATCTTGCAAATGGTTAGAAGATAAGGGACTTGATACTTGAGATGAACCTTGAAGTTTAGTATAATGAGTATATAGCCTTGTCACCAGAAGCTCCTTGATGTTGGGTACAGTGTTGTAGTTATCTTTGCTCTCTCTTAACAAGTAGCTCATAACTTTGTTTCTCGTTGGGTGGCTATACTGTACTTTGGGGCTGGGGAGCATGGAGTATGGTAGACAAAAGGCAAGGAGCACCTTTAGGCTGGAGCGCTGGGTTCCTGTGAACAGACACTAGTAGGAGATGAAGCGTGGAAAAGTGGTTTGGGGTCATATTATGAATGTCCTTGAATGTAAGGCTGAGGAGTTTGGACTTTATTTTTTAAATAGTAGAAACTCATTAAAAAAGTTTTTAGATGGTTGGGAAAACCCATCTAAAACACATTCAAAATGTGTTTGAATGTGGCACATTTCTCATTAGATAAAACAGTGTCAGCTTCTTAGGAATTTTCCTGAGTAAAGATATTGACCCCTGAACATTTTTAAAAAGCATCTCTGGCTTCATTGATAAAATCTAGGCTATCTCTACAGTGTCAGCTGAATTTCCTCACTTCTTGTTGTTTTTGCTCTTTTTTTTTTTTTTAACCTTTCCAAGACAGAAGCTCACTATTGCCCAGGCTGGAGTGCAGTGGCATAATCTTGACTCACTGCACCTTTCAGTCTCCTGAGTAGCTGGGATTACAGGTGTGTGCCCAGCTAATTTTTATATTTTTAGTAGAGACGGGGTGTTGCCATGTTGGCCAGGCTGGTCCTCTTTCTATTTCCATCCTTGCTCAACCTCTCTGTGTACCGAATTCTGTATTTTCCCAGTTTCCCAAGGAATTCTCCTCCCATATTTCCTCCCTTTTCTCTTGCATCCTCAGCGAAGTGCTCTCCCGTGGTCTTCAGAAACGTATGTCATTTCAGAGAAAACCCTCATTTCCTTTTTTCCCTGAGGTGAATTGTGCTGTTACCCAGGCTGAAGTACAGTGGCATGATCTCTGCTTACTGCAACCTCAGCCTCCCAAGTAGCTGGGGTTACAGGCGTCCGTGACCACGCTCAGCTAATTTTTTGTATTTTTAGTAGAGATGGGGTTTCACCATCTTGGCCAAGCTGGTCTCAAACTCCTGACCTCAGGTGATTCGCCTGCCTCAGCCTCCCAGTGTTGAGATTACAGTCGTGAGTCACAACGCCCTGTTTTTTATTTCACCCTTTCCTTCAAGGAGACTTCATCCTTTTTTCATGGGTTCATCTTTTCTCTGATACAACCCTTCACCCTATAGTATTCGTGCTGCCTTTCGTCAACACTGTTTTACTATTCTTAGCTTCCAACCTACTCCTTCATTGGGCAAGCCCCTTCCCCTTCTTGGGGAGTTTTCTCACATTGAAGCTTTTTCTGAATTTCTGTGGTATGTCATAGTCTGTACTGCATTATTTAGTACCTGATTACATAATCTTTCCTTGGTACCTTTGTTTCAGTTACAATTTGCTTTTCAGAATCTTCTTGAGGGTAAGGACTATAAACCTAATGCTGACACTCAATACCTGTGGACTGGTTGAGTATCTACTTTTATGGAGAGAGCTGAAGCCAGTGTTTATCTTGGGAAATTGAGAATTCATTCAGACATTTTATCTATAGCCCTTGTACATAAACAATGGTTAAAACCAATACTTCAAAAATCAGAGTATGGTAAAATCTGGAAGAACTATGGGAATTTGTGTACTTTACAAAGTAGCTATTCTGTATTTGAACAATATTAACAAAATTCTGATTAAAATATTAGATATTATTTGTATGTGACTGTTACCAATACTGAAAAACGAAGTTTTACACTCAGATCCAAAGGCGTCTGTAAGGCACGTATTTCACATGCACATGTGTTAATGTGGTAATAGCTGCTTCTCGAGGCCCCTATAATCAGTTTTAATTTTCTTTACAGGTGTTTCTATACTTTGAAGATCATGGACTGGTGACATGCTCTGCTGATCATCTCATTATTTTGTGGAAAAATGGAGAGCGAGAATCTGGATTGCGCAGTTTAAGATTATTTCAAAAATTAGAGGAGAATGGTGACTTATACCTTGCTCTCTAAGGAATTAATAGTACACATGCATGAACCTTGTACATCAAATATGGGTACTACTCTGAAAACCATTAACATATTCATCATTTAAATTTGTAAATTTTGTCCATAAAATTCTACGTTTAACTTTTTTGTGGACCTACCAACCAGGAACATGTTGCTTCTCAGGTCCTAGTACATCCTCCAAAGAATATACCACAAGTTTTCCATTTGACTTTGAGCTGCTGTTGAAGTGGTGAGTGCTGTGTTTTAAGCTTAATTTTGAACCTAGACCCTTGTGAAAGGTACAAATAGAGGTAATAGTATAGTTGTGGCATTTATTAAAAGTTTTATTATTGGGGTTGCTTCAGAATTTTTGTGATGAGTTTAAAAATAGCCTTTCTCCTGCACATTTTTCTGGTCTTCAGTAACATTAGTCTTCTATAGCACAAACTTGAATCTCTCTGCTAAAAAAAATGAACCATATATACTGTTTAAGTACTGCAAGGTTTTTTTTTTTTGTACCAATTTGTTTAGACAATTTAAAAAGGGTTTTTAGTTACAGCTACTACAACCCATATGAACTCAAATGGATAGGAATCTTATGAGGGTGTATTTTTTTCCCCATTGTGAACTGGCTTGAACAGCCATGGGCTAGATTGGTACTAGAACAACAACTGCCCCTCATGTATGCCAAGGATGAGCTCTAGATCATTTGAGAGGCACAGAGGCAGGGACTGCAGCTGAGCACACCTGCGCCCTGACTCACGAACTGCTTGAGACAGACTTCCTTTCTGTAGTTGTTTGCAGTGTCCATCGAGACACTATAACCAGCCTTGTAACAGTATGTTTTCTCCTTTTGGGGCTAAAAAATAAAGTTAGAAAGTAGCTACACATTAAAGAAAGATTGAAATTCTTAAACTACTGATTAAAGAAAGGGCAGTGTTACTGATGTTAATGGACCATTCTTCCAGAAAACCTTCCACAGATTTACTTGTTCATTATACAAATACATTCTACAGGGAATCTTTATAAGTTCTTTTTACTAGTTTTAGCTTTCACAGTTGCTTCCACACTCACCTACAGTCAAAGACGGGAAGAGTTAAGATCATCTAGGTAGACCAGTGTCATAATGTTATAAATGAGGAAGGTGAGGCCCACTGTGGTAAGGCCTTAAAATGAACTCTGTAGTGCCCAATGTCACCGAGCAGGAGTTGAAGACCGAATGAGAGAAAGGGTTATATGACTACCTTAAATCCAAATAACATTTAGTCATGAAAAGTTTTATGGAGAAATCACTAAGTTACCTCCGTTACAGAACAGAACACTTTCTGCCATTACTGCGTGCTTTTTTTCTTTAGGAATTCTATATTAGCCCATATATTTGTAAAGTGGTTTTCTTAAATTGTATGATACAACGGAGTCATACATTTTTAACTTTTAATTCCTAGCCTGTTCTGGATTAGTATTTTGTGACAGTAATCTATTTAAATGGAGTGGTAGAAACACACGAATTTTGGAAGCAAACGGTACTATAGTACCACAGCAAATTCCTTCTATCATTATACAAGCATACCTTAGAGATATTACAGGTTAGGTGTCAGACCACATCAAAAATGCAAGCATTGCAATAGATTGAGTCACATCTAGCTTTTGGTTTCCCAGTGTCTATAAAAATTATGTTTATACTATAGTCTTACATTGCTAAAAAATGCTAACAATCATCTGAGCCTTCGGTGAGTCATACTCTTTGCTGGTGGAGGCTCTTTATATTGCTGGTGGTTGCTGAAGGTTGGGGTGGCTGTGGCATTTCCTTTAAATAAGACGGTGATGAAATTTTCCACATCAATTGACTTCCTTTTACAAAAGATACCTCTGTAACATGTAATACTACTTAGTAGCATTTTACCCACAGAATTTTTTCAAAATTAGAGTGTGTCATCTCAAACCCTGATGCTGCTTTATCAACTCAACTAAGTTTACAGAATATTCTAAATCCTTTGTTGTCATTTCAACTATGTTTACAGCATTTTCACTATGGAATGACTGTCTCCAGAAACCACTTACTTTACACATTCTTAAGCAACTTCTCATCTATTAAAGTTTGATCATGAGATTACAGCATTTCAGTCACATCTTCAGGCTCCCCCTTCTTCCAGATTCCTTTTAATATTGAAATTTTGACCACCTCTCCCATGAATCAGAATGTTCTTAGTGGTATCTAGAATGGTAAATCCTTCCCAGAAGGTTTTCAGTTGACTTTGCCCAGATCCATCAGAGGAATCATTAATTATGGCAGCTACAGCCTCATGAAATGTATTTCTTAAATTAGACTTAAAATTCAAGTGACTCCTTGACCCATGGACTACAGCATGAATGTTGTGGTAGCAGGCAAGAAAACATGAACCTCCTTGTACATCCACCAGAGCTCCTAGATGACCAGGTGCATTGTCAATGAGCAATATTTGTAAAGAAATTTTAGGTCTCAACCATGGGCTTAAAATATTCAATAAACCATGCTATAAACAGATGTGCTGTCATACAGGCTTTGTTGTTCCACTTCTAGAGCATGGGCAGAGTAGATTTAACAGTTCTTAAGGTCCTTAAGGTTTTTGGACTGGTAAATAAATGCTGACTTCAGCTTAAAGGCACCAGGTACATTTGCAGGCATTGAATTTCTCCTATGAAAATCCTAGATGACATCATCTTCCAAGAGAAGGCCATTTCATCTTCACAAACTGTTGTTTAGTGTAGTCACCTTCAGTGATCTTAGCTAGATCATCTGGATAACTTCCTGCTGTTACCCCTTGCACTTTGATGTTATGGAGATGATTGATTGATTGATAGATGATAGCTTCTTTGTCAACCAACCTCTGCTTGCTTCCAGCTTTTCTGCTGTAGGTTCCTCACCTCTCAGTCTTCAAATAGGCTTTGGCTTAAGGGAATGTTGTGACTGCTTTCATCTTTTATGTAGACCACTCAAACTTTCTCCATATCAGCAGTAAGGCTGTTTCAGTCTTATTTGCATGTTTACGGGAGTAACACTTTCAAGAAGTCTTCCTTTGCATAACCTGGCTCACTGGTGTAAGAGGCATGGCTTTTGACCTGCCTGGGCTTTCAAGGCACCTTGAAAGCCTTCCTCAGTAAGCTTAATTAGCTATAGCTTTTGATTTAAAGTGAGACATGTGACTCTCTTTTACTTGCACACTTAGAAGCTAGTGTAGGTTATGAATTGACTAAACTTCAATATAGTTGTGTCTCAGCAAATAGGGAGGTGCAAGAAGAGGGAGAGATTAGAAACTGCTAGTTGGTTGAACAGTTAGAATATACACATTTATCACTTAAGTTCACTGTCTTATATGGGCATGGTTTGCAGTACCCTAAAACTATTATAGTTACAAACATCACTGATCATAGACCACCATGACAGATACAAGAACAAAAATGTTTGAAATAAATACTGTGAGAATTACCAACATGTGACATAGACACAAAGTGAGCCCATGTTGGAAAAAATGCGCCAATAGAGTTGCTCTATGCAGGGTGGCCACAAGCCCTCAATTTGTAGAAAAGTCAGTATCTTTGAAGCACAATGAAGCAGAAAGCAATAAAATGAGGTATCCTCCTATTCTAATTTTCTGCCATGAAAAACAACTATGTCTAGAGGGCAGTCTCAACCCGAGGAGCTAGATTGCTTTTGTTTTCATGCATGCTCTCAGGTCAGAGGGGATAACAGCATGATAGGAGATTCTGGTAGGAACTCAAACCTCATGGTGTTCAGTAGTTGCATGCAGACTGCTGCTAAAAGTTGGACTTTCAATTTAGAATAGATCAATGTATATTACATTTTCTCCATTTCCCGAGTTTAGCTTTCAACACTTAAGATGCTTGCAACAGAAGTAACACTATGTAGTGTTACAATGTGTACAAATGCCTTGTCATTTTTATTTAAAAATATATTTGTTACCTCAGTCTCTGGCTGTATTCACATAGCACAAGAGCACAGGGTAATCCCTCCTCTTTCTCTCTCTAAAGCCAAGTAGGTTCTGAGTGAACTGATGGGCTTTTTTGCCCTGAAGGTTAACTACTCCTGACTCGGAGGGCAAGTCAATTTTAAAATCTTAAATTAGGAATAAATAATGATCTTAGGAAATTATAGGGTCATTCTGGTCCAACAATGTTTTATAACTAGCTTCCTTCTTCTCTTTAGTAGTCATGGAAATAATTAGAGTTGCATTTTCCTAATACAGCCCCCCTCAATACATGACATTTCAGTAAACAACTCCGTGTAAGAGGCAGTTATAATAGTTTATATAATATAAACTATCTGATACACATACCATCTGAAAGCCTGTATTTCTAACAAGTTGACTACATGGAATATATTAGTTTGCAGCTCAGAAGATTATACTGTAGATTACACTGGTAAAGAGCAAAAATTGCTGAAGCTTTAGTACCTAGCTGTCTTAAAGCATTTTTAAACATTCGCGCATTACTAATGAAAACTGAACTTAACATGAAACTTGACATAACACTGAGTAAAAAGATGTCAGATAGCTGATAAATGTTACTTACCCAATAGAACTGATAGTGAGATGATCAGAAAAATACTGTCCTTGCCTCAAGCAAGCTTCTGAAGCCTAGGCAAGTTAGCTAGCTCCTTCATATCGGATTCTGGCCTCCTGATTTTAATGTGCTCTGAAAACAAAGCGTGTGACTCATTAAATAAAGGACACTAAACCCCAAATTTGAAATTATGAAAAGTTTAGGCCAAAGAGGTAAAATAAAAACAGCTGCTGGAAATGAAAAATGGCTGTAGGAATTTAGTTACAAGTACTTCACAAAAACATTTTCATCACATTTACATAATATAGCATTACAATACAAAGCTGGCTGCTGTCCCGACCAAGCAAGTTCTCTTTATCATCTAACAAAAATAATTTAGATACATTTCTTTGCATGGAATTGTCCTATTTTTCCATTTTTGGTACAAAACATAGAAAAAAACATTGGCACATTATGTAGTGATAAGTCATTTTTTCCCCATGTACAAGTTCCAAGTATTCTGCATTCCAATTTCTATTGGAAAAAAAGTAACTACTGATTCAATTAATTCAGTCTCTGTTTATACCTTTTAAAAATGCAGCATGAAGTACAGAGAAAGAAAAACTAAGTTTGTTGACAGAGTCTAATATTTATAATACATAGAGAAGGATCGGCTGATAAAGAGAAAGGAAAATCTCAAGTCTGACTTTATGTAGATCACAGAAAGTTGTGAAAAGAGCAGTATAAAAATATGCACTTGTGCTTTAGAAGCTTTTAGCATACAATTAATAGCTTAAAATAGTATTTACTGCCTCCCCATATGCCTATTTTCTGATATATTTACACCGCACAATTTTAACATTGTTAAAGCAAATGGCATGATTTCAAATATAGATTGGTTAAAAATATCTGAACCTGGAAACTTCCCCTATCCCCTCCTGAAATATCGTATAGGTGGTGCATGGCACAACATACTCCATGGGCTTACACCCAGAAATTTGGATTTTAATAAAAATTTTAAACATTTATATAAACTTTTTTTAAAAAAAAGCTTGTCCAAGGGCATTCAGATTTAATGGCTTTTATATAATACTTGGTAGAGTGCCTCATGGCTGCCTCTGTGAGCCTGAAATAAGGGAAGCTCATGGATTCCCTCCCCCACAATGACATGCCACTTTTTCCCTCATCATAGATGGCTTTCTGTTAAGATGAACCCCTTTTACAGGAAAGTGAATAAACAGGCTGCTGATACCAGTCTAGAGAGGGCACCCACCAGCCGAGGCTGTGTTCTAACCTGGGTGTCACACCATTAGCAAGAAAAACCATGTAGCCATAGAGGCTGTGAAGCTAACTAGTTGATCTGTAATTTGGTCCTAGTTGTTTCACTTATTTTATGTAGTTTTTTTCTTAGATACATCTGTTCAGACAAACTGCTTATGACTCCTTCAGATCGATGCTCTTGAGGAAGATAGTCAAGCTAAACAGCAAATATGACTTTTATGGTAAGGGATGAGCTGAGCACTAGCTAAGTTACTTAGTCACCATCCTGGGGGGATGAGCTCACAGACACCAAGGCTTTGCTTCCTGTGGCCCACTAGTTACGGTGAATCAGCTCCATGGATTGACAAGGGTACACAGGATGATAGCAGAGCACAGGAGTTTGCCAAGTTGTTCCATCATTAAGTGTTCAAACAAATGTGTATTTTTCTTCATGGACTATAACTTCTAAAATGAAATTTGAGGACTTGAATGATTCAAGGTCAAATATTAAACATTAGCTCCTTCACCAGTACCTGTCATTGTCATTAGAAAGGAAAGCCTCTTATTTACACTACTGTGATTCACAGTGTCCTTTGTAGGTCAAGAGGCCCCTTCTGTGGCTTGGCTTTAGCTGTCAGATGGAAGCCTCAGACTTTGCACTTTAGGTCATCTAGTGTCTTCCAGTGTTTGTAGTTGTCAGCCAGATGTTGCATCAGGGCTGGCAGATGTGCAAAGGCTGCAAGGACAGAAAAGAATCAAAAGAAACTTGTTAAGTTAGATCCTAGGAGCATTTGTAAGCAGGGGGCTGTCTGGGGCAAGTTTGGGATCGGAATTAGAGGAGCTGCACCCTAGGTGAGGCCTTAGGCTGTAAGGACAAGTCATTAAACACTAGTTTCTGAAATACAGGTCTTTTTTGAAAAGCTGCTCATCAGTGACATTATTAGGGGAACCTGTGATTGAGTAATTACATTTTGCATTCTTTCCAGAGTTTCCTCCAATGCTAGAATAAAACTGCAGTAAGCTTCAGCAACATGTCCTTTAAAGAGGGAAAGACTCACTTATCCAGTTATCAAACATCCACTGAGTCTTCTGCACATAAGGTTCTGTGCCAGGTGCTGGGGATGCAAAGAATGCACCCCACCCCACTCAGCCACAAAAAGCTGACAGCCACATTTAAAAAAATGTATTTTGTTTACATTTAGGCCCAGCCCATGTCATTAAAGATAATCAAAGTATAATAAAATGTTCTTTGTGGGTGACAAAACAGTAACTATCTTACCATCCCATGCATCAAACATGTCTGTTATGAAGTAGTCAATGAAAGATATCTGAGACTTGGGGGATGCTGCAGGTATTCCGGTCAAACACTGGCATCACCACAGGGAGGCCCTGTCTCTTCTCCTCATCAGTCTGTAAGAAAAAACACCACCACATAGGGCTGTAGGACATATGAAACACTGTCATGGTAATATCCAGTTTCTCAGAACAACCCTGTGAAAATGGGTCATTATCCAGTTTTCTCAATGAAGAAATAGATTCGGCAAGGTCCTCAGACTTATGTAAGTCAGCTGAGCTACAGTGACTGCACTCAGGCCTTCCCACTCTCAAGCCTCTTACTTTCCGTTTTTATTTTTGAGATGGAGTCTCACTTTGTTGCCAGGCTGGAGTGCAGTGGCGCAGTCTGGGCTCACTGAAACCTCTGCCTCCCGGGTGCAAGTGATTCTCCTGTCTCAGCCTCCTGAGTAGCTGGGATTACAGGCACCTGCCACCACACCCAGCTAATTTTTGTATCTTTAGTAGAGATGGGGTTTCACCATATTGGCCAGGCTGGTCTTGAACCCCTGACCTCAGGTGATCTGCCTGCCTTGGCCTCCCAAAGTGCTGGGATTATAGGCATGAGTCACTGTGCCCAGCTCCAAGCCTCTTACTTTCTATGCGATACCATACCATCTCCTGACACAATGATCTCAGGGTACTTAGCTCCTTTTCTGTGATCCGCTTTCATAATTACAAGTAAAAGCTATTTTCAAAGTCATACAAACACGAATTCTTATACCAAAACTGAAATTTACACTGAGAAGAAGCAATAGTGAGTAAAACTGCTAATGCCTTAGCATGATACAACGAAGTAGCACCAAACTGTATTAATAGCCATAGTCACTGTACTATTCGCTGCCACAGGTTTGCACTTTAAAAGTTTCGGCTGGTCACGGTGGCTTACGCCTCTAATCCCAGCACTTTGGGAGACCAAGACAGGTGGATCACCAGGTTAGGAGTTCAAGACCAGCTTGGCCAAGATGGTGAAACCCTGTCTCTACTAAAAATAAAAAATTAGCTGGGTGTGGTGGCGGGCACCTGTAATCCCAGCTACTCGGGAGGCTGAGGGCAGAGAACTGCTTGATCCCGGGAGGTGGAGGTTGCAGTGAACTAAGATTGTGCCACTGCACTCCAGCCTGGGCAACAGAGCGAGACTCTTGTCTCAAAAAAAAAAAAAAAAAACCAAAAGTTTCAGGCTGGGAACAGTGGCTCATCCCTGTAATCCAGTGATTTGGGAGGTCAAGGCAGGAGGATCGTTTAGAGGCCGGGAGTTTGAAGCTGCAGTGAGCCAGGACTGTGCCTCTGTACTCTTGCATGAGTGAAGAGTGGGACCTTGTCTCAAAACAAAACAACAAAAAACCAAGTTCACTTAACAGTGACTTCTTTGAAGCAGTTATTAATTGTACGAAATCTTGACCTTTGAGTACGTATCTCTAATATTCTGTGTGATTAATGTGATGAGATGGGAAGTATGCGCACTTGCACTGCATACCAAAGTCTGCTGATCGTTGCAGAAAAACACCTACACACTTGAATTGAGCTGAACCCCAGCTCCTTTTTTCCATGGAGCATTATCTTTTACTCCAAAGAATGACTGTCAAACTATGATTGTTCAGATTTGGGTATTAGCCATGCAGCTTTTGAGGTGTGGAAATCTGAGTATTATGCACATTAAAGTAAGTCCATCATTCATTGAGCTGAATATTAAGATCTGCATTCCTGGTAGTGTATTGAGCCAGAGGCCAGCTCAAAGGCTGCATTTGTAACTTTCATTTTTAGGTCACACTGGTGTATGAACATTAGTACATTCCTTTTTGGGAAAAGGACACCTAAATAGGAAGCTTACATCAAAAAACTTAAAAGCACATTTTTTTCATTCTCCATTCACACTGAGAATAACTAGGAGTAGTACTTCAGGTCCTCTCTCTGTGGGTCCTGGGAAGTGCATTGATGAGCAGCTTTTGGCTTGGCTCATTTCAGGTCAGTCGATCAAGCAGCCTTAAAATATCCACTGGTGTCCAGGGAGTCATTTGATTCCCGATCCCCTTCCTGTTCTCTCTGGAAAGCTGAGAACCACCTGTCCTACTTTTCAATTCAGGCCCCTCTTTCCAGAAAGCTGCAGTTTACTTACTGGATTTCATGAACAGACCCTTCTCAAAAGACAAGATATAAACAGCCACAAACAAAAATGTCCAGGCTGGGCACGGTGGCTCACACCTGTAATACCTGTACTTTGGGAGGCCCAAAATCAGCCTGAGCGGGCTGATTGCCTGAGCTCAGGAGTTCAAGACCAGCCTGGGCAACACCGTGAAACCCCATCTCTGCTAAAATACAAACAATTAGCCAGGTGTGGCGGCGTGTGCCTGTAGTCTCAGCTACTTGGGAGGGTGAGGGAGGAGAATTGCTTGAATCCAGGAGGCAGAGGTTGCTGTGAGCCAAGATCACACCACTGCACTCCATCCTGGGCAACAGAGTGAGACTCCGTCTCCAAAAAATAAAAAAAAGGTCCAGCATCACTAATCAGACATGCAAATCAAAACCAAAATGAGATACCATCTCATACTAGTCAGAATGGCTATTATGAAAAAGTCAGAAAAGATGTTGGCAAGGTTGTGGAGAAAAGACAATGCTTATACACTGTTGCTGAGAATATAAATTAGTTCAGCTAGCCCCTGTGGAAAGCCGTTAGGAGATTTCTCAAAGAACTAAAAGTAGAAATTGCCATTCAACCTCGCACTCTCATTACTGGGTATATACCCTGCCCCCCAAAATAAATCATTCTACCAAAGAGATACCTATACTTATATGGTTATTGCAGCACAAATCACAATAGCAAAGACATGGAATCAACCTAGGTGCCCATCATGTGTGGACTGGATAAGCCATAAAAAAGAATGAAATCATGTCCTTTGCAGTAACATGGATAGAGCTGGAGGCTGTTATCCTAAGTGAAGTAATGTAGAAACAGAAAACCAAATAACACATGTTCTTATAAGTGGGAACTAAACACTGGGTACACACGGTGGCAGAAACGAACAGTAGACACTGGAGACTTCAAAAGAGAAGGAAGGGGGCAAGGGTTGAAAAACTCCTTATTGAGTACTAAGTTCACTACTTGAGCCATGGATCATTAGAAGATCAAACCTCAGCATCAACAATATGCCCTTGTAACAAACCTGTAACAGCCCTGCACATGTACCCCCCAAATCTTAAACATACTGGGTCCTCTGCTGGCCACTCCCCTTCCCAGTCCTCCTAGGCATCATCTATTCTTTATCCTGCCTCCATAGTACAGTTCAGCCATGCAGACTCCGAAAAATTCACTACTTGGGCCTACTTGTTTGTCACCCATACACGCATCAGTACTTAGAGGCTTTCCTCGAGAAGTAGGGCTCTGTTTCAAATGTCCACTTGCAGTCCGCCTCTTTCTAGATTTCTCTCCTTTAACTCTTCTTTACACTGCCAGTTAAAGTGAACTATGTATTGCTCTTTATGTAAAAATTCTATTTTCCCTCCCCTTGTTAATTTCGCTCAGAATGCTTTGTTCTTCCACAGAGTCTTATTCTATTTCCACATTTCTGTAGCCCCTGTTTTATCTAGAAAAAAAAAAAAAGACTCTCTGAACTCCTGTAGCGCTTAACTTCCTTAAGATATGCTTCATTTTTTACCAGCATGTGGACCTATCTACATCTCTCCCTCACTGGGCTGGGAACTCCCCGTGGCCGTGATGTCTTCACTAATCCCTGTGTTCCCGTAACGCACCACCCAGGAATAACCTAGTGAATGAATGGAAGATTTCTCAATTTTTGTGGAAGTTCTGGATCCAACAATTTGAGGATAAAAAGTTACTCCCAAAGGCTCAATTTATCCCCCTTCTAGAGAGACTTTTTTAGTGACCAGCCACATCAGTCAGTTCCTGAGGGAAACAGAAGTCTACTCCAGGCAGAGGGGTGAGCTGCTTGGAGTAGCAGGGCGGAGTGGTTAACTAATTGGTAAAAAGTTACTCAGCTGGAGAACTCCCCAGGAGTTCCATGACCTGGGGCCCATTCCCCAAAGGGAACTGGAAAGATGGTGCACCTGTGCAAAATACTCCTCAGAGATCCTCCAGCCCATTCAATGCACAGGTCCAAGGGGCGGCATGGGTTGGCCACGTCAGCACACTTAATCATCATGCGTTTGATCAGGATTTGGTTTTCAGGGGAAGTTCTTCCCAGCGGGGTTGCATTCACAGTCGCTGCCCTCAATCTGGAAAACAGGGGTCAGATCAGGGTTGGTTCAAGATGATGGGGAAGACCACAAGGACTAACTCACACAGGTGAGACTGGGATTCAGCAAAGGCTGCTTTTCCTTTTTAAAATTCTGTATATAATATACCAATAGATTCTTTTAAAAAAAGAATAAACTGATAGAGCTTTAAAGACACTCAGCAATACAAACACAGAGTTTCAAAGTTCAAAGTCCCTATCACTACCCATCTACCCCTCACATCCATTTTCTTCCCCCAGAGGTAACTGCTGTAGTAGTTTTGTTTTTATTTTGAGCAATTTGATATGTAATCTTACAAGGAATTTCTTCCTTTTTTTTTTTTTAATATGTAACAGCAGAGCTTTTATCTACTTTAATCCATCTAAAGTAGGGCAGTGGCACATACATGTGACCCTTCAATTTCTTGATTTATTTCTACTGCTTATGCCTACCAGCTCCCCTCCCTCCTATGACCGATCCCACCCTCAACTCCCCCACACTCCCTCACACTTTGGTTCTCCTAAGGCATGTGTCCACTCATGCTTTCTTGGCTGCTCTTCTGACTGGCTGGTAAGTGAGCCAGGTAGGTGTGGGGTCCTTGGAGTGGAAAGTGGTCAGGAGCAGGTGTGTTCAGCCAAGTTTAGACTGTTTCACACCCTGGTCCAGACCTAGTGGTGGTATCAGTGTCCTGAGCCATGTGGCCAGGACATGAGTTGGTGCACATAGATGCAATCACAGGCCACTTACATAGAACTTAGAAGATTGTTATTCTCCACTTTTAAAGTCACCCTCAAATTGATTGTGGGAAAACAATTAGGTCTCCAGAGCTCTGCCAAGCCAAGAGACTGTATGACATTTGGGGGTTTAAGACTGGACCTATTTATTAGACTATCAACGGGCAGAGTATGTTCTGAAGGTTTTCGATTACTTATCAAAGTAATACTGTTTACTATAAATACTGCAGTTAATAGTAAATTTCAATGCAGAGTTGGGGGCTTACATAGACGGATGACCTTCCCGGTTCTAAGTTCTGTGATTCTGCATACTTTTCCTTCTCTAAATCCCCAGATCCTTGCTCCCATAACTCTTCTGTTGAAGGAGAGGACTCTGATGTGCTGTGGAGTCCCTGGGGAAAGGGGTTAATAGGTGAGGTAGACACTGTCCCTCCATCCAGACTGGTCATGGGATGGGTCCTACAGAGATAGTCTCCTTACTGATCTAGTTACTCAAGATTATCGTTCACTATCTATCCACTTTGCCAAGCTCTTCTGCTCAACAGGAATGAGCAGAAAGCTTTTCTATCTTTATGGAGTTATGAACAGCTTCGTGGGTTCAGAGAACAATGGATCTTACTAGGTGTGAACCTTCTGTTTCATATTCCTAAAACTCAAATTGGTAAGGACCTTAAGGCATATACAAGGTACATGAGTAGGTTTTACAACAAATGCTGCTGCTTTCCAGTCCCTCCCGGTCTTATGATAGTCTTCAGGTATTGGTATGCTTTTAATGTGAATCAGGAACATTCTTTGTTCTTTAAAATGCTCTCCAACTTTGAGGTTTCCCAAGAGCTCAACAAACAGAGAGATAAAGGCACTGGATTCTCTAAAATGCCACCATTTATGCCAGTTTCTTCTCATCTATGCCTCCTCCCATCGTATTCTTTGGGCCTAGCTTTTTTGGTAAGAACTGGCTTTTTCTCAGGGCCTTTTTTCCAAGGAGCTCAGAGTTGGCTGTGGGCACAGTTTATTCTCATCCTCAAGAAAAACAAGTGGCCAGTCCTTTCAGCCCTTTACCAACTCCAAGCAAATAACCAACCTTGCATGTGAGTGGGAGAAAATGCTTCGGGGCCAGAGCAGGCTCTCATGGAAATGTACGTGCATGTGCCTTATGGCATGGAAAGCCGTGCTCACCTCAGCTGCCAATGGCTTGTTGATGCTGTTCACAAACTTATTCACATGTTCAAAGTGTTTTGTCATCTCTGTTGCCAAAACCATGTCAATAATAGCCTGGCGCAGCGTTCGATAATGGTTCCTAAAATAACCAGAAGACAAAGGGGCTTGTTCACAGTGTGTCTCGAATTATAACTATCCTGCCACCATTTCACTACACTCCTCACAACCTAGGAGGAAGCTGGGGCAGTTAAGAAATGTGTGCAGATCACAAGAAGAGTTTACCTGCTCGTCCTCCCAAAATGCAGATGCTATTCCATTTTCCCCAGTGACAGCTGACCCTTCCTTATGTGATTTGTGAGTATTTTAAAAAAGAGAGAAGATGCCTATCTCATGGTGGACATTTATCTGACAAGGTGATTCCCCCTTCTCCCTTCCCTTGAGGATATCAAAATGGTAAGGTGGCAGGAAATGGCAGGCAGGCACGGCAGCCACATAAGCTGGCCCACTGCACTCTGTGCAAACACAGCAATTCCCATTGCACAGCATGGCCACGGCCTCTTTCAATGGCGCCACTGGAAGATTTTCCTGTTAATAGGCAATTCTCTAGATTGCAGTGAATAAAAGTTGTAACGAATGAAGCAACAACCCTGCCCCAAATTGCCATCCAATTCTATCACCTTTTTCTAACTTCAAGAGCCAGAATGGCTCTTGAATAAAATTGGTTATTGGAAGGAATTCTTTCTGCAAAAGTTTAAAAACCCATCCTTGATACTGATGAAACTGAAGCCAAAGCTGGAATGACTCATCTCCATGTTTTCCCGGTTGTTTTCTGGAGACCAAACTGACAGGCTCACGTAGACCAGTGGTCCTGAGGCCCAAGAGAGCTCTGTGTTCTCTGTACACTGCACCCTCCCAGGTGTCTGCCCACCAGCCTGGCTGGTGCTGTGTGGGAAACACCCATACTCTGACTGCAAGGTGTTGGCAGGCAAGAGGAGCTGCTCATATTTAACCCAGTCATTAGAGGAGAATGCAGGGCTAGGGGAACCTGCCTGACACTTCATGCTCCTGCTTCTCTGTGAGACCTACTCATGAGGGAGTGTTTTAAGTGGCCGAATGTCGAGCTGGGGGAAAGATGGGGGTGGATCATTTTCCTTGAGTTACACAAAGACAGGATGTCCTTGCAGGAGGGTAAAAATATCTGCTGTACTTTCTAATAATACAATCAATATTTATGTAGTGTTCTGCAGTGTATAAAACATTTTTATGAACTCACTGAAGACTAAATGAGATTTCAAAACGTAAAGGCAGTCTGAAAAGTCAAATTAAGTTAAGGGCAAGGTTATTTTATCATCTGATACAGCGGGACAGCTATTATTTTCCCCTTTCCCCTAAGAGGAAGCTAAGTCTTTGGGAAAACCTAGTTTCCCACTTAAACTTCACCAACTTGAGCACAGGAGCCCAAGCACAACAAACCTGTCAATATTCTTGAAAATGTTGCACTTGGTGTCCTTGACCGTGAGCTGGAAGGCCAGGGCGGTGTGGTGGCTCTCCAGAACTGCAGTGTCATTATAGAGCACGGCGAGCTCGCTGCCTGCATTGCAGAGGAAAGAGTTGGTCCTTCCCCGGGTGATCCACATCATGGACCGTGGCAGCAATGAGGGCTGCCACCTCATCCAGCTGATCGAGGCTTCCCTGGGATAAGGAGGAGGCAAGGTTGAACATTACCCACTGGATCTTGGAGACCTACATCCATCCCTGTCTGTGCAGAGGGTTGGGTAGGGCTGGGTCAGGATTTGGGATTTTCAGAACGTTTTTAGCCTGCTGAGCCTTCTGACTTCCTAGATGTGGAGAGGCGGCGTTGGACATGCAGCATCGCTTTACTGTGCTGTTATCTGTCGGAAAACCTGAGCCACAGTTACAACAGATGCTTCTGCAGGAAGAGGCTCAACAGGCCTTTTGAATTGCCCACTGTATGGTATTACTGCCATAGCAGAGAGTGGCCTATGATCACAAATATTACCAGTTTGCCCCCTTCTGAAAAGATTTTGAGTGTGCTAGTAGCAAATGGCTCAGACACAACAAAATTATTCTCACAATGCGGAAATGACTAGAGCTGAGCAGTAAAAGACGACCAAGGGAAAGAAGAATGACTGCCAGGAAAATTAAAGCTAAGGGGGCTCTTGCAGCTAGGAACAAAATTCAGCTCTGGGCTAACAGGCAGCAGAGGCAAAAAGGGAATCCCTATTTCGAAAGCTCTCATTATGTAATTAAAGAACACAAACCAGAGCATGTGGGGGATACAAGTGTTTTCTGAGCCTGCAGCTTTAGGAGGGAGTTATCAGATGAGCTATGTTATGTAAGAGATGCTATACTATGAATGTAGTATTTATTGAGTGCCTACTAGGTACCAATTATCACCGCAGAGTGCCAGAGCTGCAGTGATGATTTACACCGGCACAGTCTGCACAACGGAGTTTGTCATACAGAGGGAGAGAGACAAATACATTTTAAAACAAATAGAAGTAACTTACTGTGAGAGGTGCCAAGAAGGAAGGTGCAGATGCTCTGGAATTATAACCATGGGGCCTGGTCTACCTGAGGGCAGCACTGTCCGATGTATTTTTTGCGATGAAAGAAATGTGTTCTATTTGTGCTATCCGACAAGTAACCCCTAGTCGCATGCAGCTACTGGACACTTGAAATGTAGCCAGTGCAACTGAGGAACTGCATTTTAAACTTTATTTAGTAGCTATGTGAGGCTGATGGCTACCATATCAGATAACATGAGTCTAGAGCGGGGGGCACTTCCAAGGGAGCGATTTTATGCTGAGCCTGAAGGAGAAGCAGGAATTGTCCAGGCAACAAGCGGCAAGAGGGTAATTCCAGGCAGAAAGAACAGCCTACATGAAGCTCCTAAAGTCCAACCAAAAAGGTCTGTTCAGGAAACGTGAAGACCATCATCGTGGCTGAAGGGGAATAGCGAGTGAGAAGGAAAGTGGTCCCCAAGATGAAGGGTCATATTTTTGGTATTCTCAAAATTTGCTCTAGGAGAGCTGCTGCTCAGGGGAGGAAGCGAACCTGTAGCTCAGTACTGTCCTGCGGGGGGCACCCTGATGGCCAAGGGGCTGCACGTGCGTGTGTTGCTTTAGCATTGTAGTGGGCTTCCCTGAAAGCTCTGTCCCCACCAGAAGGGAGCCATTTCCATTCCCAGCGCTGACCCCATGGAGCTGGTGAGCAACCCTGGGCTGACCCCAATCAACACAACAGGCCTGAGTAGTGACAGCAGAAGTTACTCTTTTCAGCTCTGATTCTGCAGTGCGCCCAGGGCAAGCACACACAATTGGGCCCATTCCACTGCTGCTCAGGAGAGGCCCCGGTCACCTGCAGGCACGTTCAGCGATCTCCAAGCTCAGGACCCAGGACTGCCCCAACCTGGGCTCCACCTTCACTGACTGTACCTGAGCAGTGAGAACCCACAGGGCCCAAACTCTGGGCCTCCAGCTAGGGCCCCTGTGGTGTGTTCAATCCTGCTTGGAGTCTCAGGCCTGTTTATTTTTTAATTCTTCAATGAAATAGATTCAAGTAACTGGGGTAGAAAACATAAAAAGCACTAAATGGAACATGCCTTTCCTTCCAGCTAACACTCACTTAAACCATGCCCTCAGTGACTTTTACAAAGGTATCAGTAATGGTCCCACAGTTTTGGTGGGCACCAACAAGGCCTTGTCTGACCAGAAGTGGCTGGGAGGTCGGGAAGGAAGACAGGCTAGCTCAGGAGCAGAGGAGAGAAGCAAGCCCCTCCCTGTGTCGGGGAGGAAATGTCCATGGGAGAAAACCCCCACCAAACCTGCAACTGGCAAAATTCCAATCCCATGGAGGTGCAGTTACCTATGCATAGTTTTTTCCTTCTTTAACCACTAGGAGTAGATTTGGATCACACTGAGGAACATTGGCCAGAAGGGTTTCATTCTAGATCTGCCTTTCAAGTAGTTCCTTACTCAGGATAAATATTCATGTATGCCCAGATACTAATAAAGGAATGCTTGCTATCCTGGCCTCTCCACTTGCAATAGTTCCCTGGAATTGGGTAACGTCGAGAGTGGATGGGGTCTGTTGCCAATTGAAGGGGCTGCTGTTAGCTCTGGGCATGCTAGCTCTACAGCTGGGTTGGGCATGCTTTGTCATAGTGACATTAAGAATTTTAGCCTGGCCAGGCACAGTGGCTCATGCTTGTAATCCCAGCAACTTTAGAAGCTAAGGCAGGTGGATTATCTGAGGTCAGGAGTTCCAGACGACCCTGACCTACGTGGTGAAACCCCGTATCTACTAAAAATACAAAAAATTAGCTGGGTGTGGTGGCGTGCACCTGTAACCCCAGCTACTTGGGAGGCTGAGGTGGGAGAATCACTTGGACCTGGGAGGCAGAGGTCGTAGTGAGACAAGATGGCGCCACTGCACTTCAACCCGGGGTGACAAAGCAAGACTCCGTCTCAAAAAAAAAAAAAAAAAAAAAAAAAATTTTAGCTTATCACAAAGAAATTAGGAGTGAAGATGTGAAGATGACACAAAGAAGAGGTAAGAAAATGCTTTCTGACCCTCTTTGTCAGGGCCAGTGTATCTGGTAGAAGAGGCCTCAGGAGTAAATCTTTATGGAAGCACCTCATGGTAGACCCACCAGTGATCATAGTAACTAAACCTCTGAGCACAGAAGCCTCCTCCAGCTCAGTTCGCCAAGGCTCCTTGCAGCTCTACATTTTCTGATTCTCTGGCAGGGGCTGCCAGCATGAGAAAATGTGTTTTGAATTGTAAACATATTCTGTTCTAATCTTAAGCTTGTTTCTATTGCTGTCATTTGAGAAATCTAATCAAACTCTAAATACACTAGCAGAACTCACAACTTAAATGTATTTTGGAGGAGGGTAGTCAGATATGATCAAGTTACTAAACATTCCCTAATTTATCAAAGATTTAATCGACGTTTTCCTAGAGTGATTCTGCTTGAGTGAGGTTCACTTAACTCAAGACTGCAGAGGCTACTGATCGCCTTCATCTTGGCACGAATGAGCTGGGTGCTGATCTCAACTGGTAGCATGTGGCTTCAGCTGTGAAATATCGTGGTATAAAAAGAGGAGCATGAACCTGTAGTAGGAATCCAAGGTGTTTTCACTCCTCAGAGAAAGGTGTTATAGAAATTAGTTTTTTAAAAGTAGAAGATATCACTATTACTATTAGTTTTTTAAAAGTAGAAGACAAAATTCTTCAAAAGCATCATTCTGGCGGGGCACGGTGGCTCAGGCCTGTAATCCCAGCACTTTGGGAGACCAGCGCAGGCAGATCACGAGGTTTAAGAGATCAAGACCATCCTGGCCAACATGGTGACACCCTGACTCTACTAAAAATACAAAAATTAGCTGGGCGTGGTGGCACACGCCTGTAGTCCCAGCTACTTAGGAAGCTGAGGCAGGAGAATCGCTTGAACCCGGGAGGCGGAGGTTGCAGTGAGCTGAGATCACGCCACTGCACTCCAGCCTGGCAACAGAGCCAGACTCCATCTCAAAAAACAAACAAACAAACAACAACAACAAAAAAAAACCCACAAAAGCATCATTCTTGAGCCACATTGTTTTCTTGCTGACCAAAGTGAAGATCAGGATGCCTTTGGCAAAACTGAGAAGAAAACATCACCGCCCACTTCCTATTTTCATGCCATTTCTGCTTCTACTGGTCTCACTACAGCTCTTCTTAAGTACCTATGATCTTAATCCTTCATCAACACCTGTTCTAAGGAAATGATCTAATGTCAGGCATTTACAGATTGATGTGAATGTCAGTCTCGATATGGCACTTCTCCCAGGGGTATCTAAACTTTAAGTTTTAGGTCTAGTTGTGGCAAAAGAATTTATAGGCTTTGCTGTGCAAGTGATGGTAGCTGGGGAGGAGGAGAGATGGGGATCTCTTACCAGTTTTAAATAGGGCTGCCCTTATGTAAAGAACAGAGAGTTCTTAGGACTGCCCTGCAGATCAGCAGTGGTGCATGACAGTATTGAGCTCCAGGACTAAGGGATATGGAACTCTTTCAGAATTGTGCAAAAGTCATTAATATGCAGATATACACAGTCACACACAAAACACAAACATCTATGTATGTAAATCAGCGTAGAATGCAGAATGGCTATGATTAATATGGGGATTGTAATCTACCAATGGCCAAATCCTGATACTAAAATTTAATCTATAGATCTAGTAACCATTTGCTGTCACAATTAAGTTCTGTCCCGCAACCCAGAAACACAGCTCCTAGTAAACATTTGGAAAATGGGTTCCTGATCTGCCATGCATATAAAGGAGTCTCTACAGTGACATAAATGATTATTTTTAGTTTTTGGAGGAGGGGAGGGCTAGCAGAAAGGTCCACGTCTTTATAACACCAAAGTGACCGGTCAATCTAGTAACAAAAAAAAATTTTTTAAAGCTGTCAAGTTGGTTGCAAAATAGCTGTTCGTCTAATGTATTTCCTAAGATTAAGTTCTTGGCTCTCCAATCGAGGAAGGTAACTAGGTCATGCTATGAAAACCCTACCTTTACTCTTTCCTTTCCAAGGAAGAAAGCGGTGGCGTGCAATACGTCGGCGGCGTGGGTGGAGTTGTGGTAGGCGTTGGAAGAGTGGTAGTTGGCTTCAATCACTTGGAACCAGGCCCGAAGAGTGGTTTCAGAACAGTTTAGAAATTCACATACTCCAAACCGAGAGAAAACCTTTAAGCCCAGGTAAACCAACGGCCTGAAAATAGGAAAACCCACCCTGGTGCATTGTATTCACTGGCCCAGAAACTTCTCTTTGATGATACTGGGGGGATGGAAGCATTTTTCTTCTGATGATAGCTTCTCAGACACAGGAGTATAAAAGCATCACCTCCAAAAATTAGGAGGTAGGATTTCTCCTCCTCACCAGCCACCTCTTTGGAACTAGATGCTTCATGGAATTCTTTCTAGATGATCTCTAAGCCCTAGGTCCCTCAGTGGCTCTGACAACCAAGAAATGAGACTGGCAAGCCCTCGTCATTTCCACTTCCACACCAACCTTGTACTTTATTTATGCTCCCTAAGGAAATGACTAAGCCTAAGGAAAAAAGGAACAGCTTGGATGGTCTCAAAGTCCTATCATTTAGAGTCCCGTTGCTTATTTACATTACAGGTGAGAATCATTCATATCCTACAGACCAACGCCACTGGGAAGAAACAGCTTTCTCCTCGTATAGAAAAAGTCCTTTCAGTTACCTTTCCTCTGCCTACAGGATGGAGCAGACAAAAAAAAAAAAAAAAAAAAAAACAATCTACAGTGCTCTCAATTCCATTCTGTACAGTAGAGCTTTGAGACAAGTTTAAGGCTGAGGATTTGCAGAACTCTTGGTTCACTAGCACAAAGCAGGGACCTGTGGATGCTCAGGTGGATCCCACATCTTACCAATACCCTCCACAAAGGAGCTCACTCAAGGCCACAGTCTCCCTGCTCGTTCACCACTACTCCAACATGGCACGAGAGCCAGAACCCGTGAGGTCTCTCATGGCAAAAACATGTCTCCCTCAAAGTTTCCCAATGTGAGAGTTTGAGTGTGGCCATCAATCCTGCTCTGCCTTCAGCCAGAAAAGTCACATACCTTTTATGTGTAACCGCTTCCAATTCAAAGATGTTGAAGTCCCAGCTCTCCTCATTATCAAGTAATTGAGAGATACAAGGGGGAACATCATTGATGGTTATTGGCATTGCCAGGTGACTGTGGCTCTGGTGCACATCTGAGCAAACAGATGGGATGGGGAAGGCTGGTTAATTGTGGAGTCTTGAGTGCCCGGGTATCTGTCATCATCTTCATAGTTACTACTACAAAGTCTTAGGGGGTGGGCTCAGTGGCTCACACATGCAATCCCAGCACTTTGGTAGGCCAAGGCAGGCGTATCACTTGAGGTCAGGAGTTCAAGACCAGCCTGGCCAACATGGTAAAACCCCATCTCTACTAAAAATACAAAAATTAGCCACATGTGGTGGCACATCCCTGTAATCCCAGCCACCCGGGAGGCTAAGGCAGGAGGATTGCTTGAACCCAGGAGGTGGAGGTTGCAGTGAGCCAAGATCATGCCACTGCACTCTACCCCGGGCAACAGAGTGAGACTATCTCAAAAAACAAAAAAAAAAGAAAAAAGAAAAGTCTTGTATTTCCTAGAATAGGAACATTTTCACTTCAAGATTTTTCTGGGGCCGGGTGCAGTGGCTTATGCCTGTAATCCCAGCATTTTGGTAGGCCAAGGCAGGAGGATCACAAGGTCAGGAGTTTGAGACCAGCCTGACCAACATGGTGAAACCCCATCTCTACTAAAAAAGAATACAAAAATTAGCCGGACATGGTGATGCGTGCTTGTAATCCCAGGTACTCAGGAGGCTGAGGCAGGAGAATTGCTTGAACCTGGGAGACAGAGGTTGCAGTGAGCCAAGATCGCACCACTGCACTCCAGCCTGGGTGACAGAGCAAGACTCCATCTCAGAAAAAACAAAAAAAAGATTTTTCTGTTATTGAACTTCAAGACCCTCAAATAGAAAAATAATTCAGTTTAACTCTGTTTAAATGTATGGAGATTTACAATTCTTACTCTAACCGTGCTCAGAGCAGTAATTTTAATTAGTAGACTAGTTTCAAATGTAGACCATATCTGATGCTTAAACTCAAATGAGAGTAGCTGGAAGTAACACCTCCCAGAACAATAATCACAACAGTGGGGGACAGCACAGGCTGGAGGCAGGTCACGGTAACAAGTAGACAGATGAAAACTTACTCTTTGTAAACACATACTCGTTTCCTGACAGCCTTCTCAAGCCGTCCTTGAATAAAGGAAGATCCTGTTAGAAGCATGCTTTATATCCATTATCATTCTCCTATTTCTTTCATTAGTGAAAGAGATTTGAATCCTGAAGAACCCAATCAATCTAGCAAAGCTCAAAATTAAATCAGAACAGTTATCAGACAGATTGATACCCCTCCCCTTCTGTAGCTATGAGCCCCAGAAGGTGTAGAACAGAGAGAGAGTGGATGTGACCGCGCTCAGGACTCACAGGGAGCTGTGGGTTGGCTCTGCTGTGAGGCCATCTTCCTCTCCTGACATTTTCAAGCCACATAAGTGAAATCACAGGAGTGACCTTGCTTCAGATCTTGAAGGGATCTCACTCACCCTCAGAGGGACTGTGTTACTTGTGTCTTTAGACTTAAGCATTTCAAGGAGCTGAAGCCATCAGCCACATTTAGGGGATTACCTTCTAATATAAAGTTTTCGAAAGATTTAGCTATTTTTTTTTTTATTAATATCTCAACTAATTTTTTCCCCAACTATTTTTGTGTTTTGAAACATGGGCATTGCTGCTTGCCTGTTAAAGAAGAGTTTCTGGGTTTGAGGTCCTTGGAGATGCAGCATCAAGAGAGTGGACAGAATGCCAGTGTTCTGCCATATCCTGGCTCTTGAACTAGTCCCCCAAGTATTCTTGAATCTCAGTTTCCTTCCCTCCACCTTTGATCTCTGAGTACCTAAATTACCTAGATCTTTGCTTAAAAGTCATTTTAGAAATGCTTACTTGTCATTCCCAGACGATGTGTGCTAAGGTTTAAAGTAGTATTAATTAATGAAGGACTCACCTGAAGTTATACCTGGGATCTTTAGGCCAAGAACTGAATTTTTAAAATTCAGTAAATACGGAAGTAGCAACAACCACAACTGTCCTGCCTCTAAGCTGTGTATGGCAAGAGATTCCTTGTTTTCCCTGCTGTTCTCTCACTCCACTTCCCCAAAACCACATGAAATTGAGGTGGAATCACGCACTGGTTCTTCATAGCATCCTCTGGAGAGGAAACCCAGGACAGTATGGCAGTGAGGTAGAAGGAGGGACTCGGACATGGGGCCAAACTGAGGACTAGGTAAAACAGGTCCAGGGCAGAAGCACCTCCCCCATAAGCTATGCCCACCAGTGTACCATGTCAGTTTACTGTTGCCATGGCAACACCCAGACTTTTCCACCCCTTTTCATGGCAACAACCCAGCAATTACCACCCTCATCCTAGAAATAGCTGTAAAAACTGCCCCTTAATTTGCATATAATTAAAAGTGGGTATAAAGATGAGTGCAGAACTGCCTCTAAGCTGCTACCCAGGGTACACTGCCCATGGGGTAGCCTTGCCCTGCAAGGAACAGCCCCCCTGCTGCTACTGTACACTGCTGCTTCAGTAGAAGTTGCTGTTTAACACCACTGGCTCACCCTTGAATTATTTCCTGGGTGAAGCCAAGAACCCTCCCAGGCTGAGCCCCAGCTTGGGACTTGCCTGTCCTGTATCAGCAGCAGGGAGGGAGGGAACATGGCTCCTCCCACTGCAGTCTGTGGTGGCCACCGTCTTGCAGAACCCTTGCCCGTGCTGCCTAGAAGCTGAGGTCTGCATTGCATTAGGTGGAGTTAACAGGAATCCCCCAGGGGCAGGAAGAGAACAAGGCAGCCCTCAAGTTCCAGATAGAGAATGAAGGGGAAAGTCAGTCAACACTCAGCATTTGGTGGCAGGGCTGGACAGAAACCTTCAACGTCAAACTCATACATGACGTCTGGACTTCAAAGAATTCCAGCTTCAGACTCTGATGGGGAACTCAAATAAATAATTTGAATTCTTTTCATTTTCTTTACTTGCTGACAGATGATTATGCAAGCCAAATAGATCACAGCAAAACACTAGAACAGGATGAGAAGTCTCTAGAAATCAGCTACTCTTGGTGGTGTAAATGGTGCTTTTTGGAATGTGGCAGTAAGAGGTTTCTTCTCCCCCTCCCCTCCCTGAGCCAGAACAGCCCCAATCTGCTTTTACTTTATAAATGGTACTTCTATACTGACTTTTATTTAAATAAAGGATTCTATAGTTAAGATTAAATGCTAGTCTAACTATAAACCCTTTCATTACATAAGGAGTCTGAGGTCCATGGAAATGAAATCCAATACTATACCAGATCAAGGGAAAGCAGTAGGAATCAAGAGCCTGCAAACACCCCTCTTGTACATTTAGCCCTCCATCGGTTACCCACTGACTCCCTGCAGTCATAGGAAGACTGAAGCACTGTCTCCATGGCTATGGTAGGTCAGCCTTATGGAAAGACAAATGCAAGAGTCACTCAAATACCACTACACATATAATATGTAAATTCCGATGCAGTTGCTTCTGATTATGCTAAATTAGTTTACAAGCAACAGGTACTTCTGCAACCACAGGTAACAGTTCCCACATCAACTGCACTCCAGAGGCCCCAGATGCCCCTCTTGCTTTTCTGGTTTTGCCTCATCACTCACAGTCATCAGGCCTCCAACAAGATCACTGGTATGGGGATCTTCATCTTTGGTACCCAGCTGAGGGGAATATAGTTCTGTGGTCCGTAAAATCTCTAGAACTCTGTCCAAGGCTTCTGCTACTGTGACTGGACTGTTTTCTTGGGCTGCATTGATTATATTGATAACCTAAGGGAGTGAAGAAAGAATACAGTTGAGGACAATAGGATTCTGCTTCCCCAAAGTCGTATGTATGCCCAGAATCCAAAAGAAATCAGTTGGTAACTGTCTCTTATTCAAAATGACCAGCGCTTCCACAGTACCGCCCTTCTTCCTGAAGCATGCTTTTCTCCCCGCGGGCTCCTGGTGACTGTTCTCCTACCTCAGTGACTAAGCTTCCTTGGGCTCCCACGCGGACTCGCCTCCCCAGGCCCTCCTTCACTGGTTGGAGTGGCTCAGAGATCTGTTCTGGGCCCCTCTCTCACTCTCTCACTTCCAGAAATGGTATTTCGTTTCCATGACTTTGGACACCTATGATCCACAGCCAGGGACATTCTAATTTACCTCCCAGCCTTCAGCTTCCTTTGACCTCCAGGCTTGTACATTCAGTTCCCTACCTGGCATACCCTACTGGAGTATCTCAAAGGTCTAACACTAAACTCACGGTCTCCTTCCCCTTCTCCCCCATAGAAAGCACATCAACACACACAACAAAGAAAATGAAAGACAAAAGCTGTTCACCTTCTGCGGTTTCTACAATAGAAAGCAGTTCTTTCCACCCTATGCTCACACCCAAAACCTGGGAGGCCCTGTTGATGTAATACCTGTCCTCATTCCTCTCCCTACCCTAGCAATGTAATTCATCACAAAGTCCTATTGGTCTACCCCAAAGTATTTCTTGATCTATTCATTTCTCTCCCACCTCCACTGCTTTAATTCTAGCTCAGCTACTTCTAGAATAGCCCCTAACTGACCTGTTCTCTTGCCGCCTCCAATCCATTCTCTGCACAGTAGCTGGGTGTTCTTTTCAACAAACATATCTGGTCACATCGCCCACCCCACACCTGAAACTCTTCAGTGGTTTCCACTACACATAAACTAAGATACAAACTCCTATGTGCCTGCTGACCAGAATGAGCTGAGCCCTGTGCAGCTCGACATCCTCCTTCTCTCTCTCCCGCTTACCAAGCTCTGGCCACTACTACTTTCTTTCAGCGCCTTAAATGTTCCAGTCCCTCTTTGCCCATCGCAGTGCTTTTTCTCTTGCTGTTCCTGCTACCTGGAGTCTTCTTCTCTTCCTTCTTCTCCTG
Source organism: Ateles fusciceps (assembly GCA_036589455.1). NCBI lineage: Eukaryota > Metazoa > Chordata > Mammalia > Primates > Atelidae > Ateles > Ateles fusciceps. The sequence goes on along the minus strand of JAZHEH010000952.1, from coordinate 3,943,647 downwards.
AATAACATCTATGCTTCAAATCTTGCTTCAAAATGACTCAGTTTCCCTGACCACCCCCTCTCATCCAGCCCACTTAAAGGCCCTACTGTAATTTCCTCTCACAGAACCCAGTTGTTTTCCTTCACTGTCCTGATTGTAACTTAGGATGAGATGTTCATGTATTATGTGTTTACCTACCTGCTGTTTCTTCCACTAGACTGAGCTCCGTGATGTCCATGGGCTGTATTTTCAGAGCACAGCCCAGTGCAAGGGCCTCTGACTGCAGCATGCAGGCAGCAGTTGCCACTCACCTTTGTGATGGGAGCCTCGATGGTCATGGAGTGGATCCTCGCCATGGACGGATAGCGACGATTCTGCAGGCTTGGTGCTGGGAAGAAGGCAAGAAAGCTGTGTCCAGTTCTGGTGGCTCAGTGTGTTTAAGTGCAGCAAAGGCGTCCCTTCATGGATGGGGCCCACTTCTCACAGGACTACCCTCCCCTTCTAAAAAGCCATGAATTCACCCATCTCTTCTGCCAAGGCTGATAGCCCAACTGCTACTTGTCTGAGTCTGGAAAGGTGATCTGGCCTGGAACTTCGGTGGCAGGAGGGCTTGGTGAGCCCCAAGTCCACGAGGGGGAATTTCTGAGGTGGATGGGGTCCAAAAGGCCTCATTCCAACAGCCTAATCACCCCCACAGGACCCACTTTTCCCCCAATGACCCAACCCCAACTTTTGTAGTTCCGTGACTTTCAGTCCTAAGCCACTGGCCGTGTAAACAGATGACTGTGCAGCCAGCATGGGAAGGGAGGCAGTTCATGGTTAGGGTCAGGGCGGAGGACTGAGCCCATTCTCAGTCTGAATTAGGGCCAGTCACTCCCCCTGCCCATGCCTTTAGGCTCTTAACTCCCAAAAGTTCTAGTTCAAATCTACAGAAACTTTCATTTAAAAACAACAACAACAACAACGTTTATTTTTTGGAATAGGTAATCTTCATACTTGGTTTAAGATACCAAGAGTAGAAGCTTGGCTTTAAAAGCTCTGTTCTCATCAGATCTTCCTACGGCCCCATCTGAGGCAGGCCAAAGAGGTAGAGTCCCATTTCATGGAAGGGAACACTGAACCCAGCCCGCAGCAGAGCCTGCCTCCTGCTCAGCCGCCTCTGGGGTCTTCCCAGCTGCCGGTGCAGCAGCCACTGCAGGCCTGTGTGCTCTTCAGCCTCCATTGTGCCCAAGCTGGAGAGATGACAGCCCCCTTCAAGTTCCACTCCAGAAACAGTGAGTCCACTTCAAACTCCCTCATCCCTTATCCTCAGTCTAAAATACTCTATCTATCCCCCTCAATCCATCTCAAAATCCCTCAGTTCAGATCCTCTGAATTAGAGACGTGTCTCCAACTCTCACGTGCCCTGTGAATTATCCATCTTTTTTTTTTTTAAGCATCTTTGATCCTTGTCAGCCACTTTATACTCAGTCTTCCCATTGTGTCCTGAGCACTGGAAAGTCCCTCCCCATTACCCTTTCTGTTGACTCTAATCTCTCTTTTCTATCATAGGTACTAACCATCCCCTCCTCACACCCCAGAACCTATCCCCCTCATCTGACAAATAAAAACCAAATGAGTGAGTGAAATCTACTAGTCTGTTGTCCGCTCTCGAGCTCTGATTACACAGCATCTCACGTTGCTGGCCACTGCCTTTCTCGAATCCCCTCTTGTTCTTGGTTCATGTGACATGCACTCACATGGTCACCCCAGCTCTTCTGTCCTCTTCACTGGCCCTATTTCCACTGCCCACTTCCTGAGACTGTGCGTCAGTCTCAGGCTTAGACCCTCTCCCCCAGCTTTCACTACATCTGCATGAACACACACCCCTTAGAGATGTTCTTCTGCGCCTCCGCTTCACCTGTCACCTCTAGAACTGCCAAATCCACGTCTAAGACTCCCAGTACCAGGCCTGCAGCTGGCTTCCTAGACATCTCCCCTAAAATAAGAGTCATCCTCTTCTCCTTAACCCCAACCTAGCCAAACCTGAGAAGACGTTCCCTTTTATGTAAATATGACTTAAAATTTCCCAGACACAGAGGAATGAAATGTCAGAATCATCTTTGACTTTTCTATCTCCCTGCAAATCCAAGTGTTTACTTAGGCCTGGCTGATGGATCTCAAAAAATACTTTGCTAAATCCTGCTTTGCAGGGCAGAAAACATTTTGCTAAATTTTGCCTCACAATTTCTCTGTGACATTTTATTAAGGAGAAGTGAGTGCATATATCTAGTACACTGAAAACTAGGTTTATGTGGGAGTTGGGAAGCCAGGACTGGCTGCCTCTCTGCCTCTAGCACCCAAGACTGACCTTGTCTAGCTACTGAAACTCTGAGTTGCTTGAGTGGTTATGGCTCAACATGTTTCAAGCCATCAAGAAACAAGCATGGAGTTCATCCAAAGAGAACAAAGACTGCACAATAAGATTTTTAAAAGAATTATTAAAAACCCTAAAAACCTTTCAGCTTACTGAAAAGAAGTTGGTGTTGTTGAACTCTTACTCTTTGGAGTTTATATGCTGATGAATTTTTGAATATATTCCTCCATCATTTTCTACATTTTAAAAAGGTCAAAGGAATCTGAAAAATGTCTTACCATCACTGCCTCGAGATGATATCGATTTCACGTCAATGGACTCTTTCCTCCTGTTCTTATATCTGAATGAATGAGGCTCTAAGGATTTCAGATGAAAAAGGGAAGGTGATTAGTTTTCAGTGTATTCACAGAAGGGATTCAAACATGTTTTTTCTTTATTCTCTAAAGAAAACAAAGTTACTTTTTAAGCACTATAAAATAATTTTAAGTCAACCACTCTTTTCAAATCATGAAGACACACAAAATTATAGTCATATGAGTAGTTAAATGATGACCTTTTTAATGGTGCATGTTATATCACAGTAATATAGCTTAGTATCAAGGGTTATTTAGTTCCATGAATGTAATTTTGAAAATAAACATTAGGCCGGCCGTAGTGGCTCACGCCTGTAATCCCAGCACTTTGGGAGGCCAAGGCGGGCGAATCACCTGAGGTTGGGAGTTCAAGACCAGCCTGACCAACATGGAGAAACCGTCTCTACTGAAAAAAAATACAAAGGTAGCCGGGCGTGGCAGCGCATGCCTGTAATCCCAGCTACCGGGAGGCTGAGGCAGGAGAATCACTTGAACCCAGGAGGCGGAGGTTGCAGCGAACCGAGATTGCGCCATTGCACTCCAGCCTGGGTAACAAGAGCGAGACTCCATCCCCACCCCGCAAAAAAAAAAAAGAAAAGAAAAGAAAAAGAATTTAAGAAAATAAACGTTAAAAGTTGAGGGACATTCGGAGGGGGGTTCATCTCACTTGACTTGAAAGACAATATGTTCAACTGGATAGGGAAGGCTTTTATGGGATATTTTAGGAAATATAATACTAATGAAACCTATAGAAATTTAAATAAGAAATTAATTCAGACCAATGTTGGGCACCTCTGAAAAGTCAGACTTCTAGACGGTCTTCTAGATTCTCTTTGGGGATGGATTTCATCAAATGATACATACTGATGATCACAGGAAAGGAAGGTAACAGTTTTAGATTCCTCCAAAATTTCAACAACTAAACTCTCACCTTTGTCCCTGTTTTCCAGGGGTAGAGGCGGGGGAGTGGCACGGGCAAACATTTAAAGAATTTTGGCCTAAGTCTTTAGACTTCGAATTTAACACTCGAAAATGCACCATCATGTTAATGTAAGAACCTACAAAAAGCATATGCCACCAGTGAGCGCCGAGATATAAAAAATGACAAAGCAGAAGCGTTGGCTTCAGAAACACACATTTTCAGCGCATTTGCTTCTTGTGAGAATAACTCATAAGCCAGTAGAGAAATTTAGCTATCATACAGGATTACTCCTCACTAGGCTAAGACAGGAGGCAGACATGCAAATTTCAGCAGGAAGAATGCGTTTCTCAGATGCCAATAAATCATCATATTCCAAGAAGGAAAAAAAGATGCTTCTTGAAGAATTGCCTAGTGACACAGGTGCAAGAAGCCTAGTAGTTAAGGAAACTAGCTCCAGAGCCAAATTGCCAAGATTCCAATTTCTGCTGTGCCACCCAGTAGCTGTGTAATCCTGGGAATGTTACTTAACTTCTCTGGGTCTCAGTATCCATGTCCGTAAAGTGGGGGTAATTATAGCATCTCATTTATAAGCTGTTGTGAGAAATGAGTTAATATATGTATAGCATTTAGCACAGTGTCTGCCACAGAGTGAGCATGTTGTGCATGGAGGCTCTTAATTACATTGGTTCATTTGCATATATATCTTTAGAAACACGTGATCATGTTACACTGTTCTACTACTGTTTTCACTTTATAATGTCTTAGCCACTTCTCTAGATCACCTTAACCATTTGTTTTAGTGTCCTAAAAACCTGATTCAACTAAAAAAATGGTTAAATTAAAAATTGAGACTGAATTATATTTATACAGCATGAAGTGAAGGTGGAACTATTATAAAGTTTATCTGAACACCATAGCTACAGAGCCTTATCTTAAATAACTTAAAATATTTATTATAACATCTCTTTTCCTAATTTTTATCTTCAATATTCCACCTCAGTAACTTTCCTATCTGTGCACGTATGTTTCAATATATATATTTTTTAAATTGTCTATAAATAGTATTTTAAATGATATTGTTGGGATCATGGAATTTCTGAAACCCCGAGAAACTAATAATGCTCACTTGTGAGACCCTTGTTTTAGCCTATTCAGAGACTTAATAATAATGTACAATCCTAGCATTTATTTATCAAGTAATACATTAAGTCTAACTTAAATATTTAAGATTAAATGCAAGATTAAGGAACTAAAATTCCTCAAAATGTAATTTCTAAACAAAACTAAAAGTGGAGAGGTTAGCTTCAAGGCTGTGGCCCAGGCTGGCTGGTTGAATTCTAAATCATTCATTAGAAATTATTCAACAATGGATGATGTTTATTCTTCCTGATTTTACCTCAGTTAAAATTAAGAGAATCCATAGCAATTGAAATGATTAAAAGTTTGGAGAAATTATTCTTCAATAAAGGTTAAAGTAAGGCCACATATTTAAAGAATTCATTGGTCATTCTTTCAACAGATGTTTCTATGAATTAGAAACTTGAGCCAGAGAAAGGATAAAGGAGATGTACATGGCTGTACTCTATGGCAAAAAGGAATACTGGTGCCACAAATTTAAAAAAAGAAAAAAAAGCTCCACTTACTAAGTACCTACTTTGTGCCAGACATTGTGCTATGTACTTCAAATAAAATAATTATGTCATTTAATAATTACAACAATTCTGAAAACTACATAGGGCTATCTTCATTTTATGGGGCCAGGCGCGGTGGCTCACACCTGTAATCCCAGCTTCAGGAGGCCAAGGCGGGCAGATCACAAGATCAAGAGTTCGAGACCAGCTTGACCAACATGATGAAACTCCATCTGTACTAAAAATGCGAAAATTAACCGGGTGTGGTGGCGCACGCCTGTAATCCCAGCTACTCAGGAGTCTGAGGCAAGAGGACGGCTTGAACTCGGGAGGCGGAGGTTGCAGTGAGCAGAGATCGTACCACTGCACTCCAGCCTGGGTGACAGAGTGGGACTCTGTCTCAAAAAAAAAAAAAAAAAAATTTAAGCCTGGAGAGATTTTGTATGTAGCCCAAGATCAAAGAGAAGAAATGGTGGAAACTCTGCTTCCAAGATGGAATGGTTTCAATTTACCAATGTTTGCTGAGTATTTGCACAGTGTCTATTAAGTACAAGGCAATACTGGGCACTGCAAAGGACATGAAAATGCTTAGAGCAGTTTCTGGCACCCAGAAGCTCCTAAGTTACTTAAAATAATACCCTTGCTCAAGTGCTACAAGAAATTAACTAATGTATGTAAGGGAGAGAGAAAACGCACTTGCGTGTGAAATGTCATTATGTTATTCCAGGCTGTTCATGCATAGAAAGTTTTCAGAAAGGGGGAAGACAGATACCAGTTAAATGCTAGTTACTGCTAAGCATTATACATTTCCTTCTTTAATCCTCATTAACAATGAGATGGGCTTTTGCCCATTCATTTTACAAATGAAAAAAAACTGAAGCTTAGAGCAAATGAAATCTTACCAAGTACACTAGATATGATCCACCTCATGAACAAGAGGGACTAAACACTTAGCCCAGGGTCTGACGTTATGCATTAGTGGCTGGGAAGGCCACCAACAGGGCAAAGAATGTTCCAATTCTTGACAAGAACAAAAATATTAAATTCTTGGTAGCAGACTGATTTTTTTCCCCCTCTAACAATCAAAAAATTTCAGACCTTTCCACTTGTAGATGTCATGAGGCCCAGCTCCCTGTTTTTGTGGAGGAAGCCAAGGACCAAACAGAGTCTTGCCCAACATATGAGATGAGCAAGTAGGAAACTGAAATAGGAACGTGGTGCTTCTGCCTCCCGGGCCAAGACCTAGTGACATGTTCCAACTGTACAGTCACCAATTACTGCAAAGCAAAGGGAGACTGAACAGGGTTGAGCAACCACCATATCGTCACCTGGGTTGTAGTCAACCAGTGTCTCCCCCAGCCTTTCCGGCCACTCTTTTGGGTTTATCTGTCCTGCATGGTATCTAGCCAAGGAAAGAAAGACAACATGGGGAGGGCATTCTAAGGAATTTCTGCTTTTCTTCTGGCTTGCTAACCCTGAGATATGAGCACATAGATTTTAGTAGTCCACCTTCTGGGGTGGTAGTTGTCAACCTAGACTTCTTCAGAGAAATGTATACACTTGAACCCACAACTGCCTCGTACATTAGAGTTCAATTGAAGTATTCTCACCTGTCTGAGAATTGTCTCCTGAATCACGATGAATCTTGTGAATCTAAAGTCGTTCAAAATTGGTAAAACAAGAAAAAGATTTTAAATATGCCATTTGCTATATTTCTCATCAAACAATTTAGTGAAAAAGCTCTGAAGACTTTACGAAAGCAAGAAGCTGCACATATAATATGAACAGATGAAAGTCATACACCAAGTGATACAACTACAAAGTCTCTATTACTTTCAGACACTTAGAGAATGGCTGAGCCTGAGAGCAGGAAGACGCCCAAGGCATATACTCTCTAGGCAGGACATCTGCTTCTCCAGTCAGCTGTTTTCTCATTTTGACAGCCTACAGAAATGCAGAAAGATAAAAGATATAACTAAATATAAGTATTTATAAGGCTAATACATAACCTGTTTGTTTCAGATATGTTATAAAATTTTTCTGTGCTACAGAAGTCATCTGAATTTAAGCCTAGGAGTTAAAAAACATTTCCTACAAAGCTCTTCAAATGCTCCAGTATAGACAGTCAATTTATAAAGTGTTCTTTCACAATGAGATCTGAACTTTAGATGCAGTTTTGTACCCAGTTCTTTCTCATTATCAATTTTTTTTGTTAATGATTTTGTACTAATGCTCAATAAGTATCTGTCAAATGACAAAATGAAGTCATTAACACTAGAAATAGTCAGTGTGCTTTCTTTGGGCTCCTGCATTTCTTGTTTTATAACTAACCCCAACACTGTTAGTGGGGTACATTTAGTTCTATCAGACTTATAATCATGCTGCTTCACTGCTAAATCCACCTACTTTCAAGTGCTCAGACCATTAAATCTTTGTAGCCACTCAATAAATGGGGTAGGTTAACTTGAAAAATAAGACAGATGAGCGTGTAGGACATTTGCAGAGGCAGATTGACATGGCTTAGCAACATGAACTGTAATAACCAGAAATCCTGTCTGCGGAGGCCAAAGCAACTCCAGGTGGGATGCTAATCCACCATGTTGGCTTCCTGATTAACCCCAGTTCCGGGATGGCCTCCAAGACGATTATTTTTTCTGTTGTTCCTTGTGTAAGAAGAGCATGTACTTACCGTAAATCCTGCCCTTACATCAAAACAACCTTGCCTATAAATCCTGGCCTTAGGCAGATTCACACAGCATTCCTGCCTTTCCCTACAAGTGTCCTACACATTCCTTTCCTCTGGTACTTCAGTGCTGGGTCTGTGCGTAATGGAACAGGGATCCACAACCTTGTCTCACCACTACCCAAGGCACAGACGTGTCTTCTGTTCATAAGTTCCTATTAGCTTATAGGAATGGGATTCGTGAGCCTTTCTTTGGCCTCTCAGCTTCCTCAGACTGTGGGGTAGGTGGGCACAGGCCTGTCCACCATGACACATGTGGTAAGCCAGGACAGGAGCTGAGAGACCAAGAAATGGAGGAAATCTTGTGGTGAACAGACACTTTTACGTGGAATGGTGTGGATCACATTTCAGATGCTTGTGGACCACCCTGTCAGTGTGAGGATGCCCCCCCAAATGCCAGGGGGTTTAGAGTGATGGTGAACTAAGAGCCATCCATCACACTGTGGCCCGGAAGGGCTGTGGGCAGCCAACACAGCAAGATGGCCACCTCTCAGTGGGAGCCAGTCATCAGCAGATGCAAAAGCAAAACAGCTGGCCAGGCACAGTGGCTCATGCCTGTAACCAGCACTTTGGGAAGCCGAGGCCGGTGGATTACCTGAGGTCAGGAGTTCAAGACCAGCCTGGCCAACATGGTGAAACCCCACCTCTACTAAAAATACAGTATTAGCTGGGTGTGGGCGCCTGTAGTCCCAACTACTCGGGAGGCAGAGGCAGGAGAATCACTTGAACCCAGGAGGTGGAGGTTGCAGTGAGCTGAGATCATGCCACTGCACTCCAGACTCTATCTCAAAAAAAAAAAAAAGGAAAACAGCTTGAGTAGGAATTGCAATTAAGAAAAAGATTTTGTTTAAGGGCCCTACAGTCAAAAGTTCACTTATTTAAAAGTGAAATTTGGGTGTCATATGTATTATTTTAAGGCCTCTACACTTTCCGTAAAACTTCTGAGTCTACCAAATTCTGTTTCTCCATTTACTTCTGTCTGTTCCTCCTTCCTCTTGCCACATGAGAAAACTAAAAAAAGGAATTTCCAACAGCCTGCGATCCCTTGGGGAAAACAGAGAAGGCATCAAAGACTCCTCTTTTGGGGAAGAATCTGTTTTTCCTCATGAAACCCAAGAGTAATAAGCAGACAGATTCTACTCAGGTCTAAAACCACACTCTTGTGTTATCTGATCTCTGGTTAGTGTGTGGGGAGGGTGGGAAGGTGGTACGGAGATGACTTTGTACTGTGAGAGGAGCTGATCTTGGTGTATGTAATGGCCAGCGGTCACAGGCAAGAGCTATATTGTTAGAGGTGGCTGACAGCAGTTGTTTACAGCAAGTGGTTATTACTATCAGGGCTACTTATTTCTTGGTATGTTGGATAAGAAAAGTATGGTTTAGCCTAGAAAGCCTAGGCAATACCATTCAGGACATAGGATAGGCAAGCACTTCATGACTAAAACACCAAAAGCAATGGCAACAAAAGCCAAAATAGACAAATGGGACCTAATTAAACTAAAGTGCTTCTGCACAGCAAAAGAAACTATCAGAGTGAACCAGCAACCAACAGAACGGGAAAAAATTTTGCAAGCTACGCATCTAACAAAGGGCTAATATCCAGAATCTACAAAGAACTTAAACTTACAAGAAAAAAACAACCACATCAAAAAGTGGGCAAAGGATATGAACAGACACTTCTCAAAAGGAGACATTTATGCAGCCAACAAACATGAAAAAACTCAACATCACTCATCATTAGAGAAATGCAGATCAAAACCACATTGAGATACCATCTCACACTAGTTAGAATGGTGATCATTAAAAAATCAGGAGACAACAGATGCTGGAGAGGATGTGGAGAAACAGGAATGCTTTTACATTGTTGATGGGAGTATTAATCAGTTCAACCATTGTGGAAGAAAGTGTGGTGATTCCTCAAAAATCTAGAACTAGAAATACCATTCGACCCAGCAATCCCATTATTAAATATATACCCAAAGTATCATAAATCATTCTGTTACAAAGACACATGCACACATGTTTATTGTGGCACTGTTCACAATAGCAAAGATTTGGAACCAATTCAAATGCCTATCAATGACAGACTGGATAAAGAAAATGTGGCATATATACACCATGGAATACTACGCAGCCATAAACAAGGATGAGTTAATGTTCTTTGCAGGAACATGGATGAAGCTGGAAACCATCATTCTCAGGAAACTGACACAAGAACAGAAAACCAAACACCACATGTTCTCACTTATAAGTGCATGAACAATGAAAACACATGGACACAGGGAGGGGAATATCACACACCAGGGCCTGTTGGGGGGGTGGGGGCTAGGGGAGGAACAGCAGTGGGTTTCATCTGAGTCATGTCTTTGGGCAGGTTGTATAAAGGTGGGAGAGAAGCTATTTGAGAACTGGCAAATGAAGAATCTTATAGGTCTATAAGATCTGTTTGTGTGTATGTCTATATATATTTAGTGTGTTGTATATGTGATGGATAATTACCAAAATATATGACAGAGCTCTAATTTGGTTTAAACAAAAAGTAAGTTCTGGCTGGGCACAGTGGCTCACTCCTATAATCCCAGCACTTTGGGAGGCCAAGGCAGGTGGACTGCCTGAGGTCAGGAGTTTGAGACCAGCCTGAACAATATGGTGAAACCCCATCTCTACTAAAGATACAAAAATTAGATAGGTGTGGTGGTGTGCACCTGTAGTCCCAGCTACTTGGGAGGCTGAGACAGGAGAATTGCTTGAACCCAGGAAGCAGAGGCTGCAGTGAGCCGAGATTATGCCACTGCACTCCAGCCTAACAGAGTGAGACTGTCTCAAAAAAAAAAAAAAAAAGAAAAAGTTCTTATCAGAAATATAGAAACCAACTCAAATGCCTGTTAGTTCACCTGACTTCAGTAATCTTTCAAATAAAATTTGTTTCAAAGTTATTTTCAGTAATTTGAAATCTTAAAGTCAGTTATGTTAAATTAAGTAATCTTAGGTTTTTCAATGGAAATTAGGGTTACTAAGAGTTAAAGTAGTAGTTAATATGTGTAATTAAAACTACCAGATATGAGAGAAACAATTATATATCAGGTGAATAAAGAAAGATGTGTTTTGGTAAAGAAGTTTATTAAAAACATGAAGATGAGGTTTTTGCATAAAGGAAAAGTAACCACATAGTTTAAAGGCTAAAGGTTGTTTTAAAATGCATGAAAAATGATACAGATAAAACTAGCTGGATAGAAAGGGAAATGATAGAAGGATAGAGAATGAGGAACTTCTGATTGATTCCTGGTGGCCACGTGGTTGCCTATGGTATGGAGCTGTAGCTGTGCTGTGCTCAGTTACTAAAGGTAAGAGTCACCAGTGGAATTTAGAGACAAATCCAACTCCTAAGGAGTTGGTTCATTGGATACACAAGGATATGCAAACCAATAACCAAAAACTGAAATATATAATCCCTTGGCTATTACCTATAAAAGCTAAAATAAGAGTGCCAGATTGGGCCTTGAGGCTGGACCAAGCTCACATGTGGGTCCGTCTGAGCTCAGGTCACTAGCCCCAAAGCTACCTACCAAGGGGAAGATTATGACGGGGCAACAGGAAGTACCTCTGAGACCCGTGGTTGCCAAGAAGGTAGTCAATGTGGGAAACGGGCAAGACCAAGTCACTACTGAAACCAGAGGGAACAGTGTGAAGGAACTGTTCCCTTTGTAGATCGCTATCATCAGCTCCCCTGGGAAACCTGGTCTTTGAATTGTGAGAGTAACTCATTTGGAGCAGTGTCTTTGGTTTTAAATGTTGCAGTGTAGAAAAATATGTTTGGGTTGATGCAGGACCCCCGGCTCACTACTGAACAATCACAGATGGCTATATGTGATCCAGGCACATGGGAGGTTATTCCTGAGGGAACAGCCAGCCTGATGGACTGGATAAAAGCCTTTGTAAGATCCGTTTACCCCGAGAATGGGGTCAGCCCAAATGCTACATGGAGCACCCCATATGAAGCAGCTGATAATGCTGTGTCTATAAGGCATGTGGAACTGGCTTTATGACAGGGATATTCACCCCCCTCAATACGCCCATTACCCAGGTCATGGTAAATGCTAAAAAGACAGAGAGAGAGAGAGAGAGAGAGAGAGAGAGAGTGTGTGTGTGTGTGTGTGTGTGTGTGTGTGTGTGTGTGTGTGTATGTGTGTGTGTGTGTGGTGCGCAGGAGGGAGAGGGGGAGGCTTTTGCATGGGCACCTCACTACTGATGCAAAATTAAAAGTTCAGGATGCCTCAAATTTGCTGTCTCAACTTCCCCCCATGGGTCTTACAGATGCTAATTAAAACATTAACAAGAACATGGAGAATGACAAAAAGAGTAAAAGGACTTAACCTAGGGAGGTTAAATTTTTTAAAGTTACTAAAAAAAAAATGTCAATTTTAAGAAATTGATGGGGGTGAAACTAAGAGGAAAAAAATAAAGGGAGAGTCACAGAATTTGTCCCAGCAGGGTGGAAATCCTGGTTATTCAGAAACTGAATTAATGAGAAATCGATAGGGTAATCAATTAATGGGAAAGTTCTTAATGCAACACTACCAAAAGTTGGATGGACCATAGGGACCTCCTGCTTTTCCCTCAACATTAAAGGAATCTAAACCAGTTTTCTGTATTTACCCTAGATTGGACAATTAAAAAGAAAAATCAAAAGGTAAAGATTAAAATGAGAAAGGTGATCAACAATTGCCTGGGGCAATGTTGAGGTAATTAATCAAGACACATTGACCCAAGTGCCCAGGTCCTGTGGCTAAACCCCCTGCTGCAAAAACCCAAAGCTTTTTGACAAGAGGGTAAAATGGTCTAGGGGTGAAAAAGAGAAGTTCCTGGAACCAGAACATAAAAATGTAAGGGCTGATAGAATTATGAAAGTTGAAATGTTTAAATAGGCTTTATGTAAAGCAGTTATATCTCCTTTCCCTAAATGTTTTGTGAAAACGGATATTGTATCTGACTGCTGAAACATTTTCCTACCTAGTACTACAGAAGCGAAAATATGTAAATCTGCCCTTTGAGCAATATTAATTGGACATGCTAAGGGGAATAAGACTGCCTAAGCCCACAGAATGTAGCATGCCAGACTGCTTGTAGGGATTAATTCTTCACTCGACAGCCCTTAGTGAATCATTTATTAGGGGGTATGGGGTAATGTCAGAGAAACACTCTGATGGGGTAACAGTGCCCAAAGAGTCCCATGATAAAATGGAAATGGTTTATATAGGACCTTGCTACATGAAGAGTGCAAGGAGGAGATACATGTGAGCAGAGAGCCTCTTTTTTCCCCTAGAACTGACTCTGTGTGAGGAGCTGCTGGACTCTACAGTGCCTGGTAAACAGCTCCCTCATCCAACTAAGAGCTGCTTGGTTTGCGGATGGCCTTTCCATGATGAACGAGCAACATCCCGTCTGGAAGACGTTTGGAAGATCCTGTTTACAATCTGCTACTCTGATTGTAAAGGATACTTTTGTGAGCACAATTTACTTCTTTTCTACCTGAGTTCTTCGGGATTTGGAAACTTTTTCATGAGTGTTCTTATTTTATGGTAATGTAGTTATTCGCATCAATTCCGTAAGAATCTACTTGTTTTGTAAAAGGACACAATTGGAAACACTGGTTATTTCACCAAGGCTTTGACTAGAATCATGTGTTTTCAGATATGACCAGACTGCTTTGAGGAATTGACACTGACTTTAGAGAGCCGATAAAAAGTCCTTTGGCCTGGGAGGCAACACCACACATCTACAACCATCTGATCTTTGACAAACCTGAGAAAAACAAGCAACGGAGAAAGCATTCCCCTGTTTAATAAATGGTGTTGGGAAAACCGGCTAGCCATGTGCAGAAAGAAGAAACTGGACCCCTTCCTGACACCTTACACTAAAATTAACTCCAGATGAATTAAAGACTTAAAAATAAGACCTAACACCATAAAAACCCTAGAAGAAAGCCTAGGCAAAACCATTCAGAACATAGGTATAGGCAAGGACTTCATGACTAAAACACCAAAAGCATTGGCAACAAAAGCCAAAATAGACAAATGGGATCTAATTAAACTAAAGAGCTTCTGTACAGTAAAAGAAACAATCATTAGAATGAACCGGCAACCAACAGAATGGGCAAAAATTTTTGCAATCTACCCATCTGACAAAGGGCTAATATCCAGAATCTACAAAGAACTAAAACAGATTTACAAGAAACAAACAAACCCATTCAAAAGTGGGCGAAGGATATGAACAGGCACTTGACAAAAGATGACATATGAGGCCAACAAACATGGAAAAAATGCTCATCATCACTGGTCATTAGAGAAATGCAAATTGAAACCACATTGAGACACCATCTCACGCCGGTTAGAACGGCAATCATTAAAAAATCTGGAGACAACAGATGCTGGAGAGGATGTGGAGAAATAGGAACACTTTTACACTGTTGGTGGGAGTGTAAATTAGTTCAACCATTGTGGAAGACAGTGTGGCGATTCCTCAAGGATCTAGAATTAGAAATTCCATTTGACCCAGCAATCCCATTACTGGGTATATATCCAAAGGATTATAAATCGTTCTATTATAAAGACACATGCACACATATGTTCACTATGGCACTGTTAACAATAACAAAGACCTGGAACCAACCCAAATGCCCATTGATAATAGACTGGACAAGGAAAATGTGGCACACATACACCATGGAATACCATGCAGCCATCAAAAACGATGAGTTCGTGTCCTTTGTAGGGACATGGATGAATCTGAAAACCATCATTCTCAGCAAACTGACACAAGAACAGAAAATCAAACACCGCATGTTCTTACTCATAGGTGAGTACTGAACAATGAGAAGTCATGAACATAGGGAGGGGAGCATCACATACTGGGGTCTGTTGGGGGGCAATGGGGAGGGACAGTGGGTGGTAGGGAGGTTGGGGAGGGATAACATGGGGAGAAATGCCAGATATAGGTGACGGGGGGATGGAGGCAGCAAACCACATTATCATGTATGTTCCTGTGCAACAATCCTACATGTTCTGCACACGTACTCTAGAACCTCAAGTGCAATAAAATATATGTATGTATGTGTGTGTATGTGTGTGTGTATTTATATATATATATATATATATATATATTCCTTTGGAAAGACAAGCTTTGTACATTGTCTAAATGGCTCCCTCACAAGGTTCCTGGCCTGTGTTAAGTGAAGAGTATGACTTTCTGATAGGCCCAGGAACCAAGATAATTAGGGAACTCGAGAAGAATTTGTACAGCTATTACAAGAACAGTCTAACGGGGAATCCTTGGTCTCAAGGATTTTAAAATGTCAAATCTAAAATTCCTTATGAAGTTCCACCAAAGCCAACTGAAAAGAAGCCGATATGACCAATCACTATTCTTGCTACACTTTAGGCAAATAATTAGGCCAAGTATCGTGAGACTAAAATTTATTTTGCAAATAAAGCAAACAAACTGGTACTGTTAATTTTATTTTTTTTTTCCATTATTCCTGAAATACCAAGGTACTATAATTTATCCTTGGTAGAAATGGGGAAACTGGAGAGACAAAAACTTAGATTCTAGTCCTAACCACTGTTTTTCTTTTCTTTTTATTTTGTTTTGAGACAGTCTCACTCTGTTGCCCAGGCTGGAGTGCAGTGACACAAACTTGGCTCACTGCAACTTCTGCTTCCCAGGTCCAAACTATTCTCAACCATCCGAGTAGCTGGGATTACAGGCATGTGTCACCACATCCAGCTAATTTTTGTATTTTTAGTAGAGACAGGGTTTTCCCATGTTGGCCAGGCTGGTCTCCAACTCCTGAGCTGAAGCAATCTGCCCTCCTTCGCCTCACAAAGTGCTGGGATTACAGGTGTGAGCCACCGTGCCAGGCTCTGACCATTGTTCTTGAGTTTTTATTATTTGCCTACAATTTGGGCTAATCCTGAACTATTTCCTGGCTACAAGTCTCTAAAGAAGAACCAAGGTTTTATTTTCTTCATGATGCTTTTAGTTGGCTAATAGAACTGGCTTTTTTGTTGTTCTGGCATACAAATTCTCTTTCAATTGTAATTATATTTCTATTATTTAAATTATTAATGTTAAGTATCCCTCACTGTCTTACTTCTGAGAAAACTAAAGTGATGGTATTCCCAAGACTAGAGATGATCCAACAGCCTGTGAACGTCCCTCATTTGGAATCCCACTGGGCCTGACGCGTTTTCCATTGCCAAGTACTGCTACTAAAGCTACAGCCACCCTCCGACAGGCTAAGAGACCATCATAGAAGAGGAAGAGTGCATGAGATGGTAAGGGCTGGCTTTGGGAGGCTGGAGTGTGGAGGCCAAAGCAACTCCATCTTGGATGCTAATGTGCCACGCTGACTTCTGATTAACCCCAGTTCTGAGAAGGCCTCAGAGATTCCCAATTGATCTATTGTTCCTTGTATAAAAAGCACATACTTACGGGAAATACCGCATTAGGTCAAACAACCTTGATGTTATCATACTTCAACTGTCCTACACATCCCTCTGAATCACGCTTTCTGGGTGGCATAGAAGCCCTGGGTCTGGTGGTAACGGTGCAGGGATCCACCATCTTGTCTCGCTGCTGCCAGAGACACAGACAGGGCTTCTGTTCTTAAGTTCTTATTAATGCTCCTTTCTGAGAAACTACAGTCGTCAATCTCTTTCTTTGGCCTATCAGCTTCCTCAGACTTTGCGGGTAGGTCTGCAATCGACCTGCCCACTACAGAACACCATCTATGACAGATACAGGTCATAGGTTTCAGCTTGACTGAACCACTGAAAGATCCTCACGTAAAACTCAAGGGTGAAAATAGGATTTTCATCAACTCTTCTGCTCAGTCCATTCCACATAATTACAGAAACAATTACATGACCAACCTATGTGATATCCTGGTCGAAATGTGACAAAAGGCTATCACTCATTTATCCCATAATTACGGGACATTTTTATTTCTTCTGTGAACAACTGTTTTATGCTTTCCTTCAGGGATGAAGACCATTTGCTATACAGCTACTTACTGAGCTTAGTGTGCCTTTTTTATATAATACCAAATGAATAAAACTTTGGCCTTGCAAATTGTTCTCTCAAATAGCTTTAACACAAAAACACATGATTTTCAAATGCTTTTCTTTCTGAATCAAAATGCATCTCTCTTTTGGAAGCTGTGTCCCATGGCTCCTTACGTTATTTAAAGACAAAACAAAAACAAACAAAATACAACAAAAAAAACCCTTCTCATTTATCATCTGCCCCTTGGGCCAGCTGATTGGCTCGAGGAGCTCCTGCAATGTCAACATGGGTTTTGTATTCTATCTAGAGTGAAGCCAGATAAAGCACAAGGCCAGTAGGTAACATGTACATCTGCTTTGGGGATGGAAATGTACCCCAGCTACTGGGTACAGGGAGAAGCAGGGGATGACAGATAACAGTCTCATCTGCTGAGGTGGCTCTGGTCCGTCCTTCTTCACATTTAATGTGACATTTGGCACTTTGAGCAGAACGTACCCCCAAACTGGCTCGCCTGCCTCTGCTGGGTTCTCTGCATGGCTTTGGCTAGCAACCCAGCATGGAGATACTCCTTGCTCTACAGACAGAGACTCTTCCTGGCTGTGGCAGCATCTGCCACCAGGAACCCTATTTTGGGACTGACTTAATGCTCTGTGCCAGGAACAGTGCCAGCAGACCTTTCCCCG
This sequence comes from Ateles fusciceps, assembly GCA_036589455.1. Lineage (NCBI taxonomy): Eukaryota > Metazoa > Chordata > Mammalia > Primates > Atelidae > Ateles > Ateles fusciceps. Next base: position 3,925,917 of record JAZHEH010000952.1, on the reverse strand, counting down.
TCATACCCCAGTGGTGTTGGGTGTTCACTGAAGTTGACTGATTATCCACATACCTATTCCAGCTACCTTACTGTACAACTAATGATTCACTTAGATGACAAAATTCTCCTAGAATCAGAATTTTCTTGTGGACTCTACACTTAACCATTTAAACTCAGTAGGAATTATTCTAAAATTATTTCCTTCTTAATACTCAGTTGAGCTCATTTGGAGGATAGATAGGGAGTGAGTGGGTCTGCGGTTTGGCGTTCTCTGTGGTAGGCAGCCAGGGGATGAACTTTGCTCCACAGCCATCTCTTACGTGTCTCCCACTTCTGGCAGCAGGACATCTGCAGTCTCATCATCACGGCACTCTTGCCCAAGGGGAGGTATCCTCCTTCCTTGGAACAGGCAGGGAAGCTGAGGTTTAAGAGGTTAAGAAACTTGCCCAAGCCACACAGCTAGTGTGCACAGCCAATTTCAAACTTGTCCCTCTGGCTCTAAAACCATTTGCTCTGTCACACTGCTCTCTACAATGAAGGCCCAGAAAGGACGTGCCAGGCCTGGGCTTGTTAAACTGGGGGTCAAGGAAACACCCCCTGCATTAGTGTGGGAACGTATCTTTGAAATACTTTTCCTTGAAATTTGAGGGGAAGTGTGACTATCTCTTATCAAAAGGTTTTGTTACGTGCAAGCTAACACAAAGCAAAGGGACAGGAATTCAATGCCGTCAATGCCCCTTGCCAGTCAGTCTCTCTGTAGTGTGGTGAGTGTGTCTCCTCTTGTAAAAGCTTAAATATAGAATATTCTCATGCACAGTAGTGACTGGAAGTTTGATTTTGTGTGTTATTGGGGAAACTGAAGGCTTTAGCGCTCAGTTTCTGCAATGTGAATACCGCTGTCCTTGGCCTCTGAAGCTCTTTGCCCGAGCTCAAAGCTGGGATTCCTCAGCAAGTCCTTGGAGATTTACAGCTTGTTTCAGGAAGAAAAATAATTTCAAACCTTTAATTACGTAAAAATATTATAGGTTGCCACAAATTTTGCTGTCTTTGTACTAAATGCTTTGTTTACAAACATCTGATTATGCTTGGTTCTAAAAAGCACTACAAATTCTGAGTTATGTATTTGGGTGTATGTGCACATGATTTCAGGGTCATTTGTCTCTTAAATAATCATTTAAAAATCCTATTTTATCTACATACCCACCAGAATGTCTAAAATTAAAAAGAAGTTTTGTCAAGGCTATAAACAACTGGAACTCTCATACATAGTTGGAGGGAGTATAAAATTGTACAACCACTTTGGAAAAAAGGCCTGCCAGTTTCTTTTAAAATTAGCCATCCACCTACTACACGGCCCAGCAGTCCCATTCCTAAGTGTTTACTCAAGGCAAACAGAAGCATATATTCACAAGAAAACTTGTCTGAGAATGTTCAAAGCAGCCAAAAGCTGGAAACAGCCCCAGAGACCATCAGCAGAAGTAGATTCTCCACACTGTGATAGACAAATGCAAAGGAATATTCAGTAATAAGAAGGAAAAAAAAATGATACATCCAGTGCAGATTAATCTGAAAAACATTATGATGAGTGAGAGAAGCCAAATACAGCAGTCCACACTCAAGCTCTAATTTATGGTTAAATAATTCAGAAGAGTGGTCGCCTCTGGGGGCGAGCAGGATGGGTGAAGGCCGAGATAGACTGTGAAGGGGCATGAAGGGACCTTTAGGATGACATGGTTTGGTATCTTGATGGGGTTGAGGTTCCAGTATTATACACTTTGTCAAAACTCAAGGAAGGCTATGCTTAAGATGTATGCATTTCACTGTACGTAACTTCTACCTTAGAAGAGATGAAAACAAATATTAAACTCTAGTTAATAACATGCACGCTGAAGTGACAAGGGGTGAAACATACTGGTTTGCAATTTTTTTTGATAGTTGGAAATCTATCAGAAAGTAGATGGATTGATGGAGGCCTAGAGAGAGATATAGATGGTTATATGATCAAGCAAAATGCTAATTACAGAACCTAGGTACTGGGTGCATGTGTATTCACTTACAGTCCTTCTAGCTCTTCTATATGGCTAAAGAGTTTCATAATAAACTTTAGGGAAAATTTTATGTTCAACTGAGTATATGGATTAATGGCTGAAAAATGGAAGTCTGAATTATACTTTTAAAATCTATGAAAATAAACAAGACAAAGGAAATTGAGAACAGCCTGAAACAGAGCAAGGTAAATGACATGTCACAGTCCCTGGGGCTCCCTACTGTGAGCTTGAGCATGCGATAATACACTGCTTCAAACCGTTAACTAGGGAATTGTGTACAGCAGCTGCCAATCTACGAAGTGTAAGATCTACTTAGGTAACTATTTAAAACATTGATTTTTGTACAACCAGAAGAGCTAACTATCCTAAATATATATGCACCCAATACAGGAGCACCCATATTCATAAAGCAAGTTTTTAAGAGACCTACAAAGAGACTTAGACTCCCACACAGTAATAGTGGGAGATTTCAACACCCCACTGTCAAGATTAGACAGATCAACGAGACAGAAAATTAACAAGGATATCCAGGACTTGAACTCAGCTCTGGACCAAGCAGACCTAATAGACATCTACAGAACTCTCCACCCCAAATCCACAGAATGTACATTCTTCTTAGCACCACATCACACTTATTCTAAAATTAGCCACATAATTGGAAGTAAGACACTCCTTAGCAAATGCAGAAGAACAGAAATCATAACAGTCTTTCAGACCACAGTGCGATAAAATTAGAACTCAGGACTAAGAAACTCACTCAAAACTGCACAACTACATGGAAACTGAACCACCTACTCCTGAATGACTACTAGATAAATAATGAAATGAAGGCAGAAATAAAGATATTCTTGAAACCAATGAGAACAAAGACACAACGTACCAGAATCTCTGGGACAAATTTAAAACAATGTGTAGAGGGAAATTTATAGCACCAAATGCCCACAAGAGAAATCAGGAAAGATCTAAAACTGACACCCTAATGTCACAATTAAAAGAACTAGAGGAGCAAAAACAGACAAGTTCAAAAGCTAGCAGAAGACAGAGTAACTAAGATCAGAGCAGAACAGAAGGAGACAGAGACGCAAAAAACCCTTCCAAAAAAAAAAAAAAAATCAATGAATCCAGGAGCTGGTTTTTTGAAAAGATCAATAAAATAGACTGCTAGCCAGACAAAGAAGAAAAGAGATGAATCAAATAGATGCAATAATAAATGAAGGGAATATCACCATTGATCCCACAGAAATACAAACTACCATCAGAATACTATAAACACCTATATGCAAATAAATCAGAAAATCTAGAAGAAATGGATAAATTCCTGGACACTTACACCATCCCAAGACTAAACCAGGAAGAAGTCGAATCCCTGAATAGAGCAATAACAAGGACTGAAACTGAGGCAGCAATTAATAGCCTACCAACCAAAAAAGTCCAGGAACAGATGATTTCGCAGCCAAATTCTACCATAGGTACAAAGAAGAGCTGGTATTCCAAACAATAGAAACACTCATTTTATGAGGTCAACATCATCCTGATACCAAAACCTGGCAGAGACACAACTAAAAAGAAAATTTCAGGCCAATATCCCTGATGAACATTGATGCGGAAATCCTCAATAAAATACTGGCAAACAATCCAACAGCAGATTGAAAAGCTTATCCATCATGATCAAGTTGGCTTCATCCTTGGGATGCAAGACTGGTTCAATATAGGCAGATAATAAATGTAACCCATCACATAAACAGAACCCATCACATAAACAGAACCAAAGACAAAAACCACATTAGTATCTCAGTAGATGCAGAGAAGGCCTTTGACAAAATTCAACAGCCCTTTATGTTAAAAACTCTCAATAAACTAGGTATTGATGGACCGTATCTCAAGATAATAAGAGCTATTTATGACAAACCCACAGCCAATATCATACTGAATGGGCAAAAACTGGAAGCTTTCCTTTAAAAACTGGTACAAGACAAGGATGCCCTCTCTCACCACTCCTATTCAACATAGTATTTGAAGTTCTGGCCAAAGCAATCAGGGCAAGAAAAAGAAAGGGCATTCAATTAGGAAAAGAGGAAGTCTGTCTCTATTTGCAGATGACATGATTATGTATTTAGAAGACCCCATTGTCTCAGCCCAAAATCTCCTAAAGCTGATATGCAACTTCAGCAAAGTCTCAGGATACAAAATCAATGTGCAAAAATCATAAGTATTCCTATACAGACAGCCAAATCATGAGTGAACTCCTATTCACAATTACTATGAAGAGAATAAAATACCTAGGAATACAAATAACAAGGGATATGAAGGACCTCTTCAAGGAGAGCTACAAACCACTGCTCAAGGAAATAAGAGAGGACACAAACAGATGGAAAAACATTCCATGATCTTGGTTAGGAAGAATCAGTATCGAAAAAATGGCCATACCACCCAAAGTAATTTATAGATTCAATGCTATCCCCACCAAGCTACCACTGGTTTTCTTCACAGGATTGGGAAAAAAACACTTTAAATTAAGAAAGAAAAAAAAAAAGCCAGAGGCATCAACTACCTGACTTCAAACTATACTACAAGGCTACAGTAATCAAAACAGCATTGTACTGGTACCAAAACAGAGATATAGACCAATGGAACAGAATAGAGGCCTCAGAAATAATGCCACACATCTACAACCATCTGATCCTCTATTTAATAAATGATACTGGGAAAACTAGCTAGCCAGATACAGAAAGCTGAAACTGGATCCCTTCCTTATACCTTACACAAAAATTAACTCAAGATGGGTTAAAGATTTAAACATAATATCTAAAACCTTAAAAACTCTAGAAGAAAACCTAGGCAATACCATTCAGGACACAGGCATGGGCGAGGACTTCATGACTAAAACAGCAAAAGCAATGCCAACAAAAACCAAAATAGACAAAAGGGATCCAATTAAAATAAAGAGCTTCTGCACAGCAAAAGAAACTACCAGCAGAGTGAACAGGCAACCTACAGAATGGGAGAAAATTTATGCAATCTACCCATCTGACAAACGGTTATTATCCAGAATCTATAAATAACTTAAATTTCCAAGAAAAACAACCCCATCAAAAAGGCGGCAAAGGATATGAACAGACACTTCTCAAAAGGAGACATTTATGCAGCCAACAGACATATGAACAAAAGCTCATCATCACTGGTCATTAGAGAAATGCAAATCAAAGCCGCAGTGAGATACCATCTCATGCCAGTTAGAATGGCAATCATTAAAAAGTCAGGAAACAACAGATGCTGGAGAGGATGTGAAGAAACAAGAATGCTTTTACAGTGTTGGTGGGAGTGTAAATTAATTCAATCATTGTGGAAGAAAGAGTGGTGATTCCTCAAAGATCTAGAACTAGAAATAGCATTTGACCAGCAATCCCATTACTGGGTATATATCTAAAGTATTATAAATCATTCTATTATAAAGACACATTCACATGTATGTTTATTGCGGGGGCACTGTTCACAATAGCAAAGACTTGGAACCAACCCAAATGCCCATCAATGATAGACTGGATAAAGAAAATGTCACACATATACACCATGGAATACTATGCAGCCATAAAAAAGGATGAGATCCTGTCCTTTGCAGGGACATGGATAAAGCTGGAAACCATCATTCTCAGCAAACTGACACAAGAACAGAAACCAAACACTGCATGTTCTCACTCATAAGTGGGAGTTGAACAATGAGAACACATGGACACAGAGAGGGGAACATCATACATCGGGGCCTGTCGGGCGGCGGGAGGGTAGGGCATTAGGGGAGGGATGGCATTAGGAGAAAAACCCAATGTTGATGATGGGATGATGGGTGCAGCAAACCCCCACAGCACATGTATAACTATGTAACAAACCTGCACGTTCTGCACATGTGCCCCAGAACTTAAAGTATAATAAAAAAAAAAACATTGATTTTTATTAAATTGATTGATAGAAGTGATGGATAGATTTTATGAACTAGCCTCTTCCCCCAGCCCCAAGTTCTCCCATGACCTTAAATGATAGGATTTAAATTTTATTTGCGACTTAAATCTATCTCTTGTGGGAGAAAACCCTAAAAACAATATGAAAACATCCCTTTAGTATGCGGTGTTCATGTCCACCTCTTACTTTTAAAAAACAAAAAATAAAAAATGAGACTTTTTAGGAACTAAAAGGAGTCAAGGCCAGGATCAGTACAAAAACAAGTAAGCAAATAAATAGTGGATGCCTCCTTCAACACTCATTTCAGAATCACCGTGGGAAGGTGGATAGCATTTGGTAGAAAAATCTGAGTCATTCCTGACAGTCAAAGGCATCAGAACTCACAGTTAAATCACCAGATATCTCAGTATGCAAGCCGGGGGGGTCATCCTTGCTGCTCCTTGTCTTTTCTCCCCCATAGCCAGTCCATCATCCCATCCTGCAAAGTCAACTGTGTCTCTCCACTACCAGAACATAGGTACCATGAGCTTTCATCTGAGCTTGACAATACCTGCCCAACCCAGTCCATGCTCAACTGCTCAGCCAGCATAAGCTTGCAAACTATATATTTAATCCTGTCATTCTCCAGCGTAAAACTCCCACTTCCCATCCATCTTAGGGTCCAACTCCAGGCAGCAAGCTGCTTATGAGGCTCTGCTGCATGGCCCGGGCCCTGCCAGCTCTCCAGGTGCACTTCTGACCCCCGCCACTCTGCCCGGGGCTCTCAGGTTGCAGGCCATCTGGCTTCCTTTCCATCTCTTTCGTTCTCCCATGCCCCTTCCCACCTTAGGGTCTTTGTATATGTAGCTCCTCTGCTTGGGAAGCTTCCCAGTCCATTCTCTTTCCTCTGCCTATTTGTCTTCTAGATCTTAGCTCAAACATGATTTCCAAGGCAACCCTTCCCGGGTATTTCCTGCCCATCCTCCTCCGTTATAAGGTCAAGCCCTTCTGTTTCATCTTATCAATGGACTTTTCCCCTTAGCGTATTTATAACAATTCTTAAGTTAGTACTTATTTGAATAATGTCTATCTGCAAGTACCATGTAGGCAGGGGTTATGGCTCATTTGATTACCTTTGTATACCCTGTGCTAAAACAGTACCTGGTATATGAAAGCTAATATAAAATGAATCCGTAAGAAACTGAGATTGACCAGGCTGTTTGCCTTACAGCTCTGGTGAAAACACTGGTATTAATAATTGTGCCATTACATATTTTACTTAATGCTTATGTCTCCAAAGACATTAATTTGCAGTGTTTCATGGTAAAATGCTGATAGAGAAATGTCCATTTAAAAATACATCCAAGAGCTCAGACAGTGTCAAATCTGACAGGCAAAGAGTTGTGATGGTGAGAAATTGAGGCCGAGTATCTAAATGCACCCTTGTCCCTAAGCTTGAGCTTCTGACAGTCTATTACTGTTCTTGTTGTATTCAATAAAATGATAAACATGAGAGATGTTAAACACAAAAAGATCATTTCCATTCTTACATTTGCAATGAAACAGGACGTGATTTTTAAGTATTTCTTAATTTTATATAGAAGAATGCAGATTTTGATGGAAGGAAATTTTGATGCACATTTTCAAACTCAGAATTACATTGTTTTGTTTTTATGTCATCCTTCACTCCGCTGAATGTCACAGAAAGGGTAAAAATCTGCTTAAGATGAACGAAAGTACTATTCACTTAAAGAATCACTGTAGCTTTAAACGCTGACTTATTAAGCACTTTTAAGACTGAACATTCTTGATCTGCAACTTCACGACACAACTGAACGCTTTCGTGTTTGTGACAAGATTGCTTTGATGAATTGGAGTCTGAATGCTGGATAAAGAGATGTGATCACAGGAACTGAGTCATTTGAGACCCTCCCTTCATTTACATGTAACGAAGTGACAGTGTGAGTGGTATAGTACAGAACGTCTTTGATCATCTTTCTTTACTCAAAATACTTTGATGAGCATTTTCTTGAAATTAAAAGGATCTGATGCATAGATCAAAGATCTTTTCTATTCTGTTTTCAAAAACTACTTGAAGATTCACCTCTTGCACCCCAGCAGCCCCTGAACACTGAAACAAAACACCTCATGCAACCTTCTGGGCCCCTGTCCTCAGTGACTACATTTACATAGCTCCCAAAGCCACCCACAAGCTGTTGCCATTTGTTTTCATGTATTTCAAGTTCTTGAAATACTGTAGCACCAAGACCAAAAAGAAATATGCTAATTCCCATACTTGTTATCAGATCACTTCCGTACGTTTTATGAGTCTAATAGATGCAGTGTAACAGCATCTCTTTCCTTTTATCTTAATGGTAATTTAAAATGTTATTTATATCAAAGCAACATGCATTGGTTTGATACAGATGAAACGGCATATGAATTTCTAGGGTTTACACAAGATTAAAAAGAAAACTCCTAAGCTGTTTTTTATCCCAGATCTTTTTCTGCATGCCATACAAGCACAGATTTATCTTATTCTGCTGTTAGATTTATTTTCTTTGAAAAATGTTAAGCATCATTTTCCTGTGCAATGCCAGGTCTACGTCTTCAGATAGCATGCTGTCCCTTGGTCATAACTTCTCTTAGCACCCAGTGCTTGTGCCCACTGGCTCTACATTCTACATGCATTTGCAGGAGCCTTTACAGAGAAGTACTGTCATGGTTCAGCCCAGTGATCATCATGCATGTGTCCTTATCTCATGGAGAAACACTGAATGCAAGCCACTATTCAGGCTCAAATGTTTTATCTTTGTCTTGTCTAGTTTCTCTCTAATGGCTTTCAAATACCTACAATGTAAGAACCACTGCACTTCATAACCTGGCAAATATTGAGTGTTCTAATATGGAAAAATGATATATTTGTAATTTTCAAACTTATGCATGAATCAAAATCACCTGAAGGGCTTGTTAAAACCAATTGCAGGGTCCATCCCCAGAGTTGCTGACTCAGTAGGTCTGGGTGGGTCCAAGTATTTGCATCTAAGAGTTCCCAGGTGAGGCTGAGACTCTAGGTCTGGGGCCCACCCTATTAACAACACTTTAAGCTTTCGCATTCAGGGCATGCTCAGTGTACCAGCGGCATTGGCGACACCTGAAGCTTGTTAGCACTACTGACTCTCGACCAGGCGTGGTGGGATTACGCCTGTAATCCCAGCACTTTGGAAGGCTGAGGCAGGCAAATCACAAAGTCAGGAGTTCGAGAACAGCCCGAGCAACATGGTGAAACCCCGTCTCTACTAAAAATACAAAAAAAAAAAAAAAAAAAAAAATAGCCGGGCATGATGGTGGGCGCCTGTGTTCCCAGCTACTCAGGAGGCTGAGGCAGGAGAATCTCTTGAACTCGGGAGGTGGAGGTTGCAGTGAGCCGAGATCATGCCACTGCACTCTAGCCTGGGTGAGAGAGCAAGACTCCATCTCAAAAAAAACAAAAACTACGGACTCTCAAGCTCTCTGACTCACTGGATCAGAATCTACATTTTGAGAAACACTGATAGAGTGAAAAGACCATAGGTTTTTGAGAAAACATCTTTTGGTACCTACATTTCTAGTTGTATAAACCTGGAGAACTTAAAGAGCTTTACTGAGTCTGTTTCATCATTGGAAAATGGAGACCAACACCTACTATGTTAGCATTCTCTAGAGAGAGAGAATAGGAGATATATATACACACACATATACACATATATGTGTGTGTATGTGTTTGTGTATTGAGAGAGAGCGAACGAGCTAAGTTTATTATATAAATTGGCTCACATGGTTATGGCGGCTGAGGAGTCCCATGATACGATGTCTGCAAGTTTAAGAACCAGGGAGGCAGGCTGTGTAAGTCCCGAAGTCTGAAAGCCTGAGAGCCAGGAGCACCGACGTCCAAGGGAAGGAGATGACCATTCTAGCTTAAGAAGCCAGGGCAGATTTGCACTTCCTCTGTCTTTTTATTCCACCCAGGCCCTTGGCTGATTGGATGGTGCCCGCCCACATTGGGGAGGGCAGATCTTCCTGTCCTCTGATTCAAACTCAGTCCACTGATTCAAATGCCAATCTCTTTGGGAAACACCTTCCCAGAAATAATGTTTTACTGTTTTAAAGGATCTGATGCGTAGACTCTTTTTCTGGGTATCTTTTTTAAGCCGGTCAAGTTGACACTTTTCTTTTTAGGATCTAAGAGGATCAAATGAGACAATATTAGCCAGTGGCTTTTAAGCCGGTCTTTACATCAGAATCACCTGGAGGGCTTCTTAAGCAACACTGTTGGGCACTGCACCCATCATTTCTGTTTCAGCAGGTTTGAGTGGGAGTCTTACAATCTGCATGTCTTACAAGTTCCCAGGTGAGGCGGAAGCTGCAGGTCCAGTGCCATACTTTGAGAACCACTGCCCTTGCCTACGGTGGGTTTTGAGTTTTCTATGGAAAGATGACATTTGTAGTTTTCAAACGTATGCATGAATCAAAACCACCTGAAGGGCTTGTTAAAACCAATTGCAGGGTCCCATCCCCAGAGTTCCTGACTCAGTAGGTCTGGGTGGGTCCAAGTATTTGCATCTAAGAGTTCCCAGGTGAGCCTGAGACTCTAGGTCCGGGGCCCACCCTATTAACAACACTTTAAGCTTTCGCATTCAGGGCATGCTCAGTGTACCAGCGGCATTGGCGACACCTGAAGCTTGTTAGCACTACTGACTCTCGACCAGGCGTGGTGGGATTACGCCTGTAATCCCAGCACTTTGGAAGGCTGAGGCAGGCAAATCACAAAGTCAGGAGCTCGAGAACAGCCCGAGCAACATGGTGAAACCCCGTCTCTACTAAAAATACAAAAAAAAAAAAAAAAAAAAATAGCCGGGCATGATGGTGGGCGCCTGTGTTCCCAGCTACTCAGGAGGCTGAGGCAGGAGAATCTCTCGAACTCAGAAGGTGGAGGTTGCAGTGAGCCGAGATCACACCACTGCACTCTAGCCTGGGTGAGAGAGCAAGACTCTATCTCAAAAAAACAAAAACTACGGACTCTCAAGCTCTCTGACTCACTGGATCAGAATCTACATTTTGAGAAACACTGATAGAGTGAAAAGACCATAGGTTTTTGAGAAAACATCTTTTGGTACCTACATTTCTAGTTGTATAAACCTGGAGAACTTAAAGAGCTTTACTGAGTCTCAGTTTCATCATTGGAAAATGGAGACCAACACCTACTATATTAGCATTCTCTAGAGAGAGAGAAGAAATAGGAGATATATATACACACACATATACACATATATATGTGTGTGTGTTTGTGTATTGAGAGAGAGCGAACGAGCTAAGTTTATTATATAAATTGGCTCACATGGTTATGGCGGCTGAGGAGTCCCATGATACGATGTCTGCAAGTTTAAGAACCAGGGGAGGCAGGCTGTGTAAGTCCCGAAGTCTGAAAGCCTGAGAGCCAGGAGCACCGACATCCAAGGGAAGGAGATGACCATTCTAGCTTAAGAAGCCAGGGCAGATTTGCACTTCCTCTGTCTTTTTTATTCTACCCAGGCCCTTGGCTGATTGGATGGTGCCCGCCCACATTGGGGAGGGCAGATCTTCCCGTCCTCTGATTCAAACTCAGTCCACTGATTCAAATGCCAATCTCTTTGGGAAACACCTTCCCAGAAATAATGTTTTACTGTTTTAAAGGATCTGATGCATAGACTCTTTCTCTGGGTATCTTTTTTAAGCCAGTCAAGTTGACACTTTTCTTTTTAGGATCTAAGAGGATCAAATGAGACAATATTAGCCAGTGGCTTTTAAGCCGGTCTTTACATCAGAATCACCTGGAGGGCTTCTTAAGTAACACTGCTGGGCACTGCACCCATCATTTCTGTTTCAGCAGGTTTGAGTGGGAGCCTTACAATCTGCATGTCTTACAAGTTCCCAGGTGAGGCGGAAGCTGCAGGTCCAGTGCCATACTTTGAGAACCACTGACCTTGCCTATAGTGGGTTTTGAGTTTTCTAATACGAAAAGATGACATATTTGTAGTTTTCAAACGTATGCATGAATCAAAATCACCTGAAGGGCTTGTTAAAACCAATTGCAGGGTCCCATCCCCAGAGTTCCTGACTCAGTAGGTCTGGGTGGGTCCAAGCATTTGCATCTGAGAGTTCCCAGGTGAGGCTGAGACCTTAGGTCCAGGGCCCACCCTATTAACAACACTTTAAGCTTTCATATTCAGGGCATGCTCAGTGTACCAGCGGCATTGGCGACACCTGGAGCTTGTTAGCACTACTGACTCTCGGCCAGTGCCATACTTTGGGAACCACTGGCCTAGTCTACAGTGGGGCCCAGATCATGCTGGTTCCCTTTGCCTTCTCTTTCATAGGTGTATTCTGTTTGTTGAGAGTCTGTGTTCAATGAAATTGATTTACACTGCTTGCTCTTTCAGGATTGATTTCAGTTTCCTTTCCTCTGAAGCTCCACGTTGAGCCTCTGTGGGATGCTCTGCTGAGCGGTTTACACACAAGGTAACCTGTCTCCTCATGTTTTTGCTGTCAGTCCTCCAGCCTGTGTCCCCCTCGCTGCTCAGTGACACAGAGACACATACAAACAGTTATGGGAAGGAATTTCATTTTGCTTAAAGTTTCTTGTTCTTAAAGAATTGTCAGTGATGGATGGCACTTTTCTGTGTAAACCCACATGCCTCCTAGATTATGTCCAGAGAATGAGGGAAATAGAGAGTCTACCATTTTCCCACCCCCTGTACACTGGCACTCAACAGAGTCATTAAACTCCTTAATCACACCAGGCTTTATTTGCACTCTGATTAGCATAAGATAGAATTGATCCTCAGGCCCAGGGCTTAGTAAATCAGGTCCCTTAAGAGCTAGTGAGGAGGCGAGGGAACAGCACACGGAAAAATTAGTAATAATGAGAGGAATGTAAAACAGTTTTATCACTGTGTGTCCTGAGATGCTGAAAATGCTGCTTGTTAGAATCTTTGTTTACATTTAGTAAACAATTACCACCCCCACCACCCCCAGAGAAACAGGACATCTCTAATTAGAACCTCAACTTCTAATTCAACTCAAGAAATATTTATTGGGCCTGTGAGGCAAAGATGGTTAGGTCCCAGTTCCTGCCTTCATAGGATTTACTGTCTAATAAGGGACAAACTCAGTGCCATCACAATGAAATTATTCTTTCAGCTGGTGTTTATTGAGCATATACTATGTGCTAGGCAATGTTCTAGGCACTGGGATGTGACCGAGAACAAGAGATAAAGCTCTGGCTGTCAGCAAACTAGTTTAGAGGTGCCCAAAGACAGTCTCTCCCCAAAAGGTGGTGTCATGTGGTCGAGGAGTTAGAAGGTAAGTTTGGGGCATTCTCAAAGTTGATACTGAATAACCTTGAATCACACATTCAGGCCACTGACTCCTTGAAACTTGTAGTTATCCCTAGTCCTAGGTAGCCCATCTGAGGATGGATGCCACCTGTGAAGAAATCCTAGGCAATGAGAGCCTTCACCTAATTTTGTCTGGAAATGCTCCATTAGAAATGAAGGCACAAAGCAGGTATTAAACAACACTCCTGTGCCCTGAAAGGGGCAACAAAATGGATGAATTAAGCAGCATTTACAAATTTTAAAGTATATGTATCTCGTGTGACATGGGCAGATTTTCTCCTTCCAGACACAATAAAAATGCCACCCAAGCCCACGCTAAGCACCACTACTAGACACCCGCTGGAACTTTACCTGAGTCCGTCAGTGATGGGCTGTGAGTGGCTGGCTGCAGGAGGACATTAAGGAGGGGATTTAACTTTCTGGGGTGGCCTGGCTGATGGAGGGGGAGATGGGCACAGATGGCAGCAAATGCAGCCATGAGACCCATTCTCACCTTAAACAAAGAGAAGTTTTATGTCCTCTCTCCTAGCTTTTCAATTTGGCAGATTCTGGTACAACTATGCTGAAAATGTTCCAGGAAAACATGTCTGAAATTCATGTCAGAAAGCAGGAATTTAAACACTCGTTGGTTCTGTCCAGGTAAAAGTTTATTTGGGATCACTTAGACTGGCCCAGCTGTCTCACCTGACCCTCCCTGCCTGGGGCCATTCATGTTGAGCCTCCATTAGCAGAGGTTCCCACAGTCTTGGGCCCTCGAGCTCCCTCAAGAGATAAAACTACTCCTTTTGATGCTGCAGGTGAGGTCTGTCTCAAAAGTCTGGCAGGAGGAGACTCGGGGAGTGTTTACCACCCACAAAACTGCCCGTCGAAGTCCTAGAAACACAGCTGAGAGCTTCATTAGTGTGCACATGAGGGGCAATGGCACATGACTACACCATCACATGTATGGCAGCTACTGTGAAAGTTTCCTGGGAAAAACAGCTGTATCCTCCGGGAACTGTTTTGGTGTCTAAAATCCACATTAACAAGGCAATTTCTCAAGAATTAGAGAAACTAGAGTTGAGGGGGCTGTGTGTGTGAGTATGTGTGTGAGTGTGTGTGTGTGTGTGTGTGTGTCCGGTTCTGTCTGTAGTCTGCAGACAGTTAAGACACCTATTGACTTGCTACAGAGAGAGGCAGCTGAGGCCAAGTGTGGAGGGCACTTGCCTAAAGGCACAGAACTAGCCAGAGACAGAGTGAAGGTTGAACAAGTGTGTATGCTGCCTTCTCACTGATCTTCAGTGCTGGAGACTCAGTGACAAATATCTGGGTAAATATTAGATTAAATTTTCTCTTAATTCTGTTAAAACACATGCATTTAAGGCAACAACCGTAACAATCTTATGAGGTTTATAATGTAGGTAGATACATATGAGAACTGCAACATAAAGGATAAGAGGGAAGGTGGTAAACGGACTTCCAGTTTCAGAAGTTCCTATGTTTCACATGAATTGGTACCATATAGGCTAAGTAGACTGTGTAAAGTTAAAGATGTATACAGTAATCCCCATAAAAATGCCAAGAGATTTAACTAAAAAAACCAATGGATAAATAAAATGGCTTTTAAAAATTGTTCAAAAATCTAAAACACCTTTATTTAAAAAATAAAAATAAAACAAAAAACAAAAATCAAATGTTAAAATGGTAGACCTCAGTCCAACCATATCAATAATTACATTAGCCATTAGTGGACTAAACAATCCAAATAAAAGGGGGATATTATCAGAATTGATTAAAAAATGAAAAGCCAATTATACACTCTCCATAAAAAATACACCTTCAACAGACACAGATTGGAAGTAAATGGATGGGAAAAGACACATCATGCAAACAAGCATAAGTAGGCTGGAATGGCTATATTACTATCAAATCAAATACATCATAAGATAGAGAGTATCACCAGCTATAAAGAAGAACATTTTATAATGATAAAAAGGTCAATTCAGAAAGACATAACAATCTGAGATGTCTGTTACTTAACAACAGAGTTTCAAAACACATGAGAAAAAAAAAAAACTGAGAAAATTAAAAGGAGAAATAGACAAGTCTACAATCATAGTTGAGGATCTTAACACTCCTCTTTCAGCACTTGATAAAATGAAAAAAACAATTAGGAAAAACACACATAATCTGAATAATATCAATAACCCTGACTCAATTGATATTTATAGAACACTCCACCCACTGACAGAAGAATACACGTTCTTTTCAAATGAACTTGAAACACTAAGACAGAACTTAACCTGGGTCATAAAACAAGTCTCAATGCATTTAAATGAATTCAGATCACACCAAGTTTGTTCTCTGACCACAATGGAATTAAATTAGAAATTGCTAACAGGAAAAAAATCTGTAAAATCCACAAATATTTAGAAACTAAAAGAAATTAAAAAACAAAAAACAGAGCTTCTAAATAACCCAGGGACCAAAGAAGAAATCAATCAATCATCCGATTCAAAATATGTTACAATCTTGGGATACCCAAGAGAAATAAAAGCACATGTGTATTTGAAGACTTTTACATCAATGTTCAAAGCACTTTATTTGTAATAGCCAAACCTGAAAACAACTAAATGTCCATCACTAGATGAATGAATAAATAAATTATGGAATAGCTAATGCACTAGAATAATACTGAGCAATAAAAAGAAATGAACTACTAAAATCCATTGAATGGTACACTTTAAATTGATAAATTGTATAGTATGTGAATTATATCTCAATAAAACTATTACAATAAAGAAATGAATAAACTGATAAATACAACAGTATGGGTGAATCTCAGAATTAGTATGCTTAGTGAAAGATGCCACAAAAAGGAGTATATACTCTGTAATTCTATTTTCATAAAGTTCTAGAAAATGGAAGTTATTCTGTAGTGATCAGTGATTGCTTGGAAACAAAGGAGGGCAAAGAGGATCAGGAAGGAAAGAAATACGGAGGGACCCAAGGAAATTCTTGGGGGATATGTTGATAGGTTCATTATCTTGATTGGTGGTGATGGCTTCATAGGTGTGTACACACATGAACATACAATACATCAAACTGTATGCTTTAAATATGTGCAGTTTAATGCACGTCAGTGATTCAATGAAATTGTCAAAAAATAATAACAATGACATGAGGTTTTACCTAAGAAGCTAGAAAAAAAGAGCAAATCAAACCAAGCTGAGTAAAAGAAATGCAGGAAATAATAAGGATGAGAATAGAAAGCAACAAAATAGAAAACAGATTAACAATAGAGAAAGGTAACGAAGCCTACAAGTTGGTTCTCCAAAAAGATCAACCAAGTTGATAAATCTCACCTAGACAGAACGATCAAAAAGAGAGAGGACACAAATGCAAATAAAGAAATGAGAGAGAGGTTACACTACAGATTCTACAGACATTAAAAGGATGATGAAAGGATATCATGATCCACTTTTGCCAAAAAATCTGATAGCCTAGATGAAATGGACAAATTCTCTGAAAACTACAACTCATCTATATGGACATAAAAACAGAAAAGATTGAATTTTCCAATATTTAGGGGGGGGAAAAAGAAGATCTTCTTATGAAAAATCTTTCCACATAAAAAATTCTAGGCCAGGATACCTTCACAGGTGAATTTTATCATACATTTAAGGAAGTGATAACACCAGTCTTATATAAACTTGTTTAGAAAATAGAGGAGGAGGGAATATTTTCAAGATCATTTAATAGGCCAGTCCGATCCTAATATGCAAACCCTGATGAAGATATTATTAAAAAACAGATGGCTACAGACCAAGATTCCCTCCTAAACAGATGTGAAGACGTGACTTTTTGTGCATAATATCCCAAGCAATCTATAAAGCAGCTGCTTGAACTAATGAATCAAGCAAGTTTACAGGTAGAAAGCTAATTTTAGAAATCAATTGTAGGTCGGGCACCATGGCTTACGCTTGTAATCCCAATACTTGGGGAGGCTGATGTTGGCAGATCACTTGAAGTTAGGAGTTCAAGACCAGCCTGGCCAACATGGCAAAACCCTGTCTCTACTAAAAATACAAAAATTAGCTGGACGTGGTGGTGTGCGCCTGTAACTCCAGCTACTCGGGAGGCTGAGGCAGGAGAATTGCTTGAACCTGGGAGGTGGAGGTTGCAGTGAGCTGAGTCACACCACTGCACTCCAGCCTGGGACGACAGAGCAAACCTCCGTCTCCAAAATAAAAAAAGAAAAAAAAAGTGAATGGCTGAGAGTTCTTTCATTTGTTATGAGTTTTCTTTCTTTCTTCTTTCTTTCTTTCTCTTCTCTTCTTTCTTTCTCTTCTTTCTTTCTTTCTTTCTCTTCCTTCCTTCCTTCCTTCTTTCTTTCTTTCTTTCTTTTCTTTCTTTCATCTTTCTTTTTTGAGACAGAATCTCTCTCTGTTGCCCAGGCTGGAGTACAGTGGCATGATCTCGGCTCACTGCAACCTCCACCTCTTGGGTTCAAGTGATTCTCCTGCCTTAGCCTCCCGAGTAGCTGGGATTACAGGCGCTCACCACCATGCCCGGCTAATTTTGTATTTTTAGTAGAAACAGGGTTTTGCCATGTTGGCCAGGCTGGTCTTGAACTCCTGACTTCAAGTGATCCGCCAACCTCGGCCTCCCAAAGTATTGGGATTATAGGCATGAGCCACTGCACCCGGCCAAAAAATCAATTGTATTTTTATGTACTGGCAGCAAACATTTAGAAAATGAACTTAGAAATCAATTCCATTTGTCACAACATCAAAAAACATAAACTACTTTGAAATAAATTTAACAAAGATATGCAAGACCTCTATACTGAAAACTACATAACATTGTGGAGAGAAATTAAAGATCTAAACAAATACAAAATTACCCCATATTCACGGACTGGAAGAATCAATATCATTAAATATCAATTCTCTCCAATTGATCTATAGCATTAATGTAATCCTAATAAACTCAGCAGGCTTTGGGGGAAAACATTATAAAGCTAATTCCAAAATTTATATAGAAATTCAAAGGACATAGACTACCAAACCATTCAATGTAAGTTGAAGAATTTACATTATCTGACTTTGAGACTTACTATAAAGTAAATAAGGAAGCATGCCATCTGTAGATTGACCAATAGATCAACGCAAAGAACAGAGTCCAGAAACAGTTCTATACTACATACTCATTTGACTTTTGACAAAGATGTCAAAACGATCCAAAGAGGAAAAGAAAGTCTTTTCAACAAATGGTGCTTGAATAATGGATATCCAAATGGACAAATATTAAGCTTGATCCAATCTGACACCATCCCAAAAACTAACTCTAAATGGATGGTGGTCCTAAAACCACCAAGTTTTTAAAGAAAAATACGAATACAAAATACAAAATACCTTTATGACTTGAAGATAGGTAAAATTTTCTTAGGTAGGTTGCAGAAAACAATGAACATAAAATATTAACAAATTAGACTATCAAAACTTCTGTTCCTAAAATACTCTGTTAAATGAATAGGAAATTTTCTTAGGTAGGTTGCAGAAAACATTGAACATAAAATATTAACAAATTTAGACTATTAAAAACTTCTGTTCCTAAAATACACTGTTAAATGAATAGGAAAGCCACAGAGTGAAAGTACCTATCAGCAAAACGTGTATCTAGCAATAGATTGATGTATATATTTTCATCAGGATATATGCAGAACTAATATAACTCAATAATAAAACAACCCAATTAAAATAGCAAAAGATTTGAGTAGACACTTTACAAAAGATGATATTTTAAAAAGACCAATAGCACATGAAAAATTGTTCAAAATTATTAGTCATCAGAGAAGTGAAAATTAAAACGTGCACAACTAATGAAATGGCTAACATAGTAAAGACCGGCAAACGAACTCTGGGCAAGGATGAGAAGCGACTGAATCTCTCATACATTGTTCTTGGGAATGTCAAATGGTAAAAACTGCTTTGGGAGAACGGGAAGTTTCTTATAAAAGTAAACATACATTTAATCCATGACTTAGTAAGTCTACTCCTAGGTATTTTCCTAAGAGAAATAAAAATATATGGCTGGGTGCTGTGGCTCATGCCTGTAATCCCAGCACTTTGGGAGGCTTAGGTGGGCAGATCACGTGGTCAGTAGTTCGAGGCCAGCCTGACCAACATGGTGAAACCTCGTCTCTACTAAAAATGCAAAAATTAGCCAGGTATTGTGGCAGCATGTGCCTGTAATCACAGCTACTCAGGAGGCTGAGGCAGGAGAATCCCTTAAACCCAGGAGGTGCAGTAAGCCGAGACTGCGCCACTGCACTCCAGCCTGGGCGACAGAGCAAGACTTCATCTTAAATCACACAAAGAATATTCACAGCAGCTTTATTAATGATAGCTCAAGACTGGCACCAATCTAGGTGTCCATCAACAGGAGAATAGATAAACAAACTGTAGTATACCCATGCAATAGAATAGTGCTCAGCAGTAAAAAGCAACCAAATCATATACTCAAAACCATAAATACATCTCAAAAACATTATACTGACAGAAAGAAGCCTTCCACAAATGAGTAAATACTGTATGACTCCACTTAGATGAAATTCTAGAAAAGGCAAAATTAATCTATGGTGGATAAAATCAGATCAATGGTTTCTTCTGAGGATTGGGGGGACAGATATTAACTGGGAAGAGGAAGAAGGACTGTCGCTGGAGTGGCAGTGATGTTCTGCGTCTTCTTAGGGTTTAGGTTACAAAGGCATATACATTTGTCAAAGGTCACACAAAGGTACCGTTTGCGCATTTCTTTCTTTCTTTCTTTTTTAACTCTTTTTTTCGGAGACAGAGTCTTGCTCTCTCACCCAGGCTGGAGTGCAGTGCTGTGATCTCGGCTCAATGCAACCTCCACTTCCTGGGTTCAAGCAATTCTCCTGCCTCAGTCTCCCGAGTAGCTGGGATTACAGGCATGCGCCGCCACGCCCAACTAAATTTTTGTATTTTTAGTAGAGACGGGGTTTCACCATGTTAGCCAGGCTGGTCTTGAACTCCTGGCCTGAGGCAATCTGCCCGCCTCAGCCTCCCAAAGTGCTGGGATTACAGGTGTGAGCCACTGCGCCTGGCCTTGTGCACTTCTTTGTATGTTAATTTTACATAAAATGTAAGCAGATACAGAACTGTTGCTAATGATATGCATGCTAAAGGCTTTAGGAAAGAAAGTACTAATATATGAAATTTATTTTGAAAACACAAGATGCACAGAGGGATGTATATTTAAAGAGATGTGATAATGCAAATATAGTAAAATGTTACAGGTAGAATCTAGGTGGTGGTTATTCAGGTGTTTACCTTAAAATTCTTTCCACTTTGCTGTATGCTTGACAATTTTCACAGTAAAATGCTTGAGAAAAAATTGGCTGGAATGTGAACTGAGGGTGAGTTCTGGGTGGTTTTTTCACAATGCCCACTTCCCCCATGACTTACAAAAAGTGGCCGAGTGTACTTCATGTTGCGAGTGGCCTGTGCCAGTGAAAACATTTGTTCAAAGGCACCGCTGGGAAGGGCTGTGTAGTGATCTCGAGGTATGATGCGAAGCTTGCACATTTGCTAGCTGTGTAACTGCTCTCTGAGTATCAGTTTTTTCATCTGCTGAATAAGGATAATACTATCTTATGGGCTTGACAGGATGATTGAGATGATGCCTTTAAAACAGCCCAGGGCCTGCCTGTCCCAAAACAAACACTCAATAATTTATATTCATTGTTTTCAGATATAACATGCCATTTTGGATCTCCTTGGATCCCTCTCTCTGCATATCTAGCTAGCCACTGGCTTTTTTTTTTTTTTTTTTTTTTTGAGACAGAGTTTCACTCTTGTTGTCCAGGCTGGAGTGCAATGGTGTGTTGGCTCACTGCAACCTCTGCCTCCTGGGTTCAAGCAATTCTCCTGCCTCAGCCTCCTGAGTAGCTGGGATTACAGGCATGCACCACTACACACAGTTAATTTTGTATTTTTAGTAGAGACATGGTTTCTCCACGTTGGTTAGGCTGGTCTCGAACTCCTGACCTCAGGTGATCTGCCCGCCTTGACCTCCCACAAGTGCTGGGATTATAAGCAAGAGCCACTGTGCCTGGCCTCAGCTGCTGGCTCTTATGTCACCTCAACCCAGCACACCCTCATCTTCCTGGCTTCTCTTGTCCAGCAGAAACCTCCATTCAGGACTCCATGATATTCCTTCCACCTTAGAATTCATGGAACAGTCAGTGCCTTGCTACTCATGTGGGGCCATTCTTTACTCCTGTTTCCATCTCTCCCTTCAATACCTCACTTCAAAAATCTGGTTAATGTTTTGATCAACACATCTCTTATGTCCATCTCTTGTTTTTCTTTCTTTCTTTTGAGACAGTCTCACTCTGTCAGCCAGGCTGGAGTGCAGTGGCATGATCTCAGCTCACTACAACCTCCGCCTCCAGGGTTCAAGCGATTCTTCTGCCTCAGCCTCCCAAGTAGCTGAGATTACAGGCTCCCACCACCATGCCCAGCTAATTTTGTATTTTTAGTAGAGATGGGTTTCACTACGTTGACCAGGCTGATCTTCAACTCCTGACCTCAGGTAATCCACCGCCTCGACCTCCCAAAGTGCTGGGATTATAGGCATGAGACACTGCACCCAGCCTCTTCTTTTTCTTTTGTCTTTAACATGTGGTCTAACCACACCTCTTTGCTTTTCTGTTTCCGTATATCTGAGTATTGTCCACTTGACTTAATAAGACTAGAACAGAACGGGGGCTGTCTTATTCCTTCTATGTAGCTCATCAAGCAAGCACCTTTCTAGTGATTGAGTTGTAAGACATGATGCTGGTAACTTAATTATGAATGATTTCAGATAATCTAATTTAGTCTGAATGTATGAGTCACCCACCTACCACAGTGTTAAGTACCTTGGGGGAAAGAGAGGTCGGGATGGAGAAGACACTGAACGCTGCCTGGGATGTCCTGTGTAGTGGGACAAAATCTGGCTGAGTGCTGGACTGTGTGACGCAGCCAGCAAGTGCAGCAGGGCTCCGAAAGGACAGTAAGCCACTATGAAGGGAACATTCCATGCGAGGGACCAGACTTCTAGATTGCCCTTTGGATATGCAGTGTACCTGGGGGATCAGGAACCAGGAGGAACAGGGTACAAGAAGCTGAGCCTTCTAGAGTGCAGGCTCCATAGGGGTCACGGGAAGGGTAAAGGATCAAGGGCTGGGACTTTAAGTCAGTAGGACAGACCTTATATGCCACAGGGAGCCAGTGTACGTTTTTAAGAGAGAAATAAGGGATCCAAGTGTTATCTTGGGGAGATGAATCTGGAAGGGGATGCAGCATGGATCGGGAGAGGAGGAATGGCTTTAATTCAATCATTCTGGAGAAAATGAAGATGCTCCCAGAGGAAGAAGACAGATGGATTTGAAAGATCAAAGATAAAACTACGTTTTCTTCTCTAAATGCTAGTACTGAAAATGGGAGGCCAAAGGTCAAGACTTCTCCAGGGAATCAAATGATTTTCAACTTATCTCTTATTCTCACATGGGACATATTAGTCACAAAGCCCACGCCAGCCTCATTGGCCCCGACAATCACATGCCAGAGAGATGGCCAAGGGAGCCAGTTCAGAACTGAGAAAAAGTGGGGGGCTTTTGTGAAGAGCGCTGCAAGTGCAGATGACTCACCCAGGTCTGTGACTCACTGTTGTTGGAAGCCTTAGAAAAAGGGAGAACTAACTCCCCAGGCTTCAAGTTGGTACTTCCACATCAAAGGTCAAGGGTATTTCCAGGAAGACTAGCTGGAAAGTGTGCTTTGGGCTCCAGATTAGTTTAAACACAAGGGGAAAGGGTAACTCTCTGCACCAGCCACTCCTCGAGGGGTGACACTCACTGGCTGCAGCGTCTGCTTCTCTGCTCTCCGTCACTGAACCAAGAGGAACCAGGGTGCACCCCAGAAATTCATCACCATGCCGCTCACCTTCAGCAGCCGTGTAAGGAGGAAGTGAATTCTGAAGACAGTGGGGTAAGTTTCTCTTCCCTTTCCTTTTTGTGTGAAGATATTTATTTTTTTTGAGAAAACAATGTTTTAACATACCCTCCTCTTTCTAAGTTTCCAAATAACAGTCCACGTTGTCTGAAAATAATTTTTGAAAGGTCCTTTTTCCCAATAGTTTTACCCTTCTGGCCCCAGAGAAGCTAAAGAGTTGAGAGACCCCAAAGGGCCTGGACCCCCTTGGTTATCATCAGCTTCTGCCTCTAGAGGGCCTACTTGGGCCTGACCTTTTGCACATTTTCCGCACAGATGCCCCAGGGGACAGCTGCACCGAAGTTCTCATAGCCTAAAGGGTGTTGGGTGAATTTTTCTGATTCAGATTGAAGCAGGAAACTATATAAATCCCACTCATACTGCTACTTCCCCTATCAAATCTCAAACCATAAAACATTAATGTGGAAGAGAAATGGAAAAACAAACCAACCAACCAAAAACCTGTCGGCTGAATGAGATAACAGGGCTTGGGATGTAGACTGTGGAATGAATTCTTGTTGCATTTGTCCCTAAGCCTCACTGTAATCACGAAGTAAACTGCCTTCAGGTCAGGCACTGCAGAGAGAGGAGCTCCGGTGCCTGAAGCCAATTCCAGGAAAAGGGCTGACTGCCCGGGACATCATCCACCCCTTCAGAAGCACCTCCTGTGTGCCAGGCTTCGTGCTAAGTGCTGGAAACATGGCTGACAAGACAGGCAGAGCCACATCCTCACAGTGCTCTCTGAGTCCAGACAGGGGAGCAGCCTTGCCCAGGTCAGCCTTCTCTTGGGCCAGTGCCTGCTCTGGAAGCCCAAGCTATGCTCCATGCCCCCTGGCCCTCACGCAGCCTGAGGAAGGGCACACACAGGCTCCTGTCTCTCAGAAACCTCTTCTGCTACCCAAACACATGGCTTCTCTCTGCCTGGATGCAAACATTTATTCAACAGATATTTTCAGTGTGCCAGGACCTAGGAGGCAGACAGCATGACAATGAAGCCATGGTCCCTACCCCTGGCAGTTCCACAGTGGCCTGGTCTTCCCTGTGAGAATTACACAAAGGCCATCCTTCTATCAGCCTGCCCTAACATGAAGTTTTTGGTCAAATCAGTCTTGTCCCCCCTCCAAGACGTCCAGCAGGAAAGCTCCCTAGGCAAACATAACCTGATGGCTCCAGATCTAATTCACTCAGAAATTTGGTAGTTCTCAACCTCAGCAGTACATCAGAATCCCCTGGGGTGCTCTCAGAATCCTCACACCCAGACTGCACCCCAGACCCAATCTCTCAGAGCCTCTGTTTTGTTTTTTTCTTTGATAAATCTCCAGGTGATTCCAATGTGCAGCCGAGGTTGGGAGCCACTGTGTTAGCCCCTCCACAGGCGTGTCCTTTAATACAGGTGCAGAAGGGGCTGCTGCTCCCTGGTGCCAGTGGGTGGATGTGAACGTTCCTCCTGCAGGGATTTCCACCATCAGACAGGTCCAGTGTTCCCCATGGATTACAACTGGCTTCTTACAACTCTGCCTTTTGCTTCCTTTGGAACTTGTGGGCCAAAGCTCTGTGAATAGACTTAAAACTCTTTCAACAGTTCCAGTGATCTGAAACCTTCTCACAAACCTCTGCTAAACCCAAAGCAGCTTGAGAGCAGCCTCCCTCGTGCTTTCTCTTCATCGTGCCATAACTCTGGTTTTTGTTCGCTATGAAAGTGCTCAATAGACACTTGCAGAATGAACAACACCCGCTGAGACCTGGCCCTTTTCTTCCTCCCCCAGACCCTCGAGTACATACATTGTAGCTGTTCAGCCTCCCATCCCACAGCCATCTTGTTTGACTGACAAATAAAGAGGAAAAGTACCACTGAGCCCACTCCTCAGATGGTGATTCTGGATTTGGGGACAGTTGGTCAGGATGAGGAAATGCACACTTTCTTCAGTTTCCTGGAGCTGGGCTCTGAAATCTCACCCAGGAAACCTAGCCTTCAGCAAATCAGGGTGAGAAGCGGACAGAAGAACACTCCAAATTCCGAATTCTTCCTCCTCCTCACTTCTTTTTCCAGCAATGGTACTGGAGGAGATCATCCCTCTCGAAATTTTGTTCTTAGAAAGTATTTAAATGAGACACCACATAAGCGAAGGCCCTAGACGCGTGACTCCAATCTTACGTAATGAACACTGCTTTGACCATGGTAGAAATAAAGGATCCTATAGACAAAGAAGCAGATGGTACAATGACTGGGTTTTAAGTGCAGATTGGATGCATACCTCCAAAGTGTGGTGGAAAGATGAATTCTGAAATGCTGCAGTCAGAACTGACATTTACTACTCCCTTTACATTACTGCGTGCCTAACCGTGCCCTCTCCTGGATGAGGTGCTCCCATTGCCTTCAAGGAGCTATGCAGGTCTGGGTCTCTAGTTTTCCATAAAAGAGGCCCAGGCTCCTCTGCAGGGATGCTGTTAGCTACCTCACTCTCTAGCCTTCCACTCATGCCTCCAAGCTGCCTGCCTGCCAGCCACTCCCTTTCATGACACATCACATAAACAGGCCCATCCACATGGCATGATCTACTTCAGTCCAAATACCCACCAGGGGTGGCCATGAACCCTGAAGCACCTGGAGGCAGGGTATGGACTATGGAAAAAGCCAGGCCAAGCCAGGTGGGCAGCTGAGCATCCAGGCATCAACTGCACCTTCAGCTCAGGCTCCTCTATTCTACACATCGAGGGGTCCAGCCACGCTTGATCATCTTCTCCTCTACTGCCTCTGGTTGCCTTTTCACTTTTGCAGAGGATTCCTCTCCCTACAATGACATATTCCTTTTTTTTTTTTTGAGACGGAGTCTTGCTCTGTCACTCAGGCTGGAGTCCAGTGGGGCAATCTTGGCTCACTGCAACCTCTGCCTTCCAGGTTCAAGTGATTCTCCTGCCTCAGCCTCCTGAGTAGCTGGGATTACAGGCACCTGCCACCACGCCTGGCTAATTTTTGTATTTTTAGTAGAGATGGGGTTTCACCACATTGGCCAGGCTGGTCTCGAACTCCTGACCTTGGGATCCACCCACCTCGGCCTCCCAAAGTGCTGGGATTACAGGCATCAGCCACTGCGCCTGGCCTACAATGACATATGCTATCCACTGCTCAAACCCATGTCAGTCAACACCTCCTCCATGAAGTCACCCCCTCACTTCCCAAGCAAGGGAAACGTTTCTCTTATGAACTCTCCAAAGATGCACTTGTGCTTCTTTTATTTCCATATTGTTAACTACTTTAGGGTCAGAATCCTGGTTCTGCGCATGCATCCTATGTGAAGCCTGGGCAGGTTTCTCGACCATTTCAAGCCTCAGTTTCCCCCATTTGTAGAAAATGGGAGCCTAGTATCTACCTCATGGAGTTGTGGTAAGGACTGCAGGAGTTAATGTATGAAAAGCACTTGGAGAGTAACGGATACAAAGTATCAATATGGAAGGCATCTTGCTTGGATTATTAAAACATAAGCTCTTCCATAAGCTCCGCTGATCAAATCTTTACTAAGTGCATTCAGCAGCATCAGTGGGAGATGGGGACACAGGGACCAAGACACGATGCTGCCCTGGATGGTCTGGTCCGGCCAGGCAGTAATAGTGTGGTCGGCGCCAGATCCCGCTCCACAGTGGGGTGGAGGAGAGAGGTGGAAGGGGGCAGTCATAGGGAAGACTCCTGACCCGGGCCAGGGGAGCAAGAGTTGTCCAGGAGGACACGAGGAAAGAAGAGCAGGCTAGACAGAGGGAGCGGCGCACAGAGGCATGGCCAAGCCTGGCATGTGCAGGGAACTATAAACAGCCTAGTGTGGCTTGGGAAGGTGGTAGGGAAAGCAGGGAGTTCGTTCATTCCTAATGATGCCTCATGACGGTTTAGTCAGTGATGAGGAACCACCGCTCAGCCCTTCAGAATGAGGACTGGGGACCGGATAGGCTAGTAGTCAACGGTGTGCTGCTGAGGGTTTATCAGCTTGCTGAAAAAGCAAAGACAGCTGAATATAAGTTTATTATACATTTTACTGATATAAAGCAGAGGTCAGGAAATTACAGCCCAGGCCACAATTTAGCATATGGCCACACAGCACATCGTGTACGCTCTTGACATTACTAACATGATAGTGAACTATAGTAATGTGCTTGGGGAGGGAAGGGCTGTACTTATTACTTCTTAAAAATACCATTTGCTTAATTGCATGCTTATGTAATTTAATTTTTAATAATGACTGGTTTAACAACAGAACCACATAATTCCAGAAAATTAAACAATCAGTTTTCACAGGTCAGTATGAACTGGCCACCTGTTTCTGTAACGACAGTTTCATGAGAACACAGCCTTGGCCGTCATTTACATACCATCTATGGCTGCTTTCCCACTACGATGGCGGAATTGAGCTAAGTAGTTCTGCAGAGACTTCAAGGCCTAATGTTTTCTATCTGGCCCTTTAAGAAAAAAAAGTCCCAATCCCTAATATAAAGAATGTATAACACACAATTTCAAAATAATATTCAAATATAAGGCACTCTTGCTTGTAGATTCTATATATATAGCCAATGGATTCCCACAAAATGCCTTTGCTGTTTTTTTCTGGACTCTTATTTCAGCAACCAATTTATGGTCATAGTTGATGAATGAGTGGGGTCTCGGCATAAATGTTAGTTGATATTTTCATTTACATCAAAAAGTAAGATGAAAGGCAAATAACAAAGATGTATGTAGGAATTTCACTCATTTTTCAGTGATGTGAGCAGTATCTTTGTTGAGTCAAGAAATAGTTTGCAAATACTGGAGGAATCATTCTTGATATTTTTGTGTTATTCACAATAAAACTACTATAGACATGATACGCATTTAAGTTTATCCTGTATTATTAACATTTTCTTCATCACCTTTTTAGGTCTAGAAAAATCAATCAAAAGTAAGTCCTGATTTGTACAGTTGGCCAATTTTTTTGGTCTAAAAATACTCCCCTCATGGCTGTTAAAGCTGCCAAAATGATGTCACTGAACGTGGAGTTGGGAAGATGTGTGCATGGCACGGCTTTATCTGGCATTTCCATAATACAGATCAAACAGACGTACAGAATGTCAAGAGCACACATGATGGTAAAATATAGTTATGTGCTTGGGAAGGGATGGATTGTAAGTACTTATTATTTCTTACAAATAAAATTTGCTTAATTGATGCTTATATAATTTAATTTTAAATAATGGCTGCTTTAACAACTAAATCATAAAATTCCAGGAAACTAAACAATCTGTTTTCACAAGTCAATATGAACTGGCTCCAGCACACATTACAAGGAGGCAGAGAGGGGTCACAAGGCTCTGTAGGATAATGAGAGGTCATAATGGCTTGAAGGAAGTGGTGGTGGGGTGGAGAAGTGGGCGTGGAGTCAAGAGTTGTTAAGAAGACACCATCTTTGGAACTAAGTGACTCCTAGGATGCAGGGGGCTCAGGAAAGCAAGGATACTAAAAGTGGTTCCCAGGTTAGGGTGGGGGTGACTGGGTAAGGGGGTCCCATTAGCTAAGCCAGGGATTGTATTCTAGCGAGAGCAGATGCAAGGAGTGACTTCAGTCTCATCCATCCTGAATCTTCCACTGGGCCAAGTGCCAGCAGGCACTGCATGCTCACTGAATGGACGATTTAGGTTGAGCCAAATGCCAGATTCCTTCATGTGAGGTGAAGAATTCCTTCTGAGAAGTCAGCCACCAACTGTTGCTTTGGAAAAAGAAAATTTCCCACAGAGTGCTAACACCCGTAAGTGACCTAAAAATTGGTAAATAAGGAAAACTTTAACAGAAGTGAGGCCTAAGGCACTGTAAAAGTCTCTTGGGCTCAATTAGTACAAGCTTCCAGCGTGAGCAGAATCTTGCAAAAGTCTGAATGACACAAATTATGTAGAAGTGCAACCTTTGGAACCTTAGTTCAACTTATGGGGAGAAGAACCCACCTCCCAAAGGCCAATATAATACTCCTCTTTAAATCCTAGTGGTCTTAAATGCATTAGAGACAAATAGATAATATTAATTTTTAAGAAATAGCTCACCTATTTCTGTCTATCACTCATTACCAAACCTATCTTACTTAAGTCAAATTATTTTTTCTCTATGTTTAGGCCTCCAGGACTGAGGCTCAGCTAAGAGTAGGGTAGGGGCTCCCTGCTGAAGCTGGTTATTACTGGTGAGCAGGCATTACTGGTTTCACACAAAGAGACATTTTATTTGTAGCTCAGACCTATAGCTTCCTCCCCTCTGATTTTCCCAACCTCCACCTCCCACTTCTCCCCCAACACGGGCCACATGCCTTATAAACATCCATTGATGTAGCAGAGAAAACAGAATGAGAGAACAGATGGGTCAAAGAAACCCCATCGCCATGCAGGGCAGACACCCCCCAGCCTCTGTCCTGCTGGCCATGAGGCCAAGCTTCTCTGCCAGGGCAAAGGGCACCTGTGTCTACCTGAAACTCAGCAGCCTCTTCTCATATCATGCTCATGTAGGTGCACATGCCCAGAATGTTCTCTGTTTATCTTTCCCCCCGCAAGCCAAGAGACCCCCACTCAGCTTCAGACCCTCTGGGACTTCACGGAGCCTGGCCTGACCACCTCCAGCAGCCATCACCCCCACCAGTCGTGAAGTTGTCTCTCCCTCCTCTAAGCCAAGACTTCCCAAGCACACAATCCTACAGCTGGATTCTCAGTACCCCTGCCCCCGTCTGCTCCTCCCCTGCTGCCAGCCCCTGCTTGTCTTGTGCCCTCAGAGCCTCCCACAGTGCCAGACGTGCGGCAGGTATTCCATTCATGTCTGCTCAGGGCTTGGCTGTTCCAAACGTGGTTTCTCAGGAAAAAAATGTGGTTTTGCAATATCGGAGGCCTTTCTTTAAATAGCTTCTTGTAAATATGTACTAAGGCTAAATGGAAAAATCTGGATAATTTTGTTTACTTGGTGGCTTTACCAAATATGTCAACAAATATTTCAGGACACACAAATAAGGGGCA
Source organism: Ateles fusciceps (assembly GCA_036589455.1). Lineage (NCBI taxonomy): Eukaryota > Metazoa > Chordata > Mammalia > Primates > Atelidae > Ateles > Ateles fusciceps. Next base: position 3,895,495 of record JAZHEH010000952.1, on the reverse strand, counting down.
CGTGCACAAAGTCTGTATGGTAGTAATCTTCCAGTTACATAAAATCCATTCGAAATGTGACTAGCTGCTTTTAGAGATAGCGGCAGTCATGCTTTCAGTTGCAGTAGCCTTTTTCTCCAATTTTTTAAAAAAGAAGTCACACTTGGATGTGTGCCTTGGAAGACTACAGAAACGATTCTTTGTAACACCATGTGAGACATCTATTGGCTACATATAGATCAACTCTGCATGGAATAAGAATTCAGGATAGACAGAAGCTGCATCTTTCATTTCCTAGGCCATCCAATGGTTACTGTGTTAAGGAGTAAAACTTAGTTTTCAAAATAATTTTCTGATGTCTGTGGGGCATACATAGTAGGGATTATGAAAAGGCATCACCCACAGTCCCCACCCCGAAGGCGAGAACTCACCCAAAGCAGCATAAGATTAATGATGCAATGGGTGGTGCAGATAAAAAGTGACCCTGCCCCCTCTTTGCAGGGTAGAGACATGGGCTGGAAGGTTTGGAAGATTTCTTGGAGGGAGGAGAAGCTGAGTTGAGTCCTAAAGGACAGGGATGACAGAAAAGGTCCACACCATTTAAAAGCATGAACAAAAGGCCAAATACTGGGAATTTAGGATAAATCTAAATTTTGTTTTTATCACTACCTGGCAATGAACAGAACCCAGTAAGTAAATCCATGAGGCTCTCTCTCCTCATTCTTGCTCCTGCCACTCTCTTCTCTCAGTTCTGCTGAGAATGCCATGAGATATTAGATTCTGTCAGGGCTAAGGATCCTGGTTTGCCAGAAGCTGAAGGAGAAGGCCCCACATCATGCGAAGGCCCATTGGCCACACCACCCCTAGAAAGGAAAGGGGTGACACAGACAGAAATGGGCAAATGTGGGGGAGAGTAAAGGCATGGGGCAGTGAAGGCCAAGGACACATCCAAGAGAAGGGCAGCCTGGGGGTGGGAACCAGAATGAGCCACCGAGGGTCACGGGCAGCAGAAACCCATCGAGAGGATGGTCCAAGCAGACGTAAGGACTGGATGGGAAAATCTGTGGACTGTCTGGAGGCCTACAGAAGGCAACTGAAGGTAGAGTATGGATAAAGAGAGAAGGCAAAAGAGGGAGGGAGAAAAGAAAGATGGTGTGAGGCTGCCTCTTTCCTGGAGTACTAGGCACAGTACTCAAGCACTCTTTCCTTGAGTCCTTGGGTGCTTGTGAGTTCAGCTGGCTGTGAGCACAGTTCTGCAAGGCACGACAGAAATCAACCAAAGGTGCTTGGTGGAGCAGCCTGTCAGTCACACTCAGATTGCACACATCTCAGACAAGGGCCATGTTCCAGGACCTGCTGGGCTTGGAGAGAAGGTCCTAGAGCCTGGTGAGAATGTGGGGCAGTCTCCTCCATGACATGCTGGTGAAGCCAGGTTGTTCCAGGAAAAACAATCTTACTAGCTGTCAACTGGTGGCTTTGCTCTGTTCTCACAAAAGGGCAGGAGGTCATTCTGATTAGGGGAGGCTGACCATCTCCTTTAACCCACCATCTTAACCCATGGCTAAAGGGTTTTGAAGCATGTGTGGTCTCTTTGAGAATAAGTCCTCCCCACTTTGCTGCCCAGACAACTTAGGGATGATGACCATGTCTAACTGTCCACTGGCTCTCACTGGCTCCCGTGCATCCCACTCTGTTCAGTTTTCTGAGGCCTGTGGTGTCCCCTTGCCTGAGTTTGCTCAATAGGGCATGGTACTCCCCCACTGTCCACCAAAGAGCTCTACTAGAAAGTGAGACCAGCAGTTTGAGAATGATTGAAAGGGGCTCTGCATCTCCCCCACAAAAACATCCTCTAAAGGTTTGCTTAAGCACCCATCAGAATGTCCTCTAGTGAAAGGAAAAGCCTCCTAGCTGCCTGGGAAACTGGTTACAGCATCGTTTCCTAGAGGTCCAGTGAGTCAGGCTGACTCATTGCTAGAAACAAGACGATGTCTGTAGCTCATTAGCATCCCGTCACCTGCAAAAGGGAAGGTGAGGTGAATCTGTGATAGGATTTGGCAAGGGAGAGAGAAGACCAGGTCTGTCCAATAAAAATATTGTGTGAGCCATGCATGCAAACTACACATGTAATTTAAAACTTCTAGCAGCCACATTAAAATGTAAAAAGAAGAGCTGATGGCCGGGCGTGGTGGCTCACACCTGTAATTCCAGCACTTTGGGAGGCCAAGGCAGGTGAATCACTTCAGGTCAGGAGTTCAAGACCAGCCTGGCCAACATGGTGAAACCCCATCTCCACAAGAAATACAAAAATTAGCCGGGCACAGTGGCGCACACCTATAATCCCAGCTGCTCAGGAGGCTGAGACAGGAGAATCGCTTGAACCCAGTGAGCCAAGATCGTGCCTCTGTACTCCAGCCTAGTGAGACTCTGTCTCCAAAAAAAAAAAAAAAAAAAAAAAAACAAGAGCTGATATTATGTCAGGGCCCTAACTGCCTCCTTTTTCTCTATGCAAGTATGACTCTTGGACCATGGTTGCAGATCCTTGAAATTCTGAAGTTTGAGCCATGCATTTGCATTTGGATTTTGTCTTCATAAAAAGACAAAAGCCTCAGGGGACCAACGTCCTCCTATTCACACCAGTATGGAGAGGCTGAGATAAATTTTGAGACAGGATGCAGAGGTTGGCACAAAGGCAAAAATAAGTGTATGAAGGAGAGAAGGCGTACTTCTGGGAGGTCAGGGCAGACTGTTGCTGGCCTAAGAAAATGGAACATCCAAGAAAGAAAATTATCTTCAGGAAATGAAGTCAGCAACCTTTTCCTGCGCAGGACCAGAGGGTAAATATTTAGGCTCTGCAGGTCACATGGCCTCAGCTCTGCCGCCATAGTATGAAAGCAGCCAGAGGCACAACACACAAGAGAGTGTGGCTGTACTCCAGTAAAACTTTATTTACAGCACAGGCCACATTTGGCCTGCAGGCTCTAGTTTGTTAGCCCTTGTTTTAGACACTACCTACAAATCCCAGATAGCCTCCTCCGCCCTGGGTTTTGAGCTTCTCCAGTGCTTGGTTCACACCTCCTCTGTGCTGCATTCCATTTATTCGGTTCACCTGTCTGTGGCCTCCCTGGCATCTGGGGCAGATGCATTGCATCCCTGGTGCCAGCACAGAACAGGTGTTTACCTCATACCTGGGGGAGAAAGTGTGTGTGCGGAGGAGGGAAAGACAGCAGACAAACCTCACTGAGCATTTCCACCCTCTTGGCAAAAAGCTACCGGGCTCATATAGGAAAAGGAATCTTTGCTGACGGCAAGCACTACCAGGAGACAGCAGCCTGGCTTATGGCATCACTCCTTGTTAAAATGTAAACCCATGAGCCGATTTTGACATCAGAGCTAAACCCCAGAAAACTGCGCCACCGGAACCACCTGCAGACAGGAGCCCTCCCCAGCACAGATCCCGCTGCCACTCACTGCAGCCTCCTTCAGTGAGGAGGAGAAACACTATAGCTAGCCAGAGGTATAAAACGCTTTGCTATTAGAAAATCTGAATGTCTCTCTAGGCCTGTGCAGTACCATTAGGTGACGTCAATGGCTCAGGGTATCTGAGCTCTGCGTTTCCACTTTTCTCGGTGCAGCAGCTAATTCATGGTGGTAAAGGCATTTCTATTTAGAGCCTCAGAAAAAAACAGGTGGCCCTCACCCCTGCATCCTCAAGTCCGGTGCTAACGGCTTCCCTGCTCTCCCTGTGGGGCAGGACTTTACAGCTGGCAGGACGCCAGGACTGAGACATTCCTTTTCATTCACGCTAGCCAGCAGCTTGAGGGCCTACTACATGCCAGGCAGTGTGAGCACGCAGGACAGCACAGACCAGTGGCCCTGCTAGAGGGGGAGAGGGCAGTTTAGCACACAAATAGCTGTGAAAACGGTGGGGGGGTGATACAAAGCACAGAGGGTACCCTGGGGGCCTTCAGGAGGAAGGTGCTGCTTAAGGTTTCCTGCACTGGGCCATGAAGAACTGGTAGGATTTGGGCGCATGGAGTTGCAGGGAGACTGGTGACAGGGAGAGTGGGGGTCCCTGCCATTAAGTGAGAAAGGGGGTAAGGAGGAGCAAGGCTGAGTTGGTGGGGGAAGGGCATGAACTGGACATGAACTGTGCTTGGTCAATTTCTAGCATGAGAATGAATGAGCCCCAGTGGACCTCTGTCCTCCACTGTGGCTCCACAGCCCAGACATGTTGGTCTGCAATGCTTGTGTTCAGAAGTTTGTCTCTAAAGAGACACCAGGTGTCCTGTCCCTCTCTTTCTGCCTACATCAGCTTTTAAGAGAACTCATTCTTTCTCCTGGTATGTTGCAAGGTGGCTGTTGGAACACGTTTTTTTCCCTATGAAAGGCCATTCTTTCCTTTGCCAGAGGTCTCCAAGGACTTGCCTCTCGCATGGTAATAAGTGAAAACGTCCTGATTTCACATGAAATTCTTAGTGCTGGAGGAAGCATTTTACCTTGAACTATGTCTTTTAAAGAAGCACGTGGATATGGACCCTTTTGATATCCTGAGAAAACCGCCTGAAGATCCTCACCGGCTCACTGGGCTCACCCCACTGTCTACTCACATCCCATTGATTCCAGCTGATCTCCAGGCCTGGCTGGGCTTCACCTTCTCATCCAGCACCTCACACACTTCTGCCATCCCCTACTCAAATGGATTATGCCACAGAAGCCCTTGAAATCCCTTAGAGATACTGCCCCTTCTTTAAAATCTTCATAAATATCAAAGGCCATATGTTGTAAGTTTTCAAAAATAGATCACTGATAATTATGTTTGTTGCATAACGGTTAATCTACAATGATGTAAATATATATATAATGTACAATGAAGTGAAAATACACATAATCCAGTAGTAAAAATACTAACCAAATAGAAAAAATACCTACACCAATGTTGCCCTCCATTATAAAATGACCTTAAAAAGTTCTTAAATATAGTGGCTTATTAAAATTCTGTTACTGCAGTTGATAACATTCAAATGCATTGTTCCATATGATACAAGGGTAAGAAAAAGTCACAGTACTAATTTGGAATGATTCTTATTTTTGTAAGAATTTGTAGGGGTGAAATGCTCAAATGAATATATACTTTCCAACTGATTAAGAAATTAAGATAAAAAATAGGACATTTTTTATTTGGAGGAAGAATTTTATGCTTTATATATTAGAGAGTTCCTCAGCCACAAGCTAAATCATAACTGATGTCCACTACAAATAAAGTTATATAGGCTTGCAGGGAAATAAAAAACATTTGTCAAAGGAGCATAATTTTCCCATAAACCTTCTTAATTGGCAGCTACAATTAGACATGGAGAAAGACAAGCAGAGAACGGTGGTGAGACAAGCGGAGAACAGAAGTCACGCACGGCCAAGCAGACAAAGCCAGCGAAGGCAGCTGATACCATACCTGCTTATTATTGTCAGTGGTACAACACAGTTTCTTGAGGGAGACAAAATGCCTAATTTTCCTAATAACATAAAATATCAGTTATTAGTGAGTCAGAGATGAGATGATTCAGCAAATCGCCAAATGAAAACATCAATAGATTTCTTAAAGCTAAACTCCAGGGTTCATCCTAGGGCAGCTTTAAAATTCCAGCAAGACTCAGTCTACAGAAAACACAGTTTTCACACAGAGCCCACACATGCCTTTGGAAACTGGGCCTCTCTTATACATCACAGCGGGTTCAGAAACACTTCCCGAACAGGTATCTCATTTTGTAACTGACTCCTGACGTCTGGCTCCTAGACATCTTCAGCTGATAGGATAAAATGCTGCTACGAACAAATTAGTTTTAATTCTGCTGACACTAATAATTGCACAGCTACAAAAGACTCGTTTGGGCAATGACCACATTTCATGGCTGCTGTTTTTATAGTAAGTATCCCATATTCTTTCACACTATAATTGTCACCATAATGGCATGTTTCAGGCAGATAAAAATCCTCCCATTTCAAGGTCATGGACTGGGTCCCGAAACTCAGTGGGTGGTCTCACTTTTTACCATTGTCACAAGGAAAATGAGGCAAAAGACTACAGGTCCCTCAGCCCTGAGCCCTCAGCAGCTCATAGTCAATATTTTACTGAGAGTAAAGCCATGAAATCCAGAGTTACATTAGGCTTTCCGCCCCCAGAAGCCCATGGGGTGTCCCACTCTCTCTCTCTTTACCTGGTTCCCTTTGCTCTGGAGGCCTCTGAAAAGAGGACAGAAAATACTGGTTACTCTGTAACGAACTTCACTCAACTAAGAAGAGGTAAAATTTCCCTACTTTTAATAAGAATTGCCGCTGATGGCTCACTGCCTACAATTACAGCGAAAATAACACTGGAAATTATGTCTGGACAAAGAATTCCTTTTTCTTATCTGTAAAATGAGAAAGATCGGAAAAAAATGTATCCTGACGGAAATTGCCAGACAATAGCATGTCTGCTCCGCTTTGGTTGTCTAATGATTCTGGTCACACACACACAAAGGGATTCTTAGCTGTGATTTTCTGAGGAGATGATCTAAGAATGAGGATAAAAACATGACAGCCATGGACATCATCTCCACCCTATGGCTCTCAGCACTGCCTGCTGGTGAGAATGGCCATGCTGAGGCCAGGCCGCTCAGGAGGAGGGCCGAGGGACAGCTTGTCTCCAGCTCTCAACCTCAGTCAGGGGCCTGTCAGTGGCCCCATCATCCAGAGTGAAGAAAAAAGGGAGCTCGAAATTACAAAATGGCATGAAATACCAGGCGGTACTGATGGGAGGTAGCCTGAATTGATGGGAGAGCAATTTTGAAACTAACCAAAATTGGAGGGGGAAATAAGCTATTACAAATACCTGGCTGATTTTAGGAAACATCTTGTTTTCTACTCATGCAACAATTTGCAAGGAACTCAAGTAGTCCTAAGAGTCACAGGTGGGACTCCTGTCCCAGTTACTGGCAGGACGATTGTGGCCTCATCTTTTTCTGACAGGTCACACAATGTTGTGTTCCTTATACACTCAAACCATGAACCTGGTGTTGACCTTCAGGCTGGTTTCGCAAGGCTCACCATGATGAGGGGGTCCTGTTTGGCTTTATAAATCTTCTCACAAAATTTAACTGGAGGAAGGAAGAGGAATTGCATATTTTTCTTATCTCTCCATAAAAGAGAGAGGCTTCTCTGATAATCTGAAATTCAGTGGATTGAGATGCCTTCGGCTCCTGGTCAGACACACCTTTCTCTCCATAAACCGTGGTCCCGGAGGAACAAGCCCAGAACCAGCTTGGAGGAACCAGCATGGAGCCAGGGCCTCAAGCAGGAGGAAAGGTTGGCTCCCTGTGCACTGAGTGCTGAGGCCAGCGAGCACTGGCAGGAGACCACTGTTGTTACGGGGAAAGGGAAGCCCAGAAATCAAGCCCCTTTAGTGGGCACTGGGAATGACAGAAGGCATGGATGAATCAGGTGGAGGTGCGAGGCTGGGGTGATGCTTCATAAAGGACGTGGAAAACCCTGTTTGGGGGTTGCTGCCAGCTGAGTAGAAGCACCCTCAGTCTATACTCCATTCAGCACAATCCTACTGCATTTGTGGATGTAAGGCTCATACTGGCATTGCAAGCCCGATGCCCATGAGGGCCTTGAGTCTTTAGCTTCAGCTAAAAGAGTTGAAGAGTTTGCTCTCACCCTCCTTGGCCAATCACTGGGGTGATCTTCACATGCTGTTGGATGCTGTCCCCCGGATTTCCGTCTGGCATAGTAAACCCCCTGCCACTCCTACATGGACAAAGAGAGCTCTTAAAATCCTTCAGTCAAAGATGACAGCTGCTCCTGCAGAAGGTCTCAGCAGGCTGAGGAGGAAAGTTCCCACATGCTTTCATTTCATTTTACAACACCTGCTTTATTGTTGTACCCACTGCCATGCTGACGTGGCTACATGTGTGAAGACAAGACCACAGATCCATATATCCACCACCAGGCTGTCTGTCCCAGCTCCCAGGACATTTGGCCTGTGGGTGGAAATCTGCTCTCAGCCCTATGGCTGCTGTGGCACCAGGTCAAGGGATTCTTCTGAGGTCTCTCTCAAAATCTTCACAGCAATCTGTGAACCTGGCATTATCATACTAAATTTACAGATGGGTAAACTGAGGCTCAGAGAGTCTAGGTAACTTGCCCCACATTAGGAAGCAGAAAATCTGCTTATAAGTTCATGTCTATTCAACACTCGCTGAAGCCCATTATCTTTCTAACATCCTATGGGCCCCACAGCCAAGGCTTCTCTGGGGTTAGTCTGGCTCCTCATAGTTTCCATGAATGAGGCCAAGGGGGAGCATAAAGATTCCTGCTCTCTGAACCCGGGAGGCTTGGCTAATCAGAAACTGAGATTCCCTGCAGCCATTTCTTGCCCCCTCTCTCATATAAGGTGGCTAATTTGTATGCATCTTGGTATGTGTACCTGTATGCTTTTGGGAACAATTTTTGGAAAAGTTTACAATATCTTGTTTCCCTTTTGGTCTCATTGTCCCAATTAAAAAAACATTTTGACCATCGTCTATAATCCAAATGTATCTGATCCCTCTAAAATGTTCTCTCTATTAAATAGATACAGTGCTTATCTAACTACTTCACAACACAGAAAGAAAGATGAAAGAAACTGTATGTGAAGAAGCATTCTGAACGCTTAACAGAAAATGCACAGGCAGTTCCAGCAATGAGAGGCAGTGCTCCACGGGAGGAGAGGGCTTCAGGGAAAATTCCTGTCGGAATTCCCCCCATTTCCTTCATCTACCCAGATGAAGGGAAAGCCACTGGAGGAGCAGGTGCAGGGGGGGAGGAACAAGCTACAAATGTACGTTGAACAGTGATCAGAGAACATAAAACGAAAACTGGGAAAAAACCTGACCTACCTATAAATACTGATATTAAATATGTCTAGTCCCCCAAACACTGGATAAACTGAAAAAACACAACAGCTCTCTGGGTGGAACTCTGATCAGAGATACCCACAATATTCCAGCAATGACAGATGGGATATATTCATGCACAGGATGAAATATTTTTACACAGAATCACCAGATTCTGTACCATCACGATAAGCACCCAGATTCACTTGAGTTCCAAAGTTAACTCAAAAATGAACCCACTTTGCAAACATAAAAGATCTTTCACTTAATTATGACATTATTAAAAAAGCTAATCTTAAGAATGAAATTCTAAAACTCACAGAAAAAAAGTGCATTGGGGAGAGGGTTTGTGGATTGATTTTGCGGGTGTGACCCACCTTTCCCTTCTTGATGCATGTATTGATGGTGTCGAGAAGGTCTGCCCGGTTCTTATCGCTTTTGGGCAGATGAGCGAGTTCTTTTCCCAGGAGCTCACCTTTGTGGTAGCCCATCATCCTTTCGAAGGCTGGGTTCACATACTGTTAATGGGAGGTGGGTAGAGATCAGTGTGGGGACACAAGACAGCGTCATGAAACGTCTGTGTGCCCTGTAGGCAGACTTGTTGGGACCCAGAGGAATATCAAGCAAGAAGCTCCCAGAGCAAACATTCTCTGATGCAGTTGGCTGGCCAGGTCCTGCTGCCCCTCTCCATCCCCAAACCCTTCCTGGAGTAGTTGCCTCCCCTCCTGGCAGCAATTTATTCATTCAACGGCCATCCTGATCCCCTGTAGGAAATCAGAAGAAACTTCAGCAGGAAAAAACAGGAAGCTCTCATCTAGCAGTACCAGCCTCTTGGAGAACTAATTCCCCATCTACCACCCCATGAATAAGGAAAAACTCAGAAAAAAAAAAGAAAAGGAAAGAAACATGAATTAGGACTGGGTCCATATGTTTGTAGTTAAGAAAAAACAAAAAACAAAAAAAACAACAAAAAAAAAAACAGCTTCAGGCTGGGCACAGTGGCTCATGCCTGTAATTCAATTCCAGCCCTCTGGGAGGCTGAGGCAAGAGGATCAGCTTGGCCCAAGAGTTCAACACTAGTCTGGAAAACACAGCTAGACTCTACCTGCACAAAAATAAAAAAATTAACCAGGTGTTATGGCACAAACCTGTAGTCCCTGCTATTCAGGAGGCTGAGGCAGAAGGATCACTGGAGCCTGGGGGTTTGAGGCTGCAGTGAGCTATGATTGCACCATTACACTCCAGCCCAGGCAACAGAGCAAGACCCTGTCTCTTAAAAACAAACAAATGAACAAATACGAACTCCTTTCAACAGTGGTGGCTTATATTACACACATCTCTGCAACTGGACTTCTCATGTCTCTTCTCCAGTTGCCACCACATATTAATCAACGGGGCCACTAGCAGTAGAATCGGAACAATTAATTCAGTTAAACGGCTTGGGCAGGGGGCAGCCCTTTCAGTGCTGGGCTCAGGCAGGTGTGAAGCTCCCCCTCAGCAGATTGTGGAGCCAGCAGACTCAGAGATTTCTTTCCAAAATTCTGCCCGGGGTCCTGGAATTTAGAGCCATGACCCTAGCTGACTCCCCAGGTCCTGTCCCCACCCTCTGATTTCTTTTCAAAGAACACAGATGGGGGCTGAGTGGAGACAGACAAGCGGTGAAGAATGTGGGGAAAAGTGAACAGACTGCATCTGGGTCATGGATTTCTTTGGGCATAAATTGCCTCCATCTGCTGCTTTGGAGATGTTCAGACCAAGTTTAATCACTCTTGCCCTCAACTGCGATGGCAGCAGTCATGGACAGGGTGGCGCAGGGACACTTGGGGAGCTGTTCCCTGGGAGACGCAGCCTCTATTAATACAGTCAACCCTGAGAGTTGAAGGGGTTTGGAAGATGCTCTGGTCATCAGGCCTTCGGTAGGTGACTTAAAAGGAGTGGGTCTGACATTGTCTTCGTGGATATCCAGACCCCCTCCTGGCCCCATCACTGACATGTGGTAGTCAGGGCCCTCCCTAGGCAGGGAAGGGCATCACTACAGTTAACCCCTGCTCACAAAGCCAGCCCCATGCCTCCCTGGCCCACCCTTGCAGGCTGCTGAACTATCTGCACGTCTCCCTCATCTCTGAGCCTTTCCCCCACGTGCTCTCTCTGCTTATAATACCCTTCCCCATCTCTTTCCCCTCTCCAACTCCAATTTGTCCCTCTCCTCTTCCAGGAAGCTTTCCCTGACTCCCCTGCCTCATCCACTCCCAGGAGCTGCCACTGATGCCTGTGCAGACTTTCAGTGACTTATTATACCGAATTTAAATTTTTGTTTATCATCTCTCTCTCCCAGTGGACATTCAACTCCTCCAGGGCAAAGACTATTCTGAATTAATCTTTGGATACTCAGGACTGTTTAGTAACTATTTGATGAATGAATAGAAAACATTAGAGAATATATTATTTTCTTTATTTGTTGGCTATATCTTCGTGCCTTTTCATATGCGTTCATTCTGCCTTCTCTGTTAAGTTGTAAATTTGGGTAGAAGTCATGGCCCTTCTTTCATACCAGGGTTTCTGAAACCTCACAATGCAACAGGTACTCCAAGATATGGATTCTGGAGCCAAGGCACCCAAGTTCAAGTCCTGGCTCTGCCAATTACTAGCTACAAAACCATGGACAAATTACTTAACTTCCCTGGTCCTCAGTTTCCTCATCTGCAAAATGAGTACAATAGTGATATCTGACTCATAGAACTGCTTTAAGAAATAAATGAGTATGTGTAAAATACTTAGAACGAGGCTGGTATACGGTAAATACCATATTAAGTGTTTTAAAGCAAATATATAGAGTTTAGATTGATGGGGACATGGAAGGAAGAAGAGAAGAAGGAAAGGAGGGAGGGATGGATAGGTGGATAGGTAATAGACGGATAGACAGACAGATATTGCTTCTAAATTTTAAGTGCTGCTGCCTGACCTCTGAAGATTTGTGCTCAAAAAGGCATCTAACTATTTGATTGGAGTGCCCTGAAAGGGATGCTGATATCAAGTAAGAACATATATGAACTATCCCATCCAATGATGACATCCTTAAAATGTATAGCACATAGGTCATTTCACCTTACATACAACATCCTCTATTCATCTCCTTCCTCCTTCCTCTTGTTTTAAGTTCCATACTACAGATTGCTGGTGCATTTTTATAATGGAGGATGAAAAGTTTCTCTGGGAAAAAAAGCTGTAAGGTCTTTCAGAATCCAAGTTTCCCTTCCAAGGCAGTGACTCTCCTTCCACCTCTCCTTTACAGGCATCTATTATACCAGCCTCACGCTCCTGTTTCTTTCTGTTCACAGCAAAGGCTGGGAGATGATTAATACCATAATGTGACACCATCGCACTATTACCTCTCCCAGGGATACAGGCTTTCTAACCACCAATTGATAACTGGAGAATGAAAGACTCTGTTCCCTATTCTAGAAGTTGTTTGTTAGATTACAGGTGGAGAGGGGGAGCTAGTGGAGCCCCTTCTCCTCGTTTCTGAAATCATATCCAGCTGCACAGTGCAGAACAGGGAGGTGCAAAGAAAATGCGCTTCGTGAATAGAATTGATTGTTCAAGTCTGGGTATAAGTGGGGGAGATGTGGGATTTTTGTGCTTGGTCTATAACAGAAACACGTCTGGCTCTCTCTGCGGTCCAGAAGGCAGACCTGTGGGCAGGCGGGCCACTAATAGCCAGCAACATGAGGAAGCCTTCAGATAGGTTTCAAGGAGTAGCCAGAAAACATATTCTAAAAATACAGCTAAACAGGAAACCAGGTAGGAAGGCTTTGGAGACATGACTATATATTTTAGTTCCAATACTTATTACTAAGGCTTTCCTTGGATAAGTTCCTTGACCTTGTTGGGACTCAGTTTCCTCATCTGTACTACAGGGCAATGATGTCTTTTTCCTACCCCTACTGAACAGAAATGAGATAACTTAATGAAAGTGCTGATGACAGCGCCTAGGCAGGGTGGGCTATTGATGTCATTGGTGTGGTATGAGAACAAGGTGTGTGTGTGTGCACGGAGAGACTTCAGAGCAGACAAATGTGAGGCTTCTGCCGTGGGGTTCGCTGTGTGTTGCCCACTTCTTTGGTGCCCTACTGATGACAGCAAGTGCTCCTCACACTCCATGCCACTCTGCAAACCAACTGCAGGCAAGCAAGCACCAATTAGTGGAAAGTCTACATTTCAGAGTATTTTACAAATACAGACGTCTTACTTTCCAACAATTATAATAAGAACACCTCATTTCTAGAAAGGTTTCTCCGCTACACGCATTTCCTTAGGAAGATGACATTCAGGTAAGAATGCTTTATAATTAGAATACCCACTGCAGGCAAATAAATGAGTGTCTTTGAAAATATTCTGTTCCACAGGCATTTATAAGCATTTACTGTACCATTCTGACTTACTTCTATGTGAATAAGGTCTTCAGAGATGGTCAAAAGAGTTTATCCCAGTTCTGGCTGGGTGCAGTGACTCACACCTATAATCCCAGCACTTTGGGAGGCCAAGGCAGGTGGATCACTTGAGGTCAGGAGTTTGAGACGAGCCTGGCCAACATGGTAAAATCCCATCTCTACTAAAAATATAAAAATTAGCTGAGTGTGGTGGCACATGCCTGTAATCCCAGCTACTCACAGGCACAAGAATCGCTTGAACGTGGGAGATGGAGATTGCAGTGAGCCAAGATTACCACTGTACTCTAGCCTGGGTAACAGAGTGAGAATCTGTCTCAAAAAAATATGTTTTTGCTGTTTTGTTTTTTTTTTACCCCATTTCTGTCAAAGAAATTGCAGGCTCTGCTCTAAAGTAGTAATTTTTTGTTCTTTATCAAATATCTAATTCTTAAGTCTATCAGTATTCTTTGCACAGTTTGAGATTTCTTTCTCCTAAGAAAATGTGCTGATATGTGAGGATGACAGGAAAGTACTTGATAAAAAGTGTGGCTTAAACCTGAAAGGTTCTTTTTGATGTTAATGATATAGGTGGTTTCTTTCCATACCTGAATCACGTGGTCATCGCTTGTTATCTCTATGGCTTCATGACAGTGGTCTAATGCTGTAAACACTGAATTACAGGCCCTGAAAGTTGTAAAAGATTGAAGTTAGTTCTTCTATAAAAAACATTCATATTTCATCTGTTAATTTAACAAAGTAAGCAGATACCAGGTTCATCAAATCTACATACTTTTTGTTATTGCCATGGTCTGAATGCTGATGTCTCCCAAAAGTTCATATGTTGGAATCTAACACCCAAAGTGATAGTATGAAGATGCGGCACCTTTGGGAAGTGGCTAAGTCAGTGCAGCTTCATCCTCATAAATGGGATTGGTGCTTTTATTTGTTTGTTTGTTTGTTTATTTATTTATTTTCTTTGAGATGGAGCTTGGCTCTTGTTGCTCAGGCTGGAGTGCCACGGTGCGATCGTGGCTCACTGCAACCTCTGCCTCCTGGATTCAAGCCACTCTTCTTCTGCCTCAGCCTCCCAAGTTGCTGGGATTACAGGCACCTGAGACCACACCCAGCTAATTTTTTGTTTTTTTAGTAGAGATGGGGTTTCGTCATGTTGGCTAGGCTGGTCTCAAACTCCTGACCTCAGGTGATCCACCTGCCTTGGCCTCCCAAAATGTTGGGATTACAGGCATGAGCCACGATGCCCAGCCGATTAGTGCCTTTATTAAAGAGGCTCCAGTGAGCTCCCTTGCACTTTCTGCCACATGAGGACATAGAGAGGGTGCCATCTATGAGGAACAGGCCTTCACCAGACACAGAACCTGCTGGCACCTTGATCTTGAACTTCTCAGCCTCCAGAACTATAAGCAATACACCTCTGTTGCTTATAAATTACTCCGTTTAAGGTACAGTAATGCACCTCATCACGATGTTTCGACAATGGACCCAATATGCAATGGTGGTCCTGTAAGATTATAATCCTAATTCCTATTGCCTACTGACGTCATAGCAGATATAACATCCTCATGTGTCTGTGATGATGTTGGTGTAAACAGGCCTGCTGCACCCTATCAGCTGTATAAATGTACAGCAATACAGTCATGGACAGTATATAATACTTGGTAAGAGATAACTAGGATACTGGTTTATGTATTTACTATTTATCTTAATATTAGACAAAATACTCCTACTACTACTTTAAAAAGTTAACTGTAAAGCAGCCTCAGGCAGGTCCTTCAGGAGGTATTCCAGAAGAAGGCATTGTCGTCATAGCAGGTGACAGCTTCATGTGTGTTACTGCCCCTGAAGACTTTCCAGTGGGACAGGATGTGGAGCGGGAAGTCAGTGGTACTGATGACCCTGACCCTGTGTAGGCATCGGCTAAGGTGTGTGTCTTAGTTTTTAACAAAAAATTTTTACAAGTAAAAAAAAAAAAAAATTTAAAAATAGAAAAAAGCTGATAGAATGATGTTATACAGAAATTTTTTGTACAGCTGTGACATGTGTTTGTGTTTTAAGCTAAATGTTATTAAGAAAGAGTGAAAAGTTTAAAAATATAAAGGTTTACGAAGTTAAAAAGTTGTAATAAGCTAAGGTTAATTTACTATTAAAGAAAGAAAGATGTATTAATGAATTTTGTATAGCCTAAGACTGCAAAGCTCATCATCTCCGACTGTATATACACTAATGCCCTAGGCTTTCATGTTCCCTCTCCACTCACTCACCAACTCACCCAGAGCAACTCCCAGTCCCACAGGCTCCATTCATGCTAAGTGCCTTATACAACTGTACCATTTTTAATCTTTTTTATGCTGCATTTTTACTGTGCCTTTTTATGTTAAAATTCACAAATACCATTGTGTTAAAATTGTCTACAGTATTTAGTATAGTAACATGCTGTACAGGTTTGTAGCCTACAAGCAACAGGCTATACAACGTAGCCTAGGTATGTAGTAAGCTACACTATTTAGGCTTGTGTCAGTACACTCTATGATGTTTGCACAGTGACAAAATCATCTAATGACATATTTCTCAAACATATCCCCATCATTAAATGACACATGACTGTATTTCATTATTGCAATCCTAACAGACTAAGAGGGTTAATAATATGCTTTGAGGCAAAAAAAAAGTCATCTTTCAAGCTAAATGCATAAACAATAGCATATATATCTGTGTATATGATACAAGAAAAGAATTGTAATTCAATGAAATCCTTGTGGATCATGGAATGGACTATGTGTGTGCTGAATGAAACTTCAACACTAACATGAGTCAATGACATTCTTCTGTTTCATTCACAGTTGTGGTCATGGAGAAGTTAAGTCCCCATCAATTAGCAGAACCTAATTAGGCCCTAATTGGATGTGAGGTATTCTGGCCTTTTGCAACAGACACAAAAACATTTTTTCTCTTTTTTACTCATGTGATGTTACTGAGTTTCCAACCATGCCTTCTGGCCTGGTTGAAAGGCAAACTCAGTGGAAACTCCCCTTCCTGGTTCATTGCACCTCTGCAGCCCTCCAGGTGGGGACTCTTCTTGGTGACCTTCCCTATATATCTGGAATATCTGGAATCAGACTCTAATTTTCCTTGTGATCCTTTTAACTAACTTCCTAATCTAGAACAATTCCAAATACAGTAGGCTATTTACATCCAACACGGCGAGCATGCAGCTAGAGCTCTGTTATTTATACTGACTGTTTAAAGAATCCCAACAGAAGCCTTCTTACACATTGCAAAAAGAAAAAAAAAAACTGATTTACTGGATTTATGCTTTTTCTTTAAAAAAACTCTTAAAATGTTATTTTTTCCACTCATAAAGGCATTCTGACTTTGTCATCCTATTTTGATCTGTTTAGAGGGAAGAAGGCAGAAAGAGCTGGGTGAAATCTGGCTCTGTATTTTTCCAGTTTTGAGATCTGAGGCAGCTTTTTGTCTTCATTTTCCCTCAGTTTCCTCATCCATAAAATGAGGATAATAATATGTATTCCACAGGTTTTCATAAAGATCAAAACAGATTGTTTATGCGAGGCATTTCTTGAAGTGCTTGGGACAATATGAGAATCCAACACACATGGTACCTGCTGTTATTTTTAAGATCACAGAGTAATACTTCTTTGTTCTCTAAGGCTTTCAAAAGCCTTTGGTGAAAAACATGAATCATAACCTATCTTTTCTCATGAGTATACCTGAAATGTCAAACCAAAAACAGTATTCAATAATAGCGAGGTATGCGTGCGGAGTGCAGTATTTTAGGCCACTGCAGGACGTCATTTCTATAGTTGCAGAAATGAAGATAACAGTGTGAGAAGGTACATGAAACAAGAGATCGTGACATGGGTTAGTGGAGCAGAGGAGAATATCAACCTAACTCAACTGAAATGGCTTACAGGTGCAGTAGTATATTTTCTTAGTTAAGTTGCTTCAGTCTACATAATTTGAACTGTATACTGTCCTAGTACCACCACTTGAGAAAAAGAATAAAAGGGGACTTTAAAACTGCTACCAAATTTGTCACTGCACTGCGTCACAAGAGACAAGCAAGAGCTAGTCTTATCAGCAGTGTTTTCCAGGCACCTGGTCCAGAACTGGACGCAGCACAGAAGGGAAGGATTTCCTGGGCAGCAGCTGTCTTTCAGAAGTCACTCATGGAGAAGCACACTCTCTGTGGGCTAATTTGTTAACTTTGAGAGTTGGATAATTAAGCTCTAATTAACACATTTTATCAAATGACAAATTTCTCTCTTGCCTAAGTATTTTCTCTTAACTATGTAAACAGGTTTCAACTAAGTATATAAACACGTACTTCAGACTATTATCATTTTCACTGATTCAAGAGATTGCCTTAATACACAATCTTATATCCGATCTCCAAAAGGTATTAAACATTCACTTTATGATTATCCACAAAGCGTGAATTTTTCAATAAGTAAAATGTCCCATAAGACAAAGTAAATGCTTATCAACAGTTGAAATGAGAGGATATTGGTCGAAGAGCATGCTATTTCCCACCCCTGCCCTCCATGACAAACACTACCAGACTGCAACGTTTATTTAGGCCCTCAACATCTTTTGGTTGATAGTTCTGTTTAAATAAAGCTGCGGCAAAATTAGATAATCAATTTGAGTCATGTTTCTAGAGTTTTAGAACTTAATTGCTTGTATTAATTATTCATACTCTTCTGGCAGAAGAACCTTAGCTTTATTAATTTCTGTTCTTGGGAACCATAAAACTCTTCTGACTCAGGTATCTTTACTTTTTATTCTTCAGGCTAAAAAGTTGGAAAATTGGAAAAAAGAAATACAAGGGAAAGGTAACCTAGGTGTGGAAATCCATGAAGTACAGGCAGTATCACCATTTTCCCTATACCTTCTTAGGAGCCCTTGAAGGTACAGGGAGAAAAGGTAAACATTACAGGAGTCCAGGTATGAAGTCTGTAAATAATGTAGTGCTATGCTGAGTGGAAAGTGCACCAGACTGAAAAAGCAGAATGCCTGGATTCTACCCCACCACTGCCACCAACGTGCTAAGTAGCTGTGATGGTTCTCAGTGTTTTCCTCTGTCAGTCATGGCCAGGGTATTGGATTACATGATCTCCTGTGTCCTTTCCAAAGGTTCTCTGTCTAGACTCCACTAAAACAACACACACACCAACACACACACACACACACACACACACACACACACACACATGCTGTCTGGAACAAGGGTAGGACTGAGCAAGGAGGTAGCTTGTAGGGAAAAGATTCTGAACACAAGTCCAAATCCCACCAGGAGTCTGGAATGAGTTGGGAGCAGGGAGTGGAAGTGGTGAGAGGATCATGACCTTGCTACTTGTTGGCACTCATTACTGGGCAATAAAGCAATAGGGACTGGTTATTTTAAGCCTTCACAGCTCAATTTCCACCCCTGTAACACAATGGCTATCACACAGAGCCCATACGAGAATAAAGTGTCCTACAAATGTCTGTTAATACTGAGAGATGTGGTGTTCCACAGGATGCAGTCCATCAAAAATTTCGATTCTTTCTAAAACTGAGGAATGCCACTATCTTAAGATTTGGAGTGAAATAAACGTAAGGACTTGGATGTAACTGCTAGACTAACAAATGAGTCCAACAATAGCTGGTACAACATTAGTATACACTGATCAGCCCAAACTCCTGTTAAGTAGCTAAATCATTATCTTTATTTTAGATAAAATAGATCTTTTCATGATAAAGAGGTGTAACAACATCAGAAGAGATAAATGGTCATCATTTAATCTAGATTATCCTAGACACTCCCCATTTCATAAATCCTTCTGTTCAACAGAATAATTCATCAAATGCATACAGATATGTGATTTAGTTCTTATATCTTTAAAAGTTATTTTCTACCGTAGAATCTTAAAATTAGACTACCTCTTCTGTTTGATCACATCAGGTGATCCTTTTTGTTTCTTGGTTAAGTAAATACGGTCCCTAGACATGGAACCTGGACAGAGGTGTCTACCTTCAACATTCACAATCACCCTGCAGTACAGACTGTCCTTACAGAATGACAGTAATGCTACATATTTAGCTGCAGCTGGGGGTGGAATTATAGGGGAAAGTATTACATAATTAGACTATAATTATTCTAGCATTGTATAATAAAGAGCCTCATTTTCCCAGTATGCAACAAATGACAGAGTTGTTTGCCTGCCTTGAGGTGCAGGTATATGTACTAGATGTCTCTAAGTGCCCTAAGGAGCTGGGAGGGGCCATGGCATGGGTCAGTGCCCCCATCTGCTGGGCCTAGATATAGTATACCTAGGGAGATGCACATAAAATCCTGCACGTGTTCACACACACACCCAAAAGAGCCATAACTTGGATAAGGTTGAGGCAGAACCCACCAAAAAGCAACAGCTGAGACTTGTGCAGAAGGCAAGATAATCTATGTGCCAGGCAAACCCTCTTTCCTGGGGCCACTACCTTCCTGGGTCAAATCCATTCACCAACTTCGCATTGATTTGTATTAAGAACTTGAACCTTTTCATTATGACCTCAACAAGGGTCCAATGCCCCCAACCAGTTCTAGTAAGCGAAGGGTCAGAAGTCATAGTACTTACATAATGGTAGGTACTTAGAAACTTGCAAAGTTCTGAATCTAATATGACCTTAAAAAGTCTTTGGTGCCCTTACTCTAAACAGATTTCAGCAGTACAGTAACCTGAAGCCTTTTCTTTATGCACTTGTGTTGGCTGGGGATATTTATTTCAAATTTCCAGGCTTGCTTTTGCCTTGTTCATCATGGACGAGGTGCCCCTAACATTCCTGGGCAGCCCCCCAGTGCCCCATGTGCACTGCAGAACCTGTATTAGGGTATCTCCTGGCA
Organism: Ateles fusciceps; assembly: GCA_036589455.1. Taxonomy (NCBI): domain Eukaryota; kingdom Metazoa; phylum Chordata; class Mammalia; order Primates; family Atelidae; genus Ateles; species Ateles fusciceps. Next base: position 3,875,255 of record JAZHEH010000952.1, on the reverse strand, counting down.
CCTAACATATGCCATCACATGTAATGTTGCCTAAAAGAACAGAAGCACTTATTTAAAATCAAATAATGGAATTGCCTATCAAAGCAATGAGGTGTTGCACTGTTCATTTTTTATTATGGATAATACATAGTTAAAGAATTAAACCACAATAAAATCCCCCTTTCCAATTTTATTTATCGTGTAAACATCTAAAATAAAAGTACTAAGTTTTTTTACTGTCAATTAAAAACAGTAGAGAACCGCAGGGATAATAACAATTAATCTACATTATTAAAAGGCGTAAATTACGGAAGTAAAAGCAATCTGAGTTTCTAGAAAAATTCTATGAGGTTCTCTGAAGCTATACACATAAAAAGAAACACCAAGGGATCTAACTTACTTATATGTTTAAAAAGTCCTTGGCAATATTTCTCACCAAGGGCTGTTAAAATACCTGAATTCCCAAAATATCTGATTTCCCACTGGCTTGAGATTCTGTTTTAGTACTTTTCTACCTAAGGAAGTGACTATTTATCCCCACACTTTATTTCTTAGAACTCTCTACCCATCAAAAAGTGACTTCCCTGACCAGGGTGCACCCCAGCGGAACCTGCTTCTCTGGGTTTATGTCAATCCATTTTGCCTCCCTGGAATAGAGGAGAATTAAATTTGAGAGGGTTTTATCATCTTTGAATGATAATAAGTAATCAAGATAAGATAAATAATCACTATAATAGGATGCTCTCCTACTTATTTTGTGTTGAGCTTCAAACTATCCATGACTTCTCTGTCAGCCAGAGAGAGAAGCCATGCTACAGACTTCTCTGGCATCCTACATCTTGAAGCTTCTGGGGACTGGGCCCCACAGTGGCCCATGGGTGGAGAAGAGCCTCTTCCTTTCCCTGCTCTCTGGCATAGAAGGGAGGATTGAAAAAATCAGGGTCCAAAAAGCATGCCAGAGTGGAGTCTGAACAAAACCAGGCAGGAGCTAGGACCTTGGTATTCCAAGAGGGCCTAGGTGCAGAATATCCCCCATCCCAGCATTCTGGCCAGCAGCCAGACACCCAGAGAATCTCATCGCTGGAATTGAGCACTAGTGACAAGCCTGCTCTTAAAACACAACATGCTTGTAAAGCGACTTAAAACTGGTTTCTTGAAGCTACTTCATGCATATTGAGGCCACAAACAGACTGCTATTGTGGTTACTTAGCAATTATTATGGTTAGCATGGTAAATATCGCCATTAGTTTGCCCCTATGCATAACAATATAAGTAAAAATTGATAAATATTGAAAGTAGGAAGTCGAAAATAATCCTCAAAGGCTATTCTTCATCTCCATTTAATTGTGCAAAAATTTAACATTTTCCTAGGTTACAATTTTAAAATTCTGTAAATAGTGGAAAATACTGTCAAAAGAAGAAATGCTTCCAATTTATTTCTTTACATTAGGGGTCTCTTGGCTTAGATACTGCTGTTGGCCAGCTGCCATTCATTGCCTGTTTAAAAGCTTCAAAATCCCTGGTATTCAGCTATGAATCCATGCGCCTCAGCCTGTTGACAGACAAGATTTTCTAAAGAATTGTTAACCTCATGTTACTGTCTCATTTTGCTACATACCTTAATTTGAACTGGGAGCGAACTTCCCCATGTTCTATTTGAATCAGTTCATTATAGCAAGCAATTATGCTGCTATTCTCCATAAATCTCTGAAAAGAAAGCAAAGATAATACATAAGACATATATAGTTACTTCTTAGAGCGCCAAATGGAGAAACTTAACAGTTGTTCCTAATCCCAGGTAACTCCGTTACGTAAGACAATTAGTAGGTAAGATGAGACAAAACAGTTGTCAAGGTGTTCAAAGTGCTTGTTTAAATGTATGAGAAACAACAGAGCAAGTAATACCGTACACTTCACTTCCTTCATAACAAAGGTAAAATAAACTACATTATGAACACTCTAGGGCACGGAATGCCTGCCTAGCCATGTTAATTACTGCAACATTTTGCTTCATATTGCACTAATAAAATCATCGAAAACCGAACACTCAGCAAGTTCAGTGTGCACCATATCAATGATCTCTTTGGAAGGGAGAGCCTGCTCTTTACTTTCTTCCTAATTTTCTGAGTGCCTAATGCAGAGGAAAAGTTAAACATAGAATTCCCATGTGATCCAGCAATTCCACTCCTAGGTATATACTCCAAAGAGCAGAAAGCAAGTGCTCAACGAATACTTGTACGTGCATGTTCATAGCAACGTCATTCGCCACAGCCAAAAGGCAGAAACAGCCTAAATGTCCATCAACGTGGTGTATACATACAATGGATTATTATTTGACCATAAAATGGGAAAATACTGATACATGCTACAACATGTATGAACCTCAAAAAAGTATTAAGTGAAAGAATCCAGACAGAAAAACTCACATATTGTATGATTCCATGGATATAAAATATCTAGAATAGGACAACTGATTGAGCCAGAATGCAGATTGGTGGTTGCCAGGGTGGAGGGGAGGAGGACTAGGAGTGACTGCTTAATGGGAACACAGTTTCCATTTGGGGATGATGAAAATGGTTTTTGTTTGTTGATTTGGCAACAGGGTCTCACTCTAACTAGACAGAGGTGGTGGTTGTACGACACTGTGAATGTACTAAATGCCACTGAGTTGTTCACTTTAAAATGGCTAATTTTAGTTTCATCTCGAATGAAAAAAAAGGCTTTCATGTATTTATATATAAACTTAGTGAATGAATGAATAGATAAGCAAATAATAATGCAGAAGAAAATGCAGCACACATTGTCATTCATCAAAGACCCATGAAGCACCCATTTATGCTCAGCATGGGCTGCTCAAGTCCAGCGTTTAAAGAAGAGTTTTCACTTAATCCCTAAGTAATTTGGTTTACATTTCTTATATATGCTACATGATTCAGTGTAGGGTATACAGGAAGTTGAGCAGGTCTCTGACATGATTATGTCAATAATTAATGAGAACTAATGAAACCAGAAAAGAAAAGCAGGTAAAAAATAGTAAGAGAACAGATTTAAGGACAATTCTACTTGGGAAAGGGGAAATGTTTTGTATTTTAACTGATTAAAAAAAAATCATCATGCAAACCTTTCTAAGCATATGGCTGGCAAACATTAAGTAGAAAGATAAGCAGAATTCCAAAGTATCCCAAATCACAGTCTTTTGCTTCTCAGGTAGCTATATAGGCGGAGGAGGAGAATACTAGGTCCTGCTGAAAGATGTATTTCTTAGATTTCACCCAAGCTGGCCAGAGGAAAAAATCAATCCCTATCCTCACTCCTCTCTCTCTATCTCTCTCTCTCTCTCACTCTTTCTCTCTCTCTCACTCACACACACACACACACACTCCACATACACACTGGAGTGGACGGCTCCACATATCTGGAGTGGTTGGCTTCTGTCTGGCTTTCCCTGGGCCTCTGGGCCTCCACTATTCCATGTGGAAGCTGGGAAGGGCTAAGGAAAGAGAGGAAGCCATAAACACACAGAGCAGGGAAATACTTTCTCTTTGATTTACAGAGTAAAGTTAAACATGGTTAGATTCCATTTGAGCTTTTAGTTGGATAAAAGCTATTTATCAGCCTATCACAGAACTCTGAGGGTTGTTAGCGGATGTGTTGTAAAAACCTGAAAAAAACCATGATAAATACGTTTTGAAAATGTTGGGATAACATAGAAAGAGATGTATGTATATCATGACACTGTTCTGCAAATAATACACAGTCATTTCTATTTCTGCCTAGAAATAAACCTGAAAGGCCGGTGGCATGATGAATAATTTTAATTTTTAGCTTATCTCTATTTTCTATAATAAACATGAATTATTTTGTGCAAAAAAAGGAAAAAAATGTTGGGATAAACAAAGTTAGCAGGTTTCTTTACTACAGGACTCCTCAGAGCATTTAAAATCTAATGTGCTATGTTGCAAAAGTGCTCTGTGGATTCTCAGGTGTGGGAGGAGGGGGAACTGAGTTTCCACTGATTCCCCAAACTTATTTGACCATAGAAGCTTTTTTTCATGGATCACCTATTAATAGCGTTCGGTACACTAGTGTTTTGTGGAACACTAGCTTGGGAAATCTCACTTTAGTGGACTCAATATAGAGATTGGAGTTAAACAACATGCATTTGCTTCTGGACTTTGTCATGAGCGTGAGCTCTGGCAAGTTTAGTTGTTTTGAGCCTGCTTCCTCCTCTGCAAAAACGGAGAAAATATCAAATCCCTCATCTGTAGAGGAGGATTAAGTAAATCACTGGGAACTGGGCCTGAGAAAAAATCATAGCTCCCCACTTCCTACTCCACAGGAGGCCCCTCCATGGAGAACTGTGTCCTACAGTCGTGCCCCCAGCATGCCTGGCACATTGCACAGAGGCAGAATTCCATAAACACTTGTGAAACTGAACAAACATTGTTGCAAATAGAAAAAGGGCGCATAAAGCTGATATAAGAACAGTTGCAACTGTCCTTTGCCACGATGCTGGTTTCTAAAAGCATCTACACCTTCAGCTGCTTATATACAGCTCCAGAGCCTTCCAGGGGAGTTGCTGTGAGATATGTGATGGCACAATGTGTTCCTAGATCCCCACTCAGGGACCACAGACTGAAGCACCAGCCAATTAGCTAGCAACACAGGGGTGAGTTTCAGCAGATGATTCAATACAATCATAACAGCTCGGAGATGGGAAACAGCCTCACAGAAGGCAAGGATAACTGGGATATTTGAAAAGGTGCTTGGGTAGAGTTGTGAAAGACAGGATTTTGCCCAAAAAAGGAGAACCACCACCTGAAGATCAGTCTCAGCTGATAGTGTGCCACAGAAACACCAAGAGAGCTGTTGTAGGTGCAGTGTGCTTCTCCTGGAATAAGCCCAAGCTACTGGGGGCACCCTGACCTAACCAGCAAATGGCCTCTATCAGAGCCAGTGCTGAAGAACACCAGGTGGTCCCTGACAGCTACTGCTGTTCACGCTGTTCATGTTCAAGGGTTATTCACTGTGGCTAACTGCAAAACACAGTCATGTCTATGTCTGGATAAAGGAAATGAAGCCTTCCAGAGCACCATGGACAGGTTATAAAATGTGTAAAAAGAAAACAATGGAACTTTGGTTAAATTTTCTCAATAGCATTTGCACCCAAAGAGTGCCAGTTGTTTCTCCTAACTGTGAGGATATGTGCAATCTCAGCCTTCCAGACAAGATACTATCACTTCAAATGGCAGCAATTCTAAACCAATTTGAGGCAGGGTCACTGAACTAAAGGTAGTATTCCAAAAGGATACTCAACAGCATGTGCATGGGTCCTAATCAAAGAAGCCCACAGCGTGTCATTGCCATTCTCCAGTCACCCCCCAGGTAATGAGGAAAGTCTATGTCCTCACACTCCATGAGGTCCCAACTCAAACTTGAAAAGGACAACACTGGAGTGGGGTAGAGTCGGGTGGTCAATATTACGCAGAAGTTCTATGAAGCCTGTGAATAATTTTAGAGCTATTTCTTAGAAAAATGAGTGAGTAAAGAAAATCTGTCTCAACCACATGGCTTCTTTGCTGATTTTTCTTTTGCAACTCTTCATTCCAAAACTCAGAAGCATTGTCTCATGCATTCTCATTAAGATACAGCACACAAGAATAGCTTTCAGAACCAAATGCCAACCCTTGCAAAAAGAGACAACAGACAAGAGGAAAAAGTGTTAGGAGTGTGAAAAATACTGCAAGCTGGAAACATTCATTTCCATCACACATCGTGAGCCACCAGACTACCTTGAATCTGTTCTATAGCACTGCCACTTCCACACTGAAGCATACACCAAAGCACAAAACCACTGCATCACAAAGGTACTTTTTGCTTCTCTGTGGTCTACAACTAAGAGGAATACACACACACACACACACACACACACACACACACACACACACACACATATATATTTAAGCCCCGAGTAGCAAAGCACCATTATTTAAAGCACACAGAGGATTTTCATAATTCACAAGGCATAGGCAGTACCCTATTTTTTAAGGAATACATCACTTCACCTATTTGGGATTCAGATTACTCTAACCCAGAGATCTTGAGACGCTGGGTATGCCTAGTTACTTAGTTTTTTGGTAAGTCTCTTTGGAGTAACCAATATTAATCTTCAAGTTGAATATCAGTGTTATTCTTGATGATTATAGTTTAAGCCAGGTAGGCTTACTTGAGTTTAGATTATCAGCAAAAGCTGTATAAGTAAATCATGGTCCTCTATCCTACTAGTCTCCTAAGGGAAACCTTTTATTTTTTTAAATAGGAGTAATATATACGTTTATTATTTTAAAAATTAAGATATGAAGTAAGGTCTTCCACAATTTCTCTATAAGGACTTGTTTTCTTTTAATATTAGGGAATATAATTCTTTTCAACATTCATGTTTTGAAGATCTTTTTCCTCCTCCCTTTCTTCCCTTTCTTCTCTTTTAAGTCCATTCCATCATTTCCTTTCCATTTTCATGCACACAGCCTTGCCTCCAGTCTAATTTTTATCTTGAGATACTGGGTAAGCTTAGTTATTTAGTTTGCTAATGAGTTTCCTTGGAGTGATTCTTAATCTTCAAGTTGAATATCAGTGTTATTCATGTAGTTTGTCACTCAAAGAATTTTTCTTTGCTGATGTTAATGGTTTAAACGGGGAGTTCACAGAGTGCTATAGTCATCATGGGTCTGTCCCTAGCGTATAAGCTCTGGTCAGCCCTGATGACCAGATGCTTGGGTACCAGTTTGGTGGACTTATCTATATATAATCACACACACATTGAATCTAATTGACTGTACTGATTTAAATAAGATTACTTTGGGATGGCAGAATTTTTATCTGATATAATAAGTTGTGTTTTTATGTCATTGCATATCTGTTGCTAAGATTTATGGAGAAAACCTAGAGAGCAAAAAAGGCAAAGAGATCCACTGGCAGTTGCTGGTTACTCTCCCATGAGAACACAGTTTCTTCCTTTCCCCAACAGTCCTGGGGCTTAATTCCCTTAAGAGTTCTGAACCGTGGCGGCTTTGGTTTCCCATTATGAGAGAGGCGGGGTTAAGGTGCCTGCACCTGAGAGAGATGCTGGACATCTTGTACATACCCTGTTGAAGCCTGCGTGGAGAAGAGGAAGGACTGAGGCCTCTTCATGGTCATCCGATCTGCAGCAAAGCAGAAAATGTGGTCACTCAGCAGATACAAACCAGGGTTCCTCACACTGAAACATGGGAGAGAGAGCAATGAGGCCACACAGCGTTAGCTCCGAGAGTGGCTTCCTGACAAGCACGTGCCCACGGGGCACACCTGCCTTCAAGGACACAGACCCCACATCTACCTTCCAGATGCAAAAGAATAAAAACAGTAGAGAAAACTCCAGCAGTGTACCTGGAGGTATCACCCTCGGTACACATGAGTGGCCCTTTCCAACTCAGCTGACCTTTGGGGTTGAGTCACATGTCTGGGAGCAGTCCCATAAAGGCACATGTTAGGTGCACTGTTCATGCTGAGACCACTGTCCCCAAACCATCCGGAAGCACGCCTCCCAGGCCAAAACTGAGCTGGGTCCAACTCTCAATGTGAGGAAGACAGCCAGCACTCCAGGCTAAAGGACCCCCAAGCCAAATGGGAGAGAAATATCAGCAGGAACATACAGTTAGAAGGGAAGGGGAGAAAATAAAAATGGATAATTGCCACTTATTTCACAAGAAGGTTTGCTATAGTGAGTCTACTGCTGAGTCTCAGGACTTCAATTTGTGTAGGTTGGCTTGTCACAAAAACATGCCATCACCGGGCTCTCGATCACCACGAGAGAAACTGTCCTGAGGCAGCCAGCAAGTAACATGGGGACACCCCATAAAAATCAGGGAAGAAAAATGGAATAAAAGGGATTGGGTGGGGAATGCAGATAGAAAATAGGAGCAGAAGTCCCAGTGCTGACTTGTGGCATTACCCACAGCTGATTCCTGCCCTAAGGGAAAAGCTATCTTACCCACTCTCTTTTCTTCTGGAACTCCAAGTTCTACCTTCTCTGACTGTTAAATCAGCAAGGCCACAAAAACGGTTCCAAGGGTATTAATAATGTTTTATTTCTTAAGCTGGTGACACAGACATAGGCATTCATTTTATTGCTACTCTCTATATATGAAATATTTTCTAATAAAACCAGAAAAAATTGGTGACAATCATAACAAATAAGCCATAGTCAACCATTATTTGTCAAGGACTAGCAAACATATTTGCCATATGAGTTAGGAAAACAAGAGTGCTTTGTTCTTGGACCCGTGTAATAAGCCAGGCTTGGGAAAAATGCTGTGTGACCTTGAACATTTCTGGTATTGATGTCCAAGACTCTATGACCTTATTTGGATCCCAGAGTGTCCAGAAGATAAACGTAAAAAAGAGGGTTGAAAGACGCTGCTCTTATGTCTCAATTCCCCTCATTCCTTCCCTGGGGAATCTTATCTCCCATCAGAATGGAGAGGTATAATGAACCTGTGGGGACAATGTCTTTACTTTCTCTGGACCACATCCCATGATGGGTATCAAACAAAGTAAGAAGACATAGCTCCTAGGAAGACACTTAAGGAGTAGCAGGTAAGCAGGAGTCTTTAGTAAGGGTAAGACTTTGAAGGCATGATTTCTTGCTGTATCCACATGGTTTTGGAATGAAGCATTTCAAGTCCCCGGGGCCAGACCTTCCTGGCCTTTGTCGCAGAATTTGTGCCAAATGCCATAATAAGGCCAAGTCCAACAGGTCCTAGGCCCTAATTAAGGTCGTATTCTCTCTGAAGCTAAATATAGCCACTGAATGACTACAACAACTTTTGTTACCTGCCAAGATTCCCAGCACTGTAGCTGGTACAGACAACTTTCTTTCTGTTGGCTATTTTAAGTGCTGGCCATTTCAGATGATAAACCCAGCAGAGCGTTCTCTCATTCTACAGTTTCACTGCACCTACAGTGCAATCCCTTTTCTTTGACTTCCAGCACCGGTATAAACTCCACTGTCCCGCCTCTAGCCACATAACGGTCCCAACATCAACTTCGCAACCCTTGGCTTGTGGATTTAGTGCCCCTTTGTTCTCATGCTTGAACATGAAAAAAAAAAATGTGTTTCCTCTTAAATGAAAACAAGCATATCCCCCATCCCTTTTCTTCAAAGAAAAAAGATAAACTGGAACAATGTTTTCTCCAGACCGCCTCCTCCTTAAATTTTCCATTCATTTCTGGCATGTAACGAGTAAACTTCTTCCCTGAGGTGTATGACTATATGCTAACGGCAATTACATAAGATACAGAGAAAACCTAAATATTTCCAGGAACTTGTGAAACAAACAAAACCCCCAAAGCAAGATCAAGATTTAAAACTGGTGTTCCAGGACGGAAGATGTACCCATCACTTAGATAGCTCAAAGACCAGATTACATCTGACAAATATTTCAGAATAGACAGCACTCCTTCCAGCTGGGGATGGGAGGTGCACTTACACTCGTGAAACCACTGCAAGGATCACCGTGTGCTCAGAGGGATTTGTGGCTCGGATCGACCTGCAATGAGAAGGTTCTACGTCAAACAAAGTGATCTGGGCTTTGTTACATTAAATGAATGCGGAACTTCTTCACATTGAAAGTGAGAAAACATCAAGTCTTTCTCTAAAGAAAAGGTCTCAAAACACACAGAAGACAACAAAGAAAGATGCCCTTGTGGATTAGGACAATCTCTTCATTTCATTAAAAATTTTTTTCTTTTAACTCCCAGGCAAGTATCCAATAGGTCAGACCTGCCAATTTTCCACTTAAAAAATTGGCAAATTCCACTTAAATTCCATTTTTTAAAATTGAAATTGCACTCTGCAAAATAAAAACAAACTGGCAATCCTACAATCCTCTTCTTATCAGTATGTACCTGGGGGAGCTAACTGGGTTTGATCTTCTTTCTTTTAAAATAGCAGATAGTTCAGAAAGTTGACCTTACGATAAAAATTAAAGCACTTGCTGGCAGCTGGATGTACAAACGCCGGTTAAAGCCAATTAAAGATGGTACAAAGAGTCACTTCAGTTTTTCAGTCCTCCTGTAGCTTGTGCTTAAATACTTTTAAATAACTTTGTCATGAGGCTGAGAAATGCTGCAATGTAGTACCTGTCACTGTATGATGTTTGCTGTAGCAGGATCATCTGGATATAGTTAGTTTACTCCCTAGGAATTAAACAGGACCAAAATAATCAGGATAGAGAATTTTGGGGTCCATGAATCTTCTTAGCTGTGCCATGCTGCAGCTCAGATTCTGCACTGTTCTGGCCAGGGGGTTGTAGATTGGACAAACTTTTAATAAAGGCCCCCACACTTGAATCTGGGTGTGAATCAGCATGCTTACTTTGACCTATTCTCTTGGTCTGGCCTCTTCTTATTTTGAGATACCTTGGAAGGGAACCATCATCCCCAAGAACAGAATTACTCCTGAGTAATTTGTGAAACAACATGCATTTGTTTTTCTCTCTGGCTATGGGTGTTTCTGCTCCTCTCTACTTTAATGTGTTTGAACTACCACCCCCCCCACCTCCCGGGGACAGCTGGCTCATATTGCTTCATCCTCTTCAACTGCAACATTTTCTGACCTTTCTCAAAAAATGTACCTTCTCCATATTCTGTTCTTTGAGCCCTCACACTATGTGGGAGGAAGGCTCCAGAAAGTGATTGGCTGCCATATTCCCGGGAAGTGAAGTTTCCCCTGGTGGATAAACGGTATTTGAAAGAGATCCTTTGGAGAGAATGCTGTTAACTCCCAATGGGGCAGAAGGCGTTAGTCAATATCCCCTCCAATGCCGGCACAGGCTACTTCCCCTCAGCCACTCCACAGGGCAGGTCCCGCTAAGATGAAGCTATACTTATTTACGCTCAGGAGCCTGCTGGATGGATACTCAGTGGAAATACCAGTTAGCACCTAACGAAAAAATACACGGTGTTTCTGAGGCATGTTCTGATCTCTAGGGAAACACTAAGTACGTCTCACCTCATTCAGTCTTTCCCACCTCAGTAGGCGTCATGAGCACACTGCTGGGCTATATCCTATGGTGTGGGTTTTAGGCAAGAGGCTAAAACATGTAATGAGCATAAATGGGCTGGAGCACACACTCTCTTGGTTTCTCTTGGGACTGGCTTCCGTCTTTTGGGTTGCTCTCCTGCTGCCTGCCTCTTTTCTCTGGTCCCTCCAAAGGAACTGGTGTAGTAAGAGAGACCTAGGCCTCTTCCTGGATGAGAGGACTAAGGGGAAGGTGGGGCTGAGGCCCAAGGATGAATGTTGGGCGAAGGTCCCATCCTGGCTCAAGAGCAAGGGATCTAGCGCCACAGATGACAACAAAGAATGCACATCTGCCAGGAGCGTGTCATCCACTGGTCTCCCTAGGGAACGTATGCTGGGAGTCAAGCATTTGGAATCTGGCCACCCTCAATGTGACTAATAGTGATTGGGAAACACACTGCCAGATATGTACACGTAAATTCTAAACCACATAGATCCTCTATTGCTTTTCTGTGTAGCGGACAGAAGCACATTTGAGAGGAAACAAAACTCTATTTCTTTATATTCAAAGAAAGATGTAAAGCTTCTCTGCTAACCTGGGCCTTTGCCTGAATTAAAAGATTTCTTCCTGTTGATTTTTTTTTAATAAGTAAAGTTTGTCTTAAGTCATTCTATGTATGACAAAGAAGTCTGATATTTCTATTATAAAACTTCGTAAGAAAAGTAAGTGGAGGCCAAGAAAAATCAGAAATACTTAGTTATACAAGACCCAATTCTACCATAAAATCATCAAAAATATTTCCTAATACTAGAAATAGCATCCAGATATTTTATGATATACTATATATATTTATTTATATATACTATTAAATAGAAAAAATTTTATGCAGAAAGATGAGATTATTTGAAGCCATTAAAACATATCTAAAACAGTTGCTTACGAAAAATTATTCTTTAGGAAACTGAAAATCATCAAAGAATAGCCAGGTGATGCCTGTGATAAGAAACTTCTCTTAATCCACTAATTTCTTGTCAGGGTACCAAAGTTCTAAGAGGCCATTTTCCCACCTTTTATTTCACTTACTAACATTCAAGAAAATTCCAGCTCCCCATGCAATTGGACTCTGTCTTGGTCTAGCATTTAATTAGTGACCTCTTCCATCTAGCTTCAAAGCATTCCACTTCTGCTAAATGAATCAGTTCATCCAGAGCAAACTCTTACAACCCAGCATTTATTTATGAACAGGCCTGTGTTTCCTCCCCCAGAGTGCAAGCATTTCTATAAACAAGCAGGGGGTTGGGTCCCTGGAAGATTTCTGTTGTTGCAAAGTGGCTGCCTTCACTCCATGACTGGGAAGCCTCCTGTGGGATCTACCCATCTGTGTCAGGCATGAAAAAATTTATATTTCACACATTTCCGATGTTCATTTTGGGACAGAATAATGAAGATTAAAATAGCTGGTTTAAATCCAAATCTTATCTGTGTAATGAGAACTGTGTGAATTTTAATGTTTTTTATGAGCAATATCCAGGGTGGGGGGGAATACCCTGAAGTTATCAGGGGATCCCAGCTCACACCTCTAAATTTAGTGCAACTCAAATGTGGAAAAGTAGAAGAGGAGAGAGAAAACTACAGAAAGGAGCTATAGCTTTCACCATAGACATTTGTATACACTGCTTAAAAACATCAACACATATTTTAGAAATATTTGAAATAAAGATATCTATAAATGAAATTCATTGTAAACTGTTAAGTGAACATTTACTAAGGCTATTAAATTAGAGAAAGTACCTGCACACCGCTTCTGCATCGAAGTTCTGAGTTTGTCTATGATCAATTACGATAATTTCGTGATGCTTATCAAGAAAGCATTCAAGGGCTGACTCTGGAGTGCGAGCAATATTGCATCTATACCCAGCTCTGTCACAGGCCCACCAGAAGCCATCACTTTGACTATCTTCCTTTGCAAAGATCAGCAAAACCTGAAACACAACAAAAAGAGCATCTTGAAATCAATGATCATCCATAGAGACTGTTAAAAACAAGCCTACTGGCCAGGCGCAGTGGCTCATGCCTGTAACTGCAGCACTTTGGGAGGCTGAGGCAGTGGACTGCTTAAGCCCAGATGTTCGAGACTAGTCTGGGTGACACAGCAAAACCCTGCCTCTCTAAAAATTACGAAAAAATTAGCCGGGCACAGTAGCGCACGCCTGTGGTCCCCACTACTCAGGAAGCTGAGATGAAAAGATCGCTTGAGTGTGAGAGGTAGAGGCTGCAGTGAACCACGATTGCACCACTGCACTCCAGCCTGGGCAACAGAATGAGACCCTCTCTAAAACAAAACCAAAAATAATCCCCCCAACCCTGCAAACAACCAAAAGACCAGGCCTATACTGGTTACAAATGGGGCCTCTGGAGGGAAGCCACCTGGGTTCAAATCCCAGCTCCTCCAGTTGGTTACAGTGGTCTTTGAACAAGGTATTTCACCTCTTTGGCCTATAGTTTCTTGGCTGTAAGAGTGAAAGAACAGTGCCACGTAAGTTAGTTCTCAGAACTGAATGAGCACAGAAAAGGTACCCATTCACTCTGGTGGTGATTGTTACTCACTGCAATTACAAGTATTTCTAATTTCCTAATTCGCTTTGTTTTTTAAATAAGAAGTAAAATTATTAATGAGATAGTTACCGAAGCTTACATTATGGTTTACATTTACAATACATATATTTGATTCCAGTTGCAAGTGGTATTTGCCTTTATGTCCCTGGAGGCTACCTCTTTGAACTTAGCACTAACATACCTGTAGACATTAGGAAGTAAGGGAACTCAACCTCAAAAATTAATGTTAACATCCAATCTTTGCCAGAATCTGGAAAGAATGATCACTAAATGTAAAGCTGATGGCACTAAGTTGAGGGAAATGTGCCTCTATTGGTGATTTGCCTCATTAAGAAGCAATTCCACCCATAGGAAAGAAGGCAGCAATACTTTACACAGTTTTCCCCCTCATCATCCATCCCCCTGGGTCCAGGAACACAGATTCTTTGCCAGCCAGAAAGACACAGACCGCCCTACCACCACCTGACCTCATTTATGTATTTATGGTCCATCTCCCTCGCTAGAGAAGGAAGCTTCAAGAGAATAAGGACTCAGCCTGGCTTGTTCCCTGCTGTGCCCCTCATGCCTAGCACCAGGCTGGCACTTCCTAGCTATTCAGCAAATATTTGAAAAGTGAAAAAATAACTGCTTGTGGGATCTTCTGAGAAACGCAAGAGGGCTTCACTATGAATAAGATGTAAGACCACCTTCCAGCAATAGATCTAATAAGAAAAACCTACAATAATCTCAAGATATTGGTAAGGCATTCAAAATTCTTCTGCACCCACATCTGGTTTAAACAATTAGAAATAGGAAGGTAGCTTCTCAACATGAAGACTTTTTGAGTCAATAGTCAATATATTCACCATGGTGAAATGCCAAACATGTTTCATTTAAAATCAGAAACAAGCCGGAATGTCCAATCAGTACTACTACATTTGAAAAATACTTTATTAATTGAAAATTGGAAGTATATAGAAAAGTAGAAACAATAGTGTAATGAAACTCATGTACTCCTCACCTGGCTTCAGCAATAACCAACTCCTAGCCAATCTGGGTTCATCTCTATCCCTACCTGTTTTCCTAACTCTTATAATAGATTGTGGCAAATCCAGCTATTTTATCTCATTCATATGCATCTGTGAAAGATAAAGATTTTTTTTTAAAGAACAAAACCACAATACAATTTCATACCTAAACCTCCCCAATAATTCCTTGATATCAATAAATATCTGGATATATTATATAAGCCATTTTGTTAGGAGCACCCTGGGCTGGCTAGGGTCTGTCCCTTTTCAGCCCAGGAAGCTCCTAACATTTCCAGCCACAGAGTTTCTTCCAGGAAGAAATGGGAGGTGACTCTCCCAAGAAATATGAAAGACACAACCTTGTGGATTTTGATAACGAAAAGAAAGCCTTCAAACCAAACTGTTAACAAGGGAGCCTGAATGAGAAAAATCAGGTAGACTGGTTGGTGCAAAAAGTCAATAACCTTTTACTTGGTGTAGCTGTGGTATTAACACGAGAAACTCAATATGCCAAATCTAGAAGTCAAAAAAGGTGAAAAACTTCTTGTCTCTCACCTGCCTGCTGAAGTATGGATTTCTAAACAAGAATCTCAACAACTTATATTTCCTTGACACCATTATGCCTCAATCTTTGACTAACACAGTAAAAGAATATAACAATTATCTTGCTGGGCACTACAACAGCTATCACCTATTTTCAGAAACATTGCTTTTGACCTCTTAGGGTATGTTGATGAACGAAATAAAGACACTTTGCATTGTAGTGGTAGAGTCACAAACAATAAATAGACATATTAAGTAAGTACATTAAACAGAATGGTAATAAATGACAGGTGCTATGTGAAACCCAGCAGAGCAGAGTAAGGGGGTCAGGAGTGGGTGCTGGCAGCAGAAGGAAGCAGGTTCAGGTTTTGCTCAGAAGGTGACATGTGAACAAATGCCTGAAGGGAAGAAAAAGGCAAGCCCAGTTTGTGTTGGATGAAACGCATTCCAGGCAGAGTTGTATAAGCCCCTGCGTGTTCTAAGGACTGCAGGGGACCCTGGGGTGACTGAAGGGAGGGTGCGAGGGCAGAAAGGTGGGAGAGGGTCAAGTTCACTGCAGAGGGCTAGACCATGCTAAGGCCTTCTAGGCCATTTGAAGGTCTTACAAAACTGGATTTCACACGGAAACTTCCTTACAAAACTGATTAAAGTTGAACAGTTGTATTAATTGTATCTTTTTATTTTCTGTGTTTCTGACCTTTGACTTCTGGGGCTTTGCTGACACGGGAAGGACTGCCCGTCTCAGGGTTCGCTAATTCCTAGAGATAGCACACAACTCTCCAGTGAGCATGCCCCGCATGTGCAAATCCACCGATGCAGAGCCCATTCCCCAGACACCGCCTTGGCTCCTACACTCCAGGTCACCATCCCGCTACCCTAATCCCCCTAGGACCAGGTACCAGACAACTAGAACCACCCATACATCCCAGACCGTTGCGAAATTAATCAGACTAGCCTGGCCTAACCCTGCTCACTCTGCCTCATCCAAGTCTTCCCATGGAAACCACAGGGGGAGGCTCTTGCCTGCGATCTCCTCCCACTCCCTCTGCCTCCTGACGGACTGAGGTGCTTCTCCGCGTTGCCCTGTGTGGCGCGCTGTGCCTCCCGCTCTGGGTACTGTAACTATTTTTTCAATGCCAATTGTTCCTAGATCTGTTGGCCTTACCATACCTGAATAATAAAATCTGTATCTGTTGCAAGATAAAGAACTGGAAATAAAAAGATGACAGAGATAGTCATAGGCCAGTCTCCCCCCTGGGCTCCAGCCAAGGAAGCAGGTAATTATAATAAATGCACCAGTACGTGTTGACCACAGATAAACAAAGCATGGACAAGAATCTAAGCACAGGAGAACAAGCAGAAGGAAGTAGTTTTGTCATATCGATCTCACTGTACCCTGTATGTGTTACAAGATACAGAGTTTATTATTCAGGTATGGTAAGGCCAACAGATCTTATTATTCAGGTATAGTAAGGCACTCAGGAAAGAATTTCTTTGGCTAATATTTAAATTTTTCCTATTTATAAAAAATTAATTTAGAAAGACCACTTTTCAATTATTCAATTCCTAAGCAAAGTGAAAATTTATGGGAATAAAAAACATATACTTTAGATTAAAACACTAGAGCAATCACCTTTTTAAAATATCTATCTGCCTAACTCTTGAAAATTATACCTTCTCTAGGAAAGTGGTAGATCCAAGTAGCCCAAATTGGACTCTCTGTCCTCATCTCCCAGGCTATTGCTGGGCTAAAAATATTCTGTTTCCAGGAATTTGCAATTGGAACAGAGAGTCACAAAGGCTGGGAACTGGGACCTGTGGCCCATTAAGAATAGAGATATTGACAAAAGAATGTTAAACTCCTGATGTCAAAGGGCTCAGAGATGGCCCATTGACACCCCTCCCAAGCCACCCAACCCTTTTCAACTCTTTCTTGGAGTCTGAAAAAAAAATTGCACTGTCCTTTCTTAAGTACATAAGTAAATAAGAAACTATCTAATACTTTCTTATCTACTTACGTACTTTTTGGGTATGAGGTAGCTATGACTTGCAACCAAAAAATAAAAACAAACAAAAAAATATTAAGTAATGCAGGCCCTCGTCAGCTTTAATATTCTGTATATCAGTATTTATCATTTCTTTGTTTGATATGGCCATTGATTAGTATTTATTATTTACTGAGTTCAATAAATGATTGACTCATATAAATGATTCCGCAAAATATATTTTTGAAAAATCATCACTAATGGTGTTATAACTAAACTTGATCTGTAAAGAGTAATAGCAAACTAACCTTGTACTTGCTGAAAATAATATGCTCAACATTCATTCAAAGAATATTTACTGATGGCATGTTATGCAAGATGTTAAGAACTAGGAATAAAAAGATGACAGAGATAGCCACAGGCCAGTCTCTTCCCCTGGGCTCCAGTCAAGGAAGCAGGTAATTATAATAAATGCACCAATAAGTGGTGACCACAGATAAACAAAGCATGGACAAGAATCTAAGCACAGGAGGACAAGCAGAAGGAAGTAGGTTTGTCATATCGATCTCTCTGTACCCATGTAAACACAGCAAAAGAGCAGAAGATACAGACCTGATCTGGGCTGAAGCCTGGCACAATGAGGAAACGTCTTTCTGGAGCAGAGCTCAGCCAACTTGCATTCTGTCCACATGCAGAACACAACTATCGGCAATCCTCACTTTGCATGGTAGAGTCAGACCGTAACAATGACCATGCGTGATGGCTGAAAAATTACCTACTGAGTACAATTTTCACTTTTTGGGTGATGGGTACACTGAAAGCCAGTACACAACAGATACATGCAAGAAATCTACATTTTTATATTCTATAAAAATAAAAATGAAAAAACTGACCATGAAAAGCTACCTTATAAATAATGGTAAAAATTATGATTGTTTTGTGATCTTTGAAGATTTTTGTCAATATACTGAAAATTTTCTTATTCTTGGTTACAAATATATAGGGAAATGAAAAATATAAAGCTAATATTTATTTAATATACTGTAATTTAAAATATTAGACACATTGAGAATTAAGATGTTTTATTTCTTTTAAAAAACGTAAGAGTGGTTTGGACAGTGTGTGCCACCTTCTTCTAGTCATATAAATTATGAGACAAAGTGAGCATCTTTTCTGTGCCTTGGCAAATTGTCATACTCCTATGGATCAGCTGATGACATTTCATCCTCTCTGCTTTCAGTATCATGCAGTATCCCCAGAGTTCTTTTAATTAATATGAAGCTTTCTGCTGGCCTCACTTCCTCCATGACATTTTCATTCTTTTTGTCACAACCACTATCCTCATTTATAGTGCTGCACTTGCATTCACTAACTTTCACCAGCTACATGTCTAGAATCTCTCAAAGACAGCAGTGCCGGCACGCCACAGTCAACCATTTCTCCTCTAAGTCCATTTACGTTTGATTCAAATTTCACTCACAGCATTATCCTTTTTCATTTCTTCATTGCACTTTCATCTTCATTAGCTCATTCTCTCTTTCAATGATTTGTTTTTGCATAATGTCCTGTGGGCATCATGGAGAGACAGGAGGCAACACAACTACACACTTTGCTGTCTGTACTTGCGCTGAGTAACAGACAGAAAGCAACCAGAGTCTTTGGCTAAAAAAAGTTATGGTTAAAAAAAGTGACAGGTTACTGATGCTGCTGCACATCTGTTATTTACACAGGGATTTGTGAACTGAAGAGCCAGCTGCGAAGTTTATGCTTTATGCATTTATTCACAGTTAAAACACTGATGTAACTGCAATTTGAAACATGTTGTTGGGGGTCTGGGGCTATTTAACTAAACCATGAAATCTGTGCACATTGGAACTATACAAAGCAAGAGCTACCTGCTTTTCAAAAGTAACTACAAAGACCTCGAAGAAAGCTGTAACATATCTTTTTGAAGATAGCAATAAAAATTAGAATAAAACTACTTTATCTCGTGACGGCTAATCATAAAAAAAAGATGAAAACAAAAACTAACTTTTCCTCATCTTGAATAAGGCAATATAAGTATTCATTATTACTAGTGTTCTTTCTAAATGAGGGTATACCTATGTGTCTCCAAATGGATTTTCAATGTCTACTATTAAACATCCAATTATTGGAATATTTGGTTTGGCTTTAAGCAAAAACCCGGTAACAGGGGAGCTTCTAAAACAGACCACATATGTCGATCACATAATTTGTGTCTGCATAATACTAAACAAGTGGTCAATTTGATCAGGGAAGGGGTCAACTGAGTTGAAAAAAAGTGGTCTGAGAACTTTCCTTGAATGTTCTTAGGAAAGTAATGCTGATTACAGCTATAATTTGATGAGAATTTTCTAGGGGCCAGGCACTATACTGAATGTACTAGAAACGTACTGTCTCACTCAATAACCCTTTAGAGAACCTCTTTGGAGGTGTGCATTATCCCTATTTTATAGACATGGAAACTGAGGCTTAGATGGTTTAAAACTTGTCCATAGCTGCACTGCCAGCAAGATTTGAACCAAGGTTGGCCTGACCCCAGGGCCTTTGCAATCACTATGTTAAGTAACCTACTGTCTCTCAGCTCCATAAATATTTTTACCTATATATTTGACCAAAATTCTTAACAACTCTGTGGTTTTTTGACACTGGCTGGACAAGGTAGAAGAAACAACCTGGTAGCAGCAGGAAGGATAGACAGGAAGAGAAATGCTGACCACAGCAAGTTACTGAGTCTGAACATCTCCATCCCTCAGTCATTTCATTTAATGTGTGAAAGTCAGCTCCCCATCAGGTCATGTGATCTCCAATATATAAAATCTCCACTATATAACGGTTCCAGAAAAACCCATACCCATATAACATGGAAGAATAAGTTTTGAAGGCAGATGTGACCTTGCTAAGAAAAAGCTAGGTCACAGCTGTGGGGGATCCATTTCCAAGTCCAGTTGGAAAGCCCAGCGTGAAGGGAACAGGGACAGGACTCTCTAAGCAGAAACACATCAATTCTACACACTGGGGAAGTAAATGTGTTCCAGGTAGGAATGAAGAAAAGGCCACTTGATTTTTCAGAAGTATCATGTTGATTAGAATCTCCTGCCTCAGAATACTTCCTCTGCTTTTTATTTTCTAGCCAAGATTGGAAAATACGACTTTCACTGTGGGTCGCATCCACTCACCCAGGAGAAATGTGCTCCACAGCACCACTCTGCACTTCCAATTCATTCCACTCCTCACTGTGCTCCTGCCAGCTCTGTGTGGGATATGTGGAGCCCCACGGGAGGACATTTCTTGGCATGTGAGTAAATTTCCCCTGATGAACTCAGAAATGCACCCTCAAAAGCAACTATACCCTGAAATAGTCTTATCAAGCCATTTCCTCCCAAGCGCTAAGGGCTCTGGTTGATGTAGCTAATTAATATTTTTGGCATTGCAGTGAAGTAACAGAATACATAGTTTTCTTCAAGGGAAAAGGGAAAAACAAAACCACTAGGACATAGCTTGATTTTTCTAAGTCAATTGCAATGTTAGTAGGAGAAGCACAAAAAACACAACTAGACATCAATGCCCTGAAAGTGAGAGTGTCATAAACAATAAAACTGACCTCCCAGACCTCTCTCTGTGGTAAGGGAACATGGTGCCTTCTCTCTCTCCCCTGCAACACTTAGCATGGAGCCCTGAACATAGGAGGTACTCAGTAGATTCTTATTGGATAAATCATGGAGTCAAACTCTATGTTTGAATGAGGCCATACTGAAGCTATCCTTGGTTCTAAGTTGGGCTTATTATCTTTTCTAAAAGAACCTCTTAATTATTGTGTCCCTTGCACAAAGAAGGACTCTTTACCACTTGCATCTGCTGTTATTTGGAGCCAAATTCATGTGAGGGAAATCAGTGGGGTATACAGTAGCACTGGTAATGTTCCAGGTCTTGCATTGAGTGGCAGGCTTATGAGTTTATGGTATTCGGTTTGTTATTATGTGTCATAGGTTATGAGCACATATCAAAAATATTTTTGTATGTTTTAATATGCCAAATATAATAAATTCAAATTTATAGACAAGTATTTTTCATTTGTGGGGAGAGTGGGGCTGTCAAGAGGTATTTCAATTCTGCAAAGGACTATATCATGTTTGAGAGGACAGAAAGATAGTATGGCGAGATTTTGTTATAAAATTTGGCTGCTAAGCATGCACATTAAAAATAATTTCAGGCTGGGTGTGGTGGCTCATGCCTGTAATCCCAGCACTTTGGAAGGCTGAGGCAGGCGGATCACAAGGTCAGGAGTTCCAGACCAGCCTGACCAACATGGTGAAACCCTGACTCTACTAAAATACAAAAAATTAGCTGGGTGTGGTGGTGCACGCCTGTAATCCCAGCTACTCAGGAGGCTGAGAGAGGAGAATCGCTTGAACTCGGGAGGCAGAGGCTGCAATGAGCCAAGATCGGGTCACGGCACTCTGGCCTGGGTAACAAAGCAAGACTCTGTCTCAAAAATAATAATAATTATAATTATTATCATTATTATTTCAGGCCAGGCATGGTGCCTCTCTCCTGTAATCCCAGCACTTTGGGAGGTCGAGCAGGCAGATCACGAGGTCAGGAGTTCGAGACCAGCCTGGCCAATATGGTGAAACCCTGTCTCTACTAAAAATACAAGAATTAGCTAGGCATGGTGGCATGTGCCTGCAGTCCCAGCTTCTTGGGAGGCTGAGGCAGAAGAATCGCTTGAACCCAGGAGGCAGAGGTTGCAGTGAGCTAAGATCGTGCCACTGCAATCCAGCCTGGGCAACAGAACAAGACTCTATCTCAAAAAAATAAGAATAATAATTTCAGGGTAACAACTAAAAGAAAAGAAGTATACCTATGTTAGAGAAAAGAAAATGCAACTGCAAAAACATTCCCAACTTGACAATAAACAGAAAAAAGAAAAAGGTTAATAAATAGAAAATACAAAATAAAACAACTGTGTCAGTAATCACACTCATTGTAATCATATTTAACTCACCTATTAAATGACAAAGATTATAGAAACATTTTGGTTCCCATATTTTTATTGAAAAAAAAAAAACAAACGATATGCTGCCTAGAAGAAGCTACTTAAAATAAAGTTACAAAGTATCTGCAATTGTTTGTTTCTGAAAAAAAAATACAGAGAAAGATATACTAGGAAAATGTTAAGCAAAGGTAGCTGGCCTGGCAATATTACCAACAGATGAAACAGAACATAAGGGAAAAGGTTAAAGAAAGACACTACATAATGATAAAAGGGGCAGTCATCAGGAATAGACAACAATCAAGAACTTGGATACACCTAACAACACACTCAAAATACCAGCAAGTATTAACGGATATTGATGATTTTAACAAATCCAGTGTAATTAAAAACTGATAGATCACATAATCACAAAATAAGTCATAAAATTAATAGAGATGGCTTGAATAGCATGATTAATGAAGTTGAACTAATCATATAAACAGAACCCTCTGTCAACAAACAGAGAATACATCTTTTTAGCACTTTTTGTGGAGTATTAACCTAAAAACTGACTACATACCTGGCCACCAATCAAGTTGCAACAAATAGTTTTTAAAAAATCAGTAGCAAAGGCATCAAAGAAATTCAATAGGGAAGAATAGTCTTTGTAATAAACGGAGCTGGAAACAACCAGACATCAATATTGTGGGGTGGGGGGTATCAGACTTGACACCCATATCACACCATACATAAAAATTAACTTGAGATAGATTATAGATCTAAAATAAAAGTTAAAACAATAAAGTCTCTGGAAGAAAACAGGAAATTATCTTCTTGATCTGGGAGCAGGTAAAGATTTTTAAAGCACAGAAAGCAATAACCATTTTTTAAAAGTGATATTAGACTGCTTCAAAATGAAGAATTATTGTTTAAAAGCCAGAGTTATGAAAATGAACAAAAGAGTCACAGATTGGGAGAAAATGTTCTCAAATCTGACCAAGGAGTTGTAACAAGAATATGTAAAGAACTCATACAACTCAATAACTTTTAAAAATTAACCCAATTAAAAAATGAGGAGAAAACTTGACCAAACACTTCACAAAAGAAAATAGATGAATGGCCAATAAACAAATAAAAAAGTGTTCATCATTAGTTGTGGAGAAACACAAATTTAAATCACAGTAAGATAATACTACTCATCTACCAGAGCAGCTAAAATGAAAAAGAATCGCAACATCAAATACTATCAAGGATTTAGAGTAAACAGAAATCTCATATTGCTTGTATGAGTGTAGAATGGTACTTTGGGAAAAGGTCTAGAAGTATCTTAAACTAAACACACCATTGTTCTGGAGGTTTTAGCCAGGGCAATTAGGCAAGAGGAAAAAAAAAAGGCATCCATACTGTGACATGATCTTGTATATAGAAAATCCTACGCAATTTCTATGGGATTTCCTTAGGGTTATAGGAATTTAATCCTATAATATATAATCCTTAGGATTATAAGAATTTCTATATTCACAAAAAACTAATACATGAGTTCAGCAAGGTTGCAGGATATAAGATCCTGCAAAATAGAAAGATATTTCATGGTCATAGACTGGAAAACAAAATTGTTAACGTAGTAATATTCCTGATATTGGTCTATAGATTCATTGCAATCCCTATCAGAATCCCAGCTGGCTCCCCAAAACGTCCCCCACTTAAATGGACAAAATGGTCCTAAAATTCATACGAAGATGGAAGGGACCAGATAGTCAAAATATTCTTGAAAAATAAAACTAAAGTTGGAAGACTCGCACCTCACAACTTCAAAACTTACTACAAAGTTACAGCAATCAAGACAGTGTGGTACTGGCATAAGGAGAGACATATAAATCAGTGGAATAGAACTGAGAGTCCAAAAGTAAATCCTCACATTTATGATTGATATTTGACAAAAATGCCAAGGCAATTCAATGGGGGAAAGATGAATATTTTTTAACAAATGATGCTAGGACAACTAGATAAAAATGAAGCTGGACCTTCTACCTCACACCATAAACATTAATCCAAAATGGATCATAGAGCTAAATATAAGATCTAAAACTATAAAACTCTTACAAGAAAACAAAGAGATCAATGTTTATAACCTTAGCTTAAGCAACGAATTCTTAGATATAACACCAATTGATGAATGAAGAATGATGTCTATAGCATGATACCTTTCAAAGAGAACTCAAAAGCATTCAAAATAAGTGTACATATTATGAATGGACATATACATATGAAGAGTGAGTATACAAATATATATCATAGTGGTTGCTTTTAGAGAGGAAAGGAAGGGGTAGCAAAGGGATAAATAAAGGGCTTAAACAGTATCTACAATCTTTTGTTTCTGAGAAAAACTCTGAAACAAATAGGACACACCATTAATATTTGATAGAAGTGGGTGTTTGGTACACACATGTACCTTTATGAATATGTGAAATATTTTAACATTTGACAACTTACATTTTTAAAAGAATGAGACCTCCTTATCATCAGCATTCATTGCCAGTGCAGCAAAGGACAAAAATGAAGGTAAATGAAATTGATCTAAAACCATACTAATCCCAAAAAGTATTCTGGAAATTGCTTTGAGAATAAGTCCTTGATATCAACTCCTTTATTTGTTATTGCCTTTATTCAAAATTGGAGTACAAAGGACATGGCTCAGAATGATTACTGAAATTTTCCATTTGTTTGTATTCTATACAAATAGTTGTGGCTGGTGTTTATTTTTCTCTGTCTCTCTGCTCCTAAATTTGTTTTCATCAAATTTTCCCAAGCTAAATCTCTTCCTTTTATTTTTTTCCCCTTTCCCTAGATTTGCATTTCTTTTTCCAAGCAACTATAAAACATTATTTTCTTTATCCATTTGCTCATAAATCAAATAGCACATTTCCTTGCTTGGTTTTTCACTTTCATTTATACGTTGGTTGGCTTCTTTACATCTTCCTGCATCTTGTCTCCACGTATGGGACGAGATTCCAGGTGCTAACAAGCTACAGTTTTACAAGGAGGAGGTTAACTTATTTAGGCCTAACAGGATGGCTTGTATGCAGATAAGGACTTTGAAAGTATTTAAAAGGGTACAAACACCATTTTCATATGTTTCTCTCAAGGGGGCACAGGAACCTGGAAGGGCTGCAAGGACAGAGTTGCTGCTATTATTCGAGTGAAGTCAATCCTACAGGCAGTTGGGCCTTGTATCCTTGGACACCTGTTCCTGCTGTGTTACAGAGCCTGGGAGGCTGTTTGGCTTAAGTCATATGGAAGATGCAGGGGAGCATTTTATCATCCTCTATCCTATACAACAGCAACAGCTATCATTTATTGAGCATCTTCTCAATTAATGATAACTGCCAGGGAAAATTCTAGGCACTCTATGCTATCTCATTTAACTTATAATTGCCTGAGGCACAATCATCTCCATTTTGCAGATAGGACACTACGTCAGAGGAGTGAAGCAATATATGCAAGGTCACACAGCTGAATAAAGGCAGAGCCAAGATTCCCACCCAGTTGTGACTCATGGCAAAACCCAGCCCTTCACCATTTCATTGCATCTTCCCTTCTGGCTGCAGCAGGATGTGGAGCAGACTAGTTTTGGGCTGGAAGAGTTGTCTTACTCACAGTTCACCATGCTATCTATCCATCATATTTATACTCAAAATGGGGAAATGTTTAGGTCTTCGAGAAAACAGTTTGAATCAGGCTGGGCACAGTGGTTTACACATGTAATCCCAGCACTTTGGGAGGCTGAGGAGGTGAGGAGTTTAAGATCAGTCTGGCCAACACGGTAAAACCCCATCTTTATTAAAAATACAAAAATCAGCCAGGTGTGGTGGCACACGCATGTAATCCCAGCTACTTGGATGGCAGAGGCAGGAGAATTGCTTGAACCTAGGAGGTGGAGGTTGCAGTGAGCCAGGATCAAGCCACTACACTCCAGCCTGGGCAACAGAGTGAGGCTCCATCTCAAAAAAAAAAAAAAAGAACAGAAAAGAAAACAATCTGAGTCACAAGGCTGAGTAAAGGGGGCATACCTGAATAGGGTCCTGCGTCAGTCTCATGGGCCCGATGCGCACCTCCGCAGAAGACACCTGCTAAATAAAGGACAGCACAAGAGAATTGTCAAGTCTTAAACTACACAAGCAGATACATCCTTCCTTACACAACTCATTGCATTATGCCACTGTGTGCTCTGAATTGAAGAATCTAGCTTACTGAACTGGAGATGGGTTACTAAGCATCACGTATAACATAACATATATAACATGATGCTGTTTTTGCAAAAAAAAAAAAATGTATATATTTATATGCATTGGAAATGTCTTTAAGGACACATCCCCAAATGCAAAGTGGTTGGGTTATTTTTACTAGAAGTGCCTGGATTTTTATAATAAGCATGTACCATTTTACGGTAGAAAACAATTCAATTCAATAATTATTTACTGAGCACCTACTATGTGCTGGTCACCATGCTAAGGCCATTATTATTCTGAAATTTCAAAAGAGAATAAAAATTTCTCTCAAATCTCAAAGCTAAATCACATCTATGGTTTAAGAGCCTTTCCTATATTTAGATCCTGTTTTTCTTATCTCCATGCTTTACTATGAAGGGTAAGCAGCTTAGTCTGACTCACATCTACCATGGATAAATTATTCATCTCAGTTGTATTTCCACAGATAAACCGGGCAACACCACACCATGACCACAAGAGACTTATCCCCTGCCCCACGACTCCAGCAGCAAGCCTAGGGCTCTTCGGTGTTCACCAGCCAACACCATCTGGCTGCCTTTGGTGAGCAGTTAGTTGGAAGCAAGCATAAAGCAAATATTCGTCTTTCTTTTTAATTACTTTACTTGGATTTCTAAAAATAACTTTTCTCTAGACTAATTTGGTTGAAGGTCTAGCCCCACCTCCATGGATCCCATTTTGCTTTTCTCTAAGAGACTGTGGTCATTTGCCACTATTGGAAGCGTATCCTGCCTGCCACACTCTGTACTGCCCCTTGTCAGTCTGAAGGCGTGCCATCAGCACGCAGCAGCATTTACATGACCAGAGATGCTTGCAGTGACCCAAGGGCCATGGGAGGCTTTGCAGTTACAAAAGACAAACAAGAAAAGCAAATTTTCTTTACATTCTACTTTGCAAGACTACAATAATTTTCCTTTTCTCCTTTCTTCCCCTTTCCCCGAGCTTAACTCTTGGTGCTGGTGCTAAGAACCCTCTCCAAGACCAGTCTTACTCTCCGCTGTAGGGCGGATTCTCCCATCCCATCCCAACACGGCAGTGTAAAGAACTGATGCACGGTGCTCAGGCCTCTCACCAAACTGGCCAGCAGAAAACTCAAAGAGCCCTCTAATGACTGCTCATGTGAGGCCCTGGCCCTCTGTGGGGGGGTCTCTCAGGAGGGCAAGGCTGCCAGTCCTGCTCCACCTGGGGAGGCAGCCTCCTCAACCGGGGTCCACTCAGCAGGCCTGGCACAATGAAAACCAACTGGAGGCCTCGAGTCCCTGAGCCTGTAAACAAGTTCCTTCAGTGTTTCACTGCTGTGTTCAGGTCAAAGCGACAGGCTCACGTTGAGTGTGGACCTCTCTTGCTCTTCTTTCTCTAAGCAAGTCAGTATCCTGCAAGGTGTGGGTGCTGACACCACAGCCTATGTGCACAGCCCCAAGAGCAACTCTGCTGGGAGAGGACCAGCACCGGGGCCTCCTGTGTCACTGGGCTGCCGGCCCTTCGCCCAGCTCCACTCCCAAGCCAGTTTTTGTTACTGAAATAAACACCCTCCTTCCAAAGTTGTGCAACTGCAAGGACCTTGCTTACAAAGTTCATGATTAAAAACGGAAACCAGATAAATATGGTGGCTCTTGCCTGTATTCCCAGGATTTTGGGATGCTGAGGTGGGTGGATAACTTGAGGTCAGGAGTTTGAGACCAGCCTGGCCAACATGATGACACCCCATCTCTACTAAAATTACAAAAATTAGCCAGGTGTGATGGTAGGTGCCTATAATTCCAGCTACTTGGGAGGCTGAGGTAGGAGAATGGCTTGAACTCGGCAGGTGGAGGCTGCAGTGAACCCAGATCATGCCACTGTACTTCACCCTGGGCAGTAGAGTGAGACTCTGAAGAAACAAACAACAACAACAACAAAAACGTAAAACCAATTTAGTATATTAAGATAACTTTGATTGATAAGCCATGGTATCTTTTCACTTGCCCTGTGATCTCTCCCGAGTTCACTGCCACCACCACACACAGAAGCCCCCCCTCCAACAAGACCAGCTGTGAATTTCTCCAGCAAAATTAGGCTCCTGAAGAAATCATCCAGTGGCAGAAAATG
Source organism: Ateles fusciceps (assembly GCA_036589455.1). Taxonomy (NCBI): domain Eukaryota; kingdom Metazoa; phylum Chordata; class Mammalia; order Primates; family Atelidae; genus Ateles; species Ateles fusciceps. The sequence continues at coordinate 3,846,692 of JAZHEH010000952.1, read as the reverse complement.
AAGTAATGAATAAAATCATAAATAAAAGTTTAAAAGGAATAAAATAAAAAGCTACTCACATTGGAAGTCCAAGAGATAGGGAAGGACTCCTGCAAGAAGAGCTTGGCTATCCAAAAAGTAATAATTCACCCCTAACCAATACATTGCCTGCATACTTTTTTTTATTATTTATTTTTTGAGATGGAGTCTCGTGCTGTCGCTGGAGTGCAGTGGTGCAATCTCAGCTCACTGCAAACTCTACCTCCCAGGTTCCAGTGATTCTCCTGCCTCAGCCTCCCAAGTAGCTGGGATTACAGGTGCCCATCATTATGTCCAGCTAATTTTTGTATTTTTAGTAGAGATGGGGTTTCACCATGTTGGCCAGGGTGGTCTCGAACTCCTGACCTCAGGTGATCTGCCTGCTTCAGCCTCCCAAAGTGCTGGGATTACAGGCATGAGCCACCGTGCCTGGCCACCTGTATACTTTTCTAAATAATCAATATATGCATGAAGTGTTGATACAGCTAACCTTACACGGTAGGCTGGTGGGGAGGGGCAGGCGATTTTCAACTCTACCAGGAGAGTATCTGATGACTGTGAACATTCCTTAAGCCCCTCTGACCCAGGCGTTGTGCCAGGCACATTCACACCTGTAATCCTAGCGGCAGACAGGCAACAGCCATTGAGCCACAGCATGCAGTTTTAAAAGCAGCTCTCAAGCAAGAAGATATCATTTTTCTTCCTAAAGGCAGGAAAGACCCTATAACTTTCTCTCATAGCCACAACAGTTCTCTTCCTGCCATCCAACATTCTAACTCTTGTCTGACCCAACCCAGAAGGAAGGTGAGGTATGAGCTGATGGGAGTAGAGCAGAGCTTGGGAAGAGGGGCTGTCAAGTTGCTGCTAAGGGACATTGTCCAAACCCCTGCCTCTCGCATCTCTACCATCCCTTGCCTCTCTCCTCCCAGCCCCACTTCACTGTGCTCCCTCCCATGTGCTGTCACTCCACCTCCACTGCTGGCATGGGTGCCCTCCGTTTACCAGCTCCTCTAGTCCTGACCCATACTTTGCCTCATGTCTCTGGGCTTGCTTTTTCCTTCTTGGTCTGTGCTCCAAGTCATCTGGCCTTGGCTTCTGTGTCCAAAAGAGGTCAACTGCCCCAAAAAAACACTGGAACTTGTTCTTGCTGGTACTGAGGGCTCGAGCTAGGCAGTGACCAGCAGAAAAAAAAACAACTGCAGCAGGTATATTCACAGACAGTGGTTTGCAGAGTTCTGCTTCTGACACAGGCGTCTAAGTGCCTGCATTTCACCAATTTATAAAACAGCAATTATGAACAGAAACAGGAGATCATTTACCGGACATCTGCGTAGCCAGGCCAATATTCTTTACTTCAAAAAGTGAACTTTGAGCAACTGCAGATGCACGGAATCTTCAATTAGCATACGAGCTCTGATTCCAGGAAGTGACCAAGTTTGCCAGGGTCAGAGAAACAAAAACAAGGGTGGGGCAGAGGTAACATAATTCTAGCACCTGAGAAGAGGGGAGGATGGGACCAGAGCGTGAAGAGAGACACACTTCCTAGCCACATGGGTTTCCCTAATAGCCTAATGAGGAAGAACTGCTGAACTACAGTGTGGTTTCAACTGTGCTGTACAACATTCGCAGTGTGTGAAATATTGTGTGTACATGTGTGTGAATGGTGACATACACACATACACACACGTAAGCAGGGTGCAATTCACCTTCACGTGGAAAAAAAAAACCCGAGTACTATTTTGTAGCAGTTGCTGACTTCCGTGGTATAAATTACCATGGTTGATCTCAAGCTGGCAACTTGGGTCCATGACCGCAAAATTAGCCATACATCTTTTCATTCAGAGAGGGTCTATGAGTGGCAAAGTCATTAAGTCTTTGTTGATCTATAAACGTCTATCACTCACTTTTGTTTGAAGTCTGGCTGAATATAGAATTCTGGTTGAGAGAGAGGAGATAATACGTCTGGTGTGGGAGGTGGGGCGACCAAGGAAGGCTTCATGAAGGCAGGCAGGTCGTGAAGAATAAGGGGATGAAGAGACTGGGTTGGGGAAGGAGATTCTAGGCATAGGGAACAGCACAGGCACAGTCATGGAGGCAGGAAAGCAAAGGTGCTGGTGGGGAGAAAACTAGCGTCCAGAGAGCTGGATTGCAGTGTGTGAAAGGCTCAGGTGGGAAGGTGGGGATCAGATCCTCAGAGGAAAATAGGAAGGAGTTCTCTTTTTTAATCTCTAAGCACCAATCACATTGCAGGTGTTTGAGCAAAGGATTAACATAATCAGATCTGTGACTTGGGAAAATTAAACATTGGCTTGCCCACTTTGTGAACCACCAAGACGAGGGATTTTGCAAAAACTAAACAAAAACACTGCTGTGAGTAGGAACTACAGCAATGAAAGCAAGTGGGAAAATACATTGCAATGATCAAGAAAAAAGTTACAAGAAAAAAAACCCAGCTTGGCTGCACTTCAATAGAAAAGGAACTCCAAGATTCAACCCAGCTGGTGCAGGGTAGGCAGATGGAAGAGACGAACTCACAAGAGAAATCAAGGTAGTTCAGGTTGGTTGATTCACGTGTCACGCCACCACATTCTCTAGGGACGATTGCTGCAGCTCTTAGTAGTTTCAGCTTCAGAAATTTTGTTAAGTAACTTGGCATAGAGTTTTAGAGCCTTCCTCAGACAAGAGAGAAGCTAAGGATTCAAGAAGGAAAGAGCTGACCTGGAAAGCCCTTTCCTACCTCAGCAGCTTACGCCTCCTTCAAGGGCCTGCTTCAACGCCCTTACCCTGCGATGCTGGTTCAAGTCCAACTTCATCCAAAGCAGAGCCAGTGATTTCTCTCCTCAGCACTCCTGTATTCATAGCACTGCTTTTGTTAGTCATTTAAATATCTCACTCCTTGGCAAGACTGTGAGTTTCTTGAGGACACAGTCTCTGCCTTTTTCACAATTTTATCCCCAGCATCTACAAGATGCTCAGTAAATGCTTTGTGGAATTGAATTAAACTGAAAAGCTCAGACAGCTTTTAAGTAACAGAGTGAAGACTGAGACTTCATTCTTCCTAACTCCCAGTGCACTGCTCTTCCATTATGCTCCAAAATTGGAAGCATTAATTCTGACTGCAGCACTCATCTTTCTGGTGTGGCTTCTGGACTCCATTCAGTCTCTGCAAAATAGATGGTCCAGTGCCTGGCGATCCCTGCTTGTGCCCTGGCAGTCTGTTGACAGGGCTGGCCCAGCACTAAGAAGAAAAAGGGTATGCATGCGGGTGCATGTGTGTGTGTGTGTGTGTCCACGTGGGGGGTGGGGCATCTGAGTTCCAAAACTCAGAGTCTGAATCTTCCCCACTTCAATGACTTCTCCTTTAGAATCCCTTCCTTCCCACCATCTACAGTACTGAGTGTTTACACACACACACACACACACACAGAGCTTAGGCAAGCTTGACTTGCACTTTGTGACAGGGGTCCATGGTGAAGATCATTTTACACTGAAAAGAGACCAGCTGTGGGCACAAAGATAGGCACTTTTTTATTTTTGAAATGGAGTCTCGCTCTGTCACTCAGGCTGGAGTGCAGAGGCATGATCTCGGCTCACCGCAACCTCCACCTCCTGAGTTCAAGCGATTCTCCTGCCTCAGCCTCCCGAGTAGCTGGGACTACAGGCACCCACCACCATGCCCAGCTAATTTTTGTGTTTTTAGTAGAGACAGGGTTTCACCATGTTGGCCATGCTGGTCTTGAACTCCTGACCTTGTGATCCACCCGCCTCAGCCTCCCAAAGGGCTAGGATTACAGGCGTGAGCCACCGCACCTGGCCAGAAATAGGCACTTTTAAATGCTGCCTATTTGGCTCTGATTTTAAAATAGCATTTAATGATCTCAATATGTGCCCTGTCCACCCTCCATTCTCAGGCCAAACTTAGCTCTTTATTCTTCTGAGCTCTGGGTAGACAAAGGCTGTGTCTGCCTTTTGCCTTTCTAATGGGTCCCTGTCTGTCCTCTGGCTTCTAGTCAGAACGGGAGAGGCTGGGCCTCCCTGCTCTATGCTGGGAAACTCTGTCCCGTCCCACTCTTCTCTTCCCTGCCAACTGTGCTTAGCACATCCAGAACACTCTCTTCCTTCTGTCCCCTCTCAGCTGTGGGCCCTGCTGGCTGGCACTGCCCTCACTCCAGCCTCCAGCCTTGCCTGGCTGTGGTCTGACTGCCCTCCGGCACCTCCTGGCAACTCTGACACCCTGGACCTTTCAGGGCCCAAGAGCTCACTAGGCAGCCCACGAGCCTCCCTTCTCCTCTCCTGCTTCCAATCCTCTGGTCTAGAAGTTCTCAACTTGGGCTTCACGTTAGAAGTACCTTGGGAACTTTAAAAATATATCAATGTTTGGGTCCTATTTGACACCAAGAGAAGTGGAATCTCTAACACCTCTAAGGATGGGGCCCAAGCATCTTCAATTTTTTTATCTCCTTGGGTGCAGCCAGGGATGAGAACCACTAGTCTATTCTTTTGAGCAGACTTGTCTGTTGCTAACTTCAGTTCCTGCTTCTTAATGGTCCCTCCTGCAGACTCTCTTACATATTCGTTTACTCAACAAACGTCAATGAAGCACCTACCTTGTGGAAGATACCAATACCCCCCCCCCCCAAGACTCAGTATCAAGCCTGAACCCAGACACCCACAGGTATTAGTGTTTATTTCCAGATACTGCCACAGTTTTTTTCCAGATAGTTCCACAAAAAACACAAGATAATAATGTTGGTATGAGGAAGATAAAGTCTTTTACGTTTGGTGAATTATCCCCCCCAAGCAATATCCCTACGTTACAATCAAAATCAATCAAAAAATTCTTTTAGTTTTTTTTTTGTTATACAATATAGGTGGGCGATTACTCATAGTTACAAGATACTCACAGCCAGTGACATATTTCACTACTTTGTGGTTTATGCCCTACTATTTAGAATAGTACATTAATTTGGCAGCACGGTGTTTTATCACATAAACATACAAATGTCTACGCATCAAAATATACAACCATGAAATAAAAGATTAATCACTTTGACCTTAAAATTATAGCTTCTATTCATCAAAAACAAAAACAAAAGCAAAGAGCACTGTAATAAAAGAGAGAAAAGCCCAGAGCCTGAGAGATGAAATCTAAAACATAAAAAACCAAAAATATTAGTAGCCAGGACATAACACAAAATTTTTTTAAACATGAGTCAAAAGATAGCCAAAAAGAAAGCTGGGGAAATGATTTGAAAAAGAAATTTACAGGAGAGGAAATTTAAGTATGAAGAGATGCTCATCGTCATTAGTAATCGGAAGATAAAAATTTTAAATTACAATGAGATACATTCTTACATCCAACTATTTTTATCAACAGAATGGCAGAATTAAGTGTCAAACATTATCTAGCATAGTCAAGAAAGTAGCCCTACAGAAGCTGTTATACATTGTTGGTGGGCGTGTAAATTGGTTTGGCAACTTTGAGAAGCAATTTGAGCTTATCTAGTGAAGACGAAGAAGTATATACCCTACAATTCAGCCTCCTATATGGGTGTATCTCCTGCATGCCTTCTTATAGGGTGTATCAGAGGCACTTTCAAGAATATTCAGAGCAGTACTGTTTATAACAAAAATTTAGAAAAGTAAATCCATAATCTACTAATACCTATCACCAAAAGAAATGGATATATATATTATTGCTGTATAATATTCTATTGTATGGATAGTCCTTGATATATATCTATATATATAGATAGATATAAATATATATATATTTATATATATATAATTCCTCAGAATATAGATAGGGTTTCTTGATATATACATGTATCAAGGACTATCCATACAATAGAATATTATATAGCAATAAAAATGAATCAACTGGAGTTACTCATTTAAAATGTATGAATCTTACAAACATTGAGTTAAACAACAAAACAAAAAATTACAAGTTTTAGAATGATGCATACCTTAGGATACCACTTAGATAAAGTTTAAAAATACTTAAAATAATACTGAATGTACTTTAGGAATATATTATAACAGTACAAAGACATGCTGACAAACTCCCAGTTGAGGCAAGTGGTCCTGCTGGTGAAGGGGACGATGAATTCAGGGAGGGAAGTGCCGGGGCTTCAACTATAATATGAATGACCTATTTTTTTTAAGCAGTGAGTAGTGAGTACATGGGTGTTTACTGAATTATTCTTTCTATCTTATTGTATATGTAGATATTTCAAAATAAATGTAAATTAGATTTAATTTTATTGGGAAAGTCTATTTTCTATTTTGGAGTTAATAATGAAGCATTAGCCACTACATAAATATTCTACATATGCCTTTTTTTTTTTTCCAGTAAAGTCTTTATTTGGTAGAATAAGGTGCTGTATTTAAAATTCCTCAGAATATAGATAGGGTTTTTCTGAAACTTGGTAAAATAAAATTCTAGAAAATTGGGCTGGGACTCAGGGGACCCTGGTCAAGATGAGTAACTGTGCTGTGCCTCAATAAGACAAGTGGGGCTGATGAATTCCCCATGTACATCATCTCACGTAAAGGTCGCAGCAATCCCACAGGGCACCCTGGGCCCCTTTCTACAGCTAAAGAGGTTAAGCTGCAGAAAGGTTAAGCCACTTACCCAAGGGGATGAAGCTGAGATTTAAGCCCAGGCCTGCCTCACTGAGAAGGCCATGCTCTTATTTATGTATTTACTTATATCTCAGATGGCTCCAGAAAGGTTTTAAGATGGTGTACAAAGAGACTTTAAATGAGGTGAGGGTTTTTAAATGACTTATAAATAAGATGTGAAAGATCTGGCTGAGAAACAATGAGCAAGGGAAAGATGAAGCAGGTAGGGGAGGTCGGTGTGCACGATGTTTGCACAAGGCACCCGCTCCTGCTGCAGTGGGCCACCCAATGAGGTCAGGCTGCAAAGAGGGAGGCAGTACCCTCAACCTCCCCCGTGCACTAGACACAGTGATGCACTTTCCAACACTACATCTTACACTGCACCCCACCCAAGCCCTGTCCTTCCTTCCCCACCCACGGTCTCTGTTCTGTCTTAAGAAGTGCTACCACTAGACTCAGCGAGCTTTGCTGTGCCAGTGGAGGAGAGGATGCTACATCCCCCACGTGTGAGAAAAGATAAAGAGGCCATCCACTTGTTAACTCTGAAGTAGTAATGAGAAAAATAAACACAGAAGTCATGCAGATGCCATCAGATCTAAACACAGAAAACATGCCTGGCACAGTCTAATGGAGAAGCCATTTCCCCCTGACAAATACCAGATGAAAGATAAATTATTTATACAACATAGTCATGGCATCTACAGTTATGAGAAAAAACTCAGCCTGATATTGATTATGCATTAAAATGGAAAGAAAAAAAATGGTCTAGAATATAATCCACAAAATGACAAATACCCAAAGGAGGCCAGCACAAGCAAGCCTTAGAGAGATTTAACTTCAAAGGAGAAAAAAAAAAATCCAAACTGCACTCTGATGCTATGATTATGTCAAAAGTGTTTCCTTTGTACATGCAGTGCAAGAATCAAGGCATCAAGCTTTCATAATGTAGTAACTCAGCCACAGATGACTAGGCTGAGGGTGTGTAGACACAGCTCCATTCCAAGATCCCAAAGATCGTGCAGGGTCTGACTGGGAAAGCACAGGAATTTAAAGGCAATGGTCAAAACGTGACATCTCTCAACTGACTTCCTTCCTTTTATTAGAGATACCACTGATAATAGACACTACTGGATGACTTCAAGCATGTAAAATTACATTGTGTAACAGAGAACAAGCAAAGAACAGTCTAGCTCAGATTATTCAGGAGGCAATTATCCAGACTGTGGAAAAACCCAAGCACTCATTTCTGGCCCACCTCCATCCTCCTGCATGCCGTCTAATGCCTTCCCTTCCCCTGAACATTAAATGAAGATGGTAGAAAGTGGGGAGGGATGATATTCAAATCAGTCAATTTTGCTACATGGTCAGCAGTTCTGGTAAATAGATTTGATGGGCAAGGAAACAGAAACCATCTGCTAAAAATGAGTTTTAGAGATTTCCTGTGGATTTCAATTAGCCATGCTGCCTCTGTCCTCAATTTTATCATTGATAAGCTAGAACTGCCTTAGAGGACCAAGAGTGAAATGTCTTCCCTGCTTGTCTCCATGTGAATCTCCCATTAGGGACCTGTGACCCTGAAGCACCTGGATTTTTAGCCTCAGCTGGTACCCCATCAAGAATCCAACCACACTCGCTTTCCTGACTCTGGTGTGTGGACCACTCATGCTGGGATGAACCATGACCTTCAGTCACCAAGTCCAAAGATTAGATGGCCCCAGGGGTAATGAATGTTTGTTGGGTACTCATTCCCATTTAAAAACCAATCTCACTGAAATGAGTCCTATTTAAAAGTAAGTAGCCCATGCAAAGTCAGCCACAAAATGCAAATGCCCACTTTTTTGAAAAGGAATTTTACTTATTTAGCAAGAACAATCATGATTTCCAAGCAGTTAAGATAAAAAGCACCATTCACACCCTAATGACATACAACCTGAGTGAAACATTATACAATTAAATCTTCAACATTTGCAGAAGCTTAGCAAAGATGCCAGAAGCCTGAGACCGGCAAGGCTTCTCCTGGGAAGGTCCCCAAGGTCTCAGACCCAGCCCTTGGCCCCTCCCCTTTGCTAACACATATGGAAGACAAGCCCCACTGCACTTGACCCTCTGGGGCCACTATGTCTTACATCAAAAGCCAGTGAGACAACACCCACAACCATACTTCTTCCTTGTATTATTTTTTAAGATTTAGAGAGGTAAGCACAGAAGCAGCATTGAAAGGAAGCAGCCTGCTTACGGGCAGGTGACTGAGCTGAAGATGGGCTCCCATGGTCATCCCCCCTGGCTTCTCCCCCAAACCCTAGAGAGTATGAAAGGGGTACAGTTCTGTGTCCATTGGTGGAAGGGAAAACAGAAAATGCCGAAAGCACAGCAAAGGGTTAAGTAAGTCCCAGAAGACCATTTTGTGTTTAATGAAAGTATGTTTCTTTTAAAATATGGTTTGAACTCACAGGCTATCTTGGATCCACTGATATCTTCCTCTTCTCTTGGCTAGAGAACAGGCTGAGTAACGTACTCTTGTCTGAGAGGAATGAGAGCAAGGGGCTCCCTTGTATTCTTGCTCTAAAGCTCTAAAGCTCTAAAGCTCTGCCCACTTGTGAGCCCCAGGTTCTCACCTTTAGTGCTCAAGGCAATAAAATGCCTACACTGCAGAACACTGGCCAGGCTTCTCTGATCACCGTCTAGCATCAGCGAACGTGGTTTCATGTCTCCTTAACCAGGCCCTGGGAGCAATCCTGGTCTACTCCACTGCATACATGGGAGCCCTGATCTTAGGAGACTGCCTCACAAGCTTTTCACTTACAACTCTCATGTTCCCAATCTCGCCGCAATTCTGTAAGCAACAATGCAGATTCATGGGCTCCACTCTCCTGGAACCCTGTTTAAAATTATGACTATTTCTGATGGACCTTGGGGCCTTTGTGTAAGAGAGACAATGCTTTAGAAATGGTGATGGTGCAGAGATGGGGCCGGGAGACATACAGTGCTACAAGTGCATCCTAGCGGAGCAGCAATTCTTATGTCAAGATGAAACAAGTTTAGCAATTTCGCTACAAAATCCCTCAAAATATTTATGTTTATCTTAGTTGAGAAGATAGGATTAGAGTATAATGTAAAGTTTACATATACTTTTAAGCTAAAGAATAAAATTTCAGGAAAATCTAGTGCTTGCAGCAGATCACTTTACCTGGCTGACATTAATTGTCAGAAGGTTCCTCAAGAAGGGTTCATGGGAAATTCATTCCCTGAGGTCTGGCATGTTTGCATGGTTTGTCTGTGGTTCTTACATTTGAGGGTCCAGTTTGGCTGAATACAGAATAATTGGCTCAAATTTTTCTTTTCTAGAGTATCTTTAACGTATTTTCCCCAGTATCTCCTGACTTAAAGCATTGCTCTCAGGGTCTGATGCCAATCTGATTTCTTTTCCTTATAAATGACTTGGTCTTTTTGCCTAGATGCCCCAAAAAACTTTTTTTTCTTTATAGTGCAATTATGTTACTAGAATATGCATCGATGCCATCCTTTTGGATTGATTTTTCCAGTAAACAATGGGATTTGGTTTTTGTTTTCAGAGACTCCTATTATATAAAGGAGTTATAAAACTATACGTCATATATATATATATATATATATATATGGACCTAGATAGATATAATATATATTTATATATATATATATATATATCAGATATACATATTATATAATGAATCATCATATATTTGTGGATCTCCTTTGCCTGTCTTGCATTTTGCCACTTCTTCTCAAATATTTTCTTATCTTCTTTGTTATTTCTGTGTTTTTCTTCTTCCTTTCTAATTTTTATACAGTGCTTTCTACAGTGTTTATTCACTCTTATATTTTTTCCAGTTCAACCTTCCTTTCTTATATTTTTTTGCTTCTATTTCTATTTCTTTTCTGAGTAACCAATTCTCTTTCATATCTTTCTGTTGTCTAACTATGTAACCTGTGTTTTTCTCATTTGCATTCATCCTGTTCTTTCATAACTTTTAATCATTTAAAAATTTCTTTTAGCTCATTTGAAATATTAGGTTGCAGTTTTTCCTCTGCTTTGTGGGCATATTTTTCTCATTAGTCCTTACTGTTTGCCAACTGGAGCCTGGGAAGCCTCCCCCACCTTAAGTGACTATGCTCACATCGATAACAAGCCCTCCATGCAGGGGGAACTGCCCCCTTCTCAGGATGAGTGTTGAGAGAAGTAACTGGGTCCCCAGCGCTGGGATCCCGGGAAGCCTGTCTGTCCGCCAGCTGCTTCCTTCTGCAGGCTTCCTTGTTACTGTCAGTGGCTTAGCCCCAACTGCTCATATTTTTGAGTTTATACACATACTCTAATCCTTAGTTTTATGAAAGATGCTGCTTGTGGACTGTGTGCTCTATCAATTTACATTATTGCTCTGTCTGTTTCATGAGATGATATAAGGGGCTTAAAATTATACCACAGAGCAGGATCCATGAAAGAAAAAAATAGTAAATTGGATTTTATTAAAATTAAAAACTTCTGCTTTCAAAATATGCTGCGGGAAGAATGAAAACACAAACCACAGATGAGGAGAGAATACTTTCAAACATGTATGTGATAAAGGACTTATATCCAAAATATACAAAGAACACTGAAAACTCAACATTAAGAAAACAAACACCCAATTATCAAATGGACAAAAGATCTGAACAGACACCTCACCAAAGAAAATGCTCACCATTATTTGTCACTAGGGAATTACTAATTAAAACACACTTAGTAGAAGGGCTAAAATCTAAAAAACTGACAATGTTTACTGCCGGCAAGGATGCAGACTAAAACTCATTCACCACAACAAAAACAAAACACTTAGGAATAGATTCTTTCATTCAAACATTTCTTCAACAAATGTTTACTGAGCAACGCTCTGACCCAGTCACTGGGGGGAAACTGTTCACTGCTATACAAGCTAATAAATGGCTAGACTTGGATTTGAACTGAGGCTCTCTGACTGCAGAAGCTGTGCCTTAACACATCATATCACACACTCAGACTATCTGAGTGTCAGAAAATATGACTGAAATAAGTGGAATGAGATGCTGTTTCCTGGGTGGAAAACCACTACTAAAAAAATGCTAAGTCTCTCTTAAATTAACCTATATACTAATTGCTATAAATACCGTGGCACAACTTTTTAAATTTGTGAAATGATTCTCAAATCCATAGAAAGGAATAAATTCCAGCCACTAGCTAATAAAATTGTGAAGTTATAAGTATTACAAAATTATAACTGCTCTACCAGTTGTGACAAAAATACTTCAAAGATACAAGTATCAAAACAGTATGCTTCCAGCAGAGAGATCAATGAAAGAGAAAATATAGAACTGACCCAATTTTTACACATATCTATATCTATATATATAAGTTATATACGTGATTTATCACATAAAAATATTTTATATCAGTGAGGAAGAAATGGATAATTCAATAATAATGTTGAGATAACTAGTTAACTACATGGAGAAAAATTAAATAAGCTCTATGCATCATGACATATACCCAAATTACTTCCAGATATGTGAAAATTTTAAATGGGAAAAAAAAAACTCATGCGAATACTAAAAAACAATTTAAGTGAATACTTCCAGCATTGAAGGGCCCAGAAGGCTTTTGTTAAAAATATCATCAAAGACATAAGCTCAGAAAAGATTGTTAGGTTTTTACTAAGAAAAACATATTAAAAAGCATAATAAATATTTAAATATAAAACTGAGAAAAAATATTAGTAATATATGATAGTAAAGGGACTGGCATCCTTATTAGAGTGTTTTGAATCTCTCCTAAGACAATAATAAAATAGGCAAACATCCCAAATAAAAAGGGTCAAGAAAAGGACAAGCAATGTTCAAAACAAATACACAAATAGGCTGTAAAATCATGCAGCAATGCTCAGCCTCTCTGGCAATCCAAAAATGCAAATCAAAATAACCAGATTCCACTTTTGACTCATCAAATTCCGAAGATTTTACAGTGACTCTCACAGTGATGATGAGGGTCTGGGGCCATGAGTATTTTCATACCCTGCTAGAGGGAGAAGAACACTGTCTGAATGACTCTGGATCCCTTAACACACAACACATGCCTTCCTAAGCCTTGGAAATTAATGAAAAAGTTAGAACTTTAAAATGTGTTTGAGAGTCTTTCAATTGCTGTCCCCTTTCCACTGTTTATATGCCTGCCATGATATTTACCACACAATAATTTTATCACCATAACCACAAACTGTTGGGGGCAGGAGGAAGGTAGGAGACAGATGCCAACTCCATCCAACCACAGTCAGAGAACCAGTAAGTGATCAGCTGTGACAAGATGCATCCCAGCACCGAACACTCAAATCCATCTGCACAACCAACACTCACAGATATTTGGTGAGTGGGTGTTTAATTTAATACATCATTAAAAAGCTAAAGAAGCTCTTAGTAAATGGAAGATTACTTTGCTCTTCAGCACAAAACGCAGGCTGCTGGAGAACTAAAGCTGCCAGTGTTGCTATGTGGTAAATGGTTTTTAATATAAGACTAGATTGGAATTCATTTTCCACATGTGGAACTAGGGGTAATAATACCCCTTGGAGAGGGCAGATGCCAAATATGTATTACTCACGGATATATCTTGGTACAGCAGGCAGTTGATAAGTGATAGATATTATGATGATAACCTCTCATTCATTCTTTTGGAAAATCCTTACTAAGCCCCACAGTGATAAGGAAATGAAATAGGTACCTTAATTTGTTATCTAACTTAATAAGGTGGGTCATCACAGTATAAGCTCTTTAGCTTGAAACAAAATATAGCCCAGAACACTTGACTTGCTTACATGAAAACACAAATGTCAACTTCTAGATTATCTAACTTTACCCACCCTCTTTCCACAAGATCACAGGAAATAAAAAATTGCTTTAAGTCCTCATTCATATTACAAAATGCTCTTCCAGACACTGGCCCCTTAGTAGAGGATAGTTTTCCAAAAATTTGAGAATTGCAAGGCTCCCAAGGGGGTATCTCGTCCCATCCTTTCATTTTACATATTGCCAAATAAGGCCTAATTGTATGTTGTGAGAGATGGGAAAGTTCTTCTTTGAAGTATATATCTTAGACTACATTTTAAGGAATTACAATCTCTTGCTCTATGGCCATTATCTGCTATGAGCATAAACATATAGCCATGTATATATATTCTCTAAGTCAGCTACGTCTTAAATCAGCTACCTTGACTTGCTCCGGCATGTCTGAACAGAACTGGGCAAGCTCCAAACCCTGGTGCATGCCATTCCTTCTTTGGAAACCCTCCTGACCTTCTCCCGACTAGCTTCCTCTTTTTCCTTGTCTTCTTTCTCGTCTTCTTTCCCCCTTATCTATTCAGGAAATTTCCAAGTTTTTAGCCAATCAGGTTAAGCATAGAATGTGAGGTCCTGTGCCGGCCAAAGGAAATTGGACATAGCAGTAGGGTGATGGCATCAGGTTATGAAAGTTATAAATGTCCCTGTCTCCTTCGTTCAGGTGTGCTCTTATAGCAAGACTGCTGGCGAGTTGCACCCTTCCTGCAGGAAGTAAACTAGCTTTGGTGAGTGATCCATTGTCTCGGTGTGGATTCTTCCCAACGTTATAAACCTGCTTCCAACATATGTGATGTGTCCAAGGTCACACATAAGTGAGAGGTCACAATGGGATAAAATTGAGGTCTCCAGGCTGCCAGGCCAGTGACCCTTCCATCCTGCCCCATTCTTTCCTCCTGGTAACCACCGAAATGCTTTCTCTTCGAAAACAGAAGCACAGAATATCATATTTTCAGACGTTACAGACAGGATGTGGGAATTGATTTACCTTTGGTCAGCTTTATTCCCAGTATCTAACTCATGATTCTGCTTAAAATTTAAGGTCAGAACCTGTAAATATATACCACGTGCAATGTTGTATATATGGAACAACAGATAAACCACAGAAGCTAAAAGCCTTTACTAGCAATTCTAGAAGAGATTATGAATTACCTTTAAGGGAAGTGCTGGTCATGAGTTTAAAAATCTCCTCAAATGCCTAATTTTATCATTTCCCTCTTCACCTTACTTTTCAAAACCTTTTGAAGACTCTGATATAATATACCCAGGCATAAAAGAGGACAAACTAATTATCCAGTCCTGAACCCACTCCACTAGAGCACATGTCTCTCAGTGTGGATGTGTCTATTAGCCATAGGCAAGATGTCAGTGGCAATGTAAAAATCCAGAGATAAAAAAGAGAAGTGAAGAAAGAGGGGAAAAAGAAGGTAAGCGGTGACACTCATATGTGGTTGTGGCTCCATAAGTCAAGGACAGTTTTCTACAAACGGGAAGAATCTCTTGGACCGCTGAGATGTCTTACTAAAGCTGGGATGTAGGTCTGGGTACTTGAGTAACAATAAAAAAACGAAAGGGGCCAGCAAGATGTAACAGGAAGAAAACGAGGAGCATAGACCTAGATTTTGCCCCAACTCATACATTGTCTCGCTGTGTGGTCATGGACAAATCACATCATCTCTATGGATATCAGTTTTGTAAAGCAAGAGTTAAATACAGTGATTATGAAACTTATCTGCAGAAATACCCGAACAACAGAGAATGGTGAAGGCTGGGCATGCAGGCTGCTGTAAGTCTCAGATTTTTCTAGTCTTGTTTCTCCTATTTAAATATATGTCATGGGGATTCTACTTTCAGGGTCTGTATGACCCTGGACAATTTATTTATTCTCTCTGAACCTTAGTTTTCTTGGGCCAACTCTCCTATAAGAATAACTAGAGAAATTGGACAGAATTTTTAAAAATCTATCTGGAAGCATCAGATAGATACCAGTGCAGTGAGACTCTGTCAGACCAAGATCTGGGAGAGAAAGTAAAGGGAGAAGGAAAATGTGGCTTTTGGTTTCCATATTCTGTTAAGGCCATTGACAATTCTGGAAGCAGCAGCTGAGAAACTGAGCAGAGCGTTCATCCACCACACAGAGATAGAAGGACAAAACTGGAGCTCAGGGCCCATCAGGAAGTGAGGGCCTTGGAAAACATGTTAGATTTTCAGTAGGGACCTCAGTGAGCCAGCTGCAACCTAGGAACAGGATTGACCTGGAAATAGGCCAGCCTTCACATGGGATGAAACGCTTCTTTGACTCATCTCAGTCACTGAGTTATCATTACCTGTCCCTTGCTCAGCTGCCAACTAGAAGCAAAACTAAATTCAGTCTGGGGGAATATGCCATCATTTAGAGTATCAAATTATCTCTAAATTTAAAATCCAATGCTCAGAAAAAATAACCATTTATATGGAAGAAAAGGTTGACCAATAGCCAAGAGAAAAAAAAAAACTAAACAGACATGTGGAAGATCCAGACAGTGGGGTTATATATACAGACTTGAAAATATGTTCAAATAATTAAAAGACAAGATACAAAATTCTGGCAAAGAACTAGGAAACATTTTTAAAATCAAGTGGAAATTTTAGTAATAAAAACTACCATTGTTAAAATTAGGTCCCAGATGGGTGGGTTTATAGGGATATTAGGCACGGTGAATAGAGAATTAGGGGAACTGGAATTTACATCACAAAAAAAAAAAAAGATCCGGAATAAGGCACAGCGAGACAAAAGGATGGCAAATATAAGAGTGTAAGAGACATCCAGGACATAGAGAAAAGGCGTCACATACATGTAATTTCACTCTCAATAGGATTAGACAGAAAGAACGGTCAGAAACAATATTTGAGGAGAAAATGGTGGAGAATATTCCAGTATTGAAGAAACAAATCAAGCTGCGAAGTGACGTAGAACTGTGGGCCCTAAAGAGGAAAAAAATACAAAGAAGTGCATTAAAGAACTGGTAAAAGCAAAACACGGGTGAAAAACGTTTAAAAATAGCCAAGGAAAAACAGAAATAACCAGAGGTGGGACACAATGAAATGATATCTTCAAAATGCTGAAATAAAATACATGCCAACTGGTAACTCTACAGTTAGTAAAAATATCAATAATAATAATAAAGTAAGAATGTCCAGACAAACAAAAACAGAGAATTTGTCACTAGAACTCTTGCACCAATAATAATAATAATAATAAAGGGTGGTCTTTAGAAAGAAGGCAAATGATCTCAGATGGAAGCCCACAGATGGAAAAAATAATGTCATTTAGAAAAAGTAAATTTTTGTGTAAATCTAAATGAATCTGGAGTATAGAAAATGACAATAATTTCTTCTGGGATTTAAAAACACATAGAATTAAAATGCACTACAACAAGAGCACAGAATAAGGGGGGAAATAACTGGAATTTAAGTATTCTACGTTCCTTCTACTGTGTTAAAGAAGGGTAGGGATATTAATATTAGGTTAACAAGGTAAAAGTAAATTTGTGATTTCTACTAATTACAAAAAGGGTATAAACAGGAAGTTAACTAACAAGCTAAAAGAGGAAGAAATGGAAAATATTTAAATGGATAGAAACCAAGATAAGAAAAAAATATTGAATAGAATAGGTGGGGATAATATAAAGTAAATAGTAAGATAGCAGCATTAAATGCGAATACATGACTAATTATATTTAATGTCAATGAACTAGTTTCCTCTTCCAGTAAGAACTCATAAATTCCTAAACCACCAACCCTCTCACTGACGACAACACTACACTTTAACAAAACACACAAAAATGACAACCTCAGGGCTCTGGAGAGTGAACAAAAGCAGGTGGATTTGGAGAAAGATCCAGAAAAAGAATCTAGCATCTGTTGAGTTACCCAGTTTTTCAATTTTGCCGTGAGGACAGGCCACAGTCATACCACGGCATGGGATGGTGAAACTCTGATGGAGAACTCACCGTCAGTCTTGCCTGAGGAACCAGAAGGTAGAGCCCGGAGCAACCAGAGTTACTAGAGAATGAGGAGGGAATCCCCGAAAGCAGGGAACCTAAATTTTGTGTACAAACACTGCTCACATCTCTGGCTGACCCTAGAACTGCTCATGCACAGGGAAGGTTTTCAGGAGCCCAACAAAAAATTTAAAAATCTC
The DNA here is from genome assembly GCA_036589455.1 of Ateles fusciceps. NCBI lineage: Eukaryota > Metazoa > Chordata > Mammalia > Primates > Atelidae > Ateles > Ateles fusciceps. The sequence continues at coordinate 3,828,991 of JAZHEH010000952.1, read as the reverse complement.
TGAACTGAGATTTGAGCTGCCACCAACCTCAGGTCACATAATGTTTACTGTGTGAGTCTAATGAAGCTAATTGCCTGCTAAAATGAAACAATAAAAAGCCTCCACAGTATATCATTCACAATGTCCATGATACAATCCCCAATCACATAAGAAACACAATGGCAACCCTGAGACGACCCAGATGTTGGAATTCCCAGATGAAGACTTTAATATCACTATTATGATTGAGCTCAGTGTGGTTAAAAAAGAAAATGCCAAGCTTTTTGATGTGTTGTTAGATTCAGTAACAAACCTGCATGACCTGCACACGTACCCCAGAACTTAAAGTATAATTTAAAAAACAAAAAAATTAAAAATAAATAAATGTTTGAGATGGCTGACATGCTAATTACCCTTATCTGATCACTATACATTGTACATATCAAAATATGTTTTCCATGAATATGTAAAATTATTTAATAAAAAATAAAATATTGAAAAATTTTTAAAAATCTTGTTTTAACCAAAAAAAAGAAAAAGAAAACTCATGGCTGGGCATGGTGGCTCATGCCTGTAATCCCAGCACTTTGGGAGTCCAAGGCAGGCAGATCACGAGGTCAGGAGTTCAAGACCAGCCTGACCAACATGGTGAAATCCCGTCTCTACTAAAAATATGAAAATTAGCCAGGCATGGTGATACACACCTGTAATCCTAGCTACTCAGGAGGCCGAGGCAATAGAACTGCTTGAACCTGGGAGGCAGAGGTTGCAGTGAGCTGAGATGCTGAGATCGCGCCGCTGCACGCCAGCCTGGGTGACAGAGCAAGACTTCGTCTCAAAAAAAAAAAAGTAAACTCATAACAAATGAAAGGAGAAGAACTCTCAGCCAAAAATAGAAAACATAAGAACAAATGAGAATTTTACAACTGAAAAAATACAATATTGGACATAAATATTCACTGTATGGGATTAATAACAGACCAGAAATGAGGGAGGAAAAAGTCTGTGAACATGAATATATAATACAAATTTTCCAATCTGAAGAAGAGAGAAAGAGATTGAAAAAAATAAACAGAGACCTAGGGATCTGTGGGCAATATCAAAAGGCCTAACATGTTAGCAATTGAAGTCCCAGGTGGAGAGAAGCAAAAGAAGAGGAGATAAAAGTATTTGGGAAAAAAATAGATGGGAAATTTTCCAAATTTGCTGAATGACGCATATTTACAGATTCAAGGAGTCAACAAATAACAAACAGGAAAAATACAAAGAAAATTATGTTTAGGCACATTATAATTAATCTGCTGAAGCCAAAGACAAAAGCAGCCCGAGGAAAACCACACAATACACACAGTGGGACAATGATTCAAATGCCTGCTAAATTTTCATGAGAAATGATGGAAACAGAATACAGAGGAACAACAGCTTTCAAGTTAAGACATTTCTGGACAAAGTAAAACTAAGGACAGTTCATTGCCCACACATCTTCCATTATAAGAAATGTGACAATAATTATTTCAGATTAAAGGAAATGGTACCAGAAGGAAACATGACTGTTAAGAAATGAATAAAGAGCACATACATGATAATATAAAAGGTTATTTTATCTGGGTTAACAAAGAAGAATAATTGTAAAGAGTAAAACAAGGCCTCTAAAAGATAATATAGTCATCTGGCTTCATGACTTTGGGGTAGGAAAAAATTTCTTGGACTACATTAAATTTCTGTTCATCAAAAGACATAATTCATTTACTATCCAAACTGGGACACTTCTGAAAATGAAAGGGAGGAAAATTATTACTTTGGAAGTCTAGGCATAAGCTAAGACAGTGAGGCACAAACTGGAAATATGGTGCCACTCACTATCTATCTTAGGTAAGTACCCAATAGAAATGTGCCCAGTGAGCATCAAAAGATATGTACGAGAATGTTTACAGCAGCATTATTCCTGATAGCTCCAAATGGAAACATCTCAAAGGTCCATTAACATCGAATTGTGATGTAATCACATAATGGAAGACTATATGGCAATGAAAATGTATTAGATACTGCAACACCCAACAAGAGAGATTATTTCTGAAATGTATCATTAAGCAAAAGAAGCCAGGCATAAAATAGTACATGCTATATTATTTCATTTTACTTAAGGTTCAAAAACAGGCAACATTACCCTATGGTTTTACAAGTCAAAATAGAAAGTGAGGGAGTTATGATTGAGAGCAGGAACAGGAGAGGCTTCTGAGCTACTGGTTCTGTTAGTTAACTTATGTGATAGTTATGAATGTGTTCCTTTGTGATAATTCATCAGTTAGTATACTTATGACTTCTAAACTTTTGTTTGCATATAATTCTTCAATTTAAAAGTTTATAAAAAGAAATCTAACCTAAATATAATATACAAAACTATAAAACTCATAGAAGATAGCATAGGGAAAATCTAAATGATCTTGACTTTGGCAATGACTTTTTAGGTATGACACCAAAGGCATGACCATGAAAGAAATAATTGATAAGTTAGACTTAATTTAAAGTTAAAAATTTCTGCTCTGCAAAAGATGCTGTCCAGAGAATGAGAAGACATCACAGACAGGAAGAAAATATCTGCAAAATATATATTGATAAAGGACTGTTACCCAAAATTCACAAAGAACTCTTAAAACTCAACAACAAGGAAGTGAATAACCTAATTAATAAAGGGGTAAAAGATCTGAACAGACACTTCACCAAAGAAGATACACGGATGCCAAATAAACATATGAAAAGATGCTCCACAACATATCACTAGGGAAATGCAAATTAAAGCAACAATGAAACAGCACTACACTCCTATGATAAGGGAAAAATTGCAAACACTGACACCACTAAATGATGGCAAGGATGTGGAGCAATGGGAACTCTAATTCATTGTCAGTGGAAATGTAAAATGGTAGAGTCACTCTGGAAGACTTGGTTTCCTACAAAACTAAATATACTCTTATCATATAATCCAGCAATTGCACTCCTTGATATTTACTCAGATTTCAGATGAACTGAAAATTTATGTCCACACAAACCCTGCACACAGATGTTTACAGCAGCTTTATTCATAATTGCCCAAACTTGAAGAAAGTAAGTTGCCCTTCAGTAGGTGACTGGATAAGTAAACTGTGGTACGTTCGAATGATAGAATACTATTCAGCTCTAAAAAGAAATAGTCTGTCAACCCATGAAGAGACATGGAGGAACCTTAAATACATATTACTAAGTGAAAGGGGTCGAGTCAATCAGAAAAGGCCACATACAGTGTGATTCCAACCATATAACTTTCTGGAAAAGGCAAAACTGTGGAGACATTAAAAAGATCAGTGGTTTCCAGGAATTAGGGGTAAGTGGGGGGGATGAATAGGTGGTGCACAGAGGATTTTTATGGCAGTGAAACTTTTCTGGATGATACTACAGTGGCGTATACCTGTCACTATACATTTGTCAAGCCCCCCCAGAATGTACACCATCAAGAGTGAACCCTAAAGTAAACTATGGACTTTGGATAATTACAATGTTGTCAATGTTGGCTCATCAATTGTAACAAATGTTCCACTCTGGGGATGGGGGATGTTGATAGTGGAAGAGGCTGTGCATATGGCTGCAGAGGTTGGGGGTTTGGGGTGAGGTTGGGAATATACGGGAACTCTACTTTCTGCAAAATTCTACTGTGAATCTAAAACTGCTGTAAAATAATGTAAAGTCTGTTTTCTAAAAAAGGAAATCATTTCAGTGCTTAGTTACATAATGTAAAAGATGTAAAGCTATTTGTATCCTCATCAATAATATATCCATACTTTTATTATTAAGACATGTATATTACAGGGAAATAAGATTGCTACTCTGGGAGAATGTTCCTGGCTTCAGGCCCAGGTTGGACAGGTCTGGGCCAGGCACCTCCCAGCAAAGGGAGTCCCAGGGAGCGCTCCCCAAGGTCAGTGCAGGGCTTAGGTTCTAATTCTCGTAACATCCTTCTGCTTGACGTTTTATGCTTCCACAAATGGGGATCCAGAGCAGCTTATCCAGGACAACTTCAGAGGCAGCACAGCTCCACCAGCCATGTCTGACTGTTGCCTCAGGCTACCACAGAGAGTTCTAGATTTCACACTTTCCCGAGTCTACTGGACATTGCTCCACCAGGGCTCAAAATTCACTGTCGGAGAAGATGACTCACGGCCTAATAGTCTTTCCCCCCCACCTCCAGCTGCTGCAGGAGCCCAGCTGCTGCTGGCACTGCCTCCAAGCAGCAGACAGGTGGCTCTAGAGGGTACCAGGGCAGCCAGAAGGAAGGGAAGGCCTCCCCCACAGCACAAGGGTGTGAGTACACCCTCCAGGGCTCTCACGTCTGACTCCCAGCCAGGAATGTTTAATGACATATCATGACAGCATCAGCAAACAAATCCAAACTCAGCCAGCATCTGCTGACTGCCAACTCCCTGCCTGTCCAAGGGGCAGTGCAGTGTGGGGGCTGAGAGCCAGATTGCCTGGAAACTCAGGGTTATTCACACAGTCTGCTACTTGGATTTCTGAGCTGCACGTGTCCTGCTGGGAGAGAGCTGAAGAGAGCTCATCCTGGCTGTCCCCTCTTGGGAAGGTGCATCCTGCAGGCTATCTGGGAAAGAAAGAAGCTGAAATCACAGGGTCAGGCTGGAGGACTGGGCCTGCCATGTTGCTGGTCCCCTGGGGGCAAGAGACGTGCTTAAAACCCAAATCACCGGGTCTGGCTCTGTCCACGGGTTAGTTAAGGGGTAAAGACTCTGGCTCTGAAGTCAGGCTGAACAGGATTGCATGTGGCTTCCCCAAGTCACAGATCCTCTTGGGTTGCTGTGAGTGTTCAATGGGATAGTATATAAAGTCCTTAGCAGAGAATCTGAAACACACATTACTCACTAAGTAACAGCTGCCACCAGCACCCCCAGACTCTGAAAACCTCAGATCGCCCCCACAAATTATCCCATATACTGAGTAGTCCAGTTGGGGGTGGGATAGGGGTCGGGGTAGTGCAAAATAAAAGCAAAATTGACAGGGGGTGAAGTGATACAGACACAAATTCCCAAACATCGTGGTGGTAGGCTGAATAATACCCTCCAAAGAGATCCAGGTCTTAATCCCTGGAACTTATGAATGCCATCTTACAGGTCAAAAAGGATTTTGCAGGTGTGATTGTGTTAAGAATCTTAAGGTGGAAAGATGATTTTGGATTACTGGGGTTGGGGCCTACATGTATTCAAAAGTGTTCTCCTAAGAGGGAGGCGCATGGAACTTTGGCAACAGAAAAAGGAAACGGCAATTTGACAATGGAGGCAGAGACTGGGATAAGGTGGCCGTAGGCTACAGAATGCTGGCAGCCACCAGAAGCTGGGGAAAACGCAAGAGTGAATTCTGCCCTAGAGCCTCCAGAAGGAGTCAGTCCTGCCAACACCTTGGTTTTACCCTGTAAGATTCATTGTGAATTTCTGGCCTCCCGAACTGCGAGAGAATAACGTTTTGTTGTTTCGAGCCATTACATTTGTGGCAATTGGTTGCAGCAACAAGAGGAAACTGAGACGCTGGATTAGAATCCTGGCCAATGGCTAGGCATCCAGATAGCAGAATCTAGGCTGGAAGCAGGAGGGATGCTGGAAGACTCTAAGTGCCACAGCCACTAAACCAGGTAGGTTCTGGACTGGGCTCCAGCACCAGCCAAAACCAGAATGAAACTGGAGCTGAGGTAGAGGCCAAGTCAAAGGGCAGTGGTGTCATGAAGGGCGGCAGGGAACTGGCACTTCCACAGGCACTGTGGCCTGGGGCTTGCCCACACATTCCGCATAGCAAGTTTACGTAGCAAGTGCACCTCCAGCTCCTCGGAAGGTGGACCTGCATTCACATATGAAGTGCCCACCTCAGTCAGGGTGGGCTCTGGGCCGGGCACTCCATGCACTGGTGCTGGTCTGTGAACTGTTGCCCAACAGTAAAGAGATTAGGAAAAAATTGACAGTAAATGCTTAGGAACCTGTAGCAATTTGGCATTGCCATATTTTTGCAAATGTTATTTTCTTGCTGTTGAATCTTCTAATAAAATATTATGCTTACATTTTGAATGCCTTTTTTTAAAGCTACTTTCCAGAAATATGTTTTCATTGTATTTTTGAAGGGCCTTGGTCCACAATAAATTGGAAATTTAAAACACACATACACACACGCCCTCCTGCAGGTGGACAGGGAGGAGACAGCAGCAGTGGCACAGGTGTGGTGTGACAGTCCTTCCCGTGGAGGGCTTGCGCATGACTGCCTGAAGACAGAGAAGGGCTAGACACAACGCGCAGGCTCCATGAGCTCTTCAGTGTCCTGGTTGATACCCGATCCCCTGCACTCTCACAGCCTTGGGAATGGTCCTATCTGTCAGAAGACAAAGAGGCCAGGTATAGCTCTCAAGTGCATGCCTTTCCTCATGACTACTTTCCTGCTTAATGAGGCATATTCCACTTTATTTGCACGTGCTTGATGCACACCAACCCAGAGCTGGGGTGTATGCTGCACACAGGAGAAAGCTGGCCCAGGTGGGAGACACTGCTACCTATAATCCAGAAGTAGGAAAAGGCATGCAATGAAAAGAAGAAGACTATCCAGGCTGGACTACCTATGTTGCTCAAGTGCAGCATAGGACAAGGATGCTCTGCCTCCCTTGCTTCATTTGTGACCCTGGACAACCCCATGAGACTGAGATTGTCACTCTCACTTCACAGAAAACTCAAAGTTTGTTCAGAGAGGCATGGAGGTAGTACAGGTGGTCCAGGAGGTAATTCGAGTACAGGCTTTGGAAGTAAGACCTGTATTCAGATCCTGCCTTTGTCACTAACTAGCTGGATAACCTTGGAGTTATTCAACCTCTCTGGGCCTCAGTCTGCATATTTGTAAAATGTGGATACTAATACCTGCACCATAGGGTTCTTGTGATAATTAAAAGCAGCAACATGAAAACACTTGACACACAGCATAAAGCCTGAAGTCCTCAATAAGTACGGGCTTTAAAAAAAAAGATCGTTGAGGGGCAGGAGAGCCACAGCTAAAGGGTGAAGGAACCAGTGCTTTCTGGCCCTAAGAACAGTGCTCTTTCCAATGCTCACGGCATCACCACACAGATTACAGCTGGAATACAGCAGCATTATAGACTCCAGTGGGACAAAAAGGATATACCATCCAGAACAACAAGAAGGCAAGATACAGCATAAAATAAAAGTAATTGACCTGGGAATAGCAACTCTTGTTTAAGTCATGCCCACATTTTGTAAATGTAATACAAAACTATCCTGTTCACAATACAAATCATCAAAGAATTGGAAACTTGAAACTAAGCAAGTTTAATTTTTAGGTGGTAGCCCCACTAAATCTAAATTCCGTTTCCTTAGTTTTATTGTCTATACACACTCATTAGAACTCCACATAATCACCAGTATTTTGTGAAATGTGATATAAAGATATAATTGTGGATGAAACAAAACAGTTTAAGAAAATCACTTCAGTGATTTCATAAGGTGGCGTATGTGCACTTTGTGTCAGTAGTGTATAGTAATTAAAGCACTAAATCAAGCACTGTAACAACAGGAAGTAACATAAGTCTCAAAGTTTTCCCACTGTATATTTCATACCCTGAATGAACTAGTTTGAAATAGCAACTTAAACTAGTATTTGTCAAGCAACTTAAACGAGTATTTGTCAAGAAAAAGATAAAAGTGTTAAAACTTATTTTTTCTGTTATTAATGCTAACACTATTTTCAGTGTTAGCATTAATATGCAAAACCAGCCACTCAAAAACTTGAAAAAAAGTATCTCTTTTAAAAAATAACATGGAGTCTTGCTCTAAATCTCAAGTAGAATTCTTCAAAGACACTTGGCTCTATGATTTTCATCTCACGTAGAACACAGTGGTTGGAAAACTAAAGTGGATAGTCCTGAGCAAGGCTATCAGTAAGGGCTAAGGGATCTGTAATGACAACTTATTAAGACATCCCCAGTCCCTTTAGCCAGATGTCAGATTCCTACCTACCAGAACCTAACAGAAGCGTGGACTTGCAAGACAATGGCTCTAGACTACTGAACCCAGGAGACACTTGTCTGTAGAAGAGGTGGAGGTAAACTGAACCTTAACTCAGCTGGCTGTGATTACAATAAGGACAAAATGAGAATTACAAAGACCCAGTGGTGGTCCCAGGAAATGGCAGCTGAGTGTGGTAGGCAAAGACAAAGACATAAGAGCATTTGGCGCCCAGGAAAACAGCTTTGATTAGCTCAACAGCCTCCAAACCAACCCCTTCCAAACTTGGATAAAGTGAAGGTTCACTAGACTGGCCCTGACTCTGTGAAAGACAGGCATACATTCTACGTGTATCTTATGCATAGTTTATTTTGCAAATGAGGGAATTGTGAAATGTATTTCCAGAGTGATTAAAATAATCATTCTTCAAAGTATTAGTGGTTAATGGAGTAAGTCTCACCTACGTGAAAAATTTGCACACTGGGAAGTCTTTAGTGTCTAACTGTGATGAATAAAAGAGCCAGGAGAGAGCTGTGATGTGAGGGGGAAACTACACTGATAAAATCTGAGCATCTCTGATCTTCCATTTCCTGTAAAACGAACAAAGAGAAAGAAGAGAAATGGCAGGTAAAATGCAAGATATAATAAAAACTGGAACAAAAACAGGACACAGATTTCAAAAATATAGCTACTTAAAAGGAAGCCTACATTTTTGATATGAAGGAGAGAATATATGTTTTTCATGTCAAAGGAACAAATCCAGAAGTAAAATCCCCATCAAATAAGCCTATGATATTTTGCAGTTTGATGTTGCCACTGTCAGAAGATGCCTTCTGAAGACAGTTAAAAGGGAAACACCAAAATAATAAGCACAAACACAGAACCCAGAAAGAGATTCCTATGTGGAAGATGACTGAAATTTCGCATTCCGACAACCCCAGTCATGGATAATAGGTGTTTCCTAAAATCCTTTGCTAAAGGTCATCTGAGCACGAACATATTACATTAATATAAATCTCATCTTACAAAGATGGCTTTATAAAAGGAACATATGCAGGTGATTTTACGACAAGATAAGAAACTTCCACAGTATTTAACTCTACAGATGCAATTTTCCACAAATCTCCTTCTGTGTTCTACCATACCAGCCCTTGGAGAATCAAGGTTATATCTGAACAACTTGAGGCCCTCACATGCTGTGGGGATAACTGGAGTGTCAGGGCTCATGGTGAGAACAACCACCGTGAAAGCAACTGTCCTATCCTGCTTTTGACCCCAGAGATCGGTGTCTAGAGGCAGGAAGGGGCCATTGCTGGAGCAACTGGTCAGAGTTATGGTAGAGAAAGCGGCATCCCTCTGGGCTCAGAGAAAAGCCAAAATGTAGATTTTAAAAATTCACTGTAAGGACACTTCACAATGAGGACAACACCATATCAATACTAGAGCTTCTATGTAGGAGAGATGTGCCATAATGTATTTAAGGAATATTCTTATCTGATATTTTACAATTTTATATTTTACTTATTTATATCCAATACATACTTTTAAGTGAAAGTTAGTATCTGAAGGGCTAAGCATTAATTACCTGAAAATTCCACCGTTACTGAGCCCAACACTGTGATTAGACACATTACACACTCAATATGTGTCCGATGCTGGACAGGTAAGTGAAGGCATGAAAGAATGAGGAAGAGAACAACTAACAAAGCTTTTTATTCATTCACCAGGTATTTATTGAGGACTCCATTGTGTGCCAAGGCAGAGGCCTGACTCATAAAGCAAGCAACCAAACATGAGAATGACAGATTATGACAAGTGACATAAAGATAATCAATCAGATAATAGAAAGTGATTGGAGGCAGAAGACACTCCTTAGTTACTCTGTTACTACACTCATATTTTGAATTTTATTTTTTTACATAATCGATTCAGTATAAAGCATAACAAATATATACTATTTGCTTTAGTTCAGAGGATAATAGTATAGATATTTATATCCCACTTCACATCATCTTTAAGTACCCTTTGGTGTGTCTGTAGGAGAGGATAACAATTACTTTTAAGCTCTCCAACTGCATGTGGTTAGATATCTTTTTCTGCATTTGAGATATTTAAATGAAATTAAACATTTAAAGAAATATCTTGGAAGCACTTTGCACATGGGACACAAAGAATTGTAATCCTCATAACAATTTCTCACAACTTGTCAAATCTGACTTTTACTGTGGGTGGATTCTTACAAGTTCACAGGGTAACTAAGGAGAATTGTGCAGCAATTAAAGCAATTAAGAGCAAATCCATAACTTCTTGAGTCTTCGGTTGTATTTTAGTTGAGTCACAAGATAATTCTCTTCTCCCAGGCATCAGATTCACATTCTTGTCTTGTCTACACTTTGCTGATAATCCTACTGGTGTGTTGCACCCTCATGAGGAGCAATTTAAAACTGTTCTCTTGAAAGGCAAAAATAAATTAATAATGAGACCAAAGGGAAAATGGCAGAAAAATAAAAATTTTTGAATGGTCCTCTTTTGGGAAAAAAGAAAAGAGAAGAAAAGAAAGATTGTATGGGCAAATCTAAACAGATGTGTCACTATGAGCAACAAATTCAGAAAGGATAAATTGGGTTTATCCTTTCTCAAGGTCAAGACCAAATCTCAAGGTCAAGTTGAACCACTGCCTTTGCCTCAAAGCCTTTATCCTGTAACCCATCTCCAGCCAAAAGCAAGTTATTCTTTCTCAGTAAGTATACTACCCTACCTCTCCTATAGCATTTCACATTGTTGGGTTTAAAGTCATCTCTATCTGTGATATCTCCCCCTCCTAGCTGTTAGCCTCCTGAAGGACAAGGGTGACCACTAATTCACAACTGCATCTCTCAAAAGCATTTTCCATAGTGCTTTCTAGAAAATAAATGTTTACTAAAATTTTAAAAAACAATTTAATAAACAATCATATTTTCCCATAGGAAAAATAATATAATAGGCTATTACCTGCCTGTTCAAGAAATTGATTTGAAATAAATTACCGATAGAATTAACACGATAGAAGCAAAGTTTCAATAACTATAAAAAAAACTATGCAGTGTTAAAATTAGGCTTCAGATTCTATAGAAAGTACATACACTGCAGTGATGACAAGGGCTTCAATGCAGCTCAGAGACATACTAACAATCTAAAACATAAGTCTGCCACATGATACATTTGTCCTAACTCTTATAGTCAGCTATAGTAAATACACAGCTTTCTTAAAAGAAGATTTGGATAAGCACATTTCTTTAAATTGATGCCTTCTTTCTCTTTCATCTTGTAACTGACCTTGTAGCAATTAGAGCCATTCAAAATTATTCTATGCATAGGTGTATCAAAACATCACTTTCTCTCCTTAAATATATACAATAAAAATACATTTTAAAAATAATAAACTTTCTATTGCCTCTCTCTTGCCTTCTCACCCTCCCTTCCCAGCACAGAAACCTCCCTAGTCGACCACTTCCATACAGCTCTTGCTAGGACCTTTGGTTATTTTTGCCCCCCTTTATATTGTGCTACTCCCTTTGAATCATGTGTTCTACTCTTAACTATTTTTATTCCTACTTCTGGGCTAATAACACAAGCTAGTGCTTATCGAGCACTTACTATGTGCCAGGTACCCTGCTTAGTCCTTCAAAGATCAAGTACCAGCCATGGCCTTCCAGGGTGGCAAGTAGTAGCTCAGAGAAGGTGGCTCCAAGCCAGACTGCAGCTGGAGGTGGTCAAGGAAGGCTTTGGGGAAGAGGCAGCTCTGAAATGGCAGTTTTAAAGGACAAATCAGACAAAGAAGAAAGAACAGAAACCACATGCATAAAGGGCACTGAGTTGTGAAATAACAGGACACATTCAAGGCACTGCAAGTCCTTTGATAACAGATCAGCCAGCTGTGGCTTGACACTCCCAAGAGAATGAATAGCTAAGAATATTAGAACAACCAGAGTCAACCAAGGTTACTTGGCTGTTCTCTCTGCAAAGTACAATGATATCAACTTAAATGAAGCCATTACCCAGTTTAGCCATAACCTGTGAACTAATAGATATCATAACCTTCTAGAAGCTCTCTCTTAATATATTCCATCATATTCCTATAATCTGCTGTTCCTATCCACCCTCAAGCCTCTGCCCTCAGCATGCTCCACTAACCTCACCCTAAGCAGGGAGCCAAGCCAACATCTGATACTCCAAGGAGAACAAGGGGCAGAAGTTTAGACCAGGGTTTCCAGACGTCAACATGTGTACACATCACCTGGGGATCTTGCCAAAATCCATGTCTGTTTCAGTCGGTCTGAGGATGTGGCTGAGAGTCGACATTTCTAATGGGCTCCCAGGTGGTGCTGTTCTGAGGACCACACCTTGAGAAGTAAGACGCGAATAGAGCAGATTCTGCAAGTTGCGCTGACTGCGTTCACATCCCTCCCCAACATGTACCACCTGAAGAACCTGTTCTAAGCTCTGGTTTTCTCATCTGTAGAATGTGAAGTGGCTGCTGTGGAAATCAGATGTGAATGTATAAAAACTATCTAGCATCTAGTCAGCTTTCAAGAAACAGGGGCTCTCATTGGTGAACAACTTTGGGGATGTCCAGCCAGAGCTCCCTCTGTGTCTTCCCTTTCACTTCTTTCCATCTGTTCTTCACTCCACTTCTTCTGGCCTGCTCCTAGGCCATGACCTGTTGATTACTCCCTATTTTACTAATATTTCCAATATTCCTCCTCTCTGCCTTCAAAAAATGTTTTTCACATAAAAAAAACTTTTCCAGTGACTTTTAGTCACTACCTTCTCCACTCCACAGTTCAACCTGAAATTTGAAATGTATCTGCCTTAGCTGTCCCATCTATATATACCCCCATCTCCAACTTCTTAACCATTTGTCATCTAGATTCCACTCCCACCAAGCTAGGGAACCACCTTCTCAACTGTCCACCATGATCCTAAATAGGGAGATCCTATGGTCTCTTTATAACTGCCATTCTTCTTTACTCCTTGATATTAGCAACTCATCACCATAGTGACCTAGAAAGAGGCATGACAAGGGTGGGGCCTGGTCACTGAAATGCAGTTATAGCACATCCCCTTGGGAATTTAGCCAATGTCCCCCACAATGCCATCATCTCATGGATTCCATAAATAGGGCCAACTTAATTCCTGAGTGGACAGTGAGGGGTGAGCCTGTGATCTGCACTGGAAAGGGCACTGTTTTCAGGAGATGTCTGGCTTTCTGTGAGACTCCTGAGCCCTCCTAACTCCCACCTGGCTGGTAAGGTAAGCCTGGTCAGGAGCTGGAGCAGCTTCCAGAGCAAGTCTGGGCTAGGATTCTGCCAGCCCTGCTGCTTCTTTGCAGAGGGAAGTGGTGTCTCTGGTTAGCTCTGCCTTCTGCCAAAGCAGTGTTCCATATTAGCAGTGTGGGGCTATGGCTGAATAATAAAAGCCCTGAGAAATCACTATCTTCTGTGCACATATGTCCCCTAGGTACCTTGTTAAACAGAGTGGACAATTACAAGCAAGATTCAGAAGCTTCTGGGTTCCTCAGCCAAATGCCATCATCATGTCACCCCACCTCTTAAGATGTGGCTCCAGTGCTAAGGGCACAAGCAGAGGCAGGAGTGAATGGTAAGAGGGAATGTGGGGAAGTCCTAGCCAGAGCAATCAGATAAGAGAAAGAAATAAAAGGCATCCACACTGAAAAGGAAGTAGTCAAATTACCCTTGTTTGCAGATGATATGGTCTTATACTGGAAAAACCTAAAGATTTCACCAAAAAACTATTAGAACTGATAAACATATTCAGTAAAGTTGCAGGGTACAAAATCAACATATAAAAATCAGTAGCATTTCTGTATGTAAACAGCGGACAGGGTAAAAATAAAAATATAATTCTATTTAAAATAACTATAAATAAAATACATAGGAATTAATGAAATAAGTGAAAGATCTCTACAATTAAAACTGTAGCTGGGCGTGGTGCACATGCCTGTAGTCCCAGCTACTCGGGAGGCTGAGGTGAGAAAATTGCTTGAGCCCAGGAGTTCTGGGCTGTAATGCGCTATGCCAATCTGGTGTCTGCACTAAGTTTGGCATCAATATGGTGACCTCCAAGGAGCTGGGGAGCACCAGGTTGCCTAAGGAGGTGTGAACCGGCCCAGGTCAGAAACAGAGCAGGTCAAAACTCTCGTGCTGATAAGTGATGGGACTGTGCCTGTGAATAGCCACTGCACTCCAGCCTGGGCAACATAGCAAGATCCTGTTTCTTAAAAACAAACAAATGAACAAACAAAAAACTGTAAAACACTGATGAAAGAAATTGAAGAGAACCCAAAAATAAATCCATACATCTTCAGTATACATTCTTCAATGTATGTTCTTGGCACTATTGCTGAAAATGTAAACCCATTTTCAACAAAGGTGCCAAGAACATACATTGAAGAAAGGATAATCTCTTTAATAAATGGTGCCAGGAAAACTGGATATCCATATACAAAAGAATGAAACTAGAACTCTATCTCTCACCATATACAAAAATCAAATCAAAGTAGATTAAAGACTTAAATATAAGACCTCAAACTAAGAAATCATTAAAAGAAAACACTGGGAAACTCTCCAGAACAATGGACTGGGCAAAGATTTCTTGAGTAATACCCCACCAGCACAGGAAACAAACCAAGAATAGATAAATGGGATCACATCAAGTTAAAAAGTTTCTGCACAGCAAAGGAAGCAATCAACAAAGTGAAGAGACAACCCATGGAATGGGAGAAAATATTTGCCAGCTAACCAGCTGACAAGGGATTAATAACCAGAATATATAAGGAGCTCAAACAACTCTATAGGAAAAATCCAATAATCCAATTTTTAAATGGGCAAAAGACCTGAAGAGATACTTCTGAAAAAAATAAATACAAATGGCAAACAGGTATATGAAAAGTGCTCAACATCACTGATCACCAGAGAAATGCAAATGAAAACTACAATGAGATATCATCTCACCCCAGTTAAGATGACTTTAATCCAAAAGATAGGCAATAGCCAATAACAAATGCTGGTGAGGATGTGGAGGAAAGGGAATCCTCATACACTCTTGGTGGGAATGTAACTTATTATAGTACAATTACTATGAAGAACAATTTGGAGGTTTCTCAAAAACATAAAAATAGAGCTACCATATGATCCAGCAATCCCATGCTGGGTATACACCCATGAGAAAGGAAATCAGTATATTGAAGAGATAGCTGCACTGCCATGTTTATTGCAGCAATATTCACAAGAGCTAAGATATGGAAATGACCTAACTATCCATCAACAGATGATTGGATAAAGAAAATGTGGGATATATACATAATGAAGTATATTCAGCTGTAAAAAGGAATGAGAGCCTGTCATTTGCAGCAACATGGATGGAACTGGAAGTCATTATGTTAAGTGAAATAAGCCAAACACTGATAGACAAACATCACAGTTTTCAATTATTTGTGGGAGCTAAAGCTTAAATCAATTAAATTCATAGAGATGGGGGTAGGATGATGGTTACCAGAGGCTTAGAAAGGTAGTAGTGGGCAGGAACTGGGGATGGCTAATTAGTACAAAAATATAGTTAGATAGAATGAATAAGCTCTAGTATTTGTTAGCACAACATGGTAACTATAGTCAGCAACAGTGTATTTACATTTTAAAATAACCATAAGAGTATAATTGGATTATTTGTGACATAAATAAAGGATAAAGGCTTGAGGTGATGGATACCCCATTTACCCTGATGTGATTATTATGCATTGTATCAAAATGTGACTATTATGCCTATATCAAAATATCTCATGTACTCCATAAATATATATACCTACCATACACCTACAAAAATTAAAAACAAAAATAATAATAAAATAAAAAGAGGGAACACGGGAGGAAATGAGACACTGAAAATACAAAAGCAAATGAAGCTATTTTAGTGGTCAGTGGTGGTCACCATCCCTTCACCAAACCACCTCTCCCATTCCTGATGCCAAGTCACCCTTTCACCAGGTTTGGTTTTCTTCTTTTTTTTTTAACCTGTTAAATAAAGATAATCACTAAGCTAATTTCAAGAACACAAACTGTTCTGTAAGGAAATCTCTTCAAGGAATCTGTTCATTTGTATGTGCTTCAGAAAACATTCTAATTTCAGACTAAACAATTTCCCAATCAACCTACAGGCAACTCATTGGCTCACTAATGACACTGCCCTCACTTCAACTCTTTATTCTAACTGCTCTTGTAAGCAATCTCTTTGTAATCACTTCACATACCATAATCTTATGAAAGTTGACTTAATTACTACCCATTGTCTGGGGATTGGGTCAACGTGATGACTGAAGAGGCTTGTGAGAAACACACACTGATTAGGATCAAGAACAGGGAACAACCCAAGATTGCTGGTGAGTGTTGGGACAGAGGGGGAGCAGCTTCAAAGCCAGGTGGCATGCTGGAGCTTCAGCTCCAGAAGAAGAAACTGGTTCCTGCTGAGATCTGCAGGTGTGGGCACTCACAACAGCCCCCTTCCAGCACAGGGAGGGGGCTACAAACCGCAAAATAAGGCAGACCTCTCACTTGAACCCATTGTGCAACATTTTCCTGCCTTTTTTTTTTTTTTTTTTTTTTTTTTTGAGACATGGTCTCACTCTGTTGCCCAGGCTGGAGTGCAATGACGCATCTTGGCTCACCGCAACCTCCACCTCCCAGGCTCAAACGATTGTCCTGCCTCAGCCTCCCCTCAGCCTCCTGAGTGGCTGGGATTACAGACGCATGCCACCGTACCCAGCTAATTTTTGTATTTTTAGTAGAGACAGAGTTTCACTATGTTGGCCAGGCTAGTCTCAAACTCCTGACCTCAAAAGATCCGCCCGCTCGGGCTCCCAAAGTGCCAGGATTACAGGTGTGAGTCAAGGCGCCCAGAATTCCTGCTATTTTTAATACTGGTACTAAACCTCCAGGAAATAAGAAGTGGTGAATGAATCACTCAACTGAGCAACAAATAAGTCTGAACACAGGGAAACGCATCATGTGGGCTCAAAGGACATAGAATGAATCAAATTCTATTACTAACATCCAAAAACTCACAATGAGTATATAAATTTAGATGTTTGAAACAAAAATCTTGAAGATAAATCTGACTACGTTTTCAAAAGCTCAATTCCACACCTCATAATATCCATAATTTGTTGAGTAAAATTCTCCACACACACACACATACAAAAAAAAGATCCAAGAAATAATAAGCCCCATGCTGCATTCTGTGGGGCTGAAGGCAGGGGCCCACAAACATGAAGAATTATAAGAGCAGAAAAAGAGACACAATTGATTCTCATTATTCAAGGTAGTTACGTTCTATAAAGTCACCCCAAACACTGAATTCATTAATATTGAATCATTGCTCCTAGGGAAATATAGGGTTAGATTCCTGCAAGCCTCTGGTCACAGGAGGTATTTTCTTCATCTGATCAATACAAAGCTGTGGTCTATGTTGGTTTCTATTTAAAGATGCTGCCTTGAATATATATATTGTTGATTAACCACCAGGGGACTCATGGCCCGCAGCACTATGACTCATGCCTGAATGAAGCTCATCTAACACATGTACTTTCTTCAAAAGGCACATCGTAGCCTTCTTTCCCCTAGGAATAGACAGCACTTCAGCACTATGACCGGGAGGCCATTTTAAGCAACGAAATCACCAATGAAAAGTGCAAAAAATGTGAAAAACTTGGCACATTTTTGAGATGTAAGAAAAGGACACATTTATAGTATTAGAGCTGAAATGGGAAGGAAGAACATCCCCTTGTTCCATCTCAGCTGGGAACATTCACATAGGATGATACAAATTTTTTTTTACCACTTGCACATGTCCACAAATGACCACAAAAGTTCTGCAAGTATTGATGTGCAAAAAATGAGGACTAACTGTACCTCCCTTCCACCACAACGCTGCTGCACATCTGGGTGCCCAAAGGCACGTGGCCTCTCAGAAACCATCCCAACCATGCTAGGGTGAGCACCCCTTACTTCCTGAACAGCGCAGTCAGGCAGCCCTCTGTAAGCTTTTAGGATCAGGACAGTTCTCTCTTCAGTTGCAGAGAAAGTACTCTTACCTGCTCACTAGAAAAGATGTGGAAACGAAGGAACTGTTCTGCATCTACACACCTTGATCAAGGACAACTTGAAGAACGTGCAATTTAGACTTGAGCCCATTTTATCTGAAGGATATTTAATACTGAAATAAATGTCTCTTTATCAAACATTTTGCCTTTTCTTATTTAATTCTGAAAGAATACCCAAAGAACATTCTTACGCTTCCCTAGCATGAAAAACATAGGATAACCCCAGATGGTTGAGAGTCTGAAGAGGGAAGGCTTTATGTAGTAGGGCCAATTACCTAAATCAAATCAGATTTCAAAGAGACCTATAGCTCTGGAGAGAAAAGACAGTTATCTTTTAAGGATGGAAGTTTTAAATTTTATTTAAACTCCAATCTTTAAAAAGAATTCAAAGGTGGCTAACAACGTCAAAAAAAAAAAAAATCTCATAAGATTAGGACAGTTAAAAAAACAGTTTCAGAAAACATTTGAAAGAGCACAAAAATTGTTATATTAAAGACACTGATGAACCAGCAACTGTGGTTGAAGAACAGAAAGTCAGCTCTGAACTTCCTGGCAGCAAATAAGAAAGGGAAACATTTTGATGCATAATTTCCATCAATAAATAAAAGCCAACACACCAGATCATCTACTCTAGAAAGGATACATTTTATGAGTACTAAAGTCCAGTAGATATTTATTGCGCCAACACCACCATTGATTATGTGTGATGTCTTGGTTTCTGGGTTAACTGATATTTATGATATGGCATCACCCTAACCATCCCATAAGAGTACCATGTGCTACTGCTAGGCAGACGAGTTACCTGCCACAGTGCTAGGGTGAGGGGCTAGAGACTCCCACTCAAGACATCTTACAGGAACACTGTCAGCTGGTCAATAACAATGGAAAAAAATGAATAAGATGGCGAATATTTGCAAAACCTGAACATCTAGTAGCCTGCACCAGAAGCTCAGGTGAGGCCTAGGAAAGAGATGCACTTCAATGTAAAAAGAATGTCCCTGGGAATAAATTAAGAGTAGTGAAATTATCTGCTACAAATGTGCCTCTGAGGATCAATTTTGGACTAAATGGCTTATGGTTCACCTGGGTAGTTATTTTACTTATTAAACAAAGCTGATCTACTATTACATCTTACTATTAAGAATAATAACAAAATTGTCCCCTGTAAATATGATTTTAAAGACTCGATTCCTTTCTGGATAAATATACACTTGATCCTTAGAAATGGTAATATCTACCTATAGGATATTACAATAAATGTGGATATGTTCTCTTTGTTGAATATATCTAACGGCCACTATTTATTAGCACTTAGCTCCGTTGCCCCGAAATAATCCCCTACTTTTTGCTACTGAGTAGCATCGTTCATGCCATGCCTGGGATAATTAATAAGTGCTCACTTTCATTCTGAAAACTGTCCCCACTATTATAAAAAAGGCAGATAATAACAAGTGTTGGCAAAAATGTGGAGATACTGGAACTCTCATATGTTGTTGATGAGAATCTAAAATGCTACAACTGTTTTGCAAGACAGGCAGTTCCTCAAACAGCTAAACACAGAGTTACCACATGACCCAGCAATTTCACACCTAGGTATATACCTGAGAGAAATGAAAACATATGCCCACATAAGCTTGTACATGGTTGTTCATATCAGCATTATTCATAATAGTTAAAACGTGAAAATATCCCAAATGTGGATAAATAAAATGTGATATATCCATTAAATGGAATATAATTCAAAAATAAGAAGGTGAAGTGCTGATACCTGCTACAATATGGATGAACCTTGAAAACATTATGCTAAGAAGCCAGACACAAAAGACCCATGTACTGGGTCCATTTTAAATGAGTCAATTTTAAATGAAATGTCCAGAATAGGCAAATAATAGAGATAGAAAATAGGTATGTGTTTTTCTGGGGCTGGGGCTACTAGTGGGAGAAAATGGGTAGTGACTGCTAATGCATACAGGCTTTCTTTTGGGAATGGTAAGATTGTTCTGAAACTGATTATGGTGATGGTTGCACAACTTCTAGGAGCATAAAACCGTCAAGTTGTATGCTTTAAATGGGTGAACTGTATGGTGGTAAATGATTTCTCAATAAAGCTGCTATAAAGATATATTGAATTAATATTAATAACCTCCATTAGAAAATTAGCTATATAGTCACTCTACACAGCACCAAATACCAGGTCCTTCGACATCGGTTGGGGAAGGGGTCTTGGAAACCTTTAGCAATAACCCGATAAGACGTCTTCAACTTTAATAAACCAAATCACATGAGATAATTACCATGTTTTCAAATCATCCTATTTTGATGGGTAAGGGAGGGAAACAGGAGGAGGGGTTTCTGTAATTTTTCAGTAGAGAAAAATCAACTTCATTCTCTATGAAAAAGTACTTATCGGATTCTATAACAGCATATCAGAAACATGGTCTAACAAAAAGCTCTTTGTGCTACAAAATAAAAACATTTATTCGCTTTGGTATGATCCAAGAAACAAGGTTTTACTTACTTAGCTACGTTCTGAGAAAGTGCACTGCAGCATCAGGATATGGTGTTTAACCTGCTGCAAGATCAGCGTCGGAATAAAAGTTCACATTAATCCTAATTCATTAAAGACAAAACATTTCCTAGTCTCTGACAAAATGTATTCTGCTCTGAACTCTTATCCTGCTATTCTAGTTGCCCTGATCTCTCAAATACTCTCCTTGGTGGCCTCTATATGATCCACTAATCATTTTGTTTTTCGTCCTCCTCCTATTTTGGTGAAACCTTATAACACTGTTTCCAAAGCATATGTAAGTCTTAGAGTCAACATTCAGTGTATTTCTATGAAGTGACAACCTTGCCCATTTCGATGAGTCTTCAGGAAAGCATTTTTTAAAATTACTATCATGTCAGAAAAAAGGAGGGAGTCCTCAGTTGAGGATTTATATCACAGGTCGAGCAAAGTGAAAATCTGATGTGTACTTAACCTTGTGAAACCAGTTGAGAGTGCTTACGTGGAAAGAGCAGCCTCCCAGTACTAAACAAAGCAGATCCTCAGGTCATGTGGTTCACAAAATAGACTTCAGGAGAGAAACCAAGTGTCTCCTTCGAGTCCAGCTGGCCTCCTTGGGAGGACCTGTGATAATGGTTTCCAGATACTGGCATGTTACAAGTGCACTAAAGACAGAGAGGTAGAAAATCAGAGGACACAACCAATTCCATTATGCAATAAGAAAGATAATCAAGGTGCCAAGTCAAATATAACCAAAGAAGTTTATTTTGTGCACAAATATTGAATGCAGACATGCAGTATATGCACCTGATAAAAAGGTACAACTATAAAGTATGGAAATCAATTTTTGTGAAAGCAGTATGTAATCAGGCCTGTCACTTTCTACACCAGCATTTTGCCTCCAGCAAATTAGTTCTTCAATATTTCAGTAGGGGTAGAAAGTGAGCGGGACATTTGCTTTCCTCTCTTAGTTCCATTTTTGAAAAATAATACTGATGATGCTTGATAGCCACACAGGGAGATTGTGGATAAAGCTAATCCATGACCACTTTAGTACTAGAGGACATGTCAGAAGAAGCATAAGGAGGCTCTTCTGTCTTCCTTTTTCTCTGTGAGCTAATCATTCTGTCTGTGCCCCTGTTTCTCTCCATTTTCTCCCTTTTGCCCTTTTCTTCTAACCAGGGACTCTCACCAGCACCGCCCCTGTTCCCATACACATTTTAACGCATCACACTATACACATGAAGTGTACTGTTACTATTTATACTTTGCAGTGAATAAAGGCTTATGTTTCCTGCTTTTACTTTTAAGTCTTAGTATTATCATTTAAAAAATTATGTACAAAAATTGAAGCCCAATTAATTTTATCCTGGACAAAGCTGTAGCGAGGAAAAATGGAAAACAGGAGGCTATCGGCAACCTACGGAGGGGATGGCCTCAAATTCACAAGAATAAAAATAGTCTACCTGTGAATGCAAGGCACTTCTCTGAATCCACACATGGAAAATCCCTTTGCTGCTGCAGGCACAGCCTGGGGTAGCCTTCTAAAAGTCAGGAGTAAGGCACAGCAACCTCTGGGATTTAAAAGCACACCAGGACAATCCTTCTCCCACTGGACAGCCTTAGAAGGGACATTACAGGAATCCTCTTGGGTACCTGCTAGTACTTCACAGGTCTAGGTGTGGAGAGCAGGCCCTCTGGCCACCAATCTAGGCAGCTGCCAGAAGGCATGACTGGCAATGGCTGAATAGATGGATAGATACCCTCTGATGTAGGGAGAAGACTGACAGTCTGGTTGATAGCTATCAATGACATCATTTTGTTAAAATGCTAGTGATTAATTAGAAACAAAATGGCATAACTGAGAGTAAAACGTAGAGAAGTAAGTGTAGTTGCCATAGTCTCACCAGTCTTCAACGGCTGTCAAGCAATGCTTAATTTCCTCTTGGTTTACCTTGGTCTACATTAAAGAGAAATATGTAAGCTTTCACTTCCACCGCTCAAAAGGCCTGGGCTTCATGCAGATCCTAAGGGATTACAACTGCTCCTGCCGAGGGTCTTCTCCTCTCTCTGTGGAGGTGACATTCCTCACAATCACAACTGTATACATCATATGGTAAGTTCCTTTAATAAGAACTGCAGGCTGGTTTTATTATCTCCATTAGAGAATTCTGACAGAATGGCTTCTGGCATTTTTCTTCTCTTTTCTTTTTCTTTCTTTCTTTTTTTTTTTTTTTTTTGAGACAGAGTCTTACTCTGTCAACCAGGCTGGAGTGCAGTGGCACAATCTCGAGGCTCACTGCAACCTCTGCCTCCCGGGTTCATGTGATTCTCCTGTCTCAGCCTCCTGGGTAGCTGGGACTACAGGCACATGCCACCATGCTCGGCTAATTTTTGTATTTTCAGTAGAGACAAGGTTTTACCATATTGGCCAGGCTGGTCTCAAACTTTTGACCTCATGATCCAACTGCCTTGGCCTCCCAAAATGCTGGGATTACAGGTGTGAGCCACTGCACCCGGCTGACTTCTGGCATTTCTCTAAGCCATTGAACTTTTTCTAAACTTTTTAAAGATACCAGACCATTTTTATTTCCAGACATTTTAAAAGCAACAGAATGCAACCAGCTTTCAGACAGACTTTATGCACAATCTCACAGATTTGAAGCGTGGTCTTGATCAACAGTTCTTAATTTGTTTCTCCGTCTTTAGCCAGCATTAGAACAGTCATGATTCTATATTTTCATCACTTTTCTGATAAAGAAACAGGGTACTTGGGAAAATGGCCCAACAATTAAGAAGTGAGCCACAGTGGCCAGGTGTGGTAATCCCAGCACTTTGGGTGGCTGAGACAGGCAGATCACTGGAGGCTAAAAGTTCAAGACCAGCCTGGCCAATATGGCAAAACTCCATCTCTACGATTTATAAAAATACAAAAATTAGCTGAGTGTTGAGGTACATGCCTGCAATCCCAGAAACTTGGGTAGCTGAGGCATGAGAATTGCTTGAATCTGGGAGGCAGAGGTTGCAGTGAGCTGAGATAGCACCACTGCACTCCAACCTGGGCAACAGAGAAAGACTCCATCTCAAAAAAAAAAGAGCCACAGTGAAAATTATCAATAAAATACCCAAAGATATACTCACTTTTTAATTAAGAAATTCATTAATATTTAAATCCTATGTAACTGATGTCTATGGATGTATTTACTATTACCTAATTGATCAAATCATTAAATCTTACATAAAAGTTTTCCAGAGGCATTTGCATACGTGGTAGCTAATTTTTAGATGTCACTTTTAAAATGCTCCTTACAGGAAAAGGCCTCTTCCTTTCCCAACCAGATGGTAAACTGATAAGCTGATTTCTGAAAATTATGTTTAATTGAGCAAAGTCTTAAATTTCTACTGCCATCTTAGAGCTTTTCAAAAGAATCCTGAATGACCAAACTAGCTGGTCTTTTATATTTCATCAGTACCATTAAGTGTGATAGCTTTATTTCTGTACTCAAACTTTTTTCCACATGAAACAGGATATTAAATGGCTGAAAGCTGAAATAAAGATTCCACACTATAGAGACTCATCTAGAAACAACTTGCCAGGATTTGGGACACATACCCCCACCAGCCTGAGCTCATCTCCCCCTCTTCAGTGTAATTAAGAGAAAGCTGGGGACTTTCTGGGTGAAGGGGGCTGTTGAAAGAGTTGTTGGCACAGTAGGGATTGCCTGCGGAGGTCCCCCTTCTTCTTAGAGTAGAGAAACAGGGAGGAATTTCCCTTCCAAGTGAGGGCAGCAGCAAGGGAACTTCCCCAAGAAAGCAGTGTGCTTGCTGGAAGAGAGGCTGGCAACTCCCTCCCCTAGCAGAACTCTTGCTAGGTTGTGGAAAGAAACTCCTAGGCCTCCACCTGCTGCCACCAGAGGAGGTGCAGATATTCTTAGGAGAGTTGAGGCATATACCACAGAGATGGAAGCTGCCTGGAGTGGAGCTGCCCTTGAAGGGAGAGGGCAAGAAGACAGCGAGAGAAGCCTATATTCCAATGTCCTGTGAGACAAAGATCTGTAACCTGTTCTATGGGCCAAGTGGACAATGTCTTTGGAAGACAGGAGCAGACTTGACCTACCTGGAAGGGACCCTACCCAGGAGGGCTGCCTGCCACCAGAGTGAGGGGATTTTAGCAGGAAGAGGCTGGAGCTGTACCCAGAAAGCAGGAACCAGGAGAGGAGGGCATGCAAACAGGTCAGCTGGGAGCACAGTCCCCAGTCAAGGGATGGAAACATACGTGTGTGTGCATTTGTTTGTGTGTCGGGGGGTGCGTGGGTGGTGTGTGTGTGTGTTGGAGGTAGGGAACAGATAAATAACCACAAACTATTCCATGAGAGAAGGTATTCAGTACCCAAGAGAGAGAGTTAGAAGACCCCCAAAAAACCAATTTCTCCCCCTTTTGCCTCTCACTCCCCCTGCCCAGACCCTGAGGAACCAAAAGCCTGTGCAGAAGAAGGAAGAGCCAGGGAGCTGAGACAACAGTCACACAGCTAGGTCTTCCCCTGCTGCAATTTCCAAGACAAGGGCAGTGCTGAGCTGAAGAGATCGTAGGAACACTGAACTGAAGAATGGGAGATGGGAGTTTTGATTACGATCAGATGGGACTTTTTAATAACTCTAAATAAGATTCAAAAGCTGTGATAGGTCCCTGAGATACAATTCAGAGATGCAGATCTGACAGAACAGGTTTGAAATAAGAGATGGGAGGGATAGAATCTGTTTCCTGATGGTATCCTATCAGGTCCAGCCTGTTCTTTAAAGTGTGGGGTTCTCTGTCACCGACTGTTTTCAGTTTTAGGCTGTGGAGAAATTCTAAGATACACCTAATGATTAAATATTAAATCAAAGTTACAGTATGAAGCAAACATGTTTTGTGCTTTTGCAAACTCCTTTCAATGGTCTACAAGGTCTTATGCAATCTAGCCGCTGCCTATCTCCCTGGTCTACCATGGACCACGCTCCATCAATTTACTCTGCTCTAAACACACTGGTATGCTCTGGGTTTCTCTAACACTCAAGCTCTTTCTGACCTCAAGACCCTTGCACTTTTCTTTTGCCTGGAACGTTTTTCCCTAAATTATTATTAAGAAAAGGGTGTTGCATGTTCTCACTCACAAGTGATAGCCAAACAATGAGAGCACATGGACACAGGGAGGGGAACAACACACATTGGGGCCTGTCAGGGTCGGGGAGGGGGGAGGGAGAGCATGAGGATAAATAGCTAACGCATGCCGGGCTTAATACTTAGGTGATGGGTTGACAGGTGCAGCAAACCACCATGGCACATGTTTACCTATGCAACAAACCCACATATCCTGCACATGTGTCCTAGAACTTAAGGTTAAATTAAAGTTTTAAAAAAGGGCATTGAGAACTCTGGCTATAAATGTTAGTTTATTTATTTATTTCTCCTTCCACTTCTATCAGTGTTTATATAATTTGAAGCCCTATTATTAGATACATAATATTTTAGTATTATTTAGTATATGTGCATAATATTTAGCATATAGTCTTCTTGACTCATTGGCCTCTTTTTAAATTATAAGATGATAATACTTATCAATGGTAATATTCTTACTTCTAAAATTCATTTTGTTTAATACAAATGAATAAAGCCACTTCTACTTTCTTTTGGTTAATACTAGGCTGGTATATCCTTTTCTACACTTTTACTTTTAAGTTTTCTGTGTCTGTATGTTAAAAGTGGATGTCTTGTTGACAGTACAATGAGCTGGCAGCCTCCAAGTAATCAAAATCCCTGTGCCATTTATCCCATCTGATAATCTCTGCTTTTTCATTGAGATACTTAGACTGTTGATGTGGTTGGGTTTAAATCTACCATCTTGCTTTTCGTTTTCTACTTGTCTTCTCTGCTCTTAGTTCCTCCCATTCTCCCTTTTCTGTCTTCTTTTGGATGTATTAAGTATTTCTGAAATGTCTAATATATCTTATCTTCTATGTTAGTTTATTAGATATATCTACTTTTTTGTGATTGACTTATCACATTCTATGTTCACTACCATTCAATTCACTGCTGTTACCTTAGCACCTGGAAAAATGCCTGGAACTTAGTAGGAATTCAATATGTTATTCTTAAATAAATTGAATAACAGAGCTCAGCAAAACACCAGTTAAACAAAATACTCAAGAAAAGAGAATTCTGGTAAAGTAAATTTTTAGTCAAATGAAGATTATTCAGAAAATTTCTATCCTTCAACTCTTTCTTGTTTTGGGATTGTTTTCTCAAATATAATAGTTGGCCCTTCAAGCCTTATACATTTAGTATATTATAAATAACTTCACAGTACCTCATCATTACCATTCTAAGCACCAGCGATGCTGATGTCTGAATACAGAAATAAGGTATAGAATAGAATAAATCTGTACAGAGCCCACACTATAGAAGTCGTTTATTTAGTTTCTCTTCCTCATTTTGTTAGAGCCAGGTCTCCCTCTGTCACCTAGGCTGTAGCACAGTGGCATGATCATAGCACTAAAAAACTGGAAACAACCTAAATGTTCATCATTACAAGATGAGCAAATGAATAATGGCCAATCTATGGATATAGAATATTACGTTTTATTAAAAAGAATGAGTTGGACTCAGACGCACTAAAGTAGAGGGAATTTCAGGTTATCAGGATATAAGCATTTTTACCATACTCCCAAATCCCCCCACATGGCTTGTGTGTATGTACATTTGCACATATAAATGTGCGTGAGCATGTATGTGTGTGTATGATATGCTCATGAATAAAAGTTTGAGAAGACCTCATATATGTATCCAACGTAAACACTGGTCACTTTGAGACGGAGGGGAGACAGAAGGTTGACATTGTCTTTGTACACATGTATGTTGTTTGTCTTGTTGCAAAAAAATATGAATTGCTTTTACAGTTTGAAAAAATTTTGATAAAAGCAAATTAAAAGAAATAAGGAACTTCCAGTTTTCCATGAGATAAGGACAACTGCCTAAATTTGAATCTCTCCAAAACCACAGAAATCAACCAGGAGAGCAAATAAAACCACCCAAAACTCACATCTACAGCCAGGGCATGCTACATAATTGGCAGGGCTTACTCCAAAATGAAAATGAGGGCTCCAGCCCAGGGCAGAGAAATCAATTTCCCCTTCCCAGGGTCCACCCAAACCACAGTGAACTGGCAGCCTCCGAGGAATCAAAACCTCTGTGCCAGGACACACCCTGTACCCGGATCTGTAGTGGACGAGAGGCCCCACTAAGTTGCTGGCTGAATGTACCATGACACTGTCAACCAGGAACCTCCACCTTCCCACACATACCTCTAGGTCCCTGGTGGGTATGGAAGGCTAGGATGCAGCACCAACTTCCGTCTGCAATGCAGCCAGGTTGCTGCCTCAGCCAGAGGACCACAGTGGTTGCAAGGCAGACACGGAGGCAGGTGGCTCAGATATTCATCAAGGGAAGCTCGAAGGGGAGTTGAGGAGTAAGGGTTGCTGGGGGAGGGGAGGCAGGTTCATGTGTGAGCCAAGGCTTCAAGGTCCTGGCACATGCTCCATTGTCCCATCGGACTTCACTTACAAAACACAAATGCAAATATCAAATTATTAAGGGTTTTAGACAGCGATTGCAGAGCATTAAACCACAGGTGTGAGGCCCTTCTGAGAATGGGGCCCTGTGCAGCTGCACTGGTGGCATGTCTATGAAGTCAGCCCTGCCTGTAGCATCGCCAGGACATGAAGCATACTCTACACTTCAATTACTGCATAGGGAGGGAAATGGACATCTGAAACTAGTAGAAACCTTGCCAGAAAGAGAGTCAGGTGACAAAGCCTGGCAGGGGAGACAGAAAATCACCCCCAGAAAAAGTGTACCACCCTAAGTGTGGAAATACTAAGAACAAGTCTGATCCTTTGCTGCACAGAAAATGAAAGAAGGGGCTGAAAAGTTGCCGGGACCAAAGTCTTGGGAGGGCACCATTTCTGGAGGAGGGAGGGCAACTTGGAGGGTCAGATCCCCTGATGCTTGATGGTGAAAGGAAGAAAAGAAAAACCAAGCAACAGAAATTAAAGATTCTCTAGCTGAGACTCATAAAATCAGAAGACATATCCACCCTGCCTGTCTCCCCAAAAGATGCCATTTATTTAAAACAACTGCACTCCCCTGAGCCTACAGAGAGTATACACAAATGAAGAAATATAGTGAGCTCTCACCTCTACCCACACAGAAACATCTGCTATTACTGGTCCGTCCAGGAAAACCTAAGACATTTCAAGAGCAGAAAACACCAGGCACAAAAGAAATCAGTTATTACTGAAGAATTGATAAAATGATTTTTAAAAATTAATTCCAATTTTGATTCTTTCATTTAAGTTACAATTAATGTTCCAACCATTAGTCAACTGTATTTCAGAAATGAAAACTTGATAGGAAAAAAAAAAAGACAAAACAAAGCCTGAAAGATCAGCCCCTTTGTGAGAAAGGCAGAAGGAAACTAAGTGCGTCATTACACACCTGGTTTTGGAAGTTTGGTAACAATACAATGAGTAGAAAAAAGAGGGTGGCTAACAAACCCATTAGAGATGGGAATCTTAAAGAGAACACTAACCTATCATTCCTCAGTGCAATTATTTCAATTTTTTTAATGACTGAATTTTCTAAATTGGAAAGCATTTATTCAAATAGTTCTGAGATCTTCTTTGTCTCCTTTTGAGACAGCTTTTCACTGTAGTTCTTTTCCGAGCATAATGCATATCTACTTTTAAAAGTAAGGGATTCACAATGTCTCAGACACTTCTCAATTTCTAAAGAGTTAACACTTAAGTTCTTTCAAGGAGTTCCATCATATATAATCTGGTTGCTTAGCAACCAGATTTCTTTTGTATCTGTAATCCACAATGGATAAGAAATAGATCTGAATGGAACATCATAAAATTTTTCAAGCAAGGATACAATTATAGAGATTATCTATTTACTAATTCCACACAAAGTCCCAATGCATTACTTCCTTTTAGTAATCTTTTAGGCCATAATAATGAAATTAATGTGAAAGCATACTTCATATCAGTGATAACTAAAACACATAAAATATAGAATACTCAAAATTCTTTATAGTTCAGTCTACAATTACATTGAATCAACTTAGGAGCTAGACATATTAATTTAAGAGAAAACACTTTCTGCAAAGCATTTGTGACCAATGATATCACCTAAGGTTGCCCTCTTTGTAAGATTCAATTTCAAGTCTCACATCAAGAACCAGGCATATACAACTAAAGATTTCAGGTATCCCAAGCTTTTACCCAAAACGTTTGTTCCGTTAATCTAAGCAATCTTTGGAGACTAATGTCAAATGAAGACTTTCTGAAAGAGAACTGTGTTCACTGTAAGTTGAACTTCACGTTGGTAAAATTTCAAATGAATAAAATAAATCTATAGGGGCAATCATCTTCAATTTGTCTTTCTTTCATACTTGGAAGGTTTATTCTAAGAAGTAGAATACAAATGTTAATATTTTGAGAGGCTTTTGCCAATCATTTAAAATCGTGACGCTTTGGAGACAGGAATTTGGAATCCAAAGATGTGAAAGGGAAAACTGCTAAGGAAAATGCATCAGCAGCAAATAGCACTTCTCATAGTCAAATACTTTCCTCTCCAGCCTCATTTATGTTAACCATTAGGTGGCTCCTGGTGAAGAATTTTCAAGTATGATGTGATTACCGCAATCCTTTATCCTTTAAAATTTATACTCATTTACAATAAGATTGCAGCACACATGGAATACTGTTTTCTTCATAATTACTTTGAACCAATATATTCATGTATTAAAGTACAAATTGCCCTCAGAGGAACATCTGATATTGCCCTAAAAACAGATGTTTACCCAGCAAACCGGGAGATCAGTTCCTGCTTCTAATATACCAATTAATTTTCTTGCTGCTTTTCTTGAGCTGTGTTTATTTTGGGGGAAAAAATCAGTTCTATCACTTAAATGAATTTGCCCTCTGAAAGTATGATGCTTTGCTCTACAACAAAATGTGATGTCATAAATGCAGAGATTAGACTTTGTAAAAAAGTGACCTCAATGGAAGGTTTGAAATAGAAAATTATCTGCTTAAACTCTGATACTTTTAACATGGTAACAGCAAAATTAATGGAAAACATTTGTCAGAAATACTATTCTTTTCTACCAAACCACCAGTGTTCTACTCATCAAAAAAGTCGTACTCCTCCAATGGCCACCTCTGCCAGGAGGAAGGATAAGATGATTATATCTATCTACCCCTTTCCAAATAAATATAGTTCTTACACAGGAAAAAGGAGTATCAAAAAGGGAAATGGGCAGAAAAAAGGTGTCACAAAAGTATCTTCCTCAAACGGCAACAGACATAATAGGGTAACCAATTCTCTTGTGTCAAAGTCAGAATAGGGAGCTTCCACTTCTAGTATGGCATGCTAAGAAATTAGGACCAACGTGCCCAGTAAGGACCACTAAAAATACTGAATAGTTTAAAACATCCTCTTAAAAGGCCTCAAAGAGTTATCATTGTAGTAAGCATTACAAGGCCAAATTCTAGAAGATGAGAACCCACTTGGGTAAATTGAATACCCATGAGTATTTGCTAATTTGGCAGAAAAAGTTGTGAAACTGAGCTTCTTATTTTAACAGCTTCAAGGGTAAAAGGAGGCTAAAGGAAAAGCCAAGGACACCAAAAGCGGAGAATGTAGTGAACCACCCCAGATTCATCTGTGCCCCAAAGGCTGCAACTCTGGGAAGGGCGAACCCCAAGTGAACCAGTCCTGGGGTGGACTGGCAGCCTGCCTTGCAGCAATGAGTCATCTAGGACACTCAAGCCTTGCACTCAGAATAAGCCAGTCACCAGACGATATCCCACACTCGGCAGAAGCCAAAGGAATCTCTGTGAAGGATAACCAGGTTCATGAGCACATGTGACCACACAGGCGAGAGCCAGCAGAAACAACAGAAACAGAAGCTGCCTTTGAACTCTGAAATTACCAGCTACAGACTGTAATACAACCATACATATAGCACTCAAAGGCATTAAAAACAAAACCTTAAATTTTAGAAAGGAATTGGAAACTATGAGAAGATGATTTGGCAGATTTGAAAAAGAACCAAATTAAAATTATAGAACTGAAAAAAGTAATAATCAAAATTAATAAATCAGTGGATGAATTTAACAGCTGGTAAGATACAACAGGACAGAGAATTAAACCACAAAATATCAGAAAACTATCTGGAATATGACACAGAGACAAAAAGATAGACAGAGATGCAGCGGGTACAGTGAGAAAGTCTAACATTTATTTACTTGGAGTTCAAGAAGGAGAAGGGGGAGAAAATGAGGAAGAAGCATCGTCAGAAGAAGTCATAGCTGAAAATAATTTACAGCCAATCAGAGACATCAATCCATGGACAAAAGTCTTTCTCACGTGGAAAAGAGATATTCTCTGCTTTAAGTGAAGGAGAAATAATAAAGAAGGGGGAAAGGTACCCCAGAACTTCAAGAGGATTTGCTCTTTAAGTAACAAAGATGGACATTTTTTACTTAGGAGCATGGCACTTATATAAGAAGAAAGTCACACCTACACACATCACAGTGAAACTGCAGGAAACCAAAGACAAAGAAAATCCTAAAAACAGCCAGAGAAAAAAATACAGATGACCTTCAAATGGATCATCCTCAGAGCAGCCACTTCTCAGCAGCAATACTTCCAACAACTCTGTAAGGTCAGTGTTATTATCATTTTCATTTTACAGATAAAGAGACTGAAGCACAGAAAGGTCCAAGAAAACTTGCCTAAGGTTACACAGCTAAGTGGCAGGGTTGAGAATACAAAGCCAGACAGTCTGACTTCAAAGTCTATGCTCCTAGCTACTATTGTTAAACAGCCTCCCTAGCTATTGAAACTGTCTTTAAGAACCTATAACATGGCTGAATTCCACTACTACAGATGGTTATTTAGTCAAGTACCTATATTATGTGCTTTTATAACTTGACCTACAAAGAAAAATACAACTCATGATGTTCAGCCAAAATGCACCTGCAGAGTCACGCTACGTCTCCGGGAGTAGCCTTTTGCATCCCCTCCCCACACCTGAGAAGAGGGACTTCGGTGGCCAGGAAACACGTCTTGTTCTTCTGGACTTGTCAGCGAATCCTGAGCCCACCAATGACTCAGGCTGGAAGGTGAGTCCAAGACAATTACAGATTATCCAAAGCTGTGGAGAGGCTAGACCTCCCCCACACCTGACCCTGATTGTGGACCCTGCAGAAGGAGCTATCACTGGGCAGGCAAAAATACAAAAGTCATTGTCACATGGAAAAAAGACCTTCTCTGTCTTCACTGCAGAGAAATAAGTTAATGAGGAAGAGGGGAAGGCATCCCAGAACCTCAAGAGGAACTTGCTCCTTAAGTAGCAAAGATGGGCATTTTTACCTAGAAACATGGCACTTAGGAAAAGCGTCTCTGTCCCAGGTCTCTTGTCCTTATATATCCCAGGAGCAGGAGGGCCTTACCCCTTCCTGGAATCACCATAGAGAGAGAAGGGCAGGGAGTAGCCAGATTCCATTGGCAGTGAGGGCAAGGATTTCTGAATCATGTGACCTTGTTTCAATCCCCAGGTTCCAAAGAGAAAAAACTTGAAGAAGTTAACAACTCTATTTCTTAATTTGTAAAAATGTAGATGATATTCTACCTCACAGGGCTTCTGTGAAGATGAAAATGCAACATACCCATGCCAAGAGGCTAGTGTGGAGCCTGATAATGCAGTAGGCATGCAATAAATGTAAATTTCTTATTCCTCTCCCAGTTTGATGTGAAAGAAGCAGTACATGTTTTTCCTTTTAGATTTTATTCTTATTATGTTGTTTTTCTCTTTAAAATGGAAGCAATTAAGCAAAGTAGTAATTCAGTAATTGTAGAACAGGGACGTGTGCATACAGCCTGACCAACAGAAGAAACCTCTGCATACATCTTCTTGTACAAGGCTTGCATTGACTTGTAACGGTTTTTGTTTTCACAAACCTCTGTGGTTTTTCCAAGAGATCAAATGCACACACTTCAGCCAAATGGTTTTTTAATTCTGGAATGCTTGCCCGAAAAACTTAATTCCTCTAAATTTTATCAGTGGAAAATGAAGTGCTTCTTAAGTGGCATGCTTCAGGTAAACAAGAGCAAATGGCCTTGACAGCTGATAAGGCAGGATCCTGCCAACACCTCCCCCAATTCTCCTTATTCTGCCTAGTAATTGCTGCAAATGTGGCATATTGCGTCCCACACATTTCTGAGACATCCATTACTTCAGAAAATGCTGTCAGGTAAATTAAGGACAAAGACAAAACCTTCGTTCCAAATTTTCCAATTTCTCCTTGGCTTACAGTGCTTTATTTTGAGCTCTTTTTTTGCCACTTGGTAGATATAGCCATGAAAGGTCAGAGAATCTAAACTATGTCCCTGAGTCTACATGGTCTTATCCAAAAGTCAAAGACTTGAGGCTAGAATCCAGCTTTGCCACTGAGAAGCTGCGTGGCTTTAGATAACTCATTCAACCTCTCTTGAGACTGAATTTTCTTGCCTCTCACAATATCATAAGCACTACTCTGAAAATTAAAGTGGACAGTGTTTGTGGTGTGCCTTTTGTAAACAGAAACTAGTTAAATAGTGCTTTTCCTATTGCAAAAATATGGATCATTATACCTGCTACTTATTTGGATAGAATTCATTAACTACTAGTGGCATCATCTGAAGAATACTGCTTCTGTTGTCGAAGATTTACAGGCCTTTCCAGCCAGATCTTGGTTATATAAATGGATGAATACTGAGAAACCATATGCATTAGTCTACTTGGATGGCCGTAACAAAATACCATAGACTGGGCGGCTTAAACAACAGAAATTTATCTTCTCAAAATTCTAAAGGCTAGAAAGTTCGAGGCCAAGTTCTGGCAGGGTTGGTTCCTGGTGGGGGCTCTCTTGCTGGCTTGCAGATGGCTGCCTTCTTGTTGTGACCTCACATGGCAGGGAGTGGGGGAGTAGCTTTCTGGTGTCTCTTCTTATAAGGACACTAATCCTGTTGGATCAAGTCTCCACCCTTGTGACCTTATCTAGCCTTAATCACCTCCTTAAGGACCCAATCTCCAAAATACAGTCACATGGGGAATTAGGGCTTCAACACATGAATTTCGAGGAATGCAATTCAGTCCACAGCACCACATATGATGCGTAAATTTCAAGAGGTTTTCTGGTGTGAGTAGATTATCCCTTTTCCCACAGACAAGCTGGATTCTGCAGTGCATCTAATGTGTTGTTGGTGTGTCAGGTAACATCCTTGCTTCCTCACGGCAGGTGCACACAGTTTTTCCCTGTAGTGATAATGTATACTGGGGCAAGGAAGTTATTGTCACCAAGGCCAATGATCCGTGTTGTGGATACAGAAGAAACTGAAGCTCATGAGACAAAAACAACAAAACTAATTTAATTTGGGGTTTCTTAATTCTTGAGGATAGAAGGTGTCCCTCTCAGTGCATAGTTATACTCTCTCCTTTGCTTCCTGTCCAAATAGGAAGCTGGTGGTTCATCTGCACCTTGGCAACAATATTTGCTATGACTTCAACCTATATTAGCTGGGCACTTCCCATGAGCCAGGCAGCATTCTAGGCCCTTGGGTTCCAACAGTAAATAACACAGGCAACAGCCCCCTGCCTTCATCGAGCTTGCAGTCTAGTTAACGCTCATTACTCATTTGTCACTTCTGTTTAGAACACTTCTGTTTCAGAGTCAGAGCTAGGTTTGTGACTGTAACTTTGGGATAATCACTTCACTTCTCTGCACCTACCTCTGTTTTGTCAGCTGTCCCATGGGGGATAAGTAGGCCTGGCTCAGACGTGCTGTTATAATAGATCCAAACGCCACCACGTGGGTGAAGTGCCTTGGGTTTTTCTGTTTACCTGCTTATAACTGCAGACTTCCCTGCATGGGTCCCCTGGACAGCAAACATTTACTGAACACTCTCTACAAGTGATGCTTAGGAGAAATCAATGTGGCCTAAGGGTGAGGGGGATAAGCCAAGGGTCAGAGGCAGCAAGGATACACAGTTACCAGGCTAGGACATGATTTCCACCTCTCCTGAGGGAAACCAAATCTCTACAGAACACTAGCCCTAGGGAGGGGGAAGGAACACATTTAGCCCTAGATACAGGAGGGAGACTTCACTGACTGCTGTGCCCTCCCCCACGGTAAAATGGGTATGGTGCTGTTCTGCAGGAATCTCATGAGGATGAAGGGTGATGTGTGCACAGCCCTAGCCCAAGGCCTGGCATGTGGTACCTGCTCCATAAAAGTGATATAGGTGAACACGCAGAGCAGCCAGGCCCGCAGCAGGTCACACAGGGCCACCGTGGGGCATGGCTGTACCCCCGCTCTGGACTAATGGTCATGGTTGTGGCCCCACAGGGCCATCAGGGATGTACTCACTGTGATGTGACACAGAGGGAGGCTTGTGTGAGAATGACAGGGCCCACGTTTGGGACCCTGAGGCGCCCTGCACATGACAGCAGTGCCAGGACCAAATCATGCCTCCTGCTACGGAACAGAGGGCAGGAGCCTCTAAAAGGACTGGCATTGGGAGCTACTGGCCCAGAACAAAAAGGAGAAAAGTATATCTGTGAGCCACCAGGGCCTGTGCTGGGGACAGAAGGGTCTCGGGAGGCCAACCAGAGGGTCTTATATTTCTAAGGGCAGGGTGCCATCCAGCGTGGCACCCTACCCTTAGAAATTTGGGGGCTACTAGGGCCCTGTCATATGTGAAGCCTAGAGGAAATGCCCACAGCACAACAATAAACCTTAATTAACTTATTTGTGCACTACATTTACATTAAAGCACTGTTTACACGATTTGCATATAAATATAATCCTTATAACAACCTATGAGATAGAAACTATGATTATCACTACTTTATAGATGCAAAATATGGGAATAGACAGGCTAAGTAACTTGCCCAAGGTCACACAGGTGAAGTCAAGATCACACAGGTGGCGTCAAGATCAAAGCCAGAGTGTGAGGAACTCTTGCCCAACAAGGACACCATGTTGCCTGCTGGCTCTTTTCCTTTGTAAAGCTTAGTCACGTTCCTTAACAAGCTCATAGCTTCTCCAACCTGCTCCAACAGACCAGGGATTGGAAAATTTTTTCGTAAAGGGCCCCAGACAGTAAATATTTTTGGTTTTGCAGGCCATTTGGTCTCTGTCACAACTATCTGACCTTGCCAGGGTAGTGTGACAGCTATTGTAGACAATAAGTAAATAAATGAGCACAGCTATGCTTCAATAAAACATTATGATGTTCTCTGAAATTGGAATTTCAGAAGATTTTCACCTGTCATAAAATCTTCTTCTTCTTCTAACTTTCTTTCAGTTATTTTAAATGTAAAATCCTTTCTTAAGTCATGAGCCATACAAAAATAGGTAGTGAGCCAGACCAGTCCTCAGGCGGGAGTTTCAGAACCCTGCAATAAATTGTACATAAATGAGACTCTGCCATTGTTTTATCTTCCTGACCTCAGATGGCAGAGGAGTCCCCATGAACAACCTAACTGTCCTGGGACCTGCCCCCCTGAGGGACCCCCTATGCCCACAAGCCAGGATGGCACAGTCATCTGTAGATCAATGAGGTCAACACAGCATGAATGCAATAAATCCATCAAATGACCTAAAATGCATTCTTTTTTTTTTTTTTTTAAATATTATGACCAATTGAGGAGGAAAGATAAAAGGTGATGAGGCAGGGAATGGTGGCTCATGCCTGTAATCCCAGCACTTTTGGAGGCTGAGGTGGGAGGATTGCTTGACCCCAGGAGTTCAAGACCAGGCTAGGCAACATAATGAGAACCCATCTCTCAAAAAATTTTAAAAATTAACTGGGCGTGGTAGCACATACCTGTGGTCCCAGCTGCTTGGAAGGCTGAGGCAAAAGGATTGCCTGAGCTCAGAAGATAAGGCTGCAGTGAGCTGTGATTGTGCCACTGCACTGTAGCCTGGGCAACAGAACAAGACCCTATCTCAAAAAAGCGGGGGTTATAGGAGAGAGGAGGGATACAAAATACATAGTAGTAAGAACACACATTCTGATCAGAATGACCTCAATAAGTTATCATACTTAAACACTAAACCTCAGTTTCCTTTTCTTTAAAATGAGGGTAATAATATATCTATCTCAGAGGGCTGCTGTGAGGATCAAATAAGACAATACATATTTAAAACTAGCACAGTGCATAGCCCTTAGTGAACATGCAGGCATGTGCACACACACACAGGCTGCTCCATGAAATAAAGCCTGAAGAGAAAGAGGAAATGAGACAGGCAGAGGAGGCCCAATAATCATCATCTCACTTCATTCGCTGAACTCTAAGTTCCTGAAGGTCTGGGCTTTGTCTTCTGTGTGATCAGAGAGACTGTTGATGCTCAGTAAATAGTTATTGTTAATGATAATGATATTACCAGTATGTCTCTTTAAAAACATCTAATTATCTTGCATATAAAGTCATTGAAAAGTTACAACGTATTGATAATCTGGTTTCAATATACTCTTCTTTTTTATTTTAATGCTCCCCCTAAGAGACAAAAAGTTATTTTATTTTACTCAAGACACTCTTCACTTTTCAAACCATTGTTGGGTTTGTACAACATTTTGCTAATTTGGACAGTAGGAGAGTATTTTATTCAAACCAATGGAGAGTAGCTAAAATCATGCAAAGCCTGTATGATAATGTTCTAGTTCATTACATTTAGACCTATCTTAGACATAGCTCAAATATTAACTGCAGAGCTAGAGGGAGGAGATTTTTGGCTGTTTTTTTTTTTTAAATGTAAGGAATATTTCACTTAAGGTTTCCATTAAGATACAGTATTTTCCCCTTGCCTATGATTACACATTCATTGGAATCTGTGGCCTATGTCTGCATGATATTTTTTATTAAACTT
Source organism: Ateles fusciceps (assembly GCA_036589455.1). Classification (NCBI taxonomy): domain Eukaryota; kingdom Metazoa; phylum Chordata; class Mammalia; order Primates; family Atelidae; genus Ateles; species Ateles fusciceps. The sequence continues at coordinate 3,790,299 of JAZHEH010000952.1, read as the reverse complement.
TCAACTAGGGTCTCACCTCTCCTACCTGGATCTTCTCATCCCCCTTGCCCTGGATGCCAAGTTCCTGAGTCCATCCAGGCAGAGGTGATAAGGATTACACTGAGGGGTGACTAGTTTAATGGTCAAGAGGACTTTGCCCACCTTGGGAGTGCCCCAAGGCTGCAGCCCTGCCATGAGCCCAAGGCAAGTGACAGAGGGCCTTGTTGCTCTTTCTGTTTTCGGTCTTCCTCTCTGAAGCTGAACCTACAGCTGGAGTCCTACAATGCCAGGAGCGCCATTTCAGAGGTCCACTGCCACTGGCTTACCCCACCCCCCCAGGCTAAGTCATTCAAAACCCATCTGAGTGGTTTGTAGGTCTGCTATGATCTTCGAGGCTGGGTTTCCTTCAGTCCTATCATCACCTTGGCTTGTGTCATCCAACCTGATTCCCCAGTGCCCTTCTTGTCACAATGGTGGTGGTGGTGGAGTGTCTTCTTCAGCTCTTCCACACACCCTGCTTCCTGCTCTTAAGCTTAGACCAAACATTAACCATTTAATCAAGCAGAAAGTGATGCAGTGGTGGCGGTGGAAATGCAGCATGTTACAAGTACTTTGGAAAACATTTTGGTGATGTCTTAAGGAGTCACCATACAACCCTGACTTCACTCTGATGTATCTCCTCAAGAGAAATAACAAAAACACACATCCATACAAAAACTCGTATGCAAATGTCCACAGCAGTATTACTTATAATAGAAAATATTTCAGAATAACCAAAATGTCCACCAGCTGATGAATGAACAAACAAAATGTGTCCTATCCTTTAAAAGAACAGTACTCGGCAATAAAATGGAACCAACTACTCATACATGTTACAACACGAATGAACCCTGAAAGCATGGTGTTAAGTGACAGAACTCAGACAAAAAAAGGCTACATATCACATGATTCCACTTATATGAAATTTCCAGAAAAGCTAAAACCAACACAAAGAAAATCTGTGGTTGCCTGGGTCTGGGGGTGGAGCAGGCTCAACTGTAAACAGCAGCTAGGGATCTTTTGGGGTGATGAAAATGTTTTAAAACTGGCTTATGGTGATGTTTCCATAACCATATACATTTATTAAAATTCATGAAACTATATACTTTCAATGGATGAAGTTTACGGTATATAAAACATACTTTAATAAAGCTGGGTTTTCTTTTTTAAGCAAAATAAAATGCAATGCTAACTCCTAAATGGCCTACTTAAAATGTAGTTTATATTTTCTGGTAGTATAGATGGCTCTGTCTACAGGTATTTCATTTTTATCTGTGGACATACCATAGAAGACATCTTCTGAGACACTCCCCTTGCCCTCCAAAAAAATTAGGCTCGAGCTACTGGATTATATTTATAAAAGTTACCATAAACTTCTCCCACCAACGTCATTGCAAATTCTTGATTAAAGAGACCACTTTTAAAAAAATAAACATGTTATAGTTGATATTTAAAAGCATAATTGGTTGGTATTACACTTTTTATCTTGTTTGGTATTTCTTAGAATGTTAAATCTAATAAGAAAAAGAAATTTGACTGATAATTTGATATAAAACTTCTAACAGAAGGAGTTGATATCTTACTTAAAGTCTCACTAATAAACTCTAACCACAATAAACTGGATCTCCAAATCACACTTACTATTTTGCCAAATTAGAAATATGTGTAGCTTCTTTTAGTGGTTTCCAAAGAGCCTAATTCCTGACAGCTCTAGATCTCCACTATTTTGCTTCTTTGTTCATTTGAGTCTACATCCTGCACAACTATTGTTTTTTGAAACACACTTTAAAACGTGCTGATGTAGATGAAATATGTTGAGCTAATAACTGTTAACTTCTCCTTAAGCACCTTTGCTACCGATATTTGGTCACCTTTCTTTTCCTGTGCCTTGTGCTAGAACTAAGGACTCATGGAGTTCTCTTGGAGAGCACTGGATACAGGCTGAGGGATATCAGTGAGGGGAATATGGTAAACTTGCCACCAGTTTGGTAGTTCTTCCATTTCTGGCTGCCCTCCCAATCTACCTGTTACTAGTCACTTTTCAAGGTTCTTAAATAATGGCTCCATGCATTCTTGGCAGGTTTTATAATTGCATTAAGTTGGAGAGAGAGAATGGAGTGCTTATTTCATCTTACCCCAAATTAGAAGCGCTGGATATTTTACAGGAGACTCACTGGCATACACCACGCATGAGTTTGGTGCTGGGACAAGTTAAGGAAGGATTTGAACCATGAGAAAGTGTTTTGTTATTGTTTGTAGTGGTGGTGAGCAAAGCAGTGAATTTTTGCTGCTATATTTTCCAGAGGCATTACAACAGCTACAGCAGCTGTTCTTAAAGTGACTTCAAAACTTTAAAGCAAAATTTGAAACGCAAGTTGGCCAGACACTTGTGGTTTCTTTAGAAAATCAATGCAGCTTTAATATTTTCCCAGAGAAATAATCTGATGGCCAACGTGAACTTTGCTTGAAGAACACACGATCTCGTGAGAAAGCAGGAATGGTGGTTGGGAACTGGCCTTGGCAACCAGCCTTGGCCTTGTCACTTAGTAACAGTCTGACCTTGGTCAAGCTACTGAACTTCTCCAACCTCTAATCCTTCATGGGTAAAATGGAGATAAGGATCACAGTGCTTATAGGACAGGATTGCTGCATGATTCAATGAGGTAATGCACATTCTGCTCTTCATGCGGTGCTTATGATTATTCTTACTATGATTGTTTTTGTGCCATAAGTAAAATGATTATCTCTATTGACCTCCTCAAATTACTTTAAATCTGTTGAAATATATGGCATCTAATCATTCTTCTCTCAATATTTGAGTTCATATTTAACATCAATTAAGGTTCTTTCTTGAGACTGAAGAACACACTTTGAACTATGATCTCTCCAGTAGTCAAAGCATTTGAATACACATTTGATTATAACAGTGAGTTACTCCTAATACTGACCAAAGAAAAGCAATGAGGTGTGTGTGCTGAACTCACGGTAAGTATATCAACCAGTTTTCTGGATGTTTTATTCAAGAGCAACTCTTCCAAAATGCTATGCTAGTGAGTGCTCTAGAAAAAGAACACTTTTCATTTGGCTGCTGTCTCCCCTGTTGATCGCAGCTCCTGTTTGCAACTGTCTCACTTTTTTTCTCCTTTATCCTTCATTTGTGCATTAAAAAAATTTACTATCTGTTACCAAAATGAATAGCAATCTGGTCACTTCCTAGAAAGTTTTTTAAATATGCTTATTCAGGAAAATGCTGCTTAGTTGTAACTGCATATTACTCCAAAGTCTCCTTCCACATTTTATCCCTTTGTATTTGGAAACCTGTATTTGAAAGACAGAATAATTTTATTTTATGGAAATGCAAATCGGAAAGCTTCTTGGAGGTAAGAATTATGTATTTTTCTTTCTTTATTTCCTTTCACTACACCTACTGCATAAAATGGGTACTGAATAATTGTCAGCTTAATTTAAATTTGAATGTATTTGAATAATTAGTGTGGGCATAACACTTTATATAGAATATTTTACTGAAAAGATATTAATAACTAGCCCCTAGTGATGAAGATGTTGGCATAGGATTATCTGACTGGTGAGAAGGCAGATGTACACTAGGTTATGTTATAGTTTATATTTATTTTCTTTCTACATGAGTAGAATCCTGTCTACAAGGCCTCCTGTAACGTCAGAATTTTAATTAAAATTTAAATTGTCCTTTTGAAAAACTCTCAATTGAATGACTAAAACAAAATACAAAAAACAGCTTCATTTTAACTTTTGTCTTGTGATGTCACTGGAGAGTTTGTTGAAAGGAAGGATTACAGAAAAAGTACTGATGGAGGAAGCAAAACACTTAAACTTGGATGTACTTGGAGAGACTGATGTCGAAGGGTTAGGGTTGCTGCTGTGTTTCTCTGCTCAAGGACCCCCTATAAAACATTGTATTCCCAGGGAATAATGGAGCAGGAGTTGCTATAAACAAACGTGCTTTAAAAGCCACCCAGGTAGGAGAGCACTCTGGAGAGACACGCCTGGTTTACTACAAGAATGAGAGCTCTTAACAGGAACATGTTTAACCTCATCTAAGATCTTACAGTACAGTTGAAGCTAGAGCAGCCCATGTTTGTTAGAAGGATATGTGGAAAGTTTTAAAGTTACACAGGGATAAGAGACTGGGCCATGTTCATGAAAAGTGTGGATTTCAATTTCAGAAAGGTTAGATGTGATTTTCCACACTAAAATTATCCAGAAAAGGAAAGATTGGTGTTGTTTACTAACAAAGAATTAGAGAAAAGAATATCAGTAGCCCCAGGGAACTTGAAAATACCAAGAGACTGCAAAGAAGGAAGGAAAATGGAAGCCATAGGATGTATATGTGCTCCTAGAATCACCTCCAGGTTGCATATATATGGATCTCACATTAAAAAGCACATCGCAGAGAACTAAATTATGAGACAGATTACTTTTCAGGTCACAGACTGGCCACTGGGTGGCGTACACATGGGACATATTCAAAGAGCATTGAAAAGGCTTTAAAAATGGAACTGATATAACCACAAAAAAGGCTGACTGGGCATTGTGGTCTGAACCCAACAGGGTTGATTCCCTGATAAAACAGAAATATCAAGATTCACCATAAGATTTAATCAAGACACAAAGTCTAAAATTCCTGGACTTAAGAACCAGGAAAAGTATAACCTGCATGGGACAAGACAATCAACAGATGTTGTGATGATTAATTTTATGTGTCAATTTGACTGGGCTAAGAGATGCCCAGATAGCTTGTAAAACATTGTATCTGGGTGTATCTGTAAGGATGTTTCTGGAAAAGACTAACATTCAAATTGGTAGACTGAGTAAAGACATTCACCTTCACCAGTGTGGGTGGACATCATGCAATCTGTTTGTTGAAGGCCTGAAAGAACAAAAGGGCAGAGGAAGGGCAAATTCATTCTCTGTTCTTGAGCTGGGACATTCATCTTCTCTCTGCCCTTGGCCATGGGTGCTCCTGGTTCTCTGGCCTTTGAACTCATACTAGAACTTAGACATTGACTCTCCTGGTTCTCAGACCTTCAGCTTTGAACTAGAACTGCACTGCCAGCTTTCCCATGCCTCCAGATTGCAGATGTCAGATCATGAGAATTCTCTGCCTCCATAACCACATGAGCCAATTCCTTGTAATAAACCACTTTCTGTATATCTATCTGTATCCTATTGGTTCTGTTTCTGTGAAGAACCCTGACACATATAGACGTCAACACAAAAATGACAAAGATGCTAGAATTATCTGACGAAGATTTTAAGCAATTGTTATTAAAAATTCCAACAAGTAAGAGTTGACACTTAAACCAACTGGAAAGATGTAAAGTATCAAAAAAGAACAAAACATATAAAAAACAATCAAATGAAAATCTGAGGACTAAAAGATAGAATAGCTAAAACAAAAAACTAACTCGATAGGCTCAATGTTAGAATGACTGAAGAAAAGAATCAGTGAACTTCGCAAATGAATCAATACAAATTATCCAATCTGAGCAAAAGAGAAAAGACTATAACCTTTTGTTATTGCTCAGGTTCCTAAGACTCTAAAAAAACAGTCTTAGGAACCTGAACAATAACAAAAGGTCTTACATCATGTCACGGAATTTCAGAAAGAGAAGACAAAGAAATACTTTAAGAAATAATGGTTGAAATGTTTCCAATTGTGGCAAGAGTCTATAAACATACATATTTAAGAAATTTAGCAAACTCCAAACAGGATAAGCTCCAAGAAATCAATGTCCTGAAACATTATCAAACTACTGAAAACTAAAGACAATGAAAAATTCTTGAAAGCAGCCAGAGAAAATGGCACATTATTTATAGGGGGACCATAATTCAAATGACTAAAGATTTCTCACAAGAAACCATGGGAGACAGAAGGTAGTGAAATATCATCTTCAAAGTCCTGGCGGCGGTGGGGGGGGGGGGGGAACCTGTTCAGTCAGGATTCTATATTTTGTGAAAATATTCATAAGGAATTATGATGAAATGAAGACATTCTCAAATGCAGAAAAGACTTAAAAAGCAGTTGTCAACAGACCTGCTCTAAAAGAATTCTAAAAGGAAAGCTTTCCAACTGGAGGAAATGGATACTAGAAGAAAACTGGAAAGATCAGGAATGAAGGAAAAGCAATAGATTGTAAATATTTGGGTAATTATAGTAGACCGTTCTTCTCCTCTTGAATTCTTTAAAGTATGTTTAACAGTTGAAGAAAAATGTATAACATGGTCTAATGGAGTTTTCAATGTACATATATCTAGTATATAAGACAACTATGAAGAGGATTGGATTTAAAAAGACCTATATGAAGATTTCTTCATATGATTGGAAGATACAGAACACTATTTCTAAGTGCATTATGAAAAGTTAAGTGTGTGTGTATTATAATCCCTAGAGCAACCACTAAAAAAACTACACAGAGATACAGTCAAAAACACAATAGATAAATTAAAATTGAATTCTAAAAATGTTTGAATCGCCCAGAAAAAGCAGGAGAGATGAAACAGAAGAATGAAAAACAGGGGAAGCAAACAGAAAACAAATAATAAAAGTATGGACATTAAATGTAATTGGTCTAAATACATTAATTAAAAGATATAAATTGTTATGATGAATTAAAAACACATGACCCAACTACATTCTATGAGAAACTCACTTCAAACATAATTATACAAGTGGAAGCAAATGGAAAAATATAAACCAGTTGAATGCTAATCAAAAAAGGGAATAACTGTTTAAGTAAACTTCAGATCAAAGAAAATTGCCAGGGATAAAAAGGGACACTACTTAATCATAAAAAGTCAATTCACCAAGCATCCATAAGAATACTAAACACATAATTAGCAAACAACAGAGCTTCAAAATACAGAAAGCAAAAACTTACAGAACTAAAGGCAAAAATAGACAAATTCACAATTACAGTTGGAGGTCTCTTTAAGTAATCAATAAACTATTAGACAGAAGATAAGCATGAATGTAGAAAAATCTAACAATACCATCATCCAACAGAACTAAAGTGAAATTATAGAACACTTTCCTAGCTGATATCATTTCATTTTTTTCCTTTCCTTTGTGGAAAAACTCCTCAAAATAGTTATCTAAATTTATTCTCCCCCATTCTCTCTTTGAACAACTCTAGGCAAGATTTTGCCTCCTTCACTGCACTGAAACTGTCCTGGTCAAGTTCACTGATGACCTCCATGTTGCTAAATCCAGTGGTCCAATATTGGTCCTCATCTTTTTTGAACTATCAGCAGCATGTGATACAGTTAATTACTTCCTCCTCTTCAAAACATTTTTTCCACTTGGCTTTCAAGTGAATGTCACTACACTTCTTTCTCCTATTCAGTGGCTACTCATTCTTAGAAACTGGATTTCTCTCCATCGACCCAGCCTCTAAACTCTGGGTACCTCAAGTCTTAATCTAGTTCTTAGATCTCTTCTATCCACACTTACTCCATTGGTGATCCCATCCAGATTCATAGTTTCAAATGTCATCTATGCACTGATGACTCCCACATTTGTGTCTACAGGTAGAACCTTGCCCTCTCACCTCTCTTCCCTCTCCACTTACTCCATCCTGAAAACACTGCCCTGCTCGTGCCTCTCTCAAAATGCCAACCATATTCCTGACTCAGGACCTCCCACTGTCTGGGATACTCCTCCAGATAGCCACATGACTCACTCCCTTGCTTCCTTCAGGTCTTATCTCAAAAGGACCTTTCAGGAATATCCTCTCTGACAGCACAGTACAGCAGTTAAGAGTCCAGTCAGCCAGCCTAGGTTTTAATCCTGACTTTGCCACTTCTGGATGGTGTTACCTTAAATAAATTACCTTGTCTATCTAGGCTCCAGTTTTCTCATCTTTGAAATGGGAATAATTATAGTACCAACCAAATAAGGTTGTTGGATTTTTTTTCTTGGTGATCTCCCCCAACTAGAGTGTAAGTTCTAAGAAAATAAGAACTTTTGCCTTTTCTTTTTTTTTTTTTTTGCTCAAACATTGCCTGACACATATTAGGCCCCCACTCCAATCAATATTTGCCAAACAAATAGACAAATGAAGGTGTAAGTGAACAAAGAGGGATATGAAAAAAATATTCTTTATTGATTTTGATCAATATTCCTTATTGATTAAAAAATGAACACAGAATTTCAAGATGCATTAAATGAATGAATGAGTGAGTGAAAACGGTAAAAAAAATTACAACGTAAGCACCATGAGTGTAAGGACCTTGTTTGTATCCCCTGATTCAAGGTCACAGTAGGCACTCAACATTTAGCTGAATGAATGAATGCCCTGTTTAGTCTCCTGGTGCTTAATCTGCAAGAGTGAGACTCTAACAGGGAGAAACATGAGCATGTCCCAGAGAATCCTGTTTACCCACTGATAGGCCCAGTGCTGAAATACACACAGGAAATGGAGGTAGAATGCTGGATGTTTTACAGCAAAGGCCATTCCGAATATTTCATCAACTGAATAATACACTAAAAGATCAGTAAATATGGTCAATTTTTAGTCTATGCTCCCACTTTTGTTTCCCAACTTGGGGTTTCCCCCAAGCACACGCACACACACACACACAAATCACAACCAATAGGTAAATACCAGAAGGAAAGTAGGGTAGGGCTATGGGATTGTTCTGTGATACAAGAGGGGCCCAGGGCAGCTGCGGCACACGGACAAACAATAGATGTAGGCTTCTGTGGGGCTGCTATGTGGGATGACGGCCATGATCATTATAGTTAGGCTAGGAGGGCTAAGAATAGTCCTCATGGGTTGGGGGTAAGAGACCACTGGAAGAGTAGTCTTTCCAATAAAATGATGATGACAAGGCATTTACGAAGTATCAGACATTACATTGAGCACTTTGCATGCATACTCTCATTTAATCCTTACTGGTCCCAGATGAGATAGGAATTACACTTACCCCATTTCATGAATGAGAAAACAGGCTAAATAATATTCGTCTAGTGAGTGTTGGCGGCTGGAATTCTAAGCAAAAGCTCTCAACCACTTACTTTCAAAGATAACAATTACCCTGGGAAGGATTTAGACTCACCTGGTCTGGATATTGGGGGGGGTCTAGGAATCTTGGGGAAGACTCTGGAGGAGAGAGGATAAAGTCAAACTTCAATGGAAAGGCACTATGTAGGGAAGGCCAGACTGGAGTCTCTGGTAGACTAGACAAGCATTGCCAGCACCCGAGAGCAAACCAGAAAGTCTAGTTTCAGAGTGCTCCCTCAGCCTGTTCTATTCTGTCACCCCTGAGGCTCAGTGAAGTCCTCTTGAACACGCCAGTCTTGCCTCATTTCTGCTCTGGGAAGCAGATACAAGCTCATGTGTATGAGTTGGCCAGAATATTAAAGTGAGGAGGAGGGCCCCTTCTCTCACCTTGAAGCCCATGTGGGGTTGAGTGAGGGTGAGTAGGGAGATGGAAGCAGAAGATAAAATGCCATAGGATGTAGTCAAGAGCTGCCCAGTCCTTCCAGGGCTAGGTTCTGGGGGCCATTTTACCAACAAAGGTGGCATTCCCTACAGAAGGTCAATACTAGAAAATCATACACAATGCTGGGTATGTGTACCGCATTGTCATTAGGAGGTGCAGTCAAGATTCTGGAACTGGGGAAATGACCAAAGGTATAGGAAGTAAGCCATGGAAATGCAGGGACATCACCAGTGAGATTCCAGTAAGGCTGCCAGATGGAATCCTCCTGGTCTGAAGCTGCTCTGGACAGGTCGCAAGCTCTGGCTGACCTTTGCTCTCAGCCCCTTAAAGATGCCTCTAGGCTCCTTCTTTTTTCCATAATAGGTGCATCAGAAGTACCCAGCACAAAGCAGGTGCTCAGGAAATATATGCTAAATGAAAGCATGAAAATGCCAGTCAGTGAAATACTGATTTAAATTGACTTGCTTCCATTATTTAACTTAGGATTCATGCCTAGAGTCAAACATTCCCCCTTAAATTCAAAAAAACTCAAACATATCCTAAAGGTGGAAATATTAATAAAAGATATTTTGGAATGATCTGAAAGTGAAGAGCATATTTAACCTAAGGCAACAAAAGTCTACTGCACATATACACAAACAGCTTCAGGAGTTTGGGGTAAGCAGGTAGACTGAAACACCAGCAGCTAAATCCTTATGGAGGCAGATAAACTACTAAATATAGAATTAAGTCTCCTTTCAAATCAGTTCTCCTATCCTGACAAAGGACTTTCATTGCAAAGCTTACCCTAGTAAGTTACTCATCAAGATATAAACAGCATCCATTGATATCTACAGTGCTAGAAGACTTTGTCCTCAATAAACAAAAAGGAGGTTTTCTCTTCCTTGAGGGCCCTTTAACCACCAAAACGACATCAAGGCAGATTCTGTGCTCCAGAGCCTGCTCATGGGGAAAGGGGCATATAGAACTGCTTAGCCCAGAAAGCAAGCAAGTGGCACCATTTCCATACGACTGGCCTTCATGAATGGTAGAGCTTGCATTGTCACCCAGCCTTCTCTTAGAGGGAGAGAGCGGGAGGGCATAAAGGAGAAGTACAACTAAGCAACCACCCAAAAAAACAAAACCCTGGCAAGCTTGCTAAGCCTCACAGAGTGTGCTGCCTTCCACTTTACTTATAAGCTCAGGAGCCAAGGTCAGTAATAAAAGCCCACAGTACGAAGCCACGGAGTGAAATCATGGTCTCCCTACTCCAATGACAAGAAGGAAAACAAACTGATTAGCTCTCCACACAGCCAAGCCCTTACCAACATGAATCACACAATACTCCTGTGAAATCTTCCAATTCAAAGAATTTGCTACTTACAGCAGTATTCCCTTTAAAGTTATTGGTTTTTTATTGCATTTTATTGTTTTTATCTGTTAACCCTGGATTACAATTTTTTTATCATTAAAAGATAAATTAGTCAGACAAGGCAATGATGCACTTGGTTTCCATGACAACACTTCACAAAAAAAGTTCAACCTGCTGCATTACCGCAGAGCACTTTGAAAATCATTTCCTAGCAACCCCATGGGTATCCAGAGACACAGACCTTCATCTCAGCCTTTAACTGAGACCTAAGAGAATTACACACATGATGACAGAGAAAACAGGTCACTCGGTTAGCACAAACATTTCAAGTTGGTATATTTCACTAATGTGTGGAGCAAAATAATTCCCAACTATGTCTGCAAGGAGATGATATATGTAGCTACGTGAATATCTCAAACACACAGCATCTTTCCCCTCAGCTACGAGCTATGAAAGACATTAAACTAAATTTCACTTTGATTAACTTGATTTAAAGACAAGTGATCACCTTTGAATAATTCACAAATATCTATGCACCAATCTAGGAAAGAGGAATTTTAAAAGCACCCTCTGCCGATCTGAAAGACAGTGTGGCCCTCTCTGTTTCAGGTTTATCACAGTGCAACGATATGCACCAATATATTGGGAAAATAAGAAGAATGTACGAAGTTTGAGACTTCATAACAAAGTTTACACTAAAAGACAAGAAGCTTTTGCATAAGTAAATGTGAAATACCGAGGAATTGTTTTTAATATGAGAAGTGGATGTTTTTCTATGGTTGCAATATTTCTCAAAGTTCTCCAAAATAACCTTCTACAACTAACAAAACATACAATGTGATCACTGTAAAATAGCTGGTTATTGTGCAAGTTAGTCTCCAGTTGCAAACCACTAGGCCCATCCACATATCCACTGTCTGCCCTGCTCCAGGTCTCAGGAGGCTGATCTGGGCAGCCTGCACAAACCTCCCTTGTGGCTGGCTTCATGTTGGATGTGGCCAGTGGGAGGCACTGGCAGGGCACTGGAGGATGAGAGGAGAGGTCAGGTAACTTCCTCCCCCACTCCTTCCGTGCTTCAGTGCCCTTTCCTGGCAATAGCATGTACCTTCATGAGTACCGCTTATGCCGGGGGCCCCTCAGCCAGCAGTCCCAGGACCGGTAAGGGCTAAATACAGTCACTAGTCTGGGCATCTCATGGTCCCTTGTCTTTCTTTATCTCTGCTCGCACCTCTGTAAGCAGAACCTACACTGAAGTCTCTTCATCAGAACCATCTTGGGTGAGCTGTTTCCCCTGGGACCGGGACTGATGCAACTTTGACAACTGCAGTCAATTTTGAATTAACATGTAGCAAAACCTTTTGTCACACAGCTTCCTTTTGACATTGTTACCATTATCATCATTCCTACTTTCTGATTATCATACAAAGAAGATAGAAATGAAGGTGATTTGAAATTCCCTCCCTTTAAACCTAAATCCAGTTACTTCCACTGTAACCAGAAAAAAACAGCCTAAAGACAAACAGAATTTTTCCTTAAGAACTTTGTGTCAATCTAAAAAGCAAGACTGTTTAATCCAAGTAAAAAGCAGGAAGAACTGAAAAGTAGGAAGGGGAAGTTCCCACAGACTTTCCCCTACTTCCTTTTCAGCTGGGCCTTTGTAGCCTGACTTTGTCTTGTTTGTGTCTCTCCAGTTTCCACACTGTCCACTGTAACTGCCTTCGTATGAACAGGTAGAAAACGCATTCCAAAACAACTACATGTGAATTTTGTTTCAGCCACCATTTGGAAATTAATTTAACCACCATTTCTTCTAAATTACCAAAACAAGTATTAAGAACCAACCAACATACACTGTGTGACTCCATGCACCCAAGTCAGAAACCTGGCCCACTTTTAGTTCTAGTGCTTCCAGTGATTTGGGGTTAATGCTAAACTTCTGAATTAAATCTAAACCTTAGTTTCTGCACTTACAGAAATAGTGAGCAACTCTCTCAGTTCATTGAGAGAGTTCATTGTCTGAACAACATGCATTCACTAGCACCTCCTGTGGTGGAAAAAAAAAAAGGTGCTGCCTTAAGATTCTTGAGAACAAGTCACCTGCTTTCGCTCCAGGTCCCATCAATTTCTTCTCCCAGACTGGAGTCAGGCAGTGATTCTCATCTCTTGACTTTGCATTGACACTGAATGTGCAACTTTTTAGAAATGCACAGAATAGCCAGGCACAGTGGCTCACGCCTGTAATCCCAAAACTTTGGGAGGCCGAGGTGAGCAGATCACTTGATATCAGGAGTTCGAGATCAGCCTGGCCAACATAGTGAAACCCAATCTCTACTAAAAATACAAAGATCAGTCAGGCGTGGTGGTAGGCGCCTGTAATCGTAGCTTCTCGAGAGGCTGAGGCAGGAGAATTGCTTGAACCTTGGAGGCTGAGTTTGCAGTGAGCCAAGATCACGCCATGGCACGTTAGCCTAGGTAACACAGAGAGACTCCATCTCAAAATAAAATAGAATAAAATAAAAATGCACAGGCTGGGCAGACCCCATGAGATTGTGATTCCACAGCTCTGGCACAGAACTCCACAGGAGATTCTAGCATCCATCCCTGTAAAGCCAGTGTGGGGGAGTGCTGTCTGTACTCGACCTTCCTGAGCTAAAAAGTTGCAGTGTAAATTAAACTGACAAGGAACACTGATATAGTTTTTCTGAAGGTCCCTGGATCTAGCAGAGAACTGAAACCCAAGTTCATGTTGAGATTTCACCTATGGGATCTTATTTAATTCTTAAAAACAACCTTGAATGAGCCAGCAGGGAAACGCAAATCAAGCCATGCGAGATATCACTTCACACCCGCAAGAATGGTTATAATCAAAAAGACAGGCAATAACAAGTGTTGGTGAGAACACGGAGAAATAGAGACCCTCATACATGCTGGTGGGAAGATAAACTGGTACAGCCACTTTGCAGAACAGTTTAGTGGTTCCTCAGTTAAACACATAGTTACCATACAATGTAGCAGTTCTACTCCTAGTATATACCCAAGAGAAATAAAACCATATGTCCACACAAAACCCTGTGCAAGAATGTTCACAGCACCATTACTCAGAAGAGCCAAAACAACCCAAATGTCCATCAATGGATGAACAGAGAAACAAAATATAGTATATCCATACAATGAAATATTATTTGACAGTCAAGAGGAATGCAGTACTGATACATACTTCAATGAGAATGAACCATGAAATACTATGCTAAATGAAAGAAGCCAGACACAAACACTACATATTGTATGAATCTATCTATAGGAAATGTCCATAATAGGCAAATCTATAGTGCCTGAAAATACATTAATGGTTGCCAGGGTTCCTGTGGCAGGAGTGGGGAGGGGGTGGGGATTGGAAGTGGCTGCTAACAGATTCAGGGTTTCTTTTGGGGTGTTGGAAATTATCTAGAATCAACAGTAATGGTTTTACAACATAGTGAATATACTAAAAGCACAGAAATGTGCACTTTAAAATGGTTAATTTTATGTTTTGCTAATTATATCTCAATTTTCAAGAAAAGGTCAGTTACATGACACTTTATATCTTGTGAATGGTATTCTATAGCAGTATCTGTGTGCCAGAGTACAATATTCCAAGCACTAGATAGAACTGGTGAATGCGTGTCCCACCTTTGGTCTAGGTTTACTAAAATTCTGACACTAATTTTTCTTTATCCAACTGCTTGCAAGAAAGATGAATTCTGTATTTGATTCTGTCTTCTACCAGTGAAACATATGGCTTAACTAGAAAGAAAATTTACACATTACATTGATTAAATTGAGAACATAAGCTCTATAAAGAGTATTTTGAGTTGGGCTTTCCTATAGTCAGCCACTTAATTTACAAACTTACATAAACTCTTACAGACCTCTCTCTTCCACCCTTTCCTTTCCCTCTGTCAGTTTCTCTTTCCCCTGCTTCCTAAAAGGAATGTTCTGCCAAAACCTGGACATCATTCCAGACTTTTCTATTTCCCACACCTGCCTTGCCCAAACATCAAATAACTTCCTAATTGTAAAATAAAAATATATGCCCTCTTATCATACTACTTGAATCCAGACCCTCTTCATCTACCACCCAAGTCATTATAAATTCTGCTGAAATTGATCTTCCACACTAATGAACTCACAGCTCGGACTATGTCATTCCCCTGTTTAAAATCCTTCCCGTGAACAGCTTGATAAACTCTTTCTTCAGCCTGACAAAGGAGAATCTCCAAAATCTGGCCCTCAACTTTCATTTTCTCCATTTCTGACACCTGCTACATGTCTTCCACACATGCTTTACACAGAACTACTAGAATGGTGGTCCTCAGGTATTTTACCCCCTCAATGTTTGCTCATGTTGGTGGTCCCTCTGGTTAGAACCTCTCTCTCCCTCCTCTCCCAGCTACACACCAAGTTAATCCCTGTTTGTCTTTTAAGGTTCCACTCAGACATCCAGACACTGCATTATTGGAGAAACCACTTCCATGCCAAGTGGGTTCCATGCTCTTCCTTCATGCTTCCATAGAACACTTTTCCTCTCTCAGGTATTGCAAAACTGTAGCAGATACTTGTAGGGGAGGCAGGTTCCAAAACAGCCCCCAAGGATTCCCATGTCTTCATACTCATGTCCTTGTGTAATACTCTTACATAATGTGACTACCATCTTACAGATAATAGAGACTGTCTCTTTTGCTGGCTTTGATGAAACATACTGCTATGTTGGGCAGGACAGTGTGTCAAGGAACTGAGGTGGTCTCCAGCCAATAGCCAGCAAGGAGCTAAATCTCTCAGTCCAACAGCCATCTGAAAAGTGAAACCTACTAACAACCATGTAAATAAGTTTAGAAGATGTTTTCCAATCGAGCCTTCACATAAGACCCTGCCCTAGCCAACATCTTGACTGCAGCCTTGCAAGACACCCTGGAGTACAGGACCCGGATGAGCCATGCTGGTACTCCTGACCCAGAGCAACTAATAATAAATGTGTGTCTTAAGCCTTTAAGTCTGTGGTAATGTGTTATACAGCAGTCAATATCTGCTTGTGTGTTATCCCCCTTCAACTACTCCAACTAAGTATAAACTCACCTAGGGAAGCAACCATCCTATTCAACTTTGTATTCCTAAGTCTAATGCAGGTGCTTGGTGCCCAGTTAGACCCTCAATATACGTTTGTTGAACTGAACTAGTCTGCCCCAAAGTTTCCACATATTTGACCCGAACCTTGCTTCCCCCTCCTAAACTGAGGCAGGTAACCAACTCTGTCTTCCACTCTGAGTGACTCACAGCATGGTTAACATACTCCCCCCTCCAAGAGCATCTCCTATGGACACGCACAGGCACACTTTCACTCTTTATATCACTTTCTCCATATTTCAGTTCCCATCTGTACCTCCAAAGTTTTGCTATGAATCTAATTCACATTTGCTCTCTCATGGGTGCCTTTGCTTCTAATAGTCTGTCTTCTCCTGCCTCACCCAAACTTCGTCACACTATCTCACTCACTCATGTACAACCTGTGAGCCAAGAAACCTCCTTGAGCATTGCTAGTTGATAAAGTTGATACATTTATAGGAGGAAAAAGAACAAGGTCAGTTTAAAAATTATATTGGACACAAGAAAGCACTACAGGAAAAGTATCATTATGAATCAGATACGTGATTCTATCACAAAGATAGAATCTAATTTCTGATACATACAAAAGAATACATCTATGAATTCCATTGCTAAAGTGGAAAAAAAAAACTTGATTTTAGGTCTTGATGACTAATACCAAAATAAGGTACAATTATGCTCTATGCTCTCACGAAGGCTCAAGGAAGTTCTTTATAACAATCAGAGATGCAGATGTCCCTGTGGCATTCTGTAGGTGCTGACTGGGTTAATGCCAGCGTCAGCACACAGAACTTTAATGTAAGTGGAAAGGTGGAAGTGAAGATGAACAGGCAGCCACTGTTCTTCTCAAACCATTTTGCTACCATAATAAGGGAGGAGAATTACCATGTCCAACAGATGCAAGACAAACCTCCTCTAGAAAATTTGTCTCAGAGATCTCACACCTCCATGAAAATGAAACTATAGCTGGGTTAAAAGCAGAGAAAAAGTAGATTTTACTCAGAAAATCCTCTGAGATTAAGATCAAGATTTAGCTTGAGCTAAAACCATATTACTATTTTACAATTACTAGACAATTAAAGGGTCCAAGGGAAGTCTTCATATGATACGCAGAAGTTAATGCTCTGGATAGAGAAATATGTTCTTTCTGAAAAACATGATGTCACTATTGTACAAAAAAATTAGACTAGATGATATGAAAATATATAGGCATAGGGCCATTCTCTGTATCAACATTACAATAGCAAAAATTGCTGGAAATAATCCCCCAAAAAACATCAATAAGGAACTGGCTGAATAAACCGAAGTACAGCCACATAATGGTATACTATGCAGCTGTAAGTAGGAATAAGGAATGTCTCTATGAAGTATGATGGAATGATCAGCAGGATATGTGTTATGTGAAGAAAGGAAAATGGAGAAAAGTGAGTTCTGCAGAACATATGTTAATGTGTATTTTAAACAATGGTAGGAAAAGCAAAACATTTCAAAATATAATTACCAATAAGGCAGAGGGCATAGATTGCAAGAGACAGAGACAAAATCTAAACGTCTCTGAATATACCGCATTTTACATTGAAGCATATAAATAATTTACATTATTATAACACTAAATTAAACATTAAAGAAGACCACATCAAAAGTAAAATAAAACAAATAATCTTAACTGTATTGTGCTAATCACTAACTGGCCCCTTGTTAGTAGAATAACCAACCAAAAAGGAACTGATTCAAACAACTTAAAAACACAGTAATTTTCCTGCTCACCCCTAGCAGGATAAACCCTAATGTCAAAAATCACCGGAAAAAAATTAAACTGTTTTCAGTGTTCATATTGATCATGAAGTCGTGTCGATCACTGTTATTCTGAGACGTGTGTGTGTGTGTGCCATGTGGGATCTAACAAATGAGGAATTATCATCACTATGTTAAGAACCAGGATTTATGTCATGGGAAAGAGGAAATAGAAACGTAGCACTGATGAGGTTAAAGAAAAGCCTTGTAGTCCTAAATTTAAACTGGATGAATAAGTATACACTCACAGTATATTTTTATCTTTCAAAAGTATTTATTTCCTGGCTATGTCCAGTTAAAAAGCCCAGAAGCAATGACCAGTCCATTAGCAATGAGCACCCCAGATCATGCCTCTAAATAGCATTCTTCAAAAAAAATAATTAGGTTCCTGGGAGAAAGGACTAGTTCTAAATCAGAGACAGGGAACGTACGCAACAAACCTGGAACATCTTGTCAGTCCCAAAAGCAGGACATCTGTCAAACATTACTAGTAGACTATGGAAAGGACACAGGAGCCCAGCGGCTACTCCCACAGACAAAGTCAGGACAATTGAGATCAGTTAGGACAATAACTGCAATGAACTCTGACACATATAATATTTATAAACTGATAATTTTATAGCAATTCTAAAAACATCACTGGCTACCTTTGGAGGGTGCTAGGAAATCAACTCATTATTTTGAAAACTGGCAAACAGAAGAGTAGAATCAAGTATTTGCTCCGCCTTTCCCATAGGAACTGTACCTCAGAATAACCAACTATTTGATGGAGGGAAGTTTCTCTTTATAGAGGCATTCCAGAAGTATTGTAGAAAGAATGATACCATACTTCCAGAGACTATAAACTGCTAACACGCTGGGCTGACAATCCCTGAGGAATTAATTGATCTAGGCAACAATCATCAGTGGCTGCTAAGGTCACCGAAAGAGACACAGCCAGACATCATGTGCCTCTTGATGAAGGTCCGTGACATTACCTATAAAGTAGTCTTCCCAAAAAGAAACAAGTAAGTAAACCTGAATCCTATCAAGCCTCTAGATCTAACTACCAATATACAGGGAATACAAGGCCAGGGAATGTGGTTAATGATACCACAGGAATGTAATCAGCAAAGTCCAGACTGTGGGAAACTCTGCTGGACAAATGACCCAGTTTCTTCAACAAACAAATTGTCAGAGCAACAGAAAGAGAGGAAGGGGAACCCACAGATTAAAAGATTCTTAAGAAACATATCAATTGATTGTAATAAGTGGAGCTTATTTGAGAGATTAATTTTAAAAAATCTTTAAATGAAAATGTTTATGAGATAGGGAAACTTAACGCTGTCTTGGTATTCAATAATATCAAGAAAGTATTTTAATTTAGGGATTTGCTAATAGTGTTGTGGTTGTATTTTCTAAACAGTCCTTATCTTTCAGTGTTACATGCTGAACTAGTTACAGTTGAAATAAGAGGCTGCTTTAGATTTGCTTTAAAAGAATCCCAAAGTATGGGGGAAAGTAGGAGGCATAAATAAAACAGTAGTCTTAATTTTGTTACTGTTGAAGCTAGGGATGCACAGGTGAGGTTGCATTATCCTATTCTCTCTACCTCCGTATACATTTGAACTTTTCCATAATAAAAAATGTTCAATGATGAGCCTTCAAAAATTGGCTTGTATATTATTATCAATAATGAGTGACACTTACTGAGTGTTACAGTCAAAGCCAGCAATGGTACATATATTGATTATATCATCCTCACAGCAACTCTGTGAGGATGGAACTTTCACTATCCTTATACAGAAGAAATTGAAAATTGAAGAAGCTAAGTCACAGAACCAAGTAGATGGTACATATAAGACTACAGCATAGTTCTCTGACATCAGATCCCAAGTGTCCAGTGAGAAAAACAGAAACCATTTTACATACATTAAGAAGAGATACCACTGCAGAGAACTGTTTACAAAGGTATTGGAAGGTATGGATGAACAAAAGAAAGATGGAGATAGAGCTGGAGAAACTAAAAAGATCAAGCAGTATCATCCAGAGACTATAAACTGCTAACACCTTGGGCTGACACCCACTAGCCCACACTCACGCTGATCAGCAGAGGGGTGGCACCATCACCACTCAGGTGCACCACTGCCGCTTAGCAGGGACACTGCTATTGCCTGTTCCTTTCTCTCACATTCCAATTTCCTGCCAGTATCTCCTACCCATGGAATCTAAAAGGAGACCATCTGGCGAAGTAATCTGGAAGATGCAGCTTGCAGACTTCTAGCCTCATACAATACAAAGGGAAAACTGGAAAAGCAAAAATGGAGCCACAAACTAAGAGACAAAAAACCAACAATGACTACTGTGCTATACTTGTCAAGTTGCAACGTCAAATTCTAATTGTTTGACTTAGAACCTTGATGTAAATTTCACTTTCTTCCTCCCTTTTTCCATCATGGTAGCTACTTGTGTGGTCATTATGCACTTGAGATGTGGGTAGTCCCTACTGAGATGCAGTGTGATCATAAAATACATTCCAGACTTTAAGAACTTAGTTCCAAAAAAAGAGAAAGAATGTAAACTATCTCATTAAAAAAAAATTATATTGAGTACATGTCAAAATGATATTTTTAATATATTGGTTAAATGAACATGTATTAAAATTAATTTACCTGCTTATTTTAAGTTTTAAAAATGTGATTCATAAAAATTTAAAAATTATATGTGCGGGTTACATCTGGGTCACATTTTATTTCTATTGGGTAATGCTGCTGCTTTAGAGCTTCAACCCAAAGCAAGCCTTATCTGGCAGTCTCTGAACCATAACACCCAAGGGTATTCTCAGCCATCAACTCCACCAGACTTTATAGTCCTTCTTAATCCATTGTCTTGGATCCTATTTGTGTCTGGAAGCTTTTAACTCCAGGCTTCAAAAGCCTGACCTTATTTCTGCTTCCGGGCCCCTGTCCGTGGCCATACAGTTGTCTGCTCCTTGGCTTGTTCTTACAGACTTCAACTGACTTACCCCTCACGCTCACAGTTCTTCATGCTCTCCCAGTAGGAGTGTCTCACCTGGAAGAGCCCAATTCCCAGTCCCTAACTCCTGCTGGCCGGCTGGCACTCAGTCAATACACTGCCTTCCCCACAGAAGACGACATTATAGGGCACAAACAACGGAAGCTTCTGAAAGGTGGAACTATGTCAACGTCATCTTTTATCCCTCCAAACCTAGCATAGTGCCTGACATAAGGCAGGAAATACACACACACGTATTTGAGAACCCAGCGGGTTTACAGGGACCATACCTCTGCCATAGTTGTACCAATCCTTTTGGCGGTGGATCATCCCCACCATGCAAGGAGGAGTCATGCAGCTTCTCCAAAGCCACAAAGTTTGTATAGGGCAGAGCTGGAACTCAAGCCAGAGTCAGTGAGTACTTTTTTTTCCCCATCAGATTACCCTTTGGTAGCCACAAAAATCATAGCAAAGGAGCTGCAAGAGGGCCTTGTGCAATGCCTCCTTTCAAAAGCTCCACGATGTTTGGGGCCTTGGCATGACTAGAGAGGGTTAGGTGGACACCAGGATGTACCTCCACCCCTAGGGTGGTCAGTGGAGTCCTCATCTACAAAGGATTTTTGAATACGGGCACACTCAACTTAGCTGGAACTGTTTCTTCAAGAAAATTGCCTCACCAACTCAAATAATCTCCCTTCAGTCAAAACTGGGCAGTCTGAGCACAAATAGGTTTAATAACCGCAATGCATCAACACATCAAATACATGTAAACCCGTAACAATCCGTAATGATACTAAGCAAATTAACAGGCAAAAAAACTCACCTTAGGCATCACCTTAGGAGAATGCTAGGGAATCAACTCTTGAAAAAGTCTCTTGAGACATTCCAATGAATACATGAAGACAAAATGATAGCATATCACCATTTTACATCCTCTAATGACTAAAGGATATAAACAATGATCGTTAATAAGAGTTAGCATCACGGAAAGAGACAACCAAACACTGTATGTTTCTTGCTGCAAGAATACAATATCATCTAAAATATATTTCTTGCCCCACTCCCACCCCACAAAACTTAGTATAATCTGATCAAACCTCTAAATCAAACTACAGTTTCTAGCAAACACAGAAGGCAAGGACACATGTTAGATGCATCACGGGAAAGCAATAAATAAACTTTAGATTGAAGGAATATATACAGGACAAACAACCCAGCTTCTTCAACAAACAAATTGCAAGTATATAGAAAAGAGAGATGGGAAGGGGAAGCTACAGATTAAAAGAGACTTAAGAGGCATAGCAACCGATTGCAATGAGTGAAGTTACTGTTTGGATACCAACAAACACTAAAAGGAAAAGTAGTTAGACAATTAGAAAAGTGTGATTGGTATTAAGCTGTCATATTTTTGGTGCATAATGGTTTTATGATTTATTTTTAAAAACAGTTACAGTTAAAAGATACCTACTGAGCTATTTGTGGATGAAACAGAAAATAAGTGCCACAAAGAAGCTAGACACACCTCTTTTTACCTGGAGATAAAATAGGACAATGAAAACAGGACAGCTGAGCAGATGTAGCTCTGAGTCCCTAGCTGTGTGATCTTGGTCAAGCCACTTGAGCTGTCTGTGCCTCCACTTCCTCCCCCAGCAATGTGAGGTTAATAACACCACCTGAGCCCCTCAGCTTTCCAGCACACCATGGATCACTAAAGATAACTGCTCCCTAAAGGAACTTCACAAATTCTCCCTCATCTGCTTCATCAGCCTCTAATTAAACCCACTTCTCCCAAAGGACACCCATATACAAGAAACAGGAGTTCTAATTCAATTTTATGTTTCTTTCACAGCAATATTGTTTTAACCATGTAAATATATTCCAGCTACATAATAGGCTAAAACTTTTTTGTGCTAACCTAGAAACCTAAATGCCGCATTATTTCTATATGAAAGTCTCCAACATTGTTTCATATTAAAATCTATACATTGTTTCTATATGAAAGTCTTTCACTAACAGCAACTAGGTGCCTTACAAACCAACGTTTGTCATACAGTCTGCATGTAAAAGTGAACGCTGCCTTTCAGGTTCATCCAAAACATTTCCTGGTTGTGTTTTAGAATTTAAAGTTCTCACTTTTGATACAGTAAGAGATTCCGGTCTTTTGCTCCACCTCCTCTCCCTTCATGAAAATCTCAACAAAATCTGCAAAACTCCCCTCTACCACTGCCCTTAGGGAGATGAGGCTAAGTGGATCACATTCCCTTGCTCTCACCTGCTCTTCTAAAGGGATGAAGGCTCCACACTCAGTCACCCAGTCCCAAGGCCTGACAGTCCTAGTGGGCCAGATCACTGCAGAGAACAGCCTGGGGTGCCAGAGAGCTCACCCTGGGCTCCACATGTGACTGAAAAGAAGTGCAGGGCAGCAACCACAAGGACAGGAGGACCTGCAGGAGTCTACTGGGTGAGGAGGGGTCCTAAAACTGGCTTCACAGACCCAGCATTATAGATGTGGGAGGGGGAGAGTAGGAAATCTCCTGCAAACTTACCCACCTAAGTGTTCTGTTCCAGAAACACTTCCCAGAGCAGGGTGTGTGTGTGTGTGTGTCTGTGTGCCTGTGAGTGTGTGTGTGTGTGTGTGTATGTGTGTGTGGCGGCACATGACAGAGGGATCCTGGGGTGAAAGGTGGTATCAAACCAATGCTTACACAGCCACAGACCAAGCTGATCTTTGCTCCCTTCAATCTTTATTTGACCATCCTTCTTTTGAGTATCACACTCTTAATTGCGGGGGAAAGAGACTTCTAGTTCCAACTAAGGCTCAGTTCCAAACAGTATTGGTGGTTTTTGTTTCCTCGCAGAGACCCCATTTATCGGCCAATGCTGTCAATCAGTTTTTTAAGCTGAAAATGAGTGTGTCCCATAGGCCCCAGGACCACCAGTGGGTGAGGTGTGGATTGTTGGGTCATCACTGGCCTTCATAAATGCAGGTGTCTCTCCATGTGGTCACTGCTCTCACCTGTAGCCCCCTCAGCAGGATCCCTGGAGTGGACGAAAGCCCTGGCTATCCTGAACTCCAGTCACCACCTTCCAGTTCTGGAGCTTCAATGTTATTTGTGGTTCTGACGTCTGAAAACAGCACCTTTTTCTTCATATGGTGCCCTGGGTAATAGGTTGCTTTAAAAATCAATCATGCATCTTCCTATAAAAATTTCCAAAATTCAGGGTCTTGTCTCAGTTTTGTGACTCACACAGGCAACTGAGTCCCTGGAGCTAATCATTACATCTTTCTATTTGAGAGAAAACAGGTTTCAGATTTACAGTGTATCATTTTCCCCAACGATATACTGTGTTTGATGGCACCCGAAATGCAGCAATACAAAAACCAGCAGAACTCATGCAAAATGCTTCGAAGAGCAATTAGAAACTGAGGAGGCTTCAGGTTACAAGTCTATACTAAAGAAGAATTTCAGAGAGAACCTCAGGATAACACCAAGGCCTTGACCTTTAAATTCTGCTGAGTGCAGGCTCGACAGTCCTGGAACCCAAATCCCAGCCTGGGCCTTGAACTGGCAAGATTCTAGTATGTTGTCTTCTTTGGAAATCCAACTGAAGCAGACAAAACCCATGTGTGTGGCAGCATTTTCCAAGGCTTTGGGATGACACATCCCTCTATAAATCGTTAGTCATCTACTGGCCAAATCAATGTACTTGAAAGTGTGGGATACATTTTCCATTTAAAAAAATGTTTCAAAAATATCTAAATCTAAATAACCAAAATCTTATTTCAATTACCAAAAGAGTAATAATAGCGACCATAAAAATAAGAGCAGCCACTATTTGTACAGCACATACAAAGTGCCAGGCACTGTGTTCAGTTAAAATAATGACATGTTGTGCCAGAGCTTCTCACATTTTGTATGCTTTTTTTATTCTTCTCCAACTTCAAAACACTCTAGTTCAAGTTACTAGAAGAGATGACAGTGGATACGTGAAAGGAAATATCTCACTCCCGAAGCCCCCTGACTCCCCCTTTCCCTCTGCCTGTTTATCATCCTTCTGCTCTAAATAACTGCAGTTCCAGGACCAGCCATTCTTGGGGCGTCAGGCTGTGTGGCCACAGGCATGAGCATGTAACACACTCAAAGGGTGGGATCACGGGGTGAGAGACCATCTGGACCCTCTTGCCTTCAAACTTCGGTCCTCACCTTGGCAATTTATCCCACCTCTTGCAGCCCCATTTTCCTCTTTTCTAAAGTGAAAATAACAATGTGTAGATGTGTAGCTCATAGCAGATCAGGCAGAAATAATGCAGATTTGGTGAAACAATGTACATAAAGTGCTCAGCAAAGAGCAAGAACTTCAATAACAGCTAATGTTATTATAGCTATCCTGTTTACCTTGTTGCAAAATGTACAAACCAGGCATGAAAACTTAAATCGCCTTGGAAACAAGAGACAACCGTGAAATAGTCTTACTATCATTGATGGATTATCCAAAGCAAAATAGTTTCTTGATTTTTATTACAGCAAACACAAGCTTCTTAAAGCAAATTTTGAGCAGAGCAGGATAATTCTACTTCAGGAACTACTTTTCTGTGCATTGTCCCTAAGGAGGTAGAAAGGAGGGGGTGAAAGAAGTCAAGGGTAAAGAGTAAAGCAGAAAAATCCTAAATAAAAGCTGGCTACTATTCACTAATGTGAGAAAAACATAGACTGGGGAAGGAGCCATGAACAACTAATTCTAAACAAATATGTACTACGGCTTATTAAAAAGTAATGTTTTCTGCGAAGCGTGGTGGCTCACGCCTATAAT
This sequence comes from Ateles fusciceps, assembly GCA_036589455.1. Taxonomy (NCBI): domain Eukaryota; kingdom Metazoa; phylum Chordata; class Mammalia; order Primates; family Atelidae; genus Ateles; species Ateles fusciceps. The sequence goes on along the minus strand of JAZHEH010000952.1, from coordinate 3,764,705 downwards.
CCCAGCACTTTGGGGGCCAAGGCAGGTGGATAGCTTGAGCTGAGGAGTTTGAGATCAGCCTGGGTAATGTGGTGAGACCCTGTCTCTACAGAAAATACCAAAAAATTAGCCGGGCATAGTGGCACCACCTGTAGTCCCAGCTACTCAGGAGGCTGAGGCAGGAGGATCGCTTGAGCCTGGGAGGCAGAGGTTGCAGTGAACTGAGATAACACCATTGCACTCCAGCCTGGTGACAGAGCGAGACCCAATCTCAAAAAAAAAAAGAAAAAAGAAAAAAGTAGTGCTTCCTATTAAAACATAACTACCAAGACTTCCATTACCCTACAATGGAAGTCTTGGTAGTTATGTTTTAAAATGAACTCCTGGATACATTTTAAATTTTTAAATATGTTCTAAATGTACACACTCTTTATTGAAAATATAACATTATAAGCACATAGCAAAATTTATTTTTTTTTTATTTTTGAGCCTGTGGAGAGAAGGTTATAGAGAGCAAGAAAGTAAAATTGAGGAAAAAATGGAATAAACTGATGAGGCTGGGTCCTGAGCTTCTTATGAGGAACATGTATTTCTCCCCCATTCCACCCTTGGGCTTTGAGTTCAGAATAGGGAGAAGGACAGCAGGCAGGGAACAGAGGAAGTGATAAAACACATGTAATAGCAGTCAGGGGACAGAATGAACTGAAGAGAAGGATATGTTTACAGCAATAACTTTGAGGTCTCCAACCAAGATAATTGGACATATTTTAAAATCATTAGTCATCAAACAGGAACTGTAAACAGTGAATTAAGTGGCCATTTTAAAATGCCATTATTGTAGACAATCATCAAAACTGCCCATCTCAATCTGAGTTTATCTATACCGAGGTAGCTCCAGCGACACTGAACATCTCTTACTATCTGTTACGAAGAGCCTTTAAGATATGCTCAGGATATTTTTCATTTGCCCCTCCAGACCCACTCTCCACCCTGCTCAGTACCCTGGAAAATCCCAATCAACAGGTTCCTTCTCCCCTCTGATTTCCAGATGTGGAAACCAGCAGGAGCTTGATGAAAGGGAGGACAATGGTATGAAGGGACTTACTGCCTTGGCTCCCTCCCTGCCCACTCCTCCTGAAGGCTACAGATTCTCAGGGCTTCCCTGACCTACAGGTTTGGTTTCTAAGCTTCCCATAACCACCCTGATATGGTTTGGCTGTGTCCCTACCCAAATCTCAGCTTGAATTGTAGCTTGCATAATTTCCATGTGCTGTGGAAGGGACCCAGTGGGAGGTAATTGAAGCATGGGGCAGTTCCCCTGTACTGTTCTCATGGTAGTGAATAAGTCTCACAAGATCTGATGGTTTTATAAGCGGAAGCCTCTTTTGCTTGGTTCTCATTCTCTCTTGCCTGCTACCATGTAAGACATGCCTTTCACCTTCCACCATGATTGTGAGGCCTCCCTAGCCATGTGGAACTGTGAGTCCATTAAATTTCTTTCTTTATAAATTACCCAGTCTCTGGTATATCTTTACCAGTAGCGTGAAAAGGGACTAATACACACCCTCTCCCCGTGACTCTTCTAGGGTGGTAACAGCTCCCTTTTTTCTAGCCTAGGGGTACTTCAGCATCATTTGTTGTCTTCCCTTCATCCTGCGAAAACATTTGCAGTAGTCCCTTCATTTGATTATTCTCAGTTAACCCTTTTGGATGTGCACTCTGTTTCCTGCCCAGACTCTGTCTGATCAGGGTGCAAGGAAGGACTGGTTGGTTGGTCTTGCCTCATCTGGTGCTGGGTTTACAAAGTTACCTACGGCCCTCTGATTGGTCACCACAGCCTGCTGAATAGAATAGAAAGTAAACAGCTTATATTCTTCAATCAGTAGTCTCAACCTGGTTCAACAGCTGTCACCTTTGCGGAACCCCTAAACTCTAGATTTCTCTTGCCTGTCTAGCCCCATGTTCCCACCTGCTCCCTGCCCCCCTCCAACTTTGCTGGTTTTCCAAACTCTGGACTCTGTCTTCCCACCTGGTTCCACGGAGCTCACTCCCTCCTTCCTATTTTGATTACTGGCCTTAACCCATGACCAGTCTAGTACCACAGAATCTGCCCTGCCCTGCCCTCACCAGCACGTCCTGTCCTGCTGGTACACAGGCTATGCCTGGTGGTCACCAGAACAGGATTTCAGTAGAAACTGTATCATCTCTGAACAGCTGGCAGCTTATACTACGTTATATCCTGGCTTGAGGACTTATTTACCTTCAAAAGGAAGAATTACCTGATAGTCCTTAAACATTCATGGAACTACTGAAGAAAGTCATGAAAATTAGGAAAATGCGCTCATTAATTCTAATTAATGTGTTGGGGAAAGGAGGGAATAAATTGTAACCACATATACAATGGCAGAAGGCAAACTTGGATTTTATGAAATCAGCTTGCAGGACTCACTTGAGCTTACTAAACTTTATACTCCATTTTAAAATGAAAAATGATGGTGAAAGGGCTAGGAAGAATTCCAAGAGCTGAGAAGAGAGTATGTGCCTGTATCGTGTGACATCCAGCCCTGCTTTAGGCTTCTCTTGTGGTGGCAAAGCAAGACATTATGACCTATACAAACCCAAAAGCATCCTGGGGAAAACAACCTCAAAACACCAGAGTTGGCTACATGATCCAGCACTCTCCTCACTTACAGACTTTTCAGCCAATCTCAGAGGCTCAGAATTTGACTTTGTGTACAGGGATAGCAGGTTTCCCATACAAACGTGAACTAAGATGAAGGCAGTGCTATGACTAGTACCCCAAATACAGACAGTGTAGTACTATGCACTCTGTTAGAGGTGGCCCTACCTCATTCACCTGGTCAACAGACAGACAATTTAATTCATTAAAAAGCAGTGGTTCTCAAAGTGTGGTCCCCAGATCAGCAACACTAGCATCTTCTGGAAGCTTGTTAAAAATTCAAATTCTGATGCCCCACCCAAGACCTACTAAATCAGAATCTCTGGGAGTGGAGTCCAGCAATCTATATTTTAACAAGCTCTCTAGGCAATTCAGGTGTACATTAAAGTCTGACTTCCAAACACTGACTTAGAAAACAAAAATGACTCTTTCCAAAATAGCTCTACTCCTCCCCCAAACAAAATCTCATTATTATCTACCGTGAGGTCAGTGAAATATCTATTTATTTTCCTTTTATATATAGTCAACTCAGGATTATCCTCACAAATTCTGGAATGCTGTGAAACAGAAAATACAGAAGTCACTAATAACTGGTTTAGGTACACCATTTTACAAGAGATTTATCCTTCTCATTAGGCTTTGCTTACCAAATTTCATGGATATCCCCCTGAATCCTTAGCACCTACAACAGAGTCTGGCCACAAATACTGAATGAATAAATGAGCACATTCTGTATGAATGGAGGGAAAGCGGGGAGCTGGTGAAGCTGCCATCTGGAAACTAACAATGTCCAGTTTCGGATCCACAAAAGAGTTAACCTACATAGAGGCCATAGCAAGTTGACAGTATTGTCAATAAAGATTCTTTTCTACAACTGGCTGCCTAGTCCCAGATGCTCACAAGTAGGAACAGCTGGTATGAGAAAACTTGTAAGAATCCCTGGTTCTTCTCAGAGGGAGGTTCAACCATCTCCTCTGAGGATTTCTGAACAAAAATTACAAAACTGGCACAATATCAAGAGTGAGCATCCTGCAGGATTCTCCTGTTGGAGTACTATTTTTAAAAAGGCAAGCAAAAGGGAGAGAAATTGCTAGGAAGTTGTATTTTTACAGCAATTGGGAGACAAATCTAACTTCTTACCAGAAATGGAAACCCGTGTGATATCATTGCACTGCATATGAATTAATAATGCTTATAGTCCCTTTTTTTTGCATATTAGGTATTCAGGAAGGTTCCTGTTGACATCATGTTTGACATCATAATGCTTCATCATTCTAAAAGCTTAATGAGATGAATTATTGCTAGAAAAGACAGAGAGAGATCAAGCACACAGTTTTGCACTCTGGGGAATACCAGAGGCCAAGTAGATAATGAGGATACACTTTATAATGGATGTAAAATAATGGGGGGGGAGAAGGTGCAAACTATTACAACCTACCACCACTGTAAACAGAACCAAATGGTAAAGATTTTACTTTTCCACCTGCGTGATTTGGAAAGGGGTGGGGCACCACTACCCGCCTAGCAGCTATCTCAAACTCTTAAGGCAAAAAAAAAAAAAAGAATGCTTAGTCTACAAAAAATGAAAGTTAAATTTATATAAAATTATCTCAGCAACAAAAGGGCACAGAACATGTGAACTTTAAGACTGAGAAAAGACAATACAACACCAAGTCACAAGGCCTAAAAGGATACTATTAAATAGATGAGGACAATTCTGTGATAATAATTCTGGTCGATTTGCATAAGTAACTCTGGTCTCCAATTTCACTTCAAATATATAGTTTCTGAGATCCACACAATGCAAAGTAGTGTAAGGTCACTGAAGCAGCAGTTTCATTTCCAACGTTCCCAGTAACAAGTTAGAATGAATTAAGCTCTTATTTGGGAATCTTGTTGATAAAGCAAAATTAGTTCAATTCCTACCCAGGTCAAGCCTTTTAACACTTAAGCCAAGTAGCAATGAGATTTATACAAGTTTATACAAGCTGCTAATAATTGGGAATCATTGTCCCTCCAGTTTTTACTTCATTTGGTCTCTAAGTAGCCTCTTGAGGAAAGTATTTTAAAATGTAGAGAATGGGTTCATTCATTATTCTTTCTTCTACTGAACAAACATGGAGTAGCTAGAGTTGCCAAGTACTAAACTGAGATTCTTGTTATTCTGGAAAACAAAAATTCACAATTTCTCTTGAGCAACCAAAAAAAGTATCACAAAGTTCATGATGAGTTCATGAGCTGTCTCTATTCTGAACTACTGCTTCAGGTCTTCAACAATCAGGCAAAAGGATGCTCTTTACTGATAACACCCCAACTTAATATTTTCACTAAATTTAACATTTGCATTCCTGAATATTGCTCCTAAAGCTAACTTTGTGTGAACAGGGATGGGGACAGGGAGCTTGACAAAAGCAAAGTGTAGCATTCAGCACATGCCCCTGTAACAAATGGGCAACTCATAGGTTCGTATTGTGATTTTCTAGTCTTCGGATATGCTATGCTGAGATCACACTGTTAACATTCAATAGTTAGGAGAGAAAACTTATTCTTGGCACATAGTAGGTGCTCAATAAATCGTATTTTTATTATAATGGTGATTATGATTATTGCCAGAGAAACACCACAACCACAAGCAAACATCAGTTAAGCTTCATGTTACAAAATCAGATGCTGTTTAAAAAAAACACTAGGTTCATTAAAAAAACTTTTGGACTTCCAGATTGAGGCCAAAACATGTTATCCTTCTCCTCACTCCTCCACTGTGGGCTGACTTCATCCACTGAAGACAAAGTTTTTAACTATTAAAAAATACAAATGTGTCTTTGACAAATAATCCATGGAATCATTCTTGGTAATCTATTGACCAGGTAAAGGCTGTGATTCTATCTGACATTACGAGTCATAGAGATGTATTTTTTTTTCTCTGTGTACAATGGGATATGCCACTGTCATCTGGTTTGCTATAAGGAAAAAAGACCCAGTGCCCAGATTTACACAATGAAAAGCCTCTTAAATGTAATAGTACTTAGAGAACATACAGGAGGGCACTATTTAAATAATCATTTTTCTTCTGTAATTAAGAAATAAATATTTAACGATTGCTTTAACCATCTAAACAATTTTTTCCACTTCCTCAAAAATCCCAGTCTTCGGAAAGATCAGATGTATGTGCAGAATCATCCTCAGACAGCTGCACTGCACTGGAAACCACGTCCCCTCACGGTGGCTCTGTTGACACTCTGAACTCATGCCCCGGTTCTCTCAGTTCTGTCTAGGATGTAGCCAACCCAGAGAAACGCTACAATGACAAACAACAGGTTCCACTCTGCTCGGTTCCCCACATCTCTTCTCAAAATACGAACACTCATTCATTCACAAATCGCTACGCTCGGTCCCTGTGCTGAGACTCCAGCCTGGCTGGTAATCTCAGGTAAAAATCACAATACGGGGCACTATCTATCCTGATGCTGCAACTGCATCAGTTACCTACAAGGCATGCAAATCCAGCTCAGTGCTCACATTTCATTCAACAGGACTGGCCACCGAAAGCTCTCAATGGTCCCCACCCCTCTTCCTGCATAAACCAAGCCACCGCCTTCCTACCCTAAGGGAGGAACAGGCCAGCCCACCTGCTTCCCTCTGCGCTCCCTTCCCCGCCCGGTCCCCCAGGACCAGCTAAGGACACTCCCAGGACCCTTCCAGGGGCCTTTTCTGACCACATTTCCTGGGCCCCCATCATCTCCACAAATGAAAAGTAAACTCCTCCTTGGTGACAAGCGCTCCAAACCAACCGCGTCACGGTCACTCAACTCCGCCCGGAGCCCCCTACCCGTGCTAGCCCCGCCGACGGGGCGGGCGGCCCCCACCGCGTGTGCCAGCACGGGGCATTTACCTTCACGCTGGTGTAGCTGGTCTGAGTCTCGGCCTCCGCGCTGCTGCAGCAGTGGCGCCTCCGGCCCCTGCTGGTGGTCGCGGCGGGGGCTGCGGAACCCGCGCTGCTGCCACTGCCCAGCTCTGCGCGGGCTCTGCGGACACGGGCGGCGCTGGGGGTCCCGACGCGCGGCTCGGGGGGATGGCGTCGGCGGCGTCGGTCTGGACGAAGAGGCCAGGCAGGGGTGCCGCGGGGCCCTGCGACACGCTGGTGGTCTGGTGGGGCGAGTTGGACTCGTCCGAGTCCCGGCAGTAGATCACACCGCTCTGCGAGACATGGATGCTGGGGGCGCAGCCCATCCCTCGGCCGGGCTCCCCCCGCGCGCCCGCCTGCGCCCGCGGCCGCCGGGACCCAGCGCACCCGCTGCCACCTGCAGTGAGTGGGCGGCCGCGGCAGCGCCCAGACTGAGCGCCCCCCGGCCTGTGCGTCCGCCGCTCCGTCGGGCTGGCCGCGGTGCCCCCGCCGAGCCTCCGGGTACCGCGCGCGTCACCCCAACTTTCCCTTTTGGGCCATCTTCCTCCCAGAGCGGGGGAGCGCGCACACACAGCGCCCCGCGCGCACCGGCGGCCGCCACCCTCCCCGCCGCGGCGCCCCAAACACGCTCCCCGCGCCTCCGCCTTCCCCCTCCTCCCTCGGCACAGCCCCCGCCGCCGCCCAGCTTGACCTCCCCGGGCTCCCGCACCCGCGGCCCTGGGTCAGGGCGCCTGCCCACTCGCCCGCCCGCCTGAACCTTCTTTCCCCCACTTTCGGTCTGCGCCCGTCCCCTCCCTCCCTCGCTCCCACCCTCCTTCCTCCTCAGGTGCCCCTGCTCCGCGGCCGCAGCCGCCCGGGCCCCACTGCGCCCCTCCGCCCCTCCCGCGGCTCCTGGAGCTCTCCCGACTGGGCAGAGCGTGCCCGCGGCTCGGCTCCGCCGCGGGGCCCCTGTGCACGGCAGCTGGCACCGCGCCTCGGCGCCGTCCCCTCCTCCTCCGCTGTCCAGAGGCCTCGTCTCTTCTGCACTCATCCCGACACCGCCCCCGGCGCCCCAGCCCCTCTTCCCCTGAAGGGCCTTGAAAGCCACTAGCTTTTCACCAACACATTTTCACACATCCCTGAGCTAAACACCAGGAGGCCCGTCCCGAAATGGCAGGGACCCTACAGCCCAGGCCCACCCACCGTGCTTGCTCCCCCTCTCAACACAGCTGGGGAGTGAGGGAGAGACCTCATGGTTTCGTCCTCTTCCCCCAGCCCCACCGCCTACTCCGAAAGCTGAGTTGGATGTGACCCAGTCTTCAGAAGAAGCCCATTCCATGTCTACTCATCGTTTGGAAGTTAGTGCCAAGGGATGGGAGGCCCTGCGGAGGAAGGAACCCTTGAACACACACGTTCCCCTAAGATCGAAGGAAAGAACAGAAAGAAGCTGTCTGATGGTTCTTGGCTTTCTCCCCCAGTTTTCACCTCTTCCTTGGGTGTCACTAAATGTTCACGCTAAGGACCAGCTAAGGACACTCCCAGGACCCTTCCAGGGGCCTTTTCTGACCACATTTCCTGGGCCCCCATCATCTCCACAAATGAAAAGTAAACTCCTCCTTGGTGACCAGCGCTCCAAACCAACCGCGTCACGGTCACTCAACTCCGCCCGGAGCCCCCTACCCGTGCGAGCCCCATCCAGCCACCCATGTCAACTGCTCTTCCTCACACTCTGGGCTGGGCAGTCAAGGCCTTCCCTCACTCCCCTTGGCAAGGCACCCCACAGACCAGGCTGCGCTGGAGGAACGGAAGAATGCCTTCAGAAGGATGGCTGCTGTCCATCCTTCCCTTGCGAACTCTGAGTTACAGCTGCGAGACACCACTGCCCATTCAGTCACTGGTTCCCACAGTAATTCCTGCCTGATTGCCACAATGGCACGGCGAGATAATTAGATGGCCTAAGAAAGGATTTTATCTTGAGTCGCTTACACAAACAAGGGCAAAAACAGAGGCTGAATGCAAGGCACAAAGAAGTATCCAATGTTAAGGGTTTTTGTTGTTGTTTTTTTTTTAATTTTCTTTTATCTTCCTGCACCAGTCTTGGATGTGACTGGATGAAGACTTCAAAAGAAAGTTTCTAACCCTCACAGAGAAGCAAGGTATCACTCTCAATCCCAAATTCAGATATACAGAGAAAGAGTCTAACCTTATTCTTCTACTTTTGCTTGTCTTCTCAGTTTAGCTCTCTCTGTTTTTGATACAAAAATTTCCATCTCGAGCTAACCTGCAAAAAGTCTATGCTGTATTTTTTAATGGACAGGCAAATTGCTCATAAAATTTCTGCACAGATTGGGTCCTCCTAGAAGCAGATTCTGAGATGGTATTCAGCCGCCAGAGGAAGGCTTTTTAGGAAGTGTTCTTGTAGTCAACATTTGTGGAAGGAAATAAAGGGAGGGGAAAGGAGGGAGGCAAGTTTGAGCAGAGGGTGAAATTGACCAAGCCTCAGGCCTCCCTGCAGGGAGGATTCTGAAGCTGGGATGATGCTTCAGAGTTGTTCTGAGTTGGGACTAGGTTCTGAGTTGTTCTGATGGGCCTTTATATCCCAGCATGGACCAGTCTTTACATGCAGGCCACCTCCTCGACCTTGGGCAAGGTGGCTCTCTTCAGCTGAGGCACTGCCCCTGGGAGATGTCAGCTGAGCCAAGGGCTTTCTGCTGGCAGCACTCCCGGTAGCTGGAGGAGTAAGTCCTTCCTGGCATCATAGCCTCCACCACAGTTCCCTTCCAGGCTGCCTGAGGTCTATGCTTGCTTGCCCCATCCAGGCTTATAAGAACACCACATTAAATAGTTGAGACTGAGCTATGAAGACATTCATTCATTTAAAACTAAGCCTCATAGCTACCATCTGCTCTACTTCCAAAGGACAATTTAAGACCTGGGAAAACAACATCAGAGTTAAATTGCAAAACCACTGGTCTCTATACTAGTCCCTGATGTAATGGTGAAGTCAGGGTTTAATCATTCCTAAAGCTTATCTGTGATTCTCTCATATATCCGCATTTCAGTCATTACCTTTCATGGAGCTACCAATGACAGCCTTCACATATTGACACTTAAAGCCATGTGAATTCTAATGGCACATGTCTACTTTTTCAGAGTTTTCTCTAGGAATGTGATGAAACCACCCAGAGAAAGGCACCAGCCACTCACTGAGGCTTTGAAAGGCAAGAAGTCTATGATAAAATAGAAATTACAACCAATCTTCTGGCGGAGAACATTAGAAGCTGAATCACGAAGCTACAAGTCACCCAGAAACAAATTTAGGTTGACCTTTCTACATTAAAAAATAAGAATAATTAAGCCTTGAAAGAGAAAGTGACCTCAAGGTAGCTAGTGAATAGGACTAGGCTGCTTTAGTGGGTTAACTGAACATTTCATATTAGGACCAGTGTCTTTCACTGAGTGCAACTTCTTTGTTGGAACAGAAGATAGAAGGGAAAATGCACTAGATATACATTTTTCTTCCCATTCCCAAAGCAGCCAGTAGCACAAACACATCTTCAACTGCCAATTCTGGCTTAGTGAGAGAAAAAAATAATGTGTCCCTATCATCTCCACCAAGTGTTCTCAGTGGGAATGTGCAACCTGCCCCCATTGCTGTAACAGATCTGGCTGCTGAAACTTGCAGAAGTGTGCAAGTGGAGGAGAAATGGTTTCGCTGGAATTATTCCACAGCTTAGTTCTGAGGCCCAAGTTCTTGCCTGTAGAAGCGATTTCTGAACCAATTGCCATTGACCACTTCAGCGAATCCCAGGTGACCACAAAGACTACAAGCCCAGACACTGCTGATAAAATTTAGGCCCAAGTTACAGAATAAGGCCAGAAAGACCAACATTTATTTAAAAAATTTAATTAATTTGAGAGAAATTTAGCAACGGAAAATGTCCAAGAAGCAAATCAAAAGAAAGTAAACTAAATCAGAAATATATTGTAAAACACAACCTCCAATATGTCCAGGGTCACCTGAATGGCTTGTGCATTTTATAATAGTATTAAATAAGAGCTAACTTTAAAAGTATGGCCCAAAGGCACTGCAAGATCCTGAACAATTAAGGCCTCTTCCAATTCTAAGATGGCATGACTCTTCAGAATTCCTCTAGAGAAGCAGAAAATGTGATTAATACATTTTGAATGATTCTTAGCTATAAAGGTTAAAACAATAGCAGCTATCCGATTGATTTTTAGATAACCAAATATTTAATCAACCAATCAACCTTACAGAGCTTCTGAATTCAAACTATGTTCTTAATGGTGGAGCTATTGGAAGTCTAACCACCTGATAAGTGAAATAATACTGCTCATTAGGCAGCCCAGTACAGCAGAGAGTACACTGAACTCAGGGTTAGACAGGTGAGTCTGAAACCGAGTGCTGCGTGTAACCTGGAGCAACTCACTTAACCTCTGGGCTTCAGTTCCCTAGATAATCCTCAGAGTCTCTAATCACCAACACTCAAGAATGCTATGAAATTTTTGCTTCCTTTTATTCAATTATTTTATATCTAGAATTGTGGGACTTTTGAACAGAAAGAGTCCTGAACCTACATGCACAACAGAACCACCCTGAGGAATTTGTCAGAAATACACCAGTTCCCTAGTTCCATCCCAGAGACTTGGTTCAGGGGTTAAGGACAGGTCCAGCATCTGTCCTTTCAAAGAAAGTGAATCCAGTATAACCTCTCTACAGCCTCCTTGAAGTTTAAGTCCTTATAAGAGCCTTGGAGACCCTACTCAATGTGGGTCCTGCCGACCTTGGACCTTGCTGAGCCCTCCCTCACTGCTCCAGCCACAGCAGCCTCCTAGTTGTCTCTCCAGGATATCCAGCATTGTTAACCGGTAGCTGTTCCCTCTGCCTGTTATGCAGCTTCATCAGGACTTGCAAGGCTAACTTCCTCACTTCCTTTAAGTCTCTGCTCAAACTCTCCTACTCAGTCATGCTATTCCCAACCCGCGTTTAAAATTGCAACCCACATCCTTCTATTGTTCCTCTACCACTCCTGATTCCCCTTAGCCTGCTATTTTTCTTGTTTCATAGCACAGATCGCCTTCTAACTTATTATATAATTAGCTCACTTACTATTATGTTTATTGTCTGCCTTCTCCCACTAGAATATTGGCTGTACAAAGGCAGGGGTTTGGGGGCTTCTCATTCACTGATGGGTCCCCTGCTTTTGGAACAGTGCCTAGTACATGGTAGGTACTCAAACATTTGTTGAATGTATGAATGAATTATTTTCTCCCATTTCTGTGTCTTTTGCCTTTCTCTTAACTGTTATAACCCTAAATGGAAGGAGTCAATTTATTTGTTTGTTTTTAATAGTTTAAAAACTAAAAACACAGGGCATAAAACTCCAAAGTCAGTGAATGCCTTCGATCAGATCATGGCAGTCCTTTAGTAATGTACATCAGAAAAAGCCAAAAGAATAAAACATAATAATTTGTACGAAGTTGTTGATAGCAATATTGTCTGCAATAATGAAAATGGAGATAATTCAACCATCAAACACTTACGGAATGGCTCAACAAATCACACATAAATATTACCATTTATATGTACATAGATAAAACAATGTTAGGTTAAAAAATAGAGTATATACGTAGATTGATTGCAAACATAGAAAATGTGTGAACATATGTCAAAGTTCATAAGCATAAAGTGGTGTAGACAAACAAATTTGTTTTTCTGAAAACCAGTTTCAGTGCATCAAAAACCATGTAAATGAGTAAGTGTAATTTTCCCAATTCTCTCCACAAAAAGAATTTAGGTAACTCTATTTTATGGATTTCGACTCATTTTTTTTTCCCTTAGGACAGAAGGTAAAAGATGGAAAATAAATTTGAAAGGGAGATAATCAGAGATTGGTGGAGACAGAGAAACTAATGCATACACATTTACAAAGGAAACTTCCCAGAACCAGACACACAGAGAGGAAGAAAGAAAGTGGGAGACAAGGAAAGCGATGGAGAGCCAGTTTCACGGTGAAATATTCCTACCAAGTGAGTTACACAGACAGGTCTTTCAAGAGAGTAAAAATAAGTTGTTTTTTTAACTACAGGTGCATCACTTCTTGGACCTTTTGCCATAGGCCAAGTGAAACTAAGGAGAGGATCTGGCCCATAGGACAGTATTCTCTTGCCAGTTGCAGAAAATGCAAACAGAGAATGTGTAGGTGAGTCAGCCAACATCTGACTTCCTTAAGTCAACATCATCAAACTTGGAGGCCTGGGCCCTGAGTCTGCATAGTACAAAAGTGATCTGTCCTTCCTGTTAACAAGCACCCCACAGGGAGGGGCTGGATTAGCCCTGCAGAGGCACTCCAGAATGCTACCAGCCTCCAGAATTTTGGACCCCAATAGTCAGGCTAGGATAGATGGAACATTCATTTGCAAAAGTCTTACAAATACATTTCACAAAAGCATCAGACATAAAAGGATATACAAATGAAACACACGGTGCAGTCCAGCTCCAAAGGAACTTACAGAGCAATCAGGGAGATGGTACTGACACATGAGAAATAATGGAGTACAATCCGTGAGTGTCAAGGTGCCAGAACAAAGATGAGTGGTGCTGTCAACTCTTTTATAGTAGTTACGGTCCCTGGGAAGGGAAGAAGGGGCTGTCAGTTGGGCCTCAACTAGAACTCTTCAATCACAGGGAACAGCATGAACAAACGCACAGAGGCAGAACTAACCTTGGTGATGCCGGAAGGCAATGAGCAGAAAGTGTAACTAGACAGTGTTTCCTAAGGCAGAGATGATAACATTGGAAAGAGAAGAAAGAAACAGAAGGTGGAAGACCCTGAAACTACTTCTCTATGTAATGGAAGTCACTGTAGGTTCTATCGCCCTTAAGGAAACATACTATGTGAAAATTTAGATTTAGAAAACAAACCCATTGCCTTACAAAAAATATTGTTGTTCGCCAAATGATTAACATGAATACTATTTTTTTTTTTTTTTTGACACAGAGTCTCATTCTGTCACCCAGGCTGGAGTACAGTGGTGCAATCTTGGCTTACTGCAACCTCTGCCTCCTAGGTTCAAGTGATTCTCCTGCCTCAGCCTCCCAAATAGCTGTGACTACAGGTGCAAGCCACCACACCCAGCTAATTTTTTTATATTTTTAGTAGAGATGGGTTTCACCATGTTAGCCAGGCTGGTCTCGAACTCCTGACCTCAGGTGATCCGCCTGCCTCGGCCTCCCAAAGTGCTGGGACTACAGGTGTGAGTCACTGTGCCCAGCCTCCATGAGTACTCTTATAAATAGCACTTTGAGGTTTTTAGGTATTCTAAGTCAGGGTACCAAAAAAAAAAAAAAAACTAAACTAAATCAGGGTACAAATTATTAATACATATCAATTTTTTCTACATTCACTGTCTATAAAGCAAGGCACAAGGCATATCTGTTTCTAAATTAGCGTGAGCTTTCTCAAATATTTCATGGGCAATTTTTTAAAGTTCAGGTTTCTAAGCAGGCCCCTCCTGCCTGCATGCACACCTTGCTAGGTGTGCATATCATCAATTCCAAAAGATTTCATTACGTGAATGTGATGCTGAATTCATCCATTCATGCTTTCAGTAAATGCTGACTGAGTGGCTACATGTATCAGATGCTAACTCAGCACTGAGAAACAAGACAGAAACAGTCCCTATTTATACAGTTTAGAATATAATGGGGAGTTGGAAGGACAAACAAACAAGAAAATTCTCTGGTAGTGATGAAGGTTATACAGGGATTTAAAATACGCTGATGTGACAGAGTGAGGCTGGGGGTGGGATGATGAAAGTTTTCTCAGAGGACATGACGTTTAAGCTAAGATTCCCAGAAAACTTTATCAAAGGGAATATCATTCTTTTTTCATCCACCCATCCATTCACCCATCGATGCCTTGAGAACACGGTTTAGTACCACCACTGAGCCGGGTGCTGCGAGGGATACAAAGAAGTAAAATACTTAGTATTTGCCCTCAGACAATCCAGTCAGGAACACAGAGATATATGCAAGAAAATTGTGTTAACATTTTGCTTTGAAAACCTAATCCAAGCCCAGAGAGAAAGATCACTGTGGGTGGAAATTATCTGGGAGATGTCACCGAGGAGACAGAGTATATGGCTCTTGGAAGAAGGGCAATATTTGAAAAGTGGAAAAGAGGACATTCCAGAGAGAATAATGTGCTTAAGGCCGAAAGGTGGGAACATTTGCTAAATGCTTGAAGAACAGTGAAGCAGATGACTCAAAAAGGTTTGTGGTACAGAACAAGAGAATAACATTATTTTGGCTGACAAGGGAGGCTATAACCAGGGAGCCAAATGCCAGACTAAGCAGTTTGGCTAAATTCTAGTCATTGGAAATCACTGATGTTTTCAATAAGATTGTAACTTTAAAATACAGTTGACCCTTGAACAACACGAGGTT
This sequence comes from Ateles fusciceps, assembly GCA_036589455.1. Taxonomy (NCBI): domain Eukaryota; kingdom Metazoa; phylum Chordata; class Mammalia; order Primates; family Atelidae; genus Ateles; species Ateles fusciceps. The sequence goes on along the minus strand of JAZHEH010000952.1, from coordinate 3,749,693 downwards.
AGGGGCACCAACGTTCACACAGTCAAAAATCCAGGTATTACTTTTGACTCCTCAAAAACTTAACTACAGACCAGGCACCCTGGATCATACCTGTAATCCCAGGACTTTGGGAGGCTGAAGTGGGGGGGAATCACTTGAGGCCAGGACCTTGAGACAAGCCTGGGCAACATGGTGAAATCCTGACCCTACTGAAAATATAAAAGTTAGCCAGGCATGGTGGCACACCCCTGTAGTCCCAGCTACTCAGGTCGCTGAGGCAGAAAAATTGCTTGAACCTGGGAGGCAGAGATTACAGTGAGCCTAGATCTTGCCACTGAACTCCAACCTGGACAAGAGAGTGAGATTCTGTCTCAAAAAAACAAAAATAAAAAAATTTACTAATAACCTACTGTTGACCAGAAGCTTTACAGATAACATCAACAGTCAATTAACACATATTTTGCATTTTATATGTAGCATATACTATAGTCTTACAATAAAGTAAGCTAGAAAAAAGAAAATTTTATAAAGAAAAACATTAGAAAGAGAAAATGTGTTTACTATTCATTAAGTGGAAGTGGATCATCATAAAGGTCTTCATTCTTTTCATCTTCATGTTGAGTTAGCTGAAGAGGAAGAGGAGGAGGGAACTGATCTTGCTGTTTCAGGGACTGCAGAGGCAGAAGAAAATCCACGTGAAAGTGGACCCACACAGTTCAAACTCATGGTGTTCAAGAGTCAACCGTATTATTTTACTGAAATGAATTCAGTTGCATATTCAAACAGGACTGGTGGAGGTAGTCAGGAATGAAGATCAGTAAAGACCTGTGATAACCCAGGAACAGGATAATAGGAATTGTTATGGCTGAACTGTGGCCTCCCAAACTTTGTATTTTGAAACCCAACCCCCCAGTGTGACTATATTTCAAGACAGGACCTTTAAGGAGGTAATTAAGGTTATGAGGTCATAAGGGTGGGGCCCTAATCCAATAAGAGTAGTGTCCCTATAAGAAGAGACAGCAGAGATTGTCCACTCTGTCCTGCATGCACACAGAGAAAAGAACACAGAGAGAACGCATCACCTGCAAGCTGAGGAGGGAGGCCTCACCAGACACCTACCCTGCTGGCACCTTGACCTGAGACTTCTAGGCTCCAGAATTGTGAGAAAATAAGTTTCTGTTGTTTAAGCCACCCAGTCTGTGGTATTTTATTATGGCAGGCCTAGCAAACAAATACAGAGGCACTGAGTAAATGGAATTTGTAGAAATAGAAAAAAGCGTGGGGAGGGGAATTCCATGGACTTTACTGAAAACGAATTCTTAGTATCTGGTGCCTGATTAGATAAGGAGCCAGGGAGCCAGTGATATCAAAACTGATTGCAAAATTTCCAGGTTGGATGTCGAGGACAAAGTGCAAATGAGACTGGGGACTACTCCTGGTAGAAATAAGCTTTGTCTATCAAGGGAATTCTTTACCTGGATTTGTACTTTCTGGGACCCCCAGAATCTTGAGTCTGGAAACCAGACTCACCAAAGTCAGTGCTGACATTGAACTCTCCCTAGAACATGGTTAGAATGTGACTCTGGATAGTAGCCCTTTGTCAGATGGGTAGATTGCAAAAATTTTTTCCCATTCTGTGGGTTGCCAGTTCACTCTATTGATAGTTCCTTTCATGGTGGAGAAGCTCTTAAGTTTAATTAGATCCCATTTGCCCATGTTGGCTTTTGTTGCCATTGCTTCTGGTGTTTTAGTCATGAAGTCTTTGCCCATGCCTATGTCCTGAATGGTATTACCTAGGTTTTCTTCTGGAGTTTTTATGGTGTTAGGCCTCATGTTTAAATCTTTAATCCATCTCAAGTTAATTTTTGTATAAGGCATAAGGAAGGGATCCAATTTCAGCTTTCTGCATATGGCTATCCAGTTTTCCCAGCACCATTTATTAAATAGGGAATCCTTTCCCCATTGCCTGTTTTTGTCAGGTTTGTCAAAGATCAGATGGTTGTAGTTGTGTGCTATTGTTTCTGAGGCCTTTGTTCTGTCCCATTGGTCTAGATCTCTGTTTTGGTACCAGTACCATGCTGTTTTGATTACAGTAGCCTTGTAATATAGTTTGAAGTCAGGTAGCGTGATATCTCCAGCTTTGGTTTTTTTTATTTGTTTGTTTGTTTTGCTTAGGATTTTCTTGGCTATGCAGGCTCTTTTTTGGTTCCATATGAAGTTTAAGGTGGTTTCTTTCCCAATTCTGTGAAGAAAGTCATTGGTAGCTTGAGGGGATAGCATTGAATGTATAAATTCCTTTGGGCAGTATGGCCAGTTTCACGATATTGATTCTTCCTAACCATGAGCACGGAATGTTCTTCCATCTGTTTGTGTCCTCTCTTACTTGCTTCAGCAGTGGCTTGCAGTTCTCCTTGAAGAGGTCCTTCACATCCCATGTTAGCTGTATTCCTAGGTATTTCATTCTCTTTGTAGCAATTGTGAATGGGAGTTCACTCATGATTTGGCTCTCTGTTTGTCTATTATTGGTGTATAGGAATGCTTGTGATTTTTGCACATTGATTTTGTATCCTGAGACTTTGCTGAAGTTGCTTATCAGCTTAGGGAGATTTGGGGCTGAGACAATGGGGTTTTCTAAATATACAATCATGTCATCTGCAAACAGGGACAATTTGATGTCCTTTCTTCCTATTCAAATACCCTTTATTTCTTTCTCTTGCCTGATGGCCCTAGCCAGAACTTCCAATATTATGTTGAATAGGAGTGGTGAGAGAGGGCATCCTTGCCTTGTGCCAGTTTTCAAAGGGAATGCTTCCAGTTTTTGCCCATTCAGTATGATATTGGCTGTGGGTTTGTCATAAATAGCTCTTATTATTTTGAGATACGATCCACTGATGCCTAGTTTTTTGAGAGTTTTTAGCAGAAAGAGCTGCTGAATTTTGCTGAAGGCCTTCTTGGCATCTATTGTGATAATCAGGTGGTTTTTGTCTTTGGTTCTGTTTATGTGATGGATTATGTTTGTAGATTTGTGTATGTTGAACCAGCCTTGCATCCCTGGGATGAAACCAACTTGATCATGATGAATAAGCTTTTTGATGTGCTGTTGGATTCAGTTTGCCAGCATTTTATTGAAGATTTTTGCATCTATGTTCATCATGGATATTGGCCTGAAATTTTCTTTTTTAGTTGCACCTCTGCCAGCTTTTGGTATCAGGATGATGTTGGTCTCATAAAATGAGTTAGGGAAGATTCCCTCTTTTTGTATTGTCTGGAATAGTTTCAGAAGGAATGGTACCAGCTCCTCTTTTACCTGTAGTAGAATTCGGCTGTGAACCCATCTGGTCCTGGACTTTTTTTGGTTGGTAGGCTATTAATTGCTGCTTCAACTGAAAACCTTGTTATTGGTCTATTCAGGAATTCAACTACTTCCTGGCTTAGTCTTGGGAGAGTGAAAGTGTCCAGGAATTTATCCATTTCTTCTAGATTTACTGGTTTATCTACATAGAGGTGTTCATAGTAATCTCTGATGGTAGTTTGTATTTCTGCGGGATTGGTGGTGATATAATCAGGGACAACAGATGGTGTAAAGGATGTGGAGAAATAGGAATGCTTTTACACTGTTGGTGGGAGTGTAAATTAATTCAACCATTGTGGAAGACAGCATGGCAATTCCTCAAGGATCTAGAAATAGAAATACCATTTGACCAAGAAATCCCACTACTAGGTGTATACCCAAAGGATTATAAATCATTCTGTTATAAAGACACATGCACACATATGTTTACTGCGGCACTGTTCACAATAGCAAAGATTTGGAACCAACCCAAATGCTCATCAGTGATAGACTGGATAAAGAAAATGTGGCACATATACACAAAGGAATATTATGCAGCCATAAAAAAGAATGAGTTCATGTCCTTTGCAGGAACATGGATGAAACTGGAAACCATCATTCTCAGCAAACTGACACAGGAACAGAAAACCAAACACCGCATGTTCTCACTCATAAGTGGGTGTTGAACAATGAGAACACATGGACACAGGGAGGGAAACATCACACACTGGGGCCTGGGGGGCGGGGGCTAGGGGAGGAATAGCAGTGGGTGAGGGGTTTGGGGAGGGATAGCATTAGGAGAAATACCTAATGTAGATGACAGGGTGATGGATGCAGCAAACCACCACCATGGCACATGTATACCTATGTAACAAACCTGCACGATCCACACAAGTACCCCAGAACTTAAAGTATAATAAAATAAAAAAATTTTTTTAAAAAGAATGTGAGAGACATGAGAACAGGAACCTCTTCTGTGTTTGCTGCTGGATCTCTAGTACTTAGAACTAGAAATGGTACATGTTCAATATTTGCTGAACCAATAATGAGGCTTTATGAGGAGGACAGAGAGATATGTCAGCTTTCAGGTCCTCTTCACTGACAAGCACACCACTGCCCTTTTCCAGGGTGGCTAAGTAAACAGTTTCTGCCAAGACTTCCTTGGGCTTCCCCACAGTCAGGCCTATGCAGTCATGTTAGTTTTTTGCTCCATGTCTGGATTGCTAAAGTCAGCCTATTGATACTTTTGCTTCAAGATCTGCTTTTGAGCCCTGGGATCTTACTTCTTAACTAGCTCAAGGTGCCTCGAGGCTGCAGCTCTGCCTGAAGGTCCTGCTTGCTCTAGTACCTTCTGCAGTTCTGCTGTCTTAATCCTCTTACACTGTGGCTGCTAGGGCTGGGAAAGGAGGTGCTCTGGAAGCTTGAAGCAGAAAGTCTCTTCCTTCTTGGGGTTTGACATTTGCTCTGCAGTATGGCACTTCCTGTGTCACACCATTAAACATCTCCAAGGCAACAGTCACTGGGGCATGACTGATTACTTCTTCATATCTCATATTTGAGGCTTATAATATCATAGACAGAAATAGATTCCATCAGATGTGGGGGAGCTTTCCAGGGTTCTCCACACTAGTGGCTATCAAACTTTAGCATATACTAGAACTGCCTAAACACAGATTGCGAGGCCTGAGAATTTGCAATTCTAACTAATTACCAGGTGATGTTAATGCCACTTACTCAGAGATCACACCTTGAAAACGACTTCTGTACACGTAGTAAGATATTGCAAAACAAAAACAATGATAAGGAACAAGAACAAAACAAAATTTTTTTAAAAAGCTCCTCACCTGTGATGTTTCGTTTTCTGAAACACAATATAAGGTTGTGAATTTTAGGATGTCTGCAAGCCTCACAAAACCAAGAACTTCTAAGGACAGGTTTTCAATAGTCCCCTTTACCTTTTCTGAGACATGGGAGTAGGGGCGGGTTTCAACATCTCCTTTCTGTTTACCATTAACCTGAACACCCACCTAGCTTGGCTAGGTAATTACTTGCTTTCTCCTGAGCATGACGTCATCAAACTTTTATAGGTTATAAATATCCTACATAGGCCTCTAAAAAGAGATATCACTAATGCTACATGTACTGCATTTCTCACCGAGATCTAAAAGACAAGGTTAAGATCCTTCATAACAGGGGATCTGATCTTTTTAAATCACCAACATAAACATCAACTTTAAAAGAAAAGAAATAAACTTCTGCTCTTTAGACTTTTAAAGTGAAAGTGACATATTAGGAGATACATGGTATGAGAATTGTTTTTTGTTATTAAACTAAGAAATCAAGCTAGTATTTAAGATTTTCCTTCTCCTAACACTTTTGTGAGAGAGCACTATATATACTTGTAAGTCATTTTAAGTACTAAATTGCAGAAAATTCTGTAAGGAACTCAAATCCCTTCCATGCTTGTACTATTCAGATGGCATGAATTTTCACATTGATTACATTTTAATAGCCTCCATTTCCCACTGTATGTTTGAGCAGAAAGCAATGATGTTAGAGACGCCACAGCTACAAGTAATTCTCCCTTTTAAGAAACGGTGGAAGCAAGCTTTGAGGCTGTTCTTTGAACTCCGGCTTTAAAGGGCTTAGAAAGTCCCTAGAAAGGTCTGAGAGCCATCTCATAGGCTAAATACTGTATCAAAAAGCCATATTAGCCCTATTTGAAGTGGTATATGGGAAAAGAAGAATAAGACATAGGGTTCACTATGGGAAAACAGACAGTTCTGCAACAAAAACCAAACCAGAAACAACTCAGTATAGTTCCCCCCAGATTTATTTGAAATATCCATAGTTTTAAGTTATAAAAGAATAGAGAAAAGAAATGTCCCAGAGGACATCTTCAAATAGCACAGCATTTTCAGATGGCAACCTTTTGGACAGGATTATGAATAAAAATTTGCAACATGGGCTTCTGATGAATAAGCAGGGACCAAATTTACCCTCCTTCCATTAACAACTAGAAAATCAGATAAAATGTGTGAAACAACTATTATCAGACATTGAAAAATAGGTGGCTCAGGACTGTAATTCATAAGAGAAGGGAAACAGATGGAATATATATACGACTACCCCAGCTTTCACCTTGGAGGTAAATTCAATGTCTCATTGCAGGAAAGGAATGCAAGGCAGAGCATGGTGTTTTCGTTGATGTAAAAAGACCAGAATCATGGTTCAGACAGGCTTTTATAGCTGGAATTTTTGTGAGTGAGAAGTATATACTTCGTATATTTGTAAGTCATTTTAAGTACTAAATTAAGTACATTTTAAGTACTAAATTATGGGGCAGTATTTCAGAAAGAAGGAAATACATATGAAAGAAACATAGAGGGGCACTTGAGAGTTTAATATGTACTAAAATAGCATGAATAGGGTGAAATTCCTTAGACGAGAAAGAGAGTGACTGAAAAGCTGTAAGTGAACAGTTTATAGAGCTCACACAGAACTAGGAGCTATCCGAGTTCTATCAGCCAAAATGGAGCGTCTTTGTTGATCACTTAGGGTATTCAGTGGAGAATCCATTTGGGTCATATCTTAATAATAAGGTTAAAGAATCCCTAGAGAAAATACTGCAGACCTACCTTTAAAGGCTCAAAATCAAACCTTGAAAGGATCCAATGGAACCTAAATTAACTTGTGTACCAAAATAAAATCCAATACTCATTAAAGAAAGACAACAAAACTTAAACACTTAGACATTCACAATGTCTAGCATATAATCAAAATCACTAGATATCCCAAGAAGCAGGAAAATGTGACTAATAATCAAAAGAAAAATCAATAAATAAACAGAAATGATAGAAATATTGAAATTAGCAGACAAGAACATCAAAATAGCTGCTATAATTATTTTCCAAGTATTGAAGAAAAAAAAAATAAGCACTGTGAGAAGAGAAATGGAAAATATAAAGGAAAAGAATCAAATAGAACTTCTAGAAAGGAAAAATACAAGTTCTGAAATGAAATGGTCACTGGATGGAACTAAAAGCAGACTAGACACTCTAGAAGAAAAGATCAGTGAACTCAAAGACATGCTAATTAAAGCTATACAAGTTGAATCACAGAAAAAATTTTTAAAGCTGGAAGAAAATGAATAGAGCCTTAGTTACAGATCTAAAAAATTCAGCAAACCTCACACAGGATAAACCAAAAGCAAACCATGCTAAGAATGCAATATAATATAATTTCATAAAACCATTTATAAAAAAGAAAATTTTAAGCCAGGTGCTGTGGCTCATGCCTGTAATCCCAACACTTTGGGAAGCTAAGTGGGAAGGATCACTTAAGGCCAGGAGTTTACGATCAGCCTGGGCAACATAGTGAGACCCCATTTCTACTACACTAGCCTATGGTTGGGCAAAATCATCTAACACAATTTTTATAAAAAGTGTTGAATATTTTATATAGTTTATTGAATACTGAAAACAAAAACAGAATGGTTGTATGAGTACTCAAAGTACAGTTAACACTGAATACATCTAACTTTCACACCATCATAAAGTTGAAATATCATAAGTTGTACCACTGTAAGTCAGCGACCATCTATATAAGATTCTTTCATTATACACTAAGGATTATACCATTATTTCAAAGCCAGCTATGATATGTTAGAAAGTAGATACTGTAAACCTAAGAGCAACCATTAAAGAAACAAAGACATATAAATAATATCAAATAGAAAAATAAAATTTGCTCAATTAATACAAAAATGCAGAGAACAAAAGGAAATAAAAAGCAGATGAAAAATAGAAAACAAACACTAATGTGATAGATTTATAATCTACCATATAAATATTCCCATTAAATTTATGTAACTACTAATTATATTAAATGTAAATGGCCTAGATACTACAATTAAACCAAGTATAAACTTGGTCTACAAAAAATATATTTTAAATATAAAGATACAAATTAGTTAAAAGTAAAAGGATTGAATAAAATATGCCACGCAAATACTAATTATAAGAAGAGCTGGAGTGGCTATATTAATGTCAGATAACATAGATTTTAGAACCAGATAGACTCTAGGGATAATGAGGGATATTTCATTTTGATAAAATAATCAATTCATCTGTAAGGCAAAACAATTCTAAAGATGAATTCTAAATACGAAGCCCAGTAACAGAGCTTCAGTATATATGAAGAAAAACTGATAAAACTGAAAAGAGAAATAGATAAATCCACAACTATACTTAGAGACTTCCTCTTGCAACAACTGATATAACAAATGTATCAGTTTAATTTACACCTGAAAATTAAACACCTCAAAAACACCATTAACCAACCTGACATAATTTATATTTATAGAACATTACTCAATAACAGCAGAATGTGCATTTTTCCAGGTACACATAAAACATTTGCCAAGTTGTACCACATGCTGAGCCATAAAACAAGTTGCAGTACATTTTAAAGACTGAAGTCATACACAGAATGCTCTCTGACTACATGAATTTAAATCAGAAGTCAAAAATAAATTTATCTGAAAAAAATCCACAAATACTTGGAAATTAAGCAACATGCTTCTAAGTAAACCATAGGTCAAATAAGAATCACAAAAAATATAAAATATTTGAGCTCAATAAAACTTTTTGGATGTAGCTAAAGCAGTACTTACAGGGAAATTGTATAGCTTTAAAAGTTTATTGGATGGCTGGCAAGATGGCCAAAGAAGAACAGCTCCAGTCTGCAGTTCCCAACAAGATTAACACAGAAGGCAGGTGATTTCTACATTTCCAACTGAGGTACATAGCTCATCTCATTCAGACTGGTTAGATAGTGAGTGCAGCCCATGGAGGGTAAGCTGAAGCGGGGGGGGGGGTGTCACCTCACCTGGGAAGCACAAGGGGTCAGGGAACTCCCTCCCCCTAGCCAAGGAAAGGCTTGAGGGACTATGTCTTGAGGAACAATGAATTTCAGTCCAGATACTATGCTTTTCCCATGGTCTTCGCAACCTGCAGACCAGGAGATTCCCTCGGGTGCCTATACCATTAGGGCCCTGGGTTTCAAGCACAAAACTGGGTAGCCATTTGGGCAGACACTGAGCTAGCTGTGGGAGTATTTTTCATACCCCAGTAGCACCTGGAACACCAGCGAGAGAGAACCATTCACTCCCCTGGAAAGGGGGTTGAAGCCAGGGAGCCAAGTGGTCTGGCTCAGCAGATCACACCCCCATAGAGCCCAGCAAGCTAAGATCCACTGGCTTGAAAGTCTCACTGCCAACACAGAAGTCTAAAGTTGGCCAGGGACCCTGGAGCTTGGTGGGGAGAGGGGCATCCACCATTACTGAGGCGAGGTAGGTGGTTTTCACCTCACAGTGTAAATGAAGCCACCAAGAAGTTTGAACACCACAGCTCACAAACCTGCTGTAGCCAGACTGCCTCTCTAGATTCTTCTCTCTGGGCAAAGCATCTCCTGAAAGAAAGGCAGCAGCCCCAGTAAGGGGCTAATAGATAAAACTCCCATCTCCCTGGGACAGAGCACTGGGGGAAGGGGCAGCTGTGGGTGCAGCTTCAGCAGACTTAAACGTTCCTGCCTGCTGGCTCTGAAGAGAACAGTGACTCTCCCAGCACAGTGTTCGAGCTCTGTTAAGAGACAGATTGCCTCCTCAAGTGAGTCCCTGACCCTTGTGTCTCCTGACTAAGTGACACCTCCCAGCAGGGGTTGACAGACACCTCATACAGGAGAGCTCCAGCTGGCAGGTGCCCCTCTGGGATGAAGCTTCCAGAGTCAGAAACAGGCAGCAATCTTTGCTGTTCTGCAGTCTCCGCTGGTGATACCCAGGTAAACAGAGTCTGGAGTGGACCTCCAACAAACTCCAGCAGACCTGCAGTAGAGGGGCCTGACTGTTAGAAGAAAAACAAATAAACAGAAAGGAATAGCATCAACATCAACAAAAAGGATGTCCACTCAAAAACCCCATCTGAAGGTCACCAACATCAAAGACCAAAGGTAGATAAATCCATGAAAATGAGAAAAAAACAGCACAAAAAGGCTGAAAATTCCAAAACCCAAAATGCCTCTTCTCCTCCAAAGGATCACAACTCCTTGCGCGCTGGATCGAGAATGAGTCTGACAAATTGACAGAAGTAGGCTTCAGAAGGTGGGTAATAACAAACTCCTCCTAGCTAAAGGAGCATATTCTAACCCAATGCAAGGAAGCTAAGAACCTTGACAAAAGGTTAGAGGAATTGTTAACTAGAATACTCAGTTTGGAGATGAACATAAATGACCTGATGGAGCTGAAAAACACAGCACGAGAATTTCATGAAGCGTACACAAGTATCAGTAGTCGAATCGATAAAGCAGAAGAAAGAATATCAGAGATTGAAGATCAACTCAATGAAATAAAGTGAGACAACAAGATTAGAGGAAAAAAGAGTGAAAAGAAATGAACAAAGCCTCCAAGAAATATGGGACTATGTGAAAAGACCAAATCTACATTTGCTTGGTGTATGTGAAAGTGACGGGGATAACAGAACCAAGTTGGAAAACACTCTTCAGGATATTACCCAGGAGAACTTCTCTAGCCTAGTAAGACAGGTTAACACTCAAATTCAGGAAATACAGAGAACACCACAAAGATAACTATTCGAGAAGAGCAACCCCAAGACACATAATAGTCAGATTCATCAAGGTCGAAACGAAGAAAGAAATGTTAAGGGTAGCCAGAAGAGAGGTCAGGTTACCCACAAAGGAAAGCCCATTAGACTAACAGCAGATCTCTCTGCAGAAACCCTGCAAGCCAGAATAGAGTGGGGGGCCAATATTCAACATTCTTAAAGAAAAGAATCTTCAGGGGGGAGGATCCAAGATGGCCGATTAGGAGCAGCTGAGGATTGCAGCTCCCAGTGAAAGCGCGGAGGCTCCCTCATCCCCATATATCCAACGAGTCACCTCACAAAGGAGTGCTCAGACGGACATCTGGCGGGTATTCTTCTGGGACAAAGATAGCAGAAGAAGAGACTGGCAGCAACCCTTACTGTTCTGCAGCTGCTGCAGGTGATCCCCCAGGCAAGCAGGGCCAGGAGTGGACCTCAGCAGTCCTACAGCAGAGGGGCCAGACTGTTAGAAGGAAAACTAAGAAACAGAAATAAATAACTTCATCATCAACAAACGGGACGTCCACTGAGAGACCCCATCTGAAAATCACCAACCACAAAGACCACACATAGCATAAATCCACAAAGATGGGAAGAAACCAGCGCAAAAAGGAGGAAAACACCCGAAACCAGAACGCCTCTCCTCCTACAAGGGATCACAACTCCTCACCAGCAAGGGAACAAGGCTGGATGGACAATGAGTGTGATGAAATGACTGAATCAGGCTTCAGAAGGTGGGTAATAAGAAAACTTCTGTGAGCTAAAGAACATGTTCTAACCCAATGCAAAGAAACTAAGAACATTGAAAAAAGATTTGATGAAATGCTAATGAGAATAACCAACTTAGAGAGGAATGTAAGTGAATTGATGGAGCTGAAAAACACAGCACAAGAACTTTGCGAAGCATACACAAGTTTCAACAGCCGAATCGACCAAGCAGAAGAAAGGATATCAGAGGTCGAAGATCAACTCAATGAAATAAAACGAGAAGGAAAGAGTAGAGAAAAAAGGGTAAAAAGGAATGAACAAAGTCTCCAAGAAATATGGGACTATGTGAAAAGACCTAATCTACGTTTGATAGGTGTACCTGAATGTGACGGAGAGAATGAATCCAAGCTGGAAAATACTCTTCAGGATATTATCCAGGAGAACTTCCCCAACATAGGAAGGCAGGCCAATATTCAAGTCCAGGAAATACAGAGAACACCACAAAGATATTCCTCAAGAAGAGCAACCCCAAGGCACATAATCGTCAGATTCACCAGGGTTGAAATGAAGGAGAAAATGCTAAGGGCAGCCAGAGAGAAAGGTCGGGTTACCCACAAAGGGAAGCCCATCAGACTCACAGCAGATCTCTCAGCAGAAACCCTACAAGCCAGAAGAGAGTGGGGGCCAATATTCACATCCTTAAAGAAAAGAACTTTCAACCCAGAATTTCATATCCAGCCAAACTGAACTTCATAAGTGAAGGAAAAATAAAATCCTTTGTGAACAAGCAAGTACTCAGAGATTTCATCACCACCAGGCCTGCTTTACAAGAGCTCCTGAAAGAGGCACTAAACATAGAAAGGAACAACCAGTACCAGCCACTCCAAAAACATACCAAACAGTAAAGACCATCAACACAATGAAGAAACTGCATCAACTAACGGGCAAAACAGCCACCTAGCATCAAAATGGCAGGATCAAATTCACACATAACAATATTAACCCTAAATGTAAATGGGCTAAATGCCCCAATTAAAAGACATAGACTGGCAAACTGGATAAAAAGCCAAAACCCGTCCGTGTGCTGTATCCAGGAAACCCATCTCACATGCAGAGATACACAAAGGCTCAAAATAAAGGGATGGAGGAAGATTTACCAAGCAAATGGAGAGCAAAAAAAAGCAGGAGTTGCAATTCTCGTCTCTGATAAAATAGACTTTAAACCAACAAAGATCAAAAGAGACAAAGAAGGACATTACATAATGGTAAAAGGATCAATGCAACAAGAAGAGCTAACGATCCTAAATATATACGCACCCAATACAGAAGCACCCAGATACATAAGGCAAGTTCTTAATGACTTACAAAGAGACTTAGACTCCCACACAATAATAGTGGGAGACTTGAACACCCCGTTGTCAATGTTAGACAGATCAACAAGACAGAAAATTAACAAGGATATCCAGGACTTGAACTCAGACCTGGATCAAGCAAACCTAATAGACATTTACAGAACTCTCCACCCCAAATCCACAGAATATACATTCTTCTCAGCACCACATCGCACCTACTCTAAAATTGACCACATAATTGGAAGTAAATCACTCCTCAGCAAATGCAAAAGAACGGAAATCATAACAAACAGTCTCTCAGACCACAGTGCAATCAAGTTAGAACTCAGAATTCAGAAACTAACTCAGAACCACACAGCTTCATGGAAACTGAACAACTGGCTCTTGAATGTTGACTGGATAAACAATGAAATGAAGGCAGAAATAAAGATGTTCTTTGAAACCAACGAGAACGAAGACACAACATACCAGAATCTCTGGGACACATTTAAAGCAATCTCTAGAGGAAAGTATATAGCAATAAATGCCCACATGAGAAGCAAGGAGAGATCTAAAATTGACACCCTATCATCAAAATTGAAAGAGCTAGAGGAGCAAGATCAAAAAAACTCAAAACCTAGCAGAAGACAAGAAATAACTAAGATCAGAGCAGAACTGAAGGAGATAGAGACACGAAAAACTCTTCAAAAAATCAATAAATCCAGGAGCTGGTTTTTTGAAAAGGTCAACAAAATAGACAGACCACTAGCCAGATTAATAAAAAAGAAAAGAGAAAATAATCAAATAAATGCAATAAAAAACGATAAAGGGGGATATCACCACAGATTCCACAGAAATTCAAACCATCATCAGAGATTATTACAAACAACTCTATGCATATAAACTAGTAAACCTGGAAGAAATGGATAAATTCCTGGACACATGCATCCTCCCAAGCCTAAACCAGGAAGAAGTCGAAACCCTGAATAGACCAATAACAAGGTCTGAAGTTGAGGCAGCAATTAAGAGGCTACCACCCAAAAAAGCCCAGGTACAGATGGGTTCACAGCCGAATTCTACCAGACATACAAAGAGGAGTTGGTACCACTCCTTCTGAAACTATTCCAAACAATCCAAAGAGAGGGAATCCTTCCTAAATCATTTTATGAGACCAGCATCATCCTGATACCAAAACCTGGCAGAGACTCAGCAAGAAAAGAAAACTTCAGGCCAATATCCATGATGAACATAGATGCAAAAATCTTCAACAAAATACTGGCAAACCAATTGCAACAGCACATCAAAAAGCTTATCCACCATGATCAAGTAGGCTTCATCCCAGGGATGCAAGGCTGCTTCAACATACACAAATCTATAAACATAATCCACCACATAAACAGAACCAAAGACAAAAACCACATGATAATCTCAATTGATGCAGAGAAGGCCTTTGACAAAATTCAACAGCCCTTTATGCTAAAAACTCTCAATAAACTAGGTATTGATGGAACGTATCTCAAAATGATAAAAGCTATTTACGACAAACCAACAGCCAATATTATACTGAATGGGCAAAAACTAGAAGCATTCCCTTTGAAATCTGGCACTAGACAAGGATGTCCTCTCACCACTCCTATTCAATATAGTACTGGAAGTTCTAGCCAGAGCAATCAGGCAAGAAAAAAGAAATAAAGGGTATTCAAATAGGAAAGGAGGAAGTCAAATTGTCTCTATTTGCAGACGATATGATTGTATATCTAGAAGACCCCATCGTCTCAGCCCAAAATCTCCTGAAACTGATAAGCAACTTCAGCAAAGTCTCAGGATATAAAATCAATGTGCAAAAATCACAAGCATTCCTATACACCAATAACAGACTTAAAGACAGCCAAATCAAGAACCAACTGCCATTCACAATTGCTACAAAGAGAATAAAATACCTAGGAATACAACTAACAAAGAACATAAAGGACCTCTTCAAGGAGAACTACAAACCACTGCTCAATGAAATAAGAGAGGACACAAACAGATGGAGAAATATTCCATGTTCATGGCTAGGAAGAATCAATATTGTCAAAATGGCCATACTGCCCAAAGTAATTTACAGATTCAACGCTATCCCTATCAAGCTACCAATGACCTTCTTCGAAGAACTGGAAAAAACCACCTTAAACTTCATATGGAACCAAAAGAGAGCCCGCATAGCCAAGTCAATTCTAAGCAAAAAGAACAAAGCAGGAGGCATCACACTCCCGGACTTCAAACTATACTACAAAGCTACAGTAATCAAAACAGCATGGTACTGGTACCAAAACAGAGATATAGACCAATGGAACAGAACAGAGACCTCCAACGCAACACAACACATCTACAACCACTTGATCTTTGACAAACCTGACAAAAACAAACAATGTGGAAGCGAGTCCCCTGTTTAATAAATGGTGTTGGGAAAACTGGCTAGTCATGTGCAGAAAGCAGAAGCTGGACCCCCTTCCTGACACCTTACACTAAAATTAACTCCAGATGGATTAAAGACTTAAACATAAGACCTAACACCATAAAAACCCTAGAAGAAAATCTAGGCAAAACCATTCAGGACATAGGTGTAGGCAAGGACTTCATGACCAAAACACCAAAAGCAGTGGCAACAAAAGCCAAAATAGACAAATGGGACCTAATCAAACTCCACAGCTTCTGCACAGCAAAAGAAACAGTCATTAGAGTGAATCGGCAACCAACAGAATGGGAAAAAATTTTTGCAGTCTACCCATCTGACAAAGGGCTGATAACCAGAATCTACAAAGAACTGAAACAGATTTACAAGAAAAAACAAACAAGCCCATTCAAAAGTGGGCGAAGGATATGAACAGACACTTTACAAAAGAAGACATACGTGAAGCCAACAAACATATGAAAAAATGCTCATCATCACTGGTCATTAGAGAAATGCAAATCAAAACTACATTGAGATACCATCTCACGCCAGTTAGAATGGCGATCATTAAAAAATCTGGAGACAACAGATGCTAGAGAGGATGTGGAGAAATAGGAACACTTTTACACTGTTGGTGGGAGTGTAAATTAGTTCAACCATTGTGGAAGACGGTGTGGCGATTCCTCAAGGACCTAGAAATAGAAATTCCATTTGATCCAGCAATCCCATTACTGGGTATATATCCAAAAGACTATAAATCGTTCTACTATAAGGACACATGCACACGAATGTTCATTGTAGCACAGTTTACAATAGCAAAGACCTGGAACCAACCCAAATGCCCATCGATGATAGACTGGACAGGGAAAATGTGGCACATATACACCATGGAATATTATGCAGCCATCAAAAACGATGAGTTCGTGTCCTTTGTAGGGACATGGATGAACCTGGAAACCATCATTCTCAGCAAACTGACACAAGAACAGAAAATCGAACACCGCATGTTCTCACTCATAGGCGGGTGTTGAACAATGCGAACACATGGACACAGGGAGGGGAGTATCACACACTGGGGTCTGTCGGGGGGGAAAAAGGGGAGGGATAGTGGGGGGTGGGGAGTTGGGGAGGGATAGCATGGGGAGAAATGCCAGATATAGGTGATGGGGAGGAAGGCAGCAAATCACACTGCCATGTGTGTACCTATGCAACAATCTTCTATGTTCTTCACATGTACCCCCAAACCTAAAATGCAATAAAAAAAATAATAAAATAAAATAAAATAAAATAAAAAGAATCTTCAACCTAGAATTTCATATCCAGCCAAACTAAGCTTCATAAGTGAAGGAGAAATAAAATCCTTTACAGACAAGCAAATGCTAAGAGATTTTTGCCACCACCAGGCCTGCCTGCTCCTGAAGGAAGCACTAAATAAGGAAAGAAAAAACCGGTACCAGTCACAGCAAAAACATACTCATTGTAAAGACCATTGACCTTATGAATAAACTCCATCAACTAACAGGCAAAATAACCAACTAGCATCATGGCAGGATCAAATTCACATATAACAATATTAACCTTAAATGTAAATGGGCTAAATGACCCAATTAAAAGACACAGCCTGGCAAATTGGATAAAGAGTCAAGACCCATTAGTGTGCTGTATTCAGGAGACCCATCTCACATGCAAAGACACACATAGGTACAAAATAAAGAGATGGAAGAATATTTACCAAGCAAATGGAAAGCAAAGAAAGCAGGTGGTGCAATCCTGGTCTCTGATAAAACAGACTTTAAACAAACAAAGACCAAAAAGACAAAGAAGGGCATTATATAATGGTAAAGGGATCAATGCAACAAGAAGAGCTAACTATCCTAAATATATATGCACTCAATACAGGAGCACCCAGATTCATAAAGCAAGTTCTTAGAGATCTACAAAGAGACTTAGACTCCCACAAATAATAGTGGGAGAATTTAACACCCCACTGTCAATATTAGACAGATCAATGAGACAGAATATTAACAAGGATATTCAGGACTTGACCTCAGCTCTGGACCAAGCAGACCTAATACACATTTACAGGACTCTCTGCCCCAAATCAACAGAATATACATTTTTCTCAGCACCACATTGTACTTATTCTAAATTGACCACATTTACTTTTAAAAGTAAAACACTCCTCAGCAAATGCAAAAGAATGGAAATCATAACAAATAGTGTCTCAGACCACAGTGCAATCAAATTAGAACTCAGGATTAAGAAACTCACTCAAAACCGCACAACTAGATGCAAACTGAATAACCTGCTCCTGAATGTCTGCTGGATAAATAACGAAATGAAGGCAGAAATAAAAAAAGTTATTTGAAACCAATGAGAACAAAGACATATATAGAATCTCTGGGACACAGCTACAGTAGTAGTTAGAGGGGAATTTATAGCACTAAATGCCCACAGGAGAAAGTGGGAAAGATCTAAAATCAACACCCTAACATCACAATTAAAAGAACTAGAGAAGCAAGAGCAAACAAATTCAAAAGCTAGCAGAAGACAAAAAATAACTAAGATCAGAGCAGAACTAACGGAGACAGAGACACAAAAAAAATCAATGAATACAAAAGCTGGTTTTTTGAAAAGATTAACAAAATAGACTACTAGCCAGACTAATAAAGAAGAAAAGAGAGAAGAATCAAATAGACACAATAAAAAATTATAAAGGGAATAAAAGCTTATATTAGAACAGAAAATGGGTCCAAATCCAATAATCTAAAATTCCACCTTAAGAAACTAGGGGAAAAAAACAAATTAAATCTAAACTAAAAAGAAAGAAGGATATAAGTAAAAAAAAACAGAAATAAATAGTAAACAAGTAAACAATAGACAAATGCAATAAACAAAAAAGCTGGGCAAGGTGCAATGGCTCACACCTGTAATCCCAGCACTTTGGGAGGTCAAGGCAGGTGGATCACTTGAGGTCAGAAGTTCAAAACCAGCCTGTCCAACATGGTAAAACTCTGATTCTACTAAAAACAATTTTCAAAAATTAGCTAGGCACGGTGGCAGAGGCCTATAATCCCAGCTACTTGAAAGGCTGAGGCAGGATAATAGCATGAACCCAGGAGACAAAGACTGAAGTGGGCTGAGATCATGCCACTGTACTCCAGCCTGGGTGACAGAATGAGACTCGGTCTCAAAAACAGAATGTTGGTTTTTTGAAAGGTCAATACAATTGATAAACCTCTAGCAAGACTGGTCAATAAAAAGAAATAAAAGACACCAATTACTAACATCAAGACCCTATAGCTATTAATAGGAATAGTAGGGAATATTACAAACAAATTTATGTCAGCAGAATTCACAATTTAGATAAAATAGACATTTTCCTAGAAATATCCAAAGAAATAAGAAGAAATATTTTAAAATCTAGGTTTCCCTATATTTACTAAAGAAGTTGAATTTGTGTTTAACAGCCTGTTTACAAAGAAACTCCAATCCCAGAAACATTCTCAGATAAACAAAATATATAAAGAAGAAATAATACCAACCCTACACAAACATTTCCATAAAACTGAGCAGTAGGAAACCCTTCACAGCTCACGTTATAAGGCCAGAATTATCCAGATACCAAAGCCAAAGAAAAAATTATTTTACAATAAAGGAAACATACAGATAAAAATATCCCTAAACAGAAATGCAGAAATCTTTAACAAAATTGAGCAAACCAAACCTCCAGCAACAGAATAAAAAAGTAGTACACCATGACCAAGTGGTTTTTATTCCAAAAGCACAAAGTTTCACATTCAAAAATCAACCAATGCACAAAAGAATGAAGTTGTATTCTTACCTCATACCATATACAAACCATAAAACATGTCAAAACTAAAAAACAAAACTATAGAACTCTTAGAAGAAAACACAGGGACAAATTTTCATGACCTTGGATTTGACAATAGTTTCTTAAATATGATACCAAAAGCACAAGTCACAAAATAAAAACTAAATTGGACTTCATCAAAATTGAAAAGTTTTGTACATCAAAGGATTGGACTTCATCAAAATTAAAAAGTTTTGTACGTCAAAGGACACTATTAAGAGAGTAATGAGACAATGCAAAGAATAGGAGAAAATATTTGCAAATCATATATTCAGTAAGGGTCAAGTATCTACAATATACTAAAAAGAAAACTCTTATAACTCAACTACAAAAAGGCGAACAACCCAGTTCAGAAAGAAACAAAGAATCTGAATACACATTTATACAAAGAAGATATACAAGTGGCCAAGAAGCACATGGAAAGACGCTCAGTATCATTTCTCACTAGAGAAATACAATTCAAAACTACAATGAATTGAAAACTACAGTTGACCTTTGAACAACAGGTTTGAACTTTGTGGGTTCACTTATATGCAGATTTTCTTCTGCTTCTGCTACCCCCTCAGATAACAAGATCACCCCTCCTCTTCCTTGTCCTCCTCAGTTTACTCAACATGAAGATGACAAGAATGAAGACCTTTATGATGATCCACTTTCACATAACGAATAGTAAATATATTTTCTCTCCCTTATGATTTTCTTAATAACATTTTTCTCTATATTTTATCATAAGAATACAGTATATAATACATATAACATGCAAAATATGTGTTAATTGATTTTTTGTTATTGGGAAGCCTTCTGGTCAACAATACGCTATTAGTGTCAAGTTTTTAGGAAGTTCAAAGTTATATATTGATTGATTGATTTTTTACTGTGCAGGGGGTCAGTATCCCAACCCCTACACTGTTCAAGAGTCAACCGTAAAATGAATGTAAATAAAGTCAAAACTACAGTAAAAACGTCCCTTCAAATCTGCTAGGATGGCTGTAATTGAAAAATAACAACAAAATAACACGTTTTGGCAATGATATGGGGAAACTGGGAACTGTTAACATTGCTGTTGGGAAAGTAAAATGGTGAAATGCTATGGTTTGAATGCATTCCCCCAAAAATTCATGTGTTGGAAACTTATGTTTAATGCAACTGTATTGGGGGGTGGGACCTAATGGCAGGCATTTGCCCTCATGAATGCATTAATGCCATTATATAAAGGGCTGGAGGCTAAGTTCAATCGCTTTTGCCCTCTTGCCCTTCTGCGTTCTGCCATGTGAGGGCATGCATTTCATCTTCGCTGGAGTATACAGTAAGAAGGCCCTCAGCAGATACAGCCACCTTTTGGACTTCCCAGTCTCCCGAACTGAGAGAAAATAAATTGCTGTTCTCTTAAGTTATCCAGCCTCAGGTATTCTGTTACAGCAGCACAAACTAAAACATGACACCAGTGTGGAAAAGAGTTTGACAGTTCCTAAAAGGTAAAGAGAGTTACCATATGACTCAGCAATTCCACTCCCAGGCTTATACCCCGAAGAACTGACAACAGGTATTCAAACAATAACTTGTACTTAAATGTTTAATAGCAGCACTATTTACAATAGTCAAAAGGTAGAAGTAGTCCAAAAGTTCTGCAACAGATGAGTGAATAAACAAAATGTAGTATATGCATACAATGGGATATTATTCAGCCATTTAAAAAATGGAGTACCAATACATGCTATCACATGAATGAACCCTTAAAAAATGCTAAGTGAAAGAAGTCAGACACAAAGGTCACTATTATGATTCCATTTATATGAAATATCTAGAATAGGCAAATCCAGAGACAGAGAGCAGGTGCTTTCCAGGGGCTGGGGAATGTAAAGTGACTCCTGAATGGGCAAGGGGTTTCTCTTTGGAGTGATTACAAAAAAATCCAGAACTTCATAGGGGTGATGGCTGCACAACATTGTGCACATACTTAATACTACTAAACTGTATACTTTAAAATGGTTACAAAGGCAAATTTTATGTTATAGGTATTTATCACAATAAAAAAGTCAATGTAATTCACCACTTTAAAAGAACAAAGGAAAAAACAAACATCATTTTGATAGGTGTAATAAAAGCTTTTGACAATTCACTACTTATTTACAATAAGAACTCTCAATAAGTAAGTCAGGAAAGGAAAGTTTTTTAACCTGATAAAAAACATATGCAAAAACCCTACAGTAAGCATCATACTTAAAAGATTGAATGCCTTTCCCCTAAGATCAGGAACAAGGTGCAGATGTGCACTACCGCCAGAGCTACACTGGAGGCTCTAGCCAATAAAATAAAGCAAGAAAAAAGAGTAAAACATACACAATTTGGAAAAGAAGCAGAAATTTTGCTTCACAGACAATGTAATTATACACATAGAAAATGCTAAAGCCTACAAAAACAGCTGCTAGAACTGGTAAGTGAGTATAGCAGAATACAAGGTCAATAAACAAAAGTCAGTCGTATTCTATATACTAGCAATGAACAATTGGAAATTGAAATATAAAATACTGTTTACAATAATATTAAAAAACATAAAATTTTTCTGTAGACCTTCACACTGAAAGCTATAAAACATTGATAGAGAAATTTAAAAGCCTAGTTAAATAAAAATATACAATGTTCTTGTATCAGAAAGCTCCATATTGCTGAGAGATCAGTTCTCCCTAAATTGATATATAGATTCAGTACAATCCCAATCAAAACCCAGCAGATTTATTCCTGTAGAAACTGACAAAATGATTCTAAAAATTATGTAGAAAGGCAATTGACCTAGAATAGTCAAATGAATTTTGAAAAAGAAAAAAGAAGACAAACAGTGCCTGATTTTAAAATTTAGTACAAAACCACGGTAAACAATACAGAGTGGCATTGGCATAAGGACAAATAGATCAATGGAACAAAATAGTGTCCAGATAGACACCCATGCATATAGGGTCAATTAGTTTTCAATAAAAGTACCAAAGTACCTTAATTTAGAAAGTATAGTCTTTTCAACAAATGGTGTTGGAATGACTGAGTATCCAAATGCAAAAACAAAACAAGCAAAAGAAACAAAAAACCTTCCATCCTTACTTTAACCACACACAAATATTAACTTGAAATGGCTCATAGAATTTAAGAGGAAGCTTCCATAAGTAAACATAGGAAAAAAGTTATGTGAAATTGAGGTAGGCAAATATTTCTTTAAAAGAACATAAAAGGCATGAACCACAAAAGAAAAACATGACAAATCGCAATTCATTGAAAATATAAAAGTCTGCTCTTTAAAGATATCTTTAAGAAAACAAAAAGGCAAGCCACAGACTGGGAGAAATATACATCCATCGACTTGTATCTGGAATATATTTTTCAAGTCCTATAAGTCAATCAGAATTCAAGCAACCCAATTTTTAAAATTGGGCAAAATATTTACAACAGATAGTTCACAACACTATCTGTTATAAAATGATTAGCAATCATATTTTAAAAAGGTCAGTAATCATATAAAAAATGCTCAGCATCAATTAGTCACCAGTGAAATGCAAATAAAACCACAATGAGATATCAGCATACAGCCACTAAAATGGCTAAAATGAAAAAGATTGACAATACCAAGTGTTAGCCAGATATGGAACAACCGGAATTCTCATACATTGCTGATAGGAATGTAAATTACTACAGTCTCCTTCAAGGACAGCAGTCTCTAATATTTTCTTACTAAAAATATACACTTACCATGGAAAGGTGAAACTTTGTTTCTAGGCACTTACCCAAGAGAAATGACAACATAATGAAAAATATCCAAAGGCTTATCTATGCACATTCACAGTAGCTTTTAAAATAATAGCCCCAAACTGGAAACAACACAAATGTTCATTAGTAGGTGAATAAATACACAAACTGTGGTACACTCATAAAATAGAACACTACTCAAAGATGAAAAGTGACAAACTACTGATATACACAACAACATATATGAACCAAAATCCTTATACTGGGTGAAACATGGCAGACATGAAAGGTTATATGTATGATTTTATTTACATGAAACTCTAAAACAGACTAGTCTAGTAGAATGGAAGGAAGACACTGGCTACTCGGGGTCTCCGGTGAGGGTTGGGAATTGGCTGGGAAGGAGCACACGATTCAGGCTGATGGAACTGGTCTATATCTAGACTGTGGTAGTCATTGTGTGGACACATTACATGATGACATACTTTGTGAAAACTCATCAAACTGTACACTTTAAAGCAGGGGTCCCCAACCCCGGGGCCATGGACCCCAACCAGTCTGTGGCCTGTTGGGAACTGGGCCACACAGCAGGAGGTGAGCAGCTGGCCAAGCAAGCAAAGCTTCATTTGTATTTACAGCCACTGCCCCTGGTTCGCATTACCACCTGAACTCCGTTTCCTGTCAGCTCAGTGGCAGCAATGGATTCTCACAGGAGCGCAAAGCCTATTGTGAACTGCACATTCGAGGGATGTAGGTTGCATGCTCCTTATGAGAATCTAATGCCTGATGATCTGTCACTGTCTCCCATCACCCCCAGATAGGACCATCTAATTGCAGGAAAACAAGCTCAGGGCTTCCACTGATTCTACATTATGGTGAGTTGCATAATTATTTCATTATATATTACAGTGTAATAATAATAAAGTACACAATAAATGTAATGTGCTGAATCAACCCGAAACAATCCCTGTCTTCGATCTGCAGAAATATTGTCTTCCACAAAACTGGCCCCTGGTGCCAAAAAGGTTAGGGACTGCTGCTTTAAAAGGATTTTATTGTTTAAAAATATTTTATTGTATATGAATCATATTTCAATAAAGTTTATTTTTAAAAAATCTTTCAGCATTTACCTCACATTATGGACTGAAGTCTATCCCCCAAAATTCATAAGTTGAAGTACTAACCACAATATGACTATATTTAAAGATAGGACCTATTTAAAGAAAGGTAATTAAGGTTAAATAAGGGTAAAGACAGAACCCATATCCAATAGGACTTGTATCCTTGTGGGAAGAGGAAGAGACACCATACAGCTCCCTCCATACACATACAGAGAAAAAGCCATGTGAAGACACAGCAAGAAAGCGGCTACGTACCAGCTGAAAAGAGGGGCATCACCAGAAACCAACCCTGACAGCACCTTGATCTTGGACTTCTAACCTTCTGAACTGTGGGAAAATGAGTATCTCTTGTTTAAGCAATCCAGTGTGTGGACCACCAAGCATAAGGTAATAAATTTGTCATCCCTTACTAATCATATTATTCTTGGGCCTATTTTATTTTCAGCCAACTAAAGCTTTCCTAGAGCACATATTGAGAGATCAGAGGTTGTTTTAATTCTGCAGGGGAAGGCCTCGGCCAGCAGTTCACAGAACCAGTGCATGTGCTAGAGCCAAAGTGATGATGAGAACACAACTTTCAGGTCTGTAAAAGCTATGACTGACACCAATCAGACCTCACCAGGGCTAAGTGAAAGGAAGATGACAGGAGCGCCTCCCTCACACCCACCTGTGTGTCAGATCAGACTTCAGTGAAGCAACTGCTTTCTCTTGGCTCTCAGTGAGCCTCACTTAGTACTGGCCCCTAAACTACAGACTGTAGACTTCTTCTTTTCTTCCTATTATCCCACTTATCAAATAAATTCTGCAACAAATGATTCCATTGGTTCTCATCTTTCCACTAATTATGATTCATTTATTAAGAGCAATATTTTTCAGCTAACAAACTAGACCCACTCCTCTCCTTTAGAGCTATCTTACTGGCACTCAAAGTTTGGTTATGAAGAAAGGGCTTCCATGGAGAAAGGGGCCTTCATTTTGACCATGGCATGTTACACTGTTGCAGTCAAGGACTGGTCTTAGAACTCCCTGGAAGGTTTACCCCCTCCAGGGAGACCAAAGGGCACTTTGGCACTCAAGAACAAAGCTGAACCACAATCACCCTTGATATCAACCCCGGTCACCTGACTCAACTCATGGAGAAGAATTAATAAGAACATGGGCAAAAGGCTGGACATGGTGGCTCACTCCTGTAATCCCAGCACTTTGGGAGGCTGAGGTGGGTGGATCATGAGGTCAGCAGTTCAAGACCATCCTGGCCAACATGGTAAAACCCCTTCTCTACTAAAATACAAAAAATTAGCCAGGCACAGTGGTGCGCACCTGTAGTCCCAGAGACTCAGGAGGCTGAGGCAGGGGAATCATTTGGACCCAGGAGGTGGAGGTTGTACTGAGCCAAGATTATGCCACTGCACTCTAGCCTGGGCGACAGAGCAAGACTCCATCTCAAAAAAAGAAAAAAAAGAAGAAGAAGAACATGGGCAAAGGACAGATACCAGGTGGCAAGCCCAGTCAATGGGCTGATGATAACAACTCACACATGTTAGTGCTGGAAGGGGCCTTAGAGATATTTTAACATCACCCCATATCTTTCTCTCCATATTCCATCTGCCTGCAAATCCTGTTAGGTCCACTTACAAAACTGATTCAGAATTTGACCATTTTTTGCCATCTTCACTGCTACCATACTGGTCTAAGCTACCAACACCTCTTGCCTAGATGACCGTGATGACCTCCTAGCACATCTCCCAGCTTCACCTTGCTCCCCTCAGGCTATTCTCCATAAGCAGCCAGGGGGAACCTCCTACAACCTGTCAGACCCTCCACTTCCCACCTGACTTGGTCTTCATAGCCGACCACACAGTCCCTGAGCGGCCTGACCCTCCACAGCCTCTCTGCCCTCAGCTCCTGCTGCCCCCTGCTCACTCCCTCTTGCTCCAGCAGCCTCCTTGCTGCACCATGGCCATGCTGACATGCTCCTTCAGGGCCTTTGCACCCACTATTCCTCTCGCTTGAAATGTTCTTTCACAAATATCCACCTGGCCCACTCCCCCACTTCCTTCAGTCTTCAGCTCAGATATAACCTTAGCAGGGAGGCGTTCTCTGACCACCCCATTTAATATGCCAATGTTCCCCACCCCATCCTGGGCAGTTATTATTGTTCTTTCCTGCTTTATCTTTCTTTCTGGTGCTCACCACCTCTGACACTTGCCTCCTTTCTCCCCCTCCGTCTTCTTCCCTTTCCTGTCCTTCTCCTCCTCCTCCTCTCGTTTCTTTCTTGATTTTATCCCACACTTGAAGGTAAACCTCAAGAGAAGATCTTTGTCTGGCATATATTAGATGCTCAATAATTGTGTGTTGCATGAATAATAGAAATATGTCCTTTAAGGATGACAAATCAGAGGGTGGTAGCAAGGGTCCTAGGCTGAGCATGTCCTCCTCTGCTGCTCACAGCTCTCATTGCCTTCCAGATTTCAAGCCTGGGGAAGAGGGGGGTGGGAATGACAGCAGTGCTTGCTGTAGTGCAGAGAAAAACCCTGCAGACTGAGCAATTCCCTAGAAAGGCAGATGGAAGGGCATAGGGGAGAAAGAGAAGACCAACTACATCTGGGCCAAGGCAAGAGGCCATCTACGTGTTTGAGACAGGTAGCAGCAGATAATGTGGTGGTCCCCAGCCTCTTCTCCCTTCCCCCACTGAGGGCTATGCTTTACCCTCAGACTTCCTCATCAGGGTATAGGCTGAACTGGTACAGAAGCAAGATAGTGATTCCCTAAGCCTTCAGGTCACTCATTCAGTGTTTGGAGCAGACACAGAGCCTTGTCCACTGACTCGAATGTCCTAGATACTATTACCCTTTCCTCTGCATGCTGTGATGTACAAGGGTTGGGACACACTGCTTTATCCTTCCTCTAAGCAGCCTCCCTTTTACTCCCTTCACTGTTTTCTCCCACTCCTCCCTTCCTACTTATTTTCCTCTTGTGCAATCCTTGCAGTCATGAGATCTTTTCTGCAGTTGCAGAGATCAGTGGGTGAGCTGTAGTCTTTCCAACAGAAGTGATTCTCACAATAGGAGTGACAGCACATTGAGAACCCCCAGTGCACACCATATGAAAAGATCCAAAATGTCCTCCCTCAAACAGAAAAACCTGCTCAAGAAAAGACAGACTGTGAAAATACTTCAATGGCCACTGTCCCATTGAAAATGCTATTCTGGAATAAAACTGGGTGTTTCCTCTTCAAGACATGAAAATAAGTACTGTAAAACGATGCATTTTAAACAGGAGTGCTGTTTAATGGACTGTTTGACAAAGATGCTCACAGTAAGCCCTTTATCAATATTATTCATCTCAACCTTCCTAATATCATCCCATCGCCAGTCAGGACAAGATCTAGAACTCCTCAGCTTTCTAAAGGACTCTTACGTTACTATGGGTCTTTTGTGCAGTTTTCAAAACAAAGATTTAATTGAAAGCTCTCTGAGCAAGTTAATTTTCCTATTTCTATTCCATTCTATTTCAACAAAGATGGTCTTGAATTCGTTTTTTTTTTTTTTTTTTTTTTTGGAGCTGGGCGGTTGACAAGCATGGACTGAGCACCATTTTGAATTTGTTTTTTAACACTAACTGGAACTGGAAACTAGATGTTAATACCCTAGAGAAATTACGTTTTCCTACTATTTATTCAGCCATGGCCCTCTTAAACATGTATACACAGGTAAAGAATTTGTGATAAATACATTTATTAAGTCACTTACTTTCTTAGTAATGTCCCAACCTTAGTAACACCCTTCATAGGTTTCACTCAAAAGGAAGTAATATTTACAACGGAGGATATTGGCTGGCCGTGTGTGCTAGATTGTTGCTTTTTCATTTGTTTATGCCTCAGTGTAATTGTCTTAATCTTCTAGAGAAAAGTTTAAAAAAAATCTTTCAAAGATGAAAACCAGGGCTGGGTCAGACAACACCAGGGAATGCACACCTTGGTATGCATAGGAGAAAGTAGACTGTTTGAGAGCTCTAAGCTCTAGGATCTAGTCCCCCTCTTTGCCATTTTTGCCATATTTCATCATATCTAAAAACCCACTAATTGTAGGGAATGCCATCACTTTGTGTATCCCTAAGAAAAGAATGCTGCCCATCAAATAATGACAGTCCTACAAGATATGAAAATTGCTCTCACTGGCCACTCACTGCTTTGATTTTTTTTCAATCTATCGATTAGGCCATATGTCCTGCCTTCAGTTTAGTTACTTGACATATAAGAGGTAACCCCTTTGCACATCTCAATTTTGAAACATAAAGCTAGCTGTAGGTACTTGAGGGTATCTTTTCTTCCTTAAAAGCACTTGGCTGCTACTTTGCAAAACAAACAAACAAAACAAAACTGAAATTGCATCATCCCTCCAAAGCCAAATATTTGCCTCATCAATATCAAATTTATCCCCATGTTCTATTTCCTTGACTTCCTGTGTAAACAATAACCTTTGTGTCAAGGCCAAATCATAGTGTAACCTATGTGAAATCATCTTAGCCAGCAATTAAACTCAACACATGTATTATCAACCATGCAGCTACTTCAGCAAATGTTGAAAACATAAAAAGCTGAAGCTGTGTACACTGTGTACACATGCATAGACAAATCTATTACAACCACTGCCTGGCTAACAGCAATTTATAAGATCCTATCCCACCATCTGTGAATAGTAGTCACAGATTCACACTGGTAATCAATTCACAAGACACAGCAGATTTTAATCTATCACTGCCTTTATTTAGCTTTCTAGTAGAAAACAGAATGGGAAACACAGTTTGCATAGTATCTGCTATCTCATAGGAAGGTCCAGCGACTACCCACATTTGCAGAGTCTTGGCCTCCCCCTCACCCACAATGGGGGTGCGCATAGTTGCCAAAGATGAAGAGTGTGGTTCACCCTGCCCAGGAGAAGCTACTGCTTTGGTTTCCTTCTGGATTCTTTCTTGCTCCAATCATGGAGGCCCAAGGCCACTGGACAACTCATAGCTCTTCCAGTCCTAATGCAGTCTCAGAAATCAATAGTTTTGCAATAATCAAGACAGATGATAATTTACCCCAGGTACAGAGCAATCCAACTGCTGTGTTTCCAAGAAAAAGATGGCATGAGAAGGTCAGTCTGCAGTCATCTTCCCAGACAAGTCAATGGGAAAAGGTTCCAGGCCTAACTCTCAGGTATTAACACATCCTGATTCCACGGTCATTAAAATGGGAAAGGAAGAGGGTGCCTTAGAAAAACTGAAATGCTGCTTTCCCAGATCAATTTAATTGCCAACTCTCGTTGTCTTAACTGTAATAAGAATAATAATTTTAAGGGTCGATTTAAGGGATAGTCTCTTGAGTTCCTTTTTGGCCGTAAGTAGGCTGTTGGAGCTTTGGAGTGGTAATGCAATTACTGCCACACTAACAAATACATGCTTCCTGGGCACGGCAGGGAAGCCCTGGGAGCTCGTGTGACAGAGCCCCTGGGTTGTCTGTGCTGCTGGGACACAGGCCAAAATGCAAGACACTGGGTGTGAAGGGCCTCGTGAGCTTCTGAAGGTGCAAATAATAAGAGTTACCATTTTTGACACTTAGTTTGTACCAACCACTTTACGTAGATTATCTCATCTAATTAGGACAATAATCCTGCAAGCAAAGTATTACCATTACCATTTGACGGGCAAGGAATACTGCTGGCAAGTAATGGAGCTGGGATTAGAACCCAGGCAATCTGCTTCAGAGGTCATGCTCCTGACCACTAAGTTTCCCATCTCTCACCCACAGTCACCCTGCTTCACATTACAGTCAATGCCATCCGTAAAAGTTTGCTTGATGTAAGTAGTAACACTGGGCCCCTTTAAATATTACCCAGAATTCAGAAAAATAATTTTTGGTTAGGAAATGAAGGAGGGGCAGGAGGAGATCGATGTGAGATAAAGAGGAAGATGACTCCGTAACGTGGCTCAGTAACCTACCGCCCCCCTCCAATAAAAACAGCATGACACACCTCAGGATGTGCTGTCTGACCGAGACAATGTGTTATAGGCTGAACTGTGTTCAACAAAATTCTTAGCTTAAAGTCCTAACTCCCAGTACCTCGGAATGTAACTGTATTTGGAGATAGAGTCTTTAAAGAGGAATTAATTTTAAATGAGGTCATTAATGTGGACCCTATTCCAATATGACTGGTGTCTTTGTAAGAAGAGAGTAGGATATAGATACACAGAGGGAAGACCATATGAAGACAGAGGGAAAAGATGACCATATACAAGCCAAGAAGAGAGGAGCTCAGAATTAACTAATGCTGCTGATACCTTGATCTTACGGCTTTTAGCCTCCAAAACTGTAAGTAAGTCAGTCTCTTGTTGTGTGAGCTATCAGTCTTTAGTACTTCATTATGGCAGCTCTAGCAAACTAATATACCCACTGATCTACCATTTCCTCTTTCTGGATACACCGAAAAGCATTTCCCTGTCTCCATGCATCAGGTTGAGGTCTGTGTGAGTAGTTCTTATCAAAAGACCGTAAATACAAGAAATATGCTTCATTTCTGGGGCAAGGCATTTATAAGCAGTTGCTGATTCTCCATTGTCTCTGCTTCATTGCCTGACATAAGACCATCAAGACTACATGTTCTAGATAGTGCAGTTACGAGATGGTAGAGCTCTGATAGCCTGGTGCCTTGAGTGCCTCTGTGGAGCAGGGCACTCTGCTAACCTGCTTTGGACATAAAATGTGAGTGATAAATAAATCTTTTTATTTTATTTTTACTTTAAAAAATTAAAAGAAGGGGTCTCACTATGTTGCCTAAGCTGGTCTCAAGCTTCTGGCCTCAAGCAATCCTCCTGCCTCAGTCCCCTAAAGTGCTGGGATTACAGGTGTGAGCCACCATGCCTAGCCTCTTCCCCGTTTTAGGCTACTGAGGCTTCAGGGTTGATTTGTGACTGCAACATAGTCGAGACACTTCTCACACACAAAGCTCCCTGAGAAAAGCCAGGGTACCAAAAACAGATATTTCAGGAATTCATGTGTTATTAGATAAAATCATATTAAATTATTTTGTGGGTAAAAATGGTCAAATATGGACAATTTCATTTGTTTGACCTCTAACTGCACATATTTGTAGACCCTTACAGTTGGAAAAGACCTTGGCAACAAACAAGTCCATAGTTTATAGATAATATATCTGAGATCCTCTCAGAATAAATGATTTATCAAAAGTCCAAAAATGTGTTAGTGGAAGAATTGGACCCCAAATCAGAAATTACATTTCATTTAGGGAAGGCAAGTTAGCAGTATGTATTTAAAAGTATATATTGAAGGAAGGATCCAAGATGGCCGATTAGGAGCAGCTCAGGATTGCAGCTCCCAGCAAAAGCAAGGAGGGTGAGTGGACGCCTCATTTCCAGACAGATTTTTATTGCCCACAGACCAGAAGATTCCCAGGCTGACAAGCCCCACGGGTCACCAGCGCGGCTGTTTTGGCCAGCGCGGCAGGTCTCCGCACAAAATACATGGGTCCAGGCGCCGTTTTAGCTGGTGAATGGAGCTCCTGGGAGACAGAGTCACCCATTCAACTGATAAAAGGGGACTGAAACAGGGAGGCAGCCCAGGAGATTCCCAGGCAAAAAAGCGCCACGAATCTCCGCACGGTTGTTTCAGCTGGCACAGTGGGTCGCTGCACGGGAAATCACACAGATCCCGGCGCCCTTTCAACAGGTGACTGGAATGCCTGGGAGACAGAGTCACCTGTTCAGCTGAAAAGAAAAGGGGTCTGAGGCAGGGAGCCAGGTGATCAGGCTCGGCTGGTCCCACTCCCACAAAAAACAGCAATCTGAAACGCTCTGGATTGAGAGTTTCACAGCAAGCACAGCTGAACCCGGAGGGATAGTCCACCTCTGTGGGGGAGGGGCATCTGCCATTACCGAGGCAGTCCACCACTACTGAGGTAGTCTGCCATTGCTGAGGCAGCTTGCCATTGCCAAGGCAGCTCGCCATTACAGAGAGAGTCCACCATTACAGAGGTGGGCCACCATTGCTGAGGCAGTTCTAACTATAACCCTATAAACAGGACTGTAGGGAAGTTCACACAGCAGCTGGGCAGAGCCCACAGCAGCTCAGCAAAGCCTCTGCAGGCAGACAGTGACTAGGCTGCCTCCTCGCTGGGCAGGGCACCCCTAAAAACGCAGCAGCACAACAGAAACTTATAAATAAAGCCCTAACTCCCCGGGACAGAGCACCTGGGGGGGAAAAAAAAAAAGACGTTTATGAGTTCTGTTGCAGCAGACTTAAACGTACCTGCCCAGCAGCTCTGAATGAACAACACTCACAGTTCAGCCCTTGAGCTCCTATAAAGGACAGACTGTCTTCTCAAGCAGCTCTCTGACCCCCCATATATCCAAAGAGTCACCTCATAAAGAAGAGCTCAGACTGACATCTGGCGGGTATCCTTCTGGGACAAAGATAGTAGAAGAAGAAACTGGCAGCAACCCTTACTGTTCTGCAGCTGCTGCAGTTGATCCCCCAGGCAAGCAGGGCCTGGAGTGGACCTGAGCAGTCCTACAGCAGAGGGGCCTGACTGTTAGAAGGAAAACTAAGAAACAGAAAGAAATAACTTCATCATCAAACTGGATGTCCACTCAGAGACCCCATCTGAAAGTCAACAACTACAAAGATGACAGGTGGATAAATCCACCAAGATGGGAAGAAACCAGTGCAAAAAGGATGAAAACACCCAAAACCAGAATGCCTCTCCTCCTACAAGGGATCACAACTCCTCACCAGCAAGAGAAAAAGGCTGGATGGAGAATGAGTCTGATGAATTGACAGAAACAGGCTTCAGAAGGTGGGTAATAAGAAACTTCTCTGAGCTAAAAGAACATTTGCTAACCCAATGCAAAGAAACTAAGAACCTTGAAAAAAGATTTGACGGAATGCTAATGAGAATAAACAACTTAGAGAGGAATATAAGTGAATTGATGTAGCTTAAAAACAACACGAGAACTTCGCAAAGCATACACAAGTTTCAAGAGCCAAATTGACCAAGCAGAATAAAGGGTATCAGAGGTCAAAGATCAACTCAATGAAATAAAACGAGAAGGCAAGATTAGAGAAAAAAGGTTAAAAAGGAATGAACAAAGTCTCCAAGAAATATGGGACCATGTGAAGAGACCTAATCTACGTTTGATAGGTGTAACTGAATGTGACGGAGAGAATGAATCCAAGCTGGAAAACACTCTTCAGGATATTACCCAGGAAAACTTCCCCAACCTAGCAAGGTAGGCCAATATTCAAGTCCAGGAAATACAGAGAACACCACAAAAACATTCCTCAAGAAGAGCAACCCCAAGGTATATAATCGTCAGGTTCACCAGGGTTGAAATGAAGGAGAAAATGCTAAGGGCAGCCAGAGAGAAAGGTCGGGTTACCCACAAAGGTAAGCCCATCAGACACCCACCACTCTATCACAGCGGATCTCTCAGCAGAAACCTTACAAGCCAGAAGAAAGTGGGGGACAATATTCAACATCCTTAAAGAAAAGAACTTTCAACCCAGAATTTCATATCCAGCTAAACTAAGCTTCAAAAGTGAAGGAGAAATAAAATCCTTTACGAACAAGCAATTACTCAGAGATTTCATCACCACCAGGCCTGCTTTACAAGAGCTCCTGAAAGAAGCACTAAACATAGAAAGGAACAACCAGTACCAGCCACTCCAAAAACATACCAAATGGTAAAGAGCATCGACACAATGAAGACACTGCATCAACTAACAGGCAAAACAGCCAGCTAGGATCAAAGTGGCAGGATCAAATTCACACATAACAATATTAACCCTAAATGTAAATGGGCTAAACGCCCCAATCAAAAACACAGACTGGCAAATTGGATAAAAAGCCAAAACCCATCGCTGTGTTGTATCCAGGAAACCCATCTCACATGCAAGGATACACAAAGGCTCAAAATAAAGGGATGGAGGAAGATTTACCAAGCAAATGGAGAGCAAAAAAAAAAAGCAGGAGTTGCAATTCTCGTCTCTGATAAAATAGACTTTAAACCAACAAAGATCAAAAGAGACAAAGAAGAACATTACATAATGGTAAAAGGATCAATGCAACAAGAAGAGCTAACAATCCTAAATATATACGCACCCAATATCAGAGCACCCAGATACATAACGCAAGTTCTTAATGACTTACAAAGAGACTTAGACACCCACACAATAATAGTGGGAGACTTGAACACCCCATTGTCAATATTAGACAGATCAACGAGACAGAAAATTAACAAGGATATCCAGGACTTGAACTCAGACCTGAACCAAGCAAACCTAATAGCCATTTACAGAACTCTCCACCCCAAATCCACAGAATATACATTCTTCTCAGCACCACATCACACCTACTCTAAAACTGACCACATAACTGGAAGTAAATCACTCCTCAGCAAATGCAAAAGAACGGAAATCATAACAAACAGTCTCTCAGACCACAGTGCAATCAAGTTAGAACTCAGAATTCAGAAACTCAGAACCACACAACTTCATGGAAACTGAACAACTGGCTCTTGAATGTTGACTGGATAAACAATAAAATGAAGGCAGAAATAAAGATGTTCTTCAAAACCAACGAGAACGAAGACACAACATACCAGAAACTCTGGGACACATTTAAAGCAATGTCTAGAGGAAAATATATAGCAATAAATGCCCATATGAGAAGCAAGGAAAGATCTAAAATTGACACCCTATCATCAAAATTGGAAGAGTTAGAGGAGCAAGGTCAAAAAAACTCAAAACCTAGCAGAAGACAAGAAGTAACTAAGATCAGAGCAGAACTGAAGGAGATAGAGACACAAAAAACCCTTCAAAAAAATCAATAAATCCAGGAGCTGGTTTTTCAAAAAGATCAACAAAACAGACTACTAGCCAGATTAATAAAAAAGAAAAGAGAGAATAATCAAATAGATGCAATAAAAAATGATAAAGGGGATATCACCACAGATTCCACAGAAATACAAGCCATCATCAGAGATTATTACAAACAACTCTATGCACATAAACTAGTAAACCTGGAAGAAATGGATAAATTCCTGGAAACTTGCATCCTCCCAATCCTAAACCAGGAGGAAAGTCGAAACCCTGAATAGACCAATAACAAGGGCAGAAGTTAAGGCAGCAATTAATAGCCTACCCACCAAAAAAAGCCCAGGTACAGATGGGTTCACAGCCGAATTCTACCAGACATACAAAGAGGAGCTGGTACCATTCCTTCAGAAACTATTCCAAACAATCCAAAAAAAGGGAATCCTTCCCAAATCATTTTATGAGACCAACATCATCCTGATACCAAAACCCGGCAGAGACTCAAGAAGAAAAGAAAACTTCAGGCCAATATCCATGATGAAAATAGATGCAAAAATCTTCAATAAAATACTGGCAAACCAATTGCAACAGCACGTCAAAAAGCTTATCCACCATGATCAAGTTGGCTTCATCCCAGGGTTGCAAGGCTGGTTCAACATACGCAAGTCTATAAACGTTATTCACCACATAAACAGAACCAAAGACAAAAACCACATTATTATCTCAATAGATGCAGAGAAGGCCTTTGACAAAATTCAACAGCACTTTATGCTAAAAACCCTCAATAAACTAGGTATTGATGGAACATATCTCAAAATAATAAAAGCTATTTATGACAAACCAACAGCCAATATCATACTGAATGAGCAAAAACTGGAAGCATTCCCTTTGAAATCTGGCACTAGACAAGGATGCCCTCTCTCACCACTCCTATTCAAAATAGTATTGGAAGTTTTAGCCAGAGCAATCAGGCAAGAAAAAGAAATAAAGGGTATTCAATTAGGAAAGGAGGAAGTCAAATTGTCTCTATTTGCAGACGACATGATCATATATTTAGAAGACCCCATCGTCTCAGCCCAAAATCTCCTGAAACTGATAAGCAACTTCAGCAAAGTCTCAGGATACAAAATCAATGTGCAAAAATTACAAGCATTTCTATACACCAATAACAGACTTAAAGAGAGCCAAATCAAGAATGAACTGCCATTCACAATTGCTACAAAGAGAATAAAATACCTAGGAATACAACTAACAAAGGATGTAAAGGACCTCTTCAAGGAGAACTACAAACCACTGCTCAACGAAATAAGAGAGGACACAAACAGATGGAGAAACATTCCATGTTCATGGTTAGGAAGAATCAATATCATGAAAATGGCCATACTGCCCAAAGTAATTTACAGATTCAACACTATCCCCATCAAGCTACCAATGACCTTCTTCACAGAACTGGAAAAAACCACCTTAAACTTCATATGGAACCAAAAGAGAGCCCACATAGCCAAGACAATACTAAGCAAAAAGAACAAAGCTGGAGGCATCACACTACCTGACTTCAAACTATACTACAAGGCTACAGTAATCAAAACAGCATGGTACTGGTACCAAAACAGAGATATAGACCAATGGAACAGAACAGAGGCCTCGGAGGCAACACCACCCATCTACAACCATCTGATCTTTGACAAACCTGACAAAAACAAGCAATGGGGGAAAGGATTCCCCTGTTTAATAAATGGTGTTGGGGAAAACTGGCTAGCCATGTGCAGAAAGCAGAAACTGGACCCCTTCCTGACACCTTACACTAAAATTAACTCCAGATGGATTAAAGACCTAAACATAAGACCTAACACCATAAAAACCCTAGAAGAAATGTAAGCAAAACCATTCAGGACATAGGCATAGGCAAGGACTTCATGACCAAAACACCTAAAGCATTGGCAATAAAAGCCAAAATAGACAAATGGGACCTAATCAAACTCCACAGCTTCTGCACAGCAAAAGAAACAGTCATTAGAGTGAATCGGCAACCAACAGAATGGGAAAAAACTTTTGCAATCTACCCGTCTGACAAAGGGCTAATAGCCAGAATCTACAAAGAACTAAAACAGATTTACAAGAAAAAAACAAACAAGCCCATTCAAAAGTGGGCAAAGGATATGAACAGACACTTTACAAAAGAAGACATATATGAGGCCAACAAACATATGAAAAAATGCTCATCATCACTGGTCATTAGAGAAATGCAAATGAAAACTACATTGAGATACCATCTCATGCCAGTTAGAATGGCGATCATTAAAAAATTTGGAGACAACAGATGCTGGAGAGATGTAGAGAAATAGGAATACTTTTACACTGTTGGTGGGAGTGTAAATTAGTTCTACCATTGTGGAAGACGGTGTGGCGATTCCTCAAGGACCTAGAAATAGAAATTCCATTTGACCCAGCAATCCCATTACTGGGTATATATCCAAAGGATTATAAATCGTTCTACTATAAGGACACATGCACACGAATGTTCATTGCAGCACTGTTTACAATAGCAAAGACTTGGAACCAACCCAAATGCCCAACGATGATAGACTGGACAGGGAAAATGTGGCACATATACACCATGGAATACTATGCAGCCATCAAAAACGATGAGTTCATGTCCTTTGTAGGGACATGGATGAACCTGGAAACCATCATTCTCAGCAAACTACACAAGAACGGAAAATCAAACACCGCATGTTCTCACGCATAGGCGGGTGTTGAACAATGAGAACAAACGGACACAGGGAGGGGAGCATCACACACTGGGGTCTGTCGGGGAAATAGGGGAGGGACAGCAGGGGGTGGGGAGTTGGGGAGAGATAGCATGGGGAGAAATGCCAGATATAGGTGATGGGGGAGGAAGGCAGCAAATCACACTGCCATGTGTGTACCTATGCAACAATCTTGCATGTTCTTCACATGTACCCCAAAACCTAAAATGCAATAAAAGAAAGAATGTGAATTTAAAAAATAAAAAAATAGAAATAAATAAATTAATAAAAAGTATATATTTGGCAGCACGGTGGCTCACATCTGTAATCCCAGCACTCTGGGAGCTGAGGTGGGAGGATCATGTGAGCTTAGGAGTTTGAGACCAGCTGGGGCAACATAGCGAGACTCTGTCTCTACAATAATTAAAAAATTATCTGGGCATGGTGGCGCATGCCTGTAGTCCCAGCTAATTGGGAGGCTAAGGTAGGAGGACCACGTGAATGGGGGAGGTCAAGCCTCCAGTGAGCCAATATTGCACTATTACACTCCAGCCTGGGCAACAGAGGGAGATTCTGTTAAAAAAAAAAAAAAAAAAAAAAAGTACACATTTAAATAGTAACCATGATCTTTCACACAGTAATTCTCCCCCCCAGGAAGAGATTCACCAGAAATATCTAAACAGGTGTGCAGAAATACATAAATAAATGGATCCACTGTGTGATCTTTCACAAGTTCTATATGTGACTGTGAAAACAGATATAATCCAAATGCCCATTCACAGGGATTGGTTGAATAAATGATGGGTTTACTCATCTGCACTCAAGTCTACATAGTTAAAAATAAAGGGGCTAATCTCTTTGCTGACATGAAAAGACACCCAGGTCATATTGATAAAAGCAAGAAAATCCAAGTAGAAAAAAGAAAATTATCACTCATAAAATATTTTTTAATCTCTATGCACTGAGGTGCAAAAAGCATCTGACACTTAGTAGGTACTTTTCACCCTCCTTTTCTTCCTTCTTGCATATCACTTGGATCATTGTAAATATACCCATCTGGCTGGTTCAGCTCCACCACCCACTAGCTGTGTGATCTCAGACAAGAAGCTTCAGTTCCCTCACCTGTAAAACTGAATGAAATAATAGTGGCCAGGTGTGGTGGCTCACACCTGTCATCTCAGCACTTTGGGAGGCCAAGGCAGGCAGATCACTTGAGATCAGGAGACCGAGACCAGCCTGGCCAACATACTGAAACCCTGTCTCTACTAAAAGTACAAAAATTAGCCAGGCATGGTGGTGTGCACCTGCAGCCCCAGCTACTCGGGAGGCTAAGGCAAGAGAATCACTTGAACCCAGGAGGCGCAGGTTGCATTGAGCTGAGATTGCACCACTGCATTCCAGCCTGGGTGACACAGTGAGACTCTGTCTCAAAATAATAATAATAATAGCACATCCCACAGAAGGTATTGACAGGATTACATTAGAGTGCGTACATGAAGTGCTTAGTCCAATGCCTAGCACATAGTACTTTTAAAAAATTCACCATTGTGATGACATTCATCTCTAAAAATCCAAAGAAACAAGGTTCTTCATGGCTTTTAAATCTCTTACAATAATTATCTAATTTAAAAAATCATCACCCTACTTATTTCCCTTCCTGAAGCTAAATTAAAAAGCTAAAGAGCGATCCAGCAATCCCATCACTGGGTATATACCCAAAGAATTATAAAATGTTCTATTATAAAGACACATGCACACATATGTTCATTATGGCACTGTTTACAATAGCAAAGACCTGGAACCAACCCAAATGTCCATCATCGACAGACTGGATAAAGAAAATGTGGCACATATATGCCACGGAATACTACGCAACCATAAAAAACGATGAGTTCGTGTCCTTCATAGGGACATGGATGAATCCAGAAACCATCATTCTCAGCAAACTGACACAAGAACAGAAAACCAAACACCGCATGTCATCACTCATAGGCAAGTGTTGAACAATTAGAACACGTGGACACAGGGAGGGGAGCATCACACACTTCGGTCAGTTGGGGGGGGGCTAGGGGAGGGACAGTGGGGGGGTGGGGAGGGATAATGAGGGGGAGAAATACCAGATATAGGTGATGGGGAGATGAAGGTAGCAACCCACCTTGCCGTGTATGTACCTATGCAACAATCCTGCATGATCTGCCCATGTACCCCAGAACCTAAAGTACAATTAAAAAAAAAAAAAGCTAAAGAGTAGTTTAAAAGAAAAGAAAAAAGCAAATACATAACATATTGAGTTTAAAATGTGTTTGTTAACTGATTCTCCATAAATAAGATGTGTATATAAAGTTAAAAAAAAAAAAAAAAAGGAGTGCTTACCTCAATAAGCTCTGGCAATATTAGGCATCCAATATTTAATACAACTTTTAAAGACAATTTCACCATTTCATTACCAAACTGATAATCTGCTTTTCTGAGAAGTCGATATTAACTGAGTCATTCCAGGTAAGTCAGCTGCTTATCAGGTATAATGTAAGGGGCCTCCATGAACTCTGTAGGACACTGGGCCCTCTTCTATTGAGGGGTCAGTCTGGGACTTCCTCTCTACTCACAACAAGGAGGCTGTGGCTGGAGTCTTTCAAATACACAGAAAAGATATCTTCCAGGATTATATAGCCAAGCTTAAACTTTACCAGGACTTTCTATGTGAGATCCCTCCCAGTGCATTCTAAACATTAGCTAAACCAATCAGGCTCATTTCCACCGATCTTTAAGCCTGAATGATTTGTGAAGCCCTATAAACAGATTGGAATTAAAATTCAATTCACCCACTGATCTAGTATCTCTTCCATCCTAAATGCTCTTTGGAAGCAAATACAATCTGTAGCAAGACTGCAAAGAACTAGTGAGCATTTGTAGGCTAAGTCTGGCAGATTACTGCCAGAGTGGAATCCAGAATTAAAGGCTCTGAGCCTTCCTGGCAGCTGAGGCCAGGACAGGTTTGTGCGGCTTGCCCAGAGTTTCACAACTGGTCAGTAGTATTCCTGGAGCTTGGAATCCAACTCCCTGGCCTCCCAATCCATGCTCTTTCCACTGCTGATGAATTGTCATTCTTCTGTTTTTGCTTCTTGGAAAACCGAACCTCTACAAAGTTAAAATAATTTATTCAAGGTAAAGAAGGCAGTCAAACAGAACTGGCAATGCGAACTGCTGTCCAGGGTTATAAAATCTGAGAGGGCAGGTCCTCTGGTCCTCACCTCCCCGAGGTACCCTGTGTAAATGTTTTTGTTGATAGTATCCCAACACACAGTTTAGAGGAAGTGTCTCTTGTAGGTTATCACCGCACGTCCAACTTCAGATTCAGATAGAAGTGCCTGTAACTACAAGAGCCAGCATGCCTCCAGCTACCCTGACCTCCTAACAGTCCAAGGAAGGCTGCCTGGCCAAATAACCACCGCTCAACTGCAGGGGTCTTACAGTCCCAGTAACTCACACCTCGCTGCCAGCAGTGTTTTTCTGGAGCTGGTAACCTGACGACGGTAAACCAGTGACAGATTGAGCAGGAAGCAGAATGGATAGGCACAGCTACTCTTGTGGGTATAGAGGAGGCTGTGGACGGTTCAAGGCTCCTAGCCAAGCCTTTGTAAAGGCTGTTGCAACCCTCACCTCTCCCGACAGTCCACAGGAGCACAGCTACTTGATCCTGTTAACTAGTTGCATTTCAGGGGACACTCTGAACGCCTAGCAGAACGCCCCCCAAGTTCAAAGTGGCAGCGCCGCCTGCGCAGCTTCCCCCTTGCACTAAGCGTCCCTCCCTATACCACAGACTGTTCTCCCGGGCACTTGCCTGCGACCCCGAGGCACGAGACCCTTCTTTACACACACGTTCCACCTCTCCCTTTGCTTCCCCTCCACCTCCACACATCCCTTCCCACAGGGGATGAGGCGGGTGGTTTAGTCCACGCTCTGTCTATTCACCCAGGGAGCGCTGTCCCTAGAACTGAGTGCAAGAGTGGAGGTGGACGTGGGGGTAGGGGTGGGTGCCCCGAATCCGGAATCCAGAGCAGTAGAGATGGCCATTGAGGCGCTCGCGCGCGCGTACACACACACACACACACACACACACACACACACACACCAGGCTGGAGCTGCGACTCATACCCGAGAGGGGGAGGCAGCTTCGCAGCCACTAGAAGCTCGAAGAGGAAAGCAGGGACCCCAGCGGCCCGCGCCGGGGAAGCGTGGGAAACAACAGGCGCAACAGGAGCCCGCGGAGCCGGCCCAACAGAGAAACAGGTCCGGCTCCTGCAGGGAAGCTCCGCCAATGAGGCCAAGTGCCAGATAGATGCCAACGGCGGCTGTCTGTGGTCAATTATTATTGGGAATGATAAACGAGACGGTTACACTAGACACTCGAGGTGATTCCCGCCTGGGAAGGAAGGAGGGAGTTGGCTCTAAGACAGGCAGGGACTAAAGAGGAAAAGAAAAGAAAAAAGCCACCCTGGCACTGGAGTGTCTGAAAGGGGGCCCTGGAGCGGGCTCTGGGCTTGTGCCTGCGCATCCTGCGCGCCCAGCCGGGCTTGCCCAGGGGCCGGGTGGATGCCCAGGTGCGAGGAGGCGGCACGGACTCCACGCTGGGGGCTCACCTGGTGCGCGCTCGGCGGGCAGTGTAGCTGGTCCATGCCGGCGGCAGGCAGCAGCTGGGCGCCCCGGTGGTGCCCGTGCTCGGCGCCGCAGCCCGGCACAGGGGGCACCGGCCTGGCGCGCCCTGCACCCCGCTCCCCGGGCCTCGTGCCCACGTTAAGGGTCTGGTCGCTCTGTGGGGACTCTTGCGGTGAGCCTGAGGTTCTGCGCGCCTTCACTTTCCAGACGCGTCTCCAGGCCGGCGGGTGCCTGGGTCCTAGCGCCCCACCCGGGGTATGGAGCCCCGACTTGGAGCCCCGACTTTGAGCCCGCTGAGCTACTCTGCTCCAGGCAATGCCTTCCCGGTCCCTCGAGGAAAATTCAGCCTCGCTGAAGCTGCTGAACCTGGAGCCTTTCTTGGGACTCAGAATTCGGGTTCCTAACACCCCCTTTACCAGTCTCCACTTTCCTCTCGTTGGGCCTTTATCCCCAGGAAAAAGCTGAAAGATCAGATTTGCCTGCATCCCTCAACTCACGATCATATACACTATAATTTTAAAGAGATTTTCAAGTTAAAGATATTGGACCTTATACATATATAACACATCATATGTAATAAAAACAGTTTTTCCTCCAAGTAAAAGAATGAATATGAAAATAACATCTCCTGGGAGCAGTGGCTCAGGCCTGTAATCCCCACACTTTGAGAGGCCAAGGCGGAAGGATCTCTTGAGTCCAGGAATTCGAGACCGCCTGAGCAACATAAGGAGACCTTAAAAAAATCTATTAGGGGCTAAAGTTATCCCTCAGTCTTGATTGTAGGGACAATTTACAAACATGAGTCAAACACGGATCAAACCAAAGGTGCAGCTAGGCTTCTACAGCCGCCCCCAACCTGATTCCCCCGCCAATCTGTGTCGGTAGCTGGAATCACTAGATGTCTACGCAGATACTATGAAGCTTCCACACACTTTGAGAAAGTAATACACTGTACCTAATTAAATCTCTCAGCCTTAAATGGTCCTGGCATCTTGCTTGTGGCTATCACCACGCCTGGCCCACACCTGGCTCCTCTAGGTTGGAGGGATTTCCAACAAAGACCTAGGGAGCATTTGCAAGGTCTTTCCTTTCTCAGCTGCCCACAGTGGTGAGTCAGTCCAGTCAAAATCAAGACCAGAAACAATCTGTTCCTGCTGACTTTCTCATCCAGAGAGGCTGATGAGATTTCTAACGGCAGAAAAGAAAAACAAGTCATTTTTAGAAAGAAAACCTAATTCATAGGACTAGGAAAAAAAAAAACA
Organism: Ateles fusciceps; assembly: GCA_036589455.1. NCBI lineage: Eukaryota > Metazoa > Chordata > Mammalia > Primates > Atelidae > Ateles > Ateles fusciceps. Next base: position 3,705,984 of record JAZHEH010000952.1, on the reverse strand, counting down.
AGAAGAAAAATTATTGTTTTATTTTATTTATTTATTTTTGAGATGGAGTTTTGCTCTTGTTGCCCCGGCTGGAGTGCAATGGCGCGATCTTGGCTCACCACACCTCCGCCTCCTGGATTCAAGCGATTCTCCCGCCTCAGCCTCCTGAGTAGCTGGGATTACAGGCACCCGCCACCACGCCTGGCTAATTTTTGTATTTTTAGTAGAGATAGGGTTTCTCCTTGTTGGTCAGGCTGGTCTCAAACTCCCGACCTCAGGTGATCCGCCCACCTGAGCCTCCCAAAGTGCTGGGATTACAGGCATGAGCCACCACGCCCGGCCTAAAAATTATTATTTTAACATTAGCCATAAAGGCCTACAAAAAGACATGAATGCAGTATGAGTATGGGATTCACCTTTTTTTCTAGGATCCCAAGCATTTTTTTTACAAAAGCATTCCTCGATGTGTGGACAAACTTTAAGATGATTCCTGACGATCCCCATCCCCTGGTGTCCATGCCCCTGAGTGTGGGTGGAACTTGTGACCTGACTTGCTGCCCACCCATGGAACATGGCAAAGGTGACCAAATGTTACTTCATACATCAGGTTATACAGCTTTGCTAGGAGAGGCTTTCTCTGGCTGGCTTTGATAAAGCATGCAGCCATATTGGGGAGGCCCACCTGGCAGGGAACTGAGGGTGCCTCTGTTCAAGAGCCAATAAGAAACTGAGGCCCTCAGTCTAACAGACTGAAAGGAGGTAAATTCTTCCAACAATCAGGAGAGCCTGAAAGTGAACCTTCCCTAACTGAGCCTTGAGATGCAACTGCAGCCCCAGCTGACGTATTGATTGCCGCTTTCAGAGTAATTCCAAAACAGAGGATCTAGTAAAGCCATGCCCAGGCTCTGACCCATAGAAACTGTGAAAGAATAAATATGTGTTGTTGTAAACCACTGAATTTGTCCTTATTTAGCAATAGCAAACAAATATACTCTGTCCTTCCACAGGAAAAGTGAAGCAAAGGGGGTTAGGTAGAAGGGCCAAGGTGATTTAAATTAACAGCATGATCAATCATTATTTCACACTCCTAGTCTTTTTAGGCCTGGGTAGACAAGGAAAAGCAGAACAGCAAAGAAATCAGAAGGTAAAGCTTCAAGTTCAGGTTGAGATATGTGGAAAGTAAAGCAAAGCAAAAGAAGAACTTAGTCTGACGCAAAAAAAACTCAACAGGTTGAAGGACAGTTTGAAAAATAGGTTACACTGACCCAGGTTAAAAATAAATGTTTTCTGAAAGAAAAATAAATTAGTTAAAAGGAAAACAAAAAGAGAGAAACAACAACAAAGAGATGATGAGGAAGGATACAAGGGCACAGGCCAAATCCTCTGAATTCTCTTCTCAGTATCTAAAACAAAAAAGAAAAGCCATACCATTCATGAGAGTGTGAGGATTTTCCAGAAGAGCCAGTTAAGAAGTACTAAGAGGATGTCTGCTCACAGTACATGTCTGTGGCAACTGGAAGGTTGTCTATTTTTTCCTGAGATACAGCATAAAAATTGACAATATCTTAAAGCCACTAGCCTGTTCTGATGGTTTGCACTTACGGTGGTACCCATGTATCCACAGTTTAAGTTTTTGCAATTCAGTGACCCACGGTCAACAGTGGTCCAAAAATATTAAATGGAAAAATTCCAGAACAAACTATTCATAAGTTGTAAATTGCATGCCATTCTGATAACATCTAGAGGTGTCCTGCTTCCATCCTGCCCAGAACATGAATCGCCCCTTTGTCCAGTGTCTCCATGCTATATCCACTACCTCCACCACATCCCCGTGAGTCACTGAGTAGGCACCCTGGCTATCAGTTTTACTGTTGTGGTATCCCAGTGCTGGTGTTCAAGGGACCCTTATTTTATTTAATTATGGCCCCAAAGTGCAGGAGTATGATGCTGGCAATTCTATATACCAAAGAGAAGCTGTAATGTGCTTCCTTTAAGTGAAAAGGTAAAAGTTCTTGACTCAATGAGGAAAGAAAAAAAATTGTATGTTGAGATTGCTAAGACCTACAGTACGCTAAGATATTTTGAGAGAGCTAGAGACCGAATTCACATAACTTTTATTATAATCTGTTGTTATAATTGTTTTATTTTGTTATTAGTTATTATTGTCAATCTCTTACTGTGCCTAATATACAAATTAAACTTTATCATAGGTATGTACATATAGGAAAAAGCATAGTATACATAGGGTTCAGTACTATCTGTGGCTCCAGGCAGCCACTGGAAGTCCTGGAACATATCCCTTGTGAATAAGAGGGGGATACTGTATTTGTTAGGTTTTAAGTGTCTTTGGATGCCTCATGTTTAAACGTGTTTTTTTTTTCCTCCACTCCTGCTATCATACAGCAAAATAAAGCACAACACTTAACCCACTGGATATTTATCACCTACCATGCACCTTGAAGAGACTACGGAGTGGTAAAAGATTTTAAAAGAGGAAAAAAGAAGAAGGGAGGGAGAAAAAGGAAGGAGAAGGAAAAAGAAGGGACAGGAGGAAGAAAGAGAAGGAAAGGGAAATGAAGCAAAGGAAAGGAAGGAAAGAAGGAAAAGAAAAAAGAAACCAAAGGCACAGAATTCCAAGTCTAGCTGGCGGTGGGGCTGGGGTATCTAAAACTGCTTACAGAAGCTCTGCTCTCAAGCTCCCCAAGGCCTCCTGGACAACTCTAAGGGTGAGTTCCATCAATATCACACAATGAAAGCTTCTGGACCATAAAGCATCATCTCCCTACCAATCGGATTCCTAGTGGTTCATGCTACTGACAACTCTCCTAATTCAAACCGTGGCCATCTGGCTTTCCTTCTTCTTCCTTATTCTCCATATCAACCAGCCACCACTTCCATTATTGTGTCACTGCTCTCTGTCTATCCCTTTGCACCCCTACTACCAGGAGGGAAACAGGCTCAGTGTGGGTCCCTATCCTCTCCCCTACGGACCAAGCCAGGAGAGTAGGTAGTAGCCAACATGACATCATCCAACTGAGATGTGCCAAAGAATCCACCCTCCTCCTGCTCGTGCCCATGAATATCTCCTCCACCCACATTTGACAGGGCTTGAAATGTCCTTAAAATGTTTTTTTTTTAATTGCTTCAGCATTGCTCCATCCTTAAGTTTAAAAACTGTAAATGTTTCTGTTTTGCAGTAACTCTTTGTGCCTCTAAAACCTTCGTAAGACTGTTGATCACTCTCTTCTTCCTACACTGCTTCCTTAGGAAGAGTAGACAGTGCTGAGGTGATGGAAAGGGCAGCAAAACCAACCTCACCCCGTTCACAGCTTTGCCTATGGTGCTGCGTGTCTAGTTGCTGGAATATGCGCGGGAGTGAGGTGGCTTTCGCGTGGTTGATGGCTAGTCGGTTTCTGGTCACCCCGGCTGTACAGCGGAAACTACCCTCTTCCAGGTTAAAACTCAACAAGCAAAGATATGGGAAAAGAAGAAAATAGTTTTCTAAGAAGAAACAAATAGAAGCCCGACCACTCAGGGCTGGAAGAGCCGCAGTTATCTATTGATAACCCCATTCTGGTTCCAATGATGAGGTTAAAATAAATGGGGTGCACCATTTAGGTTCCCTTGAGCATGTTCTTGGTTTTTCTTCTTCAAAGATTGAAGATGTTGATGGTGCTAACAAGCTAACATATATATGTGTATGTGTGTGTATCCATATATACTCACACAAACACACATTTATATACAGGCATATATATAAATTGGTGGTGAGGTATTTTATCACAGAGGCAAATTTATGGAATTATATATTCATTCATTCACTCAACAAATATTTTTGAGCGACTACTATATGCCAAGAATTATTTTAGATGCTGAGGATAGATCTGTAAGATAAATTTGTAAGATGAATCCATACTTGTCATGATGCTTACATTCTAGTGGAGGAAGAGAGACAGTTAACAAGAAAAGAAAATGATAATTGTATCATGATCTGAAGATAGTAATACAACTCACTGTAATGGAGAGAAGCTGAGGTAGAATCTACTTTCGTTTGGGAAGTCAGAGAAGGCTTCCCTGGGAGGGCACATTTAAACTGGCACATGTATTATCCCAAAAGGGCTGGGAATGCAAAGATCTGAGGAGAATAGGATTCCAGGGAAGGGAACTGCAAATGCAAAATCCCTAAGGCAGGAAAAAGCTTGGGGGAGTTCAAGGAGCCCAGCCCAGGGAGGAAGCCTTGGGAGAATTTTAAGCAGAGAAGAAACACAATATAATTTGCTTTTTGAAAATCCCTCTGGTGCCTGTGTGGAGAATCAATTCTAGGGATGAAGGATGGAAGCTGGCAAGGCAGGAGGATGTTGGAGCCATCCAGGTGAGAGATGGGGGTTATTAGGGAGACGGCAGCAGAGATGGATAGAAAGGGTCAGGTTCAGGATGTGTGAATTTGGAATGCAAGGCTGACAGGACCTGTGATGGGTTGGATGTGGGGGAGTGGAGTAAGGAGAAAGGAAAAAACAAGATGACCCCCAGGTTTTTGACCTAAGCTGATGGGTGGGCAGTAGTACCATTCTCTGAGATATGGGAAAGGAGCAGGAAAAGACCGGGGTGGAAAATCAAGAGTTCTGCTTTGGCCTTGTGAAATAAGAATCTCTATTAGACACCCAAGTGAAGATGTCAAAGAGGTGGCTGGATCTATGCGTCTGAGCTCAGCAGACAGGTCAGGGCTACCGCCATAAATTTGGGAGTCATTAGTGTATAGATGCTACTGTGAGCTGTGGGGCTGGATGAGGTCACCTACGGTGGCGGAGGAGGGTGCCATCAGAAAGGAGAAGAGGATGGAGAACCATACTCTGGGCTTGCCAACTTTTCAAGGTCATGCAGCAGAGGAGATGCCAGCAGAGCCCAGGGAGCTGAGGCCCATGCAATAGGAGGAAAACCTGCAGAGAGAGAATGAAGCTGTTTCAATGACTCGTTCACTGATACAAAGAGCTAGAAAACGGAGAGCCCCTAAAAGATCTGACATGAGGAATAGACATGGAGATGTGTACAGTATAAATGAAAACCTGGTGGTTGAGAGAAGCACAGAGTGAAGATCAGTGGAGGAGAGAGATAATCAATAACAATAATAATCCAGAAAGAGCTGATGAAGCAGTGGCTTTGGGGATGGGAAAAAATGCAAGAATAGGAAAGGCATTCAGGGGTACACTAGGACTCGGTAACTGATCATGTACATTGGATGTGAGTGGATGACTCAGTGGCTGTGAGTGGAGATGCTGGTACCTTCCATAAAAAAGAGACAGGGTGGGCAAGAACAAGCACTGATGGGAGAAGTTTTGAGTGTGTTGACACCCAGGAAGGATGTCTAATAGATAAGAGGAAACACAGGTCTGCAAGTGAAGGGAAGTGTTTGGGTGACAGCTGAAAATTCAGGCAGCATCAATTTATAGGTAAGAGAGGACGCTCTGAGAAGGGGACCTAAAGACCAAGCTTCAAAACAGACTACTGACCTTTAAGGGCTGAACAGAGAGTAGGACAAAGGAGACTTAGGCAGATGGCTGGAAGGTAAGGGAATCAGCTCTCAGGCCAGTGGTTGGTCCCAGCATAACTTCTTCCAGGCCAAGGACAGAGTGTGCCAATAGTAAAGAAGTTCATCAAAAGTCAAAATGCCATAAAAACTGCCAATGGAGAGGCAAAATGCCTTAAAAACTGCTTCTATAAGTAATGTTTCTGTAAGAACATTAGTTCTGCTCTTATAGAAAATAAAATGCACGCTCCACCCACCCCCCACCCCCCCAAACACACAAACACTTAACCCAGTTACACTTTCTAGAGCTAGAAGCATTTTTCTTTCCTGTGAACAATGAGATGGGGGGGGGAAAGGGAGTAAATTAACAAGCACTTCAATTTCCCAAATGTAACTAAGAATTAAAATGTACTTTCAGCAGATTCTCACAACTCTAGTAGGTTTTACATTTTAAAAAGAGAGCAACATAGATAAATTAGGAAATATTTGCCTTTCCATTTTGACTCACATGCTATTCTTTATCTTCCCCTTTGTTTCTTCTCCCAAATTGCTTTCTCCTCCCATTACTAGTCATAATATTCAAGTTAAATACATGACTATCTTGAATAACAAAACCTCTGGGAATGAAGCAATTTTGTAACAAAATTGCCAATATTTTTAAATCAGCCAACAACTACCTTCGTAAGCCAGATGAATGAGTGTTAATATAGACCACGCAGCTCAGTAACTTTCTGAGATCTCTACTCAACAGTCAGTTGCCAGAGGCCAAAAAAAAAAAAAAAAACAAGCACAAATAAACCTCCTCACATACTTTCCATTTGTTTGCAAAGAGTCGAAGGTAAATAGTACTAAACCTCCAAAATATCCTCAGTCAGATTTGTCTACAGATCTCCAGCCTCTACTCCTGTACCTGTTATCTCCTCCTTCCAACCTAGACACCCACTTTGTGCTCTCCTGACCTCTTGTTCTCTTTCTCTGCCAAAAACTCTGAAGGAAGGAGCATACCCACCACGTGTGTTCACTGACTGGCTGACAGGACCACCTCTACATGCATTCACTGATTAGCTGATGGGACTCTACCCTATATACGTTTTTATTGGCTGGGTTATGGCACTCTGGTATAACATGTATCCAAATCAAAGAAATGTGCATTGCAAACCATTTACTTACATACTTTTTGGGTAATGATGGTGGAGGGGCGAACGGCTGGTGGAGGAATGGAAGCCAGAAACAAGTAAACAAGTGGAAAAGTCCTTCCGTGCACAACTCACCTACTCCCGTACACAACTCACCTACTCCCCGTGCACAACTCACCTACTCCGACACCTGCTGCCTCTGCCAGGTTTCCTGTTGCTCCCACGGCAGCCTGCATTCCCCCTAGTAAGCACTGGTACTGGTATTTCCTAATGTCTTATCTTTAGTTCAGACCAGACTAAGCACCTTGAGGGCTGAGGCTGTTTTTGTCTTATTTCTGAATTTCCAAACACAAAGTCAGTACTCAATAAATTTTCACTGGATAAATAAATGGATGAATTAATTGAGGTTGGGATGCAAGTGTTATAATGTTGCTCTTTTAAGTGACAAGTTATGATTGAGGGACAGACTATCCTTTATTGCTCCATCACCATTAGATGTTCTTTGTTCCCTGAGAGGTGCTTAGAAGCTTTGGTCTAAAAGTTACTAGAAGCAGAATAACAAACACTGTCGTCGTCTGCTTCTCCTAGGTCCAAGAATGTTAGCTCCTTACCCTAACTTTGACTTCTCTTGTCATAAGACTTCCAATGGCATATTGCATGTTGTTTGGTGCTCTTGATGTTTTATCAGTCAGGTTATTCAGAAAAATGTTTATTGTGGGTCTACTAAGGCTCAGGCACAGTGCCGGTCACTAAGGAGTCAACAATGAACAAACACAGCCCAGTCCCTGTGTTCACCAAGCTTACAACCTAGTTGAGTTACTATTTTGTGAATTGTCTCAGTCAGAGACTCCTTCACCATCCACGCATTCATCTATCCATCCAATCGATCCCCTATCTTTTTTTTTTTTAATAAATAAATTGCTCAGAACAAGTTGGGTGTTCAGAACATACTTGTCAAATGAAGGCCGACTGTAGTTTGGGTTGTTTTGGTATCATAGAAATATTAAAGCTAGAAAGGATTGTGCTGGATAGCCTGTGTCTGCCCCTCCAGATCATCTCCATCATTTTCCCCTTATTGTGTGCCCTAGGAGTCTGACCTGTGGGGAATTCATCAAGGGTCCCCGGCCCTCTGGCCTCCAGTCAGTCAAGTTCAGCCAATGAAAGGCACCAGCACAGGATGGGAAGCAGGGGCTGGCGCTGCATCCCTCCATGGCAACCCAGAAGTCTTTCCAAATTCCAATGTCGGCTTCATCCCCTGCCCCATTACCCCCTGCCTAGGGGTGGAAACAGCTTCTTGGCTCTCGCAAACCCACAGACACTACACCATTTTTTAACTCTGCCCACACCTGTGTAAATAAGCCTTCACCTGTTTCCTCAAGGGACTTGGACATAAAACCCACCTCTCACAACCTCCAGATGTGGAATCATAAATTCCTGAAGAAAAGGGTCAACTTTTAGTCTGTGGCCTTTAGAGTTGCATTGTGATTTTACTACTCCCAGCATACACAGACCGATATTTTTAAAATTTTCCTATGGGCTGGACAGAATTATGCCAGGATTAAGGTCAAGCCTGAGGTGACAACTGAAACAAGTGTACAAGGAACCAAGTGACAAATGTTTGCCATTTCAAATTCCGAGAAGCCACAGCCGGTGGAATGAAGTTCAGACTATGCTGTGAGACTGACATCCATCTATTTCAGTTCTGTCCCAAGTCACACCCCTAAGTAGGACAAAGTGCCATTTCCACGTGACCTCAGGTTCCCACCAGCTTTGTTCACAAACTTCCATCGGCCTGGAATATCTCCCCCAGAGCTTGTTTCTGTTAAGTTCAATCCTTTCCATGCTACAAGGACTATGCAAATGGATTCTCCTTCGCAAATGATCAAGCTTTCTATGATTATTTCAATCAGAAAATGCTTGTTTTCCTCTAGATACTTGGAGCATTTTGTTTGTGCTCACCCAGATCATGTACTGCTGATTTGTGTTAGAACTGTGGTCAGGTGTTTTTCTCACTCCCAAGCTTTGAAGAGTCCTGAGGTCAGGACAATGTCTTACATTTTTTTGTTTATCCTGATGGACTATTGCAGTGCTTCAAAAATTGAAATTTCTAACTAAATGTTTGTTGACTGACTAAATGAATGAATGAATTAGCAACCAAACTTATTTTTTCTTAGGACAGTGACATAATTTCTTCTGAGTCTCAGAATACCAAACTATATTTCACATATTTATCTAGAAATAGCAAATTCGTAAAAGCAAATGGCACTATATTTAAGAAGAAATATTTTCAGATTGTTTCCATATGTGTTTCTATATATATCGGCTTATGCAATATTTTAAATCAAATGCAACACCATGTGGCCATGTATCTCCTAGAAACTCATAACGATGATTTAGTTCAGAGCTTAAAACAATAACAAAAAAGTTCTTAAAGGAGATGTGTTCATTTATCCTCAGTCCTGCTTATTGTCTTGAAGTTTCCTTTCCAGGCTTGGCTCAGATGTCACTTTCTATCTGTGACCTTCTCTGATGTCCTCAGACAGACCTGCTCCCCTCTCCTGAGTTTTTCTTGCCCTCCGTATAGACTTTTGTTGTGGCTTTTAACCCACCGCTCTGTGGTTATGTGTCCAGCTCCCAGTGAGACCATGAGCTCCTTAGGAGAAGGGACCCAGTCTTGTTCACTTTTGTCTTCCCAAACTTAACATAGCACCTGGCACAAAGTACGTGCTCAATAAATGCAGTCTGAAAGGAATTGGTCTAAAGCCAATTACACACTCTTGCTCCAAAAACCTAACTCATGCTTCCGTCGGTTTAAAAAATCTGTGACATTTATCAATTGCGTATGATGGAGGAAAACACATACATGCACAAAACTGCTCTTAGGAAGTGGTATCCAATTTTCTTAGCTATAGCCATTTACTCAACAAGATCCAAGTTCAGGTATCGGGGTGACCTCCACATTAACCCTTTTTGCTTGCAGGTTCAGGACAGCACTTTGGCACCAATTCAGGAACATGTCCTCATATCATAGCTAAAATAGGGAACTTGAGATAGAGCTGTGTTTCAGGTCAGGAAGGAGAGGAAACTACAGTGCAGTGAGCATTTACTCTGCACTCAGCCCTTTGCAAACCTAATCACTTTCAACACTCACACTATCCATGGGGTCAGCAGTTTTATTATCCCATGCTGCAGCACGACATCACCAGGGGTCAGTGGAAGCATTCTTAGACACACTACAACTGGAGGTGGCTTCGCTGGAGTGAGATTCAGGACAGGGATGAGGTCAGGTGTATCTCTCACATTACCGCAAGCCACACGGCTGCCAATTCGCAGACACGCTGATCTTTCCATTCCCTGCAGTTACCGAACTCCTTCCCAGCCTGGTGTTCACACATGCTGCTGCTGCTGCCTGCTCTGACCTTCTCCCCTGTGCTCTTTTTCTGGCTACTTCCTATTTGCCTTTTAGGCCAGTAGTTCTTCAAGTGTGGTCTCCAAATAGCAGCCTCAGTGTCACTTGGAATTTGGAGACACAAATTCTTGGGGTCCACCTCAGACGTTGGGAGTGAAACCTTGAAACCTGTTTTAACAAACCCTCCAGGTGGCTGTGATGTGGGTTAAAATGTGAGAAGCACTGTTCTTGGCTTTACGTGAACTGTACCTCCGCAGAGAGGCTCCCCAAAGCTGAACTCTGCCCCTGCTGTTATGCTCTCCTGTCTTATCAATAAAACACAGGGCCGACTGTTGGTGCTCCTGGAAACCTTTGTTTCCAAAAGCAAGCAAACAAACAAAACCAAACACAACCACCGAAGTAATGAAAACTCACTGACACCATGTCTAAATATCCTGGAAGATTTCAAGTGATAGGAGCTGGCACTGTGCCACCTCTCAGGGTGTGGCTGTCTTGTACTTCTTGGATTTTTTCAAGCTCCAGACTCTGTTGGTCTTACTAACTCGGAAGGCCTGAGGCCTCTCTTATCAGATCTCTGCATCAGAATCCTGAATAGCAAATGTCTTCTGACCTGAGTACAAGGAAGTCAAGATTTCTCTGGAATTAGAGGCTGAAAAACATGATTGCAAAGCTGGTGACAAGAGGCCCCACTGAAACCATGGCAGGTCTGCAGGGACCAGGCGGAGCTTTCATTTCAGAGTTGTGGGAGGCACCCATGTTAGAGACACTGTGTCTGGACTTGAAGCCATGGGGAGTCATGGAGGGAGACTGTTGATGGAGCCAAGGCCACCAGTCTGTCACCAGAGCAAGGAGTTGCGGAAAGACCACTCTGTCACTTGCTGAACACACATGCCATTCTCTCCCCCATCACAGGCACATCCCTAAAGGGTGCTTCTGCACAGGGGATATGATTTGCCTTTGCCCCAGCAACCCTGACTTGTTCCTGCCATTCCATCCAGATCCAGCTCTGCTCCTGAATCTGCCTTGCTTCAGAGGGGCAGGAGGAGTGGGGTCCCGCCAGGGCACAAGTGGCAGAGCGGCCCCTGCACAGGCAGTTCTGGGTCAGGGAGCTGGAACCACGCTGCTGGTGCCAGAGCCCAGTTTCATGCCCAGACGGGAGCCAGGGCTCTGTGCCAGGGATGCCGTGCAGCCTCGCTGCTCCCTGGCTTCCCTCCAGCGCCCGTGCCAGGAAGGAACAGCCTGACACAAGTGAAGAGCAGGCAACTGGATGCTTCCAGCTCTGACTTCTCGGGCTGCCACGCCCTGTCGGAGTGTTACTCCTTTGTCCTGTTCCATAGTTAATTTAGTAATTCAAGGGAAGAGGGGCAGGATAGAGACAGACAGACTCTTGTATTGTCCCTGTCTTCAAACTTAAAATATTGTTTTCCAGGCTCAGGCACAAACTCACTTGTCATCACTTGGTTCCCAACAGAGAAAAAAATACAATGGAAAATTAGATCCTGTGTCACAGTGTCATGGGTATAAATAAAATGAAAGGCTAGCTTGACGTCAGCAGTGAGGATTTTCACATTCCACTTCACTTCCTCATCAAACATTTGGCTCACGTTACCCCTTGTGTGGTAGAAGCCAGCTAGTGTAAATGGGTGGGGGCTCTGCGCTGTGGGGACTGTTTCTCCCTCCAGATTCTCCAGGAGCCCTGGGCACACAGTCCCACAGGGTGGGCCTCACTCCATGGGCTGGGTGTTTTCTGGGTTTCAGGTGACATTCCTAGCAGATGTCACAATCCGTTCTACTCATCCCCCTCAATTTCCCCAAGTGTCTGTTTTTCCGCTCAAGTGTTCCTGCTCAGGAGCAGCCAGCTTGTCTTTTCACCAGACTTCCTGAGCATACATTGAGGGGACATTTCTCTTCCTGGAGAGGAGACAGGAGGATGCAGGAGGGAAGAGCTTCATGCCCCCTTGCACAGGAAGGGTCAGGTGTGGAAGGATTCCACTGTGCCCTCAACATCGACGTGCCCTGAAAAGTGCTGTGCGAATCAGCCAGGCTGTGTTGATTCATATTTTATACACAATCTAAATTTGCAACTATTTAAACAAACCCTGTGGTAAATAATTTTGTAATGCAAACACTCCCCAACAAGTTCTTTCTTTGTAAATCTAGCTATTTCCTCTTGGGTTTTTCTCAAAGTGTTAAGCACCCCGGTGCCCCAAAGCCAAAAATAGACATGGTCTGAGGCACAACCCAACACATCTTTATCATTAAGGGGCATCTGACTTCAAAGAATGCTGAGTGCTGACAGACAGCGCGACACTGATGAATACACCAATACCTGTTAATGCAATACAGGAATGAATGCCTGCCACGACCTGGTTTTATATCTTCGCGCTCAGGGCCATGTCACTAGATCTAGGAGAGTTGTGGAGACTCTTCCCAATTCACATGCCACCAGGCAAACTTTCAGATGTTAAATCTTTGTTTTGAAATCATTACATTCAACAAATATTTGTGAAGCCTACTTCGTGCTGGGGACCAAAGTGGTTCTGGGTATACAGGGATGGAGAGGATCCAACTTCTGTGGCCAACTCCCGTCTGATGGGGGAGGATATGACAGTAGTGTAGGGAAGAGAGTGGTGTTTGGGGTCCAGTAGATAAGTTTAATACAGTTCTGTCTCTCCCTGGCTGTTTGACTTTGGGCTTGTTAGTCAGCCTCTCTCTGCAATAAAGTTGCCTACCTCAGAGATTTGCGAGCGTGGTGTGGGATAACCGACGTGAGGGGCTTCACAGGGTGCCTGGGCCCTGACAAGTCCTGGTAGGTGCTCAGCAGCGCAGGTTCTTTTCCTGCCCTCTTCCCCCACTCCAGAGTTGCATCTGCTGCCTAGAAAAATATATAAAAATAGAAAAGAAATGACTGTTGCATACACACACAAGGGAGTGTTCATTCTCTCACCCTACCCTACACACACTTGCACACGTGCATGCGCTTTAGCCTGGCCTGAGATAGGCGTGATTATTCCAGGCCACAGATCACAATGTTATTTTTAGAATGAGATTTCTAACTCTGCTTCCACTCAGGGAGCAGCAGATTGGGTTGGTAATGGACTGAAATGGCATTTGGTCATTTTCCTCTCTGTGTGTACTCACTGGGGCAGGATTTAGTAACGCCTAGACCTCAGGCCCTTCTCATTTTGTGTCCCATTATGGTACTGAAGACGACCCTGTGGCCTGAATTCTGAGAGACCTATTTTAGAAGATGTGTTTCTATGACCATAGAAGGTTTTTGCTTTTTTGGTTTTTTTGGTTTTTTTTTGTTGTTGTTGTTGTTGTTGTTCATCTTTACCAAAAGAATCTCATGAGCAAATGGTGTTCTTCAAGAACTGTACCAGTCTCAGCCCAGGGCAGAATTGTGAAACACAGGGAGTTTCCTTCCATCGTTTTTTCTGCTTCTCCTCAACCTAAGCACTGAGCACCCAAATGCCACAGCTGGCTTCCAGAACCTTCTATGATAGTGTCTTGTCTATTTTGATACCATCTAAGTCCTTATCTTTCTTTTTTTTTTTTTTTTTTTTGAGTCAGTCTCACTCGCCATCCTGGCTCACTGCAACCTCCACCTCCTGGGTTCAAGGGATTCTCCTGCCTCAGCCACCCAAGTAGCTGGATTACAGGCATGCACCACCACGTCCAGCTAAGTTTTGTATTTTTAGTAGAGACAGGGTTTTGCCACGTTGGCCAGGCTGGTCTTGAACTCCTGACCTCAAGTGATTCACCTGTCTTGGCCTCCCAAAGTGCTGGGATTACAGGAGTGAGTCACCATGCCTGACCAAGCTCTTATCTTTCTTATACCTCAAAACTCACCCTTCCTATAGTCCTTCCAAGATCTATCTGCTAGATGGATATGGTTTAGCCCATGAGGTACAACAGAAATTTTATGCCAGCAGGGAGAAGGATTTTTGTTTTGCTGTTGTTGTTGCAGTTGTTGGTTAGAGAAGCCCTATTGTCTGTCTTAGATCTATTTTAGGGCACTGATCATGGCAGGCAAGAGGATGAAATAGGCAGGAGCCTTGTACGTCCAGAGAGGTAAGATGTTCCACCCACACATTCAGCATTTTCTTCTTTTCCTTTGGACCCTGTGCTACGCGGGAGCTGGCCTGTACTGGTTCATGAGAGATGAGTGTGAAAATTTCAGGAATTTTGCAAGATGGTTGTGAGACACTATCATTTTTAAAAATTAAATCATAAAGGCAAGCAATTAAATACGTTATATTTAAAACAAAAGTAATCAATACTTAAACCCCGTCACTTCCTAATTATTTTATTATGCTTTCTCTTATCAGTGCACTTGAAGATATTTGTCTCTGAGATTTGTACGGTGGGACTATCATATATCGTGTGACTGCACATATCTTTCCAACTCCATGTTCAGTGACATCACACTGGTAGCTTGAACCCAGACATGGTGGGAGCATTTACACCAGAGAATTTGGCAAACACTGTAAATCAGGGCTTTATTTAGTACCCTTTCTCCTACCAAGCAAGTTAAGCATTTGTCAGTATACCATTATTTTGACCTCTTGTGGGCCTAGGAGACTGCCTTGTAGTCAGTTACAAGTGCCAATATCAAACCTCATGAATGTGGCGAGAGAGAAGCAGATATCCCCAAAGCTCTCCCTACGCCTTCCCAGAGCCACTTTGCCTGGGTAATTTCTGACCCTCACAAGTCACTCCTGCTGTGTCCCTTCCCCACCGCAAAGACACATGTTCCCCCCCACCACACACATATACAAATGCTCCCATAAACAACACTCTCTGTTCCTTGTGAATCCCGTTAACTCCAATGCAAGTTGGAAATCTGAGAGTCTGCCGGAGTGGGGGGTGGGTCCTGAAGCAGGGCAAATGGGTTGTTTTGGATATAAAGCTATTGTGTATACCATCTCTTATCACCATTTGGTCCTATAAGGTGAGAGAAGAGTGGTTCTGTAGATATTTTCTTGACAGACACATGCTGAACGAGTTGGGTAAAGGACTGAGCAAGCAGAAGTAAACCTATAGCTTTGACCTGCTTTTGAAAACACTTGGCTTTTTTTCATTCTGCAGAGTGACTGGGTCAAAAGGTATCATCCTTAAAAGAATTCCTAGTGTTTTATATTTTATAAAACCCCATCACATTTATTAGTGCCTACAGTTTTTAGAGTAACACCCAGAGATAGGCACATTACTGTCCCCAGGATGAATGAAAGAAGCCCCCAGTTCAGAAGCTACCTAATCTACCATTGCCCACTTGGCTAGTTTGTGAAAGAACTGGGATTAGGTTCCACAACGCCAGCTGGTTTTTAAATATGCCATGCCTTACAAGGGCAGAAAGCAAGCAATGCCAATTTTTTTTAACCTGAAGTCAACCAAGTTAACCCCTGTGCTATTCACTCTCTCTTCCTCCTCCAAGGACTCTCATGTTAGTTAGCTTGGCACTCAATTCCATAGTACTGAGCTATTTAGAGTTTCATCCTGGCCATGTGCACCATTTATTCACCAGGAAGTCAGATTAGAGGTTGGCCTTCAGTGTCCTTAACAGGGACATCAGAGTACAAAGAAGAAGACAGCAAGGCCATGGGATCACAAGGCCACGTTTCACTCGTCAGTGGGGAAAGCTAGAAACAGTGAAGCAGCTCTGCTTGAAAAGAACATGGAGTTCTTAAACTGTGACTCCACATACCATCAACTCCTAAACATTTTTTATCAGACTTTACTTTCTAATTTCTAACTAAAAGACTGGATGACATGAAGCCTTATCAATTTGCTGGCCAACTGGGCAGAGACCATGAAAAGAGGGAAGGAGAGTGGCCAGTTTTTACAAAACAGCTGCTGACCCAGTCCTTGGGCCAGACCCAAAGAACTGGGGGAAAAGAAACTCCTTATTATAACCCTGTAATGACGGTTTTTTGTTTTATAAGCTGTGATGGGAAAAAAATTGTACCAAACTGTTCATAGGGGTTATTTGATGGGAAATAAAGATTTTTTAGAAGTCCTGTTATCACCAAAGGATTTTCAGTAGATAACCACCTTTTTACAGTCTTCGTTATATTTTCAGAAGCACAATAACACCTTAAATGTATAAAGCATGTCAACCTTTGCAAAGTGTTCTTGTCTGCTACTTCAACTGAGTCATGTGAACACCATATATAAGAATCCTAGCCTTAAATAGATGAAAGCAAAATCTTTCGAAAGACCAAAGAAATGTGGAGGGAGACATTCCTCAGAGAGGGCAGGGATGACCATGTAAGCCATTTCTCCAACTCCCTCTCATCCTGTATTGCTGTGTTCCCCAGAGGTCCTCATAATTTTATTTCTGACCCTCATTTCTATCACGAAATTGAGTTCAGAAGGTACTGTTTGTCCTTTCTTTTGGTGTTTATACGCCTGCCTCATGGGTAAAATCAATGGCAAATGGCTACTTTGAGAAATAAGACACAAATCATTTTAATGCAGCTTTCCCAAGAGTAAGATTAGTGCTCCCTTTTAACCTGTCTTCTGTATTTGAAGTCCAGTATATTTAGTCGTTAAGTCTGGTTAAAACAAATATGGGAACCAATTGTTTGTTCAAATAAGTCAATTACTACTAAGAACTATTGTCAATAGTTAATAATTCTTTGGGGGCCACCTACAGATTTGTACCCTGGGAAAGGCAATTTACAAATTAGATCACTGCAATTTGTAAAAGTGGCTCATTTTCTCTCAACCCATTGGCAAATCAGGGCCACTGATTATTGGATTGTGATGGGCGAGCTTGCCATTAATTTTAACACCACTATTTCTGCATTCTCTCACTAAGTTAACATGATTTCAATATTAAAATGAAGAATACGCTTATTAACCCAAACATAACATAAAGATGATTTGGTCAAAAATCAACTGGTTATATATGTGCAGGTCTATTTCTGGTCTACTTTGTTCCATTTATCTATATATCTATTTTTTCACTAGTACCATATTGACTTAATTACTATAGCTTTATTCTAAGTCTTGAAATCAGTATGAGTGATCCAACTTTGTTCTTTTTCAACTTCTTTTTTCTATCAATTCTAGGTGCTTTTTACTTCAATATAAATTTTCAAGCCAGCTTGTCAATTTCTACAAAATAGCCTGCAGGGGTTTTGATTGGGAGTGGTCAAATCTACAGATAAACTTAGGGGAAACTGACATCTTATCAATATTAAATTTAATACATGAACATAAGTCCTTCATTGATGTACATATTTTAATTTCTCTCAATAGTGTTTTATAAATTTTCAGTGTATAAGGCTTAGATTTATTTAAATTTATCCCTAAGTAGTTTAGATTTTTAATGATATAACCATTTAAAAATTTTTATTTTCTAATTATTTGTTGCTGATACATAGAAAAACAATTGATTCTCGTACATTGACCTTGTATCCACCAAACTTGCTAAATTTATTTATTAGTTCTAGGAGAGTTTATTTATTTATTTTGGGGGAGTGTACTACATACACGATTATATTTTCCTCAGATAAAAATATCTTGAAACTAAAAAAAAAAAAAGAAAAAGAAAAAAAATGATCAAAACCTTTGAAAGGACACCTAACAAAAGAAGAGCTAAAAATACCAAATAAGCACATAAAAAGATGTTTAACAACATTAGTCATCAGGGAAGGCAAATTAAACTGACAAGAAAATACCCCAAAAAAGTCCATTAGAATAGCTAATATTAAACAGACTATAGTGCTAAGTGCTATAGAGATTTGGAGCAACTGAAATGCTCATCAATGTTGGTGGGAGCACAAAATGATAAAATTTCTTTTAAGAGTTTGCCAGTGTCTTCTAAAATTATATATATGCTTATGTGTATATATATACATACATATTTATGTTAGACCTAGCAATTCTGCTTCTAGATATTTACCCAAGAGAAATGAAAACATATGTCCATAAAAGGATTTGTACTCAAATGTCCATATCAGCCTTACTCATGAAACCAAAACTGAAAAATCTCCTGTTGTTCATCACTAGGTGAATGGAGAAACAAACTGTGGAATAGTCATACACTGGAAAACCATACAACAATAAAAAGGAACACACTACTGAAACAACAGTATGGATGAGCCTCAAAAATACCATGCTTTGTGGAAAAGTATGTATTATATGATTTCATTTATATGAAGCCCAAGAATAGGAAAAAAATAACCTAAAATTATGGAAATTAGATCCAAATAAAATGGCACAAGAGAAGTTTTGGAGGTGACAGAAATATCCTGTATCTTGCTCATGGTCATGGTTATGTTTGTATACATTTATCAAAACTCACTGAATTATGTACTTTAATTGGATGCATATTATACGTAAATTATATAAATTACACTGCAATTACATTGAAAAAATTCATACTAAACATCCAAAGAAAATGAGAAACTGAGAAGATTTGCAACACATAAGGCAGATAATTTTGTAAATATGCAAAGAACTCTTAAAAAACAATAAAAGGCCAGGCACGGTGGCTCATGCCTCTAATCCTAACAGTTTGGGAGGCTGAGGTGGTAGGATCACTTAAGACTAGGAGTGTGAGACCAGCCTGGGCAACATAGGGAGACCACAGTCTCTATAAAAAAATAAGAAAAGTATCCAGGCATGGTGGTCCACTTCTGTAGTCCCAGCTTCTTGGGAGGCTGAGGTGGGAGGATCACTTGAGCCCAGGAGGTTGAGGCTGCACTGAGCAATAATCACACCACTGCACTCAGCCTGGGCAACAGAGCGAGACACTGTCTCAAAACTAAACTAGAAGAAAAAGATGCACATACCAATAAATAATTGCAAAACACACAAAGGAACAATTCATAAAAGAAGAAATATAAACAGACAGTAAATAAGGAAAAGACTCCAACTCTTTAGCAATCAAGGAAATACAAATTAGTATAATGACAACATACAGTTGGCCCTTGAACAACACGGGCTTGGACCTCATAGTTCCACCTATATGTTGTTTTCCAATCAAACACAGATTGAAAATACAGTATTCATGGGATGCAAAACCTATAAGGGCCAACTTTTCCTGTCTGTGGGTTCTGCAGGGTTGACTGTGGGATATGAGTACGTGCAGATTTTGGTATAGCAGCCATCCTGGAACCAATCCCCGATGCATACCGAGAGATGATTATAATTTATTATTTATCAAATTGATTATTTTTTTAAAAAACACCTGGGCTTGGTGTTTTGGGAGGGCAAGGAGAAAAGGGTACTTTCAGATCTTTAGTAGGAATGTAAATTTGTACAATTTTCTTGGAAGAAAACTTGTCAGTATATATGCAGACTCCTTTTGCTTCCACACGATGCCTAGATGTAGTGGCTAGGGGTGGGCATGCCTGTGTTCTCTCTTCAAATCACCTCGGGTGCAAAGATCCATAGGTTTATGCCTCTATGATGTATTTATACTCCAGAAAGCAAAATATAACCTTAACTTTCAACGTAACCATTATGTGCTTCTGTCCTGGGAAGTAAAATTTAATCTTAATTAGGGTAAAGCAGTCTAGCACTGAGAAGGCCTCAAATCTCCAAAGCAACCAACCATCAGCTGAGAGTATCTGAATATGGACCCTTTAAAAGACCAAAGCAGACCAACCCTTCATATCCTAGGTGGGTTCCAGGCTAAATCCTGAACAACTGCAGCACATTAGCCAGTGCGGGCTCACATGCGGCCCTGCCATTGTTAAGTGGTACTCTCCTGGAGCTCAAGACTAGCATGGCTGGAGAGCAGGGGCTTACCCGTAGTGGTCAGGGTTCTCTTAGAGGGACAGAACTAATAGGATATGTATAAATCCACCAATCCCCAAGCCAAATATATATATATATAAAGGGGAGCTTATTAAGTATCAACTTAGATGATCACAAGATCCCACAATAGGCTATCTGCAAGCTGAGGAGCAAGGAGAGCCAGCCCAAGTCCCAAAACTGAAGAACTTGGAGTCCGGTGTTCAAAGGCAGGAAGCATCCAGCACGGGAGAAAGATGTAGGCTGAGAGGCTGGGTCCATCTCTCATTTTCACGTTTTTCTGCCTACTTAATATTTGCTAGCAACTAATTAGATTGTGCCCACCAGATTAAGGGTGGATCTGCCTTCCCCAGCCCACTGACTCAAATGTTAATCTCTTTTGGCAACACCCTCACAGGCACACCCAGTAGCAATAGTTGTATCCTTCAATCCAATTAAGTTGACAGTCAGTATTAACCAACACACTACCTATTCACCAGGCTTGGCTCAATCGCCACGGCCAGGAGGATGGAGTAGTCTGATTAACTAGCTGGGTTATATCCTTTCTCCTATGGTGGAGAGCGACATATTCCAACAAGCCCCATTTAGACGACAGAGTAGGACAGGAGTCCCCCACAGGGGAAGGAATGATGGACATGCTTAAAAGATACACGTGTTACCACAGGAGGTAAGTAGGCATTCTCTTACCTGCATGCTCAGGCTCTCCAACTCCCTCCTGTAGTCACGGGGCCATTTCCCTGTGTCGCCTAAGGAGTATACCATCAAGTAAATACACTTGATGTTGAGTCTCATGTGTTGCTTGTCATTCTATCATCCCCAAGACCTGGAAGAAATGGCCCCTCTTTCTCAGGTGTAGTGGGATCTGTCCTCCCTGCTGTGGGATCACAATTGATGTGTGAGAAGAAAGACTGGGGACAAGCCACACACAAAGGAAAACCTGGAGTCCTGGAAGGAGCCTGTTTCAGCCTAGGAACGTGCATGTGTGAAATGAGTCGGCTGCAGGTGGTTATGCAAAGTTGGTAGAAGGTATTCCACCCACAGCCACCCACCCAGGCTCCATCCACAGAGCTCCATAATCAACCAGATGTCCTTCTCCAGTTTACACAAATCTCTCCCCTTCTTTAATTTCCTGCTGCAATTTGCACTGGCCTACCAATGACCTCCCAGTTGTGACTGCATTGTTTTAGAAGAATTCAGCATGTCTCCTGAACTAGCAGGAAAGCCACAGGTGAAATCCTGCCTACTTCCTTTAGCCTCCCTTGATTACCTAGGATTGAAATACCTTCAGGTTGAGTGTCAGCTGCCTTCTGGCTGAAGCACCTCCCTTGATTACCAGCCTAGGATGATCTCTCTTTCCCCTTATCCCTACTGTTTATACTGGTGGTCATCATTCTGCTTGGTGGAAGCTTTTTGCTTGTTGATTCTAATCACTACATATTTTTAGCATCGAAATTTATTCATTGTGCATTCACACCTTCTCTCCCCCACACGTTGCTTTCCATTTCTTTATATCCAGCTACATACAGCACCCAGTGCCGGGCAATCTAGCCTAGTGGCTCAGAACCTGGGCTTGAGTCATTCACCTGAGTATGAATTCCAGCTCTGCGACTTACTAGCTGCGTAACCCAGGACAAGTTATTTCAGCCTCTATCTGTCCTCTTTGTCTATAAAATGAGGATAAAACTAGCCCCTTCATTGGGCGGCGGCAAGGATGGAGGCAAATGAGTGGCAAGTGTCCCACTCAGTGCCAGCTATGAGTGTATAAGTGTCTGTAGATACTCGCTGAGTGAATGGCCCTGAGAGAGGAGGGGCAGTCAGTAACTAGAGAGAGGGCTGCTCTAGAGCAGGGCTGGGAAGCTAGAGCACCAGTGGTGAGGAGCCCACGCTGTCCTCAATGGGGAGGCAGAAACCTGGGCAACAGACTCCATGGGACAAGTCAGAGTTCTGGTTAAGGGAAAGGAATGTGGGGAATCGAGGCTTCATAACACAAATTAAGGTATTAGAATATTATTAATTCATTCAGCAAGCATTTATTGACCACCATTGCATGCCAGGAAATAAGATATTTTTTCCTTCAATATAGTTAAGACAATAATAGCTAGAGTGTGTCCTCTATCCATTTCTACCCATGTTTGAGGCTCATGACTTCTAGCCTGAAGCGTTGTGACTGTCTCTTAACTAGTCTTCACAGCCACCCTCATGTTTTCTTTGCTAATCTATACAGAGCAGAGCTGGCCAAGTGAGTTTTCTAAAATACCTGAACAATGTATTTCCTTTCTAATCTTTTAGCAGCTCTCCACTGCTGGGATGTCTGTCCCTTCTGGGTCCCCCACACTCCAGTGTTTCATACTTCCAAGTATATTTCAGACACAATCTCCCCTGTATCTCAACCTAGCAAATTTCTCTTTATTCTTTAAGAGCCAGTTCATGTATGAGTTACCCTGGGAAGCCTTTCATATCCATCAGAGCCACCCACTGTATTTAAATAGAGTGAATTTAATGCATGGGATTGATTTTCCAGAGGGTGGAAACATGGAACCACCAACCTAGAGACAATGAGGCAAACGGTTGCTTAGCGCCAGTAGGAAACTGTCACTGCCCCGAGGCTGGAGGGGCGATTGAAGGAAGTTACCAGAGCTCAGAAGCCATGATCACCCTGCTGAAGCTGGACCCCAGTGGACCTGGCTAGTGGGAAGTGGAGTCATGGGAGACACCATGTGCTTTGAAGATTCTGAAGATGCCACTCAAGGCAGAGGAAGGGGAGAGCTACCCTGACTTTCCCCTTCTCCCATCCTCCAGCCTGTTCCAGCACCTCCCACGGCTGAAACAACCAGAAAGCAGCTGACACTGAACCTGAAGGGGTTGCTACACCACATCCCTTACCCTCCACCCCATTCCTGCCTCCCCCAATGCCCCAGAAAGTGAGCGAACAGAGGAAGAGTGAGGGGCAGAGCTCCTTCCTTGCCTGCCTCCCCTATGGTGATAGCCACCCTTTCTTCTCTGCTCTCACTGTGATCCTCTTTCTTTATAGCACTGATTCCACTGGGCTGTGATCTCTCTGTTTACAATCCTGTTCCTTACTAGATTGTGGAGTTCCACAGGGTGAGACAATGGCCTTATTCATCTTGGCATCCTCAGCTCCAGGCGTAATTTACAGTAGGTAATAGGCATTTAATCGTCCTTGGGTTATCTATTGAAAGGAAATTCCTGGGGTCAGCTCCAGCTAGCTCTCCTTTTCCATCTCCTTTTCAATCTACCTACCTTGACAGTCTGAACTCTCCTGAGCACTGAAGAATAAACAAGAAGGAGCTTGGAGTTCATTCACCTCTCTGAGTCTACAATCCATGGCCTTGTATTTAAATTCTCCCAACAACAAATCACAATAGTTAATTACACTCAGAGTACCATCAACCTACCGACCTTCTACCTTCCCATAGCTACATGAAAATTATCCATGGAAAGTCTCCTGAATCTCAAAATCTCTTCCCTCTACCACCCAAGACGTTTCTGGGCCACCTCCCCTCTGCCGTCAATCAGTGTGTGCTCAGGGTAAACAAGCTAATTTTAAAATCAGCTTAAGCAAAACATCATTAGGAAGATAAATTAGCTGCCCCCCAAATTACATAATGAATGCCCAAGTAGAAGTTATTTTTATTATCCACCATTTTTATTACCTATAAAACATTTTCCCTTTCGTCATGGCAGATGATACTTGGCTGACAGCAGAGAGAAATACCACAGGACTTAACTTCTGGCCTTGAAAATCTATATAATAATTACCAGAGGAAAAAGCCTGGCTTTTGTTTTTCTTTCTTGAATTTGTAACGCCAGCCTAGTGGCACAGCAAGAGGGTACAGAGAAAAATACCCCTGTTACTAGAGTCAACCAGGGTTCAACTCTTGGTTTTGACTTATTGCTGTACCATCATCAGCAAGTTAAGTAACCTCCGAGAAATCAGTTTCTCCACATGTAAAATGAGGATGACGACAGCGCCTACTTCAATGATGATGATGAGAGCCAACACATGCGTACTCCATGGTTCTAAACACTTCACACGAATTCATTCATCTTTACCACAGCCTCAGGAAATACACACTATTATTCTTTGCACATAAGGAAATAAAGAGAGAGAGATTAAGTAACTTGCCCAAAAGGATATTGTGAAAACTGGGTGTAGTAACTGATCTTTATGGAAACTAGTCTTTTAACAAAGCTCCCTGGTCAAGAGGCCTGGATCCTTCACTCCTAGCTCTGCACTTCCTGCTCTCTGTTTTAGTTTCCCCCTGTGTGAAATGTCAGACTAGGCAGCTGCCAATCAGTGGCCTATGGGCTGGACCTGCCTGCAGCTACATTGTGTTGCATTGCGTAGTGTTTATGTTTTAAAAAGTAGTTGCAGTGTTAAAAATCAGATTTCCCTTTATTTCTCTCTCTCTCTCATTTCTCTCTCCACACATACTCGTGGGTGAACAGTGTGGGCACAGGCACAGAGAGAAAAAGAGCGAGAGATGAGAAGGAGAGGGGAGATTTCAAGCTTTTCTTGGAAACAGGTCCATCTAGCCACATGGGCTCTTCTTCCCACAAGCAACATTTACCTCAAATTGAGCCGAGGCCACCTCCTTTACAAGAGGCAAATATGCCCCAATTTGCCCTAGTCCCCATTTCTCACATTGTGCAGACATTTAAGTCTGCAACCTCCAGACTCGATGATCACTAAGGTCTCTCCCCTGCCACCACTCAGAGTCCATGATTCTTTGACAACTTGACAGAGTTTCCCAGAGGAAGAATCCACTGCAGGACACCACAGATTTTTGCCGGATGTTTCTGTTGCATAGGGTGACCAGTGCATCCCAGCTTAACTAGGACTTTCCCCTTTTCAGAGGGAAAGTCCTGCGCCCCAGGAAATTCCTCAGTCCCAGGCACACCAGGTTAGTTGACCTATGTGTCATGTCACAAGGTGACCTCTGAGGTGGCCCCTCCCATCTGGGAGATGATGACGCTGTTCTGCATCCTAGTAGTCCTGAGTCTCCCTGGGCAACTCCTGTGGTACAGGGATGGCATGCCTAGCATCCTCCCCATCACACACTACATATGTGGTTTCATGGCCGGTTCTCCTGATGGGGCTCTGCATGATCTTAGGTAGGTCACTCAGTCTCTGGCTTCGCTGCCCTGCCATTCATTCATGCAACAAATGTTTATTAAATGCCTTCCCTGTGCCAAGCACCATTCTAGGCACTGAGGATACAGCAGTGAATGAGCAAGAACAAGGTATTTGCCCTTAGAGAACTCACATCTAGAAAAGGAAAGACAGCAAAACAAGCTAATAATATCTGATAGCATTTCAGATGGTGATAATCCCATAAAGAAACCATCAGCCACATGAAAAAAGCAGTCAACATGGCCACAGGGCCATCAGCAATTTGGGCGAGAGACAAAAAGTACCAGAAACGAGTCAGAATTTCACTTGGCCTCCCATTTGGAACAATGCGAAATTCTTTGGGGTTTTGTAACTCAAGGGATATATGTAACAATTTTTCAATTATGAAATGTTTCTTCCTTAGTGAAAAAAGCTTTATGGCTACAATCCATATCAATATGAAATGTGGTTCTTACACAGATGGGCTGGAAATGTATCAAATCATATCCACCCAAACAATAGCACAGGGTTGAGGCCAAGCTTATTAGCAAATCAGACAACATTTTTTTTAAAAGTACAGCTGGGCCAGGCGTGGTGGCTCACACCTGTAATCCCAACACTTTGGGAGGCTGAGGCATGTGGATCACTTGAGGTCAGGAGTTAAAGACCAGCCTGGCCAACATGGTGAAATCCCGTCTCTTCTAAAAATACAAAAATTAGCCTGGCATGGTGGCAGGCACCTGTAATCCCAGGCACTCAGGAGGCTGAGGCAGGAGAATCGCTTGAACCTGGGAGGTGGAGGTTGCAGTGAGCCGAGATCGCACCACTGCACTCCAGCCTGGGCGACAGAGCGAGGCTCAGTCTAAAAAAAAAAAAAGCACAGCTGGAGCCAGGGGCCCACATGCTAAAGCCAGAAGGAGAAAAGTAAATAAGCAAATAAAATGTCCAATACCTACCCCCAGCCCTCCCCCCAAGAAGCTGTACTGCTTCAATGAAGGAAGTGACCACTTTATAACAAATTAAGTAAAAGACACTATTACAGTATGACATTCATTCATTACACAAATAGGAATTGAGCACTTGCTATGTGCCAAGACTGTTATCATAAATAATGAAAGACGGCGATACTTGGGAAGTTCAGCATTTTTTACTTTTTTGATTATAAAACAATAAATTGCATTTATAATTCTTAAGCTTAAAAGGTAATAAAAGCCCTCCTTTAAGCCAGAGTTTCTCCACCTTGGCACACTGGCATTTGGGGTGGGTAATGCTTTGCCATGAGGGGCTGTCCTGTGCTTTGTAGGATGTTCAGCAGCATCCCTGGCCTCCACTCACCAGATGCCCATAGCACCACCTCCTCTATTCCCCTCCCAAGTTGTTACTATCAAAAATCCCTCCAACTTTTGCAAATATTCCCTGGGAGGGGAATCACCTCTGGTTGAGAACTGTAGCTTTAAGCAATTCATTTTCTCTCACAGTTGGGACTCAGAAGTGTAGGCACTTGCAGAGGCTCCCTTCTTCCTCTACGCAAATAAGCAGGAGAGTCTCTCCTGGAAAAACCCTTACATTCCCCTTCCCATCCTTAATGCTAATACTCAGCCCTCTCAAGAAAAGCAGTGCTCTCTCCTAGGTCTGGCACTGGAGGTGAGGGTGAGGGCAGGGTTGGGTGGGCAGGCTCAGCCTCCATGAAGGGGATCAGCTAGCGTCTGGAGCTTACGTGGTGCTTGCGTCATGCTGCCCATCCAGGCCATGCCCCAGACCTGCATTCCTCCAAATGAGGAATGTGTGAACCCTGAAAGGGTCCATCTAAAGCTAAGCTTTGTTAACAATGCTGGAGAAAAAGCTGCTTCTGCGTGGGGCTTACCTACCCCGTAAGTCCAACAGTCTGTGGCTTCTCTAAGCCAGGTGGATTAAAACTGTGCTCCGTCCTTCTTGAGCATTGTGGCAAGTGAGTCTCCAAAGCTGGGGAGCAGGGGATGCCTGCCTGGCCACTCCCTGCCATAAGGACTTGACAAAGAGTCCATTGTGCACAACATAATCTAAGATAGAATCAATGCACCTGGCGGGGCCGCTTACCCCCAGCTTTGGCCAGTTATTCGGGAACAAACACTAGTTGCCTAGAAGTAAACATTTTCAATCGATAAAAAATGCCACTGTGAACTCAAGTCAGGCACAGCATTTGTAGAGACCTAGAACCTGGGTCCTGGCTGCTTGGAACAAAAAGAAAATCTGCATTGTGAGTTATCACTAGTAACTCGGGTTCACTAGTCTCCAGTCATAGAAAAGAGAGGTCAAGAGGATCTGAATTCCACTTGTATTCATTCATTTAATAAATATCCATTGAGTCCCTATTGTATGCCCAGCATTAGGCTCTACCCCTGGGAAAAATTTAGTTTTAAACGGACTCTTTCAGGGTTCACACATTCAGAAGCTTCCAGAGCCTGACAGTAACCTAAATGGGAGATGGGGGAGCACTGCTTATGCCCATCTGAAGGGGCCCTCTCCTCAGCTTCAGTGACCAATTGCCATAATGGTCTTCAAACCCAGCTGAAAACAGAATTTTTACGTGAAATCTTTTTTTTTGTTTTGTTTTGTTTTGTTTTGAGACAGAACCTCGCTCAGTCACACAGGCTGAAATGCAGAGGCACAATCTTGGCTCACTGCAACCTCTGCCTCCCAGGTTCAAGCAATTCTCCTGCCTCGGCCTCTTGAGTAGCTGGTATTACAAGCACGTGCCTCCATGCCTGGCTAATTTTTTGTATTTTTAGTAGAGATGGGGTTTCGCCATGTTGGCCAGGCTGGTCTCGAACTCCTGACCTCGTGATCCGCCTGCCCCAGCCTCCCAAAGTGCTGGGATTACAGGCATGAGCCACAGTGCCTGGCCAAAATATTTTAATTTTTAACCATAGGCTAAAATTAAAAAAAAAAAAAACAAAATTAACTGTCCTGCATGGATAAAAGCAAACCAGTCCCCCAAGCCTTTAAAGGATAACCTTTGCTTTAGACACAGTGGGAAGTGGTGGTGAAGTGAGGTGCCTGGAAGAAGTGAGAAGGGTATCTTTTCTACCCCTTGCTTGCTTCGTGATCTTGGGCAAGTTATCTAACCTCTCCTGGCCTTATTTTCCTCATGTATAAAAGGAGCATGATAAAGCATATTGTAGATTTCAATAAAAGAATCTGTGCATATGCCTGATCCATACTAACTCAATAAATGTGAGCTATGATTTTTGCTGCCATCAGGTCCACTCTTCTAGGAACCTCTTTTATAACATCTTTGACTGTTGAACATTCAACCACTGCTTGTGTGCCTCCTGAGACAGGAAGCTTATGGCTTCTTAGGAATGCCAGTGGTATAAAAATCCCCAAGTCTCCATGGCTTAATCTAATATATGTTTATTTATTGCCCATGCCCCAGTTCATCATGGTCAACAGTGCTCTGTTCCATCCTATGCCTGGTGGATCTGTACCCTCTCTCGGCTGGCTCTGTCATCCCCTAGGACCTTCCCAGAATTCTCTGATGAGTTCTCTGCTTTCAGCTAGCTGAGAAGGGGGAGAGAGTGGGGTGGGGGGGAGAGAGGGGGGGAGTGAATGAAGGAATGAATTAATGAATGAATGAATCAGGAGCATCACATATCACATCTGCACATTCCCATTTGCCATAACCCTGTTACATGGCCCCAACCTACTTATAAAGGAGGCTAGGACATGAGGTGTTCCTATGTGTCCAGAAACAGAACAGAGAAAACAGCATTGGTGAACATCTAGACAATCTCTGCCGCACTCTGCATTCATATAAACACAATTCTATGGATTTAGAATATCGACCTGTTGGTCTCTGTTTTGCCCTTCAAAGCAACACACACAACAGCAAGACACAGGTTAGGGGGCAGACAGGCTTGGATTTGAATCTTAGTTCCAAAACTTGCTACCTTTGGACCTTGGCAAATTTCTTAAACAACTGTGCCTCAGTTTTCTCATTTGAAAAATAAGGGTAGTTCAACTTGCCTCACTGGGTTGTTATAAGGATGGAATAAACACACTGCGTAGTAGCTAGTATGTAACCTGTGAGGTAGTCGGTTAATACAAGTGTCTCCTCTGGTCCTCTTATACCCGATTGCTTTGCAGGTATTTAAAGATGACTATGATTATTTCCATATGTTTTCTCTTTTTCTAGTTTTCTCAGCTATTTTCACTGTTTTTATATGACATCACTGCAGGACCCCTCACTCTCCTAATGGCTGTTGCAAGGATGTACCCCAGTTTGCTCCTTGACAAAGTGCCTTAGTTTGGATTTCTCTAGAAGACCTTGAGAAAAGGACTTGGGGTGCAGATCATTTAGCGGGGAAGTAATCTTAGGAAACACACATGAAGGAAAAGAGGAAGGGAGAAAAGTTAATAAATGAGTGGGTTACAGCTGTGTGCAACTGGAATTCAATCCCATCGGGAGCTCTGAGAAACCATGTTGCAAGCATCTTGCATTGTCACACATTCTATGTCCTGCAGGATGGGGCAGCTGGGGCAGTAATCCATGAAATCCTGTTCCCATTGACTGAGGGCTTTTACCAACTAAGGAGTATTAGCTGCCTTGAAAATATGGGATGGGTCTACATGTAGCTGAGCAGGCTTTCCTGACCTCTAGAAAGCAAAACAGAAAGACACCGTGATGTGAGCTTATATGGACTGGTAAAGTGTCCACTGGTAAAGCCCATGGCAGTGTTCACCACAGCTACATTGGAATCTGGTGGCTGGAAGATGTGGCTCAGTGCATCATAAGCTCTGTTACACAGCCTCTAGCAAGAGTGTCTGGAAGAATTTACCCCACGCGTTCATAAATATTATGTCTGAATGTAGGGATTATGGTGAAAAGTTATTTTATCTTTTTAACTGTTTCACTTCCTCAAGGAAACTGTGATGGTCAGTAATAAATAATGTGATCCAGGTGAGGGTTTCACCAATGTAGAACAGAAGACATAACAGCTCATTAAAAGCAGACTGAGAATAAAGGAAGAACTAAAACTGCTTTTATTTGCAGATGGCATAATCCTGTGTATAGAAAATACCAAAACGTCTGGAACTAATCGAAGAGTTTAGCAATGCTGCAGGATCTAAGATCAATATTTTAAAAATCTACGTATTTCTATACACTAGCAATGGCAAATCAAAAAAATTAAATTAAAAAGAGCTATTCACAAAGCATCAAAAAGAATAAACAGGAATAAATAAAACTTTAAGACTTGTACACTAAAAATTGTAAAACATTACTAAGAAAAATTAATGAAGATTCAAATAAATGGAAACATTCTCTACCCACGGATTGGAAGACTCAAGCTTGTCAAGACGGCAATTCCCCCCTCAAATCAATTTATAGATTCAACACAATTCCTACCAAATTCCAGCAAGCATTTTTTGTAAAAGTTCACACACAGATCCTACAATTTATATGAAAATGCAAAGTATAACCAAAACTATTTTGAAAAATAAGAACGAAATTGAAAGACTTCTATCGCTCAATTTCAAAACTGACTATAAAGCCACATGAATCAATACACTGTGATACTGATGTAAGGCTAGACATATCCTTAGAGATGAATGGAGAACTGAGAGTTCAGATATAAACCCTTGCATTGATGGTCAATTGATTTTTTGACAAAGGTGCCAAAAAAAAACTCAGTGGGGAAAGGATAGTCTTTTCTCAGCAAGTGATCCTGGGACTATCACACATCCACATGCGCGAATATGAACTTAGGCCCTTCTCTCACATCATATGCAAAAAATAATGAACTAAAAATGGATCACAGAGTTAAAACTACAAAACCTCTGGAAGAAAATATCAGAGAAAACCTTGGTAGCTTTGAGTTGGGTAAAGAGTTCTTAGATATGACACAAAAATCATGACACTTAAAGGAAGAAATAATAAATCAGATTTCATCAAAATTAAAGTTGTGTACTTCAAAGGATTAAGAAAAACATGTAAAACAAGCTATAGGCTGAGAAAATATTCAAAAATCATAGACTTGATAACGGGCTTTTGTATAGAATAAAGAAAAACATCTTACAACTGAATAATAAAGAAAAACAACTCAATTTTAAAATGGTCAAAAGATTTAAATAGCCATTTCACTAAAGAAGGTACATACACGGTTAATAAGCATATGGAAAGATATGCAATATCATTAGTCATTCGGGAGACACAAATTAAAACCACAATAAGACATCACCACACACCCACCAGAATAGTTATAACGTAAAAGACAATATACCAAGTGTTGGTGAGGATGCGGAAAAACTGAAATCCTAGTATGTTGTTGATAAGAATGTAAAATCGTCTGTTCATGTTAGAAAACAGTTTGACAGTTTCTTTAAAAGTTAAACATACCTTTATGATACAATCTAGTGATTCCACTCATAGGATTCTACCCAAGAGAAAGAAAAGTATGTCCACATAAAACTTTACATGAATGTTTACAGCAACTTATTCATCACGGTCAAAACCAGGAAACAACCCAAATTTCCATTAACTGATGAAGAAATAAGCACAGTGTTAAAGTTCACTCTGGTTGAGCTTTTGTGAGTTCACCCAGAGTAAACTTTTGAGATTACAAACTTGACCTGTGATATTAAGGTTAAAAGACAAATGAGACAATTGTAGCAAGTTTGTTCACAGTTTTAAAGTATTTGACTACGTAAGTGTATATCATGTCTTGTCTTGGTACCTGTGTAAGGCATTTTGAAGCTGACACACATTGTTGCCAATCTGCTGACTTGCTTGAAGCAGGATCTGGGCTTGCAGTTGCTCTGCTTCCCTGAATTCTCTTTCAGTTTTTCTGACTCCTAAGCCAGGTGTATGTGTTTAGTTCCATAATGAAGGACTCCAGCTTCTGCGGAGTCCGGCTCATATTCATGAGACAATAGCCTTTTTCTGATCTTCATTTCCTGCCTGTGGACTTAAGAGATTTGGCTGGGGTCAGATCTGCTCCCAAGTTCATGTGGCTTTTAGAGCATTCAGTTTCCTGCAGGTTGTCAGACTGAGGACCTCATTTTCTTGTTGTCAGTTGGGGGCTGCCTTCAGCGCCTATGCTATATGGCCCTCTTCACATGCCAGCAAGGGAGAGAGAATCTCCTGGAAAGATGGATTATAAATCACTCTACTGAGGGAGGGAATGTGTTCTCTTTCCAGGGTCCACAAGGGGGCATAGTTTTAAGGACAAAAGTTTTCCAGCACCATGCCCCCCTCCCATCTCTCTCCATCCGGGAGATTTAACGATTTATGTCTGAATTTCGTGGGCAGGAAAGAAACTAAGAGTCAATCACTCCAGCGGAAGTTCTAAGGAACTCCTTTCATTGGCCAGGGGTGTTAGAGAAGGTGGGGGGTTCTTCCTAGGTTAAAAGTCCCCTTCTTCCTCACCCCCTTCGGACTCCATGTTTGGATACCCTTCCACAAACACGCTCTTGGAAGCTGTTTTTCTCTATCCTGGATTTCCCCTCTGGAGTCCTCTTCCACACACTCTCGTGGAAGGCTGTCTTCCCCTCCTAAACTCCATCTCTCGCTATTCCCTTCCACTCAGTGTGGAAGCTGCTTTCCTCTACTGGATTCCATCTTTCTGGATTCTCTCACTCAGTGTGAGAGGAGCTTTCCTTCTCTGGTTTTCCCTCTCAGGGAACCCTTCTCACTCAGTGTGAGAGTTAGCTGTTTCTCTCTCCTCCTTTTTTTCTCTCTCTGCTTTAAATAAATCACTTTCTACAAACACTTTTGAGTCCGGCATTTACTGCGCACTGCGCCGTGGTCCCCTCTCTCATTCTTGAGAGGGCAGGAGACCAAGAACCTGGAGAAACGTCCTCTCATGGGAGCTAAGGGTACCCTGAACCCCTGAAACCCAATATAACACTACTATAAAGACACACACCCACTACGTATGAAACCACACGTATGTTTATTGCAGCACTGTTCACAATAGCAAAGACTTGGAACTAACCCAAATGCCCATCAAAGATAGACTGAATAAAGAAAATGTGGGGCCCGCCCCCCCCCCCCCCCGGCCCCGCCCCGCCCCCCCCGCGCTCCAGACAGCCCGGCCGACCCCCCAACCCCTACCTAAAAAAAAAAAAAAAATGGGGGGGCGGGGCCGGCCCCCGGGCAGGGCGCCCCGGCCCGGGGCGGGGGGGGGGAGGCGGGGGCCCGCCCCGCCGCCCGCGCCCGGCGGGGGCCCGGCGCGGAAGGGACTCCCTCTAAAAAAAAAAAAAAAAAAAAGAAAATGGGCACATATACACCATGGAATACTAAGCAGCCATAAAAAAGGATGAGTTCATGTCCTTTGTAGGGACATGGATGAAGCTGGAAACCATCATTCTCAGCAAAGTAACACAAAACAGAAAATCAAACACTGCATGTTCTCACTCATAAGTGGGAGTTAAACAATGAGAACACATGGACACAGGGAGGGGAACACCACATACCAGGGCCTTCAGCAGGTGGGGTCTAGGGGAGGGACAGCATTAGGAGAAATACCTGATGTAGATGATGGGTTGATGGGTGCAGCAAACCACCATGGCATGTGTATACCTATGTACTAAACCAGCAGGTTCTGCACCTGTACCCCAGAACTTAAAGTATTATAATAAAAAAAAGAATTTTTTTACTAATAAAAAAATTGTATTTACTTAGAAGCATTCAGAATGCCAACAAAACAGCTGCAACTTTTTTTTTTCTTTTTTGCAATTACAGAGCAGTATTCAGTTAACAAAACAACAATTATTTCATATAAGCTGAATCAGAGACTAGTGAAAATGAAAAAACTACCATCCTCATATACAACTAATTTGTGCTCTGTGCACCAAGAAGAACCTGCTTTAAATTTCCTTTCCAGTTTACAACCCCCATACTGTATCAGGAAAGGTTAGTGGCTTTTGAAAATACACCAGGACAGGGCTATCTAAAGACACATTCAGATGTGTATTAACTATACAAAAAAGACACTGTATAATTTTAAAACAAATGTTACACAGCCTTGCATTTCAATGTCTTTCTTTAAAAGAAGTGAGTTGTATACAGGGGGGGTTAAATGCTTTACAGACAAGAAAAAACTGCTAGAACCAACTTATCATCATCATCATCATCTTCCTCCTCTTCCTTTTCTTTTTCAGCCTTGACAACTCCCATTTTTGCTGCATCAGGCTTTCCTTTAGCTCAGTATGCAGCAATATCCTTTTCATGTTTTTCCTGCAGCTTCGCAGCCTTCTTTTGATACGGCTGCCTATCATCTGCAGCAGTGCCCTTCCAAATCTCTCCCAATTTCTATACAATTCACCAATGGATACGCCAGGATGTTGTCCTTCGATTTTTCGGCAATACTTAGAACGGAAGAAGAAAATGGCCAAAGAATGCCTCTTGGGTGCACTGGGATCCCTGAACTACTTTTTTGTCCTTAAGAGGATCTTTAGGAGGGATAGAGGTTTTCATTTCTCTTTCATAAAGAGCGTTGTTCGCCTTTGCCATGTCTTCGACTTTCCCTTTCTCTTTAGCAGACATGGTCTTGCACTTCTCTGAGCACTTCTTAGAAAACTGAGAAGTTGATTGAACCATCTGGGTGCTTCTTCTTATGCACCTCCTGACAAGTTTGCACAAAGAATGCATACAATAACACTTTGCCTCTCCGCTTCCTTGGATCTCTTTTGCCCATGTTTAGTTATTTTTCCTCAGTGTGGCACAGGGTTGTCCACTGCCCCTCTGGCTCTCATTTGCCCCAGTGCTCTAGAGCCCAATGTACTCAGAGTCTTATATAATGTAATCATGTACACACAATCACATATATCTCATCATTTTTGCCAAATTCTACTAGTTAGAAGCAAATCACAGGTTCCATCCACACTCATGGAGAAATCCCACAGGGTGAAACCAGGAGGTGGGGATTGTGGGAGCTACTCTAGCATCTGTCCTCAGTTCACCCTTTTGGCCTCCAGTGATTTGTGTCCCTCTCACATACAAAATACATTTACTATTTTCCAGGGTCCCTGAGAACCTCATATCATTACAGCATCTCTCGAAGTCCTGAATCTCATCATTTAAATCAGTTCCAGGTATGCATGCAGCTCCTTGAGCGTAGTTCCTCTCAATCTATAAAACTAAAGACAAATCATCTTGCTCCTAATGTACAATGAAGGAATGCATATAGTAAAATAGTTACAGACATTTCTAGTTAAAAAGGGAAGAAGAGGTGGGCAATGGAAGGTAAAAAGCAGTTACGATCCAAAGCAGTTTTAAAATCCAGCCTAGCAAACTTTAGTCAGAATTCTTTGATTAGATTTCAAGGGCTGAGAATAATTCACCATAGCTCTTGGTTCCGCCCTCTGAGTCATCTTTCCTTTTTTCATGAAAAGTAGCACATGTTTGCAGCTGAGTAGTTTTATCATTCTGCTTCCTGCCAGTAGAATTTTGGAGTTCTAACAGCCTCCTTTCATTTTGTACTCTTTCTGTCCCTTTCAGTTTAACTTGGCAGTGTTTTTGCTGAAATACTTTTCTTAAATACTTTGTGGGTCTCCACTAAATTTCTCTTTACACAAAGGCCACATCCAAGGTTCTTTTTGAGTTAGGCCCTCTTCTACCTTGAGTTCCTGCTGAGATGGCTGAAGGATAACTCAATTAAGATTCCAAAAGGCCCTATTATTTGAGAGGTTCTGTGAGATACACCCTTAATCTCTAGAGAGGGTCCTTTGTATGACTGAGTACTACTCTCTCTGATACCTTGATCTCCCTGAGATTTTAACAAAAGTTTGTACAATCACTACTTGGCTTTTTCTCTAGGCCAGGACTTATCTCTATGCCACATGCTCAAAAGTAATTTCTTAATTTTAACATCTTTTGCCATTTGGAGAGACTGAGAATTTTCAGAACCATCAAGTCTTGATTCCTTTTTGTTTAACAGTTCTTCCCTGGATTTATCACTCCTCTCTTGCATTTTACTATAAGCACCAAGAAAAAACCAGGTGGCACCTTCAACACTTTGCTTGGAAATCTTTTCAGCTATATAACCAACTTCATCACTTTGTATACATATCATTATGATGATTCATTTGTGTGTTTCTGCTTTTAGGCATTTGTAGCATTCAAAAGACTTAGATATAGGATATTTGTGATTTTAGGAGTACATATCTAAAATATACCATATATTACATATACTTAGGATAATTCAATTAGTTTATAAATATTTAAATATTTTGCAAATGTCACATTGTTAAATGTGTAAGTTTTTATTTTTAGTCATTTAAGGAGTATTTGAATTTTTAAGAGAATACTGTTTATTATATAATTAAATAAAGATGTAAACAGACTACGCATTGCAGTAATTGTGCCTATCTACACACAGAGGCCTCTCAGACATTGAAGAATTTAATCAGATGTAAACATCCCAGAAGGATTCTTGGGGGAGATATAGAAAGCAGTGGAACTTACAACCCGTGTGCCAGGCCTGGGTATCAGTTGCTGTTTCGGTGAAGAGAATGGACAGCAGCCTTTCAACACTGCTGCCCTGACTCCCTCTAGTGGTTCAGTCTGCAAAGACCGCCTTTCCTGATCACCAAGAAAAATATTGTTTTGCTAGGTCATCTCGCTCCAAAAAGTTTCATTTGCTTGACGAGATCAACAACAACAAAAAAAAGCTCATAAATTCTTTCTCCAAATTTTTATATATCTCTAGTCTTCATACAAACATTTCCTGTGTAACTAAGTACCACCATCGACTTTGACCATCTTTAATGATTATAAAATGCTTGTTTCTTTTCAGCGGACACCGTCCCTGTGGCCCGTACTCATTGGTCCCACTTTATCGTTTGGAGCCACACAATTCTGACCTCTCTTCCACCCGACAGCACTTCAAATATTTTAAAACAGCTTCTTGTCCCCGCTGCAACGTATCTTCGTCAGGCCAACACACGTCGTTCCTTCAGCTGCTCCTTATTGATCCAGTTTCCAGGTTCTTCTTTCCCCCGTTGCTCCCTCTCTGCTAGAGATGGGGCACTCCATATTTCTCAACAGCCCCAAAGATATCCTGACTGCCAAGACCAGACACCCAGTGTCTGAGACGTGGCCGAACCGCCCCACGGAGTAGTGGGGTTGACATCACCCTCCTCCTGGACACTTCTCCTGTGAATCCATGCTCTTTTGAGCAGATTTACAAAATGATGGACCAAAGGGTGACATTTCTCATGTCTGGATTTTTCTCGTATGAGGCAATTTCATGCTTGCCTTACTTTACCCTCCATGTAGTCCTAAACATTTTCTGTTCTTAACAGTACTTAGTTTCCCCAAATACTAATGTGTGCAAACAACTTCAACAGCCACCGATCAGAGCAGGAAAAAAAAGACCTCAATGACCTACTCTCTTATGAAACTGAGGCCTGGGAGCTTGAGAATGCACCTCTCATCTTCAAGCTGGGGACATCTGACTAGCCTAAATCCCCCCCTGCTGTAGTTTAAACTCATTTCCTCTAATATTGCCCTCTGCGGACAAGAAGAAAAAGACTTGATGTCAATAATGTAACATCCTTTTATAGTTTGAAGGCTGATACTCACACCTCTCTCCTCTGAATGAATGTAGACTTTTCCCTGAAGGGCTATTTTTCAAAACCTTCCATCAGTTACTTTGTCTCCCCCTGGCTCCTTTCCAATTTCTTCATAACATCTTCCACTTATGGGCCCCAAGACTGAACAGTATGTTTTAATGACTGATGTTGGCTATAGATTAAGAATTATATCTGTGAAAATATTTTCATTATAATATAGCTCATTGTTACAAAGATTTACACATGTAAGAAATCCCTGGTGTATAACAGGTTACATTTAAAACTTTCTTTGTAGATTAATTATTTAACATTTGGGCACATTTTTCCACAGAAACACTGTTTTATCTGGTATGTGGACTCCAAGCCTAGCAAACAAGAGCCAGTTTAATCCACAGAGCAATAATGATATCAGGATGAATTTCAAGAATAGGCGTTCTCTGATGTGGAGAATAGAAGATGCAAGCAGATGGGAATTTCTTCCTCGAGTTTCTCATGAGGAAGCTGCCCATAGGGAACATTAGGAAAGGGATGGCTATTAACTCTGGGTGTCTTCTCACATTCTTTTCTGGCCCTCCCCCACCTCCTTGGGTCCTGGTTCCTGACATCCTAGTGTTGCCCGAAGTCTCCTGGAGTGCTGCTGCCTCACTCAAGTCTTCCTACAGTCCCAATTCTCCATGCCTCGACGCATCTTAGCTCCTCTCTCTTATGATCCAAACACCCATTTCCTTAATGAAGCTAAGTTTGGGTGAGGGTTAGGATGACAAGCTTCTCCCTGAACCAGCTGCCATGAGTAAATTCTCAGCAAAGCGACTGTTTTTAAATGGGTAGCTTACTTATCCAAAAGACTCTCATCTGTGCAGTTTCAGGCACTGTCACAAAATGAAAAAAATAAAAAGATTACATGAAGGGACTATTTTGGGGAATGTGGAAGCCATTATAATAAATGTGCTTATTCTTCCTGCTTGGGAATATATCCCAAATGATACCTACTTTCCACAGATACCTTCATTTCCTCCTTTCTGAATCACAGATTATATGTCCCAGATTGTTTTCAGCAATTCCAAGATTTTTAAAGTGGTTTTTATCTTGTGAAATTACCGAATTAAAGCAGATGGACATCCCCCTACATCAAAAGAGTACATACTGTAGGATGTCATTTATATAAAACTAATCTATAATGATAGAAAACAAATTAGTGGTTGCCTAAGGAAGAAATGGATTACAAAAGGGCCTGAGAAAACTGTTGCAGGTAACGAATGTTTATTGTCTTGATTGTGGTACAGGTTCCATGGGTATATGTAAAAACTGATCACATTGTATACTTTAAATATGTGCATTTTATTGTACATCAATTATACTCAATAAAGTCTTTTAAAAAGAGAAATGCAATTCATATGCAAAAAAACCTAATTGACATTTATTAACAGCTTCTCATATTTGCCTCAAGGGTTGTTTGTATAAAACGAACTAAGTAAGACAGATAAAAGTGACATCCCCCAACCATAGTTCCAGTTCTTTACTGCAATCTACAGAAGCAAATAGCATGAATTTGGTGTATATCCAAATCAGTCTACTGGTAATAATTTCACAAATATACATATATAGCCTTAAACAATAAGGTGTATCACTTCTGTGTTTTTTAAATGTATATAAATGATATGTATATTTTATTCCATTAATCTCTATTCTTTACATAATGTGTTAGTATTTAGATACTTTATACATAGATATATTACGTTATATATGGGAACTATCCATTCCTTCTAATGGCCATTATAATAATTCATATCCTAATAGAATAATTCATATCAAAATAGAATGCGAATATGTTACATTTTATTTATCAATTCTCTTTGATAGGCATTTCAGTTGTTTCTAATGTTTCATAATTATAAGTAATATTGCAATAAGCTAAGGTTTTCAAAACAAATCTCATGGTATTGGCGGTAGGAGTCACTGGATAGTAGCCATCAGGTAGGTATATAGATAGGTCTTCTGTGAGTCAGATATTGGCAAAGCAGAACGACCTGTTTCAAGGATCCATGGACTGCACAAAAATAGCCGAAGTTGAATAAGACCCTGTCTCTAAGTCCCAGAACAAAAAGTGGCTCTATTATCTATCCTGCAGAGTTGGAGATGATTCAGAGAACAACTCCAATGGCCCACAGAGTTTAAATCTGACTTGGATACACTTGAGATTCAAAGCAGATGACCTGCCACAAAGCAGGTGGGGGTAGATGCCTTTAGCAATAGGCCAAAGCAACTCAACTCTATCTGTTGCTGTTTAAAGCCTTCTTGAGGGTTGTTAATGTTAAATGAGCATCAGAAAATGTACATTTATTGCTTCTAGGTTACTATGTTTGATACATATGTATTAAATCTATCTTGTTTATAGTATTAGATCCCTATTTTGTGCTTAATTTTTACTTTCTTGATTTGGCAAAGATTCAAAGTATATGTTAAAGCATCCATCCCATTGCTAACGTGTTTCTAACAGTTTTTCTAAAAACAAACATATACCAATTCCCAAAATTTATAGCTTTGTTATAATTTTATAATATTGAAAGGTAAAATTCACATCTCAAAAGTGTGGCGGAGAGAACTTCCAGCAATATAGTGGACTAAGATTATATAGAAGAATTCCCCCTTCAGTTACTATTACAGAGAAACATGATGAAAAAGTATATAAACACATGTATGTGTGTACAAATATGTATCTACACATACATGCATGTGCATATATACATATATGAATATATAGTGGATGCACCTGACAGCAATAACTTAAGCATACTCTGTATGGCAAACATATCTGACGGCAGTAGCCTAAGAAATGGGGGTTTCCATGTGGATGTTGCTGGAGAGAGGGTGCTAAGTGAAGATGCTATATAAACTGCAGGCTTTTGAAAAGTAGTTGTGGTTCTCCTATCCAGCCCACTGCCACCAGTCCATCCCTGTATGTCAGTTCCCCCACATCAAATCCTATGTTTCATTTGCTGGCTCCAGGTCTCTTCTTTGGCCTCTTGAACCTGGTGCCATCCCTATTTGAGTCAACAGGACAATCTATAGACAGAGAGCCAGGGAAATCCTCAGATTCCAGAAACGAAGAGGGAGCTCAGAGGCCAGGCAGTAAGTAGGGGCCAACGTCACTGCAGCTTCTGCAGGGTTTGGACCAATGATAGGCCCTGGGGATCCGGGGATTTTAACACCCCCTGCAGGCCAATAAAATGTTGTCTCTGGTGTGAGCAAGGAAGGCAACTGGATTGAGCACTCTGCAAAATCTGAGTTCCTGAGGCCTGCAGTGTTGGCAAAAACAAATCAGGGGGAAAAAAAGCTCCCGTGTCCTCATGCTACAGGTAAAAAAAGAAACAAAAAAGACGGTCATACACAAAAACTTGAAGTCAAGCCCATGCCATACATTAACATAAGCTCTGAATTTTCACTGTGAGCAGAAATATCAAGAAGCATTAGAGCTGACTGAGAGTTGGTGATATCTGTAGGACTCCATCAGAAGCAAACCTGGGAGCACAGTGAAGTGAAATCACATAACCCAAGGCATACAAATCTTTACCAGGGGGAGAAATCCCTACTGGAAGTAAGCTCATAACAGAAATTACAAACCATAGGAGGAAACCATCTTGAGGATCAGATCATGAAGTTAACAGAAAAAGTAACACCCCAAGAAGTAGAGAAATAGATCAATCCATAGATGATTATAAAATGAGTACAGTTTAAACAATTTACAAGGGCAAGGGAATAGAAAATACAGATGGAAAATACAGAAAAACATGTAAAAACAAAATGCAGATTTAGAAAATAATCAAACAATTTTTTTTATAAATGAAACTTACAACCACTGAAACTCAAAACTAAATAGAAATATTTAATGGCTGAATAGAAAATAAACAAACTGGAACTAAGGAAATGACTCAAAATGTAACACAGAAGTAAAAATGGAAAAAATAAAAAGAATGAAAGTTTAAGATTACAAAAGACAGAACCAGAAATGACAGAAAAGACATCCACTAGGAGTTTAGGAATGAGTAAACAGAAAATGGGAAAGACGTAATACTTGAAGTGATAATAACTGAGAATTTTCTCAGATTTGACAAGACAGGAATTCCAAGATTGACAAGCACACTGTATTGATATCCACTGCTGTGTAACAAACCATCCCAGCATTTAGTGGATTAAAACAAGCACCATTTATTTAACTGGCAGTTCAGTGGGTGAGCAACTTGGGCCTGGTTCAGCTGAGAGGTTCTCTTGATCTTGAGAATGGGTTTACTCACACATTTGTGGTTATCTGGCAGATGCAGTCAGCAGGCCATGGCCTGGCTCATGCTGGCCTACCAAGAAATAAACGGGAAGAGAAGAGCCCCAGCCCAAGAGGGCTCCCTGCAGAGAATGCTCTGTTTCATTTGGCAACTCTCATGCCACAGACAAGTTACCCTGTCAGTAACCGAAGGCCTTTGTGCTCTAATTTAATGTGCTGGGGTGTAGTGTGTTCTGCCCTTTTACACAGATTGTGACAGATGTTGACTAACTGGGAATGACTGGATTCCAGGAGGGGCAATGGAGTCATTTTAATTAATGGCTTGACATTTTTTTGCCATTGTTGCAAGCTTGCAGTAACAAATGCTTAGTTTTACCTATGACCACTTCACCCTGCAAATTTAGCTCAAAGAATCTAAATTAAAACAGAAATTGCTGCGGAGCACAGTGGCTCAGACCTGTAATCCCAGCACTTTGGGAGGCTGAGGCAGGCGGATCACAAGGTCAGATCAAGACCATCCTGGCTAACACGATGAAACCCTGTCTCTACTAAAAATACAAAAAATTGGCCAGGCGTGGTGGCGTGCGCCTGTAGTCCCAACTACCTGGGAGGCTGAGGCAGGAGAATCACTTGAACCCAAGAGGCAAAAGTTGCAGTAAGCCGAGATCACCCCACTGCACTCCAGCCTGGGCGACAGAGCAAGACTCAGTCTCAAAAAGAAAAGAAAAGAAATTGCTTTGGTCAGTGTTGAAATTTGTGCTGTTAGGACTATAGTCCTAAGACTTTCTTCTCTTTTGGATTATGGCTAATATTTAAAAGAATCAACAAGACTTATCTGTATCTTTACATAGCGTTTTAAGATCATTGGATAGGCAAAATAGGAAAGGTGAGTCTGTACTATGGGAAATAAAAGCAAGTAGAAAAAATTGAAAATATAGATCATTTAAAAGAAGAAAACAACAGAGTTTTCCCATCTGGGGCTTCCTAAAACATGAGTTCTTCTTAGCCAAGTAGTGGAACCTAGAAAACCATTTGTTTTTCCTAAATAAACTCCACTGCTAGAGTTTTTGATAAACAAACTGATAGGAAAAAAGGAAATCCTGCTAAAAATCATAGTAGACTTTGGAATGAAAGAAGCCTGCTTACTTCTATTCTGGAAATACTCAGCTCTGGAAAGGGCTTCCAGGCCCATCATCCTCACATAATTGTTCTATTTGAAATATACAAGCTCTGGGGGAAAACAAAAATAAAAACAACCAAAAAAAAAAAAAAAACCATCCTGAGGGGCAAGAGGGAAAAGTGTCACCTGAACTAAAGATTTAATCCATTTAGGACCTAAAAGCAGGGCCAGAGGGAAGGTGTAGGGAAGGGTGGGGATAAGAAACCATTCACGTGGCTTCAGGATGACAGGGGGCTGAAGAGAGGTCACCCCCAGACTCCAAATTTCCAAGGACAATGCCTACTTCGAATATTCAGTCATCTCCTTGTTCTCATAAATGCCCTTGGACTTGCATTACCAGATGTTCAGATAAATAGTTTTAAAAATTGTGTCACTGTCATCATGGGAAGTCCAAGAGGAGTAGGGAAGTAATAGGTTGGTGCAAATTAAAAGTAATGACAAAAACCACAATTACTTTTGCACTAACCTAGTAGAAGGGGTCCTTCCAGCTACCTGGGCAACCACGCTTATTTCCAGTGCTTCTGGGTTGGCAGCATGCCTGTGCTTTGCTATGGTTAGTCTGTAGATTTGGCGTCCTCCTTGGCTTTTTCAGACTCTGAAGTCTTCTCTTTAATGAAAAAAGTCTCTCCTTGGCTTTAATGATGATCAATCTCTAGCCATTTTACCCCACATAAACCATACCCCATTTTAATCCTTTAGGTGAAAAATGCTCAAATTACACAAGATCCACAAAATATGAGGGCAAAGTGGAGCTCTTAGCTACAGCAAAGGTGTGACTTTAACGTTTCCATAGGGAGCCTTTTGCTGTGGGGTACACAGAGGGCCACTTGCTGCCTCTGGAGTTTGACTGCTGGGGCTTCTTACTTTGCATGAAGACACTCAGAATAACAGATGGCATCAAAGCAGATCTGACATGGCCACTAGAACAGCTTGGAC
The DNA here is from genome assembly GCA_036589455.1 of Ateles fusciceps. Lineage (NCBI taxonomy): Eukaryota > Metazoa > Chordata > Mammalia > Primates > Atelidae > Ateles > Ateles fusciceps. The sequence continues at coordinate 3,662,084 of JAZHEH010000952.1, read as the reverse complement.
AGGAGTTCAAATACACTGCTTCCACCTTGACTCTGCCTTGGCCAGACCATCTCATATCTGTTCCTTCTTCTACAGCTAACTGAGTATACCTCAGCCCAATTGCAGTTCCCATCCCATTTTTGAACAGGCCATTTGGAAAAGAGCTCTTTTCCCAGCTCAATCATGCTTTCTGCTCTTGTCTTTCAATCCAGCTGCATGAGCTTACCCCTGTGGGTCCTCCCAGCCCTGCTAGGGTAGGCCCTCCTGGGGTGTTCTGCACAAGCTAGCTAGGAATTAGGCATGTACTCTTTTAACATGAAAATAACCTGGAAGACTTTCAACTTAAGATGATGGAGAAAAGACATTCTCTCTCCTTTCCCCTGTCAGCAAAGAGATGAAAAACAGAAGCGCATATCACAATACATAATGACAGAAAGCAACCAGAGGACTTTGGCTTTAGCAGAATAGAGAAAGGTGAAATGTAAGAACCTGCAGAGAATGAAATCACCAAGAAGCAAACTGATTTTGCTCTGTACCAGCTCTCAAAAGCCCAGGCTTTGAGCACTAGCTGGGGTGAGGCAACTGAGGAAAATAGGGAGATTTCTTCAAAATCTATTTAATAAGCATTTATTCCTCACCCATAGCCCAAACAAAGTGATGAAAACCCTTCCTTACAAATATTTTGGGCAAAAACTGAACCAGAAAGTTTCTAGTATATGATGGGGGTTCAAATCCAGAATAAAAATATTGAGTAATACAAATGTTCTCCTCATCTCAGCTGCAAAAATGATGGCAGCTAGGCTTATACCCTTCAGGGGGGAGACTGGAAGATTCTTCTCTCCAGACATCAATTCTCCAGAGAGAATTCCAACAGATATTGACATCTGAGTTCCTCCCATTGACAAAGCCAGCTTAGTGCCATACACACTGCAGTAGAACCAAGGTGGGTGACAGATTTCAGGACGAGAGGGGGTGAGGAGAGGTCACCCCCAGACTCCAGATTTCCAAGGATGGTACCTATTTTAAATATTCAATCTCCTTTTCCTCATAAATGTCCCTGGACTTGTATTACTAGATGTTTAGGTAAATGGTTTTAAAACCCTTCCAAGCCCACAGATTTTTCACTTAGCTGGCTAGTGCTTCACTCTTAAATAAGAACAGACAGTGAAGAATCAGTGGACATTTGAAAAAGTTTCCTTGCATGAAAGACAGACACAAAAGTCAAACAAAGAAAAACAAAAAACAAAACAGAAAAGGCTACTTAGAGGAAGTAGAGATAAGGTAGGAAATAAATAAACACTTCAAAGACAAAACTAGAAATAACATCCTTAGATAAGAAGAGAAAGTGCATTCATGAAAGGAAAACAGTAATATAGAAAACAAGTAACTGGAAAATAAGAAAGAGATCTTGGAAATTAAGAATAAGAAAGCTGAGGTTTTAAAAGTTGCTTGAAAAGTTGAATGATAAAATTGAGAAAGTCTTTTAAAAAAATAGAACTAAAAGACAGATATGGGCAAGAGAGGAGAAAAGATAAGAAAATTAGAGGTTTGATCCTGGGGGTCAACATCCAACTAATACGGTTCCAGAAAGAGAAATTTGAGGCCAGGTACCTCAACTTTGCCAATGCTCATGCGTGTTATCCCAGAACTGTAAGATGCTGAGGTGGGGGGTGAGGGATTGCTGCAGGCCAGGAGTTCAAGACCAGCCTGTTCAACATAGCAAAATCCTGTCTCTATTAAAAAAAAAAAAAAAAATTCTTCTGGCTGAAAGTCTTGAGTTCCTCAACTGAAAGGGTTTCCCAAGTGTCCAGCACAATGAATTCAAACCATACTAAGTCATATTATTATTTCAATTAGAAATGCTGTGGCATTTATGTCAAGATGAGATTAGATGGCTAAGAGATTTATCGGGAGAAATGTCTGTGAAGGATAAAGGAATGGAGAGCAGGAGAAGGTAGAGAGAACCTTCAGACCAAAATGTAGGTCTGCTACCTGGGAAGAAGAGAGGAAAGAAAGTCCTGTCTAGGAAAAGCTTCAGGCCACAGCACAGTTCTGAGAAACTGACACCGTGTTCAACCTGAACAAAGGAGAGTGAGCGTCTGAGGCAAGGGCTGTTCATAAGAGGAGCCTCGCATCAGGTAGGCACAGCCTGGCTCTGCTATCCTCATCTTATTCAGTGATCAGCTGGGAGCAGTCAAAGGGAAGCATGGCCTTTATATAGCTGTCACTCAGCTATGCTTTCCATGGCTATCTTAAAGGAACATCTAAGCAGTGTACCTCCAGGACTGCCACAGTCCATTTCTTGTCCTCCACAGATCCAGTTCCCCATGGCTCCTGTGGATCCTCTTCTTGAGGAGACACTTAGAAGAGAGAAGTTAATGGCAGGAACTATAGCCCCTAGCGCCACCATCTGTCTTAGGTTCGCAATCCATAGTCATCTTCTCCTACCTGCACCATCCAATCTAAATTCCCCCTCAATTTTACAGCTCTTGGCCCACCTAGCAGTGTGACCCAAACCTTTATTACAGAAGGTCTTAGCTGTTGATAATCATACCCTTGTCAGGAGGAATTTGTGGCCCATGGCTAGTCACAGATTGGGCAAGACTGTAGAAAACCCTGACAGGGATCACCTGGGATCCATAGCACATTTTCCTTCCTGTCCCATTGTGTATAGGCAGCCCCACCTCTTCCTGCTGATGAAGGTCAATGATATCTTCTTTCACCTACTGGTCTCTGCATAGAAAGAGTCCAAAATGTCCTGGTGGTAGCCATAGTATATAGTCTAATGGGACACTTGCTGTGTCTCCTGCCAAGATATACCTCATTTAAGGACCAAGATATACCTCATTTGAGGACGAATTTCACAGAGCCCAGAGTTGTAGAGACAAGAAGCACAAAGTTCCCCAGGAGGTCACTGGAATGATAAATGGGTCCACTCCTGCTTTTACTCCTTGGTTCTCAGACCCACATATTCTTCCTGTTGAGGACACAGCACCATATGGAGAACCCCAGTTTAATGTATACAGTGCATCCTGCAGGGTGGTTTCCTATCCTTTCAGAGCACTGCCTCCACCTGCGCTTCAGCCGTCCCTTTAGTAACCATTCCAATGCTTTATGAGGCTGGCTCCACCTAGACAATGTAGCATTTGATATGACCAGTGGAGGCCACGGTCATTGTCCTATTCCCAAGCCTCCTTTGCTATGAAGTGATTCCCTGGTTGATATTATGCTGTGTGTGCTTCCATGACTACAGATCAGCCCCAGGTAGCAGAGCTTGCTGGAACTCTGTGGCTAGGAAAAGAGAATCTAAAGCCAGGACAGGTATCTAACCCTGTGATGATGAACCGTGGAACCCTCCAGGGTAGCCAACTACACTGGAGATGCAAAAGCTTATCTTCCAACTCAGCAAGTCCCAGAATTCTTGGGCTCTCTGTATTCCACCTACATGTTCCTTGAAACCTGGCTGATTCTTTCTGAACTCATCTCTAGTACCTATGATATGGAGCTAAATACAACTAGCTCACACTTTTATCACTGTGCCTGAAGACTTCTCAGCACAAATCCAAATATTTTTAGGTACATATGCTAACTTCCAAGTTACCAAAAGGTGACAGTTTTAGAAAATGTCTCATCCCTGCAAAACACAGATTACCATTTTCTTTCCAGCCTCCTATAACAGTTTTCTTGTGCCCATCAGCCAGCCTCCAAACCAATGCCACTTACTTTTTGTTTTCTTGTGCCTATACGCCATTACAAATACCAATTTCTAATACCAATGAGATACTAATTTCTGATACCAAAAGCTATCGCCACAAAATGTTATATGACAAACATCCAAAAATTCAGTGGCTTAAAATAACAGTCGTTTATTGTCATTGATCTATGAATCAGCTAAGTGCTGGCAGATCTAAGCTGGGCTCCACTGTGCAGCTCTGCTGATTCAGGCTGAGCTTGGCTAGGAGGGTCTGGCTTTGCTCCATGTGTTACTCACCCTCCTCCTGGAACCAGTGAGCTAGTCATCAGCCTGTGCTGTGCTTCTGGTGGCATAAGTCTAAGAGAACAAGCCCAACCACACAAGTGTTTTTCAAGCCCTTGCTTGCAACATGCTTGCTAATATCCCACTAGCCAAAGTAAGCCGGGGGAAAGGAGAAGAGTGAGTATTTTGAATAATAATCTACCCTACCACATGTTACTATGGATTCACAGGTCACCTCCAAAGAGGAAAAGTAATCAGACACAAAGGATTATGAATGAGAACAGCAGAACTTTCCTCTTTGGAGGTGACCTATAATTCCACCTCTTCCTGCTGATGAAGGTCAATGATCTCTTCTTTTGGAATCATAGGTGACCTCCAAAGAGGAAAATTCATCAGACACAAAGGATTGTGAATGAGAATGGCAGAACTTCTCTAGAGCAATATCATAAGCTAGAAGACAAGAAAATGCCTTCCAAATTCTGAGTGACATTGTTTTAAACCTAGAATTCTATATCCATCTAAACTAGCAGTCAATTATAAGGCTAGAATAAAGATATTTTGAGACATGCACATGTAGAGTCTCAGTTAACATATCTCCCATAGACCTTTCCTTAGAAGCTACCGCAGAATAAGAACCACACAAAAAATGCAACCAAAACAGAGGAGGATAGAAAACATAGGAAACCCAACTTAGGAGAGAGAGGATGGAAACTTCCAGCACGATAGCACATGAAGTTCTGTACTGTTGCACAGAAAGCAACAAGACTAGTCTGGAGCAGAGGGATGGAGGCCTCCATGGCTCTCTGCAGTGTGGGGAATTTGACTATCTGGAAAGATATATAAAATGCTATTGTAGACAGTGGGAAAACCCAAGTATAGGTACAATGGAAAACTAAGCAAATGAAAAACAACACAGTTATTTAGACGTATGTGGAAGGAAGTAAAATCATAGTCCTATTTCATTCAGCCATAAACAATATTTCATATTATAAGAAGAACTGTCCTATAACTATATTGAGAGAACAGGAAGAAGAAAGTGAATAATACCATAATAGAAAGCCTCCAGACAATATTCAAGGTTGATAAATCAGGAAAAAGCAATATAGCACATATTAGTTAGCAATTCAGAGGAAATGTATTGAGTCTAGAAAGTGGAATTAGAAAATATGAGGGGTGGGACATAGGGTTGTTATATTTTGTTACAAATCTTTTATCAATATTGGATTATTTTGTAAAAATATGTACATATATTACTCAGATAAATTTTTTAAGGCCTAGAAAAATGTAATACAATTAGCTTGTATATTACTTTAGTGAGAGCAAATTTCATCTATTTTATCATTTATTGAATAAATATTTTTGCTTAGTTCTAGGCATCAAAATAATTATGCACAGTGATGATTACGAAACACATTTGTATATATTTAATCTTGTGATTTAATTCTCACAACTCTCTGAGTTTGATACAGAAACAAATTTACCTTTCTATTAATGAATTCTAAGTTGCAGGACAGTTTGCTGAATGGACCCCTTTCTAACTCTGGAAAGGGGCCCTATCAATAAGTTTATATGGTCATATAATTCTGTAAATTACACCAAAAAAAGCCTTTTGTTAGGATCACTTCAACGCCTAATGCATCATATTTCCCCTTATGTGGACATGAGAACTGTTTCTAAATAAACATACAATTTTGTACCCAATTCATATTCACAAATTTTTATTCTTTTGTTTAAAGAAGGCTCCACCAAATAGTGAAAATGTCAGGCTCCTCAAACCTTGAATTCATCCTGGATAAGTATTATCTGTCCTATTTGACAAGTTGATGAATGAGGTTAAATAGCTTTGCTCAAGTTTGCACATCTGGACTTAAACTCAAGTATTTGAATGTCCAAACCCATTTTCTTGGGTCACTACCTTATAATCATCTCTAGATGGTAGAAGAAAAGCTAAGAGTCATTAGTCCTATTCCTGGGAAAATCCATCCTGAAACATGGATGGAAGAGGGCAAGCCTGAGCCACTGGGCTTGGGATTCACGTGGCGGCATTTTAAGGAACAGGTGGTGGTGAATGACACAGAAAGAAAGGTCATTGAAGACAAATTATAATGACACGCAATGTTCTCTCTCTGCCTCTGCCTAGCCATTGGAGAACAATGACACTAACATGCCTCCTGTGAAACACAGTCCTGTTGGGATAGGAAGAGGTCTCCTTTCTCCAGATGTCTCTCATTTATTCCAGTCTAGTATCTGAGAACAGTTCTGAGTATCTCTCTGGAACCATTGTGAGGCTAGCTGAAGTCAGAGGTCAGGGAATAGAAGGCTCCAGGTTAGGGACATTTCAGGTAACCAAGCCCAACCCCTCAAAGAGAGGAGGCAGATCACAGGGAGAGGCAGTCTACACAGTGCTTAAGAGCAGGGCTCAAACCCAGTTTCTGCCTGGGTGGAAGCCGTATGGCTTTGAGCAAGCCATTTAATCTCTCTACCTCATTTTCTTCATGAGTAAACTGGGAATAGCAGTATGTTTCCATAATCTCTCTTCTACAATTGAGAATGCAAAAACCTAAAATTATTTCAGAATTTTTTGGTGGGAAGAGATGATCTGAACTCATTCAGCAACAAAATCTAACCCAACTCATGTAAAAGTATTTATTTCATTTAATGCAAAAATTCACATGCCTCACTGTATAAATATTAATGTATTTGATTATGGAGACCAGCCCCATGGGGGTGTTTTCTACCATAAGGTGTATGTGCCATATACCTTTCTAAAATCCAGAAAATTAAGAATTTTGGTCCTAAGGTGTTCAGATAAAAGCTGTGGATCTAAAGTGCCTGTTTCATAAGGTTGTTGTGAGGGTTAAATAAATAATAAAGGAAAGGTGCTTAGAAGAGTACTTGGAACAAAATAAGGGCTCTAGTTGTGTTTTCTATTATGGGGGAACCCCCCCCAGAAGTATATTCCTGAGAGATGTTATCTCTAGTTGTGTTTTCTATTACGGGGGAACCCCCCCCAGAAGTATATTCCTGAGAGATGTTATCTCTAGTTGTATTTTCTATTATGGGGGAACCCCCTAGAAGCATATTCCTGAGAGATGTTTTCTGGCATTTATCTGACTCCTAGGAAGGAGAACTCACTTCATCAGTCAATCTAATTTAACTATTGGACGTTTCTAATCTAACCTTATAACAAGCTGAAATTTGCTTTCTCTAACTACCCCACACCAGTCATCGCTATATTTCAACACAACTTTTGCAGATAGCTACTCTGCTTCCCCTGGGTCTTCTTTTCTACATGGTTAATCGTTCATCAGATATTGCTCAGACATACCTGTTAGTTCCCCTCCTTCGTCCCCACCCCACTCCAGTTTGCCATTATATCCTTTCCAATGCAGTGCCCAAAATAAAACCCAAAGGTATCTATAGGTTCTGATCAGCATAGAGTGCAGTCCACATTTTTTCTATGCTCCAGACTATGAAAAACAACTGCCTCTCTGGGTGAAAACAGAAGCGAGATGGGAGGAGATCTGGAAACGCAATCAAGGCCATCTAGGAGTTTCATTAGAAAAACATACTTTAAAAATCCAATTTCAAACCAATTTTTTTCTGGTTTCCCAGAACTAAGATGGAAAACAGTGAGCAGCCTAGACTGATGGAAATGCAAGAGTCACACAGCGTAGAGGTAGGGTGGGGACGTTATGCCAATTCATTCACTGTGAAACACTACAGACTGTAACGCCAGAGCTAGTGTGAAGGTCATGGACCGTATCCCACAGTCCAAGAAAAATGAATGATATTCCAACAGAAGGAGAAGAACAGAGCTAAATAAAACTCTGACAAGTATCAGTGCCAAGCTATAGCAAATTACTGAGAAACAGGACACTGCTCCCTCCGGTGGGCACAGCCAGACTCTGCCTCATGCCTGGCCCCGGCCCAGAGTCCCTCTGGTTTAAGGAAACCTGAGCAGATAAACCCATCGGAGGGGAAGTAATCCATTTCCAAGGTAGAAATGTGATCACTCATTCAAGCTGTGATGGGAATGATGAGAAAAAACGTCTTCTCTTACAGTGACCATCCTGGCTACCCAAGGGCTGGCTGATGGGTACACGGGGATTTATTATTTTATTCTTTTTACTTCGTGAATGTTAAAAATTTTTCATAATAAAATCTTTTTTAAAAATCCTCAAGTAGCTATAACTTTTAAAAACAAGTAGAAACCCATGATGACAGTCTAATAATCGCATCTGTCCTCCTTTTCCCCATACTGAAGATTGTTTTCTTTAATTAGAAGGTACTTTCATTAATAAACTAGTTGAGAAAATGTTGAAATTTTTTTATGTGGACACAGTAGATCATATAAAAGATTACAGACCTAATAACTGAACAGAGAAATAAACTATCCAGAAATAATTTAGACACTGAAAACTACATTCAAAGCTAGGTTAATGAATAAAACTGCCATCAGGCTAGTATCTGGGTAAAGAGAAAAATGTTAATAAGTTTGGGAATCTTTAGCCTGGTTTCTTGTTTAGTCCACTGAGAAACAGATTGGTGATCATGGTCCTCAGACTCAAACCAAACCTAGTACAACCACACAGATAAAAGGGTAGCCAGGACGTTGATTCGGTAAATAGACTTTGACCTAGTTCTGGTCCAATGCATCTACGAATTGACTTCCCATTTATTTATTCATACCTGCGTTAAAGTAAATGCTTCAGAATGAGCTGACAATGTTTTGTGTGCTGACACTTGGCTCCAGCAGGGACTCCAGGGTACCAGAACTCTTGAGCACCATTTCCCATGCTTTTGGCCTGGCCACTTACCCCAGTCACTGGTGTAGGCAAGCAGTTCCATGTAGGCATAACCTGCCCTTGCCTCAGTCCAGACACTGGACCTGTAGCTTTTGCTCCAAGGCTTGTCTGACACTCAAGTCTGTGATGTCTGTGGAAAGCTGCTTGGCAGTCACGCATGCAAAACCCATAAAGGTGGGCAATTACTACTTTTGAGGTTCCCTTTGGATGAGATGTTGTAGGTGAACAGGATTAAGAACCCCTGTGTCCCTATCAGCCAGCCCTTGGGAGATCTTTAGCAAGACTTCAAAGGAATCTAGAATTCTAAGCATACTTTGCAGGTAGCCAAGATGGTCACTGTAAGAGAAGAACGTTTTTCTCATCATCCCCATCACAGCTTGAATGGTAAGTGCAATTCCAGTGGCAACGCAATTAAGGCTCTCACCTGTGGTGGATTGGGATGAGGTACAGGTGGAAAGGACAGGCTCTGGGTCAAGTGGTAGCCATGGTACTTGAACAATATGGAGGCAATGATAATTGTAAAGGAATGGGGAATTCATTGGCTTTTGTTAACTGCTTTGAAAGTCTTGAAATAAGAAAATGACAGGGTCATGTTAGCCAACTATCAGCTCAAGCCCACTGTGAATAACGCAATGCTTAAAAGAATTTAATCCTTTAAACAGGGGAATACTGTCTTGAAGATTAAGCCATCAGGTGACAGAGTCCATGATAACTGAAGTCAGGTTTTGGCTCAAGCAGGTGGGGAAATGTATCCCTAACACAGTAGGAAATAGTTTACTAAAGGAACTTAAGGACCTGGTAAATTAGACTGTTCTTACACTACTATAAATAAATAGCTGAGACTGGGTAATTTATAAAGAAAAGAGGTTTAATTGACTCACAGTTCTGCATGGCTGGAGAGGCCTCGGGAAACTTACAATCACGGCAGAAGGCAAAGAGGAAGCAAAAACCTTCTTCACAGTGTGGCAGGAGCGAGACGTGTAAGCAGGAGAAATGCCAGGTGCTTATAAAACCATCAGATCTCGTGAGAACTCCCTATCACGAGAACAGCATGAGCGAAACCTCCCCCCATGATCCAATCACGTGGGGGATTACCAGGCCCTGTCCTCAACACATGGGGATTACAATTTGAGATGAGATTTGGGTGGGAACACAGAGCCAAACCGTTCACCTGGGTAATGCATACAGGCAGGAACCTGGATAAGCTTGCAAAAGGAAATCTTGAGGATGTTGGACCAGGCGGGTGAGTGAAATAGAAAGCTGGATAGCAGTGAATTTATTGACCTGGGAGCACCCTTGCTTGTTAGAAACTCAATGTCCTGGCAAGGATACTTGTAGCAATACACTGCAAGAGTGATTTCTTGAGGCTTGGAGAAAATAGTGGCCTATAATAAATAAAGTCCAGAGGCTGGAACTTGCCTGGCATATCACCAAGGAAGGAGTCAGAAAGCTCAGAGACATGAAAATATTAAAAGAGATTTATTTTTTCTTTTGATTATTTATGACAGATCTCAGAAAGTTTTCATCAGGAATTCACAGAGGCAAATATAATCAAATTTCTACAAGCATTTATGTTTTTAAAAGTTTGTAGGGCCGGGTGCTATGGTTCATGCCTGTAATCCCAACATTTTTAGAGGCCGAGACCGGTAGGATTGCTCGAGCTCAGGAGTTCAATACCACTGAGGTAACATGGAGAGACCCTGTCTATAAATAAAGCCAGGTGTGGTGGCATGCAACTGTAGTCCCAGCTACTCAGGAGGCTGAGGTGGGAGAATCACCTGAGCCTGGGAGATTAAGTCTGCAGTGAGCTGTGATTGCGCCACTGCACTCCAGCCTGGGTGACAGAGCAAGACCCTGTCTCAAAAAAAAAAAAAAAGTTTGCAGAAACCACACATAGATGCCACTTTACAAAACTGAATTCCATCAAGCTCTTCCATTTTTGTCATCCTCCTCAAATGATGTATATTAGCAAATAAGGCACAATTTATTCTTGAACAGTAGTAACTAACTTTCAAGAGATTTAATTTTACTGTGGTAAAATATACAGAATATAAAATTGGCCATTTTAAGCAAACAGTTCAGTGGCACTAAGTGTATTCACACTGCCATGTAACCTTTCCCACCATCCACCTCCGGAACTTTAACCCCCCAAACTGAAATTCTGTTCCCCATTACACAATAACTTCCCAATCTACTATTTCCCCCAGACCCTGGCAACCTCTATTTTCCTTTCTGTCTCTATGAATTTGTGTGTTCTAGGTACTTCATATTTATGGAATCATACAATATTTTTCCTTTTGTGCTTAGCTTACTTAGCATAATGTTTTCAAGGTTCATCCGTGAAAGAATGATATAGGAGCTATCCGAATTTATTTCCTTTAAAAAGATGAATAATATTCCATTGTATGTGTATACATCCATTCATCTGTTTTGACATTGAGTTGTTTATACCTTTTGGCTTTGGCAAATAACACTTCCATGGACATTGGTGTACAAGTATCTGTTTGAGTCCCTGCTTTTAATTCTTTAATTCTTTGGGGCATATACTTAGGAGTGGAATTGCTAAATCATATGGTAATTCTCTTTTTGAAGAACCACCAAACTGTCTTCCATTCAGCTGCACAATTTTATATTCCCACCTGCAATGCACAAGGGTTCCAGTTTCTCTACATTCTTGCCAACGACTGTTTTTTTAAAAAAAAAAACAAAAAAAACATCTGAGCACGGTAGCTCGCCCTTGTGATCCCAGCATTTTGGGAGGCCAAGGCAGGAGAATCATTTGAGGCCAGGAGTTTGAGACCATCCTGGACATCATAGCAAGACTGTGTCTCTACAAAAAAAAAAAATTAAAATAAAAAAATTTAGCTGGTGTGGTGGCATATGCCTGTAGTCCCAGCTACTCCAGAGGCTGAGGCGGAAGAATCACTGAAGCCCAGGAGTTTGTCACCCACTGCATTCCAGCCTGGGTGACACAGCAAGACCCTGTCTCAAAAGAAAAACAAAACAAAACAAAAATCCTAACAGGTATAAAGAATTTAGAAATTTACTATTAATTCTTCAAAATATTTTTCTCCCTTCTCTTTTTCCTTTCCTTCTGATACTTCAAAAGCACATATGATATTGTTCCCCAGCTCACTGATGTGTCGTTTCTCCATCTTTTCTCTCTGTGTTTCACTTGGGGTAGCCTCCTTTCCTGTGTCATTATGTTCACTGTTCTTTTCTTCTGCTGTGTCTAATCCGCTATTATATCTATCCAGTGTATTTTCAATTTTTGATGTTGTATTTTTATCCCCAAAAGGTTGAGTTCAGTCCTTTATAAATCTTTTATTTCTTATAACTTTCACATTCTTTCATCTTTTTATATGAGAGACATATTCCTTTCTTTCCTTTTTATTTAGTTATTTTTTCTGAGACAGTGTCTCACTCTGTCGCCCAGGCTGGAGTGCAGTAGTGCAATCTCAGCTCATTACAACCTCAACCTCCTGAGCTCAGCAGATTCTCCCATCTCAGCCTCCCAAGTAGCTGGGACTACAGGTGTGCACCACAAAACCTGGCTAATATTTTGCATTTTGTCTAGAGATGGATTTTCACCATGTTACCCAGGCTATTCTCAAATTCCTGGGCTCAAGCAATCCACCCACCTCAGCCTCCCAAAGTGCTGGGATTACAGGTGTGAGCCACTATGCCCAGCCAGAGATTTCTTGAGAACTCTCCTCTCAAGTAATGCTATGGTTTGAATGCTTGTCCCCTCTAAACTCATGTTGAAACTTAATCCCCACTGTAACAATATTAAGAGGGTAGGAAATCAACCTATAGTATTTGAGAGATGGCACTTTTGGGAGGTCATTAGAATGAGATGAGGTCATGAGTGTGGGGGGATGAGTGGCTTCATAAGAGGAGAAAGAAACAAAGCTAACATGCTCAGCTCCCTCTCTATGCCCTACACCACCTCAGGACTCTGCAGAGTCCCCACCAATAGGAAGGCCCTCTCCAGATGCACCCCTCAACTTTGGACTTCCAGCCTTCAGAACTGTGAGAAACAGATTTCTTTTCATTATAAACTACATAGTCTCAGGTATTCAGTTGTAACAACAGAAATGGACTTAGGTGCTTTGCCTTATAAGTCACAGCTACCTTGGTCTTCTTGAACTACAATCTCTGTTTAACTCAGTGGGAATGACCACACTCTGTATAATTTTCTCTCCCTGAATCACAATCTTGGAGCTACCTACAGGCAGAAAGCCTATGACAGGGTGTATTTTGCCCCTTATGTTTTCCTTTTCAGGGGGGATCACAAGCTCACTGGACTCTTACCTAATGTCTGAAAATAATTTCTTCCTACATTTTGTTTAGTTTTCTAGTTGCTTACATTCAAAATGTAATTGCAGGCTGGCTTGCTCCTTCATGGTTAAAAGCAGAAGTTCTTGAAAAGGATTTTTAGTGTCAGCTCAGGTTCAGGTACAACAACCTGTTGCTAATGACATTGTCCTCCAGAATATTGTACATATGTGGTAAAACAGTAGCTGATACATGGTGCTATGTCCCCAGTGTCTAGCAACATTGGTCCAGGAAGCATGAGGCAGAAGCAGGATTGCCCTCCTCACCATCACTTTTCATGATCTCAAATGAGCTTAGGTTCTGCTGAATTAATTGTCCTACTTTCAGGTAGGCAAATGTGTGCACTAGCAGAAATGACAGAGCTTCCATTCACCTTAACGTATGATTATTGCTTTTGAACTTTAGGCTCCTCATCGCAGTAGACCAGCAAGAAAAAAGAGGTGTTCCTATGCTGAAAAGAGTAATCGACTCTGATTACCACAAAGAGCCAAGGCTGCTGTTACATAATGTGTGCAGGAAGGACTGTGTCTGGAATGTAGAAGATTCACAGGGACAATTGTTGATGATTCCATGACTGGTGACAGTGGATGGTTAATCACAGTGATCACGACTTTACAAGGTCAACTAAAGGCTCAGACCCCTCAGAGATAAAGTTTTGAGTCAGCCATCGGGAAAGCAACCTATATCAGCCAAAGAATGGCCGAGGTTAAAGGAAATCTAGAGCTAATGGTAGAAAACGGAAATGACAAGTGCTATTTATGGACTGGGAACCTGTTGCATCAGCAGGGAATGTAACTTGTTCCATTAACCTTCCTGTATTTAGTCCTTGTAGGATTTGGAGCTAGCCACTACCTGGAAGAAGACTCTGGGAAGACTGGACTTAATGTAGAGCACAAAAGTTCTAACAAGTACAAGGGTGAAACTTAATGGAAATCTGTTGTGGTTTCAAAACATGTTCTGAAATTCTTTGATGTTCCTTCCTGCACAAAATGAAGCCTAATTCCCTTCTCCTTGAGTGTGGAATGTACCTACTGATTCACTTCTAAGGAATAAAAGGTGGTAGAAGTGACAGTGTGTGATTTCCAAGACTAGGTCACAAAAGACACTGTGACTTTTTTCTCCCCCCATAATCACTCACTCTGGGGAATGCCACGTGCCATGTTATAAGGACACTCAGCAGCCCTATTGTGAGGCCCATGTGGCAGGGACACTGGAGCCTCCTGCCAAGGGCCATGTAGTACACCACCTTGAAATGGATCTTTCAGCCCCAATCAAGTTTTCAGATAAATGCAGCCCTGGCTTGAAATATTGACTATAATGTCATGGCAGACCCTGAGCTAGAATCACCCAGATAGGTGACTCCCCCACAGAAACTGTGGAGAATAGCTCTTTGTTTGTTGCAAGGCATTACGTTTGGAGGCTAATCTGTTATGCAGTAATGGGTACCTAACACAATACTTCTGGAGCACTTTACATCTTCTTGTTTGACTCTTGGTTCTGCCTAGGCTTTGATCAGCTACACACAGGTGCAATATGAAGCAACCCACGTCAGCCCATGAATCCCATGTACCCCTAGCTCCCTACCCTGGGAATTCTCTAAGGTGCAGAGCACCTGCAAGAGGGCTTTAAGCACTGACACAATGAGAAAGAAGCCAACAGGTCAATGTTTTTCCTTCCACCACCCAGGTATTAGGTTCTGAGGTGGATTTCAGAAAACTCCTCAAAGGTCCTGATAGGCTTGAACAACAATTGCTCAGTTGTAGCCAATGAGATCATGTATTTTCCTTTTTACCTCACTTTTTAATATAAAAATGTTCAAGCACACGAGAAGTTGAAAGAATTCTACAGTCAAAACCCATATATCCCTATCTAGATTGTATAACTAACATCTTACTCTTTTTATCACATGTATATCCATTTCTCTATTGTTCTATCCATCTACTAATCTATTTTTAATGCATTTTCAAAGCACTTTTCAGATAACAGCATAATTCCCCCTTAACATTTCAGCATGCATATCATTAACTAAACTTCACTATTCATTTATGATATTTTTCTTTAAGGCAAAATTTGTATTCAATGAAATGAACAATTGTAAGTGTATCATTCAATAAGTTTGAAAAGTACATTGACGTGTGTAACCTAAACTCCTCTGAAGATGTAGAACAACATTCCCTCATGCCTGTTCTCTGTCAACTCCTACTTCTACGCCCACATCTGCACAGATCACTATTTTGATTTTTATTCACTTGTAGATTAGTTCTGCCTATTCTAGAACTTTAAATAGGAAAATGCCATATTCTTTTGTGTAAGGCTCCTTTCACCCAGCATGCTTTAATATTTACCCATATTATTATATCAATACTCTATTCCTTTTTATAACTGGGCAATATTCCATTGCATGAACATACCACAGTTTGTTTATCCATTCTTCTGTTAATGGGCTGTTTCCAGCCCATGTTTTGGATTTTTTTTATTTTTTTAGAGATAGGATCTTACTCTATCACTCAGGCTGGGTTGCAATGGTGAGATCATAGCTCACTGCAGCCTTGAACTCCTGGGCTCAAAGATCCTCCCACCTCAGCCTCCTGAGTAGCTAGGACTACAGATGTGTCCCACTATGCCTAGCTAATGTTTTCATTTTTTGTGAAGACAGGGCCTTGCTATGTTCCCCAGGCTGGTCTCAAACTCCTGGCCTCAAGCGATCCTCCTACCTGAGGTTCTCAAAGTGCTAGGATTACAGGCGTGAGCCACCATGTCTAGACTGTTTCCAGTTTCTGACTATAATTCATAATGCTGCTGTGAACATTCTTATACAAGTCTGTCTATATACAGATATTTTCATTTCCCTTGGGCAAATATCTAGGAATGAAATTGTTGGGTCATAGAAGGTGTGTGTTTAGTTTTTTAAGAGGTGCCAGCCCTTTCCAAAGCAGTTGTACCAGTTTACACCTCTACCAATAATTTATGAGAGCTCTGATTGTTCTACACCCTCTTCAACATTTGTTGCTGCAGTCTTTTTAACGTAGCTATTCTGATAGGCACCTAGTAGGTATCTTGTTGCGGTTTTCATTTCAATTCTGATGACTAGTAACACTGAGACCTTTCCTGTGCGTGTTGGCCATTCCTCTATTGACAGTGCCTGCTTGTGATGGCTTTCTGGCTTCCCCTGCTTTACTCTCTCATTCCTCACTCCTCATCCCTAGTATCATTTTCGAAATAAACTACCTGCTTATGACTCTTTGTCTTGGCTTAACTTTAAGCATATCCAGGCTAAGATATATAGAAGCAGCTGGGAGAGCAAAGAAGGTATAACCCCACCCCTAATCTCATCCCCCACCCCCTGTGAAAAGGGCAAAGAGGATGTTTCTCTACTCTGGTGAAATTTCACCCCTTATCAGTTAATACGTGTGCTTCCACATAATGTCTGTAGGAGGGAACCAGAAAACTGCACCTCTGGCTGGGAGCATTCTACATTGATCACATGCAGATACATTTCTATATCCTTTACCATAAAAAAAAAAACAAAAAACACTTATGTCATTTAACTCCCTATTGTCTTTGCAGTAAGAATCACTAAGATGGTCATTCACACCAAGTTCAAACACAAGGGGTGCTGATCTGAGAAATAAGCAGAGAAATGGCTTAGAAAGAAAAATTACTCCTTCATACCTCACAGGTTTCATACAAGATCTAGCGTGGCCTCCACACGGTGGGCACCATCTTCCCCTCCTCACCTAGAGTACTCTGAAGCACCTCATGACTCCAGCATCCAGGCCCAGGAGGATGAGGCTGAGAAGAAGCCCCCTTCCTTCCACTTTCTCCTTCAGCCCCGTCCTGTGCTCATGTTCAGCACCAGGACTATGTTTTCCTGCAACAACAACAAAACTTAAAAGTTAGATGCTTCTAGACTTAGATACGGAACTACCACCTTAGGTCAGGCATGGTGGCTCATGCCTGTAATACCAGCACTTTGGGAGGCCAAGGCAGGCGGATCACTTGAGGTCAGGAGTTCGAGACCAGCCTGGCCAACATAATGAAACCACATCTCTACAAAAAATACACACACACACACACACACACACACACACACACACACACAAAATTACCCAGGTAATCCCAGCTACTCAGGAGGCTGAGGCAGAAGAATTGCTTGAACCCAGGAGGTGGAGTCTTCAGTGAGCCAAGATTGCGCCACTGGACTCCAGTCTGGGTGACAGAGTGAGACTCCATCTCAAAAAAAAAAAACCATCACCACCAAAAACACAAAAACAAAAAGAACTACCACCTTAAAAAGGTGCACTGAATTCACATTCAATAATGTGAATATACAGGCATTCAATAACTGTTGGTTGAAAAATAATGAATGTATAAATGAATGGATGCACATTTCGATAGCAGTACAAGGCAGTATGTGATTTTTACGGCTACATTGCTCTTCCTGCTTTTCTTACTGCCTGCCTCTGGCTCTGCCCAGCCCTTTTAGCTGCTGGCTTCTGAACGATTATCTTCCAGATCATCATCAGCCTCACCCTCTCATTTATAGTAAACAAGGGTCTCCGGAACTGGTGGACCCAGGTTCCTGCCAGCACACGAAAGACTCCTACCTGCATTCCTCCTGCCAAGCACCTCTCCCCTCCTTATCCCTGTCCCCCAGCACCCAGGAACCTATCTATCAGGCAAGTGGTTGGGGTGACAGTGAGACCCTGTCCTCATGGTAAAGATGGTGTCCTTTCCAAGTACCAGGCATTGCCAGTCTCAATCAGCGAGTTCACACAAAACCTAGGTTCCTGTTGGTCTGCCTTCCTCAGCCTGAACATGACTGAGTGCCAGGGAAGTACACTTCCTCTGCTCTTTGATTTTAAAAAAATGCATATATATAACAGAAACATCCACAAAAGCAAACCTTTCTGTTTAATGTGGCTCTCTTTACCATTTCCAGACACAGAGCACCGGTCCTGAAACACAGGCTACCAGAACCTTTTGCCCCCTCTGCTCTCATTCTAACCTCTATCTGCCCCTTAGCAAGGACTAGAGGGTTCAAAGGAAAGGAATCTAGATGAAAGGTGATTTCTCTAATAGTTCAGAATAGGTGGAAGAACTAAAGGGATTAGGGTGGGTGCTCCAAGCAGGGAAAGCTGAACAAAAGGCCAGAGGCAGAAATAAGCCACGTGGAAACTGGGCCTAGAAGTGAAGTGGGACTGGCTGAGAACCTGGGGGAAAGGGGACTCACTCTGGCAGTGGTGGTGGAGGGAGAAATGCTTTTCTCAGGATTCCGATGGGGGAACTGAAGGGAGCTGGAGTGTCAGATATGATACTTAGAGAAAGGTTCCATAAAGAAACACCAACAGGGCAACTTTGGGGGTTTTGTCATGCTTCCGTGTGACCTTGTTTATGTGGAAGATTAATACTGTGCTCTTTTTTTCACTAGTATTTAGTAATAATCCTACTGCTTTCTTGGTTTCTGTTTACTGGAAAAATTGGGCTGTACAGGCTTACATCTGCTCTCAACTTGGAACTTTCAGAGAGTATCAATTTACTTTGCTGTACAATATAGAGGTAGGTGGATATTTATAACGTTTTTCAGTTTGTTAACTCTATTAAAACTGTGTCCTTAGAAACGTAATTTGAGAGGCTGGGTGCAGTGGCTCACACCTGTAATCCCAGCACTTTGGGAGGTCAAGGTGGGTGGATTACTTGAGGTCAGGCGCTCAAGACCAGCCTGGCTAACATGGCAAAACTCTGTCTCTACTAAAAATACAAAAGTTAGCCAGGTGAGGCGGCATGTGCTGGTAATCCCAGCTACTCAGGAGGCTGAGGCAGGAGAATCACTTGAACCCAGGAGGCAGATGTTGCAGAGATGGTGCCAATGCACTCCAGCCTGAGTGACAGAGTGAGAGTCTGTCTCAAAAAAAAAAAAAAAAATTATATATATATAGAGAGAGAGAGAAAGAAAGAAAGAGAGAGAGAAATTGAAGAACTTGGTCTTCTCAGACTCTGAAGACTTTGTAAATTTCTGTCTTCCTAGAAACAGAACTTATGAAAATCTGTAGCTTTGATTGTCTTACGTGGTAATTTGCCCAGAGAACAAGTTACTCATTGATGCGTCTCTTTTTCTAAATAGCACAAGTTGTTGTGATACTGTTCTATCAAGTTAGAAGGGTATTATTGGTATATCTGTCTTCCTTTATACGCATGATAGTAAAATAGAAGCATGTCACTCTGCTAGGTTTCTTATCTTTCACGCTGCCCATAAACCTTCCTGAATGAAATTGTTCAAGTTAATGAGAAATTATGGAATCATTAAGTTCATTACCACATATTTATTCATTCATTATTAATTTAATACTATTAATATGTTAATTTTTTCATATTATCACTAACACATGTTTATTCAACCATTGCAGTGGATTCCACACATATTTATTAAGGCAATCTGCTAGGTCCCAAGAAGATAAAAAGAATGAGTGGGCATTATCCCAAAGCTAGAGACAAGAGGGCACAATACTGTATCTTCCAGCACCCAGAGGGTGGTTGTTGTGTGTTGTTTTGCTTTAAAATGGCAACAATGGCAACACGTGGCTGTCACTTTTTTCCATGTTCCCTCTGCTGTGCCACCACCCTTCACTCCCTCCATTTCTAACTCCACAAATTAGATCATCCTCAGGTCCTTCAGGTTCTCTCCTTTACCTATTTGTATTTAATAAGTAAATGTTCACAGAGTACCTGTCATAAGTGACGTACTTCTACTCCCAAACTTTCTCATCTGAAAACTCCTACTCATTCTTTCCCTCAAATTTCCTTCTTACAAGCTTCTTCAATTTATGTCAAGTCCTTCAAGACCTGGACCATATGTCCCCTCTGCCTTGTATTCTATTCTCCATTGGGAAGATGAAATGTTTCTTTATATTCCTAGTATACTTTGTAGGGACCTCTGTTCTAGAAAACAGCACTTATTTATTCATCCATTGCAGTGAATTCCATGTGCATTTATTAAGGCATTTGTCTAGGTCCCAAGAAGATAAAAATAATTAGAAAATAAAGTCCATTCCTCTCACTCCAGTTAAAGAAGGGGGTAAACTAATATTCAAACAAATAGTTGACACAGAGCGATAACTGTCAAATAAAACACAAAGATGTGTTTTCACGTGTTTTTCAACCTCTTTCTTTTACCACTGCTTTGGAAGCTTTGTGAAAGCAGACATGGGATATCTTTGATCTCCTGCATCTAGCACATTTGGCCAATAAGGTGTCAGCAGGTATTTACTAAATGGCAGAATGAACAACTCTTAAGTGGGGGAAAGAGGGCAAAATAACCAGGTGCCCAGACAGACTTTCAATGAGGTAATGGAAAGAGGAAACCACTCTGCAAAGTTATTTGTAAAACTGATGTCACAAAGATTTGCATAGCCATTCTTCAACCACAGCAAAATGTCTCACTGGTAATCAGAAAAGGTCCAAATGCTAAGATATTTTGTCTTTCGCTTCCCAACTTAACAGAGCATTATTTAATTTGGATCAACTATTATGCACCTCTTTTTACACATCTTAAGGTATCACACTGAAGGTTAGAAGGGGGTTAGACTATAGACCTGTGCTTTCCAGTACAGTAGCCACTAGCCACTAAGCACTGGAATTGAGACCACTTCCAATTATGATTCATTGTAAGTATAAAATACATGCTGGATTTCAAATATGTGGTAGAGAAAAATGTGAAATATCATTTTTATATTGATAGCATGTTGAAATTATACTACTTTAACATATTACATTAAATAACATATAGTTTAAAAAAAATGGAAGTAATCAGTAAGTAGGAATGGGTGCAAAAGTTTTACAGGAGATAAACAATCTAAACAAAGCCTCAAAGGATGAGTAGGATTTAGCCGGGTTGGGGAAAGAGAAATAGCCTATTAGAGAGGACCCAGTCTGCAGACCTGAATTCCTTCCAATGACTCTCTTCTTAGCTGAAACTAACTTTTACTGTAGCTTTGAAAAGATTAGAGACACTGAAATCAGGAGATTTAAATTTAAAAACCTCTTCGCCATTGAATAGTTTTGGACAAGTCACTTAATAAATTGGTACTCAAATCATCATCTAAAAACAGGTATCAGAAAAATTCTACCTCACATGGCTGTGGTAATACTTAAACCAAATAATATGTCAAAGAGCTTTGTTTTAGAGCACCTTGAAATACATCATTCTCCCCTCTTCTCCAGTATTTCAGTATTGACATGTCTTTCCAGTAATTTATTTCATAAGATCTGCTTTTTCTTCAATTACTATCTGCAGTCAGGAAGCCCTGTGTATGTAAACATAGTTTGATATAATTGAAAATACCCTCACCTCCATTCTGAATACAGATATCTTCTACAGATATCAGACTCTTCTAAATGACTTTTGGGGGCCATGGTATAGAGAAAATCATCCTAATTTTCCTGCCCAATGAATGGCAGCACCATCCATCCAGCTGAGTAAGCTAATACCTAGCAGTTACCTTTAGATCTCTCCCTCAATTTGTGAATAATCCCCAATCTGTGAATGAGCCCAGTCTTCCTAAACACCTCTCATTTCTATTGCTGCCATCCAAGTCTAAGCTCTCATCTTGACCTGAACTACTGCCATATGCAATTATATCATTGACTTTTACCCATCTCTCCACAATCCATTCTTCATTCTGCAACCAAAGTGATTTTTCAACATTAAGGGAAAAACATTGTCATGTAGCATTCAGTACAATGTTACCTGTACATTTTCTGTAGATGCCCTTCTCAGGTTGAGTCCTCTTCTATTCTAAGATTGATGATAACATTTTATCATGAATGGGTGTTGAATTTTGCCAAATGTTTTCAATATGGTGAATTGCAGGAACCCTGCCTGATATCTACTAAGGAAACTGGCTGAATAGGAGATACAGTTGGAAGGATAGGGGAAGATGGTATTGTCTGAAATAAATGGATGCATCAACGGCCTAGTGGAAGCGGACCAGCTAGAGGCCAGCCAGTAGTCTCTCTGGTTCTGTGATTCAAAGGCAATTGGGTACATAGCATTACTTGAAACCGCTTACTTCACCACCATCTGTGATTGACAACTGGGACCTTTCCTTCATCTCTCAGAGCAGTATTATGGGATGCCTCTAGAAAGCTGCAGCATGTATCCTTTTGCTCTGCCTTGCTGTCCTGTGGTATACAGCAATTATGACATCTCCAGCATGAAATTGGGGATGCAGATTACCCACTATTCACTGGCAGTCCTTGTAATTAGCTATTAAGCTTCAGCTGCCAAACCCCCAATGCAAATCTATTCAGAGGATAATTAATTAAACTTGACTTTCTCATTAGAAACCCATAGTTTTCCTAACCTTTCATTCAGGCCATGGATTCCATGTGATGAATGTCACCTTATAATTTGTCATATCAGTCATATCTATCTCACAGCACTTGATGCTACTTAAAATGACATCTCCTGATTTTGAAGAATGACAAGTTTGGGAAAAAAAAAAAAGCACTGGCCATTTAATAATTAAAGATACTGTAAGGACGGATGTGGTGGCTCACACCTGTAATCCCAGCAACATGGGAGGCTGAGGCAGGCGGGCAGATTACTGGAAATCAAGAGTTCAAGACCAGCCTGGTCAACACGGTAAAATCCTGTCTCTACTAAAAACAACAAAAAAAAAATTACTAGGGCATGGTAGTGCATGCTTGTAACCCCAGCTATTTGGAAGGCTGAGGCAGGAGGATCACTTGAACCTGGGAGGCGAAGGTTGCAGTGAGCCGAAATCACACCACTGCACTCCAGCCTGGGTGACAGAGTGAGACTCCATCTCAAAAAAAAAAATAAAAAGATATTGTGCAATCAAAAGGCTGTAAAATATGTTTTAGTGACTCATTTATATTGTATCAGCTTTGAACCATTTTAAAATCCTCATTCTCCTGGTCATTCTTCCATAGGAATGGTGCTCAGACTTCAGAATGCATGATACTAATCATCATATAAACATGTTTATGGCAAATTCCTGGGCCCTGCCTTTAGATTTGGTAGGTTTGGAAGGATTCCATGATTCTAATGCAGGTGATCCGTGAACACAGTGCTCTCACCTCTGGTGTTGTACCTGGCTTTGCCAGTAACAGGACAACATTGGGCCTGGGTCTCTGCCTTTACTGTCTGAGCACAACAAAAATTCCCAGGCAGAGATGGGTTTGAGCGGAAGGGCAGATATATCATTGGTTAGCCACCACTGGAGTCTGCCCTCTGCCATTTAACTTAATAAAGATCCCATAGCCTTGGGAATGAGGTATAAGGTCACAGTCAGTGATAGTAAGCCCAGTTCAAATAGCTGAGGACAAGACTTGAATTTGCCTTTAGAACATTTTTAAATATTCAACTCTCTTGCTGTCCTTCTGCCCCATTGGTCAAAGTTTGCAGAGCCTCTTCTTTGTTCATTAATACAAACCACAAAAACAAAGGTAATATTAACCTTTTATATTTCATAGTGGGATAAGAGACTCATTGAATTTCAGGACCAGAAGAAATCATCAAGATTGTCTCATTCAACCCCAAGGGCTAGAAAACTGATAATGTAGTGACAGGGCAGAGTCCTGACTCTCAGTGCAGGGTCTGCTGATAGAACTTTGCAAAATCGCTTCACAGCTATGCATCATTAATCTATCTGTTTTATCTGTGCCTCTGCCTCAGAACAAAACTCAAAATATTCCCTAGAAGACAAATAATCAGACGCAACCAATCAAACTCCACTCTATCTGACTTGTAGGACGGTTTGTGGGCTGACAATCGCCTGGGACTGGACCTGCACAGGCTCTATCTTATAATGGTAGAAGGAGCATATCCAACCCCTGGAGCAAACCTGTCTTCTCTATACTAAAATTATTGTCATAAATAATCATAAACTGAAATGAATCATAACAATAACCAAAAAAGCAATGCTGACAATAAAAGTTATCTTTTATTGTTGAATGTGGTATAGATAATTTTTTTTTTACTTTACACAAAGTAAAAAATAAAAAATAAGATATTACAGCAAAAATAACGATTGATATTTTTTCATTGCCTTCACATATATGTACATTTTGAGACAGAGTCTTGCTCTGTCGCCCAGGCTGGAGTGCAGTGGTGCAATTTTGGCACACTGCAACCTCCACCTCCAGTGTTCAAGTGATTCGCATGCCTTAGCCTCCAGAGCAGCTGTGACTACAGGCACATGCCACCATGCCCGGCTAATTTTTGTATTTTTAATAGAGACAGGGTTTCGCCATGTTACCCAGGCTGGTCTCAAATCCTGACCTTAAGTGATCTGTCTTCCTCGGCCTCCAAAAGTGCTAGGATTAAGGGCATGAACCACATGCCTGGTCTGCATTAATGTATTTTTAAAGGGGAAAAAAACTTAGACCTATATAATGGCCTGTATAGAAATGAATAATGTTATAATTAAATAATAAATAACAAGAATAGAATTTAAAGTGACTAAATGTCAATTTTAAGAATGTCACTCAAAATATTTCATATACGAATAAAAATTTGCCCTTACCTAACAAAAATAGTATGCCTTACAGTTTCACTGTTTTAAATTCTAAACACAAACCCAAAAACTCCAAGGAATCATATAGATGATAGAAGTGAAGCAAGTGAGGTTCTGTTTCTTATCTTTGCAATCCCAGTGCTATAATTGTTTCTTTGGACTCGGCAGTGTAAATGCAGGAATATGTGCATCCCAGGGGTTAGAGGCACAAACTACCCATGAAGGAAGTTGGAATGACTTTGATCTGTTACAGATTCTTCTCCAAAGAAAGCGTGCTGCTGGGTCAGTGTGTGTGGGGCAGTGGTGGGAGGGGGAAGGGAAATAAGCATTCCCTGTATAACTAGGAATTCTCTCAATTGACTTCCATGTAGAATACAATTACTAAATGATAATTGATGCAAATACGTAAATTTGAAGGTTAGATATATGTTAATCAAACGCAGAAGTAATTTCAGCAATTATTTGGAACTCAGACCAACAAAAGATATTTTCAGAGTGATAAATATTTTATCATTGGCTTTGTCTAGAATTACCAGACCATGATAATAATTAAAAGCAGACTACATTTTAGGATATCTACAAACAGCCTGTAGCTAACTGTTGTACTTATTAGGGAAAGACTGAATACTTCTCCCTAAGATAGTGAACAGGCGAGGATACCCTCTCTCATCAGTTCTATTTGATATTGTACTCGAAGTTTTAACCATTGCAAAAAAGGCATGAAAAGAAAGAAAACGCACAGATATTGGACAAGAAAATAATAAAAGCATCTTTTTCACAGATAACATTTTTATGTTAGAAAATCCTAAGGAATCTAAGGAGGAAAAAAAGCTACTAGAATGAAACAGTTGAATTTAGCAAGGTCATAGGATACAAGGTGAACATATAAACTAGTTGTATTACTATATACCAGCAATGGACATTTGAAAAATAAAATAAAAGATACAATTTCATGTACAATGCCATCAAAAAATATGACATAGTTTGGGGTAAATGTAACAAAGTTTATGTAAGATCTGTACACTGAAAACTATAAAACATTGCTAAAAAATTAAATAAGACCTAATTAAATGGAGGTATAAATCATGTTCATGGATCTGAAGATCCAATATTGTTAAGATGGAGATTCTCCCCAAATTGGCTCACATATTGAACATAATCCCTGTCAAAAATCCAGCAGATCTTTTTAAAACTTGACAAGCTGATTCGAAACTCTATATGGAAACTAAAATGATTTAGAATAACCAAAGCAATTTTAATACTTTCTATAAGACTATAGTAATCAAGATGTGATAATGGCAAAAAGATAGATACGTAATCAATGTGGCAGAGACAGTCCAGAAATAAACACACATATATATGGTTAAGCGATTTTTGTGCCAAGCCATTTCAATGGGGGAAAGGGATGCTTCAGCAAATGGTGCTGGGACAGTCATGGCAAAAGATCTCAGTATTGGCCTTTTCCTCACACCATACCCAACAATTAGCTCAAATTGTATAATACACAACATGTAAAAGTGAAAACTATAAAACTCCTAGAAGAAAAAAATAAAATAAAAATAATAAATAAATAAATAAAAACTCTTAGAAGAAAATCTAGGAGAAAATCTTTGCAACTTTAGTGTAGGTAAATATTTCTTGAATAGAGTATAAAACCCACAAACTATTAAAAACATTATTGGTCAAATGAGCTTTTATAAAATTAATAATTTTGCTCATTGAAAAACACTACTAGGAAGATGAAAGAGAAACCACAGAATGGGAAAAAATATTTGCAAACATGTATCTAACAAAGGACTTGTATGTTGAATAGATAAAGAACTAATACATCTCAACTGTGAAGATAGACCAATTAAATGTAAGCAAGCTATTTGAAAAGAACCTTTGCTAAAGAAGATATAAGAATGACTAATAAGCACATGGAAAGACTTCAACTTTATTAGCCATTAGGCTAAGGAAAATTCCATTAGGCATTAGGAAAATGCACATTAAAACTAAACCAAGATACCATTTCACACCAACTAGAACAACCAAAATTAAAGAGACAGGTAATACTAAGTGTCAGTGAGGATGTGGAGCACCTGGAACTCTCAGACAGTCCTGGTAGGAGTATAAAATGTTACTGTTACTTTGGAAAATACATTGTCAGGTTCTCATAAATTTAAACACATATTTACCATGTGATCTAGCAATCCCACTCCAGGTATCTATCCAAAAGAAATAAGAACATCTATCTACAAAAAGACTTGTACACATGTTTATAGCAGCTTTTTAATATACAGATGCTCCTTGGTTTCTTTACAATATAGTTATGTCCCAATAAAGCCATCATATGTTGAAAATATCATAAATCAAAAGTGTGTTTACTATACCTAACCTAGCAGACATCATAGCTTAGCTTAGCCTACATTAAATGTACTCAGAACATTTACATTGGCTTACGGCTAGGCAAAATTATCTAACACAAGCCTATTTTATCATAAAGTGTTGAATATCTCACATAATTTATTAAATAATGTACTGAAAGTGAAAAACGGAATGGTTGTATGGGTACTTGAAGTATGAATTCTACTGAATGTGTATTGTTTTCCTATTATCTTAAAGTTGAACTTTAATAAGTCAGATTATACAAAATAAGTCAGATTATACAAAATACACCAAAACTAGAAACAATCCAAATGTCCATTAACAGATAATTGATCAACAAATTACAGTGTATCTACATAATAAAATGAAACTTAGCAAGGAAAAGGAAGAATCCACTGATACATGCAAAATATGGATCAATCTCAAAAGCATTATGATAAATGAAAGCCTGACACATTCCCTCTAAACAAAATTCTAGAAAATGCAAATTTTTCTATAGTGATAGAAAGCAGATTTGGAGTTACCTGTGGGGTGGGGAGAAGGGGAGATTTACTGCAACAGGATACAAGGGAACTTTTGAGGGTTATGAAAACATTCTGTGTCTTGATGGTTGTATACATTTTCTAAAGCCTACCAAACTGTATATTTTAAATGGAAGCATTTTATTGTACGTAAAATGTCTAAAATGTGTTTCAAAAAGGTTCACTAAAACCAAAAACAGAGAACAAAAATACACCCAAATTTCCAAATCCTCAACTAGCTGCTTTTCTCTCAGTCCATTCCTGCTGCTATAACAAAATACCACAGACTGAGTACTTTGTAAACAATAGAAATTTATTTCTCAGAGTTCTGGACCGTGGGAAGTCCAGTATCAGGGAGCCAGCAGATTCAGTGTCTGGAGACGTTGCTCTCTGTTTCCAAGATGGCGACTTTCTGCTGCGTCCTCTGGAGTGAGTAATTATCCAGTCCTCACATGGCAAAAGGCAGAAGGGGGAAAAAGGATGAAGACCCTGAGAAGTCTCTTTTATAAGGGCCTTAATCCATTCACCAGGAAGGAGTCTTATGACTTAATCACCTCCTAAAGGTCCCACCTCTTCATACTATTATTGCATTGAGGATATACAATGCTATCAAAAATATGACATAGTTTGGGGTAAATGTAACAAAGTTTATGCTTATTTTGGAGAGACACAAACATTCGAACCATAGCACTGCCCATTGTCACGTTGGGTGCAGGGTTAAAAGGGAACATCTACTATACAGAGCTCCCTCCTGGCAAATATGTACTTCAGCTCTCAAGCCTTCACGTGGTTCCTTACTGTGTGGAAGGGGAATTGACCCCTCATAAACCTCTACAGGAAGCCTGGGATGGAGGTAGGCTTAAGGGCCTGCTCTGTGCTCCCCTGACTCTTGGATCCCACTTAGCTTTCTGTGGGGAAGGAAGGGCACCTGCTTCCAAGTAGAGAGCTTGCTGTCCTCAGCCGCCAGGCTTCCAAAGGGAAGGGGAAGAGGGTGCAAGGAACAGAAGACACTTGTCCTGCTTTAGAACTCTCTGAAATGACAGGTGTTTTTTTAATTGATGACTCTCTCAGTGAAAACACTAGGGTGGAAGCTTTCCATGCCTTATCTTATTCAATTCTTATAATAACCCTAAGTGTAATTCCTGTTACCCAGTTTGCAGAAGAAAAAGCAAAAGGACCAGAAAGACTAAGAAGGTGTCTCAAGCTTTCAGAGCTAGTACACCGCAGAACAGAATCCAAGATGCAGGATGTCCAAGCTACGTTCTCATCACCACAGGACCTTTGATCCTGGCTGCTCATGCCCATCCTTCCCCCATCACACTTCCCCACGCACACACCCTGCAGTGGCAGGGTCATGTTCAGAACAGTCAGGGCCTAGGCCTGGAACACAGAGTTCTACTCCCCCCCTCTGCTCCAGCTCCAGCTACATCAAACGTGCCCAAAGTTCAGACTCCCATTAAGTCATTTTCTCTATAATTCAAATACAGAAGTACTTTTAAGAGACATACAGCATTCCTGCTATTCCCCGTGTACTATAAATATGTAATTTATGAAGAAAATGGGAACTCTGTGTCATATCCGAATTGAGAACTATTTGAAGAAAGGAGAAAAAATATCCCGTCTTATTGAGTCATAGAGAAAAATAACTACCGCATATCATACTAGTAAATAGGAATGTAAAAATAGCTTCTAGGAGGAAGTGTAAATTAAATGTTAATGTAGCCTTGAATTTATTTCAAGTATTTTTCATTAAGCATTTTCATTTTTCATTTCCACAACCTGATCAATTTCTCCCTATTAAACCAAGGTCAAATAATTTTAGATGCTAACTTGGAAAGCCTTAAGATCAATGTGCTCAACTCCCTTTCAAAAGAAGAAACATAAGTCATCTTTTCTTTGCAAACAGATATCATGGCATATAGGCCATTAGTCAGTCACTGAAGAGCGAGATGGCAGTGGGGCCACAGCTGCTTTTCTCTGGCTTGCCCAAGGCATGCAGTTCAGTGCGGGGTGGATGCCTCATTTTTCTTTGCCCACCACTCCTCTTCATTTGGAAAGCTGCCCTCCCTACTCTGACCAGGTGGTTAAGTCAATACTGGCACCTTGGCCACACAGGTGAGAAAGCCACCAAGTGGGTCTCTTCAAGTCCTTTCTCAAGACTTTTCAAATGTGAACTAAAGAAAGAGGGCACTGCAGGGAACATGGGGGCCCAGGCCTGGCTGGCAGCTGCATTTGTGGATGAGTGGGGGAAAGTCTGACTGAAAAATCCCGGATGCTCTGGGCCAGCTTGTTTCCCCAGCCACCAACCTGGTGCCTCCCAGGAGTTTTGTTACACGTAGGATCACACATCATAGACAAGGCACCGTGTCAGGAGCCCCGTGGGCTGCTTCTGTCCTTCTGGAACCCAAGCTGGAGTCACAGAATCCAGGAATTCTCAGCTGCCATTGATAAATAATGAAAGATGCTTCCTAGCTCCTGCTCTGCCTCGGGCACTCTGCAAGGTATTCGATGCAATTTACTTCATTTAATCCCCACAGCAACCTAAGGAGATAGGGACTATTATAATCTTCATTTTACAGATGAAAAAACAAAAGCAAACTAAATTGGAGGCTGTGAGATGTCAAGTAATCTCACCATCACTAAGCTTTTCTCCATTACCCTAGGGAAGCTATAACCTTGCTTGCTCTAGATCTGGACTCTCCTAATCATCCTTGTGTAGACGGGAACTACAAAAACCAATCTACACTAAAAGCCTGGTGCAAATGACCCCATTTTTTAAAAACTGGAGCTGGCAAGTGGGAAGCGGAGCCCAGTATCTGGGGCCTGGCCAGCATGACAATCCAACTGGGCATTTCACTTGCACACGACACAGAATCTACACATGGGCACCAGGGAGGGCAGCTGAGGGTGGACGTAGAGAAGAGCCTCAAATTTCTACAGAATAGGCTTTTTAAAATAGAAACTTTATCGTGGTAAAAGATACATAAAATAAAATTGACCTTTTTAGGTGGACAATTTGGTGGCATTAAGTACATTCGTGTTGTGCCACCATCACCACCATCATGCATCTCCAGAACATCTTTATCTTCCCAACCTGAAAGTCTGTACCCGTTAAACAACGACTCCCCATTTCTCCCCCCCAGCCTCCAGCCTCTGGCAGCTACCATTCTGCTTTTAATTTCTATAAATGTGACTACTCTAAGCACCTCATGTACCTACAAAGTACATGCTTTTAATGGCAAGTTTTCAATCACTCCAAGGATTCGCTGAGACCCACTCGTTGCCCAGCATTGTGCTAGGCTTTATGTGGGAAATGTACGATATCTCATTCCTGCCACTGAGATCATTCTAGTTGAGCTGTGAAGGCAAGGCTGGCTCCTAAGAAACAATGTGTCAGGTGAACGGTACTAACTTGGAGTTCAAGAGAAACTTAGATGAGGGAGAGCTCCTTATAACACAGCATAATCTAAGTAGTTTTCATAAGGGTGATGACTCAGTGAATGAGTAGGAGGTTTGGTTGGGCAGAGAGGAGGATTTCAGATTAACTAAAGCATAAATCCAGGCAGGCAGGCTGGATCATCCTGAGTAGTGCCAGCCAACACCAAAAGCAACAGCATGCTGATAGTTTCTCTGAGGACAGAGCGATAAACCCTAGATCTGCCTGTGCCCCCAAGCCACACATACTCAGATAAGGATTTGCTTTTCTCCTATAGCAAAACAGATGCAAAAGAAAAAAACTGACCAGGTACAGTGACTCATTCCTATAATCCTAACACTTTGGGAGACTGAGGTGGGAGAACAGCTTGAGCCCAGGAGTTCAAGACCGGCCTGGGCAACATGGTGTGACCCCATTTCTACCAAAAAAAAAATCAGGCAGGCATGGTGATATGTGCCTGTGGTCTCAGCTACTAGGGAGGCTGAGGCAGGAGGATCACTTGAGACCAGGAGGTCAAGGCTGCAATGAGCTATGATCATGCCATTGCACTCCAGCCTGTGCAACACAGTGAGACCCTGTCTCAAAAAAAAAAAGGGGGGGGGGGGGGAGAAAGAATTTTTGAATGGTTGGGAGTTGGGGCTTGCTATTGCTTTTTGTAATTATCACAGAAAACAGCTAAACCAGCTCTTCTATGCAAGTTTATTTTTCCTTTGGCAAAAACAGTTTGTAAACACTCTGAAACTTGTGTGGATGTCTGAACACCAGGGTCAGGTCACTCAACCCTGACTACACTTGGACAGTGAGAACCCTGAAATCCCAGTGGGATAAGCCTCCAGATGTCCCCTCTAGCCAGTCATGCCAGTCCTTTAAACAAGCAGGAGGGAGCCCAATCCCAAGCCCGCCAGCACTTTGAACAAGTGCGCCTGTGGAGCAGTGCTCCCTGGAGACAAGGCTCTCTGTACAAGAGCTACCTCCTAGGTCTTTTCCAAATCCCCCTCCCACAGGGTCTGTCCTCTGCTTTCCCAAGTATAAGCCTCATTTAGGGACCCTGGCAGACATGTCAGAACAAGAAGGCCTGTACCACCGTAGGTCCTATTGCTTTGCCTTTTCTTTCCTTTCTTTCTTTTTATTTCCTTTCCACCTTCCCTGTATGATGTAGCAGTAAATAAAACAACTCCTACCTTTAGACAAAAGCATTTCTCATTGGGTGTCACATGCACGTTAACAGAAACCACAAATGTGGAGCTAAGTGGAGCAGACAGAAAGTACACCACGGGCCTTTATGAGGCATCCTAGAGCCCTAGGAGAGGAAAAATGTGAGATGGCAGTGAGTGGGTCCTGCGTGGATCCCCTGCCAGCCTCCCCCATTCTCAGACAATAGTAGTCATCTATGGTAAATAGATGTGTACACAACAAAGCAATACTGGGCAGTAGACTAATTCATCCTGAAAAGGAGTTGAAATTCTGAGATAAATCTCTATACCAGTTCTGCCTAACAGTTCTGAGAAACAGAAATCAGTATCAAATGCCTTGCTGACGATTTCCATAGGAAAAGAACCATTTCTTTCTGCTACTAGTATTTTCCTTTCATTCCAGTGACATAGAAAAGGTCACCCCATCCAGGCACGGTGCCTCACACCTGTAAGCCTAGTACTTCGAAAGGCCAAGGTGAGTGGATCACGAGGTCAGGAGTTCGAGACCAGCCTGACCAATATGGTAAAACCACATCTCTACTAAAAATATAAAAACTAGCCGGGTGTGGTGGTGTGTGGCTGTAGTCCCAGCTACTCGGAGGCTGAGACAGGAGAATTGCTTGAACCCAGGAAGCAGAGGTTGCAGTGAGCTGAGATCGCACCACTGCACTCCAGCCTGGGTGACACAGCAAGACTCCGTCTCAAAAAAAAAAAAAAGAGAAAGAAAGAAAAGGTCACTCCGGGGCACTACTCCCTAGAGTCGGACACCCCAGCCGTGCAGGCCTCTGCGCAGCAGCTCAGGCTCCTCAGAGTACACTGAGACCAGTAACACACAGCTGTGAGACATGGGAACCGCAGACCACACTGGAGTTACTTCTTACCAGCTCCATCTCCCATCTATTCTCTTGTTTATTACTTTCTGCTACATATTGAACAGGCTGAATCTTAAAAATATCTCAGTTCTGGCCTACAATATTCCAACAGTCCAACTGGTCTACTCAGCTCTAGTCTGTACTTTCTCCAAACACGTCCCCCATGCTTGCCTGAGGTGGGTATATTTAAAACATAGCTCTCACCATGTCACTCTCTTGCCTAAAACTACCTCAGGAATAAACTCCAAGCTTAGCTCACTATGTTTCAAGCAAAGAGAGATTTCACATATATAATTATAGTAAAAATTTCCAGTCTCAAAGATAAGTTTTAAAATTTCATAAGTATCCAAGCCAAAAGCCAACCAACAAAATAAACATAAAGTATACATTAATGTTTTCCTAATAATAAATGGCAGAAAATGATGGCTATGGTTTGAGCATGTCCCCCATATATGTATGTGTGTGTGTGTGTGTGTGTGTGTGTGTGTGTGTGTGTGTAATCTCCACAAACAGCTAGTCTGATAGACCATTGGAATAGCCTCTTAAAGTTTCAGCTAAAGCGCCATTTGGAGGATGATACCCTGCAAACATGAGATACTGTCCTCCAGAATAAATTGCATGCATTAAATCAATGATGTATGGATCTGTGTCCCCAACAGCTAGAATATATGAGTCTTCAACACTGTATGAGCTTCCCATTACCACAAAACTTCAATCCATATTGTGCCTATTAATATTCATATATAAGTAGCTGGACCATACCTTTACTCTCATAATTCCCAGTTCATCAAACTATCTTCCAATTTTTCCTAGATCTGCTAAGCTGCAAGCAGCTGCTAGCCACTGCATCCATCCCTTCAAAAAAAGTAATTCTGAGGTTCTGATGAAGCCTACAGCAAAAACACTTTCGCAGTCAGTCTTTCTCACCCTTGCTCCCCATTCCAGCAACTCTGTTCCCCTGGTTTCATGTCTAATTTTAGGGACAAGCTTTTCTTCCTCCTTCTCCTTCTCTCTTTTCCTCCCTCCTTCCCTACGCCCTTCCCTTCCTGTCTTCTTTCTTTCAAATCCAGCCAAAGATGTATATAATTAAGGAAAAACTAAGTAATCCAAGCAATCAGGTCAAAAGGAAAATAGAGGGGGGGGAATGATAGATGAGGTAAGAAGGGTAATATTAGCACACAGAGAAGTTGACCATGTGGCACTTGCAGGTGCTTTGAGTTGAACTGTGACCCTGCAAAAGATGTGTTGAAATCCTAACTCTGCGTACTTGTGGATGTGACCTTATCTGGAAATAAGGTGTTTGCAGATATAATCATGTTAAGACACCCATTAGGGTGGGTCTTAATCCAATATAACCAGTGTCCTTATAAGAAGCAGGAAATTTGGACACAGACACCCAGGGACAACACCATGTGGTGACAGAGGCAGCGACTGGAGGGATGCCACTGCAAGCCGAGGAACACGAGGTACTGCTGGTGCTACTGTCTGAATGTTTTTGTCCCCTCCCAAACTGATGTTGAAACATAAACCCCAATGTGCTGGGAGGCAGAGCCTAGTGGGAAGTATTTCAGTCATGAGAGCCCTGCCCTCATGAATGGATTAATGCCATTATAAAGGACTTGATGAAGGCAGTTTCTCCTCCTACCCCTTGCCTCCTGCCATGTGATGATGAAACCACAATGCTCTCACCCAGTGCTGGCATCTTGATAGGGAACTTGCCAGCCTGCAGAACTATGAGCCAATAAATGCCTGTTCATTATAAATTACCCAGTCTCTGGTGTTCTGTTATAGTAGGCATGAAATGGACTAAGACAGCCAGCCACCACCAGAACCTAGGAAGAGGTAAGGAAGTACAAGGGGTACTTCAAAAAAGTTCATCAATAATGTGTATCATGCTTGGCGTGGTGGCTCATGCCTGTAATCCCAGCACTTTGGGAGGCTGAAGTGGGTGGATCATGAGGTCAGGAGTTCAAGACCAGGCTGGCCGTCACAGCAAAACCCTGTCTCTAATAAAGATACAAAAATTAGCTGGGTGTGGTGGCATGTGCCTGCAGTCCCAGATACTGGGGAGGCTGAGGCTGGGAGAATTGCTTGAACCCAGAGGATGAGGCTGCAGTGAGCTGAGATTGTACCACCACACTCCAGCCTGAATAGCGTCTAGTTTGAGGCATGAAGAAAGACTTCAGTTTGAAAACAGTCCATATCAGAGCAACATGAAGTCTGCTAAAGCAAGAATCAACCTCAATTTTATGGTGAAGCTTATGGGGAAGAATGGTAAAATCATCAATGCTTTACAGAAAGTTTATGGGGACAATGTCCCAAAGAAATCAGATGTTTACAAATGGATAAGTCATTTTAAGAAGGGATGAGACAATGTTGAAGATGAGGCCGACCACAGTAGACCATCTACGTCGATTTGCAAGGAAAAAATTCATCTTGCAAACATCGAGCCCTAACTGAAGAGGACCAACAATGAATAGCGCA
This sequence comes from Ateles fusciceps, assembly GCA_036589455.1. NCBI lineage: Eukaryota > Metazoa > Chordata > Mammalia > Primates > Atelidae > Ateles > Ateles fusciceps. The sequence continues at coordinate 3,626,570 of JAZHEH010000952.1, read as the reverse complement.
AACAATGGCCAACACCACAGACATCTCAACCGGGTCAGCTTACACAATTCTCACTGAAAAACTGAGTTGAGCAAAGTTTACTCAACGGGTGCCAAAACCACTGTGCTCAGATCAGCTGTGCAGAAGAGCAGAATAAACAATGGGATCATTTCTTTGAAGAATTGGAACAGGGATGAAACATGGCTTTACCAGGATAATCCTGAAGACAAAGCACAATCACAGCAATGGCAAACAAGAGGGGGAAAGTTACCCAGTCAAAGTAAAAGCATACCAGTCAAGACCAAAGTTCATGGCAACAATTTTTGGGGGACACTCAAGGCATTTCACCTGTTGACTTTCTGAGAGGCCAAACAACAATAACATCTGTTTATTATGAGAGAGTCTTGAGAAAGTTAACCAAAGCTTCAGCCAAAAATCACCTGGGAAAGCTTCACCAGAGTCTTTCTCTACCACAACAATGCTCCTGCTCATCCCTTTCATCAAACAAGGGCAATTTTTTGAGAGTTTCCATAGAAAATCATTAGGCATCTACCTTACAGACCTTATGTGACTCTGTCTGACTCTTTTTTTTCCAATTGATATAGTTTGAATATTTGTCCCTCCAAAGCTCATGCTGAAGTTTGATTCCCAATGTTGCAAGTGGGGTATAGCAGGAGGTGTTTGAGTCATGGAGGAAGATCCTTCAAGAATAGATTAATGCCCTCCCTGGAGGAGATGTGAGTTGTCACTCTTACTTCCCTCCAGATCTGGTTACTAAAAAGTGTCTGGCGCCTCCCCCTCCCCCTCTCTCTTCCTCCTGTCTTGCCATGTGATGTCTGCTCCTGTTCCCCTTTTATCATAAGTGGAAGCTTCCTGAGGTCCTCACCAGAAACAGATGCTGACGCCATGCTACTTGTACAGCCTGCAGAACTGACAGCCAAATAAGCCTCCTTTCAGGTATTCTTCTATAGCAACGCAAAATGGACTAAGTCACTAATATTATTGAAAAAAAAATTGGCCGGGCGTGGTGGCTCACACTTACAATCCTAAGACTTTGGGAAGCCAAAGTGAGAGGATCACTTGAGCCCAGGAGTTCAAGACCAGCCTGGGCAACGTGGTGAGACTCTGTCTCTACACAAAATACAAAATTAACCAGGCATGGTGGTGCCTGCCTGTAGTCTCTGCTACTTGGGAGGCTGAGGTGGGAGGATTGCTTGAACCCAGGAGGCCGAGGCTATAGTGAGCTATGATCACACAACTGCACCCCAGCCTGAGTGACAGAGTGAGACTCCATCTCAAAAAATATATATGTAAAGTGCACCCATTTTTCTTCAGTTAATGATGTAAGAAAGACTGCACTGACATGGCTAAATTCCCCAGATGCTGGGAATGGACTAGATGGCTGGTCTCATCGCTTAGAAAAGTGTCTTGAACTTAACAGAGTTTATGTTGAGAAACACACTTTATATTGCTTATTTTTATCCTTTAATTTTGTTTTTTCCACAACCTTTTTGAAGTCCCCCTCATATTCTTCCCTACAGGTCCCAAAGGTAGCATAGCCCGGCTGACACCTTAATTTTGACTTCTGACCAAACATCCAGAACTGTGGGAGAATAAACACCCGTTGTTTGAAGCCAGTGTGTTTGTGATACTTTGTTGCGGCAGCCCTGGGAAACTGACAGAGTAGGCATTCAACACTGGACTCTTAGCCCTCCCAGCAGCCAAAGCAGGAGACATAATCCATAGTGGGATTAAAAGGTCCCATTTGTTCAGGGCATGCAGAGCTTTTCGTGACATGGAGAGATCACAGAAAGGTCTCTTCTAGATCCTACAGAGAAAACACTGTGGGATGCAGCAGACAGCTGTAGCAGATGACATCATGACACTAAATCTGATAATGAAGTTTATCCATCTATTTCCTATAAGGTGCCGCGCTGAAGGCAGATGGCATTACCCCAAGGGACAGTTTAGTAAAAGCACATCCAGGAACCAGAAAGGAAAGAGGGGGACATTACCATCAACCTTATAGAAATAAAAAAAGTATAAAAATAACTATACTATGAAAAAGTATATACCAACACCTTAGATCATGTTGATGAAATGAACAAATTCCTGGAAAAAATACAAATTATCAAAACTGACTCAAGAAGAAATAGACAAGCTGAACACACATATAATAAATGAAGAGACTGAAGTAGTAATCAACTTCCTATGCATAAATCAAAGCCTGGGTCCAGATGGCTTCACTATTGAATCTACTAAACATTTAGAGAAAAATTCAGCACTTTGGGAGGCTGAAGTGGGCGGATGACCTGAGGTCAGGAGTTCAAGACCAGCCTGGCCAACATGGGGAAACCCCATCTCCACTAAAAATACAAAATTATCTGGGCGTGGTGGTGAGCGCCTGTAATCCCAACTACTCGGGAGGCTGAGGCAGGGAGAACTGCTTGAACCCGGGAGGTGGAGGTTGCAGTAAGCTAAGATCACACTACTACACTCCAGCCTGGGCAACAGAGCGAGACTTCATTTCAAAAAAAAAGAGAAAGAACAATTAATAGCCATTCTTCACAAACTCTTTCAAAATATAGAAAAGAGCACTTGTCAACTCACTTTATGAATATTACTCTTATACCAAAACCAAATAAAAACAGCCCAAGAAAAGAAACCTACAGACCAAAAGCACATCTGGGATGCACCTGAATAGTGTGGTCCAAAGAACACAGCTGCATAACTGCATGTCTTTGAGACAATCTTGATAAATATTTTTCTCAAACTGGGTTTGGTTTTGAGACAGGGTCTGACTCCATCACCCAGGCTGGAGTGCAGTGGTGTGATCAGGGCTCGTTGCAGCCTTGACCTCCTGAGCTCAAACAACACTTACCTCACCTCCTGAGTAGCTGGGACTACAGATATGTGCTACCACGGTGGGCTGATTTTTGTTTTGTTTTGTTTTGTTTTGTTTTGTTTTGTAAAGTGATTTCGCCACATTGCCCAGGCTTGTCTCAAACTCCTGGGCTCAAGCAATTGCCCGCTTTGGCCTCCGAAAGTGCTGGGATTACAGGCATGAGCTGCTGCACGGGGCCCAGCCTCAAACTGGGTTTCTGGTAAGGATTAGATGGCAGATTTCAAGGCTGTAATTTCTGAAGAGAATAAGCAGAGTAAATATTCCGTATTTCCAATGAAATGCAAGTCCTTACTTTTTGCCAACTTCCAGGGCAGGGGATAGAAATGAGATCCTCCTGTGAAAATTAAATGTCATTTATTTACGGTTAAATGCATGATGAAAGTTAGAGGAACTGCCACTACTGAGAAAGCAAGAACGGAGGGTTTTTTGTTTTTTGTTTTTGTTTTTTGTTTTGCTGAAACTTAAACAAAGTATATAGGGCAAAGAACAAAAGTTATTAGATATTTGAGACATCTTTTACAGTTTGATTTTAAATTTAAAACAAGAAAGAGATTCTGATTATAAGAAAATTTAAGTATTGACTCACAAAAAAGATAGGCTCCTTTTATCTGACTTTAAAAATAAATCAAAAACACATCTTGTTAAGATAATAAACATATAATGCCAGCAGTCCAAATCCCACTCCTTTTCAAGCCTTGATTAAATGCTGCCACTTTCAAAAATATGTAGCCATTCTCAATTTATGATGGCACTTGAATATTTCCTCTTACATAATTGTTCACTTTCTTCTTGGGAGTTGCATTTGTCTGTCGTACTGGAGTGTAATCCTCTTGAGGGCAGGAATAGTCTCCAGACTCCTGCTTAGGCTTAGATGGTGCTTTGCCCATAACCAGCATTTACTAAAAACTCCTCTATGAACTAATGAAAATATTGTGTATCTCATTACTTGGTCAGTTTAAAATTATATGAATTTTTTTAAACACTCAAAGCAATAAAGCCTCTTATTAAAAGAATTGCCAGATACAATAAACTATAAAAATGTGTTCAAATATTTAAAGATGAATTAGAGATGGCTTTAACCTGATTCATTTATACTAGTTACTTTTCTTTTTTATTTATTTTATTATTATTTTTTTTTTTTATGGAGTCTCACTCTGTCGCCCAGGTTGGAGTGCTGTGGCACGATCTTGCCTCACTGCAACCTCTGCCTCCAGGTTCAAGCGATTCTCCCGCCTCAGGCTCCCAGGTAGCTGGAATTACAGGGACCTGCCACCATGCCCAGCTAATTTTTGTATTTTTCTAGTAAAGACAGGGTTTCACCATGTTGGCCAGGCTGGTCTCAAACTCCTGACCTCAGGTGATCCACCTGCCTCAGCCCCCCAAAGTGCTGAGATTACAGGTGTGAGCCACTGCACCTGGCCTAGTTACTTTTCTTTTTCATTTTTTTATTGATACAAAATATTTGTATGTATTTATGGGGTACATGTGATATTTTGATGCATACATACAACGTGTAATGATCATCAGGGTTCTCAGGATACCCATCACCTTGAACACTTATTTCTTCACATTGAGAACATTTTAAATCTTCTGTTCTACTTGACATCACTAATTAGCAGATAAATGCAAGTCAAAATGACATCACCTCACACCTGTTAGGATGGCTATTATCAAAAAGTTGAAAGACAGCAAGTGTTGGTGAAGATTAGAGAAAGGGGATGCTTGTATCCTGTGGGTGGAAATGTCAGTTGGTGCAGCCATTATGGAAAACAGTATAGAGGTTTCTCAAAAAATTATAAATAGAACTACCATATGATCCACCAATACTACTTACTACTGGGTATATTTCCAAAAGAAATAAAAACACTATCTCCAAGAAGTATCTGCAGTCCCAGGTTAATTGCAGCATTATTTACAGAAGCCAAAAGATATGGTAACAATCTAAGTGTCCACCAACTGATTAATGATAAAAGAAACTGTGGTGTGTGTACACACACGTACACACACACACACACACACACACACGGATATTATTCAGCCTTAAAGAAAAAGGAAATATTACCATTTGCAACAACATGGATGCCTTGTTGTTAAGAGCATGCTAAGTGAAATAAGCCAGACACAGAAAGACAAATACTGCATGATCTCATACATATGTGGAATCTTAAAAATTAAAGTCAAACTCATAGAAAACAATCTTCTCTTCTAGTTATTTGGAAATACAGTGTTAACTATAGTCACCCTTCTGTGCTATCAAAAACCAGAACCCATTCCATCTTATCTGTTTGCTTGTACCCATTCACCAGCCGGTCTTCACTCCCCCACCCCTACACCCTTCTGCTCTCAATCTCCATGAGATCAAATTCTTTAGCTCCCACATATGAATGTGAACATGTGATCTTTACATTCCTGTGTCTGGTTTATTTCACTTAACAAGATGACCTCTAGTTCCCTGCATGTTGCTGCAAATGACAAGATTTCATTCTTTTTTCTGGCTGAATAGTATTCCATCATGTATATATATCACATTTTCTTTACTGATCTGTTGATAGACACTTTGGTTGATTTCAATCTTGGCTATTGTGAATACTGCGGCAATAAACGAATTCTTGCACCTGTTGATATATTGATCAAGAATCCCTTTGATATACTGATTTCCTTTCCTTTGGATAAATAACCAGTAGTGGGATTGATGGATCACATGATAGTCCTATCTTTAGTTTTTTGAGAAGCCTCCATACTGTTTTCCATAATGGCTGTATGGATATACATTCCCACCAACAGTATACCAGTTACTTTTCTTTTCATCAGATGTCCACAGCTGTAAGTGTCCTTTGGACCAGAAGAAAAGTAGTAACCTCATAGCTGACCTTCACATTGCAAAGTTATCCCTTTGAACAGCAATCCCCAACATTTTTGGCACCAGGGACCAGTTTCATGGAAGACAATTTTTCCATGGGCAGGGGTGGGGAATTAGTTCAGGATCATTCAAGTGCATCACATTTAGTGTGCACTTTATTTTTATCATTATTGCATTGTAATATATAATGAAATAATTATACAACTCACCATAATGTAGAATCAGTGGGATTCCTGAGCTTGTTTTCCTGCAACTAGATGGCCTCATCTGCACGTGATGAGAGACAGTGACAGATCATCAGGCATTAGATTCTCGTAAGGGGCACACACCTAGATCCCTCACACGTGTGCAGTTCACAATCATGCTCCCATGAGAATCTAACGCCCCAGCTGATGTAACAGGAGGTGGAGCTCAGGCGGCAATGCCAGCCATGGGGAGTGGATGTAATACAGATGAAGCTTCCCTCATTTGCTTGCCCCTTGCTTACCTCCTGCTGTACCACCAGGTTCCTAACAGAGCAGAAAGGGTAGTGGTTCATGGCCCAGGGCTGGGGACCCCTGCCTTTGAAGATGCCCAGCCAGTTTCTTCTTCTGAAACCATTATTGGAATGGTGGATTGTATTATTGTACCCAATTATTTCTTGTCCTCCTTTTAAGAGTATTATTCAGCTCACTTATTGTTGATATGGATGGAAAATAGGGAAATACTAGGTAGAAGGCAGTTCCCAGGCAAAGGCCCCACCCTCAAGCCTGGAAACCCATGGCTCTAAATGAGGACAGGCATTCCTGTTTTCATGCCCAAAAGTTACATTTTTGGTCCTCCATGCCCCCCTATCCTGTACCCATATAAACTCCAGACCCCAGGCTCCGGCAGCAGGAGATGAGCAGATGAATAGAAGAGCAGAGGAGCAGCATATAAAGAGAAAAGAAAAGAAATGTTGAGAGGCGTTCAGCTGGGACAGTCAGAGAATCTACCAGTGGATGGCCAAACTCCAGGGGAAGATCATCTTCCTACTCCATCCCCTTTCCCAGCTCCCCATCCATCCCACTGAGTGCCACCCATACCAACTAATAAACCCCTCTATCCCCCCAACCCCCGCATTCACCATCCTTCAAGTCCACGTGTGACCTCTTTCTTCTGGGATGTGGGACAAGAGCTCGAGATACAGAAAGCTGTCACACTGACCCTCTGCCCTTGCAAAAAGGCAGAAGTTCTATTGAGCTGGTTAACGCTTAAGCCATCAGCTGATGGCAAGGCTAAAAGAGCACACTGTAACACGCAACCACTTGGGCTCCGGGGAATCATAGGCTCCTGCCCCGATACTGCCTTGGGGCTAAAAGCCCAGTGCCCTAGCTTTTGCACCCTGGCTCCTGCACCCGTCCATCTGCATGCTCGCCATCCCATAAGGGGTTTGAGCAAGGCAGAGAGTGAGCACATGAGCTGCACCCCCTGTTGCATGTCCTGCAAGGGGGGGTCACAGAACTCTCCCTTTTCATTGTCACATGACTTGCAAGGCTTCCTTAACAGAGGGTTATACTTTCCCACCCACTGACAGCAAGCTTTGACCAACAGAATGTGAGCAGAACTGAGGTATGCAGAAAGTGAGTTTTAAGAGCAGATTGTACCACTCCTGTACAAGAGCTAATTGTTACATTTCCAGGAACTTGGCAAGTCACTTGTTTAACTGTTTGTAGCCTGAAATCGGCCATGGTGGGAGTATTTACATCATAGAAATAGCAAACACTACAAATCAGGACTTCCCCTTCTCCCTCAGAGCTGATTTACCAGCCCAGCAGGAAGCATGGCCCAGAAAAGTTCATCTTTCAGCCTGGAGCCTGGAGAGAAGAAAACTGGTGGAGTACTGTGAAAGCTCCCTCCAGCCACAGTAATTTGCTTGAGAAATGGACCTTTAAGCCACTGAGTTGCAAGGGTTGTTCCTTACCTGAGCATAATCTAGGCAAAGCTGGTACACCATGGTGGTGTTTTGGTCAAGACCAACAAGCGCCACCTTCATCTGTCCCGACCTAGGTTAGAGGGATTTCTTCTAACTTGTGACATCACACGCCTGGAGCCTGCAACGATGCAAACGGCACTGGGAGACTCCGGCCCGGGAATCCAGGTCTTGGAAGGTTAATGCAAAGTTGTTAAACAATAGTTACATTTCAACCACACTCAGCTATTGCGTCATCTTAAAACCCTGGCCAACACAAGTCTGTCGCTCGCGGACCTTGGTGGTTTCAGAGCGACTCCCCTCCCGCTTTCGGGTGAAGGCCCCACGTGACGGCCCCCCTTTCCCCGCAGAGTGAATGGAGCGCTGTGTCTTTAAGGGGGAAGCGCGGAGGTTTCCTTCTGGGACAAAATGTCAGCGAGGCGCCTGGAGGGGGATCGGCCGTCCCGGACTCCCGACCCGCCGCCGGCTTCGGCCGCGCTTCGCGGGTGATGGGGTGAGTGTGGGCTTCGAGACTCGGTGGGCGAGGCGGGCCGGGCCGGGCGGCGGGGAGCACAGTGAGCAGCGCCCGCGGACGCCGCCGCCGGCCTCCCTGGCACCCATGCGGGGCGTGCCCTCTCCTAGGCCGCTGTCGCGATGGAGAGGAGGCAGGTGGGCCCGGGATTCTGCGGCAAGCCTCGCTCACCGTCTTCCTGCGCCTCATTCTCGCTCCTTCCTTACACTCCCCCTTTCGACAAGCGTGTTGGGAATGTGGAAACTGCTCGCCACTCTCCAGCTCTCCCTTTATTAAAGTTGTCTGATTGCAGTCTTTTCCCCTGGGCACAGTGGCTGGGCGCCCTGCAGTGGGTTCTTTCTGTAATTGGGACTTCTTGATGTCGCCCACTTTTGGGGGCATAAAGCGAATGTAAACCAGATGCTCACACCAGAATCCCCCACCCCTCCCCCCACCCCTCGTGGTCTCCAAACAAAAGAATTTTCCACTCCTTTCCGAGTCCGCTGGAGCAGTTTATGTGATTTCTTGCACTAACCAAATGTCCGAAGCTTAGTTAGCAAAGCAGAAACCCCCCTTGAAGGAAAAAATAAGTACTTGCCACCAGTCGAATTTCTAATTAGCCAAGACTACAAAGATAGATATTTAAAAGAAACTGTTGTAGAAGCAGCTTAATACATTGACCTAATTAGGGTAATTACTTTCTGCCTTTTTAATTCATATATTATTATGACACCTTTTGGAGGCAAGAATAGTTTGAGGCAACCCACAATTAAAAAAAAAAAAAGTATACAGCAATATATATTATAAAAAGACCAAAAGCCCAGGCCAGGTAATTCTCAATTTAAAAATTAAATTAAAAAATCTTTGAGTCACAAAGGCCTTCCAGGTAGGGCAGCTTTAAATCCCTACAACTGTGATTAAATCGTGCATTTTTACAGGATAAAATGGACCACCGCCTTAATTTCTAGAAGCATATCTATTAAGTAACGCAGGCCCGAAATAAAGGTCCACTTTAAGGGCAGAACACTTCACAAGTTTCATTTTAAAAAGTGCATTAACAGAGAGAGAGAGTGCTTCTTTGCCTTTTGGCTAATGGTAGAAATATCTAAGAGTTTGGCTTATGACATTTAGGAAGCATCTCTGATTCACCACATAATTACCTGTGAGTCCAGTGCATTTTTTACAGTCCATATATAACCTTCTTCTAAACTTTTCAACATTTTACCCTTTATTCCCCAACTCAGGTTTTACAGCTTGGAGGCATTTTTACTTGTCTTTTAACTTCAGCTAAGCCTTCAGCCTGGTGATTCCAGACTCATTTTTCTAATTGTCTGGATCTGTTTATAAATAGATTAATACATGGCAGTAAACTAATAGTTCAACAGAGATGGACAGATAACAGATGAACTGTGGTTTTCTTGACACTTCAGTTGTCAAGTCTAATTATTTGTATTATTATGTTCTGCTTTGATTAAAGCCACTGGTGAAGTAAATGAAAATGTTTTTAGTGTTTCCACATATGTCTGTGTGAATTTCACATTAGCGTGAATTTCTTATCTAAGATCCAGGCTCAACCAACGTATATTTGTTTAAAACTCTGCCTGGATAACCCAACTACGGTGAGTAGCCTTGAGTATGAAAGGACAAATAGAGGTGTAATTCATTTGCTATGTCCTTTTGAGAACATTGCCTGGTTCTCTGGCCTTTAGCCTGCCTATATTTTTTATGTGTGCAAGCATAAGTATAAAATAATACAATTAACTTTTGTGGGTGCTTTATAGGATGACTGTCGATATTATAGCCATACCTTGTTTATATGCCCATATTTATACAGATTATTAATCCAGGTTCTAATCTCTTCCTTTATTCTTTATATTGGTATTCAGGGCCATCATACTGAGGAATCTGGGTTTTAATCTGATAGTTTATCAGAAGGATAGAACTTCCTCAGAAATTGAGTCAAATGGAGAGATAATTAATGTGAATGCATTGTCTTCCACAGACTTAGATTTAGAACTCCTTCCAGATAATGAAACTCAGCTATAGCCGAGTGCAGAGGCATGGTACCACCAACACTACTCTCTCTCCTTCCTTGAAATCTCTAAAATCTCCATTTGTCTTTTCAGTTTTTTTACCCTGAAATTGCACTCAGAAATTTCCACTGTTAATTTCATGTTAGCAGTGCTTTTATTTAGCTTAAAGAAATTTTCTTTTAAATTAGGAGCTTGGAAGCCTCATTATACAACTTAGGAATTGGAACTTCATTAGAGTTGAGTACTAAGAGTAATGTGTTTTGGTGGTGGATAACAATGCGTTTGCACCCTTTGGGGCATGAGATGGGAAGGGATGCTGAACTGCATGAACTTTTGTGTTAGCCCCCCCAAGACCTCAGCTCCAGGAGCTGCCCACGCCAGCCCCTTCCCCAGTGGAGATTATGTGATGGAATTCACCCTAAGGAGCTAGCACTGATTTCAACTTTACCACAGTGTATGAATCCATTTTCACACTGCTGATAAAAACATACCTGAGAATGGGCAATTTATAAAAAGAGATTTAATGAACTTACAGTTCCACATGGCTAGGGAGACCTCACAATCATGGCGCAAGGCAAAAGGCACTTCTTACGTGGCAACAGCATGAGATAGAGAGTCAAGCAAAAAGAGTTTCTCGTTATAATACCATCAGATCTCATGAGACTTATTCACTACCATGAGAACAGTATGGGAAAAACCACCCCCATGATTCAATTATCTCCCACCCTGTCCCTCCCACAATACATGGGAACTATGGGAATACAATTCAAGATGAGATTTGAGTGGGGACACAGCCAAACCATATCACACAGGCATCAGAATTATTGTTGGCAGCATCTCTTCCCCACCAGATGGTAAGCTTCCTGAGGGCGGAGACTACGTGATGTTCCTCTTGGAATGCCTGGCAGAAAGCACGCACCCGACCTTAGCAGGTGCACAATGAGCATTTGAATGAGAGTTGGATGGAGTGGCTGGATGTAAGCAAAATACTCACATTCATTGGCACATTTGTGTTACTTTAAAAATAATGTTCAAGGAAAAATTAAGGGAGCTCTTACTTTTCATTTTCTTCTTATTAGCTAACCACAGAATTAATGATATGCATTCTCATTGGGTACTTGATAAGGAAGAAATGCATATCACAGGACTTTGGCGAATGAAACCTCCCTATTCTTTTACCTTAGTGACAAGCAACGTATTTTACATGAAGATCAATTTACAAAGTTAAAATAAATGTAACGGGTGAGGGTCTTGGATCTACTACTCTTTTTTATTTGCTCTTTGTACTCAATTCCCAAGGAGATTCCTCCAACTTAGACTACTTACTCTGTTGAATAACATGTCAAATGGAAAAATAACTGCCTTTTAGCCACTAAAATCTTAACGTGGGCATGTCTGAGCAGTAAATATTGGTAGTTTCTTTTTTGTTCATGCCTTCAATTTATATAACACTGGAGAGTCCAACAGTGACATCATTTGCACTATCTGATCTCAGCCACCTGTTTAGAGTCAAACAATCTTATTATTTCTCTTGACAGATGGGAAGATTGAGACTTGGGTGGGCTGGGCCTAAAGAAACAGAGTCGGGTTCATTTCATTCAATGCAGCATCCCCCCAGGTGTCTACCCTGTGCCAGGGAGACGAATGGGATGAGCTCCTCTTCCATGACATCCTGTGTGTGGATACAGAATCTCCCTCTGCAGGGCACAGTAAACCAGCTGACAATGAGCAGCCCCACATGCTGGGTTTCCTCCTCCCAGCAGCACAGCAGTGGGCTTCCTCATGGGACTGTCCCACCAGCCTCCACAGTTAAGGCTGGGCTGGCCCTGCCTGAGCTCACATGCCTGAGGAGCCAAGGGTTGTTTTGTTTTTTGTTTTTGTTTTTCTGAGACAGAGTTTTGCTCTTGTTGGCTAGGCTGGAGGGCAATCATGCAATCTCGGGTCACTGCAACCTCTGCCTCCCAGGTTCAAGCGATTCTCCTGCCTCAGCCTCCTGAGTAGCTAAGATTACAGACGCCCACCACCACACCCAGCTAATTTTTTGTATTTTTAGTAGAGATGGGGTTTTGCCAAGTTGGCCAAGATGGTCTCAAACTCCTGACTCAGGTGATCCACCTGCCAGGGCCTGCTAATTACAGGCATGAGCCACCAAGCCCAGCCTCTATTTTTAATTAATATAGAAATTGCAGCTGGCTGTGGTGGCTCACACCTGTAATCCGAGCACTTTGGGAGGCCGAGGTGGGTGGATCACTTGAGCCCAGGAGTTCAAGAAAAACCAGCTTGGGCAATATAGGGAGAACCCCGTCTCTACAAAAAAAACAAAAATCAGCCAGGCGTGGTGGCATGCACTTGTAGTCCCAGCTAGTTGGGAGGCTGAGATAGGAAGATTGCTGCTTGAGCCTGGGAAGCAGAAGTTGCAGTGAGCCGAGACTGCGCCACTGCACTCCAGCCTGGGTGACAGAGCAAGACCGTGTCTCAAAAAAAAAAAAAAAAAAGAAAGAATAAATGGCCAGACTGCTTTCCTAAAATCCATCCCACCTTTACTAGTAATTGAGTAGCGTCCCTTTTCTCTGCCTCCCTTGTAACTCTGGCTGTTAGGCCTCTTAATGTTTCTGGGTGTGATAGATGTAAAATGATACCTTATTGCTACCTTAATAGCATTTCCCTGAATATAAGTGATGTTGTGCACCTTTTCACGAATTTCCTGGCCATTTGAGTTTGCTGTTAGGTCATTTGCCTACTCATATTTCTCGTCTGTTTTTCTATCAGGTTCTTTGTCTTTTTATTGTCAGTTTGAAGAGCTCTTTGTGTGTTATGATTGTGGCTGAAGAGTCTGAAGAGGCCTTTCCCCCTCCACACTGCAAGGGCACCTGAAATACCCTCCTGTTGTTTAGCAGAGCTAACCAGGCTATTACAGCCTGTGGCCATAGACAGGTCACTCTGTAGATACTGAGACTGAGGACTGTATGGAGCTAGAATACAGCCGCATGGTGTGGAGGACTGAGAAGGTGAGGCAGTTCTGCCCCGTGCTGCCTTCTACCGGTTAAGACCTCCAAAATGGAAGGGCTGCCCAGGCAGAGGATGTCCCCCTGCCACCTTTGGAGGGGCAGTGCTGTGCTGGCCAACATTTGTGATGCTGCTTGTCCCTGGCTCAGGTGAGGTCAAAGGATAAAGACATCAAAGTCAGTGCTTCTCACCCTTGTGCCCACTTTAACTCCTAACAGATGGCATTCACCTGTGCAACACTCCCTCTGGGCATTGTAGTCGTTAAAGAAACTCAGAGAGGAAAAAGCATGACAGTAATTGGTCACCTCTGGCACTATTAGGGGCACATCAGTAAGGATGACTCTCAGACTTTGGCACAAGTAAGAGAATCTGTGGGTTTATGTGCAGCTTCCAAGCTTAACTCAAGAAAGCATATCAGAATGCAAAGCAATACTCTTAATGTTATAGGAAACATTTACATCTCTTTTAATTTATAAGCCAGTCACAAATATTCATTATAATAGTCTCTCCACTTTTGTGTATGTCCAGTAATAAAAAAGGACCTCGGGAAGATCAGATTCAATATAGAAGGAAATAGAAATTTTTAAAAAAGAAAAAAGTATAGGAAAAATTCTAGGTAAAGGTAGATAATTAAAAATGTTTGTAACACTTAAATCTTACTGTTTACCAACCACAATGTTACATAACTGTAATATTTACTGGCCATAAAAATATTAAAGGTGATTTAGCCTTTAATTTCTAAGATTTTTTATGCTAATTGGTCTTTATCATGAGTGACCATATGCCTGTGTCTCAGAAGACATGTAAATTGCCATTTCTTTGTTAGAAGATGCATAGTACTTGTGTTTTTTGATGATTCTGGTATATTATCTTTTTTTTAAAATAAGAGATATGTTCAATGTCATGCCTGATCCAGAGTAGACTTGCTTGGTGGGAAAAAGAATACTTACATTTTGAAAAGTACAGTGCATCTGTAACAAGACTATTAGCAACTGAATTCATATCTTACACTAAATGCTACTATTACTATAGCAGCTTATTTTTCCTAGTCTCGTCTTTGTCTTCAGTTTTTCCCAGTTGTGTTTAACAAGAAAGATTCTGGAACTTTGTCATCTCCACTGCTGCTGGTTCAAAATCTGATGGTATGAGCGAAATTGATCTCACTGTGCCTGGGTGTCACCTTGGCCTTTATTTCTCCCTGAGATAAGTTCTCAGAAGAGCTCAAGAAGTCTGTCATGTGTTTTCTTATCATTGTTTTTCAACTTTCAAAGCAAATTCATCTAGAATCACACATTTGGTCCTTTGTGAACTTATTTCCTAAAGAATAAACGTCACCTTTTTCTGTATTCCCTTTTCTTTGATAGGTTATTGCAGTGGAGAATTATTTTCCTAATAAAAAAGACTGTGCAGTGATAGTCACTGCATTATGTTTGGATCCCTTTAACAGATTTTGTGTTGAACAAAGCAAGACATTATTACTTTTATCTCTTTTCTTTCTTAATTAAAAGTATTGACCAAACTCTGTATCTTGCAAATATGTAGAGGGGACCTTTTAGTTAGGATGAACAATAAAGAAAACTGATTTTACTTGTTTTATGCCTAGGGTATCTATGAAAGGGTTAGAAAAAGTGAACGGGGAATGGCGCTGGTCAATATTTCTAGTATCTACCTTTAAGGTGGTTTGAATGCATTTCTTTTACTGGCCTGCCTGTCCTCTGAATTTACTCCTAGCACTGCTGATGGTTCCTCAGAACTCAGGAATCGTGCTGCATGCATTGTTTCTACCCCTGGAACCTGAGAGGGTTGGAAACCTTGAGGCAATGAGGGGAACCCCAGAGTCCTTGGGAAATGACCTACTGTCTAATTTAAAAGTAAAAATTTAGAATGCTGCTTTGGATATTGCCATTTCCTAAATGTGCATATTTTAAAAGCATTGCTTTCAATACTGCCAATTTTCTCACACGTAGATTCATTTTAATAATCACAAAAACAGGTATTTTTATCTTGAAAAACATACAGTCATTGAAAGCTTTCTAAAAGGCTGTTCACCACTGGCTCTTCCACTCCTAAAGTTTAAGAAACAAAATTTTCATTCCCAAAGCTTTCTTTTCTGGTCATTGCTGAAGTGTGCTGTACAGAACCCAGAGAAGACTGCAGAAGGCAGCCTGGCTGGTATTCTGAAGACAATACCTTTTCATCGTTGTTGTTGTTAAGAAAGCAGACACTGGTTAAAGCTAATACCTAGACACAGCACGGAGTTAGCTAGTTCTTTCTGTTCAAGCAGCTTAGCCTCCCGCTATTAGTATAAATACTTGACTGCGGACCCACTTGATTTCAAAGAGGATTCCAAGTATAGGAAGGGCTATACAGTTTTTTTCCTGAGGAATCAACTCTCAGTACTGAAGATTAATTAGAAACCTAGACATCTTCCCACACTATAGGATTTTTATCGGTAAGAAAATGGAGGACGGCATGGTTTCTTACGCTAACTGTAGTCTAGGAGCTGCGTGCGTGATCCTAACATTATTATTCTCCCCCTGCTCCCCAGCGCGCGGGCGCCGCAGAATGAGGAGTGGCGAGCCAGCCTGCATCATGGACGAGGCCAGCGGGCGGGACGACGCGGCGGCGCGGGGCGGTCCACGTCCGGGACTGGGGCCGGCGCCGACGCCTCCCGGCCGCCTGGGGGGCGCCATACTCCGAAGCCTGGGGCTACTTCCACCTAGCCACGGCGCGCCTCGGGCACCCGTCGGGCCACTGGGCCACCTGCCGTCTGTGCGGGGAGCAGGTGGGCCACGGCCCCGGCTTCCACGCGGGGACCTCGGCGCTGTGGAGGCACCTGAAGAGTGCGCACCGGCGGGAACTGGAGAGCAGCGGCCCCCGACGCTCGCCACCGGCCGCGCCCTGCCCACCGCCACCCGGTCCTGCCGCGGCCCCCGAGGGCGACTGGGCGCGCCTGCTGGAGCAGATGGGCACGCTGGCCCTGCGCGGCAGCCAGTGGGAACAGGAGCTGGAGCGGCGCGAGGCTGCCGTGGAGCTGGGCGAGCGCGCCCTGGAGCGGAGGCGGAGGGTGCTGCAGGAGGAGGAGCGCGCTGCGGCGCAGGCGCGCCGGGAGCTGCAGGCTGAGCGGGAGGCGCTGCAGGCGCGGCTGCGGGAGGTGAGCCGCCGAGAGGCGCCTTGGGGTGGGCCCCAGCCGCACCGCTGCTCAAGGACGACCCCGAGGGGAACCGGGACGGCTGCGTCATCACGAAGATTCTCCTGTAGGGACTGGCCACTTGCCAACCCCAGGCTGTCTCTTCTCCAACCTACGCCTTCAGCCCCCGCTGGGACCGAGGCCGGGCCCGCAACCGCTACTCACTCGGAAGCTCCCGCTAACTGTAGGGCCTTCCAAGCCCTAAGGCTTCAGCTTCAGAAGCATTTCGAAGCCAAAGCAGAACCAAAACTCACTTCCACGGGGTCACCTGAGGTGCCTGGGTAGTCTTTTGTGGGCATGCATCCAAAGGATGGGGTGTTACAGGGACACTGGAGAGCTCCAGCAGCCCCGTGAACCCACACCACCCAGTGTCATGACGGCTTAGGGCTGGGAACCTGAACCTGGTGACTTTAAAAGGATAGAGCTTCATTCCATACCAAAGACTTATCATACCGCGTGCCTATACACCCAGCAGCCCAAGGTAGAGGGTGCGCGGAAATGAGAAAGCTTTTTACCCCCAAAAAGAGTTCCTAATGCATAATCTGCCCAACACCAAGTTCTGAAGGGGGAAGAGGGGAACATCCCCCTCTAGTTTCCGTGACTGCTCTAGACCCGCATCATCTCTAGCCCTCTTCGGGGCAGTCCCAGAGAGCCCCCCTTTTACTCCCCGTTATTCAACCAGTACCAGGTGCACTCTTGTCTCCCCCTCGGCCATCCTTTCCTTGGTTCTGACCCAATGACAAGTGTGGCACGTATGTCCACTTTCGGGCCTCATATCTGGCACCTTGGCAAGACATCACCTCATCCCCTTGTCACTAGGAGCGGTTTCTTCCCCCACATGTCATCATAGTCCTCACCTCTGGGCCAAAGGAGAAAGCAACCCTCCCACTTAAGGCCACATCTTCCTGTCATTTTCCATCCCATTCCTCTGCCACGTTTACTGGGTCTTTCCTCCTGTTACTCCCCCTTTCTCTGTCTCAGTCCCTCCCCTTCCCCCAGGCTCTTCCTCAGCAATGCTCAGTCTCCCTTTCTTACTAAAAGACTCAACCCGGAAGGGCCAACAAGTCCTTGCCGCCTATACTTCCTCCCGTTTTTACTCCTTCACTCTGGGTCAGTTTTCTATGCTACACTGGACTATTTCCAAGCCGCCACAATCTCCCAGTGACAAAATAATGATGATCTGTTTGCTATCTTCATTTTGCTTAATCTCTCCCTTCTTGAAACTGCTCCCTTGGTAGGTGGATCCTGTTTTTCCTCCAAAGAATTCCTTTTCCTGTTGTGTACTGGTTCTCAGTTTTTCCACAGGCCTCTTTTTCTCATTTTTTTATATTGAAAAATTCCACACATTCAGAAAAAGTTGAAAGGCTAGCACAATGAATACTAAGATACATACCCTCCACCTGGATTGAATGGTTAACATTTTGCCAGATTTACTGTTCTCTCCACCTCATGCATGTGTACATATAATGACATTTCACCCCTAGTATTTCCGCACAGATTTCCTGAGAACAAAGACATGCCTAAAAATATAAACAGTAACTTCTTTATAGCCTCTAATATAGAGCCCTTAATCAGTGTTCAACAACTGTCTCCAGAATGTTTGTCTTTAAAAAAAAACCACCACCACCAGGTCAAATCAAGGTTCATACATTCTTTTGGTTTCAACTCTGTCGTCACTTTTAGTCTAGAACAACCCCCAACATATTTTCCCATGACACTTTTGAAGCATGCAGGCCAGCTGTCTTAGCAATTGTCCTCTATTCCGGATGTGTCTGATTGCTTCCTTAGGCCTATGTCTACACTCCACTTGTGGCGCATCTCCCTGCAGAGTTGTCATCTCCTGTGGGCCAGGGACTGTTGAATATCTCCAGGCCAATTGTTCTCCCCCGGGCCTGGTCCTTCGTGCCCAAACCCTTGCTGCATGTCTCCACCCGTCCTTGCACATTGCCTCTACAAGTAGGAGGGCCAAATCTATCCAACCCCACATCCCACCCCTCACCTGATAACTAACATTTACTGGGCACTAACAATGTATCAGGCACATACTACACACTTAACATGCATTAATTATCTCATTTTACTCTCACACAGCAGCTCCATGGTAACACTGCTAGCTTTACAGCTAAGGAAACTGAGCTAGAAATGGGTTAAGTAGCCTGTGCAAGACCACAGCTGGCCAGCAGTAGAAGCGGGATCCCACTGCAGACCGTCTCCCCCACAGATGCCATGCTGCCACTGTACCACCATGTACTACTTTCAGAGAGCTCTGCTTCCCTGAGTCTACGCAGCTGACACGTGTTTCCTTCCTAACTCCAATTAATTAATTCCAGTTAATTGAACTGACTGGAATTAGTGACATTAATATTTACTAAGCATTCACCATGCGTCGTAGAGGTGTGCTAAATGCTTTACTACAACAATTACCTGCCATGAAGCAACCCCATGACGTAGGTGCTACTATGCCCATTTTGTAGATGAGACAGGTTCAGGGGGAGTTAGTAACACCTTCAAGTCATACAGCGGCTAACAGTCTGTGTGGGGTTTGAACTTCGATCTCACTGAATGCTGGGTGCCTGCTCTGCTAAGTCTATTTGTACAAAATACTGCACTGCCTTCCTGATGCCTGCCAAGCTCAGGGCCCATTTATCATGCATCTTCCCATCCTTGTTTCGCCCAACTATCCCTTACCTGAGTCACAATTTGGCCAAAGCCAAGGGATTGTCCTAGGCCAATACTGATTTATTGTATCACTCTTCCGGCCCAAAAGCCCCCAAGATGACCTGTCAATCACCTCCTTATTACAGTGCAAGCTCTGACTCTGTCACGTGATATTCAAGTCCCCCTCGGTCCCCGTGCCAGTCTTATTGTCCCCTCCCCCTACATATGTTCTATGCTCCAGCCAAATTGTACTCTGTTCTTCCTGACATGACCTGGTATTGGCAACTCTATGCCTCAATTTGCCTTCCCTCCACTTTAAAAAAAACCCCTTCAGTCTCTCAGTACAAAAAAGAAAATCCCACCCATTTTCTAAAACCACGCTTTCCTTGATTTACTCTCATGTGAAGACATTTCTTACTTCTCTGGTCTAGTATTTTATGTCCCACAACCCTCAGGACAGGTCAGCTAGTGTATGGCTATGGGTTTGTATCTTACCTTCCCTGCCAGACCCTGAGCCCTTGGGGGAAGTATACTCACCCCACTCCCACAGTGCCTTGCAGTCCATAGCTGCTCAATACATATTTGAGGTGCTGAACACATTCAGTGTCTTGAAGATTTTTACAAGTTAGTTTTCCTGTAATTATTAATATAATCATTTATCTTTAATTCTGAGTAAAACAACAAATAGCTTAAAAGAAAATAATTTTTTAAACTGTTTAGTCAGTAAAGATTTAACACATCAGTTCTTGGGCTGTTTGGTTTGAATCCAATCAACCAACTATTCTGGTATGTAAATGTACTTTGTTATTATACAAGTAACACAAAATGTATTGCCTCAATCTAGGAAGAAGAACAGAAAAATACCCCAAAGTCCTGTCACCTCGGTAAAACTGCTATTATCATTTTAATAGTGTTTAATCTTTTGTCTTTTGCAATTTTTATATTACTCTAGTAATAGTACAAAAATATTTTCAAGTATTGGAATTTAACTTCTCCATATGGACTTATAAATCGAGCTAGATGATCTGAATTTCCTGTTTAGAAGGAAAAAATAAAACCTTCCACAAATGTTAATCTTCTATTTCATCAATTGTAAAAACCACTAAAACATAGCAAAGATTTACTTTTAGACTCTTACTCCCTCAAAGATGGCTAGCGTGAGCCTGAATGTCCTGTTGAGGAGATAGGAAAGAACAATTAACCTGAGTTAAGGGAAGAGGTTTTTACTTTCTGCTTTATACACTTCTGCCTTGTTGTAATTTTTTACACTAAGTATGAATTACTTTTATGATAAAAAAAAATTTGTTTTCAGACCAAAAAAAATCCTTTCCTTCAGCATTCAGCTTCCTTAGTTAAAATCTCTAACACAAGCATGGATATAATCCCCATTTCCAGAAAATCCTAGATAGAAATGCAGCCCTTGTCCACCAACTCCATCATTTGACAGATGAGGTAAATAGGTCCCAGAGAGTGACTTGTCCACTGTCAGGAGATGGTGGCTGTGGCCTGTCATCTGACTCCAGCCTACTTACTGGGTTTCTGCCTCTGGCCTTGAGGGCTCCTGCTGCACACCTGAACCCATTCCCATGGAACCCAGAAGAGCAGGTTCCCTGGGAGGATTCCTGAAAAAATGTACACACAAGCCTCACAGATCTGCCAAGACATTCCCTTTCCAATAGAACTATTTAATATTTTTCTATCAAATAGTTGCCAAATGAGCTGCTCCTGTCAAAACTCAGTATGACTTGTGACTACAAAGTAATCTGGTGAATCCCAAAGGTATATACAAATCTACCCATCTAAGTCATTTTCTCTTCAAAGTTGAAGACCTGGAAGACTATACAGTTATTCCCAAAATGCTTAAACATTTCTGGAACTCCTCTTTTAGAGTGGCCATGAGTCCCTAGCACATTTTTTAAAACATCCTTGAGTTGGCAAGTACTCATCTTTCCATGATAAATTTGATTTTTTAAAAGAGCTGCCAGTTACTCAGAGTCTGGTGAACATGGTAGATGATTACCAGATTAACATTTCTGGTTAATAAGGTGAGATTATAATAAAACAATGATAATTATTTTAGTGTGACTCACAAATTGGTCTTGATAGTGGTATATTAAGGTTAAGCAAAGGCAGCATGGTCACTGTAGAGATTAAAGCCCATTTTAGTTGGTTTATGATGTGAATGAATTCAGGTAGCACTGGGAGTCATTATATGTTTAAATCGTATTAAATGTTTCTTTTTATGAAAATCTTAATTATGACATTCTCTGAAATCTGGTTTCACAGTATTAAAGTGAAGCTTTAAGGAAAAACATTAAATGGTAATGAAAGCTTTATTCTTTCAGTATATATTCTCATGGGCTTTTGGTCAAGATAAGTAATGACCAGATGAATGAGCTGGCAACCTTCT
This sequence comes from Ateles fusciceps, assembly GCA_036589455.1. Classification (NCBI taxonomy): domain Eukaryota; kingdom Metazoa; phylum Chordata; class Mammalia; order Primates; family Atelidae; genus Ateles; species Ateles fusciceps. The sequence continues at coordinate 3,605,088 of JAZHEH010000952.1, read as the reverse complement.
GCCCTCTGAAGTCTATTAGTAATTGGAAGCTAAGTGAAACGTTGTCACATGTTTAAACACATTTGATAATATTCCACAGCTTCTCCCTGTATTCTTCATGCTGGACAATGAAATACCATAGCATTTTAACATAGATGAAGAGTGAGTTTTTTAAAGGAAGAACTCCCAAAAGTCATTCTTAGCTGGGCACAGTAGCTCAGGCCTATAATCCCAGCACACTGGGAGGGCCAAGGTGGGAGGATTACTTGAGCCTAGGAGTTGAAGACCAGCCTAGGCAACATAGGGAGACCCCATATCTACAAAAAAATTAAAAGTTTTAGCCAGATGTGCTAGTACATACTTGTCATCCCAGCTACTCAGGAGGCTGAGGTGGAAGGATCACTTGAGCCCGGGAGGTGGAGGCTGCAGTGAGCTATGACCATGCCACTGCATTCTGGAGCCTGGCCAATAGAGGAAGACCTTGTCTCAAAAAAAAAAAAAAAAAAAGACATTCTTACATAGCAGGCAAACATTTTCACCTCCAGTCACATTAATTTTCCCATCTGTGTCTGCGCTTCACCCTCCAGAGACTTTTTGATTTACATGTTCTCCTTCACTTCCAGTTTCCAGTGACCTGATTCCTGTTGCATTTTTTTGTATAGTCATGAGTTGCACAATGCAATTTCTTTTTTTTTTTTTTGGTATAGTCATGCACCACGCAACATTTCAGTCTATGACATACCACACATACAATGGTGGTCCCATAAGATTATAATACTGTATTCTTACTGTACTTTTTCTATGTTTAGATATGTTTTGATATACAAATACCTACTGCATTAGAATTGCCTACAGTATTCAGACCACAGAATGCTGTACAGGTTTGTAGCCTAGGAGCAACTGGTATACCATATAGCCTAGGTGTGTAATAGGCTGTACTGTCTAGGTTTGTGTGAGTACCTCTACGATGTTTGCACAACAACAAAACCACCACTGAGGCATTTCTCAGAACATATCCCCATCTGTTAAGTGATACATGACTATACTTAGTGCTCAGATTTAGAATTGTAGAACCCAGACGTCTGAGCAGGTAGAGGACGTACATAATTGAACAAGGGGCTGGAGCCTCAGTGAGGTCCCGTTTGTTGTCTACATACCCAGAACTCTCAAACACATAACTAAAAAGATTTTGAAGGCAGAGTTTTATAAGAGTCCCCTAAATAGATATGGTTTAGAAACAGACTGAAAACATTAGGAAAAAACCCCAATCCTTCCTCCACCACATACTCCACCCAAATTTTGGCTTTAAAAATTTTGCTTTAAAAGTTTGGAATGAACAGAAACTATTTTGGATTAATATCCTCTGAAACTATCACAGCCTGCATGTATTATTTGGACTTTACATTCTGCCAGATCCTATCTAAAAAATAAATGTAAGCTCCATGAAGGCAGGGAGCCTTGCCTGTTTTGTTCAATACTGTATCCCTAGTGCCTAGAACAGTGCCTGGCCTATGCTACATGCTTCATGACTATTTGCTGAATTAATATATGTTGTCGAAAGGTTTTTACATATGGGGATCTGAAATCTAGTTCTAAGAATTCTCCCTGTAGCTCCCGTGCTCCCATGGAGTACTGAGAGCCAGGGCTGTCTGGCTAGATCTCCTTATCATTCCACCAGATGACTCCATTTCCAAAGTCATGTAGAATCCATTCCTCCTTTGAGGATGATGAGAGTCACCTACAATAACTTCTGTCCTTTCTCATTATTGTCTACCAATCTCCTGCTCATTCTCCAATACTCACTTAAAAATCCAGCTCCTGACTGAGTCTTCTTGTCCACACCTATCTCCTATTGCCTTGGGAAATGGGGATGACCCATATACTTGCTAGCCTCATTCCCTGTCCTACCTGACTTCAGTAACCTCCATCTCTACTCTGGGATTCTACTCCTACAACCATGTCCTTGGCACTGCTACCATGGATAATAACAATGCTAATCATCACTAATATTTGAGGGCTTATTATGTGCCAGACAGTGTGCTTAGTGCCATACAAACCTTATCTCAATCTTCACCAAAACTTGAAACCACCTTTGCAGAAATTATGACAGTGAAAGAGATTTGCCCTGACTCCATCTTGCTTCTAACTTCCACGCTGTTCTTACTCATTCCTGGGCAAAGACCAAACTAACTTTCAGAGGAACTTAGTTTATATTTTAACTTTGAAACAAAGATGATAACAACGCTTTCCTGAAACAAACCCCCTTCTTGCCTGGGGACCAGGCTGCCTTTGTAAGACTAACAAATTAGCCACAAAATTAGAAATTATTGTTTAGGAGTTATGCAACCAGAGGCCACAAGATTTGAACCTCTCCAATTGCTCCTAGGAATAAAATCACTTTTGTAAAACCTAAGATTGGTGGTTGAGGTATCTTTCAGACCCTGCATTCTGATGCACCAGCTGGAGCCACCCCAGACTGATAATCTGGTTCAACCTGTCCTGGCTCACCCAGGAACAGAGGACAGCAAGAAGAACCCACTTTGACCTCCTATTACTTCAACTCTGACCAAACCCATCAGTACTCCCCCACTATCCTAGCCCCCTCCCTGCCAAATTATCCTTAAAAAAAAAAACAATTTTTCAGGGAGACCGACTTGATTAACAAAACTCCAGTCTCCCACTTAGCCAGCTCTGCGTGAATTAAACTATTTCTCTATTGCAATTCCTGTCTTGATATATCGGCTTTATCTGCGCAGCAAGCAAGGAGAACCCAATGGGCGGTTACAAACTCCATAGAAGACACTTGGGTGGAGAGGTTCAAATAAATTTTTGAAGGTCATTCAGCTTGAAAGCGGTGAAATTTTAATTTAAATCCAGGTCAGTCGGACTCTTCAGCCCGTGCTCTTAATCATCCCCTGGGATGGAAAGACTCAAGATAGAAACCCCAGGCCTGCCATTTCCGTCACATAGGCTTTTTTACTTTGAGCAAAATAAAAACCTCCTAAGCCTCAGTTTTCTAATTCATAAAATGGAGTCCAGAATAAAGAATGTATGTTAAGGGCCTAGCACAGTGCCAGACGCAACACAAATGTTCATTCCACCCATTCCACCAGCAAATGCTTACTGAGGACCTCCCATACATCCAATCCTGTGCTAGGTGCTGAAGATAGAGCAGTTAATAAGATAAAGAAGGTCCTGCCTTCCAAGATGTGCACAGCACTAGGTGGATGCTCAACAAATATTTGAACAAACTCTCAGAGAGGTCAACCTACTCACAAGATTTCCAGCTGCCACTCTGCCTCCTTTCAATCAACCACAGTTATTCTGCTATAAAGCAATCTAATGAGGTTCCTTTCCTGCTTAAAATCCTTCAGTGGATTTCTCATTGTCTCAGAGATAAAATCCTTCATTTCTTAATTGTGTAAATTTCTTAACACAGTGTACAGTTATGACCACAGGTAAGAGGCTCAGTTTTGTTCACCTCGTTTGTTATGCAATCAAACCTATCTGGAAGTTTGAACTGCAAACCAGATGAATGTAGACCTATTGTAGTTAATGAGCCTGAGAACTGGAGTCACCACAGTTTGACATCCTAAACTCTCCCCACCTCATCACACAAACATAGACTCACACAGCTGCAGCTCCTAAGGCAATGCAATGAGTTCTGTGAAAAGGTTTGAAATCTAATTGTAGGACACAGCCTATTAGTGCATTATGAAATCAATTTAGTGGATGCAGTCAGCAATGTGGAAAACAAGAGTGCATTACATGAGCTAATGGCAAAGTACTGGTTTACAAAATCTATGCTACATATGCTACGAACATGCTTGTATACTGAGTTATAATATAAATTGTATTCATATTGTAGATCATGATCAAAATATTTTGAAAGCTCTATGTAGCCTCAGTTCCCATGTTTCTTCAGTCACAGCTTGATAAAACTCCATCAAGCCACTTGCAGTTACCTATTGTTTGCTTCGGTGCCTATAGGTGTATACATCAGATGTGGCGCTAGGCCCTAGGGGATGCAATAGTAAGCATAAGTCCTGCTCACATGGCACTTAGAATCTAGAGAAGCAGACAAATATTACACTAACCGCACTAATACATACCTGTGAACCAAGCTAAGTGGTCTAAATGAAAGAAATCGTTTTTCAAAACACGAATCAAAAGCAATTAATCTAATCCAGGGATTCAAGGGAGGCATCCCTAAAGATTCAATCAGCAGAGACCTAAAGACCATGTGAGAATTCACTATGTAAAATGGGGGAGGAAGAGCATTCCACATATAATGCAATGTAAGTGTCTCCATGATCAGAGAAGGCGGCTTTGTTTCACAAACTGAAAAAAAAAAGCCAGCATGCTAGGTAGGGCCCAGAGAACAAGTAAAAAAGTGACACAAGATGAGACTGGGAAAGCTGGCCGTGGCCAGATCCTTTAGGATCTTATGGCCTCAAAGTAATGGGAAGCCAAACAGGAGACGATGAGATGGGAGTTGTCTGCAGTGTGGTAGATGGAGGAGTGACTGCAGGAAGACAAGTTAGGAGGCCCTCAGAAAAATTCAGGTGAGTGGTGACAGTGAACTGATTTAATATGTTGGAAACAGACAAAGGGGAGAAAAGCTGGTAATAGTGAAACAGAGGCTGACTCAGGCTTCTGGCTCACACAACTGGATGGACGATGTTACCAGCCGGAGAGAGTAAACTAGAAGAGACGAGGTTTGGAGAGGATTATGGAGTTCGTCTTGAAGTTGCATTTAAAGTGACTCTGAGGTGGATATATAGGTCATAAGCTCAGAATCAATATCCCAAGACAGCCTAGAAGTCATGAGTTTATAGACGGTAAATGAAACTGGGTATACATATGAGAAAAATGCCTGGGTTTGAGCCATGAAGGCCTCCCCACTTCTGGGTAAATTCTCAGCACAAATGTGTATATACATACACACTAACCACACACTTATACCTGTTTACTTTTTTTAAGTTCAAATATAGAAATAATAAAAAATGAAAGTTTGCTCACTGGGTAATTAGCAACTCAGTATGTACCTTTATAATTTAAAAACAAAAATGGAATTATGCCATATATACTTTGCTACAGTCTGCTTTTTAAAATCAGCAATCTAGTGAGATATTCTTCTATACTAGGGTACAGGCAGTTCTATCTTATTCATTTGAATGGCTAGAAAGTATTACATAGTAGGGATGCATCCCAATTTAAGCAACCCTCTAGTCCCCACTGATGGACAGGTACGGTATCTAGCAGTTACCAACATGCCCATTCAACATCCACTGCCCCCTTCTGCCTGGTTCACTGAACCTGTTTTGTTCCAATGGCAACATTCTCAGCTGCAGGTGATGGTTCATGATTGGCTTAAGCCAAATGAGCATCTTGTTGCCTACTTTTATAACATCTCTTCTATGGGCAGCCATGCTATCTGGTTCTGGCTAATGACCCTAGAAGTCAGCTTCTGAGTAAGCTTTTGTTTTCCTAAAAAAAGAGAACTAGCACTTCACACTGCTCTTTCTTCTTTCTGCTTTAGGTATGAATATGACATCTAAAGTTTCAAAAGCCATTTTGCAACTACAAGGCCATAAGCCAACACTAAAATTAGTAAAGCAGAAAAGCAGAAGAGACAGCCTGGACCCTGAAACACACACAAACATAGTAACCACTGCCTCATTTTAAAGAATCAAAATGCATTTCCACTTTAAAGGCTGAAAAAGTAAAATGAAATGTTTTGAATCAAACAATCAGAGCAGAAAAATAAGTGATGTCATACTAACAAGAGAAGCATACATAGAACAAGATGGTATGGAAAATACTTTCAGCTGTTCCTGAGACTGCCTTTGGGTTTTGGGTCCACAAGTGCTTTCTGGCCCCCTGCCAAGAACATCCTTCTGTATTGCAACTTTACAGAATGGGTTTTGTATGCAATCTCCAAAGACTCTTGCTTTCCCTTGTTTGAGATTTCTTTCTTCTTTGCCTGCTCTTTAAAAATATGTCAAATTAAGAAATAATCTTTCGGACAGGCATGGTGGCTTATGCGTGTAATCCCAGCACTTTGGCAGGTCGAGGCAGGCAGACCACCTGAGGTCAGGAGTTGGAGTCCAGCCTGGCCAACATGGTGAACCCCATCTATACTAAAAATATAAAAATTAGCCGGGCATGTTGGCATGCGCATGTAATCCCAGCTATTTGGGAGGCTGAGGCATGAAAATGGCTTGAACCCAGAAGGCAGAGGTTGCAGTGAGCTGAGATTGCACACTGCACTCTAGTCTGGGCAACAGAGAAAGACTCTGTCTCAAAAATAAAAATAAAAACCATAAAAAATAAAGAATCTTTTATATGAAAACTCAGAAGGTTTTTGATTTGCGTAAACCATTACTATTAGTTCAGAATAAAAATGAAACATCAGAAATAACACTTGCTTCAAGAGCAGAAAAGAGTTCCTCTTTTTGAGGACAAGAGTGCTTCCTCTATTTAACACTGGAAAAAATTTCTATTTACTCTAATGTTGAAGGTTTCTTTTGTTCTCAGCTTTGCCAGCTTCTCATGTTGTGGCAAAAATAATGGATGTTAGATTTCTTAAAATTCAGGAACTTGCAGCTTCACTTACAATACATACTTAAAAGCTACTCAGTTAGAAAATGCATAGTGTGAGTAAACAAATATTTAAAATATTAGACACAAAAAATTTATGCATAATTCAAACTGTAGATAATTCACATTTACGCTTCTAAACAAGTAGAAGCTCACATCTCTACTACTTTTACAATTTACAAAGTGCTTTTATATACATTTTCTCGTTTGCTATTCGAGACAGACATGTGAGATAAACATTATTCTTATTTTACAAATGGAAATAGACCCAGACATTATTCAGTACTTTAACCACTAATAGTGGAACCCTGAGACTTTAGATCTGCCAAGGGGTTTAATAATGCAAATATCACATATAGTTCCATTTTTAACACCATACTTAAGTTTTCCATTTTCTTAATAGAAAATGATAAAAATGTTTTCCCCAATATAATAATACAAATGGTAAATATTAGACAGTCATATACTAACCCAGTGCATAAGATTCACCAGAAGCAAAATCTATCTGGGGAGGTCCTATATTGTTACATATATACAGGGCACCAGCACCAGAACCACATTTAGACTAATACCTTTTATTTCTAACGAAAAGAAAACAATACAGGGCACTCCTGCAGCCTGCAAGCCTAATTGTACATATGTATGTGTCAGACTATGCAGGGGGCCAAGAAAATTCAAAGAAATATTTTATCCAAATTTGGAGTTTAGGGCCTGACTGTCCCAGCTTAAGGGACATACCTCTTATTTTTGGTCATAGTCTCTCTTTCTCCAGCCCCTTTCTCCCTAACTACCCTGTGCCATTAAGACTGGAAACTCTAACAGGTAGCTTTCCCTTTCTGAATTATCTTTAAATTGTATAAATTTTTTCAGAATAGTCCTTATTTCTACATCTTGAAGACATTTCTTTATAGTAGATAGGGAGGCTAGAGTTCACATTCACTGCCAGAAAAGGGTCAGTTCCAGTGTTAATTTCCCAGCAAACACCTGAGAGAAAAACTGAACAGAATAATGATAGCTGGCAGAGCAGTGACACCTGCACCCAGAAAGCTGCACTGCAAGTGTCTCATCTTTGAGGCTTTCCTTTGTTATATCTCTGCCAATTTTAACTAGCAAATTCTGGCTGGTTGCAAATTCAAAGCAGATCAATACGTTTAAATTACTGGTTCAACAAATCACTCTTTTTAATGTTATAATGTTTTTATTGCAACTGAGGATGTTTTCAATAAATATCTTGAGCTTTAGGCCCTGGCTAAGTATTCCTTTTCTACTAGAAATCAGATTTCTCTGGCACAATTCCATTGCCTGCAATGGTATTTATCAAAACTACAAATGCCAGCACACTATTTCAATATGTATTCAGTTGTTCATATCTAAATACCTCATTAGCTATGAAACAAACCAAACATAAATGCTGAATATATAGTACAAATCAACAGATTCTTCACAGAAGAAAACAATGAAAGATTAAGTTTCTACAACATGTTGCCGGTTCATTAGTTCTTCAATAATATTACTTAGGCTATTTCAAGGATAACAAAATGTATGCGCCACTACCCATGTTTTCTCAACATTTTTTATGTAGGTTCTAAAGGGCACAGATGATGATGCATATAGTCGGATTTATTTTTATAAACTTTTGATGTTTCTTTTGTTGTACATCTTACATGAATATATAGAGACAAAAACAGATGTACATTTAAGTCATTAGTTATACGAATTTTGCTTAGTTGCTTTATATGGATGTTGTAAATGACAAGATAAAATGAAGTTTGATAAACTCATCCGTGCCCTGTGAACTTTAGTCTACTTACTGTATAAATTGATTCAGTCACTATTTACTAGTTTAAAAAAATAGTTTTTAAAAGCTGCAAACCATACTTTATTACACATTTCTGAATCAGGAAGAGGTAACCTGTGACCCAGTTCGCCCATGTTGCTGATTCTTTTGGGGGAGAAAAAATAAGATTTTTAAAAAAGCTAGAGTTTTCTTCTATGATTAACCTTTACTCTAAAGTCCCTTTTACCCAAGGTATGGTCCCTGGGTCATCTTTTTGAGGTTTAGTTTCTGGGAAGTTTTCAGTAAACCGCTCTCGTGCTTTGTCCCAGTTTTTTTTGTTCTTGTTTTGAAGAAGGTGAACATCTTCAATTGAGGATGGTTTGCCTGTCCCCAAGCCTGCATGTGTTCGCCGAAGCTGAAGCTGGATCTGTTACCAAAAGTTGAGCAAAGGACTTATTTTAGAGTCTAAACACATTGAAATCTATTGTGTCCAACTTAGGACTCTACAATTTTTTGATTTATTAAAGACTGATGCAAAAGAAAACCTGTCAAATGCATCAAATACATACAAGAATATATGTATCTTTATACATGAAACTTACACTCATTTTTCTACATTGTCTTGCCTGTCAGTAAGTGCAGCCTACTTTACAGAAAGTAGAGTACTCCTTAACCAGCAATCACCAAATTTCATTTAGATGCTGCAGAGTATGTCATTCTACCTTAACCAGAAATAATGGCAATGGATAGGTTTAAGCCTACTGCCCTATCCTTACTTAAGTAAGTGAAAGAGCAGGTTAAACATTAATAACCATAAAGAGAATCTGATTATTTTCGCAACAGGAGGAGAGCACTTCTCAGTATTTTAAGAACATTCAAAGCTACCATTTACTCAATGCCTAATGTAAGGTACAATGCTTGGGGCTTTATCTTCAACACAACCCTGAAAAGGAGTTCTTATCCCCATTTTTTCATAAGAAAATTAATGTCCGAACTTGCCCAAAGCCACACAGTTCACAAATGATAGAGCACATATTCTAATCTAGATCTGACTACAAAACCCTTGTTCTTTCCATTGTACCTCAATAAAAATGAGAAAACTGGTATATACTCACACTGGTCCATCTATTATTTCTTTAGGTACTAAGTAATTATCCAGAAAGTTCTTCAGTCAGGTTACTTCTTAAGGTTTGTGTGAAAGATAACCAAACCTCCTATGAACCACGGGACTACTAAGTAAACCACTCCGTCGTTTCCTAGACATTATTCTCTATATTCCATGTGACATGCTCTGATTCTTGAACCTAACAGATATTTCAGCTCATACAGAATCTGCCTGTTTGTACACTAACACTGTGATTGTTCTTGAATGCTCAGTACCAGGCACAGTAAGAGTTATTAAAAACAACTCTAAAACACAGAAGAAACTTTGGCTCAGGAAACAGCACTTCTTATCCTAGCTTTAATGTAGGAAAAACACTCAAAAAGAGGCTTTTGAAAATTGTAACACACAAAACAAAACGAAGTTGTGTGTATACATCTGGCAATTGTGAATGCCACAAAGGCAGTAATCATGTCTGTTTTTGCTTTCCACTATATTCTTAGCACTTAAGGCAACGTTTGGCACATTAACGTACACAGTAAATGTCTGCTCTAGGAATAAATGAACGAAGAAAATGCAAGTCTTACCGGAGTTTTCATTCCTCCACCATCCTTCCCCAGGCCCTCTCCTTTTTCCAACCCATCTTCTCCAACATCTTCCGACCTTTGTTGCTATCAGTAATTTCACTTTAAGGAATATTAAAATGATAGTTGATTTACAAAAGATCTTTTAGGTCACATTTATAATAAATTCATGAATTAAACATAACCGGTACAACTACTTTAGAAAACTGCTTGGCATTACCTAACAAAGTTGAAGACATACAAATTCCACTGGTACAAATCCTATTTAGAAAAGCATGTGCAGGTGCACCAAAAGACACATACAACAATGTTCCTCCAGCAAATCTAATAGCAACAAATCAGAAGCAATCCAGATGTCCGGCAATAGTTAAAATGGAGAAATTGTGGCACATTCATACAGCAGAATATTATTCGTTAATAAAAATAAATCATACCTAACAAAATAATGTCTATATTCTTCTCTAGACACAAAATAAATACTGAATTATTCCATTTCTTTAAAATTTTAAAATAAGTGAAATTAATCTATTGCTGTCAGGAAGGTGATTACCTTTGGGGAGGAGAGCAGGATAGTGATTAGGTGGGGCACAAGGAGGATAAGCTTCTGGGGTTACTGATAATTTTCTATTTCTTGTCCAAGAAATGTGTATTCTGCAATATGTTAATCTTATGATGTATTATTGAGCTGCATACTTAGAATTTGTGTATTTTCCTATACATGTTATAGATTAAAAAGTTAAAATGAAATAAAACCTCATAATCACTATTTGCATTTTGTCCATTATTCTGTATTCTAATTTAAGAGTATTTTATGTCTATTACATTATCTTTTCAGTTCCACAAAATATGCTGTTAGCCCTTCAATTAATAACCAAGCAATGTCAAACCATTGTGTTTTATTTTAAATTTGTCTTATTTAATTCAAATGTACTCTTTATATTCTCCAAGATTATGTTTTAAATATTAAACTTAAAAAAAGTGTCATGTCCTAGCACTTTGGGAGGCCGAGGTGGGCGAATCACAAGGTCAGGAGTTTAGACCAGCCTGGCCAATATGGTGAAACCCTGTTTCTACTAAAAATACAAAAAATTAGCCAGGCGTGGTGGCAGGCACCTGTAGTCCCAGCTACTCAGGAGGCTGAAGCAGGAGAATCGCTTGAACCCTAGAGGTGGAGTGTGCAGTGAGCCGAGATCACACCACTGCACTCTAGCCTGGGCAACAGAGCAAGACTCAGTCTCAAAAAAATAAATAAATAAAAGGGTGTAATGTTGCTTAGTAGTCTATATTTTGTAATCTATATTTCATCAAATAAAATGTTGGTGATAGATCAGACTCCATCAACTCTAAGGTATACCATTATTTTATGTAGCATTAAGAAAAAATTGTTGCAATTAGTAACCACAGAACTCTATCTTAGAGTCAATGAAACATGACATTGAATCAAAACTTTGTAAGTTATAGTTTTACATGAAAAATTTAAATTTTAACTAAACTCAAAATTTATATTCTGAGGAAAAAAATGTAGCTAATATTTGATTAAATACAGAAAAATGATCATATTGTAAGCCCTCAAAATCACCTGTTTAATTTTTATCAAAACTACTTTGCCAAGAGAAAAGTGAATCAGAGAAAAATAAGTAAGAAAAATATTTCAGGGTCATTAAGGAAAAAAAGTACTTGAGTATTAAAATAATTATTAAAAAATACCAGTCCCGGCTGGGCATGGTGGCTCAAGCCTATAATCCCAGCACTTTGGGAGGCCGAGGTGGGTGGATCACCTGAGGTTGGGAGTTTGAGACCAGCCTGGCCAACATGGTGAAACCCCGTCTCTACTAAAAATATAAAACTAGCCGGGAGTGGTGGCACATGCCTGTAATCCCAGCTGTTTGGGAGGCTGAGGCAGGGGAACTGCTTGAACCCAGGAGGCAGAGGTTGTGGTGAGCCGAGACTGTGTCACTGCACTCCAGCCTGGGCAACAAGAGTGAAACTCCACCTCAAAAAAAAAAAAAAATACCAGTCCCATACCAAGTTCTTACCAGTCCAGGCTTCTAGATGTCTAGCATTTAAAAGTATACTCACTTAACTGTGTGGCTCGACTGTTAACTGCTTAACTACAGGTGTTCATGTATATGCTCAGCAATTTTTTAGGGGATAATGGAATTCTAAGATTAGAGGAAGGAAATAAATAGACTTAGTGTCTCCATTTTGTTGTGAAAGCATTCATTTAAAAGCCACCTATGAGTCGGGTGCAGTGGTTCATGCCTATAATCCCAGAACTTTGTGAGGCTGAGGCAGGCGGATCACAAGGTCAGGAGTTCAAGACCAGCCTGTCAACATGATGAAACCTCATCTCTACTAAAAATACAAAAATTAGCTGGGCGTGGTGGCAGGCATCTGTAAACCCAGCTACTTGGGAGGCTGAGGCAGGAGAATCACTTGAATCCAGCCTGGGCGACAGAGTGAGACTCTGTCTCAAAAAAGAAAGTAAACAAATAAAAATAAAGGCCACCTATCAGGATATATAGCCCTGTACATCAGACCACCCTATGAATGTGATTATGAACAAAGGATGTTTCAAACCACTGTAATTCAAAACTTACGAATGAACAGATGCAGGAGCATCATCTCTTTGGAAAGTTCCTTCACTTCCAATCTGCTCCCTACGTTTTCCAGCTCTATCTTTGTATTTTGGATTCTTCAATGTCTTTTCATCTTCATATTCTGTATTCTAAATAAACACAAAATATTCATTGAGGAAAAGAAAGCTAAATAAAATAGAATTTCTGTACATGTGCCTTACTTAACAAATATGCTTCAATGTAGCCCTATAAACAATTAAATAAAAAACCAGCTATGATATGAAGAAAGTACAGGGTATGGTGGCTCATGCCTGTAATCCTAGCACTTTGGGAAACTGAGACAGGAGGAAAGCTAGAGGCCAGGAGTTTGAGACCAGTGTGAGCAATATAGCAAGACCCCCATCTCTACTTGATTTGTATTAAAGTTATAAAAAAAAGATATGAAGAAATTGTCATATTAGATATGCTACTTTTATTCTATTCCCTTTAAAATGTTTATATTATTTCAAGTTATGCCACAACATACATATAAATAAGAAATTAATATGGTGAAAATATAGTACATTATGACTTAATGCTGTGTTCTCAGCTTGTCATAGGAACTACTAGTATTCAAAGAAAAATACAGAGTTCCCCTGGGGTTGGGGAAAAAATGTATCTCCCCTTTTCTCTAAGGAACTGAAAGTTCCAAGGTATCTGTAGTAGTTTCATATTGTTTATTGGAAGGGAAAAATGTAGAGGCTTTTAAAAAACCCATTTACTCCGGCAATAACAGTTTTTTGTTTCATAAGGCTCCATTTAAGTGACTAGTCACTTAACAAACATTCACTGGATGAAGAGTATGTCATATACAAGATGTGGTAGTGGCACAAAGAACGGTAGTCAGTTCAGCATTCATAGAAGCCTTCCCTTTCCCTCTGTTATAACTTGCTGATCTTTATATGAAAAGTATGACATTCATCCAGAGAGATGCTAGGGACCAGAGAGCAACTCAAGGAAGGTATGACAGAGCTTTTACTTAATTTTGCTTTAAAAAAGAGAAGAAAAATACAGAACCTAGTATCCTAGTTTTTCCCCCAGAAGACAATACAGAAATTGAGCTAAAATTTTTGAGAAAACAATTTTATTCTCTCTTTAAATGTCTTATGTCTTCTATTTTTTCCCCAAATTGGCCTATCTTACTCTACGATTTCTCTACCTTAGTACAACAGCAATGACCAAAAAATACAATTTGACAGAAAAATACGTTATTTTGGCAGCAACTTATTTTTCCACATCTTCATGAAGTGTAAAAATGTAGCACAAATATACTTAAGACCTATATTCTATATCTAACTCTATCATTTACTAGCTGGGCTACTAAGCTTTAATTTCTCAAAAGTAAACTAGAAATATTAATTGCCTTCCTGGTCTATTTACAGGATTAAGTGGTAACTTTTTTAAAAAAACACCTTTATTGAGATATAATTAAAACACAATAAATCATACACAGTGTACATTAAGATACTTTTGAGATTTATGGACCTATGCAACTGTCACCACACGATAATAAACATATCCATCTCTCCCAAAAGTGTCCTTGTCCCTGTTTGTAGTCCAACTCTCTAGACCTTCCCTGTGTAGCATTCCTCCCTTGTGTCTAAGCAGTCAGTCATCTTCCTTCTGTCACAATACATTAGTTTGCTTTCCTAGAAGTTTATATAAATGGTACAGAACAGTTCACCCCACTTTCCTGTTTGTAGTTCTCAAGATCAACCAGAATGTGCTGGGAATGCAACATCCTGAGGTAAGGAGGGATTGGCTGAAACAGTCCAGGCTCTGTTCCAGTCCCCACCTGGAAACAGGATGTCCTTCAGCATTTCAGCCCAGTGAGTCAAATAGCCCTGAGGTTCATAACTCAAGGTGGGCTGCTTTCCAGAATCCCTCAATGGCTGTGCAAGTAGGACACACAGTGAGACTCCATTCACCCAGAAGGCAGCTTTTTGAGCTCTGGGTGGCGTTTCACAATAAATCCTAGGCTTCTGTCGTCCCTTGCTGCCTATTTGTAAGTAATAAGTTTGCTTCATGTAACTTGTATGAGAGTGTGTTCTGTCTCACTGATCTCAGACAAATTGAAAACCACAGCACAGTGAAACTGTTCCACAAGTGGAAGCACATATACTTGTTTTATTTGGCTTCTTTCACTCAACATAACTACTCTGAGATTCATCCAGGTTGTGGCCTGTATTACTAATTCCTGCTTTTTTATTGCTGAATAGTATTTTCACCATGTGGATACACCAGAGTTTGCTTATCCATATATGATGGACATTTGAGTTTTTCTCAGTTTTTGGTTATTCCAAAAAAAAACTGCAATGAACATTTCTTTACTAGTCTTTTTATGCACATATGCTAATAATAAGAAAAGAGCTCAGTTAAAAGAGTGGGCAAAATGTCTCAGAGTAGAATGGCTGAATTGTATAAGTGTATGTTTAACTTTTTAAGAAACTACCAAAGCAAATGCACCATTTTACATTCCCACCAGCAGTGTATGAGACTTCTAGTTCCTCCACAACCCTTCCAATACCTGTTAGTCAGTTTTTCAAATTTTAGGCATTCTAATAGATGTGCAGTGGTATCTCATTGTGGTTTTAATTTGCATTTCCTTAAAGACTAAGGATACTAAACATTTTTTCAGGTGTTTATTTGCCATCAGTGTATCTTCTTTGGTGAAGTAGCTATTCAAATCTTGGTCCATTCTTTTAACTGAGCTCTTCTCTCTTTTTTTTTTTAAATCTTATTTTATTTATTTATTTTTTTAAGACAGGGTTTCACCATGTTGGTCAGGCTGATCTTGAACTCCCAACCTCAGGTGATCCGCCCGCCTTGGCCTCCAAAGTGCTTGCATTACAGGCGTGAGCCACTGTGCCCAGCCCAACTGAGCTCTTTTCTTATTATTAAGTTTTGTAAGTTTTTTGTATATTCTAGATATAGAAGTCTTTGACCAGATATATGATTTGCAAATATTTTCTCCAGTCTGTGGCTTGCCTTTTCATTCTCTTAATAGCGTCTTTGGAAAAACATAAGTTTTTAATTTTGAAGAAATACAGATTATCAATTTGTTCTTAAGAATTGTGCTTTTGTTGTTAGAAATCTTGGCCTTTAAAAAAAAGTTTCTAGAAGTTTTAAAATTTTAGGTTTTACTTTTATATCTATGATCCATTTTTGGATAATTTTTATAGACGGTTCAAGGTATGTATGGATCAACACTCTTTTTGTTTGTGGGTTTTTTTTTGGGGGGGGGGTAAGGCCATCCAACTATTCTACCACCACTTGTTGAAAAAGACCTCCCGGTGGCCGTGCACGATGGCTTGTGCCTGTAATCCCAGCAGTTTGAGAGGCGAAGGTGAGCAGATCACCTGCGGTCAGGAGTTCGAGACCAGCCTGGCCAACATGGTGAAACCCTGTCTCTAGTAAAAATACAAAAATTAGCCGGGTGTGGTGGCGGGCACCTGAAATCCCAGCCACTTGGGAGGCTGAGGCAGGAGAATCACTTGAACTTGGGAGGCAGAGGTAGCAGTGAGCCAAGATCCTGCCACCGCACTCCAGCCTGGGCAACAAAGTAAGATGCTGTCTCAAAAAACACCACCACTCTTTCTCCACCAAACTGCCTTCACACCTTCATCAAAACTTAACTATCCATACATATATATGGATCTACTTCTGGACTATTATTTTGTTCCATCCATCTGTTTATCTTTATGCCAATATGATACTGCCTTAATCACTGTAGTTTAATTATAGTAAGTCTTGAAATCAGGTTGTATTAGTTCTCCAGCTATGTTTTTCAATCAATGGCATCTTTTTTGTAGAGACAGGATCTCGCTATATTGCCCAGGCTGGAATGCAGGGCCCATTCATAAATGCGATCACAGCTCACTGTAGCCTTGAACTCCTTATCTAAAGCGACCCTCTTGCCTCAGCCTCCCAAGTACCAGGGACTACAGACACTACCATGTCTAGCTATGTCAAGGCATCTTTTTTTTTTTTTTTTTTTTTTTAATTTTTTTTTTTTTTTTTTATTGCACTCATACATGGACACAGGGAGGGGGAATGTCAAGGCATCTTAATGCAAGTTTTCTGAAAACCAGAAATGTATTTTCGAATGTAGGCAATTATCATTTTTCTACTCCAACTTCAATAGTTTTTAGGTTATAAATACCAGAACAGTAAACTAATAGAAATCACAAAATCATACAACTATTTATATATAAAATGTATCCAGCATATTTAAAGACATTTTTACTCAAAACCAGATATACAGCTTAACACATGAAATAATATTTAACATCCTTACCTGTAAACCATATTTTACTCGTATTTTCTTTAATTCTTTTCTTCTTTCCAACTCTTTTTCCTCCTTACTTAGTGTTGGACCAACTGAAATAAAAAGAGTTTGGGTAAAAAAAAAAACACTAAATCTGATTTTGTAGAAAATTAAAACTGTTATTTAATAAAAAACTAAAAGAACCATTAGTAACCCATTTCGATTAACCCGAAGTTGAAATAAACATTAATATAAAGGATATTGGATTGTGATGATGTCTTTTCAGAAGTTTGGTAACTAAACCTACTTGAGAAGTAAAGCAAAAGCTACAGATGATAGGAATTTTACAGTATAGATACCAAAATGAACAATAAACATCTCGATTTTTCAACATGATTATTACAATAGAATCTCAAATGCAGAAATATTAAGTAAATTTTGCAAAGGAACATAGCCATATGCAAAATAAAAGCCAGAGAACCCAAAATTCATGTTATTGTGTAATGCAACATACTCATTTTCAAATTAGTATCAGAAAACAAAAAATAATGAACATGCATACTTGGCATTTAGCGGAAAAATTTATGTCAAAAAAGATGATCTCTTACTAGTTCAAAGCATCTATATAAATTTTAAGAGCATTAGATGGGTGGGCTGAAAGCACAACAGCAATATCCTACAGTGCTATTATAAAAACTAATGGTTCATAGACAATATACAGCATGAGCTATCAACAGGACAGAAAACATATCAATCTAGCTGCTAATACCTTGGCCTATTACTTCCTATGTTAATATCACATGACAGAGTTCAATTGTGGATGACGTTTTTTGCATCATTACATACATGTCAGAAAGAAACCAATCTTTATTAAATTATTTATTAAGTCTTACTTCCTAAACTATTTTAACTGATAAATAAAAATTGTATATATGATGTACAACATGATTTTTGATATATGTATACATTGTAAACCGGCTAAATCAAGCTCATTAACATATCCATTACCACCTCACGTACTCATCATTTTTTGTGTATGGCGAGAACACTTGAAATCTACTCTCTCAGCAGTTTTCAATTACAACTGCCCTTAAGAACATTCGGCTACCACTCAGTCTGCCTCAAAAGCCTACTAAACTGGATTAGCAGAAAGAGAACTAATCAATCTCTTTCCTGGTCAGAAAGCAGACCAATGCTACATATTACGCAGCTAAATTATTACACAGAAAAATCAACTACAATTACTCTATTAGCCTAGGTCTCAAATTCCAAATATATGTCATTTCTTAATCTCATTTGGTAATATTTACTGAAATATATCTCAATCTATTATTACATCAACTGGATACAAGACCAATAGCTTTATATAAATGTATCTCAATGCAGTATTGTACCAATTAAACATGAAGCCAGTAGCTGACTGATATTTTCACAACATTTAGGTAATGAAAGAGAAATGTTATCACAGCCACATTTAATTGTTTCACATACCAAAAGATTCATCTTTCTTATCAAGGCGAAGGTGGGCTCTAACCTGCCCTGGTTCACAGCCATCACAGGTATCACTGCCAGGGTGAATGTGAAAGGATAAGACAGTTTCTCCAATTTTCACTTCATCTCCATGCTCAAGTACATAAGGGTCACATTTAGTTTTTGGCTAGAGGGGAAACATTTTACAAAACAGAAATCAAAATAATCACATGTGGTTACCTTATGTCTACTGTAAGTAATGTCTGATTATAATTTTTAAAATACCTGTTAATGAAATACACACACACATGCACACACATGCACACACTTCCCAACTTAATGACCCATAAAAAATGTTCTACTAGTGGAGATGAAGACAGCTGAACTGAGCAACTTGTCAAACCCACCAATCTCCCTATCCAATCAGAACTATCCAATTCCAGACTTCAATCTATTATCAAAACATACAATCATCATAGTAAAAAAGACGAAGTGTTAAGAGAATGGGATAAATGTATCACATTCTTCTCTCTTGACAACTCAGTTTTATTTCCACTTTTATTGTTACAGATTAAGAATAAGGCCTCCCTCCTTTCCTGCATTTTCTTTTTTTGAGACAGAGTCTCACTCTGTAGCCCAGGCTGGAGTGCAATGGCGCAATCTCAGCTCACTACAACCTCCACCTTCCCAGTGCAAGTGATTCTCCTGCCTCAGCATCCCAAGTAGCTGGGATAACAGGCGCACATCACCACGCCCAGCTAATTCTTGTATTTTAATAGAGATGGGGTTTCACCATGTTGGCCAAGCTGGTCTTGAACTCCTGACCTAAGATGATACACTGGCCTTGGGCTCCCAAAGTGCTAGGATTACAGGCATGAGCCACCACACCCGGCACCTCTATTTTCTTATTATATGCCAAATACTTCGCTACATGCTGAGGATGTAAGTATTAACTAAATAGACAGAGCTTCTGCCTTTAAGAAGTTTCCAATTTAGTAACATTTCCATTAAGACCATTAAAATAAAGGGGCGGGGGGAGGACCTGGCCGGGCGCGGTGGCTCATGCCTGTAATCCCAGCACTTTGGGAGGCTGAGGCAGGCAGATCATGAGGTCAAGAGATCAAGACCATCCTGGCCAACACAGTGAAACCCCGTCTCTACTAAAAATACAAACAAATTAGCCGGGCGTCTCTACTAAAAATACAAACAAATTAGCCGGGCGTCTCTACTAAAAATACAAACAAATTAGCCGGGCGTGGTTGCATGTGCCTGTGGTCCCAGCTACTCGGGAGGCTGAGGCGGAGAACCGCTTGAACCCAGGAAGCGGAGGTTGCAGTGAGCCAAGACTGCGCCACTGCACTCCAGCCTGGGTGACAGAGCAAGACTCCGTCTCAAGAAAAAAAAAAGAGAGGACCTTCAAATTTGCTATTAAGAACATTAACTCTGAATAGTTTTACAATGGATTCATAACTGAAAATAAGGCATAGATACATAAGTAGAAGTCAAAACTCAACAGCCAACTAAGTACCCACTGATTATATACTTTTTCCAGCCTTTCTGGAAATTCTTTTCCAAGCAACACAATTGGGCTTAACTCTAATCTGAACCAAATGATAAAGATTATAGCCTTCAGAAATGAAAAAATTCAGTTTAAAAATCATGTGCAGGCAATTAATACATATATACTCACCTGAAGAATCTGTTTTCCATTAACAATTGTACCATTTTGACTGCCTTGATCCACAAGGACATAACTTTGTAAGTCATGGTCAAAATGAATTTCTGCATGAAACTTAGAAAACGAAATCAAGCAATTATTAATTACTATACTTTTCAAAACCATGAATAACAATTTCTGTATGATATGATGATGTTAAATTGAGTCTTTGATAATTTGGATTTTATTATACTTAATACTTTTTCAGAAACACAAATTATATGCTTCTGGTAGAAACAGAGGCTACAGAAGAAAAGGTATAACTCTACCTTTACCATGAAATATTTAGTATATGTTCTACCCTTTTCTCCTTTTTACTGGCGTTGAGATTATAATTTGAAAATTTTTCATCTTAATGTATTTTCCATATCATTAAAAACTTTTTTTTTTTTTTGAGATGGGGTCTCGCTCTGTCACCCAGGCTACAGTGCAGTGGTGTGATCACAACTTTCTACAGCCTTGACCTCCTGGGCTCAGGCAATCCTCCCACCTCAGCTTCTTGAGTAGCTGGGACTACAGGCGTGTGCCACCATACCTGGCTAATTTTGTATTTTTTGTAGAGACAGGATTTTCACCATGTTGCCCAGGCTGTTCTCTAATTCCTGAGCTCAAGTGATCCTCCTGCCTCGGCCTCCCAAAGTGCTGGGATTATGGGCATGAGTCACCACACCCCGCCAAAAATTTGTAATACAAAATGTGATTTGAAACACTCAAGGCCAACTTCTCAGAGATGTTTCCAAGATCTTCAACAGTTAGGACTAATCATTCCCTCCTTGTTCCACAGCACTTTATTCCTCTTATTTTGCTTCTTTGTCTTAACATTGCCACGAGGTTCACCAAGTTGTTATACACAGTTACAGAGTTGCCGTTCATTCATTTTGCTGAATGGTAATCCATTGCGTGGCTATACCACAATCTATCCCTCCATCCTTCTCATAATGGACATTCAGGGTTTTTCCCCTAAGATGTTACTACTTTTAAAAATATTACTATAAACCTTCTTGTACCTGCAATCTTTTTGTGTACAAAGTGCAAGCGTTCCTCTGGAGTACACACTTAGGAACAGAATTATTAAATCATAATATAAGCAAATCTTAAACTTTACTAGATACTGTTTTCCAAAATGGTTGTATCAATTCATATTCCCACCAGCAGTCTGTGAGAATTCTTGTTGCTCTATGTATAGTAAACCAAAACTTTATATTGCCAAAATTTTTAATTTTTGCTAGCCTAAGAGGTGTGAAACTGTCTACTTGCATTTTGCTGATTACTACCAAAACTCTTTTTAATATTTATTAGTCGTTTGAGTTTCCTTCTCTGTAAATTTTCTTTTTATGTCCTTTGTATACTTTTTCCCAATTGGGTTGTTTAGAAAACTTTCTACACTGCCAAACCCTATTCCAAAAAGCTGTTCTAAATTATGTTCCCAATAGTAGTGATATTTAATAAATGATGAATGAAGACAAGCATGGTGGCTCATGCCTGTAATCCCAGCACTTTGGGAGGCTGAGGAGGGCGGATCATGAGGTCAGGAGATCAAGACCATCCTGGCTAACACAGTGAAAACCCGTTTCTATTAAGAATCCAAAAAAAAAGCCAGGTATGGTGGCATACGCCTGTAGTCCCAGCTACTGGAGAGGCTGAGGCAGGAAAATCGCTTGAACATGGGAGGCAGAGGTTGTGGTGAGCTGTTATCACACCACTGCACTCCAGCCTAGACAATAAAGCGAGACTCTGTCTCAAAAAACAGTAATAGGCCAGGCACAGTGGCTCACACCTGTAATCCCAGCACTTTGGGAGGCCGAGGCGGGTGGATCACAAGGTCAAGAGATCGACACCATCCTGGCCAACATGGTAAAATCCCGTCTCTACTAAAAAATACAAAAATTAGCTGAGCGTGGTGGTGTGTGCCTGTAGTCTCAGCTATTTGGGAGGCTGAGGCAGGAGAATTGCTTGAACCCATGAGGCAGAGGTTGCAGCAAGCCGAGATCACGCCACTGCACTCCAGCCTGGTGCCTAGCAACAGAGCGAGATTCTGTCTCAAAATAAATAAATAAATAAAATGATGAATGAAAATTGATACCTTGACTTCATCTGTATTTCTTAGATTACTAGAAAGACTGAATGGTTTTTCATATATTAACCACGATATTTCATTTACTGTGAATTGCTTGATACATCTTTTGCTCACTACTGGTGTCACAGTGGGGTTTGAAAACAAAAATTTGCATGAACTTTTAAAAAACAAAGAACGTATATTGTGTCATATTTGTTGTGACTGTCCCAGTCTGCCTTTTAAATGTTTCTTAACATATAAAGAGCAAAACTATTTTGTCCTTTGTAATTTTTACCATTTTTTAAACTCAGAAAATCTTCTATCTACTGGTTAAATACTTGTTTTTTCCCTTAATATTAACATAAAGTTTCTTTTTTAAAAGTTTTTCATCTATTTAGATACATGGTATATGTGCTATCAAACTGACTTCACCAACAAATTATCCACCCCATCAGCGGATATTAGTCTACAAGAAAAAAAGAAAAAACAGAAATGCCACCAGAAGCCTGGTGTGGTGGTGTGCCTACAGCGCTAGCTACTCAGGAAGCTGAGGCAGGAGGATCACTTAAGCCCAGGAGTTATCAGGGGCTATAGTGCGTGCCACTGCATTCCAGTCTGAGCAAAAGAGTAAGACCCTGTCACTATTTAAAAAAAAAAAAAAAAAAAGCCACTACAGGCAGTTCTAAGGTTTAGACTGAAGGTGGGGAAGAATCTTGGATCTCTTTGCTATTTAAGTTACAGATAAGGTTTTTTATTTAATTTTTTGGGAGGCAGAAGACTCAAGGGTCACAGTGAAAAAGCAAGATAATCTGGTTAAAGTTAAAATTATGAGGGCATTTTCCTCTTTTGAATGCATTCCCAAAACATGAAAGTAAATAAATAGACTTTCAAGTTTAAAATGAGAAATTATATTCCAAAAAAACAAACATCACATAAAATCTACTTTAGGTCCACATTACAGTCCGTTAAACAAAAGTAAAATGGGAACAATGGAAGGTCAAAAAAAAAAGAGAAAAGCAAAAAAGGAAAAGAGATAACAACCATAAGAGAGGAGGGAAAACACAGAAAACACAGTCCTGGTAAGAGAAATATAAAGAGCCTCAGACAGATATGGTGGTTCACGCCTGTAATCCCAGCACTTTGGGAGGCTGAGGCAAGTGGATCACTTGAGCTCAGGAGTTCGAGACCAGCCTGGTGAACCCCCCGTGAAACCGCATCTCTGTGAAACATAAAAATTAGCTGGGCATGGTAGAGCATGCCTGTAGTCCCAGCTTCTTGGGGGGCTAACACAGGAGGATTGCTTTAACCTGGGAGGTCAAGGCTGCAGTGAGTCATGATCACACCACTGTACTCCAGCCTGGGTGACAGAGTGAAATCCTGTCTCAAAAAATAAAAAAATAAAAAGTAAAAATATATAAAGAGCCTCAGTAGCTAAACCTTTGTTATTTTCTACTTATATGTAACTTGACTTGCAATTCTGTTCTATTTGTTTCAAAAATTCAATTGTTCTTTCTCCTGAAACCATTTGAGACAGGGTCTCACTCTGTCACCCAGGCTACAGTGCAGTGGTGTGATCACAGCTTCCTGCAGCTTTGACCTCCTGGGCTCAGGAGATCCTCCCACGTCAGCTCAATTGAGAGAAGTTTTAAAGGAGATCCCTGAGTAGTATAGGATATATTCTTGGGTTGTAAAATACTCTGGGCTCAAAGTAACCACCTCCTAAAGTAGCCTGAAGCCAGGTATGATTCATTTTCTAATAGTCATAAAATGTAGCCTGTTTATTTCACTCAATTAATATTCATTAAATGGGTACTACTTTAAGACTTAATATATGCTTTCTACTCTTATCCAGATTCTTAAAAATAAACATGATTTTGTTTATTCAAATTGTGATAAATAATTTTTATTTTCTGAAGCACTGGAATAAACAAATCTGCACTGCCTTCATTACCATTACTACACTGCATTTAACCTTCCTATTAAATGAGAAAAATCCCTAAGCTTTCTACTGTAATAATGATATAAAAAATTACATCTAGGGGGCTATGTTTGAGAAATCAAAGAGCATACCTTACTGACACCAACTTCAGGGATTCGGAGAGTATGTTCCATATCCTTTTCTCTGCAGAGTTAAGTAAAGTGTCTTTAATAATTTATGAAGCATATTATATAAATTATATAGAGTGACATGGAAAGAATGCTTAAAAACAGATAATGTTGGCCGGGCACGGTGGCTCATGCCTGTAATCCCAGCACTTTGGGAGGCCGAGGCGGGAGGATCACAAGGTCAAGAGTTCGAGACCATCCTGGCCAACATGGTGAAACCCCATCTCTACTAAAAATACAAAAAAATAGCTGGGCATGGTGGTGCACGCCTGTAGTCCCAGCTACTCGGGAGGCTGAGGTGGAAGAATCGCTTGAACCCAGGAAGCGGACGTTGCAGTGAGCCAAGATTGCACCACTGCACTCCAGCCTGGCGACAGAGCAAGCCTCCATCTCAAAAAAAAAAGATAATGTTAAAATATAAGTCTATCAACAGTAAATATCCTGTTTATGGATTATCCAGTTTCCTTACTGCTTCTCTAGATTTCCTGTGCTTTCATACAGTGATTATTTGCTCATATTTTTTACCCGAGACTGTGTTTCCTTTGGGTAGAGATTTTGCGTTAGTCTTCTTTGTATCCACAGCACATAGAATAATGCTTAACATATGGCCAGGCGTGGTGGCTTACATGCCTGTAATCCCAGCACTTTGGGAGCCTGAGGTGGGTGGATCACTTGAGACCAGGAGTTTGAGAGCAGTCTGGCCAATATGGTGAAACCCCAACTCTACTAAAAGTACAAAACTCAGCCGGGCGTGGTGGTGCACGCCTGTAATCCCAGCTACTCAGGAGGCTGAGGCAGGAGAATCACTTGAACCCAGGAGGCAGAGGTTGCAATGAGCCGAAATTGTGCCACTGCACTCCAGCCTGGACAACAGAGCATGACTCTGTCCCAAAAACAAAAACAAACAAACAAACAAATACATACTCTGAAATAACCAAATGATAAAATAATATTAACCATTTTACCTTCCAATTGTAGCAGGGTTTACAGCAGTGATGATAAAGAGTGATCCTGTCTGTAACACAGGTGATCTGATAACAATTACTCTAATACATGGGGGCCAAATTTTGTCTTCATCTGCCAAGGAAAGAAGCGGGTAAATATTAATTTAACTGCTATGAAAAAGAATTCCACAGGGATAACTAGGAGGTATCCATAAAATAAAAATGTGTTGGTCAAAAAATCTTAATTCTGACTAAAACAAACTTCTTAAATTCTGCTGTATAATACATAGCAATTGGTAAGGCTTAACACTGTTATTAAGGTGATCAACAGAAAGGGTGCTGCATATTTAGCATCTATCACAGTTATCAAATAATCAACTCTTTCTTTTTTAAGGTTTTGGAATGGGAAAATATCTCAAATATTTTTATATTAAGTTACAAAAATTGAGTCCACTTAAAAAAAAAAAAGGCTGGGCACAGTGGCTCATGCCTATAATCCCAACACTTTGGGAGGCTGAGGAGGGTGGATCACAAGGTCAGAAAATCGAGACCATCCTGGCCAACATGGTGAAACACCGTCTCTACTAAAAATACAAAAATTAGCCGGGCGTGGTGGTGTGCACCTGTGGTCCCAGCTACTCAGGAGGTTGAGGGTGGAGAATCGCCTGAACCTGGGAGGTGGAGGTTGCAGTGAGGCAAGATCATACCACTACACTCCAGCCTGGGCAACAGACCAAGACTTTGTCTCAAAAAACAATAAATCAAGAGAAATGTCACTGAGAACCAAAGAACAAAATAAGCTCATGCACTATACAGTTGGCCCTCGGTATCTGTGAGAGATTAGTTCCAAGATCCCTCCTCATATGCCAAAATCTATGGATGCTCAAGTCCTTATATAAACGGTACTGTATTTGCATATAATCTATGTGCATCCTCCTGTATACTTTAAACCTCTAGATTACTTATACCTAATACAACGTAAATGCTATATCAATAGATATACTGTATTGTTTAGAGGATAACAAGAAAAAAGTTTGTACATGTTCAGTACAGATGTAACTTTCCATTTTTTTTCCCTGAATATTTTTGACCTGAGGTTGCTTGAATCCACTAATGAAGAACCCATGGATACAGAGAGCCAACTGTAATATGAAACCCTGCGTTGAAAAAGTATGTCTTTATATATTCAAGTAAAAAAAAATTAGATTTACCATAATATCCATGTAACGGATTCATAATGTATACTTTTAAAAGACAACTTGTTTTTCAAAACTCATTTTACAAAAGTAGACTACAAGTATCTAACATACTAAAACAGCCTTAATCCATATTTTAGGATTAGAATGTAGGTAACTTGGTTTTCTGTTCTATTGACTAGGCCATTCAATACAATGAAAACTTTCTGAAGGTCCAAGTATTAGTCATTTATTCACATCCTACTCTCTAAGAATAACCAAGTGGCAGCCCACATAATTTTCAATAACATCATTAAAATAATGTTTACTTTTTGGCAGATATACTATGACTCACTAACACTTTTCATGATTTTACTCTTTTACAGTTACCAGACTGGGCTATTTACTTAAATAATGATTATTAGCTCACCTTCATCCTCACTATCTTCTGCAGTTACATTGCCTTCACTGGTAATGTCTTCGTCATAACTATCCTCGGTCTGAGAATCCGTAATTTCACCTTCCTCTGGTTCACTATCAGTCTCCATGATTTTCTCATCTTTAAATGATGTTGAATTAGAGATGTTTTCATGAAGAGGAGACTCTATAGTATCTCCACTGGCTGGAAGAGTGAATTTTGGGGGACTATTTTTGTGATGAATGCCTATTTTGGCCTTCTTTTCGTATGTGAAAAATTTTCTTCCTCATTGCAGCATGTATGTTCAACACTGAAGGCTTTTTGATCCTCTGAATTCAAATCCTGGAGAAGGGTGGGTAGACAGTGGAACAGGGGAGAATACTCTTAAACATCACTATCTTATTACATCAAGTTTCAATAAATCCGTGAAGATATATGTTATTAAAATAACAATGGCTACAATCTGTACCCCCTCTTCTCACATTTCCTTTCTTGGTTAATGATATTACCATCTTCTTATCATTCAAATTAAAAATCCTATAGTTATCTCTGAGATCCCCTTAACCATATGTAAAATTAGTATTACAAGGACTATACATTTTTCTCAAAATATATCCCAAATCTGTCCCTCTATCTGTTCTCAATGTCTTAACATTCCTAGTTCAAGCCCTCAACACATATTGTCTGGACTATGGGATAGAGGAGACCAATGACGTCCAATAAAAATGTAACACAAGCCATATTTGTACTTTTATATTTTCTAGTAGCCACATTTAAAAAGTAAAATTATTAATGAGACAGTTTACATTTATTTTTTGTACTAAGTCTGCAAAATCCAGAGTGTACTTTACACTTAACAGCACATTTGAGTTTGGACTAGCAACACTTCCAGTGCTCGACAGCCACATGTAGCTGGTGGCTACCTTACTGGACAGTGCAGGCCTAAAGAATACCTGTTCTAAATTTTCTTTTTAAACTTGTAACCAATTAGCAAGTCAACACAAGTAAGACACAGAATTAGCTTTACTTACACCATGAATTTAAAGATCCAAATGTACTCAGTATGCAGCAAAATTTAGTTTTGCTAAAATTTAGTATTTCAGATTTGGCTTGATAATACATAAAAGTTTAAAGTACGGTATCTTATTTCAAAATTTTAACTTAACTATCCCTTTTATGAATGATCTCCTGTACATTTATAGCTGATATGCCTTATAAACAAATCTATTTTTCAATTAACAAAAATTATGTATTTTTATCATGTACAACATGATGTTTTGAATATGTACACAATGTAGAGTGGTTAAATTGAGCTAATTAACATATACATTATCGCAAATACTTATTTTTCTGTGGTAAGAAACTTAAAATTTGCTCTCAGCAGTTTTCAAGAATATAAAACATTGTTTTTAACCATAGCCACCATGTTATACAATGGAGAAATCTATTATTTTAACCTTAGAAAGAGCGAAGTTATTTTCTGTTTTTTTTCCCTTGTTTTCTAACACACTCTCACTTTTCCTTCTACCTTAGAGCAACATGAAGTGAATTCATATGCTCTCCTGTATATTTTATTTTATAAACTATGACAGCATCTCACACACCTATTTTTAGTAACAACATTAAGTTCAGCTTGGAGACTGGCTAAATATTCAGTTTGATAAATTCTATACGCTTCTAGCAATACAAATTCACCAGTGACAACAACAAGGGCAAGGAGATGAAAAACCATGAGGAGCTTTTACATTATAAAATTATAGCAAAAAATTTCTCTTAAAAAAGCAGTTTCTAATCTTGTATATTTATTACTTACTGAACAACATATGCAGGGGAAAGCTATGTGCCAGTACAGAATGTTAGATATTCATTAAATGAAAAGAAAGTAGGGCTTATTTACGGGCACTGAGGCACCTATGTATATTTCAAATTATTTACTTCTATCTCCCCTACTGTCTTCCTTCACATAACCTCTACCTACAAAAAGTGAAACTCAAAAATATCTTTAAAAATAAAGAAAACAGATGAAGATACTCTCATGGCCTCACAGGTACCTTTTAGAATCCTCAGGAAATTCTCAAAATTCCAACAGGATTTTTCTTAAAGTTCTTGTCTTGGAAGTCACATATTTTCAAAGAAGGATGGCAAAGATGAGTAGTTATGGGAGTGAGGCTAGACCAAAATATCACAGAATGCTTTCGACTCTATTCTCTAGTTTTTCAGGAAAGTCCATTTGATGATCCCTATATACTCTTTTTTCTATTGTTAGGGAGAGGTGCTTTCACAAACTAGCCTTTTTTTTTCTTTTTGAGATGGAGTCTCACTCTGTCACCCAGGCTGGAGTGCAGTAGCACGATTTCAGCTCACTACAACCTCCATCTCCCAGGTTCAAGCAACTCTCCTGCCTCAGCCTCCCAAGTAGCTGGGATTATAGGCACCTGCCACCACACCTGGCTAATTCTTGTGTTTTTAGTAGAGAAGGGGTTTCACCATGTTGGCCAGGCTTGTCTTGAACCCCTGACCTCAGGAGACCCGCCCACCTCAGCCTCCCAAAGTGTTGAAATTGCAGGCGTCAGCCACCGCACCCGGCCCACAACCTAGTCTTTCAAACAGTGAAACCACTAGTAACAAGCACAAGCCATTAAAACAGAGATCTTGAAAGCAAACAGAAAACTCACTTTTAGTATTTTAGTCATATACTCTTTTATTCCTAAGTATTGTCGACAAAAAACAGAAGAACAGAAACAAATCAAATAAAGAAAAAAAAAACAAAAGAATCCTAATTCCTCATGTGAACTTTAAAATTTAGTATCAAGTAATTTTTCTTTAGTTAAGAAAAGAAAAACTGGCTGGCACAGTGACTCACGTCTATAATCCCAGCACTTTGGGAGGCCAAGTAGGCAGATCACTTGAGCCCAGGAGGTCGAGGATGCAGTGAGCCATGCATGACGGCACCACTGCACTCAACCTGAGTGACAGAGCAAGACCCTGTCTCAAAATAGGACAGGACAGGCCAGGAAAGACAGACGGGATGGGAGGGGATAGAAAACGATGAGATAAAATTTCAAGAGTAAGCAATCAAATAATTGCCACAGTTGATAAAACGTCAATACAACAAACAAGCCTCCTTTCTTACCTATAAACCACCAACCTTATCTGTTTAGAGAGTAGAAATAAGAACTCTGATAACTTTTTATATTTTCCTTCTTTCAATTTAACATTGTACGATAAAAATTTTGGGGGTTCCCCCTTATTCTTTATAAGTAACATCTGAAAGCCTGCATAATACCTTTTTCAATTAAATATAACTATCACTTTCTTAACCATTATCTGGCAGGCCATTTAAACTCTTAATCCTAATAAATGTTATCTCAATCCATAGTCCTCAGCAATGGATTTTTTGAAAATGTTTTCCTAATAGGTAAAAAATTGCTCCACATGACTAAAAAAGTTGAACCTGTATCTATGTCTACCTATACATTGTGTTTTTCTTTTATTATGAATTGTGCACTGACATCAACTTATCAACTGAGGGACTGAATTCTTCTTCCAAACTATACAACACGAGATATTTTATCTGCCCTAAATCTACCACCTTCGAATTTCAAGAAATGTTTTCTATTTCTAGTGACAGAGTTTATGACAAAGTCTATGTTTGCTCCATCTAAACTTTCCTTGGCTGTTATCTTAAAGGGCATGTTTGAAATACAGTTATTGAATGACTGTCAGTTTCATAAAAAATTTTGGCTTAATTATATTATCACCAATGCATAAATTTTTAAAATTATAAAGACATTACCTTTTCCTCATTTGTTGCAGAAGAATCTGGATCCTTTCTTTTCTTCTTCAATTTTTTATCTTTACTTTGTTTTGTGGTAGAAGTCTGATAAGGTTGCAAATCTACTCGAGAATGAAACTGATAGCGACCACTTTCCACATCACAATAGTAATAAATTCCAGTGGAAGGATCATAATAGAGCTGATTTTCCTTTCAAAGTCAAGAAAAAAAATAAATTCTATTCATGTACAGGAAAATAAACAACAAAAATGCCAAATATATTCAAATGTGGTAAATATTTCTTTGAACAACTATAGTATTTTCAGAAGACAATGAAGAGAATAAAAAATGCTTTAATCTTCCAAAATACGTTACTATTCAATAGCTGACCTACTTTTCTAGTGTGAGAAACAAGTAAATCTAAATATTAAATTGAATCATATGAAATTGTCAATACTTGACCATTTTTAACTTATAAGAAACAGCAATTTCACACGATTCTACTTAATACACTAACAAAAACTGATACTACTTTTGAAGGCATGAAAACTAAGGCATGCATAAAAAAAGCTGGCCATATAAGAGCAACTCTAGACACTTTATTCTTAATGACTACACAATAATGATGTGGCAGTATAAACCCCTACACCCTCCTATGTCATAAAACAAAGACTTGTCTTTTCATGTTCATTACTTAAAATCAGCGAAGAAAATTCTGAAAATAATGTTCATACATACCAAAAAATAACATTCTATATAATAAAATCAATAAACAATTGTCTTCACTAATTAGTTCTATAGTAAGACTTACAAGCAACCATGCAAAAATGAATTTTGCAAACTATAGATTTAAAAACCAGAAAGATAAAATTAGGTAATCGCTTGCATTTATGATACACTGGCCAGTACTCTATGACCAAGATTTAAGTGAACAGTCTGTATTTTATTTATATCATAAATCCATGCAGACCAGACTCGGAAACATATTACTATGTACTGAAATTGAGCAACTAAAACTTCCTAAAAAAGAGTAATTTATTTTTCTAACTATTGACACTTGTAATTTATTGTCTTTAATCCATGCATTTTGCAGATCTCTTACAAAAATATTTCAATTTCTCACCATCTTTCTCTTAACTAAGAAACTGAATGGAGGCTTTCCGATCTTTATTTCTAGTAATAAAGGAACTGCTATAATTCAAAACTTTTTCATCTGTTTGTCAGTCCAAAACACAGACATTTTCAAAATATAAAAACTTTTTTTATTAAAATAAAAATTAGCCCAATAAAAATGGCAATACAACGAAGTTCCTAATTTACTCAGAAATATAACCTGCAAAATGTAACTAACCATTTACAAAACAACTGATGTCAAGATACAGAAAGGAAGGCAGAAGATTGACAAAGACTAATGTCTACTTGAAACTGCTGTTTTCCTAGAAACTACTCCCTTTGAATAAATGATTAAACATTAATTTTCTGGTTATTAATTAGCATTGTCAATTAGTATGCTAATTGACATGAAAGAAATCCCTCTCTTCACAAACGACTTACAGTTTACTATATGCAGACTGACAAACTAATGAAATCTCTTATGTTAATTGAGATATTTAGTATTATCCTGATGTTCTCTAGATAAGTTAACAATAATTCCAGTAACTGGAATGATGAACATCAACTCCACTTTTGTGCACGACATTCTATAGTTCCTCAGAAAACCAGATTACATTACTAGACTCTTAAGGTTGAGATATGTGAGTGAGTTCTACCACTATCAACAAATCCTGAATGAAATCCAATTAAGTATTAGACTTCAACAGCTGTAACACTGTGTTATAAATCAAGAACTTTATTTTCTGGTACTATCCTAGTCAGTGATCCATTATATTTTAGATCCCATATTAAATCCCTAGGTCTCACTGTTAACAGACTGATTTTTGTTTATTTGTTTGTTTGAGACAGGATCTCACTCTGTCACCTAGGCTGGAGGGCAGTGGTGCAATCATGGCTTACTGCAGCCTCCATCTTCCCAGCTCAAGCAATGCTCCCACATGAGCCTCCTGAGTAGCTGGAACTACAGGATGAGCCACTATTCACCCTGTAGTCTGATTTTTTTTAATTTTTTATAGAAACAGTTTCACTGTGTTGCCCAGGCTGGTCTTGCACTCTTGACTCAAGCAATCCTCTTGCCTCAGCCTCCTACAGGGCTGGGATTATAAGGAGTGAGCCACCATGCCTAGTTAACAGACTGACTTTTTAAAAGTGAAATGCTTAAAAGACACAGAATATAAAACACTGGCTATAATACACATGCTACTAAGAATTCAAGAAAGAAGTCTACTTATGTGGCCTAAAATGAATTCATAAAGTATTTGAAATAATTTTTAAAATTCTCACCCCAAGCCTAAAATTAGTAACCTTCCTTCTCTATTAATTCTATGAAAAAAAAAAAAAAAGTTTAGGTTCTAAAATATTTCACAATGTAGTTGTCTGCTTTTATTAAAAAAGCCCTAATATTTTTATATGTTATTTTTATACATAAAGACTTCTCCAAAACATTATCTATAATAATCACAATAAACAACCTTATTTTAAAAACTTAGAAGTGTGGCATCATAAGCTATTTTAAAATTCTTCTGTCAAATAGTTTTGAGTCAAACATAATTTTTCTTTCTTCTTGAGACAGAGTTTCACTCTTGTTGCCCAGGCTAGGGTGCAATGGCACAATCTCAGCTCATCACAACCTCCGCCTCCCAGGTTCAAGAGAGTCTCCTGCCTCAGCCTCCCAAGTAGCTGGGATTATAAGCATGTACCACCACACCCAGCTAATTCTGTATTTTTAGTACAGATGGGTTTCTCCATGTTGGTCAGGCTGGTCTCCAACTCCTGACCTCAGGTGATCCACCCACTTTGGCTGCCCAAAGTACTGGGATTACAGTCATGAGCCACTGTGCCTAGCCAAACATAATTTTTAAATGCAGCTTTTGCTTTCTTACTTCAGCTTAGGGTTTAATATTTGATATCAGGCACTAAGAATGTATCATACAATACTAAAAGGTCTGAGATGAAGTTTGAGACCAACTTGGCCAACATGGGAGAAACCCTGCCTCTACTAAAAATACAAAAAATTAGCTGGGTATGGTGGTGCACAACTGTAATCCCAGCTATTCAGGATGCTGAGACATAAGAATCGCTTGAACCTGGGGAATGGAAGTTGCAGTGAGCTGAGATTGCACCACTGCACTCCAGCCTGGGTGACAGTGGGAGACTCCGTCTCAATTAAAAAAAAAAAAAAAAAAGTCTGAGATACTTACAGAATCATAATAGAAACCAGTGCTGTGGTCAAAATACAGTCCAGTATTTTCATCATAACTAAATCCAGTCTGTGATACAGCTGCTTCTGCTGCAGCTCTCAAACTTTCAGCTAATGACGAGCCTTCTAAGGATGCATCTTCTGTTGCTAATGCAGATGCTGGCTCCTGTAAAAGATACAGTCATGCCAAGTAAGACAAAAGCTTCTGTACATCAATTAAAAGGCTGGCTAAACTAAAGACCTGAGATTGTATTTAGGGAATTATTTCAATTTCTACAACGAAAAAGGATGGCTATCAATTACGACTTGAACCACTTTTTACAATAGTTACTAGTGTGTCAGCAAATTCAACTTTGACCCAGTTTTGAAGGCACTAAAAATGAGTGACAATTATTCGAGAACAAATCTGTGCTACCACAGGGAAGCCATCCACAAAATACAGACCCTGAAATATTGGCTAAGACAAAGATGGAGGTTCTTCAATAACTATATGTTCAATGGGAAAAAAATTTCAAAAAGATAAATGAAGGAGAAAACTATAGATTAAATGAAATATACCAAACACAATGGGGATTCTGATTCAAACAAACTATAAAAACAAATTTATAGAACTTTCAGTGGGATTTGAACAGTGGCAGGGTTATTTGACATAAACGAACATTAAAATTTTTTTAGGTTTAAATGTGGTATTGTTGTCCACAGTTCTTTGGTTGAGTCAAAATATCTGGACAAATTTTGTTTTAGTTTATGTGTATCATAAAATTTTGGAATACAATGTAGCAGGAAAACCACTACACATATGAACAAGTTCGAATTTTTGTTTTTGAAAAACTGTAATACTCTTTGCATAATTACACATAAGAATGTTTATAACCCTTGCATATGCTGTGATGGACCAAAGAAGTCTATCTTTCCACATAATAACAACAAAGAAGGACAAGTTCTTGCACATCAAGAGTTTCATGTTTAGCTTTCATTACCTGTGAATTTGAGGCAAAATGGTCCTCTTGTCTACATTTAACATTTTCTGTTCTATCAGTACCAGGGTAAGCATCATTTTCTATTTGTAACTGGTCTTTGGAATTCAAAGTAGACATTTTGATATCTTGATCTTGTTGATCTAACAGTTCAGTCACTTTATTTGGAAGACTAACATCATTGTAGTATGTCTGAAAATAATAATCTGTAGTAAAAACATTAAGTGAAATCATATATTAGAATAATGTACATAAAAAGGACTTAATTCCAAAACACTGGCATTTAAACACAAAAAGCACATACTTCAAATAAATGATTTTTATAACTGTCAAATTTAAAAAGATTAAAACAGATGGTACAGGTTAAGTACAGAAGTGTGTATTTTTTTTTTCTAATGTCTCCTTCAGGACCCTAGCTGTCAGGTTAAAAAGAGAATAAAAAGGTTAAGTTGGTTTACATTTTTTACAACAAGAGTAAAATAAAAATAGGTAGATGGGTTATGTTCTATTAAAAAAAACAACTCTCAACTTCTAACCAGATACCTTAATACTGTTGCTTATCAACTGATAATGAAATAAAAACGCAAGGAATTAGGGGTTGATTTTTTTTTTTTTTGGTCGAATTTCTCTACTGATGCAGACTTTTTAAAACATATCATACAGATAAGTAAGGTTAGCACTACTGCAATGTTTAGCAATTTAGCCAAATTATGTCCTGAATGAAGCGAGGCAAAACTTAACAGGAAAGATGACGACTTCTTGTGATGCATATATATTAAAACTCAGTATCTCAGCTATTTTGCCTTATAACATAATGCTACTAGTGAGGCCACGGTGGTGGGCTCACCATTCCCACAAGGGTCTAAGAGATTAATACTATACACAATTCTAATCAGAACTCATCAACAAGAAAACAAATGCACCTGGTCACAAGGAAGGCCAGCCTATGGAAGTAGATGGCTAACTGCATGCCAAAAATTACTCAGTGAGTGTGCCACTGAAAACATAACAGCAACATTACAGAAATCACAGGAATGACAATACATTTCTACTTTTTCCGCCAGAAGAACAAACTGATTATCTGAAAATACCATATCATATGGAGAGAAGTCAACAGTATTAACAATTCTCATTTACCTTGATCTTAGTTTATTTTAAATTTAAAGAAAACTCAACATTAGCATGATTTGAATGTAACAGTATTAGCATATCCTATTAAGCTGAATACCTGAGATTGACCAAGGAGCATGGTTCTCTGTTTGTACTTCCACATCAGACTTTTTATTATCTTCATTTCTCCCACAATGGAGTATTTTACTGAGTTCTTCCACCTGAAAGAAAACAAGGCTTTAGGAAAAATAAATCATGTAACAATCTAATAATATACATACCAGTCTCTTGCTGTTATGTTTTTCTTGATAAAAGTTTTAGAGAAATGTCAAGAGCAAGTTTCCCTTTCAAAAAAGCTAAAATTATTTTACTTTTTACATTTAAAAGATATTTTTATTCCTAAACTCTCTTACTAAATGACCAAATATCTCCTCCAAAAGTTGAACTAGATAATGAGACTTTGTGAACAGGGTCCTTTATTTCTAACAAATAAGAATGTTTTTATTTATTTATTTATTTTTTGAGACGGAGTCTTCCTCTGTTGCCAGGCTGGAGTGCAGTGGCGCAATCTCGGCTCACTGCAACCTCCGCCTCCTGGGTTCAAGCGATTCTTCCGCCTCAGCCTCCCGAGTAGCTGGACCACAGCCGCGGGCCACCACGCCCGGCTAATTTTTGTATTTTTAGTAGAGACAGGTTTTCACCATGGCCAGCATGGTCTCGATCTCTTGACCTCGTGATCCGCCTGCCTCGGCCTCCCAAAGTGCTGGGATTACAGGCGTGAGCCACTGCGCCCAGCCTATGTTAATATTTTAAAGTCAGTAGTTCTCCCTGAAGAATTAGAAAATTTTAAAATGACAAATTCTCATCCCTATTGAATTATCTAATATCATTCTGTATCTTCCACTTGGAATTAACTATCCACTTGAATATGTTAATGCCACCTACAATCTTTAATACATTTTTTCACTAAACAGTAGTCCTATAATTAACCGCAGCAGAATCCGGGAAGGTGACTCTCCAACAGGGGCATCTGTCCTACGTGTACTTCATACACACACCGAAATACCCTTAAAAGGATGCTACTACATAGGACAGAGAGAAACAGAGTGTGGAAATGCCGAAAAGCAGGTAACACATTGCCTCAGTGAATTTACCTCAGTCTGAGAGGACCTCAATATGAGACAATGTCTCCTACACACATGAAACCAACTAAAAAACAAGCTTTTAAATGCTGATTTAATGATAAAGCTAAAGCAGAGAAAGGTGCTAAAACTGATTATATACAGATTATCCAAGCACTTTATGAGTTATTCAACCTGTTGCTACTACTAGGGCAGGAACTACATTGAGGGAAGCAAGACACGGAGCATGAAAAATTTCAGGCATTCCTCTGATTCATACAAGTACAGAGTCCATACCTGGGAATTAGTGCCCCATTAAATTCTTTGCCCTAGGAGCCTGACTGCCTTGCCCTAATCCTGGCTCTGGCTACTATCCCTATTAGTATGAATTAGACTACTTAGAAATAGCACGTGCTGTGCACTATACTTGATGCTTTGGGTAACATCTCATTAATTCACACAACCACCTGAAATATTAGTTGTCTTAACCCTAATTTTACATATAAAGTATCTGACAAGTAATTTGCACAAGGCTATTTTTGGACCTCGTACAAAGTCTATACCTATTACGGTTCTCTAGTAGCTCATCATTAATTCTCAAGCAAAACTTTTTAACTGCTCCAGATAAAACATATTCAGTAATTTGGGACGACAGTTAATCAAATCCACCCCTCCCCCAACCAAGGGAGGTTGACTAGGAGAGTTAAGGAGTTATTACTACCCAAAGTAGAGTCGAGACTTTCTATGTGATTAAATTTTTAATACTGGACT
Source organism: Ateles fusciceps (assembly GCA_036589455.1). Taxonomy (NCBI): domain Eukaryota; kingdom Metazoa; phylum Chordata; class Mammalia; order Primates; family Atelidae; genus Ateles; species Ateles fusciceps. Next base: position 3,567,205 of record JAZHEH010000952.1, on the reverse strand, counting down.
AAAATGGAAGCACGTGGAGGACAGTGCAGGTAGTCACCTTCTGTTCGCTTCTGCTGCAGTTATTTAGTCACAGAACTACTATTTTTTAAAGTGCACTAAAGCTTGTAAGCGGAATTAACATATTTAATAAATACAGGTGGAGAACACTGAATGATATTAGATAATATGAATGGGAATTAACAGCATTTAAATTTTCTGATTCTTTAGGGAGAATTGCTGATTTCCTAAAATATTAGCATAAAAACATATTTTTTGTAAGAAATAAAGAATCCTGTTCACAAAGTACCATTACTTAGTCTGATTTATCAAATTAACAGTAACATACAAAATGCTGGCTCTCTGAAGATTAGCAAAAAATGTTTTCTTTTAGAATCTCTAACACAAGAAAAACTTTAACAATTTAGAATCATAAAGGAGCTTTTCAAACGGCTGTCGTTAAAAAAAAAAGCCTGTCATATTTTGCTTCCCTCTCCCCATATTTCTTACCATATCTGTATTCTCCTAGCACAGTAGTACACACAGTTAGGTGTTCAAATTGACTAAATAAAAAGTTTCCGATATCATAATGTCAAGAACTCTACGTAACGGCCATACAAAGTCACTGCAACCCAGCAGTTATTTTCATAGCTCATTTGGCAACAAAACATAAAAAAGTTTGATGACGTTTTAGTGTTCAGCCTATATATTGGTTTTAGTAAGCGTATCAATAAATTACAAAGAACTAGACAACAGTTAAATTGAAACTAGTAACTGGAAATAACCTGTCGGGACAGGGTGAAACTGCCTAACAGATCAAGATGGAAAAAAATATGTATTATGCTCTTGGTTGTTTTTAATGTGACAGTTTAAGTATTACTATTTGTCCCTACTATTTAGTCTGAAAACGAAATAAGCTGCTTAACGTCTCCAACAAAAGCAGTTATGTATCTTCCCTACTTCCACAAGAACCCACAAGACGATAAACGCTCAGAGCATAGCGTTCAAAAGTTTGTAAAATTGTTTGTTTTCTCATGTTTCATTTTATTTCACCTTCACAACTGTGAGCTATCATTCTCATCTGATGGAGAACTGAGGCTCAGTATAAGTTTATACATCCGGGAAATGGCAAAGATGCCATTCTGACTCAAGGTCAACATTTTAATAAACTCAAATGTGATCTAGAACAAATGCACCTACTGCCAATGGGATGTTGGGTCAAGTGAGAATGAAGATAATGTAGCCATAGTACTGAAGTTCAATTCACGCCAGCCGCGGGACATTGATTCAATCAAGTAACCTGAACTCGGGTTTGCTCCTAATGTACTTGGAATTGTAACTATGCTGAGCTTTTACTTATAATTATTTCAAGTACTCTATAGTAGTTCTGAGCCCCTGCCAGGGACCCCTTCAGAGACTATCATGGGCTTCGAAGACCTCGCCTTGGGCTGGCTGGGGCGCGGGGCTGAGGCGGACAGCGCACCTGCGTGCGGAGCTCCTGGTTGTTGCTTTCTGCGTTCTGGTACAGCCGTTCTGTGTGATGCAGCAGCTTCTCGATCTCCCGCACCTGCCGCTTACAGCTCCGCAGTTCGCGTTCCAACTTCTCCACCTTCCGCCTCAGCTGGGCCAGCTCCGGCTCAGGGGAGGCTGGCGGCGACACCGAAGGCGGCGGCGGCGGGGACGGCGCCTCCGAAGCCATGAGGTCCTGCACGAGACGGCTAGTAGTCGTGGAGGGGCTGCGTTCAGGCCGAAACGGCCGCCGGCTGACCCAGAAGCCAGGGGGAGCGCGCGGGCAGCGAAAGGCAGCTTCACACCCGGCCGGCTGCGGTGGCCCCTGGCCATGACGCCCAGAAACTTGCTTGCAGCTAAACGGGGCTGCGGGCAACGAAAGATAGCCCCTGCTCGATGTGCACGGCCTGGAAACTGGAGAACTTTGCTGGAACTACCTTCTTCAGATACAGAGACAGGGGGAGGAGCGTCGGATAAAAGGTCCGAAACCACGGGCTAGAAGCTCTCCCAGAGGTTCCGGAATTGAGCCGGAAACAATGGCGCCAGCGGTGGGCAGGGCCAAGACGGAACAGGAAACTACGGAAAGCGGGAAGGACCGGATAGTGTACCTGCGGACGTCTTGCCTGCGGAGGGGCGATCACTGAAGGGGTGGAGAGATGGTGGCAATGTGGCCCTAGAGTGATAGCGTGGCTTGCAGCCTCTGGTCTTAGACATTTGCACTTGCTGATGTTCCTTCAGCAAACTTTTGGCATAGTGTGCATTTCCTAGCTCCTTGTTTTACAGATAACAGAGCACCCCATAAATTATCTGTAGGGGACTAATAAAGATAATAGTAAACCAGGAATGAAATGTACTGTTCCGATGCTCTACTTACTAATGTCAACCGAAAAATGAGGAGGTTGATAAATTTAGAAGACAGCATTATTTCTCATGAAGGGTTACAGCCTGCAAGGTGGCCATTCTGACAGGCTTGGAAGCATAGCCTACGGTCAGAAGCTGAGAACAGACAGTTGGAGGGAAAGGCAAAGAGAACAGTTTATGGTGAGCAGGGTGGCCGAATATACCTATTCAATGAGCTGTAGGAGAAGTCATGAATATTTATGAAAGGAGAAACTTGCACATGCACAATTAAGCTTCCTGCCTCTCTATGCGACCCATATTCAAAAAATGGTGGTGTTAGCATGATCCCAGAGTGAAATTTTCAGCCCCCTGACATCAAAAGGCAAAGCAGAGGACATGAAAACCCTCACTGCGAGTCCCTGGTATATTGGCCAGAACTTCTCTGTGGTTGGTAGCCTCTTATCAGGAAGGAATGCTGGTGGGTGTGAAATCAGCCCAACCGTCCTATAGAACTGATGTTTACGGTTTCTTTTGAATAAACCTGGAAATTGACCCTCCCAGTCTTAAAAGTTCAGAAACTTACATCTGTCTTATTTGAGTTCTTTTCCTGGGAAACCAATCATCAGGCCTGCTGTGTAGTATCAAGGAACTGAAACTTACCAGATCACTGCATCTGGACAATGAGGCACCATACCGCTCACCCATCATGATTGCCTAACCAGCCACCTGCTGCCTGTTGAACGACTCCTCATCCTTAACTTTTTCTTGGACTTTAGCAGTTTTAATACTTGTTTCTGGAAAGGTCTCGGGCATTCTCTCTTAGGTTAATTCCTAGACACTCTGTAGTTTCATTGTGAATAAAATTTTATACTGTAGTAATTAGAGAGGGAAAGAAAAGTCAAAGTGATGAATAGGTTTCTAGCTTGGACAAGGAAGGTAGGTGTTGAAAAAACATGCACTTTGAATGAAGAGACCTTCCAAACAGGCTTTGTGTGAGGAACATGGCTGTTTATTCACCTGGGTGCAGGTGGGCTAAGGCCGAAAAGGGTATTAGCAAAGCCCAGTGAGATAGGAGTTGGTTTTATAGGTTTGGGTAGTTTTTGGGGGAGCGTGGGTGTTGCAGAGTAAGTTTAGTTACAGTGGTGGGGTTGGGTGAGAGGTATTTACATTATTATAAGAACAGTTAGGATAGCAGGGTTGGATGAGGGGCTTGTCTGGGGAAGCTCCACTGGGTGATCACGGACAATGGTGAATGCAGGCAGGGGGTGGGAGACTTCAGCCAAGGCAAGCAGGACTTCAGACTTTCAGACTCCAGGCTTGCATATGGAGGAAGGGATGCTTTAGTTTTGATTTTGTTGTTTATATTGAGTTTGAGATATTTGGTAAATAATGAGCACTGCAGAAGCCTATCTGAAGCTTAAGAAACAGATCTGGCTGTAGAACTAGTACCGTATAAAGCAAACTTAAATGGCTCCAAGGGCTAGGGAGATAAAGCAAATAAATGGACAGGGCGGCTACTACTCAGCTCCTGAGAACTGTGGAGACATGTAGGAATGTGGACCCTGTGTTGCAGAGCTTCTGATTTTTCAAAAAATATCAGGATTTGTATGTAAAATCTCTTTGTTTTAAAATAATGGTTCAAATTAGGAAAGTAATATCTGTAACTTCAGTGTCATATGATTTATTTTGTTTTGTTTTTTGGTTCAAGCGATTCTCTTGCCTCAGGCTCCTGAGTAGCTGGCATTGCAGGTGTCCATCACCAAACCCAATTTCTTTGCATATTTAGTAGAGACGGGGTTTCAACATGTTGGTCAGGCTGATCTTGAACTCCTGACCTCAGGTAATCCACCTGCCTTGGCCTCCCAAACTGCCGGGATTAAAGGCATGAGCCACCGTGTGTGGCCATCATATGATTTAATATAAGGAATTGGCTTGTGTGATTACAGAGGCTGAGAAGTCTCACAATGTGTTGTCTGCAAGCTGGATACCCAGGAAAGCCAGTGTTGTCATTTGAAGGCATGAGAGCTGGGGGAGCCAGTAGTATAGATTCCAGTCCAAGTCTGAAAGTCTGAGAACTAGGAGTGCCAAGGGCAGGAGAAGATCAGTGTTCTAGCTCAAGCAGTCAGGCAGAGCAAGAATTCAACTTTACTCTGATTTTTTCCTCTACTCAGGCCTTCAGTGGGTTGGATAATTCCCATCCACATCAGGGAAGGCCATCTGCTTTACTCAGTTTGTCAATTCAAATGCTAATCTCTGCTGGAAACAACCTTACACACACACCAGAAATAATATTCAAAAAGATAAATGAGCATCTTGTGTCCCAATCAAGCTGACACATAAAATTAACCATCACACTTTGGAAATTACATTCATGGCCCTAATTCTTCATCTGTCTTGTTTCCTCATCCTTCAACATGTGATTTTGTGATTTTCCTCACTAGAAGGGAAGAATCTCCCCTTCACCTTTGAGGTGGTTTCGGCATGTGATTTGCTTTGGCCGGTAGAATGAGGTGATGTGCCAAAAGAATGGACTTGGTCTAAGCCTAAGTCCCGAGGCCTTAGTGATTCTACTTGCCTTCTGGAATTCCTGCCATTGCCATGAGAAGAACATACCCAGACATGTATGCTGGTCTCAGGAGAAAGATGAATGATACATGGAACAGACCTCTCCTCGCTTAGATGCTCCAGCTAAGCCCAGCCTAGAGCAGAGACTTCAGGAGACCCTCAGACACATTAGCAATCCTGGTGGTGGTGATCAGCCAGCCCACACATCACCCCTAGGCTTGTGAGAAATAATGAAGGATGATTGTTTAAAGCCACTACGGTTTGGGCTGTTTTGTATGCAGCAATAGCTAACTGATACTCAATCTGATCTAGAGCCATTCTAGGAGCCTATGAATTTAATCAGGCTGGAGTTCAAATGCCTGAGATATTACTATATTCCACAATAGAGATTTATTGTCAATTCAATAAAAGCTGATTTATATCCAATTTCTTTTAAGTGTCATCAATTCTATATTTAATTAATATCCACCTGTCATAATTATATTGGATACAGTGAGTAGCCAACTCTTCCTTACCTGATTCAACTTTTTGATGCCACACGAGAATATCTGGGGAGCCATAGCATTTCAATAGTTCTGATTTATTGCCCCATATTACTTTTGGTCAATTGACCATTACTTGTTTCCTCCTCTGGAGGCCCAAGAAAAGAATAGGTGGCTATAACATTAAAACACTGGAGTGATAGTGAAGGAAGCCAAAGGAAGCTAGGTAAGCCCCTCTTCTCCACCCCCAGCTGAAATTCTTACATTTTGTACCTTTTTTTTATGATGGTATAATGAGTAAAAACATTGCTGTATTATGAATCTTCCCAAGTTCTCCTCCCTTCTACTCTCCCCCAATAATAAGAATTTGAACTCTCAAAGGACAGTCTGTCCCACTGGAACAATTCTAAATCTTTAAAATGAAAATCAATGGTTCATACTAGAGCAGTACTTAAGCTCTTTATGGTAGGATCTTTCAAAAAAATTCTAGTTCATTATGAATTAATGCTTTTGTAAGATACAACAAACTGCATGAGTATATGGGAGAGTAGAGGTGAAATGGTAACCTTTTAATAGTTCTCAAGAAATGCTAAGTAAGTTTGGATTTTTAATTTTAAAAAGTTTTTTTTAACTATTGAACTGTGCTTCTTTTTAATGCAACTGGCCCATTCCAAAAGGAATTTTTTAGTGTTAAAATTGGATACAAAATACGAAAATCAGCAATCATTGTTAAATTCTTTTGAGGGTGTTCATTGCTTGCTGGTGCCTTTCAGGCGTCCTACAGCATAAGCAGGAAGGTGCCTGCCTCCTTTAGAAATCACTCAAGCTAGCCCTTGATCAACTATGTCTAACTGCCTGCTGGTGGCAGCATAGGTCATACCTTTGTCCTCAGCCTGAACCTGAACATGAACCTGAGCCTGTAAATAACTTTTATTCAAAATATTAAATTTATTCATTTTCCCACTGTCTCCAAGGTTCCTGAGGGTTAAGCCCTTTCCAGATGCAACTTTAAAAAATGTTTTTGTGGCAGGCACTGCTAATTGTCAACCCAATAGCCATGTTTTCCCCTTTCTGACAAGAGAATCTGAATTTTGTTCTGGGTAGCAATAACCCAGCTAAAATCTCCATTTCTCACTCTTCTTTGCAGCCAGGTGGCCATGTGTCAGAGTTTGGCCAATGAGGTATAAGTAGAAGACTACAGGCAAGCCTTCTGGAAAAACTATAGTTTCCTGATGTATTAGTCCATTTTCACACTGCTGATAAAGATGTACCCAACACTGGGCAATTTACAACAGAAAGAGGTTTAACTGGACTTACAGTTCCACATGGCTGGGGAAGCCTCACAATCATGGTGGAAAGCAAGGAGAAGCAAGTCATGTCTTACATGAATGGCAGCAGGCAAAAGAGAGAAACTGTGCAGGGAAACTCCCATTTTTAAAACCATCAGAGTCAATCATCTCCCATCAGGTCCTTCCCACAAAACGTGGGAATTATGGGAGCTAGAAGATGAGATTTAAGTGGAGACACAGAGCCAAACCAAATCACCTGTCTAAAAAGATAGGATCACCCTTCTCTTTCTTCTTCTTCTCCCTATGTGAAAGATGGACATTATGCTCCAGGTGGAGAAGCCACATTGTGATTGTGAGATGAACACCACACCCTAACAAAAGCAAAGCAGAAAGATGGGAGGATCCTGGGATGTTAATGTCACTGTGAACCGCCTGTCTCTGAACTTCCTCTTAAGTCACCATAGTAGTGTTTCTATTTCATTCAGCCTAATGTAATGCCTAAATGAAATAGTCTTTTTTATGTAGTTTATCTACTTTGTTAAACATAGATAACTTAGTAATTTTTACTAACCTAACTTTTAGGTGAAACGTTTACTGTACTGTCCTCTAGGAACACTAAGTGAATTCCAACTCAAGGAATAATTGTTAACATGATAAAATAACAGTAAGTTTAAGAACCTCTGGCTTCCTGGTGCTAGTTCCATTAGCATTGGAAGATTTGAGAGTATGCAGCATTCTTCTTGTCTATCTTTTGTTCTTCCTCTGTGTGAATGACCTAGGAAACCTTCCAGTTAAGAAATATATCCGTTGGTTCAGAGTGAAAGTTTTATGTCCTCCAACATTTTCCCCAAAAGTCAAGTGCAGTCATACACCAAATAACATTTTGGTTGATGATGGACCATATATATGACGGTGGTCATAAGACTATAATGGAGCTGAAAAATTCCTATCGCCTAGTGATGTTGTAGCCTCTGTAACATTATAGCACAATGCATGACCTTTTCTATGTTTACAAAGTATTCAGTACAGTCACATGATGTACAGGCTTAGAGCTTAGAAGCAACAGACTAGACCATGTAGCCTACGTGTGTAGTAGTAATCTATACCATCTAGGGTCTGTGTAAGTACATTCTATAATGTTCACACAATGACAAAATCACCTAAAATTAATGAATGTCTCAGTATCCTTATTGTAAAGCCACACAAGGCAGTTGTATTAATTGACAAGTCTCCCGCAATTAATAGCTTAAAACTTACCAGAAATTTGGCAAAGAAATGTTTGTGAGACCGGGCACTGTCGTTCACGCCTATAATCCCAGTGCTTTGGGAGGCCTAGGTGGGCTAATCACCTGAGACTCCGTCTCTACTAAAAATACAAAATTAGCTGGAGTGGTGGCGTGTGCCCGCAATTCCAGCTACTCGGGAGGCTGAGGCAGGAGAATCACTTGAACCCAGGAGGCGGAGGTTGTGGTGAGCCCACATCATGCCATTGCACTCCAGCCTGGGCGACAAGAGCAAAACTTCGTCTTAAAAAAAAAAAGTTCAGGTGCAGTGGCTCACGCCTGTTATCCTAGCACTTTGGGAGGCCAAGGTGGGCAAATCATGAGAGCAGGATATCAAGATGATCCTGGCCAACATGGTGAAAACCCGTCTCTACTAAAAATACAAAAATTAGCTGAGCATGGCAGCACAGGCCTATAATCCCAGCTACTTGGGAGGCTGAGGCAGGAGATTGCTTGAACCTGGGAGGCAGAGGTTGCAGTGAGCCAAGATTGCGCCACTGCACTCCAGCCTGGCGAAAGAGCTAGACTCCATCTCAAAAAAAAAAAAAAAAAAAAAAAAATGTTTGTGAATATTTTCCAACCAGTATGACATAAAAATGCTCCTGGTGTGTTTTGAAGTTTTGGGCTTTTCTCCTTCCCCTTTGACAAATATTAACCAAGAAATGATACATAGAAGAAGCCGTAATGATGGTGGAAAGAGGAGGGTAACTGATTGTGTGTGTGTGTGTGTGCATGCGTGCACATGTATGTATATACTACATGGGATTTGCAGATTACTGTTTGAGTCAGACTTTTAAAAATGAGTAGTAAAATTTAACAATATAATGTCCACATATTATAAAATACTACAACAATAACTATATGTTGGCCAGGCATGATGGCTCACACCTGTAATCCCAGCACGTTGGGATATCAAGGTAGGAGGTTCACTTGAGCTCAGGAGTTTCAAATCAGCCTAGCAACATAAAGAGAAAAATAATAATTTAAAAAATTAGCCAGGTGTGGTGGTGCACTCCTGTGGTCCCAGCTACTTGGGAGGCTGAGGTGAGAGGATTGCCTGGGCCTGGGAGGTCAAGGCTCTCTCTCATTCTGTGTGTATGTGTGTGTGTGTGTGTGTGTGTGTGTGTGTGTGTGTGTGTGACATATACATATATGTGTGTGTTGTATAACAATTACAAGACATATAATTTATATAATATCATTTTCCCTTAGATTCTTTCTGAAAGGAAAGGAATGGGTTGTGAGTGTGATACGCATCAGTCTATCTGAAAGAAACAAAAAATAGGGTTTGAGGAAAAACAAGAGGTACCCTAGAGAAGGTTAGGAGCTAAAGGAAGTAAGAATTTTTTCCAAGACCAAAAGGAAACAAGAGGATAAAGAGGAAATACAGGGTTTGGGGTTGGGTTGGGTATCAGGCAAATGTGCTCAAGTAGAGAGAGAATGCATTGCCCAGGAAGAGCTGGGTGGGCAGATCTGATAAAGGACCACCATGAGGGCTGCTGGTGCTCAGGAACTGCTTGGGAGCTGGGCCATCACCTACAGTTGGCTCTACTTTCATTCATGGGGGATGTCACCCCTGCCTGCACCAGGGCACTCTGATAACCATCCTCCTTGGTGCCCATGGGGACTTTATTCCTGCAGCGTCCTCCCCCACTGACTGCCTAGGAGCACTCACAGCCATTCCCCCTCTTTCCAACTTCACTACCCAAGGCACATAATACCTCAAGACACCCATGAACCAAAGGAGAGGGAGAGGACTGATGGGGTCCCAGATTGGACCCCCAGGGGGAGTGGGTGTAAAGGAGCATTTCCCACTTGTACTTGGGGGGTGGAGCAGGGTGCTGAATCAATCATGAAATGTGAAAGCATTTATCTCTGTAGGAACCTTCTCCTTTCCTCCCTCCCGTATTTTTCCCTGAGGTGGAGTGATAGTTATTGATGATTCTCTTATAATATAAAAATATTTAAGAATATAAGAAAGGAAATTACAATGATCCAAAGGAAACATTGGAATGCCAAGACTACATATTTACTTTCCTGCTGTTTCAAAGAAGGTCTTGGTCACGACCTCATCGTTTATTGATATGTACTTCTTGGCTTGTGTTAGTTCACGAGAATTCAATCTGAGATCATGATGAATAAATAGTTAATTACCAAAGTGATGGATTAGTTTCTTGGAACAGTCTCCTGATGAGCAAGGATAGAATGTAAACCTAACAACTTCTTTATTATCATCATACACTTATTAAATACAGTCATGGCATTTCATTTGGCATTGAATATATCTACATATGAAATAGCCATGAACAAATTAAGGTCCATCTGAATGTGTGAACCAAAACCCTAGAAGAGAAAGATGAAGTTGGGTGCTTATGTAGCTCATTAGTGTTACAGAGGAGTCCAAATAGTATAGAATTAACTTGATAAATGAGTGAAATGGTATAGTTGTAACAGAGACATGTGTTAGGTAGTAAAATAACAACTTCTAAACAGGTTAACTAAATCTCAGTTCTGTTATCCACATCAGCTATGTGACTTAGGCAAGTTATTTAAGCACTCCGTGTTTCAGGTTCCCTCATCTGTCAAACGGAGATTAAATAATAGTAACCTTCACATAGGGCCCTGGAAAGATAAAAAGCAATAATGTGTGCAAAGTGCTAAATTTAGAACCTAGCACATAGCAAGTTTGCAATGAATATTAATTATTGTTGTTCTGCTTTATAAACAGTGTTTGCTACATGCCAGGAGCTGGTCTAATTACTTTACAAAAATAATTATCTATGTGCTAGGCACTGTTTTAAGCACTGTGCAGATATTAACTCATTTAATTCTCACAACAGTCTTGTGGAATAGGTATCATCTCATCATCGTCATCATCATCATCATCATCATCATATTATCACCTCCATTTCACAGAGAAGGAAAAATAAGTCCAGAGATTAAGTAACTTGCTTAAGATAACACAGCCAGTAAGAGTCAGAGCCAGGATTCAAAATCAGACAATCTGCTTCCAGAGGCAGTGCTCTTAACCCACATGTGAATGTCATCATCATCACCATCATCATGAACCATAAGTTCAGGCTTATGCATCAGCATGAAGCATTAATGTATACATATTATTAATTGATCATTAAACTTTTGTCTACACAATAGATCGTTTAAGATGATGTGCATATTATTCTTGTAAACTAAATTATATTTTAAGTGCAAAAGTGGGCTTGCTAATGAAAAAGTAGATATAGAACCATTCTAGATAGGTTAAAAAGATTAACAGGAGCACAAATCTGCAAGGAAAGTTAGAGTTCATTGACAATTCCCTGTCTTTATTTTATAGAATGGCCAAAAGATTCTTCTATTAATAATTCCTACTTGCCTTTCAAGTTAGTATAATGACCAAATGTGAAAGCACTTTGTAAACTGCTTTTTAAAAACAAAGCCCTGTAGAAATGTAAGCAGAAATGTAAGCTATAATGATCTGTCTTTTATACCCTACAAGATTCAGAACAGTATTCATTTGTGTGACATATACAGGCATTCACATCCTTGGGAAATTTCTCAAGGGATATATAACATTCGTCCATGTTGGCTACCACAGGAGAAGTGGGATTTCTGCTCTGATAAAGACTTAATTTCTTTCACCTCCTCTCTACTGAGACCAAATGACATGAAGAAGTAATGCAAAACACAATTTGACCAGAAGGTGGCAATAAAGCATTGACATTTTCAAAAGGTTTCAGGCACAAGTTTAAGGACAAACACGGTATTGTCTATCTGAAGAGCCAAAATGGTACCTGGAGCTTGTAATGGTCCATATTCTGGGCTCGATGGTCTTCAGATGAATATGGAATTAGAGGCCTGTGCTCAACTATAAGGAGCAACTCCCCAGCCTCCCACTCTCCCACCAGCTGTCCCTATCCTGGAGCAGCCCAGACAAGAGGTGACTGGGAGGTAGTGAGATAAATGCCAGTACCAGGAATGCACAGGGAGCTCCAGGAATGCTCAGGGTGTTCCAGGATCAGGGCTATTTACCTGAAGAGTATGTCTTGGTTTCATGTTAATTTCCTCCCACAATGCCCCATGGCTCCTCATTTAAGGGCCCAGCAAGGTGGCTCACACCTGTAATCCCAGCACTTTGGGAGGAGGTGGCAGGTTACCATGGTGAAATCCCATCTCTAAAAAATAAAATAAAAATTAAAAAATTAAAAAAAAAGAATCCTTATTTAACTTCATTGTGTAAGTGGAATGATTAGTGGGATAGTGTAGTTATATTATTTTTAATCCTTTGGTGAAGTTTTTCTATGTACCAATTTTACTGCATCTAACAATGTGATGTCTTTCTTCTCTTTGTTCTTCATCTAAGGAATGGGAAAGAATGTCAGAAGAAACTGGTGTACTCTTTGGTTTGGTCTTCCACACCTTCTACCTCAGGTAATCGAAGAGGATCCTAAGACTCCCTTACTTCTGGGAGGTGCCTATTATTGCTGGCTGGAGTAGGCTGGGCCCGGGTTTGTTAAAGGAAATCATTCTGACCCTTGTTAACATGGTAAGGAGGATCCTAATTGGGACTAATGCAATAAGTAAAAGTGTCACAACCATTATAATAGGGAAGAGGGATTGGGTTCAACACCGAATACAGCAAGAACAAGTGGAGATTTACAGTCAAGGAGCAGGTTGGGAGTAATGGTGGATGGAAAATTACTAAGAAGAGACATCAAAGACGGGAGATTCTTGCTAGAATGGCCAAACAGGGCTCTTGCTGAGGGCAGGAAAGGCTGATGAGATATCAAAGGCAGGTATGAGGAATTTGATTAGACATCAACAGCGATCAAATATCGAGGGTAGGGGAGTCTCTCTAAACTGACTTTGCAGGATTCTTGCAAAAACTGGGCTATGCACGTTGAGGCCTAGTTGAGAAGGATCAGGAGAGACTAACATTTGGTCAAGGAGAAAGTCTTTGTTGGGTTCAAATGTACAGAGAGCATCAATACGTTAATTTATTTTATTGTTACTATTTTTTGAGACAAGATCTTGCTCTGTCACCCACGCTGGAGTACAGTGTGGTGTTTATTTGGTTAACTGCAGCCTCAACCTCCCAGGCTCAAGCAATCCTCCCACCTCAGCCTCCTGTAGCACCACCACACCTGGCTAATTTTTGTATTTTTAGTAGAGATGGGCTTTTGCCATGTTGCCCAGGATAGTACCTTAATGTAAAGCAGAATCTGCTTCATAAACTGGCAGAGTTTTAATCTTCTGCCAAGTAGCTAGAGAGCCACAGAGATTCAGTGGGAATATGAATGTTTGTATATTTTGCTATATATTTTTTATTCCAATATAAAATTGTTAGGGAATTTATTTGTATAAACTTATAAGAACACGTGCTTGGGCACTTCTCTTTAACAGCACAATTGTTACTTCAATTAATCTTTATACATTGATAAGCAACGTACCTCACTCGTGTTATGGCTATGTCACTTTTGCTGGAAACTTGAAGAACCATGCGTGTTTATGGGAGAAGTGTAGGCTGGCTTACACTCTGACTTTCAGAAACCAGGTTAAGCCTTAGCTCTTTAGCAGTTCTAACCAGAATGATACAATAGCTGGAAGATTAAAATATAATTACGTAGTAATCCAGAGCCTTCTGAAGACCGGTATTTAAAACACACACACACACACAGAACAGACATGCTAAGTATCTTAAAGTTTTTATGTGTTTTCTGTTTAAGTAGGCACATGCCTACTTTCTGTGTCATTAACTTTGTAGGTGCCATTTTCTTTTTTCTTTTTTTTTTTTTATAGACGGGGTCTTGCTTTGTTGCCCATACTGGAGTACAGTGGTGCAATCACAGCTCACTGCAGCCTCAACCTTCTGGGCTCAAGCAACCTTCCCACCTCACCCTACCTAGCAGTTGGGACCCCAGGTGTGTGTCACCATGCCTGGATAACTTTATTTTTTCATTTTTTTGTAGAAATGGGGTCTTGCTATGTTGCCCGATCTGATCTCAAACTCCTGGGCTCAAGCAATCCTCCCACCTCAAGCCTCCAAAAGTGCTGGGATTACAGGTGTGAATTATCATGCCCAGCCTTGTAGGTGTCATTTTCAGTGATGGCTAATATGAATAAAATATTGGATAATTCAGGAACAAACACATATTGATGTAGAGGAAAACAGTAGGTGAAGCTATGTCTGCATCTTGTACTCACTTGCCAAATTGAATAATGTTAGCTACAGCATTATATCACAGACAAAAAGACAGTAACTACGAAACAGTAGACAAAGAACCTTTAATTAATCATAGTGGATGATACTGGTGAACCAATTTCTTTGAAAACAGGTAACTTGTATAAATTACCCTCCCTTCCTATATGAACTATGTCATTGGCTCATCAAATGATAGACAAAGGGAAATTTCTCTTTATAGAAAGATTTTAGGTAATAAGTAAAGAAGGAATGATGGAATTAGAATATCAGCATTTCATAGCCCCTAATAAACTAATGGACTGAAGTATCAGTCATTAATGTCTGCAAACCAGATATTATGTGTCTCTTGATAGAAGCTCATAACAATACCTGTGAATTTGTCCTGCCCCAGAATTCTAAACTGAATCTGCTCAAGCCTCTACCAATTTATAGGAAGTCAAGTATTCTCACCTAAGGGCCATATCCCAGGTTTGATCATACAATTTGAGGACCTGGAGGTGGCCAAAGGGTTGTGGAAAAGCACATGTGTTCATTCTTCCAGCTTGATCCCTCTCAAAGATTCTCGACATGACTAAGAGGTTACCCACTCCCCAACTCCCCAGCCAAGAAAATGAAGCTCCACCTTAGATGCTTACAGGAATCACTTGAGAATCCTTTAAAATTACCAATGTGTGGTTGCACCTTAGACCTAATGAAGCAGGACTTTGGCTGTGTGGCCCAGTACATTTCAAAAGCTGCCCAGGCAATTCCAGTGGACAACCAGGGTAAAGAACGTGTTTGGAGACACACAAAAAAAGCAGGAGAAAATGATCATCCTATACATTTGCATAGTAAGTTGAATTTTCAAAAACTCAACAACCTTTCCCATTGCTTCACTGACCCCCTGAAGCCCATCTATGAATCCAGCATAGGAATGGTTACGAGCATAAAAAGCAAAGCTGAAATGAGAGGTCATTCAGAAGGAAATAAGGTAGGACAAATCCAAGCACCAAGATGGAATGACTCAAGAGCAGGAGTGAGATCTGGCAACATCATGTAGCGAAGTCTGAAACCGGTTGGCAGTCAGTGGAATTCTAATAGGAGGATGAGGATGAGGCTCAGGAAGGGGCAGGCTGCAGGGTGTCCCGTAGCAGAGACCAGGAACCTTGAGTCCTTTGAGTCAGAGGATTGCCACAGAAAGAGGTCCAGCATGAGGTTCCTGGAAAGCAGGTTGACTGTGAAGGCTTCTTTGCAGAAGCAAAGGCATCAGTGGGCCATGCATCAAGCTCTTTTGTATCATGAGAGACACTTGCTAAAAAGAATTAGGTTCTCTGTTACTCATGTAGACACTGGTGCTCCGGAAATTTGCTTTCTGAGTTAAGGTCAAAGAGGGAGAAGGTCAGTCAGGAACTGAACATTTCCTGGGTACTTAATATGTGCCAAATTATTTCACTTATTTCTTTGGTGAATTTCTTGCACTAAACTGGGAACTCTCAGTTTGAGGGAAGTCACACATCCATGTTAAACAGACGTGGCTCACTTTGAATGTTCTAGTTCATATAAACTTCCAAAATAGAGAGTTAATTAGGGCTCGAAGGGTATTTTTAAATGTAGCTGGGATTTTGTTTTGGTTTAGTTAGCATGAGGCAAACAGATGAGAAGACTATTGCCATTGACAAGAGAGCTTGTGCTGGGGTGCAGTGGCTCACACCTGTAATCACAGCTCTTTGGGAGGCCAAGGTGGGATGATTACTGGAGCCTAGGAGTTTGAGATCAGCTAGGCAACTAGTGAGACACCATCTCTATATAAAAAATAATAATAAAATAAATTAAAATTTAGCTGAATGTAGTGGTGCCTGCAGTTCCAGGTTCTAGAAAGGCTGAGGCAGGAGGATCACTTGAGCCCAAGAATTCAAGACTACAGTGAAATATTATTGTGCCACAATATTATTGTGTCTTTAATATTATTTTAAAGACAGGGTCTCCATCTCTCACTCCAGCCTTAGTGACAGAGGGAGACCCCGTCTTTAAAAACAAAAACAAAAAACAAAAAAAACAATTCACAGCTCCCAAGAATAGGGGAAAAGCCACACAGGGAAGCACCAGAGTTGATCAGGAGACGAAAGGAGGGAAAAGCTTATACTATGTTTCCATGGGAGGAATGGGTGAGGCTGGGTGAGCAGTTAAGCAGGTTGGACATTGGATACTCTGAAGAATCTCAGCAGGCTCTAAACTACAGAGTGATCTCTGGTTGGCCGGTACCTGGGCCTGGGGTGGCTGAGGACAACGGGATAGTGTCCCAGGCTGCAGAAGCCTGATATAAAGAGGTGGGTAGGGTACGTGCTACGATGGGTTGGTTTGCATAACAAAGGCATGCTCTCACAGGCAAGTTGCTTGCTCTCTATAGGAATTAGCTGCCCCTGGGAGGGGCAGTTCCTCCTCAGGTCTGCAAGGGCCCAAGATGACAAAACTTCATAAAATATAGAAGAAAATTTAAAACATGATTAATACAAAAAGCCTTATTTCCAACTTCTAAAATACTATTTATATCAACCAACAAAATAACTCATATAATTGGAAAGCATTGAATAAGCAAGATCATCTGATTTAATCTAACTAATACTAGTAGGTAACATTTCACTAGTTTCTTCTATGTACAACACCCCCATGCTAAGTACTTCAAATTCTTAATTGTATTTAAGACACATATTTGTATCTTGATTGTAATAGTAGTTACACAAATCTATACATCGGATAAAATCCTGTAAAATTATGCAAAGCCCTACCCTTGCTCCCCTAAGAAGAGTGTGTGCAAAAACTGATGAAATTTGAGTAAGAACTGAGTCTAGTTAATTGTATTGTGCCAATCAGTTTCCTGGTTTGACAGTGAACTGCAGTTATGGAAGATGTCACCACAGCAGTCAGCTGGGTGATGGATACCTGGGACCTCACTATACTGTGCTTGCAACTTCTTATGAATCGACAATTATTTCAAAATAAAAACTTAAAAGAAAACTGTTTGAGGCCAATACTACTTTGCCCATGAGGAAACTGAGACGTGGAGAGAGGTTAAGTAACCTGCCTAAGGTCACTCAGCTAGTGACAGTGTGATTCCAACCCAGAGCCAATGCAGTATCAACCTCCCTTCAACACAGATAATATTATTCAACATAATCTTTAAATAAAACAGTGACTCCTGTTAGTCATGGGATGTGTCCAGGTTCCCATACAATCTGAAAAATACATAAATAAATTCAATTATACCATGGTGCTTGAAAGTTAAACTGCAGCATACTTAAAAGTTAGTATAGGAATTGTGACCGGTCTATATCAAGAAATAATGAGCTGACGGCACTCCATTTTATAGGTTTCTTTCAGCAATGAATTGTAAAATGTCAAAACTTTCCTTTTTACTATTGAAAATACCAGAAATCAGACTAATGGTTATCTAGAGATCTTATTCATTTACCAAGAAAAATTTTAGATCTGAGTCATAAATAACAGACAACGCACTTATTTTGTACAATCTAATCCTCTCTAATGGACAAAAAAAATGGGCAACATACTTCCAGAATTCTAATTCCATTGTAAGTAGATGAATCATAGCACTTTCTATGACATACTTGCTAAAAAGCGTTTTCACTTCATTTAGTCTTAATTACAGTGGCGATACGCAGTGCTGAATCGATTGAGCACTCATATCTGATCTCAAGGTCTATAAAATGTCAGAAACACATAGCAATCAGAGATCTAGTACTTTTTCTTTAACATATTATATGCCTATAGAATTTAATTCATAAATATAATCTCTACAGTTTTATTATCCACTTCGTACCATTTTCCAAATGTTCTGAATTATTTTCACCCTTGGTTATTTCTTTTATTTGGTTTAGTGTGACATGGTTTTATAGAACTTTTGATAATTTGGTATCATAGGCATAAATAATCCAGGAGGCCTGGGATACATTTCAGTGCAACTGTGCTCTGACTGAATTAATGGACAGGAAGAGACTGAGGGGTCCTCAGCACATGGTTGCTATATTCCTCATTTCCTCACCTTAAACTGTCTTTACAGAGCAGGTTTTTCTGTAACAGGTAGGAAGATGGTGGTCCAGTGTGGATAAGGGCACAGTGATGATAACTGATGGTGGCCCAGTGTGGATAAGAGCACACTGCAGCTTCACCCTAGCCTGCAGTGATGAAAACCAGCAGAGTTTGGTTTTATCAGCCAGTGACCATAGGTATAGCTTTTAGAATTGGTTTTAATTTATCTATGTAAAATGCTACACAGGTTAACTGACTATCATTTTCAAAGAGAAAAAAGGAAAGAAGGAAGGCTAATCTGAACTCATTAATATTTTTAAGCATTCTAATAAATGAACTATATTATAAGTTTACCTTCATTTTTGGTCTTATTCACTGTGATGATGGCAATTTCATAAGTGTTTCTTTACAATGGACCTGGAGTTTGAAAATATCAAAAAACTTCTATAGACAAGGGATTCTACTCAAATACTAGGTGTCTTAGAATGTGCTTGGACATTTAAAAATTTCTAATGTATTCTCATATATGTTACTTATTAAGATAATTAGATAGATTTGACGAATAAGTACAGTTTTAAAAATTATATTCCACATAATTTTATTAAGGATACAGTAAAGATACTAAGTAACCAGGTACCAGGTAACTCTTCCACATCATGATGAAAATAGGGGTTGCTGTAATCACCTAGGATATTGTACATTCCTTTGATGAGCGGCCTCAAGCTAACAAGATAATAGAAGCCAGGAAAAAAGACCTCAATTGGCTTTGTAAAGACAAATATTGGGAAGTCATACATGTATGTATTAGTTCATTTTCACGCTGCTGATAAAGAGATCCCAAGACTGAGAAGAAAGAGGTTTAATGGATGTACAGTTCCGCATGGCTGGGGAGGCCTCACAATCATGGTGGAAGGTACAGAAGAGCAAGTCACATCTTATGTGGATGGTGGCAGGCAAAGAGAGAGAGATTGTGCGGAGGAACTTCTTTTTTTTTTGAGACAAAGTCTCACTCTGTCGCCAGGCTGGAGTGCAGTGGCACAATCTCGACAACCTCCGTCTCCTGGGTTCAAGTGATTCTCCTGCCTCAGCCTCCCGATTAGCTGGGATTACAGGCATGCACCACCACACTCAGCTAATTTTTGTCTTTTTAGTAGAGACGGGGTTTCACCATGTTGGTCAGGATGGTCTCGAGCTCTTGACCTTGTGATCTGCCCACCTTGGCCTCCCAAAGTGCTGGGATTACAGGCGTGAGCCACTGCACCCAGACAGAACTTCTCTTTCTTTTTCTTTTCTTTTTTTTTTCTTTGAGAGGAAGTCTTACTCTGTCACCAGGCTGGAGTGCAATGGTGCAATCTTGGCTCACTGCAACCTCCACCTCCTGGGTTCAAGTGATTCTTCTGCCTCAGCCTGTAGCTGGGACTGCAGACACGCTACCACGCCTGGCTAATTTTTGTATTTTTTAGTAGAGACAGGGTTTCACCATATTGGCCAAGCTGGTCTTGAACTCCTGACCTTGTGATCTGCCCGCCTCAGTCTCCCAAAGTGCTGGGATTACAGGCGTGAGCCACTGCACCCGGCCTTGGAACTCCACTTTTTAAAACCATCAGATCTCATGAGATTTATTCACTATTGTGAGAACAGCATGAGAAAGACCTGCCCCATGATTGAATTACATGCAACACATGGAAATTGTGGGAGTTACAATTCAAGATGAGATTTGGGTGGGCACATGGCCAAACCATATGAATGTAAAAAAAGAAGATCCCATGAGTTGATACTGTAGAAATCTGAAAGTTAACAATTCAGCTGCCATTATTCACTCAAAAAATACTCAGCAAATATTCATCATCTGTCTAGTAGGTGCACAGATCTTTGCTATGTTCTGAGAGAGATTCACATATGAGTAACAAATTCTCTACTGTCAAGGAGCTTAATTGTCATTATCATACAGGCACACATCTCAACGATCAAAATTAACCCAAAGGCAAAATGACGCAGGAAAAGCACAAACAAGATGCTATGGGAAGAAGGAGGAAGAAGTCAGTGACTCCTGATGAGATGCTGACAATCACAAAACAAAGGACCAGAATGAGAAGGTGACCCAGTCACCAGTTAGGAGGCATTTGGAGGCAGCCTTCAGTGCCACACCCAAACCAAGCCGAAGGTTTCTGATGCCAGAGCTAAGTCCTGTCTTCTATTTGTATCAACTACCAACTAAATGCTGAGACTCTTGAACAATTTTCAGTGTAAACAAACTGAAACAAGCAAGAATTCATGCTCTTGATGCATCTTGATACCGTGATGTCTGGTATTGTGTGTTCATCAGGCAGTATATGTACATATTGCCATCTGATGGATGAAATGTATTTCTCATTATTGGAACCAATATACCCAGCAGAATTCCCAGTGTATTGCAAGCAGCCAGGCAGGGCCAGTAGACAAGCTGCAAGGATGTGTGGAATACAATTTAGGAGAAATAGAGCCTGGACACCCATTTTGGGGAAGCAGAAAATGGAACTTTTTCTTTCTGGAGACTCCATCTGGGCTGAGCTGTTTAGGTGTCCAGTGGACTAAGAGATAGAGGCAGTGACAATGAGAGACTGGCTATGACTATACAGGAGGCATGGATCTCATCACCAAGTTACACCGCAGACATCCAACGGTAGACCAGTTGTTACTTAGCAGCACACTCATTCTCTCCCCTGCTTATCGGTTTCACATAGAGATAAACGTTTTCTGTTCAATTTCAGACCCTGCTGCAAATTTTCCTCTGTCCTGGAGCTCAATCACATAGCTAAAAAGAGAATGCAAATGGAATCAATAATTACCAAAATCATTAAAGTCCAAAGGATCTTGATAATGAATGTTCTTTTACAAATAAGCAGCTACAGGGATTAGCAGATAAATGAGTCAGAATCTTAAGAGTATTATAAGAACTTCAAATAATCGCATCCTTGTCTCACCCCATGCTTACATTATTGTTCATCTTACTTTCCTTGATTAAGAGGCTCAAGAACGCTTTTATAATTTTTCCAATGCTAAATATATACCTATTTTGCGGCAAGACGTAAGGACGGAACTCATTTTCTGATGCATAATACTGAGTAGGATGTCAATTGTAGCAACTTATCAAAGGTTGAATTTTCCAGTTCCAAGGAATGAAATTAAATGTAATAAAGGTGTGAACAAAGGAGTAGCTAAGCACTGCGAGTGCAGCACCCCTCAGGGTTTATCCCATTTTTCAAGCCCCCACAATAAACCTGTCCATTCTGCTTAGCAAGCAGGCTGATCTCTTTCCCAAGCTGGTAAGAAAGTGTTATATTGCTATTCATCTGTAGTCAAGTATAACTCTTTTGCTACTGGAGATAGTTCATTCATTTCTATCACAGCTTACCTTGCCACTAAAATATGCACAGAAATACCTTTCTTTGTGCAGTGGTGTTTTCTTGGGGAAGAAACAACCTTAATCATTGAACTCATTGATGAAATTACATCCAATTGGACTGTTTCCTCACTGAGTTGCACTGTAATTTCATCAATGAGTTCAATGATTATTTTTCTAATGGCAATAATTTGATTTTTAAATTTTTAACTTTTAAAATGTTCTAGCATTAAACTACTTATTTAGGGTGAATCATATGTATGTATGCAGTTTTCTGGTTATTAAGGAGTACACAAAAAACGTAAAATGTGTTCTCTGTCTCCTCCAATAGCCTGAAATCTAATTATGGAAGCAAGACATACAGACTTTAAACAACTGACAAAGTAGGAGAATAATGACCGAATGCAGACAATACCCTGAAAGGAAGGGATGGGAGTAATGTGGCAGAAATAGGTCTTCAGCTGGACTTGAATGACAGAGAATATTTAAGTAAGTGAAAGGGAATGGGGAGGGCATTTCAGGCAGTAGGCCAGCCTGGGAAGTATCTGGAGCCACTATTGGACCTGGCTTAGAGGTAAGAGGATTGTTTGGCAAATAAAAATACTGTGTATGTACATATGTAGTGATTTACCCATATGTTAGTTTTCTGTTGTTGCTATAACTAATTACCACAAATATAATGGCTTAAAACAACACAAAGGTATTCTCTAACAGCTGTGTAAGTTAGAAGTCTAACATGAGTCTCACTGGACTAAAGGTGTTGATAGGGCTGTGTTCCTTTCTGAAGACTCTAGCAAACAATTTCTTTCTTTCTCTTTTCCATTCCTTTGCTTATGGTTTCTTCCTTCATCTTCAAAGCTAACAGCATTGCATCTCTCTGATCTTCTTCCAGAGTCACATCTCCTCTCTCCACAACCCAGAGAGCTTCTCTGTTTTTAAGGACTCATGTGACTACCTGAGGCTTACCAGAATAATTCCAGAGACTCTCCCCATCTCAGGATTCTTAATTTTAATCACATCTGAAACATTTCTTTTGCCATGTAAGGTACCATATTTAAGATTCCAGGGATTAGGACGTGGACTTTTTTTTTTTTTGAGACAGAGTCTTGCTTTGTCGCCAGACGCCAGGCTGGAGTGCAGTGGCACGATCTCGGCTCACTGCAATCTCCGCCTCCTGGGTTCAAGCAATTCTCCTGCCTCAGCCTCCCGAGTAGCTGGGACTGCAAGCCCGCGCCACCATGCCCAGCTAATTTTTCTATTTTTTAGTAGAGACAAGGTTTCACCATGTTGGCCAGGTTAGTCTCGATCTCTTGACCTCGTGATCCGCCCGCCTTGGCCTCCCAAAGTGCTGGGATTATAGGCATGAGCCACCATGCCCGGCCAGACATTTTTTTTTTCTTTTTTTTGGAAGGGGGAACATTATTCCGCCTACTACCCCAATTGCAAAATGTTTTTATAAGATGTCATGGCAAGAACTAGGAAGTTGGTAAGAAAGGCAGATGACAAACATCCACACTGGGCAGCCTTTGAATGTAAACAAGAAAGAGATATGCTATCAGTGATTTAAGATGATCTGTATGAAATTGATGGTGAGTTGGATTGAAGTGAAAGAGACAAACTACTCCAAGGAGAGAAATTAACAGGTTATTGCTATAATTCTAAGTTTGGGTGTAAGAACCCTTGCTAAAGCCATAAAGGGAATTAGAGAAAAATTTGGGAAGAAGATTTAAGAAACTTGGGAACTGATTAACGTACAGGGGATAAAGAAAAGGGATGGACATTATATGAATTATTTCTCTCCTCCCTGGTCAGGTAGGCAATGATCAGCAAACTGGTACTTCAGACCAGTAGAAAAGCCATTGCTTAAAGGATCTTGCGGGAAACTTTTTGCAAAGACAAAAAAAACTTTTAAAAATCTCACATACTAGTATATTATGACATGAATAATGTGGTAGGATATAAGTCAGTTTTTATACACAAAACGCATATACTTAAGTAGCACATTAAAATAATACTTTTTCTGTGTAGCCAGTATAACTGTAAAAGCAATCTTTTGTAAAAGTCAGTTGTGAAAGTTTGCGTTTCCATGAAAGAAAGATTAAAAAAGTTTCATTTTCCGGAAAGCTAAGACACTATTATAAGTTTCCTTAAGTGTTTCCAGTGAAAAGAGAAAGGAGAGGTTAATAACTTTGGGAAATGAGGCTCCCTAATTGTCCACTTTCAGTTAACTCATACAGCAGTCTTCCTTTGTTGGAGCACATGGTTCGGGAAACATCTGTGTGACCTCAAATACAGGGGTCTGCCCAAGACCCAGGCAGCCCTGTTCATCGGGAGACCCAACTAGAGCCAATCACCCTATCAAATTTGGCCTTACTGACCCGGGATTCAGGTTACTTCCATTTCATCTTCACCAACAGAAAAGCTAGAATTCAAACTAAAGATACAGTAGCCAAAAAGATGTTGCAAACAGAGCAGAAAAGGGCAAAGTTACGCCTGACAGGATGCAGATGCGTGTGTGTGTGTGTGTGTGTGTGTGTGTGTGTGTGTGTGTGTGTGTAGATGCATATACATGTATATATGTATTTGTATCTTTGTATATTTATATGTATATATGTGTGTATATTTACATGTATGTGTGCATGTATCTTTGTGCCATGTTTCTATTATAAAACATTGAAGGACAGTTGATTAAATTAACAATACAGTACTTTAAATTGCTGCTTTTCTTAAAAATCTGACTACATTAGCATAAATTCAAAAGATTTGGGATTTTTTTAATATTATAAGAATTTTGAAGTAGTTATCCATTCAATAACTACTAATCACAGGCTTTATTAATTTGCCATGGAATAACATAGGGAACATCATCTATTATCAGTTTATTTCTGGCAGGTAATATGAATGCCTCAGAAGACTTTTACAGATATTTAAGTCATCAACAATATAGATTGAGGCAAGGTGCAATGGCTCATGCCTGTAATCCTAGCACTTTGGGAGGCCGAGGAGGGAGGATGGCTTGAGCCCAGGGAGTTACAGACTAGCCTGGGCAATGTAGTGAGACTCTGTCTCTACAAAAAATACAAAATATCTATATATATAGGGAGAGACTGAAAAAGCAAGTTGTAGAATATGTAGAGTATGATTGTGTTTTTGTAAAATAAAAAAGCTATACAAGTGAATGTGTGTGCATTTATCTCTAGAGAATGGGAACTCAAACAGCCAGGGAAAGGATGGCCCCTCCACATTTTCTTTATAATGGTTTGTACCATTGAACTTATAATACAGAGAGAGTATGTGTATATGTGTGTTATTTTCCTAAATGATTTTTTAGTTAAAAAACGAGTGGTGGCTGGGCGTGGGGCTCACGCCTGTAATCCCAGCACTTTGAAGCCGAGGTGGGTGGATCACCATGTCAGGAGTTCAAGACCAACCTGGCCAACATGGTGAAACCCCCATCTCTACTAAAAATACAAAAATCAGCGGGACATGGTAGCAGGCGTCTGTAATCCAAGCTACTCAGGAGGCTAAGGCAGGAGAATCACTTAAACCCAGGAGGCAGAGGTTTCAGTGAGCCGAGATCCAGGCAACGAACTCTAGCCTGGGTGACAGAACCAGACTTCATCTCAGAAAAAAAAAAAAAAAAAGAGTTGTATTGTAAAAATAATTTTGCAATTGTTCAAAATAAACTTTTCTAGATATGTGTGATTAAGTAGTCAAGACCAAGAGAGTGAAGCTCTCTGTGTTATTGTCCAGTCAGGCTGACCACAAGAGTCAAGGCTTCATGTCTGCCTCCTCAAACCTAGTGTTCTATAAATAGTAGGCAACCCACAATGCAATACTTTAAATCACTCCTTTATCAGAATATGCTCTCCACAAGCATCAGAGTATGCTCCTCAGGTGGTATGGCTCAACAACAACATGAATCTCACCCCACAAATCTGACCTTTGAATTAACTTTAAGTAGTGCTTATTAACTCAGCCCAAAGAATATATGAAAACTAATTGTTCACCATGAATAAAAATACTTAAAATGTGTGTAATTTCCAAGAAGTACTAGCCAAATCCAATAAATATGACTTGATTTGAAATTTGGCAAAATTCCCAAGTGAAGATATACAAAGCTGTGACTGTTTGATGATAGCGTCTTTCTCCCAGTACCCAAACCTGTACCTTTGGACTGATTCAGTTCAGTTTAATGCAATAGGAATAAAGGCTCAGTTCCTTTCCTCTGATAATCTTTGAATCTGGCCCATCCTTTGTTCTTCTTGACCCCAGCCTCTAACAGACCACGGAATTCTGCTGATTAGGTAGGTCCTTTTTACCCTAAGCATTTATCCTGCCATGCCTGGGTGACTCAACTGCCTTCTCACTTATTACCTTGTCTCCAGTGTCTTCCCCAACTCTCTCCACATTGTGATCAACTAAATATTTTTTTGTTTTGTTTTTGTGACAGGGACTCACTCTGTCACCCAGGCTGGAGTGCAATGGTGTGAGCTCGGTTCACTGCAACCTCCGCCTCCAGGGTTCAAGCGATTCTTCTGCCTTGGCTTCCTGAATAGCTGGGAATATACACGCACATCACCACGCCCAGCTAATTTTTGTATTTTTAGTAGAGAAGGGGTTTCACCATGTTGGCCAGGCTGGTCTAAACCTTGTTAAAATACCATTGCACTTCTTATTATCAAAAATTTATTATAAAGATAGAGGAATTAAAAAACGTTTGGTACTTGAGCAGAAATAGCCCAGAAATAAATCCATGTTAAAGATGTCATTTTAAGTCCACGGGGTAAAATATTGTTTACACAATAGATGGTGTTGGGTTAATTGGATGGTCATTTAGAAAAAAACAGGTTGGGCTGGGTTTGGTGGCTGACGCCTGTAATTCCAGCACTTTGGGAGGCTGAGGTGGGTGGATCACTCAAGCTCAGGAGTTTAGGACCAGCCTGAGCAACATGATGAAACCTATCTCTACAAAAAAATACAAAAATTAGTCGGGTGCAGTGGTACATGCCTATAGTCCCAGCTTCTTGGGAGGCTGAGGTAAGAGGATTCCTTGAGCCCCAGACGTCGAGGCTGCAGTGAACTGTGTTCATGTCACTGTACTTCAGCCTGGACGACAAAGTGAGACCCTGTCTCAAAAAAAAAAGAAAAGACAAAAACAAGTTGCATCTCACTCCTTATAGGAAAAGCAATTCTAGATAAATGAAAAATTTAAATATGAAAATGAAACCATAAAAGTGCTGGAAGAAAATGAGTAACACTTCTAAAAATAAAATATTGGATTGGAGAAGAACTTTCTCAGGTTAATATAAAAATTAAATCATCAAAGAAAAAGACTAATCATTTTGCTACTTAAAACTATAAAATGTTAGCATGACATAAATACTTAATGTTAAAACACAAATTACATATTAAGAAAAATATTTGTCACATACACGACATAAAAGGGCTAATTTTCTTACCAAAGAGCTCTCGTCAATGAGAAAAATATCAACAACCTAATAGAAAAATGGACAAAGAATATAACCAGTTACAGAATTACAGTCAATTACTACCTGCAAAGCTCCTTGACCTCCTTCATAATCAGGGTTTCACATTAAACAACAATGACATAGCACTGTTACCTGTCAAATTGGCAAATGCCCCTGAATATAATGGGAGACTTCAAGTATTTAGAATTTTTAAATGTATTCATTGTTGTGATTTCAAAGGAGATTATGCCACAGTGGTTTTAGTAAGTCAGGATTATCTTATTAAAAGCAAACTCTTTTATTAAAACATCTTTTCTTGAATTGCAAATAAGATGCTTGAGAACACTGGCAACGAGGAGCGACATTAATGTAGTATTTGTAACAGGCAGACAGAGAGACCCCCGACGGAGGTCAGTGGGAAGGAGGAAATACACAAGCAGCAAATCCTCAGACCACTATGGCTAGGCACCTGCTTCTCCTCAACTCCAGGAAGCTACCGCCACGCTTTACTTGGTTCACAGACGTCAGGGGAAGAAGCTGTGGGAAGAGGGCTGGGATGTCCAGAAATTGCTGCTGAGTGCATCTTTAGAATATTGTACAATTCCTGAACCTCACTATTACAATCCCTCAAGGCCAAAGGGAGCAGTAAAAGTGCTTCCAATGCAAAGGATCCACCAGGGAAATTGGGCTGTTTAAACCAGTGCTTCTTAAAATGGGGTCCCTGGTCCAGCAGCATCAACAGCACCTGGAAACTTGTTAGAAATGCAAAGTTTCAGGCCCCACCAAGGACTACCGAAACAGAAATTCTGGGGGGATGTGTGGTTTTTTTTAGACAGAGTCTTGTTCTGTCGCCAGGCACCAGGCTAGAGTGCAGTGGTGGGATCTCGGCTCACTGCAACCTCTGCATCCCGGGTTCAAGCAATTCTCCTGCCTCAGCCTCCCAATTAGCTGGGTCTACAGGCACGCAGCACCACGCCCAGCTAATTTTTGTAATTTTAGTAGAGACGGGGTTTCACCATGTTTGTCAGGATGGTCTTGATCTCTCGACCTCGTGATCCGCCAGCCTTGGCCTCCCAAAGTGCTGGGATTACAGGCGTGAGCCACCGCGCCGGGCCGGGGGTGTGTTTTTAATACAAGCTCTCCAAATGATTCTAACGCAGGCTATAGTTTGAGAACCACTAGTTTGTTTATTTATTTATTTATTAGTCATTCATTCATTTCTTGAGATGGAGTCTCACTCTGTTGTCCAGGCTGGAGTGCAGTGGCACAGTCTCAGCTCACTGCAACCTCTGCCTCCCAGGTTAAAGCGATTCTCCTGCCCCGCCCTCCGAGTAGCTGGGATTACAGATGCCCACCATCACACCCAGCTAATTTTTGTATTTTTAGTAGAGACTGGGTTGCGCCATGTTGGCCAGGCTGGTCTCGAACTCTTGACCACAAGTGATTCACCTCCCAAAGAGCCACCATGCCTGGCCTAGAGAACCACTAGTTTAAATCAACATTTTATCCACTTCCCTGATTACGACAGTCACTTAGATAGGGGCGGGGGAGACAGGAAGCTTGTGAAAAATGCATACTCCCAGGTCTCACCTCAGACCTACTAAATCAGAATCTAAGGAGGGGCCTGGGAATCCAGATCAATAACAACTAATCCAGGTGAATCCATAATTAGGGATGTTTGAAAAACTGGCTTAAGTGATTCCTATTACCAGATACACAATGTTAGAAAGACACACTTGCCTTATACTCCAAACACACCAATGTTTATTTTCTTGGAAACAAACCTCCAGGCTAGCCTTACAGCTCAAACAAGATTCTTTCAAATTACCCATAAAACAGCAGCCTTACCCATAAAACAGCAGCCTCGGCCAGAAGCGGTGACTCACACTTATAATCCCAAGACTTTGGGAAGCTGAGGTCGGTGAATCACCTGAGGTCAGGAGTTGGAGACCAGCCTGGCCAACATGGTGAAACCCAATCTCTACTAAAAATACAAAGATTAGCTGGGTGTGGTGGTGGGTACTTGTAGTCCCAGCTACTCAGGAGTCTAACACAGGAGAATCACTTGAACCTGGGAGGTAGAGGTTGCAGTGAGTCAAGATTGTGCCACTGCACTCCAGTGACAGAGTGAGACTCCCTCTCTAAAAAATAAATAAATAAACAGCAGCCTCTTCAGGACATGTTTGACACCTCTAACCCGCAACCCTGTTACATGGTGGTCTGTATCTCAGAGATCCTAATTTGACAGTATTCATGGTAAGAAACTGTCGATCATTTGGATGTTTGAAACCTGGTGGAATTGGGGAACATGGTGCTGCTTATTACCCTGAGTAATAGCAGGGGGCTCTAAGGGCCTGGGGTGAGAAGCACCTGGAGGGAAGAGTCACAATTTCCTCCACTGAGTCATACTCTGCAGATGATTGAGTGGTTGCATCACTCCTTACTTGCTAAGAAGAGAACTTTCTGAGGCCCAACCTTCCATCCTAATCTCCGTCATCCCCTGCCTTAGGCTGTGGGGGACAGGAAAGTGGAAGTGTGCTGGGTGCATCTATTCTAGATCTTAGCACTGGGTAAGCACCACATTTTGAAAGCACTCTGAGAAGCTCGGGCCCTGGCAAAGCCCAAAGGGCTCCCAGCTTCTCTAGGAAAGCAGCCACAAGTTAATGGAGACTGACAGGCAGCCCAGTCCAGAAGCTTAGAAGACAGTATATTCAGGAAATAGGACAAAACTTATTTCACTTAGACAACATCTTTATATCTCCTATTCATTACACATACTATAGATTAGCAAAGTCTCTAGCAGTTTCTTCCAGTCCAGCTGTGCTTCCAAGTTCAGACGGCTGGTCTGTAGTGTAGTATGTGACCAGAGAGATCACAGGTTCCAAAGTCAACATTGCTGTCTTGACAAATGTGAGCAGCTAAGAGCACTGGTGTTGTAGGAGAAGAGGCTGCAATTGTTAGAATCAGCCAGTGCTTCTGAATA
This sequence comes from Ateles fusciceps, assembly GCA_036589455.1. Lineage (NCBI taxonomy): Eukaryota > Metazoa > Chordata > Mammalia > Primates > Atelidae > Ateles > Ateles fusciceps. The sequence goes on along the minus strand of JAZHEH010000952.1, from coordinate 3,537,203 downwards.
GCACCGCCCCATGGACCACCCCAGGGAAGCTGGGGGCCTATTTATTCTCTGCATAGCCTAGTGCAGTCAGCTCTCTTTAACAGCAGAAAAACATCCTAACGGGAAGACATGACAGGGCAAGGATGGAATGATTCTGGGGAATTCCTGGGGGTGGGGGAGATGGAGGAGGCAACTGTTACACAGTTGCTTCTGAAGGAGAACACCAAGAGGAACCTGCTGAGTGAGTTGGTGTTTTGCTTTTCATTCTGGGCTTACAAATACCGTAGACGTTTTTTATAGTTTCAACTTTTAGTTTTGGGGGTACATATGCAGGCTTGTTATACCTGGGTATATCATATAATGCTGAGGTTTGGGGTACGAGTGATTCCATCACTCAGGTATTGAGCATAGTACACAATAGTTAGGTTTGCAACCCTTCCCCCCTCTTTCCTTCTGTCCTCTTATAGTCCCCAGTACCTACTGTTGCCATCTTTATGTCCATGAGTACCCACTGTTTAGCTCCCACTTATAAGTGAGAACACGTGGTATTTGCTTTTCTGTTCTTGTGTTAATTGACTTAGTATAATGGCCTCTAACTGCATCCATGTTTGCTGCAAAAAGCAGGATTCTATTCTTTTTTATGGCTGTGTAGTATTCCACACGGTATATATACCACATTTTTTTAATCTAAATCCACCCTTGATGGGCACCTAGGTTGATTCCATGTGTTTACTATTGTGAATAGTGCTGCGATGAACATACATGGGAGGAACACGTGTCTTTTTGGTAGAATGATTTATTTTCTTTTGGCTGTATACCCAGTAATGGTATTGGTGGGTAACACCATTTTTCAAAAGCCACTTTTCCAGGCCAATTTGTTCTAGGAGAAAAAAAATTCTCAAGTTAAACATGGAGCTGTACCATTGCACAAGTCCACATAGGGGATGTCTCACAGCCACACCTCAAACTCTCATCCCTTCCTGGGATTCCCCAGTGCCATTCAATGGTCAGGGAATTTGGTATATTTTTGGTATAATATCTTTATAGCTATGTAATTTTATGCAACTTACTACATTTTACCCACTAAGAAGACTAAAAATATAAAGAAGCGTCTGAAAAAAAAGGACAAAGTCTGACTCCATCCAAAATGAATATAAACTCCATAAGGACAAGGATCTGGGTCAGCTTTATTACACAATCCCCAGTGCCCGCCACATAGCAGGTGCTCTAGAGGCATTTACTGTGTAAAAAAGATGACACTCTGGTCAAGAGTAGAAGCCAGCATTCCTCAGGGTCACTGACAAACAACAATGGATTCTGCCCTCCATGTCGATACCTGTTTCATTTGCTGTACCGAGGAGAATCAACAAATGCCTGTATCTGTTTGCGTTTCATGAAATTCCTTTGCATTATTTTTCATCAGCTGAATCTTGCTTTGTCACTACATATACTTGTTTCACTTTATTGGCACTTTTGTCCATCCCATTTGCTTCAAGTGTCTCCCAGAATATCATGGAACCCTGGGCTGTCAGGTGGCCACCACATTCCTGGGAAATAATGAAGCTGAGATCAATAATACAGGTATGGAAGAAACCTTAGCCATCATGCAGTTCAAAAATCCTTGGTATAAAGACAAAGACCCTGAGTTACAGAAAGAAACCATCTGCTTGGGCATCCACAGACCATCCCACTTATTCAGACGCATCTTGGCCCTTTAATATCATACTAATGTCATAGTGATATTAGCATCACTCCTTTGGCTTTCCAGCTAAACAAAATGAGTTATTTGGTAAAGTTGATTGGCACTGGAATCTTAAAATTTTTGCTTCCTACACTCATTTTAGAGTGAGATTTCTGATTATGGGTTTATGAATAAGTTTAGAGTTAGATTTTTAGTGATAGGATCATGTATAAGTTTATCCAGTGAGGTTTATGAACGGAATGCAGGACAAATTAGTTCTAAGTGGGAATGGAAAAGAGAGAGAAAAGGTTTTAATTCATTTACAAGAAAAAGAAAAGTTTAACAATCACTTTGGAGAGGCAGCAGCATAGCATAGAGAGCAATGACATGGGATCGAGAGCCTGAGTTAAAAGCCCAGCTCCACCACTCACTAGCTGTGTTACTCACTTGCTGTATGCCTCAGTTTCCTCATCTGTCCTTACCTGTAAGTGGCAAATACTAACAGGGGGGCTTGTTATTTGCAAAGAACTCAGTACAGTACCTGTTGGTCTAGGGATTCTAATGTGCAACCAGAGATGCAATCTCCTGATGCATATAATTTATCCTATTGATCAAAGTTTAACAAGTTCTCTTTCTTTTTTTTTTTTTTTTTTTTTGAGATGGAGTCTTGTTCTTGTTACCCAGGCTGGAGTGCAATGGCATGATCTCAGCTCACGGCAACCTCCGCCTCCCAGGTTCAAGCAATTCCCCTGCCTCAGCATCCCAAGTAACTGGCATTACAGGTGCCTGCCACCACGCCCAGCTAATTTTTGTATTTTTAGTAGAGACGGGGTTTCACCATGTTGGCCAGGCTAGTCTCAAACTCCTGACCTTGTGATCTGCCTGCCTCAGCCTCCCAAAGTGTCAGGATTACAGGCGTGAGCCACGGTGCCCAGCCTAATCTTATCCAATTTTATTATCCTTCTACTTTGACCCAGAGTGAAGGGATGGACAAGGCATGGGGAGAAAAGGCTTCTGGGATGCCATGTGTGGTGCTCGTGCTAAGGGCAGGCTTTGTAGAAGTTAAATTTATATTTTGAAAACACTTATTTTAATCTATTTTAGGATAGTTTTAGAATCCAGTTTAGTGTTTATTGTTATTACTTTAGGATTTTGGGGGGATTTATCTAGAGAATGTAAATGTTGTCTCACAATGCAGTTGAGTAATTTAACTGAACAAATATTTGAACTGATATTGAATGCAAGACAGTGTCACATACAAAGGTCTGAGGGATATGAAGATGACTAAGAAACAGTTGTCACTCTTGGGTTTAAATAAGAAAGTCTACTGAACAGATAGCTAATTCCATCTAATGGCATTCCTATATAACAGTAGGTGAGGAAAGAATAATTTATAAAAAGGTATTGCATTGGCATGAATTCCTTCCAAATGTGTCTTATCTACTTTGCTTCTGTCATAACTTTATCCTAAACATCCGTCTTTGAGGTTCACTGCCACAAATATCCTCTGGTGAACTGAGAAGTAAATTACATGATCAGAGATTATTCTGAGTGTCATCTAAAAAAAAAAAATGAAGGATTATTTTCTGATCCAAAAAATAAAGTGACAGTTCCATAAAACAGAATGTGTTCTCTTCCCCAGATCATAAGGATATAAAGTTATAAAAGGAAGAGCAATTTCATATTCACTCTCTGAGGAATATCCAGTAACACTGTATTTTAAAATTTATTTTTAAAAAAATTTTACATACCTGTAGTGCCACTATTCATTTAGGAGTTTTATTGTAGGGATTAGTTACTCAGACCAGGTACAGTATCTCATGCCTGAAATCTCAGCTACTGGGGAGGCTGAGGAGGCAGGATAGCCTCAGCCTCCTGAGTAGCTAGAATTACAGGCGCCCACCACCACCCCTGGCTAATTCTTGTATTTTTAGTAGAGGCTGGGTTTTGCCATGTTGGCCAGCCCAGGAGTTCAAAACCAGACTGGGCAACATAGCAAGACCCCATCTCTATCAATAAATAAATTTAGTTATGCAGAACTATGGAAAAAACTATATAAAACTAGAAAAAAATTTTTTTGATATGGAGTCTTGTGCTGTCACCAAGCTGGAGTGTGGTGGCACAATCTCAGCTTACTATAACCTTCACCTCCCGGGTTCAAGTGATTCTTCTGCCTCAGCTTCCTGAGTAGCTAGGACTACAGGATACACCACCACACCCCAGTTAATTTTTGTATTTTTAGTAGAGACGGGGTTTAACTATGTTGGCCCGTCCTGGCCTCCCAAAGAGCTGGTATTATAGGCATGAGCCACCTCGCCTGGCCATCTTTAAATGAAAACATTTTATTGCCTATAATTTTTTCATGTGCATTCTATAGTAGTTTAAACATCAAAATATGTAATATACAATGCTGAGTTCTAAATGTGAGCCTTTAGTAGTAGGTAGCTAGAGAGTAGTCGCAGGCATTTCTAGTGCAAATTCTAGTGTGGCATTAACTCACTATCAGTCTTTCCACAAATCTCTTAATCCTGTGTTTTCCTGTGTAATTAGGTGAAGATACCCATATTCATCTGGTTCACAGAGTCATGTCTATGAACACTGTAGAGAGTAAGTAAAGTAAGATGCACGAACTTCCTTTATAAAGTATTAACGGAAATGCAAATAGAAGTAATTACTCACTATACCTATTAGAGCACAGCATGGGTGGCAAGCAACCTAAATTATACAAATACAGTGGATACAAATATTATGCTATGTGGAACAAATTATATACAGGATCTGAGTCTGCCTATCATAGTGGCATTCAAAGAAAGCCTTGATGACCCATATTATATGACTCTTATAAAATGTTTAATTTCCTTTAATAATCAAATCCATTCATTCGACCTATATTACTGCAAATGTTTCCTGTGACAGCACAACCGTGATAAGATAGACAGGGTCCCTGCCTCCTACAGTTTACCTCCTGGAGGACAACTTCCTATAGACTTGCCTTTCTTTAGCTTTAGTGTACATATGAATCATCTGAAAATTTGACCTAAATGTGGATTCTGACTCGGTCTAGGGTTGGGCCTGAGGGTCTGCTGCTCTAGGACTCCATTTTGAGCAGTAAAAAATTAGGTAAACATTGTGTTAACCTTCCAAGTAACATGATGTCTTCACTAAATGAAAATTTCCTACTTCAGAAGAAAAGAGCCCTTAAGGACTGACAATAATATTGGGAATGTCAGTAGGTGGCAGTGGAAGAGGAAAAGGAGACATAGAAGCAAATGGACTTTCTGTGACCTCTCAATAAAAAGGCTGGCTCGGCCAGGTGTCATGGCTCACGCCTGTAATCCCAGCACTTTGGGAAGCCGAGGCGGGTGGATCATGAAGTCAAGACATCGGGACCACCCTGGCCAACATGGAGAAATCACATCTCTACTAAAAAAAAAAAAAAAAAAAAAAAATTAGCTGGGCGTGGTGGTGCACTCTGTCACTCAGGCTGGAATGCAGTGGCGCTATCTGGGCTCACTGCAACCTCCGCCTCCCAGGCTCAAGTTATCCTCCCACCTTAGCCTCCCAAGTAGTTGGGACTACAGGCACATGCCACCACACCTGGCTAATTTTTGTATTTTTGTAGAGACAAGGTCTCTCTATATGACCCAGGGTGGTCTCAAACTCCTAAACTCAAGTGATCTGGCTACCTCGGCCTCCCGAAGTGCTGAGATTATAAGCATGAGCTGGCTGGGCACAGTGGCTCATGCCTGTAATCCCAGCTTTTGGGAGGCTGAGGTGGGCAGATCATAAGGTCAGGAGTTTGAGACCATCCTGGCCAACATAGTGAAACCTGGCCTCTACTAAAAAAATACAAAAAATTAGCTGGGCATAGTGGCAGGCACCTGTAATCCCAGCTACTTGGGAGGCTGAGGCAGGAGAATCGCTTGAACCTGGGAGACAGAGGTTGCAGTGAGCCAAGATTGAGCCACCACACTCCAGTCCAAGCGACAGTGGGAGATTCTCTCGGAAAAACAAAAAAAACAAATACATATATATAAGCATAAGCCACCATGCCCAGCCAGGGAGCCTACTTTGATCAATAGGATCAATTACATACAGTAGGGGTCTGTATCCCTAGTTGCACGTTAGAATACCCAGACCAGGCTTTGGTAAGGGCAGGTTCCAGGTATCAGTACTTTTGAAGGTTCTTAAGTGATTCTAATGGGCAGCTAGGACTGAGAAACACTATCTCATAAGTATGGATTTCAAGAATTGTTCTTATTTCAGGAATTTTTATCACTCTTTAAAAGTAAATTGTTAGATTATAACTAAGTACAATTTGTTTTTATGAATTTTTGTAAATCTTTTTATCTACATCAAGCTTGTCCAACTGGCAACAAGGACGTGTAGCCCAGGACTGGTTTCAATGAGGTCCAGCACAAATTCATAAACTTTCTTAAAACATTATGAGATTCTTTTTTTGCAATTTTATTTTTTTTTAAGCTCATCAGCTATTGTTCAGTGTATATTATATGTGGTCCAAGACAATTCTCTTCCATTGTGGCCCAGGGAAACCAAAAGATTGGATATCCCTGATCTACATACACTGGTAAACCAGATAAACATCCTTTTACATAGCATTTATCATAATGTTAGTTTGGAAAATATGACAATTATATTGGAAAATAGTATCTGCAATACATATAGCAAACATTTAGTATCATTTAGTATCAAAGAGTTCTTTGAAACCTTCAAGGAATAGACAAACACCCCAATAGAAAAATGGGTAAAAGATCAAAAAGGAAAAAAAATTGCATGTGACTGGGCTGGGTGTGGTGGCTCATGCCTGTAATCCCAGCACTTTGGGAGGCTGAGGCAGGTGGGTCACCTGAGGTCAAGAGTTTGAGACCAGCCTGGCCAACATGGAGGAACCTCGTCTCCACTAAAAATACAAAAAATTAGCTAGGTGTGGTGGCACATGCCTGTAACCCCAGCTACTCAGGAGGCTGAGGCAGGAGAATCGCTTGAACCTAGGAGGCGGAGGCTGCAGCGAGCCGAGATCACACCGTTGCACTCCAGGTTGGGCAACAAGAGCAAAACTCCGTCTCAAAAAAAAAAAAAAAAAAAAAGTGTGTGACTAATAATCAGCTTTTTAAGGTTTAACTTTATTACTAATGAAATAGATGCAAAATAAAAGGACGAGACTCCTAAAAGATAGAGTGTAACCAAATAATTGAAAGAAAGAAACCTTGGAAAGAGAAGAAAAACAAAAAAGGAAAAAAAAGGCATCAATATCCTTAGAGAAGGAAGAGAATGTTACATTCTTGAAACAAAAATAATGCTAAGTAATGAAAGGTGCTGGCTTACTCACTGGGATCCTCACTGTTAAAGCCTTCAGCCATTATGTTAAGGACCTCACTGCGCTGAGGCACCAAGCTGTGAGGTGGCCCATACAGAAAGACTACATGGAGAGGCCTTGGGACTATATGTGAAGAGAGAGATGCCTGGTCCAGGTGCAGTGGCTCACATCTGTAATCTCAGCACTTTGAGAGGCCAAGGCTGGCAGATCACTTGAGGCCAGGAGTTGGAGACCAGCCTGGCCAACATGGTGAAACCCTGTCTCTACTAAAAATACAAAAATTAGCCAGCTGTGGTGGCAGGCACTTGTAGTCCCAGCTATTCAGGAGGCTGAGGCACGAGAGTCACTTGAACCTGGGAGGCAAAGGTTGCAGTGAGCCAAGATTGCACCACTGCACTCCAGCCTGGGCAACAGAGTGAGATTCTATCTCAAAAAAAAAAAAAAAGAGATACCTGGCCAGCCTCAGCTGCTCCATACTCCTGCCATCCCAGCCACCGTCAGACTACCACCACGGGAAGACACTGAGCCGGAACCTGCCAGTTGAATCCTTTCCAAATCCCTCACACACAGTACTGTGAGAGATAATAAAATAATTATTGTTGCTTTGGGGTGGTTTTTAGGCCGGTAATAGATTACTAGAAGAGAATTTGGTACCTTAAGTGAGGTCCTGCCGTAACAAAAGCCGGTGGAGGAAACTAGAAGGGACCTGAGAAAACCGTTAGCAGAATCACCCCACTGAGTACTTCTCAAATACCCAACCCATAGTAAACATGAGAGTTAATAAAATGATGACTGCTGTTTTTTTCTGAAGCAGAATCTCTGTTACCCAGGCTGGAGTGCAATGGCACAATCTCAGCTCACTGCAATCTGTCTCCCGGGTTCAAGCAATTCTTCTGCCTCAGCCTCTCACGTAGCTGGGATTATAGGTGTGCACCACCACGACTGGGTAATTTTTGTATTTTTAGTAGAGATGGGGTTTCATCGTGTTGCCAGGCTGGTCTCAAACTCCTGACCTAGTGATCCACCCACCTCGGCCTCCCAAAGTGCTGAGATTATGGGCATGACCCAGTACGCCCAGCTGATGACTGCTGTTATAAGCCAGTATATGTTGAGATGTTTTATTACATAGTAATAGATAACCAGAATACCCCACTTGTAGCACCAAATTCTAGATTGGTTTCACCATTCAAAAGGAGAAGCATAACCACCATGAGTGAGTGGCACATAGGGATAGATATGTAGATGCAGGAGGTGGTTAAGACACCAGGTAAGAAGACAGCTTCTGTTTCTGGTGTTGAGCTTGAAATCAGTAGACCCAGCACTTGGGAAAGAAGGATGAATATGAAGCAAGGACACACTGAAACCTGTGAGGAGAATGTGGAATTCAGGATGTAACTAGTTCTACAGGTTCTAGAACAGACCGCCAGCCTTGATGTCAATCACCTGCAGGATAAGCTCTTGCCCTTCCCTGCAGAGCTGCACATATCTACAGAGGGAACCAGGAGATTAACGACAACGTGTGTGAGCTGCAACGGCACCTAGCCCGAATCACACTCTACTATGCAACAAAACGACTGCAGCTTCATTTCTACCTTCCATAAATCTCCACTGGTACATTTCTCCAACTGGAACCAAGAGCCACCCAGGGAAGGAAATTCTAGGAAATACAGTTCCAGCCAAGCTGACACAGGAAAAGTGCACCACAGGATTGACTATCTAAATATAGAGGCACATCTATCAACAAGAGAAAGATAGTTTATATCTTTCTCTTTTATCTTTCTCTTTATCTTTATCTTTTCTGCATTGATGCTGCTGTAAGCTTTTATATTTTTTTTGTTGCTCACCCATTATGATGGTTAATTTTGTGTTAACTTGATTAGGCCATGAGGTGCCCAGATTAAACATTATTTCTGGGTGCATCTGTGAGGGTGTTTCCAGATGAGATTAGTATTTCAATCAGTGGACTCAATAAAACAGATGGCCCTTATGAGAAGCAGAAAAGGAGGTGTGATTGGTTTTGTAAATGCCCCTTTAACTGCTTCTGAGGTCCGGAGTCTAAAGAGAGAGCTTAAGCCACTATTAGATGACCCTGATGCAGTAGCAGAACAGATTGATCAGTTTTTAGGTCCTCAGTTATTTATATACTTGGACCACCCAGCTAATGTCAATTTCAAGTACTCCTTTTTCCAGGGAGCACAGATCCACAGAGCTGCCATGGCAGCCTGGGAGCTGACCATCCTCCAGATCAGGGTGTCCCAGCAGCAGATACTAAGTGTCCAGCTCAAGACCCACAGTGGGACAACAATGTTGCAGCCCACCCAAATAACATGAGAGATTTAAGGGAAATGATCATTAAAGGGATTCGAGAGTCAGAGCCCGGACCTCAAAATCTCTCTAAAACCTTTGATATACAACAGGAAAAAGATAAAGGGCCCATGAAGTTTTTAAATAAAGAGAATAAGAAAATATGCTGATTTGGATCCAGAAAGCCCCCTTGGGCAAGGGATGTTAAAGCTGCACTTTGTTGCTAATATCTGGCCAGATATTGCAAGGAAGTTGCAAAAGCTGGAAAACTGGAAGAATCTGCCAACAGAAGAGCTTTTAGGAGAAGCCCAGAATGTGTATGTAAGGAGGGATGAAGAAAGGCAAAGAAAAGGCAGAAAATCTTTTGGCAGAGTTCACTGAGGCAAATGGTGCCAGGAGCCAGATTTAAACTCGTGCCCGGCACAGTTTTCCAAAGGCAGTGAGAGAGGAAGTTCCTGGAATTCAGGAACGCAAAGGGAGAGGAGGCAAGCTCAGTATCTTAAAGGAGAAAGTCAGGAGAAGGAAAGCAGGATAGATGTTACGAATGTGGAAAATCAGGCCATTTCAATAGAGAATGTCCTGAATTAGAGAGTGCAGAGAAGGCTTTTCCACTTGTGACATGGTAAAAGCCCTATAAAACTGCACACCTCAACCATACCTCAGCTTTCTGTTGAAACTGCTCTCTGTAACCCTGATGTGACAGGCAAGCAGTCCAAACCCACGCCATCTTGGCCCCTGCGACTTGTAATAAGTAACTAAGGTCTGTAATTTCCACCCTGCCCAGACAATGTGTAAACTAACACTTATCTCGACTTCTGTGAATCACTTAATTAATAATCGGAATGTCCGAAGCCCCTCACCCTCATCTCCGCCCAGGAGGTAATTTACAGAATATCCAAAGTCCACTGGCCTCAGAATGTCTGAAGCCCCTCACTCCCACCCCCACCCCCACCCTCACCCTCACCTCCGAAGTGGTTTATGGGCATAAAAGGTCTTGACACCCTCCTTTTGGGACCACGTCCTCCGTGGCCACCAGCAATAAAGACCCTGCAATTTGGCATACTTTTGTCTTGGTGTTGACTTTCTATGCCCGCTCCAGTACAACACACTCATGCCTACCTTTGAAGAAGAGGAGTAGGGAGGTCAGGGGCTCCATCCTTTTTATTTCGAGTCCCACCAGGAGCCTTGATAAATTTAGAGGTGGGACCCAACCACGAGTTAATCACCTTTTTAATCAACTCCAGAGTGGCTCGTTTGCCTGTTTTCCCACAGCTGACTTAACTTGTTTTCCAGAAAAATTGCTACTCTCTGGGGCAAAAGGAGAATGATTTAAAACAAAAATTTTGGAAAGCATATAGGTGAAATATAAAAACTGGTCAACTTGTATTCAATTTTTATTAATTCCTGAAGCAGGAACACATTTATTAGGAAGAGATTTAATGTTGAAATTAGGCGTAGGTCTACAAGTTGACCCAGCAGGTTTTCTAACTTTAAATTTGCTGACTACGGCAGATGAAAAGTATATTCATCCTGACGTCTGGTCCAAGGAGGGGAATAGAGGAAAGTTACAGATTCCCCCAATCCAAATCAAATAAAAAACTCCAGGGGGAGATAGTAAGGAGAAAGCAACACCCTATCTCTTTAGAAGGATGAGTAGGGTTAAAACCTGTGATTGAAGGCCTTACCAAGGATGGGCTTCTAGAAGCCTGTATGTCTCCATATAACACTCTCATTTTACCTGTCAAAAACCCAGATGGGTCATATCAATTAGTGCAAGACCTTAGAGCTATAAATGAATAGTCCAAACCACTCACCCTCTTATGCCAAACCCATACACTATTGTAAGATTCCCTACAGTCATAAGTGGTTCATCATACGTTTAAAAGATGCTTTCTGGGCATGCCCTTTGGCTGAAGACAGTTGAGAGATAGTCGCTTTTGAATGGGAGGAGCCTCATACCGGACAACAGCAACAATATAGATGGACAGTTTTGCCTCAAGGGTTTACAGATTCACCAAATCTTTTTAGTCATTGCTTTAGAGAAAATAACAGAGTAGGCTGTTGTTCCAAAGTAGCTATTCCTGCTTAAATACATGGATGATATTCTTGTATCTGGGGAAGATATAGAAAAAGTAACTGAGTTTTTCTAGACACATTCTAAACCATTTACATTCTGAAGGGCTGCGGGTCTCAAAGGGAAAACTTCAATATGCAGAACCTGAAGTTAGATACTTAGGCCAGTTAATCAGTGCAGGTAAAAGAATAGGACCTGAATGGGTTGAAGGAATTGTGTCCTTGCTATTGCCCTGGACCGAACAAGAACTTAGAAAATGTCAGGGTTAATTGGATACTGTTGTCCATGGATCGATTCCTGTGCATTCAGAAGTAAATTGTTATATGAAAAATTAACTAAAAGAGTACCCGATCCACTTATATGGTCCTCTGAAGAGAAGGATCAAGTTAATCCTGATCCACGTTCTACCTGGTCTAATAGCCTATGGAACACTAAAGGCTTAAGATGGACTGCTCCCACAGGCCTTTGTCAGTCCTTAAAACCTTACATCCATTTCACAAAGGGAATTAGTCCTTCCAGCTGTCAGTATAACCGATGTAATCCTATACAGCTTACCATTACTATTCCAATATCTAAAAACTCTTTCCCCCTCATTAAGTCGTATTTATGGCATAGGAGCCGACGTGTCAGAAAAAGATCCTAAAGAAATTTCTGAAATATGCTTTATTACTCCTTCAACCTCTTTATCAATCACTCCTCCCAGGCACAATGTCAAAACCAAAGTTTCTGTAGGGGAAATAAAAGACCTAAGACAGACCACAGCTATTGAAACAGGATACCAAGATGCAAACGCCTGGTTAAAATGGATTAAATATTCCATCTGCACTTTAAATAAAAGCAGCTGTTATGCTTGTGCGCATGGTAGGCCAAAGGCCCAGGTTGTTCCCTTTCCACTGGAATGGTCCTCGAATCAAGTGGACATGGTAGCTCTTCTTCAAGAGTCCACCCCCTGGGATAACGAATTGTGCCAGGTTCTTTCTCTGCTATTTCCTGAAGTTCAACACCCTGCGGGTCAGCCCCCGAGGGCCATACAGCCTCCATCTCCCAAGGCAAAGTTTGCCTCGTGTCTTTCATGACGGGGAGAATTTAGTGTTCCTTGGAAACTTAACAGGATGCAGTGAAGTCAGGCACTTCGGAGAGGTGACCCAGCAGTCCGCCCTTATTCATCCCAGATCGGATATATGGTGGTATTGTGCAGGACCTTTACTAGACACTCTGCCAAACAATTGGAGCGGTACTTGTGCTAGTTCAATTGCTATCCCTTTTAGCCTGGCATTTCATCAACCAGAAAAACAGAAACTACGACACAGGCAAATACGAGAAGCCTCAAGAGAAGCAGCCCCTTATGGGTCTTTTGATTCCCAAATCTATTTATATGCAAGTGGAGTTCCTCAAGGAGTACCAAAAAAATTTAAAGCCATGGATCAAATAGCTGCAGGGTTTGGGTCGATGTTGTTTTGGTGGCTAATGATTAATGAAAATGTAGATGGGATAAACTGCATTTATTACAACCAGCAGCAATTTGTTAACTATACCAAAGGGCCTTCCAGGGGTTGGGAGTGACAGAAGCCACGGGCTTGAAACAACCTTTTTCCCTTCCCCAAGTTGAGGCCTTAGCCTCAAGCATAAAACACGTTGCTGAGAGGAACCTGTGTGTCCTTCTCAGTTCTTCATCTAAAGGTAAAAGTCACCGAAGCATAATAAATAATGACAAGTTTCAAACCATTCAGAATAGCTAAATGTAGACGTTTTCGTGCGTGATGTGGGTCGGAGCTGCTGCTGAGTAGAGATAGCTGAGAAGGTGATTTTTCCTTCTCAGGAAATGTACATCAAATGTTTGGCTATAAATGGTCAGAAAACATACTTAACAAGACAGGGGTATCGATCAGGAAGTAATTGTTTGCTGGAAACGGGCTGTCTTTTCATTGGGTAATTAAGATGGTGTCACTTGATAAGGACTCCGGGGGGAATCACTCTTCCAGCTCAGTGTCATTAACCTAGCGTCATGGCAACAGGCCGGCTTGAATTCTCTCTCTGGAGCTTTCTTTCATTAATGTGTCTCCTGTTCACAAGTTACAGCTTGCTCCTTCCGTTGTGTTGCTCCAAACACAAGTGACAAGGTGAAAAGAAAGCGAGGCAGATTTTATTATTTAGTACAGGCCTTCAAGAAAAACAAAAACAAATAAACCAACCAGTGACCAGCTCCATTGAAAGGCAATATTCTTCCTCTAAACAGGTTGTATATCCTTGTGGTTGAGAAACCAGTAGTGTCAACATCACCCAGGAGCTTGTCAGAAATGCAGAATCTCCCCATAAATATAGACACCTACTATATATCCACAAAAATTTTAAAAATGTGGAAGACTCTAGCATGCTAACATGGATTGACATCTTCAGAATTTCAACAATAGTTTAATTAATGTATATCTAATGTTTTGCAGATGAGTTGGCACAGGAAAATTAAAATAAAATAAAAGAACAACAGAATTTTAGACCCTATCCAGAATCAGAGTCTGACCTTTCACAGGATCCCCAGGTGATTCACAGTCACATTGAGGTTTAAGAAATATTACTGGCAGGGTACGGTGGCTCACGCCTGTAATCCCAGCACTTTGGGAGGCCAAGGCAGACAGATCACCAGGTCAAGAGATCGAGATCAACATGGTGAAACCCCGTCTCTACTAAAAAATACAAAAATTAGCTGGGTGTGGAGGCACACGCCTGTAGTCCCAGCTACTCGGGAGGCTGAGGCAGGAGAATTGCTTGAACCCGGGAGGCGGAGGTTGCAGTGAGCCGAGATTGCGCCACTGCACTCCAGCCTGGCGCCTGGTGACACAATGACACTCTGTCTTAAAAAAAAAAAAAAAAGAAAGAAAGAAAGAAAGAAATATTACCAAATATGTCCGGGCAAGGTGGCTCATGCTTGTAATCCCAGCACTTTGGGAGGCTGAGGCGGGTGGATCGCTTGAGTCCAGGAGTTCAAGACCAGCCTGGGCAGCATAGGGAGACCCCCATCTCTACTAAAACTACAAAAAGTAGCTGGGTGTGGTGGTACACAACTGTAGTCCCGCTACTTGGGAGGCTGAGGTGAGAGAATCACTTGAGCCAGGAGGTGGAGTTTGCAGTGAGCCAAGATTGCGCCACTGCACTTCAGCCTGGATGACAGAGCAAGATTCTGTCTCAAAAAAAAAAAAAAAAAAGAAAAGAAAAATAAACATTGCCAAATATACACTTCCGCTAAATGACACACCACCTGTAGCTGCCTGCAAGAAGTTTCTCTTCTGAAGCTTTCTTCATCAGCCTTGGTGGCCTGTTAAGATTTTAACAAAAACTGGAAAAGAGTCACTGTTTATCCAGTAAGGGAAAGCTTTGGCAATTTAGCTCCCCCAGTCACCCCAGAGATGCCCATCTGTGAATCAAGAACCATATTCCCGTAGCACCAGAGGAGGCTATTATTCTAAAAATACCACCTAGAAACTTTGCCAAACAGGAGCAAGCTTTGTCTGCTCTAGCCAGGATGCAGGAGGATGCTGTTGGCTCTATGTGCCCTTTCTTTCTCTGCACAGTCCTGCATGACCCCTTGTTCACAATCAAACTGCCTTTCATATACAGGAGCACCAAAAGGCACAGGAATGGACTCCAGAAGACTCATTAGCACTCCTCAACACCACCTTGGTCCAGCACAGCAATGAATTTCTCGTCTAAACCTTCACCTAAGGATCATTATAAAAGTGTCTTGAGGCTGGGTGCAGTGGCTCACATCTGTAATTCCAGCACTTTGGGAGGCTGAGGCAAGTGGATCACCTCAGGTCAGGAGTTCAAGGCCAGCCTGGCCAACATGGTGAAAGCACATCTCTAATAAAAAAACAAAATGTGGTGGCACCCCCCTGTAATCCCAGCTACCCCAGGGCCTGTGGCACGAGAATCACTTGAACCTGGGAAGCAGAGGTTGCAGTGAGCCAAGAATGTGTCACTGTACTCCAGCCTGGGCAAAAAGAGTGAAACTCCATGAAAGAAAGGAAAGGAAGGAAGGAAAGGAGGGAGGAAGGAAGGAAGGGAGGGAGGAAGGAAGGAAGAGAGGGAGGGAAGGAAGATCTGCCAAATTGGTTTCATTTAGAAGGAATGAAAGAAACTAAAAGCCTTTCACTTGAGCTTTGACAATAGCCAGAAAACCTTCGTTAATAATGAATGGTAAGTGATAACATTTAATTAGCATGGGTTATACATAGAAAGACTATTGCCTGGAATTAACATAGGCACAGTCTTAAATTTCTGTGTAACTGTTGGCTGTTCCTTCTATAGTTTCTCCTAAAAATGGGACAATGACAGCTCACAACCATTTTTCCTCTTTTCAGAGATATCTTATTTGGTTGAGAACTGGGTATTATTTTGGCTCTTGTCATCTTCAACAGCTGTTCCTCAGTTAAGTGGACTGAGGTGATGTTGGGGAGGTGCTAATGAGTCTGCTGGTGTCCATTCCTGTGCCTTTTGCTGCTCCTGTATACGAAAGGCGGTTGGATTGTGAACGAGGGGTCATGCTGGACTGAGCAGAGAAAGAAAAAAGGACATGATTATCTCAGACCTCACATCATTGGTAAACAAAGATTTAGCAACAGCCTTGCTTACAACACATTATAGCTGAGTGCAAGGGAAAGTTTTTCAGACTGTCCCCCCCGCAACCCCACCGTCCAAAATTGAATAGTATTTGGCACATTAGGAAGGTTCTCTAGAGAAACAGAATCAATCAGATGTTTTCTTTTCCTTGGGGAACCTCCGTCTTTTTCCACATAAGGCCTTCAACTGATTGGCTGAAGCCCACCCACCTTATGGAGGTGATTTGCTTTATTCAAAGTCTACCTATGTAAGCGTTAATGTCATCTGGAAATTGTCTCACAGCAACATCTAGATGACTTTGACTAAATACCTTGATTCTATGGCTTTGAAACCAGGTATTGACTTCTCTTTAGCTATGAAAGTCCTAGATGGCATATCCTTCCAACAGAAGGCTTTTTGTCTACACTGAAAATCAGTTGTTTAGCGTAGCCACCCTCATCAGCGTTCACAGCCAGATCTGAGTAACTTGCTGCAGCTTCTACATCAGCACTGGTTGCTCCACCTTGCACCTTTTTGTTCTGGAGATGGCTTCTTTCCTTAAACCTCATGAAGCAACCTCTGCTAGCCTCCAACTTTCCTTTGGCAGTTTCATCACCTCTCTCAGCCTTCACACAATGAGAGAGAATGAGGGCCTTGCTCTGGGTTAGGTTTTGGCTTAAGGGAATGCTGTGGCTGGTTTGATCTATGCAGACCACTCAGACTTTCTCCACATCAGCAACAAGGCTGTTTTGTTTTCTTATCATTTGTGTATTCACTGAAGTAGCACGTTAATTTCCTTCAATAACTTTTCCTTCGTGTTCACAACTTGGCTGACTGGAGTAAGAAGCTTAGCTTTCAGCCTCTCTTGGCTTTCAACATGCCTTCTTCACTATGCTTAATTATTTCTAGCATTTGACTTAAAGTGAGAAACCTGGGACTCTTCCTTTTACTTGAACACTTAGAGGTCATTGTAGAATTATTAATTGGCCTAATTTTAATATTCTTGTGTCTTAGAGAATAAGGAGTGCCAAGGCAAGAGAGAGGGAGATAGAGGAACAGCCATAGGTGGAGAAGTCAGAACACACATTTATCCTTAAGTTAGCTGTTTTCTACGGGCACAGTTTGTGGCACCCCAAAACTATTACAATAGTAACACCAGAGATCTCTGACCACAGATCACCATAACAGGTATAATCATAATGAAAAAGTTTGAAATATTATGAGAATTACCGAAATGTGACACAGACACATGAAGTCAACACATGCTGTTGGAAAAATGGCACCAATAGATTTGCTCAACCCAGAGTTGCCACAAACCTTCCATTTGTAAAAAATGTAATATCTGCACAGCCCAATGAAGGGAAGTGCAATAAAACAAGGTATGCTTGTACTTTGTGTTCAACAAATACTAGCTTTTTTTATGATTCAAGAGTAAAGCCAAACATTTTCTTATTGTTTGTTGACCTTAGAGGTTTTTGGGTTTGTTCTGTTTTGTTTTTAAACCTGCAGACTTACAGAAAGTTACACCAGCCTCACCCCTTCCTACCTTTACCCAGGGGTTGGCATGTCAGTGTCCTCTACGGGACACTCAATGTCAGCACCGGTTGTTTTTCACTGGAAAGGCCAGGATAGGGAAGGATCATAGAGGCCCCTGCTAATAAGCCCAGATGCACTGGGTGAAGGGATTGGCTTTTGCTGAACAGATGACAGAGTTAATCTACTATTTTCTCAGCTTTGCCAATGGACCACACTATTTTATTGAATTGATGAGGAGATCCTATAGACATAAGGCCATCTGAAGGAAAAAAATACTAATTGAATGGTATAAAAACAAGCTATTTTCTCTTTGCCAAGTAAATTCTCATCAATTAAGGAGCCACCTCTATTTCCTTGAAATAGAAAGCATTTTAATAGCATTTAAGATAAAATTATACTACCAAAGACTTGACTGATAAACAAGTTTTCCAAGAAAGGGACACTCAGTGTCTACCATGTGCCTCGGCTGGTGCTTGGTACTTCATGCAAGCCATCATGTTAAAAGGTAGGTGCTCCTGTTATACCTGACATGTGACGAAGCTGCTCAGTGCAATGCAGGAACTCACTTGAGGACACACAGCTGGTTAATGGTTGAATCAGAACTCACCTCTACACTAGGTTCCTGAAGTCTGGGTTCTTCCCTCTCCATTGTGATGACCTATACTTATAGGTCTAGATCTTGCTTCTAAGGCTGGGCCCATCCATCCCTCATCCCATCCATTCCACACAGGCAAGATTGCATTCTGGGCTGGTGCTAAACAAAACTAAGGAAATACACAGTTTGTCTTTGACAACATTCCCAACTCTATAGCAAACTTTGCTTACCTCTACAAACTTTCAGCTACCTAGTGGTTTCATCAATGCCTTGTTGGTTATCCAGTTAGCTTTAATGGCGCATTCACCTGAGTCTGTTTGCTTTTCCGCATCTCATACTCTTTTTCCTGTTTATTACCCGATTTATTAGAGAGATCTCATTGATGTAAAAAGAGGGGGTATGGTGGGGATGGGTAGATAGGGGCCAGCATCTCACTATATATATATATATATATATATATATATATATATATATATATGTATACATATTTTAGACAGAGTCTTGCTCTGTCACCCAGGCTAGAGTGTAGTGGCATTATCTTGGCTCACTGCAACCTCTGCCTCCCAGGTTCAAGTGATTCTCCTGCCTCAGTCTCCTGTGCAGCTGGGATTACAGGCACACACCACCACACCCAGATAATTTTTTTTTTTTTTTTTTTTTTTAGTAGAGATGGGGTTTCGCTATGTTGGCCAAGCTGGTCTTGAACTCCTGGCCTTAAGTGATCCGCCCACTTCAGCCTCCCAAAGTGTTGGGATTACAAGTGTGAGCCATTGTGCCTGGCCAGCATCTAATATTCTTAATTGTACTCACTATACTCCCTGTATTCCAGACTTTCCTGCCAATTCTTGTCATGTCATAATGATCAGCAATAATATATGACCAAATTAATGATGGATTTATAAGTTAGTTCATTAACTAGTTACCACTCTATGGTTTGAATCTTTAAAGTAATAAGCTACTAATGAATTACTTGCTTAATTAAATATACATTTTGAGAACAAAAAAAAGGGTTGTAAGGCTGTACGTTTCAGTAAAAAGCAATATTTTCAGTTAAGTGCTATCCCTGAAATCACACCGCACAGGTAGCTACCTACCGTACTGGTGCCTTTGGCTGGCTTCATTACGTCTGAACCATTAATAACACAGGACATGTTTTCTCATACTTTAGAAACCTGGAAAATAGAGTCAACAGGGGGATTTCATTTTCACACTAGGAACCCCCAATATCCGATAATTCTTCTAGTTACAAAAATCATCCAACTTTATGTCTTAGTGTTGACATGAAATCTTTCCCCTAAAGCAAAAACACTTCCTGTTTTCCATTTTTCAGCTGCAGAGGGATTGAGTACATGGTTGTTTTCAAGAGCAAAGCCCAGAGTCCAATTTAGAGACTGCTATTTCATTATGTTTTCAAATCCTCTAATCAAGCCTTCTTTCTCTCACCCATATTTCCTCTCTCATATCTCTGTTTCTTTTCATTTTGTATAGTTTAAGACATGAAGAAAAAAACTTTTAAATGCAAAGAGAAAAATGGATGATAATCATTACAAATGACCCATTAGAAATGAGGCCATTCAACCTACTTATTTGAACACAAAGGTGTTTCTCTTTTCTGAAATACTCCACTGCACAGATAAGTGTGTATTCAGATATAATTTCATACAATTACCCTACAACAGGCATTTCTTTCCACAACTGTCTTTTGGGTGCTTTTGAGCACATAAACAAACTGCCTAGAAGTAAATCCTGTCCATCAAACCTTGTTTTTCTTTCATGAAGACTCTACTTTGCAGACAAACTCTGGCAATGTTGCCTCCCTGTTAAAACAGCAAATAGCTGAGTGCGGTGGCCCACCCCTGTAATCCCAGCACTTTGGGAGGCTGAGGCAGACAGATCACCTGAGGTCAGGAGTTCGAGACCAGCCTGGCCAACAGGGAAAAACCCCCTCTCTCTACTAAAAATACAAAAATTAGCCAGGTGCGGTGGCACGTGCTTCTAATCCCAGCTACTCAGGAGGCTGAGGTGGGAGAATCGCTTGAACCTGGGAGGCAGAGGTTGCAGTGAGCTAAGATTGTGCCACTGCACTCCAGGCTAAGAGACAAAGCAAGACTCCATCTCAAAAAAAAAAAAAAAAATAGCTATGGACTTATTTTGCAGCCAAATTCACTAAACCAATGTTTTTAACTCATATTGAAGAGAGGGCAATTCAGTGTGAGAAGACTGGTATAAGACTAACTTTTATCCATCACTGAATCCAATAGCAGGAATTATCCTGAAATCCTTAGACGCTCTTTAGGGGTTTTGCAAACTCTCAGGTATTTGTGTGGTATTTTGTATTTATGGCGATTTTTTACTGGAAAACAATTTGTAGTTTCTGTCAGATTTTCAAAGAGGTCTAAGGATCACTGTTCTAAGATTATTTACAGAATGTAGAAAGGTTGCATATGGTTGTATCAGTTAAAGCTTACTGTTCATAAGATCGAAGACATACATTTGAGGTGTTTTTCTTTGGAAGAGTCAAGTCAGGCCTGTCTGGATAGCGGCAACAAAAACAGACAGAATAGCTAAGAATTGGATTTAGACAGGCCCACTATATGAAGTGTGATAACACTCAGTGCTATATATATTTATCTCAGTGGCTTAACAAAATAAAAATTTATTTCTTACTTGCACAAAGTCCAGGGTGGCTATGCATAGTCAATAGGCAGCACTCCATGTGGTCATTCAGGGATCCAGGCTTCTTGCATCCTATAGCTCTGTTTTCCTGTATGGCCTTGGAGTCCTCTGTTAGAGCCTCTGTGTCTAACAGACAGTAGATGTGAGAAAACAGAGAAGGTGTGGAGGATCACATGAAGGGGTGGACATCACTCTCTACCCACATTCTTTCAGTGATAATTCAGTCACATGACCAAACCTAACCGTAAGAAAGGTTGTAAAGTGAGTTCCGATGAACACAGCATTTGTGCCCTACCCACTTAAATGAAGCAACAGTACCAGGGAGCATTTGGAGGTAAAGAAGACATGCTGCTTTCGATACTAGGACAAAGTCCAGTATCATAGGCAGATCAAGATATTCCATAGACGACAAGCTGGAAGACAGTGACAGAAGATGCAGGATTAGAGGAGGTAGAAAAGGATCCAGAAGGCTGGGCACAGTGGCTCATACCTATAATCCCAACACTTTGGGAAGCTGAGGTGGATGAATCACTTGAGCTCAGAAGTTTGAGACCAGCTTGAGCAACACAGTGAGACTCTGTCTCTATAAAAAAAATTTTTTTTTTCCTTTGAAACAGTGTCTCACTCTGTTGCCCAGGCTGGAGTACAATGGCACAATCTTGGCTCACTGCAACCTCCGCCTCCTGGGTTCAAGTGATTCTCCTGCTTCAGCTTCCCAAGTAGGTGGGATTACAGGTGCCTGCCACCATGCCCGGTTAATTTTTGTATTTTTAGTAGAGACAGGGTTTCACCATGCTGGCCAGGTTGGTCTCAAACTTCTGACCTTAGGCAATCTGCCCGCTTGGGCCTCCCAAAGTGCTGGATTACAGGTGTGCACCACTGTGCCAGGCCTATAAAGTTTTTTTAGCTGTGATCACACCACTGCACTCCAGCCTGCACAGTAGAGCAAGACCCTGTCTCAAAAGAAGAAAGAGAAGCATCTAGAAAATGAGATGGTGACAGTGACATAAAGCCTATGAGCAAAAATGCTCAGAATTTTACACATGGAGATAGGAGGAATTTGGAAAATCAGTTATTGGTTGTAGAAGGCAGAGCCCTAGTCACCTAACTGGTATTTAGAAAGACCTATAAGTAGGAGTGAGAAATAAAAATAGCATCAGACAAGATCTAACTACAATGAAATAACCAAGATCTGGAAGATTACAGAGACAGAGAATGGGGCAGAAGGGCAGATGGTCCAGACAACTTATGAGATTATTTGTTCACGAACAGAACGTCAGACAAGAGTTATTCAAATTCCTCTTGCTCAAGGTCAGGATTGGTCCTGGAGCAGTACAGAGCCTACAGACAGAGGTGGACTGAGAAATGTGTGTGAATTAGATAAATCCTGATATGATCTACCCTCAAATGTTAGGATTAGGGTGAGGATTAGGGCTGGGGCTACTATGCTTCTCACCAGACAACAACCCTAACTAACCCTAGCTTCCTCACAAATGTCCTAGGATGAAACAGTCTAATTGAATTACTGCAAATCCTTCAGCGTACAAAGCAAATGTCCCAGTAGGAGTACAGAGGACCCGGAATAGTTTATTTGCTTAGAAGTAAGAGACAAAAATAAAAATAACAGTCAACACATGTAAGATACAGGTCTTGGGCTTCAAATAAATCCGACCATTTAATGCGGACAAGAACCTTCTGAAGAAGGTACCTTTATCCTTCTGTAGAGGTACTGCAAATTACCCAAATTTTACAGATTAAAAACTAAGAAGGAATGGAGACTTATAAGTGACTTGCTCAAGTAAGTGGGAGAGCTGGGATTCCAAGAAGTTTGGCTACAGAGTCAATGACCTTAACCACTACGCTATACTTCCTTTCTTAGAAAGTCAAATTGTTTCATATTAACTTTTACTCACCTGATGGATGTGCCAGTGAAGACACACCCTATAAATCTCCCCCCAGAGATTTCATTTACCATTTTGTTTCCAGAAAGCTGCCCATCCTTTTGGAACATAGGCTAAGTAGTGGACAGTCCAAGAATAAGACATGGACAGTTCACTGGAGTGGCCATTTTGAAAACAAAAATTAACTCAAGATGTATTAAAGATTTAAACATAAGACCTAAACCCATAAAAACCCTAGAAGAAAACCTAGGCAATACCACTCAGGACACAGGCATGAGCAAGGACTTCATGACTGAAACACCAAAAAGCAATGGCAACAAAAGCCAAAATAGACAAATGTGATCTAATTAAACTAAAGCACTTCTGCAGAGCAAAAGAAACTATCATCAGAGTGAACAGGCAACCTACAGAATGGGAGAAAATTTTCGCAGTCTACCCATCTGACAAAGAGCTAATATCCAGAATCTACAAAGAACTTAAACAAATTTATAGAAAAAAACAACCCCATCAAAAAGTGGGTGAAGGCTTTGAACAGACACTTCTCAAAAGGAGACATTTATGCAGCCAATGAACATGGAAAAAAAGCTCATCATCACTGGTCATTAGAGAAATACAAATTAAAACCACATTGAGATAGCATCTCATGCCGGTTAGAATGGCAATCATTAAAAAAATCAGGAGACACAGATACTGGAGAGGCTGTGCAGAAATTGGAACACTTTTATACTGTTGGTGGGAGTGTAAATTATGGAAGACAGTGTGGTGATTCCTCAAGGATCTAGAACTAGAAACAGCTTTTGACCTAGCAATCCCATTACTGTGTATATACCCAAAGAATTATAAATTGTTCTATTATAAAGACACATGCAAACGTATGTTTACTGCAGCACTATTCACAATAGCAAAGACTTGGAAACAACCCAAATGCCCATCAATGATAGACTGGACAAAGAAAATATGCACATATACACCATGGAATACTATGCAGCCATAAAAAATGATGAGTTCATGTCCTTTGCAGGGACATAGATGAAGCTAGAAACCGGCATTTTCAGCAAACCAACACAGTTAACAGAAAACCAAACACATGTTCTTACTCATAAGTGGGAGCTGAACAATGAGAACACATGGACACAGGGAGGGGAACATCACACACTGGGAACTGTCGGGGGGGGGCGGTGGGAGGCTAGGGGAGGGTAGCATTAGGGGAATTACTTAATGTAGATGACAGGGTGATAGATGCAGCCAACCACCATGCCACGTGTATACCTATGTAACAAACCTGCATGTTGTGTACATGTACCCCAGAACTTAAAGTACAATAATAAAATAAAATGAAATGAAAAAAAAATAATTTTCTTTGTAGCTTAGAACCTTACTTGTTGCTCCAAGATGTCTTTTATATACTACATGCTCAGTTTTAAGCCAAACATTGACAAGGCTCAGTCAACAGTAAACTGCCTTCAGTATCAAAGAAGTACTCAGATTTCTGCAAATTGTGTCTAGGAGAGTTGTAAGGTCCTTACTGTCCTTGTAGAAATGTATATCCATTGTGACAAAAACATGTATTCTTGTGCAAACACTGCAATTCTATCTCTACTCTAAATAATTCTGCTTCAGTGGCCCAGAGTTCTTCTAGCTCTAAGAAGTCCAAAATGATTTAGTTCAGCATTTGGCTCTGCGCCACATGGTAACATTATTTTCTGATGGTAAGAAGAAGACTACTCAGGAAAGCAAATAAAGCCAACATCAAGGTGCCAACATTCTGAATATATTTATTCATGTTTGTATTTGTGGATGAAAAATTTTTTCCATGCTGCAAAGTTTTGTTAAAAACAAGTTGTTACAAATCAATAAATAATTGCTATAATTATTATCTATTGTAACAGAATAATAAATAGAAAATAAATTGTACAACTACTTTGAAAATAAACAGATACAACTACTTTGCTATACACAAGACTTTTTTCTGTTATAAAACTAATACAAGTGCCACTGCTTTTCTTTCTTGGAGTCTTTTTCCTTGAAGATACATTTCTTTTTATTGCATGTTGCTTTGTGCTTGTCTTACCAGTCCCAGGTTTGTAGCACATCAAAGAATTACAACCATTTCCATTTAGAACTATGATCCTACCAATCAGGGGCTGATTTTCTGCCATGTGTTCATTTACAGATTGCAAACATAAAAGAAGCAAAGTACAAAAATTAATGTGTGTGTGTGTGTGTGTGTCACGTGCGCTCTAGGCTGGGAATACTGACTGGTATGAAAGAATTTTAACTAGTTGTGCATCAAAATCATACACAATGGCCATTAAAAATTCACTTAGCTATCAGCATGTAAATCATTAGGTTGGTTATTCAAAGCCCAGACAAACAGAATTCCCCAATACTGTTTCCATTTGGGTTTTCCAGCTCGTACGGTTCCAGCTGACGATACTCAAATGTCACACGATTTATGTGTTTTCCACTGGAGACCATGCGCACCACAGTGTTGTCACAGCCAACTTTCATTTGGGCTATAATTGATGGAAAAGATAAAAGTTTCCCAGCAGGTTAGAAACCACAGTCATCATTTAAATACAATGAACGCGAGAAGACCTGTCTTCCTCTCAAGTATTCATGTCATGCATCTACCATCAATTGAAATGTTTTTGTTTCATTTTTATTATACGTTAGTTATGGAATAGTGTAATTGAATTCAGTCTTTCTCCTTATGTGCAAGAACACTATTAGAAAAATAAAACTAGCTAGAAAGAGGCAAGAAGATGTCTCCTCGGCTTTTTTGTCTGCAAAGCCTGAGTGGTAAAGGCAGGGGAAGGCAATCAGTCTGGAGTCTGAAATGGCTGCTCTGGTTCAGGGTTTGCAGTGGAAACAGTACTGCCCTCCACGGACAGGTTGGAAATTTGCAGGGGCAATTTTTGGTTGTCACCACATCTAGGGTTGCAAGGGGTATTTAATGGGTGCTAGAGGATGGAATGTACTGTGGGACATTTATGTAGACCAAAAAAAAAGCCCACCTGTTTTTCTGAATTTAAACAAAAACTCTATTTTATACATAAACAAAAAGATCATTTGCATGGTATAGACATACACTGAACACACTAGTTTTTGTTCTATTACCCACTTGCAACTTTTTTCTGATTTTTTCTGTACTACTTACATGAAATGACTTCTGATAGCCTTGCTTCTCTTAAATCCAATCTTATTATCTGTATAAGATCTGACAATTTTTATGTCTCCTCTAGTATGGGTTATATATTGAAATTCATATTCTTTTTATTAAGAATTACTTTCCTCTTATTTATCCAGCCTCTAGCTGGTTCCTGAGGCAAGATTTATCTGCCCTGCAATAATCATTTCTGCTGCTTTAGTTTTCTCAATCTTTCTTTTCCTCACTTTGTCTCTGTAAGGTATTTTTAAATTCTGAGACATGCTATCATTGTCCTTGTGCAATGGGTACCACTCAAACATGTACCTGGGTTATATGAAGTAAACAGTTCCACAGGGTTATTGAGATAAAAGTCAATTTGATGACATAATGAATATAAGCCCTATAATTACTTTAAAAATTAAAATATGTAGTTAGATATTATTAAATAATATTAACATTATTAAAATATTATTTAGTAGTCTAAGCTTCTACCAGGAGATCCAATTTTATTTTTCTTTTCCTTTCTTTTTTTTTGGCGGGGGGGCAGGGTCTTGTCACCCAGGCTGGAGCAGTGGCACCATCTCAGCTCACTGCAACCTCTGCCTCCCAGGTTCAAGCAATTCTCCTGCCTCAGCCTTCCTAGTAGCTGAGATTACAGGTGCGTGCCATCATGTCTGGCTAATTTTTTAATCTGGGTAGAGATGGGGTTTTACCATGTTAGCCAGGCTGGTCTTGAACTCCTGGCCTCGTGTGATCTGCCCACCTCAGCCTCCCAAAATGTTGGGATTACAGGTGTGAGCCACCACGCCTAGCCAAATTTATTTTCCATTAAACAATTTGGAGGTCATTCTTTTTCTGGTCTTATTCTGGACTTTAATCTTTATAACATGTCCTATTTTCTTTACTTGAGTATTACTTATTATTTTGACCTAATTCCTAACAAAATCCAATGTAAAGGACAGGGTCCCTAATAGTTCAACACTGAACAGCTAGGGAGGGGCTCATGGAAACATAAAGAAAAGAATTAGGGCAGGAGAATAGGGTCTGGAGGCAGGGAACTTAAAGCCAATTTGCGCTGAATCAAGGAAAAGCACTAAAGTCTGGGGACAGGGAAACTGAGGCCAATTCTTGCTCACTTCCCAAAGCTGGATCAAAAGGAAAACAGCTGAGTCTGGGGGCAGGGAACCTAAAGCCAATTAACACAAACTTCCTAAAGCTGAGCCAAAAGGAAAAAACCCATTCCCCAAGCCCAAATAGCAAAGGATCAAAAGCTAGTGTCCCTACAACCTTCCCCTTCCACCATGTCCCCACCACATCTCACACGGAAAGAGAGACTGCCTTGGACTGGCCACCGGCCAAGCCTGAGCTATCTCTTCATCTTCATAGGGTGCCAGTTCACCTCTTTAGCCACAAACCAAATCCTTCATCCAGATAAGCAGTAATTGATAGAAACCTCAAAAGGAGTACTCAAGGCTGGGCAAGGTGGCTCACACCTATAATCCCAACACTTTGGGAGGCTGAGGCAGGCGAATCACCTGAGGTTAGGAGTTCGAGACAAGCCTGACCAACATGGAGGAAACCCCATCTCTATTAAAAATACAAAATTAGCTGGGTGTAGTGGTGCATGCCTGTAATCCCAGCTACTCGGGAGGCTGAGGCAGAAGAATCTCCTGAACCCTGGAGGCGGAGGTTGTGGTGAGCCAAGATCGCGCCATTGTACTCCGTCCAGCCTGGGCATCAAGAGCAAAACTCTGTCTCAAAAAAAAAAAAAAAAAAATGTAGTATTCGAAACGCAGAAAACTTTTGTAACCAGGCCCTTGGGCCACTTGCTGGGTCCACATGTGGACTGCTTTCTCCCTTTAATAAATCCCTGCTTTTGCTACTTAGTTCCTGTGTTTCATTCCTTTGTTACTTTGTGCGTTTTGTCCAATACCTTGTTCAAAACGCCAGGAACTTGGACAACTTACACTCAAGGCCCACCTTCCAGTAATGGAATGAAGTCTAAAGTGAACCGAAGAGTGATGTAATTCCAGCCTTAAAATTGTCTTAAAACTGGTTTCAGTTATCTAGGTAATCTAGGCAAAAGTGGTTTTCTGGCCTTAGAATCACCTTTTTTTGCCTAATTCAAGTTATATCACTTGAGCAGAAAAATGACTTTGGCTTCATTATCTAAGTTTTTAGGCCTTATCTTTAATCTTTGTCTTACCTTTTAACCCAGCTGAAGTACAACTCCTCAAAGGTGCTCTCCAATCATGAGCATGGAAGTAATTCAGTGCTTCAGACTGTGCACGCAGAAAGCTAGAGAAGCCGCATGCACTGGCAGTTTAAACCAGGGCTCGAGTGTCAGTTCGCATTAGAGAATCCTAAAATCCAAGAAATACCTCACCTGGGCCATGAAAGGGGTAGCAGAGATCAGCTAAAGGCATCATCTTGGAAGGGTCCAATCCAGTTCCTCCCAGCAGCTCCACGAAGTCTCCTATTCCCCCACACCCTGCTGAGGATTTCTAAGGGTATAAAGCAGCAGAGAAAGACACATTTAAACCAATTACAGAAGTCAAACCATTTGACCAGCAGCGGGTCCATGAATTCACTCAATCAGCCCTCAACATCCTGGCAATACCATTTAATTTAACATCTGGGACTCCGGAAATTAAAAGATATATACAAGAGAAAAAAATCATAAAAACTGCTTTTCTAAATCAGTTCAGTAATCAATTTTTTAAAGAAATGTGTGTACATTTTTTTTTTTTCATTTTTTGTTAAGCTCAAGGACTGGAATGATAAAATGGAAATCTGTAAACTCCATATAAGATGTATGGAAATTCAACCTAAAAATGCTTTACTTTTCAAATCATTTGGACATACATACTGAATCACTAGAATTTCTTAATGCCTGCAGTCAGACTTAAGCGAAGTCAAATATCTACATTTTATAAATAGGGCCTTCACATCTGTTTTTCCTTCACCTAATCTCTTTTCCTCTTCTTTTTAAAGGAACTTTGTGTGCTATTGGAATACATCATTTCTACCAATAAGAATTTAGATTAATTATAAATATATTAAAGAAATAACAAAATCCTGATTTGGGGCCCAAGTTTGCTACTGTTATCATTATCTTTCTCCTTTCAACTAAAACAAATTTATTTTAAGCTACTCAAAAGAATTCATCCTAAAGCTTTGTGTGATCCACGATGAGCACCTTTTCCTGCTTCTTGCTATGCTGCCCAGGCCAGTCTTGAACTCCTAGCCTCAAGGGGTCCTCCTGCCTCGGACTCCCACAGCGCTGGGATTACAGGCGTGAGCCACCTCACCCAGCCTTTTCATCTTTTCCATACTGTCTTGTCCACAGCAATCCCTGTGCCTCCCTTTCCCACACAAACAAAGCAGCCACTCTCGGTCCCAAAAGTACTTTGAGCCCCCATCTCCCATGATCAGGGCAGGCCTCACAAGTATCCCACCTGTGCAGCCACATAAGACCTGTGCCTAAAAGGGCTCTATGCTCAGTTTAATATTCTGTTGCATTTTAATAAATTTGTAATAAGGGCTCCCACATTTTCATTTGCACTTGCCCCCCACAATTTGTGTAGCCAGTTTTGCCTGTGTTCCTCTTCTTCATTGAAGTGTGCTCATTAAGAGATCTAGTGGAATGTGACAAGGTGCTCAGTAGTTAACCGGATAGACCTTAACACATAGGAACCAAAATCTAAAACAGAAAACTTAAAACACACATACAACACACATAAGCACACACCTTCGGACATTTAGAAGGGCACTGACAGGTATGGTGGCTCATGCCTGTAATTCCAGCACTTCGGGAGGCCGAGGCAGGTGTATCACTTGAGGTCAGGAGTTCGAGACCAGCCTGGCCAACGTGATGAAACCCTGTCGCCACTAAAAATGCAAAAATTAGCCAGGCGTGATGGCACACACCTGTAGTCCCAGCTACTCGGGAGGCTGAGGCGGGAGGATCACTTGAACCTGGGAGACAGAAGTTGCTCTGAACCAAGATCACACCATTGCACTCCAGCCTGGGTGAGAGTGAGACTCTGTCTCAGAAAAAAAAAGGGGGGGGGCATTGAAATACAACTGGAACTAGACAGCAAATTGGAAAATAACGTAATGGCAACTGTTTCGCTAATAAGCAGGGGCAGGTGGAGATATATATTTTTAAAGGGCCTACCTACTGTGTGCTGGGTTCGATGCTTAGAGGCTTTATACATAATTGTACCAAATGATGAAATAGAGGTTTAATTAGCCCCACTGCAGACAGGCCTTCATGTTCTTGTATTGAGAGTGGAATAAGCAATTTAGCAGTAAAGGAAAAAACCTTAATTGCCTTTCCCTTGAGTAGAGGACGTCTGGGAGGGGCTTCTCTTAAGACTAAATTTTCCACTTAGTTTATAGGTTCCAAATTTCAGCAGGTGCTGTTGCAGAGAAAAGGCAGACTTGGGAGAGAGAAGTGGGAAATTAGGAAGTTAGGAAGAAATGGAAACTAAAATGAGAACAAAACAAACAAGAAAGTTAGGTGCACTTATTCCTTGCTGTTCAATGATTTTTCTTCCCTCTTTGCAAGACTCTCAGCTTTTCTTAGAAACAATGGCAGACACTGAGTCATGTAGGGACATCTCAAGTTCAGTTCCTCCATAATGATTCCCTAAATTTCCTTTGTTGAGGTTCTAAGGCACTACTATCTTTTGCCTACCCCACAACAATGTACCAAAAAAGTACTTGGCCAGGCGTGGTGGCTCACGCCTGTAATCCCAACACTTTGGGAGGCTGAGGTGGGCGGATCACAAAGTCAGGAGTGGGAGACCAGCCTGGCCAATATGGTGAAACCCTGTCTCTACTAAAAATAGAAAAAAATTAGCCAGGTGTGGTGGCGCATGCCTGTAATCCAAACTACTCAGGAGGCTGAGGCAGGAGAATTGCTTGAACCCAGGAGGTGGAGGCTGTAGTGAGTGAGCCGAGATTGCGCCACTGCACTCCAGCCTGGGTGACAGAGTGAGATTCCATCTCAAAAAAAAAAGTACTTATATTCCTTGTACCAAATGTAAGATCCTCACACCAACTCAATATGCAAAATTGAAGGTTTTTTGTTTTGTTTTTATTTTGGTGGAACTCACCTTCCAATACATAGAAACCTGGGAAGTTTTATTTAAGAAAATCACCTCGATAGATACATTAATAATAACTAAAGAAACATCTCACCAGGGCCATGAAAAGGGTGGCATGGCCCTACAGCCCATTCATTGCATGGACGCCACAGTGACGTTTTAGACAGTGTACAGCAGATCATGTCACTTTCCTCCCTGAACCCCTTCAGTGGTTTACCACTGCACTTAGAATAAACTTAAACTCCCTAATGTGGCCCAGAGGGCTCACCGCACTCTGGCCCTGCCCCTCTCCCTGAAGCTGTATTTTGCCAATCCTCTTCCTTCCATTTCTGGAATCCAGCAAGCCCATTCCTGCCTGTGAGCCTCTTCACTGTGCCCTCTGCTCCACGATCTCATAGCTGCTGGCTCCTTCTGATCTATCACCCAGGTCTCACGTATCAAAAGGTTTCTTTCCTGACCACTTTATCTCAAGTAGCCCGCTGCCTCTCCACCTACCCATGCTCCCAGTCACTGTCTACCACACTACTCTGCTGCATTTTCTGTGCAGCACTTAGCACCATTTGAAACACATGGCAATTTTGCCTTTCTCATCCCACTTGAATGTGGGGTCCCTGTGAGCAGGACCTGTCTTGTTTATTGCTAACTTCCAGCATCTACAATAGTGCCCTGCACATGGCAAGCACTCAAAAAATATTTTGTGAAGGAACAGATGTCTAGAACACTGCAGGCTCTAAACTGTTCAGGAGGAAACACCAAGTTTAGCCCCGTAGCCGCAGTAACTAAAGTGCAGATCTCCCAGTCTGTGCTCACACCTTTCATCTTCTGATTTACATCAAGAATGACGCGCAAATAATATCAAGCCAGTAAGACTGTACCAAAGATGCCCAAAAATGTCCTTATCAAAGGACTATTCTTCCACTAAGTTCCAGCTTAAAAAAAAACAGGCGCTAGTTCATGCATTTAGGGCTTAAAGGAAATTGGATATACTCCTTTTCTCAGTCCTAGTTCTATTTATTTGGTTTTCACTAAAATCTGTCTGATTAGGAATTATGACTGCCTTTGATAGCAGCAAATACATGAATTATCTTAACCTAGTCATGTGAGAAAGTAAAAGGAAATGAGGATGACTCAGAGAAAAAATGCTACCAGTGCAAGAAAACGCGGTCCAACTCGGCATGAATTTTAAGGTTCATATAGAAGTTTATTCGAAAACAACTTGATAGGGATTCTCAGCTAATATTTTTTAGGCAAAATGTATTAAGTTCAATGTAATGCGAAATACTTTCTAAAACGTTACTATATTTTGCAATCTAAAAATCCAATTTTTTATTTTATGCTACAGTTAGCACTCCTTCATAACACAGTTCTGTCAATGAGATACTTCCTTCGAGTCAAAAGAAAATTCCAATAATCAGAAAAACAGCTGTGTAGATGACTCACACTACGTTCTGCTAGGAGAGAATTTTTGTAAAAGAGGCAAGTACAAGAGCGTTCAATTGTAATTATATACCACAACTTTACCAACTGAAAACATTTCTTACATCACAAGAAAAGTATTCAAGTAGTCAGAGGGGGGCACCTGAGTATGCAACTTGCCACATAACTGAAATAGAAGAGGGGGGTTAGTCAAAGCAGCGATGGCAAACACGTGTGAGATTTAAGAGCTAATCAGAGCGACGTACTACGCCAATTTGCTAGTGTCCAGGTTTTCCCTGTATGATTGCTTCTGCTCTGATAAAGCTGTGGCCTTATCAAATGGTTAGAAAACAAGTAAGCAACTCACCTTTAACTGAAGACCATTTAAGTGTCCCAGGGTGAGATCAGATATTTTGATCACCACAGGATAAATTATGGAGAAGCTGCAGTTTCGATGCTGGTGTGGAACTACCAGAGTAAACTTTCCATTTGGAGTCTGAGAAATGACATTGCAGGCTTTGCAGAAAAGCAAAAAAAAAAAAACACATTTGCATTACTTGGTTTGCTGGGTGTTGGTTTTTTTTATTTGTTTGTTTGAGATGGAGTCTTGCTCTGCGGTCCAGGCTGGAGTGCAGTGGCACAATCTTGGTTCACTGCAACCTCTACCTCCCAGGTTTAAGCATTTCTCCTGCCTCAGCCTCCCAAGCAGCTGGGACTACAGGCGCATGCCACCACAGCCAGCTAAGTTTTTGTATTTTTAGTAGATATGGGGTTTCACACTATTGGTCAGGCTGGTCTCGAACTCCTAACCTTGTGATCCACCCGCCTCAGCCTCAAAAAGTGCTGGGATTACAGGTGTGAGCTACCACTCCCAGCCAGTTTGCTGGGTTTTTATGGAAATTTATTGTATCCTTATTCTAGGGCTCCTGTTCATGGTCTAGGGCCTTCCTGCCCAGGAAAAAACATATAATACCACAAAAGCAATTTGGAAACAGGAAGGATTTGGGGAACAACAACCATCAGTGACACATGGATATTGTCAGATTAGAAGCCCTGTCACAGCCCTGGGCTGTGACAGGGCTTCTAATCTTAATCTTAGGGAGTTACACCTTATTTTTAACAATCACAAGACATTAACTCAGCACCCAAACAAATACTAGCTGGTAGTAGTTTTAGTAACACTTTCGTTAACTAGAGTCCAGCTTAAAGCTAGGTATCTGGAAAATCGAGGCTTAATGATAAGTCTAAAACTCAAACTCTGTCTATCTGAAGGCTTCATTCATAGCATTTGGAGTTATAATGTTATTTTTTAAATAATAAAGTAAATAATTTTTTTTTCATTTTTATTTCATTGTTTTCTTTTTTATAATTTTTAATTTTTAATTTTAAAGCCAGGGGCCTAGGATGCAGCTCAGCAGCTTCACCATGGCCCCAGGCTTATTTTAAGTATTTTTCTTTTTTTTTCTTCTTTTTGAGGTGGAGTCTTGCTCTGTCACCCAGGCTAGAGTGCAGTGGCACAATCCCAGCTCCCTGAAACCTTCGCCTCCCGGGTTCAAGTGATTCTCCTGCCTCAGCCTCCTGAGTAGCTGGGACTACAGGCACGTGCCACCATCCCAGCTAATTTTTGTATTTTTAGTAGAGACAGAGTTTTACCACATTGGCCAGGCTGGTCTCGAACTCCTGACCTCAAGTGATCTCCCCGCGTTGGCCTCCCAAAGTGCTGGGATTACAGGCATGAGTCCCCATGCCAGGCCTATTTTAAATATTTTTCTAATAGTGAGACAATAGGCTGAGAAAAAAATGAAAGACAGCCTTAAGACTGATCAGTCTTAAGTCTGATAAATATTTGCTGCATGTTAAGTGATAAGTTAACTAAAAGGTGTATTTTTAATGTTTAATTTACTCCCAAGAACTTCTAAAATTTTTTGTTTTATATCTCAAATCTAAATTTACAATACATTAATTAGTCCAGATACGAAAGTAGAAGCATCAGAATCTGTACTTTTTTTGCTGATTACAGGATGAATCAACATTGATCAGAACAGGTCAGAACCACCTCTTGCCTCCTTCTCATATTTTTAACTATACTTTCTTTCAAAAAGAACTGAAATTCTTTGATGGTTCTAGGAGGTTTCTTAATATGCTTTTTAAAAAGTTTTAATACAGACAGGGTCTCACTTTGTGGGCCAGCCTGATCTTTAACTCCTGGGCTCAAGCAATCCTCCTGCATCGGCCTCCCAGACCGCTAGGATTACAGGCATGAGCCACCACACCTGGCCCAGGAGGTTTCTGATTTCTAACCAAATAAAACATAGGGGAAACTCTTTGTCTTTTAGAATTATTCTGCTGCAGTCCTCATGAACAGCTTTTTTTTTTTGAGGGGGGGGGGACTTTTTCAAAAATTCTTTTTGTTTTTTCAGAACTAGAAATCAGAAGATCAGTAGTACATTATTCTTTGGCGGATTAGGCCCCATCTTTCAGCCACATGAAGTGTTAATACTATTGTATGCAAAAATGAGTGATATGTGTTCCTTTCCTAATTTTTTAAACAGGTTTTTCTCTTAATGGGGGAAAAAAACAAGTAGCAGATGAATAAACTCATTTTGATTAAGACAATATGCTTTAGGCCTGGGCTGTTCAGTTGTGTAGCATAAGCTATACGTGTGTCCATCAGAAATGAACTAAACTAGAGTGGTGGGCTCAGAATTAGAAGGCAACATTGAGATGCTATAACCCAACCCTTTACTCAGGGCATGATATCTGTCTACCACATTCAGGCACAGGCTGAAAGATATTTTTCAAGCCTGTGTCTGAATATTTCTAAGACTGCAACTTTATATCCCATCCCTCAAGCTTATCCTGGATTAGTGAAATGACTTGGAAGATTAAAGCTTATCACTAAATGCATTGTAGAACTTGAGGCGATCAGAGCAAGACTTTGGAGAAAAGACAGAATTGTACTCACCATAAATTAGCATATTACCTAACCTGGGAAATAAATTAAAAACTGTGATTTGATTTTCATAATAATTAATAGAAAATATACTTTAGGTCATTTCTAATTACAAAAAAATTTCCATTCAAGTCATTCCTCGGTTCAAATTTCTTTAAGTCTTTCAATTACCTTTGAAAAGCACGTCTGACTCCCAAGTTCTGCCTTTTGACTGAGAACACTTACGAAAGAGGTTGGGGTCTGTCTTTATGGTTAATGTGAATCCATTTCCTGGTTCATGGACTCGGAAGAAGATCATGGCCACATTCTGGGAAGATCTGATGCTCCTCCTGCTAAGACCACTCTCACAGAAATCTATGTACCGCTCAGCTGTAGGGAGAGGATGATCCTGGGAACTGGGGAACTTCTCCCCCTTGAGAATCCAACCATCAAATACCTTTGGCAAAAAAAATACAGACGTAGATGCTATCATTTCCATCAACTCCTGAAGTCAGGGGTGAGTTGAAAGGGGGGGAAAAGTTATCCAGCAATAGGCCTTCAGTCATAAGTGAGAACTGACAGTCCACACACTCTGCCTGCTTGCTTTTCATTTGTATATACTGGACAGTGAGGGTTGTTTGCAAGTAACAGTATTAATTAATTTTTTTTCTTTATAAGCCTTAAAGCTTCCAAAGTAAGTAAACTTCCTTATATTTTATCATTTCGACCACTTTGGTAAATGAAACCACCAAGCACATTTTTACCTTGGTCATATTTTCTACCTCCCACCTTCAGAAGAATTCCATAGAAGCATAATTTGGGTTTCATTCAGCTCCTCTCTTTCACTAGTCATTGAAATGTGAATAAAACATCTCAAAAATAGATAACAAAAGAAAAAACTGGAGCAGCAATTTTATCTGCTAACCGCTATATACACCTATTTTTTCTCTCTCTCTCTTTTTT
The DNA here is from genome assembly GCA_036589455.1 of Ateles fusciceps. Taxonomy (NCBI): domain Eukaryota; kingdom Metazoa; phylum Chordata; class Mammalia; order Primates; family Atelidae; genus Ateles; species Ateles fusciceps. The sequence goes on along the minus strand of JAZHEH010000952.1, from coordinate 3,500,950 downwards.
AAATATATCATCACATACTACTTTAAAATATCAAGAACTGCTTCAACAGCCAGGCAATGATGGCTGGTATGCTACCTGGGACATTTTTCCTTCACTTGTTAAAGTTTGCAGTTGAACAAAGGGTCAGTGTCTATTGACTTGACTCTCAAAATCACCACAGGTCTCCAGTTTAATGAGTCCAATCTAGTCCACATTAGCAAAATTATCAACAACCCAGCTACAAATTACTTCTAATGCATGTGACAGGTTCCAAAATAATTCTACTTTGGAGATGTTAATCACGATTATTTTAATTGGACAGTAGGGCTCCACCAGCCACCCCCACACTGCCCTGTTACACTTATGGAGTCTGACGACTGGAACAGGGAGGCAGTCAGCTTAGGGGTCTTGTCCTCCCCTCCCACCTGTCTCAAGCAGCCAGTCCCCTACTGCTCCAAAATCGGGTCACCCGAGCCCTGAAGTCAGCCTCTGTGCGTTCGGAATGGCTCTGCCGAGCGCGGACCATTAGGAGCGAGGCCGGCTCAGATGTGAGACGCGTGGGGCGGGCCTTTTACCCAAGACGGCCCGCGTGGTGGACCCCGGCGCTCGAGCTTGTCGGTTTTCAATCATATTTCCTCGGCCCCGGATTGCGTCACAGCGTTCCGCGCTGCGAGTTCAAGTCTTTAGAAGTTCCCAGGGCCTCGAAAACGCCTAGAAGGGAATTTAGACCACGCGGCGTCCAGAGGCACCGGCCCCAGCCCTACGGTATGGGTGTGGGTCGAGGTCTTTGGGTAACGGCGAGCTTCTCGCCATGCGGAGGGTCCTCGAGCGCGCCTCTCCGACTCGGGCACCAGCGAAGTGTCTCAGAATTGCCACCAGCTACCCACGCTCGGCAGCCCCACGCTGGGCGCAGCGCCCAGCCCTTTCCAACGCTCCCGTGCCCCCGCCCCACTGCACCCCCGGCGCCTCACCTTCAGGAAGTCGCCGCCCTGACAGTCGATGGAGACCAGATCGTAGTGGATGGTGATGAACTCCTCCGGCTCGCTGATGAAGAAGGCGGCGCAGTGCAGCTGCGCCCGGTCGGCGGTGAAGGTGAACTGGCCCTGGAGGCTCAGCATGTCCAGGCACCCTGGGGGAGGAGGGCACAGGTAGTCACGGGCTGCAGCCGCCGCGGCGACGGCCTCACGCGGCCCCTCTCCGCGCGCCCCATGCCCAGTCTCTGCGGCGCCCAGCGCTCGGAAGCCCAGCCTCGGTTGCGCTGGGTTCCCGCGCCCTAGGCGCGCCACCCTCTTCTGCTCCCAGCTCGCCTCCGTGGACCCATCCCTAGCGAAGCGGACCGCGCCCCTGGCGGTCCCGGCCAGCCTCCTCCCCTCGAGATGTCCGCGAGCCCCCGGCCCTCCGCACAGAGTCCCAGGCTCCCGCGAGCCGGGCAGACCCGACTCACGCAGAGCGCGGCGGTACGGCTGCTCCCCAGCCAGCTCCCGTTTCAGGTTGGCGCTGAACAGCAGGAAAGGCTCGTAGTCCGCCGCTTCCCGCAGCTGGCAGGGAACATGGGTCAATTCGGAAAAGTTCAAGGACTAGGAATAAAAAAGGGGACCAGGAGCGGGGCACCCTCCCTGCCACTCAGCATAGCGAATAAAGAGAGAGGGGTAATGTTTCTCCGGGTCCGGAGAAGACGGGGAGGTCTTCGACCCTCTCCATCAGGCTGGGGTATCTCCAGCGGCCAGAGGAAGGCGGGTAGACAGTCTGGGATGCTCAGAAGCAAGGAGGAAGACCAGGGTAGGGGAAACCAGGCGCAAGAGAGCATCCAGCAGAGAGGGAAGAAACAGCGAACCCCAAAAGGCTTCGAGCAGAGGCAACCTGCCTGCCACCTAGGGCTCACACGCAAGGAAGGTGAGATGGGTCAGGCCAGGGGTGGCTCACCTCTAGGTACCGGCTTTCCCCTCTTAGAGCAGTCAGGAAAATGAGAACGAAGTGACACTGAAGTTTGAAGTTGGGTAACATGCTGGCCTTGCCTCTGCAGCTGCTGTGCTCTGCTCCGGAGGTCCTGGGCTTTCCTTCCCACACCCTCACGCAGACTGACAGCTGGAAGCTGGTAGGGTCCCTTTGCTGGGTCTCTTTTATAGAGCAATGGGGAGCGGAGGCTCTCTGCCCCTAACTGATCGGAGCTCAGTAACCATGGGTTACCCTTTCTCATTGACAAAGTACGTGGTGATGACGAGGGTCCAGCTCTCAGCCACAAATTTTCAGCGTGGCCCAGCATTATTCACCAAGAATGATTTCAGTCACTACAACTTAGCGCACTAAAGTGTTGGAGAATGAGGCGGAGACAAAGAATAAGGGAGGGCATTTTGTTGACCTGCCAAATGCTACATTATTCTTTTCTGAGGGCATTCAGGGAATTTTCCATTTTGCAAATCAAAGAAACAAAGTTACATACACGCACAGAATACTCAAACACATATAGCCTATATTGTGCAGCCTCATCACATAACCTTGGATGGAACCATGCTAGAAATTGTCAAATAATTTAGTATTCATGCAATTTCTCATGCCTCTCAGTAAGAAACTTGAGGCATTTTCAGCTTTAAAAGAGGCAGAACAGAAGAAGTCTGATTTTGCAGAATATTGCAGTAATGCAATTGTAAGCTTTCTTCCTGTCCGTTACTCTCTGCTTTATCCTAGTCCAGTTTCTTATAAGCATTTCTTTCATGGAAAACTAACTCTGGTGTCACTGGACTTCTGGATTTTAGCTGAGCTCTGTCACTTGACCTGAATGTTTGCTTGATGTACACACTCCTAAGCCAGGTAGCTGTAGACATGACCTTCGCATCCATCTGAACCACTGAGAGATTAAGACATTCCATTTCATGCCTTCAAATACCTGGATTACTTTAACACTCTGGTAAAAAGAACTGCTGAGAAGCTTTATTATAACTGCTCACCAGCAAATTTACAGGGCTAAAAAAATGACTTAGGGATCCAGAAATAAGTATAAGCTTATCTCTGCTTATTAGGAGAGAAGAGAATTGCTTCTTTGTGTCCAAAATTGTGGGAAACATGAGGATGCTCTGCTTTTGGCTTTCCTACCCCTTTCCAGTCTCTGCACAAGCATTGTTATTACAATGATTACAAATAGTGAGACCATAATTCAGAGTTTTAAAGGAAGGAATGGCTATACTTTTGTTTTAAAATACTCAAATTAAACAGAAGCTTCCTCTTCGTTGTTTAATTAGGAGGCCTTCCTGCCACAGTCCAACTTTGTAAGCAGTCCTCAGACCACAGACAGGGTGAGGGAAAAGAGTACCCAAAGCTCATGGACACTGGCCACCATGTCCTTCTCATCCCAAGAGCTGTTTAGATGCCTGAATTTTAAAAAGGTTATAAAGAAAACTGAGAGGAATAAAGGAGGAGAAAAACAAACTATTTGACCCCAACTTGCTGGCCTCAAACATGCCAGGCCATCTTCAGGTCTATCTTCCATCCTTTTTGTGCCTAGAGGGAGCCTCAGGCCTAGTCACCCAGCATGCCATGCCACAGGCCTTCTTCGCTTTCTTTTTTTTTTTGAGACGGAGCCTTGCTCTGTCTCCCAGGCTGGAGTGCAGTGGCCTGATCTTGGCTCACTGTAACCTCCGCCTGCCAGGCTCAAGTGATTCTCCTGCCTCAGCCTCCTCAGTACCAGGGACTATAGGCACGTGCCACCATACCTAGCTAATTTTTTGTATTTTTAGTACAGACCGGGTTTCACCATGTTAACCAGGTTGGTCTCCATCCCCTGACCTCGCCATCTGCCTGCCTTGGCCTCCCAAAGTGCTGGGATCACAGGCATAAGCCACCACACCCAGCCAGGCCCTCTTCCCTTTCCCATTGACTTAGCCACAGTTCTTGGCGTGATCCCAGAATTCAGTCCAGCACCCACCTTGGAGACCTCTGCCTTTACCTCTTTGGGGGTCTGGCACCTGGTGTCACTCCAGCTCAGTGTTGCTTTATTAGCGTCACCAAGGAGACATTCTTCGCCACCCAGCTCCTGTACAAGCTTATGCACATGTGCACGCGTACACACACATGCACACACGCACGTGCATGAACAACAGTGAGTGTTCCCCACCCTGCTCTCATGATGCCCCCTCCTCAGGAACCACACACAGCAAGAGCTGGGATGAAAGAGCGCTAACATAGGGACTGATTTTACAAACATCATAGCATAGCATCTGATTTTACTTAATCCACAAATTACAGTACAAGATGAACCTCATTCCCACCAAATTCTAGGTGATAAATTAATGTGTAGTTTTCACCAGTTTGGTAAATACCTACTAAGCCAGTGGAAATTACCTTTTTTAAAAAAATTAAGGATAACTGATGGAAACTACAACCTATGGAGGAAAACTAAGATTAAATTGGAAAACAAGGAGAAGCCAGGTAGCCATTCCCTCTGAGAGAAACTATTAAAAATGGGTGAGAGAAATGGAAGAGTAATTTGGACTAGGCAGAAGAAAAAGTTTCTTGGCAACAAGTAGGCCTATGTTTGAGGACTAAGGAGAAATTATTTTCATGGACTGCTTTGATCATTCAGACAATTGGCTTAATATTTGAAAGCTGTTTGTTCAAACAAACTGACTGGATTTTTTTTTTAAATATGTTCTGGATAAACTCAGAGTCCCCAGGTATGTTGACCGGAAATTACCTGTATGTTAACCTCCATCCTTTTCAAATATTTCAGGTTTTCTTCATCTTTTTCCAGATAGCTTCTCCAATGTTGCTGTTATACAGTCCCTGACAGGTGCTTTTGGGGTCTTCAGCTATTATTAGGCAGGGTTAAGACTTTCTTTTTGTTAGGCAGGATTAAGACATTTTTTCTTTCATAAAGCCCCAGAGCAAATTGTCACCTATGTTAAGCCTAAAGATGAAGGTGGCCTCCCAATAGCCAGATCCAGATTCAATCCATGAACACCGGGGCAGGTGCAGAATGTAAAATTGTGCCAAGACTGAAGAGGCGCACACAGAGAGCTTCTGACACTTCAGCACATAAGCCATGGCAGAGCCTCCACAGGACTTGGCTTACACAGTCATGCTGTAGGCCATGTTTTCAGGGGGACCACAAAATCCCTTTGCATACAAGTTAGAAGTTGTAATATGACCTGTAATAATAAATTTTTTATTTTGTTTATCACGTCAACACAGACATCACTAATACATGTTTTAGATGAACGTCCTTTTCCTTTCCCTGACTAATCAATTAGCTGAAATGTTAGAAAATTGAACATATGATTGCGTTCTTTAAGAAATAAAGACTACTGACTAACTCATTGTAGTTAGCCAACAACAACAACCAAGCAGTTGTCAGTTGCTTTCAAGATGACTTGCTTGAATTAATTTAGCTATTATTTTTACTTGATTGTGGTAAGAAGAGTTAAAACACGAGATTTACTCATTATTTTTTTTGAGAGGGAGACTCTGTCGCCCAAGCTGGAGTGCAGTGGCATGATCTCGGCTCACTGCAACCTCCACCTCCTGGGTTCAAGCGATTTTCCTGCCTCAGTCTCCCAAGCTGGGACTAGGCGCATGCCACTACACCCGGCCAATTTTAGTAGAGACAAGGGTGCCACCATATTGGCCAGGTTGGTCTTGAACTCCTGACCTCGTGATCTGCCTACCTCAGCCTCCCAAAGTGCTCGGATTACAGGCGTGAGCCACCGCGCCTGGCCACGGGATCTACTCTCTTAAAAGATATTTAAGTGTGTAACACAGTATCATCAACCATAGGCACAATGTAGTACAACAGATCTCTGGAACTTATTCATCTTGCATAGCTGAAACTTTATAGCCATTTTACCCTCCTCCCAATCCCTGCAACCATCATTGTACTGTCTGCTTCTTTTTTTTTTTTAAAGACGGGGTTTCACCATGTTGGTCAGGCTGGTCTTGAACTCCCGACCTCAGGTGATCCTCCCGCCTTGGCTTCCAAAGTGCTTGGATTACAGGCGTGAGCCACCACGCCCAGCCTGTACTGTCTGCTTCTATGAGTCTCACTACTTTAGATACCTCGTATAAGTGGAATCATGCAGTATTTGCCCTTTTGGCTGGCTTCTTTCACTTAGCATAATGTCCTCAAGGTTCATCCATGCTGTAGTGTATGAGAAGGACTTCCTCTTTTTTCAGACCAATAGTCCATTGTATGTATATACCAAATTTTCTTTATTTATTCATCAACATTTAGGTTGTTTCCACATCTTAGCTGTTGTGAATAGTGGTGCAACGAACATGGGAGTGCAGGCATCTCTTCAACATACTGATTTCAATTCTTTTGGAAAAATACCCAGAAGTGGGACTGCTGAACCATATTATAGTTCTATTTTTATAAAAACTTTTATTTTAACCTCAGGAGCACATGTGCAGGTTTGTCACACAGGTAAATGTGTGTCATGGAGGTTTGTTGTACAGATCATTTCATCACCCATGTATTAAGCCTAGTATTCAATAGGTATTTTTCCTGATCCTCTCCCTCTTCCCACGCTCCACCTTCCGATAGGCCTCAGTATGTGTTATATTCCCTTATATGTCCACGTGTTCTCATCATTTAGCTCCCACTTATAAGTGAGGACACACGGTATTTGATTTTCTGTTCCTCTTGTCAAGGGGAATGCTAACCTTCTCACCTTTTATACAATACTCTATTTTAATTTTTTGAGAAAACTCCATACTTTTTTCCGTAATGGCTATGCTAATTGCCATTCCCTCTAATAGTGATTAGGGTTTCCTCTTCTCCCTGCCAGCACTTGTCATCTTGTATCTTTTTGATAATAGCCATTAGAACAGTTTCGAGGTGGTATTTCATTGTGGATTTGATTTGCATTTTCTTGATCATTGGTGGCATGCAGCATCTTTTCATATACTGGCTGGCCATTTGTATGTCTTCTTTGGAGAAATGTCTATTAAAGTCCTTAGCCCATTTTTAAAATGACTTATTAGGTTTTTTGCTGAGTTGTAGGAGTTTCTTATATATTTTGGATATTAACCACTTATCAGATACATGGTTTGTAAATATTTTCTGCCATTCTGTAGGTTACTTTTGTACTCTGCTGATCGTTTCCTTCACTATCCAGAAGCTATATATTTATTTCTTTAGAGACAGAGTCTCACTCTGTTTCCCAGGCTGGAGTGCAGTAGCACAATTTCAGCTCACTGCAACCTCCGCCTCCTGGATTCAAGCAATTCTCCTGCCTCATCCTCCCCAGTAAATGGGATTACAGGTGTGCACCACACCCAGGGGTTTCACCATGTTGGCCATGATGGTTTCAAACTTCTCACCTCAAATGATCCACCTGCCTCAGCCTCCCAAAGTGCTGGGATTACAGACGTGAGCCACTGCTCTTGGCCCGCAGAAGCTTTTTAGTTTGATGTAGTGCCACTTGTCTATTTTTGCTTTTGTTGCCTGTGCTTATAGTGTCATATCCATGAAATCATTGCCAAGACCAATGTCATGATGCTTTTTCCTGTTTTCTTTAGAAGTTTTATAGTTTCAGGTCTTACGCTTAAGTCTTTAACCCGTTTTGAGTTGAGTTTTGTGTAAGATGTAAGGTAAAGGTTCAATTTTATTCTTTTGCATGTGGATATCCAGTTTTCCCAGCACCATTTGTCGAACAGATTATCCTTTCCCCCTTATGTATTCTTGGCACCCTTGTTGAAGATGAGTTGACCATATATTTGTGGATTTATTTCTGGGCTCTCTGTTCTGCTCAGTTGGTCTGTATGTCGGTCTTTATGCTCATAATATAATGTTTTAATTACTGTAGTTTGTGCTATATTTTGAAATCAGGAAGTGTGATGCCTCCTGCTTTCTTTCTTTCTCAATATTGTTTTGGCTATTTGAGGTCTTTTTGGTTTCACATGAATTTTATAATTATTTTTCTATTTCAGTAAAAAAATGATTTGGCTATTTTTTAATGCAACTATTTTTAGTACATAAGATTTATTTTTCATGTGTGTTTGATATCAGGAAGGAAGAAACTAAGCACGTACCCTTTGGGGAACTAGTATAAATCAGCCTTTGAATGAAATTCTAACGTGCCAGCTATTTTCAACCCAAGTGATGATCAACAGTCAGTAAAAGTTCAAAATTTTCAGGGTTGCAAGTGACTGATATCAAACTTGAGCTTAAGCCAAAAGGGAAATTTACTATCAGGACACGAAGACTTCTTCCAGAATACATGGAGGGTCAGGGCGGGGAGGATTAAAGGCAGGCGCTTGAACGCTACTCCCCCAGTCTCTCTGTCTGCTAGCTGACTTTCCTGACATCTACAGTCCCTGTGGTGGTAAACAAGCCACCAACAATTCTAAGTTTTACATGTTACTGTTAAATAAAAATAAAATAAAATAATGTGTTCCACAAAATTGTAGGAAGAGGCCCAGAGGCCAGGGGTAGGATCTTGTTGTAACAGGACTGTTCTCAATGCAGCCATAGGGATAGAGAACGGAGAAGCAGTTTTCAGAAGAAGGGATGCTGAATCCACAAAATAATAGGTATCCACAAAAGAGTAAAACAAAACAAAACAAAGCTGGATTCAATTTTTGATTGTAAATTTTCTCACATGGACACTGGTGATATACACTAAGAATTATTGCAGAGATCAAATATTATAATATATATAATACATAAAGGATATATTTAAATAGTGGCTGTTATTAAATTATATCAACCATATTATATGTCTTTATCACTAGGGTTTTACTCCTAATAATTTTATATGAGTGCATGCATAGGGTATGTTTTTCATATAATTATTAAATCAGAATGAATGACTTCATATTAGAACATTAACAGACTTTAAAAGCCACAGTTAGCAAAAGAGGGAACTAAGTTAAAATATAATTACAGAACTGCGTTTCAAAAGATTAGCTACGAATGGGTCCCATTAAAGATTATAGAGTAGTTCAGCTGCATCAGAGAGGAGAGCTGAAATACAGAGTGCAGTGAAATTGAGAAGAATGAAGAAAAGGGGAACTGGAAATTACAAAGCAGAAACAGAAAATAAAATAATTAGGAACTGCCCAAAAGAAGTAGTAGTATTCTGATCCCATACCAAGGATTGTTGAATGACATCATCTGTTAAGGCCTGGGAACACTGGGAATAAGAAAGTGGTGATTTAGCAAGAAGGCTTTCAAAGAGTAATGATGGCAGGAAAAGGGTGAGAGATTAAGTGATCTATCTGCCCAGACTGTCGCAGTGAGTCAGAAACAAAGTCAGACTAAAGAGATCCCTACGTCCAGCTAGGCAGTCAATCCTTTACAGACAACAGCCTTGGAAATTAACCAAATAACTAGACTAGCAGCAAAAAAAAATGAGATGGTGCAGCCCAAAGCAAGACGCCTGCAGGTGGATAACTGTGAAGGAGACTGGGGACTGTTCATGTTTGCACAATGGCCTTTGGAGTGACACTGTTATCTCAGCTCCCTTCAGGCTTACTCTAAAATACACCATGACTAACATCTAGTCAGTAGATCATAATGAAATGCCATTTAACATCCCTCACTGCCTGCATCAAAGGGAAAGTACTGCCAGGTCCAGAACCGTTGGTGTGTCTGTCATTAAGTAGTGGTGACGCATGGGCACGTAACATCAGCTTCTTCCCTGACGGCAGAGAAGTGAAGTGTAAAGAGCCTCATTCCTTAGTGCCTTAGAATAGCTCTAAAAGAGAAAAGTCTGCCAGCTACATGCAGTGACACAAGAGGATCTAAATAAGGACAGTGGAAGAGAAAACTGCAAGCTAGGCGTTGTTTAGTTATCTCTGGTGCCTCCTGACCTCACCTTGGTGGGACCTGCCAGCAGCCAGCCTGCTCCTCCCCCTCTGCCAGCCTACCCCCTTCTACCCACCCTCCTTCCTTTTTTGAGCAAACCCTAAAGAACAGATTTAGTTGTGTACTCATAGTATTTTTTATATAGCTTGGAGAGCCTGTATCATATTTTATTCTAACTTTTAATATGTCTGTTTTCCACCCTAAATGCAAATGCCTCCAAGTTCCACCGTGCATCTCACCCATCTTCCTCCAGAGTGCCCGGCACACGTACACCTGGCACTCCTGGGAAGTGCCTAAAGAAAATTGAATAAAGGAGCTTCTATTTCCACCTAGTTACAAATTAGGGATTAGTCACCACTAAAATGCTGCTGACAGCATCTGAAGATGTGGCACCAGCCAGGCAATGAGAGTCGAATGATAAAACTTCAGGAAAAGGAGAAGGTCCTGCAAGGATTCCTGAGTCGCCTCTAAAAGCCCACAGCCAGCTCTGCGGTGTGGTGGAAGCACAAGGTGGGGGAGCGAGCTGGAGGGACGGGGCATGGATAGGGTGAGGCAAGTAGGGGACTCCCAGGGACACAGAAGTTAAGGGGGTGCCAAAAAAAACTCAGTCATGATAAATATTATAATGCAATGATGAAATACGAATTAATGCAAGAATCTGTGCTGAAAAAAAGTCCAAGTTTTAAATAAATACACTGTGTCAGTGACTTTTCCTTTTGCCTCAAGCCCCTTTCTGGTTTCTGGATGTGTTGGCTAATAGAATGGAAACAAAAGGACCCTGGATTGGATGTCCCAAGTCCTGGACCCCTGTGGGAGCATGGGGTCATTCTCCTCATCTCGGAGATGAAGGACGTGGGAGTAAATGTCGAAATCACTGCAGGAGACAGACAGTGTCTCAAATTGGGTAATTTGAGGAGTTTAATAAAAGGACTATTTACAAGGTGTGGGCAGTGTGCAGGAAAAATGTAAGGAAGAATGAAGTGTCGTCCCAGGGCCAAGAGCAGAGAGGAGCTGTCCCGCAGCATCCTGAGCACCGAACAGGGGTAGGAGGACACAGACAGGAACAGGAGGGGCAAAAGGAAGGCATCCAGCCCTGGGAGCAACCAGGTCTCTAAGGTCCTGCCATGGTTTTAAAAATTATCTGCAAATTCTTTGACACTCTTCCCACAAAAAGATAGAGGCTAATTCTCTTTCCATGTGACTTCTTAGGCCAAGTTAGAAAAAAGCAAAATGCCTTCAGCCCATAGTTCTCTCTCTCTCTCATGCAATATGTGCCTTTGATGTCCTGAGCCACCATGAAGAAGTCCAGCTACCATGAAGGACTATGCTGGAGAAGTCACATGGAGAGACCACATACAGGGAGATGCCCTGGAGCCCTAGCTGTTTCAGTCCTCAAATGTTTGATCATCCTAGTCTGGGTACCAGAGGTGTGAGTAAAGAAACCCTAGAGGTGACCCCGGTTCCAGCCACCATCGGACTGCACCATCATGAGAGAACCCAAGGCAGAACCATTCCATTGAGTACTTCCCAATACCCAACCCACAGGAACCATGAGATAATAAATGGCTGTTGTTTCAGGCCACTAAGTTTTGGAGTGATGCATTATTCAGGAATAGATAACTAATACAGGCCTTTTCCATTTCTAATTTTCTGCCTTCTCTGGGGCTCTGAACTGGGGAGTCCCCAAGTGCTCCAGCTGTATGACAACCCTTGTCTGTGAAGCCCTTGAGCTGAATCACCATCTGCGAGGCACAGCCTTGGGCCCAGATAGCTATTTCTGAACTGAATCAACATCTGTACAAACAAACAGACTGGTGCCAAGCTCAACTTGTGGGGGCATAGGAAGTGGCTGAAGAGCAGACACTAAACACCTCAATGTCTCAGCCCTGAACCCAGCACACTCTCACCAGCTGCTGTTGGAATTATGTATGAAAGATCAATAAACGCTGCTCCCTTTTCAATGTTGACATTTTAACATTTCTAATCATTACTATTGTGCAAACAAACAAGGTTCCTCTAAGTCATATAGGGGAAGGCGGTCATTTAATATTAAATCAGAGCTTTGTTTTGTTGTTTTGCCAATATAAGAGTTATACTGGGCTGGGTGTGGTGGCTCATGCCTGTAATCACAGCACTTTGGGAGGCTGAGGCAGGCGGATCACCAGAGGTCAGGAGTTTGAGACCAGCCCTGGCCAACATGGTGAAACCCCGTCTCTACTAAAAATACAAAAATTAGCTAGGCACGGTGACAGGTGCCCATAGTTCCAGCTACTTGGGAGGCTGAGGCAGGAGAATTACTTGAACCTGGGAGGCGGAGGTTACAGTGAGCAAGATCGCACCCCTGCACTTCAGCCCAGGCAACAAAGCAAGAGTCTGTCTAAAAAAAGAATTAAAAAAAATAATAGTTATATAGTAGGTCCCATTCGTGTTTTTAAATATCATGGTATAAAACTGACCAGAACACTGAATACCTTTAGAGTTAAAAAGTAAATATCCAGAACCAACTGAAAGTGCTCTAATTGCCAAAATTGCCAACAATTTGAGCAACAAAATAAGTAACATGATTATAAACCAGTGAATAAATTTCTACAAATCCATACTAATATAAATAAATAATTGAATAAATTAATAAATAGGGAGAAGAGACAAGTCTCCTGTCCAGAAGATCCCAAATAATTTATGTTGATTCTCGGCCATCAAGGCGGGGAGCATAACTCTATGCTCCTTAAAAGTATGCTTCACATAGTGACTTCCCTCCAAAGAGAATAACATGAGAAGGAGGAAGGGAGAGGTTGAGAGGGCGAGGAGTAACTCTACAGTGGAGAAGCCTGACAAACGCTGTCTCAATCCCAGTCCACATCAACAGTGATGCATCACATTGGTAGTATCCACCCTGTGTACCATTCTCTTCTCCTGCTGCCAATAAGGACACACCCAAGACTGGGTAATTTATAAAGAAAAAGAGGTTTAATGGGACTCATGGTTTCACAGGACTGGGGAAGCCTCACAATCATGGCAGAAGGTAACGGGGGAGCAAAGGCACCTCTTACATGGCAGCAGGCAAGAAAGTGTGTGTAAGGGAACTGCCCTTTATAAAACCATCAGATCTCGTGAGACGTATTCACTATCCCAAGAACAGCATGGGAAAAACCCGCCCCATGATTCAATTACCTCCCCCAGGTCCCTCCCATGGCACATAGGGATGATTATAGGAGCAACAATTCAAGATGAGATTTGGGTGGGGACACAGCCAAACCATATCACCTTGAAAACAAAAACCTAGGATCCCAATTCACAATGCCAAAAGGAAAAAAAATTAGGCTGAAAGTTGAGTCATGCAAGAAATTGTCTTTCCTTTGTTCCTAAGCAGATAGCTACCGATAAAAGGTTAAATTTATCTCCACAGGTGGCTACTCTGCCATCATCCTATCTTATGGAAGGTGCTGATTTTCTGAGACCAGAGGAATACACAGTTGACTGTTCCCCTACCTGCTCCTTTTCTCTTACAACATGTGGATTAGCATACCCTCCTTCTTTCCCCTCCAGCCTGCTGTTCCCCTTTAAATATTGAAGCCCTTAAATTCATCTTTGGAGAAGGCACAGACCACAGACTGTTTTGTGATTCCTTGTTCATTTCTTCCAGGCATATCCTTAACCTGGGCAAAATAAACTTCTAAATTGACTGACACCTATCTCAGATACTTTTTGGTTTACAGTATGATGTGCTGAAATAGTAATTTACCACTGATAAATTTTTTATTTCCTCTCAGAAATCCTGATATGGTTTGGATGTGTGCCCCGCCCCACCACCAAATCTCATGTTGAAATGTAATTCCCAGTGTTGCAGATGGGGCCTGGTGGGAGGAGGTTAGCTCATGGGGGCAGATTTCTCATGAATGGTTTGGCAGCATCCTCTTGCTACTGTCCTCATGGTAGAGAGTGAGTTCTCGAGAGATCTGGTTGTTGACATGTGTGGCACCTCCCCCTCTCCTCTTGTTCCTGCTTTCACCATGTGACATGCCTGCTCCCACTTCAACTTCAGTCATGAGTAAAAGCTCTGCGAGGCCTCCCCAGAAGCTGAGTGATGCTGGTGCCATGCTTGTACGGCCTGCAGAACCATGAGCCAATTAAACCTCTTTACAAATGACCAGTCTCAGATATTTCTTTATAGCAATACAAGAACTGTATTAGTCAGAGTCCTCCAGAGAACCCTGGAGAATGGGCTAATACAAACCCATAACCCAATCTAATCATAAGTAAAACAGACAAATTCCAGTAGAGGGGCATCCTGACCAGTACTTCTCAAAACTGTCAAGATCATCAAAAACAAGAAAAGTCTAAGCAACTGTCCCAGTCAAGGGGACCCTAAGGAGATATGACCAGTAAATGTAATGGAGTAGCTCAGGTGGACTCCTGGACCAGAAAAAGAACATTTGGTAAAAACTAAAGAAATCTGAATAAACTATGGACTTTAGTTAATACTATTATGTAGAGATTAATTCATGAGGCCGGGCGTGGTGGTTCATGCCTGTAATCCCAGAACTTTGGGAAGCCGAGGTGGGCGAATCACCTGAGGTCAGGAATTTGAGACCAGCCTGGCCAACATGGTGTAATTCCATATCTACTAAAAATACAAAAATTAGCCAGGCGTGGTAGCGCACCCTTGTGATCCCAGCTACTCAGGAGGCTGAGACAGGAGAATAGCTTGAACCCACGAGGCAGAGGTTGCAGTGAACCAAGATTGCGCCATTGCACTCCAGCCTGGGCAACAAAAGCAAAACTCCATCTCAAAAAAAAAAAAAAAAAAAAGGGGTGGCGGGGAATTAAACACCAATTTTGTTTCATGTTGTTTCACCCTTTATATGATATATAAAAGTTTGCAGCCCCAAACTTAATGGTTTTTTATTTATATCTTAGACATTGGAAGAGCAGAGCAAAGAATAATAGTGCCAAGGTTTTTTTTAATAAAATCTGTTTTTTCTCTAATCTGAAATATATGATCCTAAAGAAATAAATCATTTGTAATTGTCTGGGTAGGGCGGTCATAATAGGTTGTCCTTAAAGTTACTGGCCATGTTACAGGGAGGCAGTGGGATGTGAAGACAGGGATGCATATTTCAAATTTTCAGGTTTAGGTTTAGAATATTTTTTTGCATGATGAGCAGATAAAGGAACAGAGGTATGTTCTATTAGTTTAAAAACATGGGGCCCTGGAACAACTTGATATCTATATGGGAAAAAATACACAATCTCTACTTCACACTATACATAAAAATTAATTTGAGATGGGTCACACACATAGACATGAAAGCTAAAACTATAAAATATGTAGAAGAAAACACAGGGGAATATCTTTGCAATCTTGGGACAGGTAAAGATTTCTTAGGTTACAGAAAGCACTATCATTAAAAAACTAATAAATTAAACTTCATTAACATTAAACATTTCTGTTCATCAGAAGACACTTCAGGGACTTGAAAAGCAATGCCCCCCAAGTGAAGCCTTCAGAAGCAGCCTCAAAAGCAAAGTTTCTCTGACTCTCTCCTGCCCTCCTGTCTCTCACCTCTCATTCTTCCTCAAGACGAGCCATAGAAACTAGAATTTCTCTTCCGCCAAATGGTTCACAAAAACCAGAACCCCCAAAATCCCCAATGCTAGCCATAAAACATAAAATACTACTCTAACCTTCCCCTGCCTTTCTGAGTAAGAAATGGCCATGAAGAAATTGTCTTACCTACCTTGTTTGATTGTATGTCATGGATCTACCTTTTCAGAAAGGGTCCTGGCTCATACCCAGGAGGAAAGCCAAGAAGAATCTGAATAGACAGGCATTGCTGGGTTTCCCTGTCTGTCCATTCCCAGTAGGTCATACCCTTTTGGACCAATCACATTTCTTTTTTTTTTTTTGAGACGGAGTCTCACACTTGCCCAAGCTAGAGTGCAATGGCTCGATCTCGGCTCACTGCAACCTCTGCCTCCTAGGTTCAAGCTCCTGCCTCAACCTCCTGAGTAGCTGGGATTACAGGCGCATGCCACCACGTCTGACTAATTTTTGTGTTTTTAGTAGAGATGGGGTTTCACCATGTTGGCCAGGCTGGTCTCGAACTCCTGACCTCTATAAAGTTTTAGAAAAGAAAAAGGGAATGAAAAAAGAGCAGAAATGCAATAGGGATGAAAAGAAGAAAGGGAGAAAATCACGCAGAAAGGAAGAGGTCTCAGATTGCCTACTTTTTTTTTTTATGAGACAGGGTCTTGCTTTGTTGCCCAGGCTGGAGTGCAGTGTTGCAATCACGGCTCACTGCAGCATCAACCTCCTGGGTTCAAGCAACCTTCCTGCCTGAGCCTCCTGAGTAGCTAGGAGCACAGGTATGTGCCATCACACCCAGCTATTTTTTGTATTGTAGACATAGGTCTTACTGTGTTGCCCAGGCTGACCTCAAACTCCTGAGCTCAAGCGATCTGCCCACCTCGACCTGCCAAAGTGATGGGATTATATGCATGAGCCACTGTGCCTGGCCTACCAACATTTTGTGAATTGTAAAATATATAATATGTAGGGAAGAATATATACAATGCACATCTAAAATTTAAATAAAATAATAAAATGTATTATTATACTACCCATACTACTACCACTCTAGTTCTTTAAAAAAAAAATCAAACATTACCAGGGTATTACCCCAGTTGCAACCCCTTCCTCCTCATTACATAGGGCAAGAGTATTCATTCCCTTCCTTTTCTTTTGGTGATATTGCTTACATATGTGTCCTTAGATGATGTGTTGCTTAATTTTGCAATCTTGAGGGGGCAAGCATAAATTTAGCCTTTATGAAGAAGCCATTTCCAATCTCTTATCTGGACGGGTCAGAGTCTGGCTGTCGGTGTCCTGGACCTGAGTGGAAAGGTCAGGGAGAGCTCTGCAGCCAGGATTTGCTGAGCATTAGATCACTTATTCTTTCTGTTTTGGGTATGACGGTCAGACTTCCAACAGTGTACAGTGTCCACATAGAGAGGATAAGCTTTTATACTTTTGTTGGGTGAAGATGAGGGACTCGAGGGCTGAGAAATGACAGGAGAGACCGTCTCTTGAGATCCCATATCTTCTCAGACAACCTTTCCCAGTGCTCCTTCCTTCAGTGCCCTCACCACCTCTTCCCTCTTCCCATCTCCATCCCCAGTGGCAATTCTGGGGTAGGATTCCGAAGCCTAAAGCAGCTTGGTTCCTTTACCCACTGTGGTCTTGAGGCTAGGCTTTTGCGAGCCTACCAAACCAGTTTCCAAAACGTTCAGCTTCCAAAACGTTCAGCTTCCAAAACATTCTTGCTGTTGTTTCCTTCATGGGTATGTGCGTGGGGGTGGGGTGGGGGATGGGGGAACTTTAGTGGAGTTTTGGGAGAGAGTGAAATTGGATGCTAGTTCAATCTGCCATCCTCATTTCACAAATATTTTTTAATTGGCTTTTTTCTTTATTATACCAAAACATTATATGTTCATGGTTTTAAAAATGTTTAAAATATAGATAAATAAAAAGGAAAAAACATAAATCAGCCTTAATCCTACCATGTAGATATAAACATGGTTAACATTTTGGTATTTACCCTTTCAGATATATACATAATTTTTCTTATAAAAATAAGATTATAGTGCACATACCAATTTGCAGTATGATTTCTCATTTTTTAACGTTATTTTTACCAGATGGAATATGATTTATTCATGTCATAAACATGTTTTTATGTCATTAAATATACTTTTTCCACATCATTTAAATGGGCACACAGCATTTTACTGGTGTAAGATTTTATTTAATTAATCCCCTATTGATGAACATTTCTGTTGTTTCTAATACAGTAATTTACTATTGTAATAAAACCAATATATAATTTAGAAGATATTATTTTGGCTGGATCACTGCTGTAATCCCAGCACTTTGGGAGGCTGAGGTGGGCAGATCAGGAGGTCAGGAGTTTGAGACCAGCCTGGCCACATGGTGAAACCCTGTCTCTACTGAAAATACAAAAATTAGCCAGGCATGGTGATGCGCACCTATAATCCCAGCTACTTGGGAGGCTGAGGCAGGAGAATCGCGTGAACCCTGGAGACGGAGGTTGCAGTGAGCCGAGATCACACCATTGCATTCCAGCCTGGGTAAGAAGAGCAAAACTCCGTCTCAAAAAAAAAAAAAGTCATTATTTTGAGTCTTTAGACTTAAAGCTAAAGGCTTAAGCCAATGAATTCTGAAAGGTGATATCCTTTGAGTCGAGGGTCAAGGATAAATCAATAGACCAGGGAGAAGGCAGTAACACATCTAGTCTCAGAGGCACATCAGACCAATTACTTTTCATAAAATTTGAACACTCTGAATCAGATATGTTCCCCAGTATTCACTCATTGCCTTGCTTTCCATTTAGAGGACAGATTGAAAGAAAAAGAACAGAAGCATGAGGCCAGACTGAGCAAAGTGCTTGCCTAATTTATGATAGTAAGATGGTGGATTTTGGATTTCATTTCATAGCACACTATTCCTGTCTGCGAAGACCTCTGAGTGTTCTGAGATCGAGAAAGGTCAAATTAATCTCAACGATGTGTCAAATTAGTAATCATATTAATTCCATACTGTCACCTGCTCTTTGGCAGGTTTGATAAACCACATGTTAAATCGATTATGCAAATAATTTTAGCTAAATTGAAACATCTGTTCCACACATCACCAGATTTCAAGGTGAAAGTCTTCCTGAAGGTGAGTTTTCAGTCCCACACTAAATACAACATGTCTTTTGGCTACATTATGCATTGGTTTGCCAGCATGGAAATTCACCATTTGTGTCTTTCTTTTCTTATTGCCAGACATTGAGGTGCTACATTTTGGCAGCGCTGGATGATAAGGTAGTTTGTTTCTCATACATAATATATGTTGACATAAACCATAAAATTGGGAATGAAAAATATGGCATGACTGTAAGAGATTTATCTTTTCATTTCATAAAAGGCTAAGTCATGCGGCCACAGAAGACAAATAAGGTGGATGTGCTGGAAATCACTCCAGGAGACCCCAACAAAATATATAGTTAAGAACTCCTAGAGTCTTATTGTCTTAGTCTGTGCTGCTATAGCAAAATGCCACACACTGGGTAATTTATAAACAACAGAAACCTATTTCTCTCTGTTCTGAAGTCTGGGAAGTCCAAGATCAAGGCACCAGCAGATTCAGTGTCTGGTGAGGGCTGCTCTCTGCTTCCATGACGGTTCCCATTGCTGCTTCAGCTGAAGGGGAGGAATACTGTGTCCTCGAATGGTGGAACAGACAAAACAGCAAGAGAATGCTCCCTTCCACCTCCTGCCCTGTTATAAGGGTACTAATCCCACTGATGAGAGTGGAACCTTCATGATTTAGTCACCTCCCAAAAGCCATACCTCTTCATATGCTTGCATTGGGGATTAGGCTTCAACAGGAATTTTAGAGGAGACACTATTATTCAAACCACCGCACTTGCCTACTCATTTCTCCTTTTCCATGAGATCACTTGCCCTTGAGTTTGTAACTATGTTTTCTCTGCCACCATCTTTTCTTAGTTGCGCTTTCAATAGAGAAGAATGAAGTAATTCTCAAACTTTAGTTTTGCGTAAGAATCAATTGGGGAGTTTGTTAAAAGTACAAGGATTATCATTTAGTAGAATTATCTTAGTAGGGTGGAGGCCAGAAATCCATAATTTTTAAGTACCAATAGTCATTCTGATTTAGTCGTCTGTGGTCTGCACTGGGAAAAACACTTGGTCAAGGATGATTAAGAGCATGGACCTTGGAGTGACATTCCTGGATTTGAATTCTTCCTCTGTCACTAATTCTTCTGTGGGCCTGGGCAAGTTATTTAATATAAGTCTCAGTTTCCTAGCCTGTACAATGGGATACTACAACACAGATGAAACTTGAAAACACTATGTGAAATGAAATATGCCAGAAATATATGATTCCACTTATATGCAGTATCTGGAACAGGCAAAGTCACAGAGACAGAAAGCAGACTAGTGGCTACCAGATGCTTGAGGGAAGAAGAAATTGGAAATTTTTGTTTAATGGGTACAAAGTTTTTGTTTGGGATGGTGAAAAAGTTCTTGAAATGGGTGGTGGTGATTGTTCCACAGCATTGTGAATATTCTCAACACTGAATTGTACCCTTCAAATTTTGGTAAAATTTTGTTATGTATATCTTACCACAATCAAATGAAAGGTCTGGCCATGAAGAAATGAGAATACATTTTCAAGCTGTATTTTTTAAAATAGGAATAGTAATTCCTGTTCCCTAAGGTTGTTGTGTATATTGAGTGAGATAATATATGAAAAGTGTTTACTTTGTACAGGGCCTGGCATGTAGCAAATGCTCAGGAGATGGTAGGTAGCTACCACCTAGTAACAGGCAACACCTCCTTCTGGTATTCAGCAGCACATCATGGGCCATTCTGAGCAGGTGAGTGTTTATGTGCCCAGGCTCAGCACATGAGACTGAGACTCAACCAGGTCAGAGACTGCTCGGCTCTCTAAGGTACATTCCCACTGTTAGAAGTGATTCCTCCACCCACCCGGTCCCAATTCTAGAACTCCTCTCGAAGCGGCCTTCTCACTCCACAGGATTCTCCCCACTCCACTGTACTGACAGAGGAGACACCACTGGGACAACATTTTCCTTTTCATGCTGTCCCTTGAGGGAGGGGAGAACTCCATGCAGCAACTCAGTAGAGAATAGGAGATGGGAAGCCTCAGCTGGGGGACTCTGCCTGGCTTAGCTCTGAAGCCCTGAATCCCCCCACCACCTGATACCCCTTCCTCTTTCTCTTGCCTTTGAATCACCTCAATTTTATACCAAACTGGGAACACTGTTGACTCTAAAAAATGTATCCTTACACATCCTTTGAAAGTAACTCCCACAGTTGCAAATAGTGACAATTCAGATTATGACAGTAAGTTAAATTTAATTATAAAAGTACCTCTTTGTTTTCCCTTGGATTTATTTTAGCATTGGTGAAGCAGTATAATTTTGATTTCTAATTAGTTTCAGCTCCCACTGGTACTAAGCCGCTTTGTTTAGGTGTTAAATGTTACAGAGTCATTAAAGGCTTTTCTTTATACGATTTTTATTTTAATTTTTCTTCCTAAATCCCATCAGAAAAAAAAATTATGTCTCGCTTTAGTTCGTTTTTATTTTTAAAGCATTGATGAATAAATAAATGAAGTTTCTTTGTAAATGGTAATGACGAAGTCATCTGTGGATGGGAAGGGGTCAGCACTCAGTGGGAGCCATTTTCCTAACTGGAGTTTCAAAAATGATCTTCACAGCCAGGCGCGGTGGATCATGCCTGTAATCCCAGCACTTGGAGGCTGAGGCAGGCAGATTACTTGAGGACAGGAGTTTGAGACTAGCCTGGCCAACGTGATGAAACCCCATCTCTAGGAAAAATACAAAAATTAGCTGGGTGTGGTGGCAGGTGCCTGTAATCCCAGCTACTCAGGAGAATTGCTTGAATCTGGGAGGCGGAGGTTGCAGTGAGCCAGGATCACACCACTGCACTGCAGCCTGGGCGACAGACAGAGTGAGACCCTTTCTCAAAAAAAAAAGTCTTCACTTCTGTCTTATCCTGAGATGGGCATAAAAATCTTGTGTTATTGAAAGCCTAGGACAAAGCTCAGTAAAATGATTATTTTCCAGCTTAACCAAATTATATTACTTAGGTTGTTCCTATAGGACATCAAAACAACTCGTCAGTCCTGCACAAAAACCAGACGAACACCAGCAATAAATATCATATCTTTTCATTGGGGGAAAAAACAAAAGGTAACAGTAAATGCTTAAGTTTACAACCTATGATTTTGAAAGATGCAGACACAAGTGATCTTTGAAAATAACTGACATCTTATGAAAAGATATATTGGGAAGTTTTGTTATAAATTATATATATAAATAATAAATCCATGTTAGAAAAATCAGCACTAGTGGTGAATGAAGAAATATAAAATAACATAATTTTACCATCCAGAAATAACTACCATTATAGATGTTACTCCTACTCTGTTCCTCTGTCTCTCCTCATATGTGTGTGTGTGAATGTGTGTATGTGGACAGCCTGGTGTCAAATTTTACACACTGTGACCTATGTATGCACAAAGAAAGAATAAAAAGACCCCAAATGTTCTTTATTTCCTATACGTGATCTCATCTTATTCTTAAGATTGCACCTTATTTCTGAATATTAGACTCCCACAGTCAGTGGCCTCCTAATGCAACCTTAATGTTCTAAGCTTCCCTATCCATCTGGTCTTTTCTATAACACTTCTCCACCCCTGCCAAGGTTCAACCACACTAGGGGACTGAAGGTGAGGACACCTCCTACCATGGACTGAATGTTTGTGCCCTTCCGCACTAATTCACAGGCTGGAGCCCTAATCCTCCATGTGATAGTGCTTGGAGATGGGACCTTTATAAAGTAATTAGGTTTAGATGAAGTCATGAGCATCAGGACCTCATGAGATTAGTGTTCTCAATAAGAAGAGAAAGAAGAGCCAGGCATGGTGGCTCATGATTGTAATCCCAACACTTTGGGAGGCTGAGGTGGGTTGATTGCTTGAGCTCAGGAGTTTACAACCAGCCTGGACAACATAGCAAAACCCTGTCTTTACAAAAAAATTTAAAAAAAAAATTTGCCAGGCATGGTGGTGCACCCCTGTAGTCCTAGCTACTTGGGTGCCTGAGGCGGGTCACCTGAGCCCGGGGAAGCAGAGGTAGCAGAGAGCTGTGATCGTGCCGTTGCACTCCAGCTCTTGGCCACAGAGTGAGACCTTGTCTCAAAAAACAACAACAAAAAAAAAAAAGAAAGAAAAGGAAAAGAGAGGCAAGAGCTCTTTCTCTCTCCCCCGCTCACTCACCTTCAAGCCAGGAAGAAGACCTGTTCCAAACCCCACTGCCCCCACTCCTTCAGGCAAAAAGGCTGTTAACTTTGCTGACCCCATTCTGGCTCTCTTAGGCTGCTCTCGAATTGATTTAGGTGTCCATTTCCACAAAACCTCTGCCAACCTGTAGTTTTAAAATATCTGTTCCAATGGACTCCTACACAATCTCCCAGATGGGCAATATTCCAGGAAATCGAAGGGCCTCAAACACCCTTCTTCTCCTTGGATACCCCCTTTCCCCTACACTTCAGACATAATGGTCAATTCCTCAAAAACATCAGTGCTGAGTTAAGCCCAGTGATCAATAGAACAGAGCTCAGTGGTATTAAATAGAATTATGACCTAAAGGCAAAATTGAAGTAGCCCCAGCTGACAAGCTAACAAGGAATTTTCAGAGTTGGGTAATTGTGTCTTTTCTAAGGTATCGAGCTTCAGATCTTCTTGCTGTGGATTGAAAAGGAGGGACTGGTCCAATCACCTACTGCCCTAAGCATCCAAACCTTAGGGTTTGTGGTCCTGAAACATGCAGGACCTGTGAGATGTGTGCCTTCTTACCACGAAAATTAAATAAGATTTTCGTGTGCTTGAGACCTAAGTTCAGTCCTGGTTCTGCTGTGTTCCCAGGGACCTTGGATGTGTCATTTCTGTGCACCTGTTTTTCTTTTTGGTAAAATTTGGACGTGCAATCATCATGTTACCAGACCTGCCCAAGCCTGAGCAAAAGTGGGGAGCTTGCTCAGTACAGAGATTCCAGGTATTTCTCTGGTCATGCTGTCAGTGTCCAGATTAGAGTCTGGGAATCTGTTTCTAACAAGCATCACAGACAATTCTGTAGCACAGAATTATTTAGGAAACACTGAATTTGGAAATCCCTGGGTGTTTTCTAGCTTTCATACATCTGTTTTAAAGATGAAAAACTACTCTGGGTGGGAATAGAAGACATCTTCACTGCAAACACCTTACCATGTTGTAAGAAAGCAGACCAGCAGCGGCATCAGTGGAATTTTAGGATGCTTATGCACAAGATGTTTTTATTAACATTCTCCTCTTCACACGGAGGTCCACAAATCTCTCATGCGCGTGCCTGTCTCCTTTCCTTTACCTGTTTCTGGTAGCTCCTACTAATTGAGCATTTTTCCTTTTTGGAAGTGGGTTGGCATCTCAGATCAATTGAACAATGTGTCCCTGAAGGCTGGGTTTTTGGTATTGTAACTAACACCCATCAGCCAGCTATTGGTTATTTGGATACTGCTGGTGACCATTCTGCCCAAACTTTGCACATTTTGCAATGCATAGTTTAGCCTGGTTCCACCATTCACTCTGATTCATGGCCTGTGTATAATAACATTCAGCCTCTGCTTGGTTTCTGATACACTCAGGTTAACCATAATGATCCCAGCTTCCATTTCATGTCACCTCTTGGTGTACAGACCCAAAATACTGAGTTCTATTGGAACAACTGTAAAGCAAAGTGCAAGACCGTAAGAGGACGTTGTCATGCACTCATATTTGACCAAATGTGTCTGGCACAACCAGTTTGGAAACAATGCTTTTAATTCCCTTTCACTGCATGTATCAGAACAATTTTCTGTTAATAGGATGTTTCATTTTACTGCACATATCTGAGAGACAAACTGTTCAATCGGTCCAGCAACTCCTTCCCTGAATTAGTAATGGAGTTTCCAGATGAAGTGGACACATACAAGTCAAAGCCTCATTTGTGAACTTATTTCAGGAAAAAAAAAAAGTACAATATGCATCTATCTTCACCCTTCTCTCTGCCATGTAAAAATCCAGGCTGATTATAAAACTCAAAGACCAAACCTTTTCCTGGGTTTTCCCATGTGTTGGGTGCGTTGTTCAGTGAGGAGCTGTAAGTTTCTCTCTGCCACATCCATCATTAAAATTGACTGTTAGGTTCCTCCTACTGGGGCTCAGATTCTAATAGTGAAGGTAACTCAAGAGACAGCCAAACAGCTGCGCACAGGGGCTCACATCTGTAATCCCAGTACTTAGGGAGGCCTGGGGCGGGAGGATCACTTGAGAGCCCAGGAATTCGAGACCAGCCTAGGCAACATAGTGAGACCTTGTCTCTACAAAATATATTTAATAATTAGCTGGGCATGGTGGCACACCCCTGCAGTCTCACCTGCTTGGGGAGGCTGAGGTGGGAGGATTTCTTGAGCCCAGGAGTTTGAGACTGTCGTGTGCTATGACTGTGCACTGCACTCCAGCCTGGGCGACAGAGTGAGACCCAATCTCTAAAACGAAAACGAAAACAAAAAGAGACAGCCAAACAGTCAACTTCTACCCCACTAACTGACACTGGGAATTTTCAGAGGATTAAGGAGCCCCATCAGGATATGAAAAGATCTCTTGTTACTGAGCCTGAGCCGTTTCTGTCTTTAACTAATCTTCTACCATTTTAAGGGGAGATGGAATCGATATGTGGCTTTGATATTTTGCTACTTTCTGTACCACAATGCAGAAAGAAAGCAGCAGCTTTAAGTGGCTTTACCTTCCCAGCTCACCCCTGCTCCATACAAGCCTTTTTTATTATATAAAATATGTGAGGAAGGACAAAGGCTTTTCACTCCGACCCTGAAGATGCATTATCTCATTTTCAAAATGGCTGTGAAGCCACGAGCACAACGGCACTTACATTTGATTCTACCGAGTAAAAGATTATTCAGAAAGCAATCAAATTATAAAATCTCAGGCATCTTTTTGCAGCGTTTATGTTCAGATCCTCTTCACTGGGGAGGTTACTATTGCCCTGTTATGGTCCTTGTTTCCTTTGCACATGGAGGACCGAAAAGCTATAAATTATAAAGGTCTCTATCCTATACTAGACTCTTTGTTTCAAAGCAGAGGAGGCAGTTCTGCCTCAGGTGCTCCTAAAGGATACTTGAAATCCATGTAGATGGTGACAGCATGGGAGGTATTCTTGCCCATGTGTCTTTTAATACCGGTGTAGTGCCAGCACATGCACCACCCAAACCCCCACGTCCTCAGGCAGAGAGTCTAGGGCTGTGGACAGGCATCAGCTCACACACAGATGGGCTTAGAGTCAGCCTGGGCCTCAGCTTGAACCTGGCTTTTCCATGTACTCGCTGCAGGATCCTGGGAAATCTGCTCAACCATTTTGAGCCTTGGTTTCCTTATCTATGAAATGAGGAGACTATCCTTTCCCCATAGGCTTGTGGAGAAGTTTCAGTGTCATAACATGGGTAAAACATGGGAACAAGGCTGGACCTTAACGAATGTTAGTATTCACCCTCCTTACTCTCCTCTTTCTACAACTTTTGTTTGCAAGCTGGAATTTAAATCTGTATCTTATTTCTTCCTGTATCAAAAATGCCCTTTGAGTTTTCTTTTAAAATTTCCTGACAGCTTTCCTCAGGGGCCTAAGCCACCAGTGGAAGGGTCTGTAACTTCTCCCAGCCATTGTGGTGAATGATTTTGCAACCCAGATGGGTTGTGGCTGAGACTGTTGGTGGAAGCCTAACCAGTTACCAGAAAGAGATTTAAGTACAAAAAAAATGGCTCCACTTGACCTTTTGAGACTTGGAACTTGCTACCATTCACTATGCATTCGGCAAATCGTTTTTGAGCGTTTATCATGTTCTAGGCATCATTCTAGATGGTGGAGAAACGATGGTAAGTAAAGGTAGCTCGGGTCCACTCTCCTGGAGCTCCTGATCTGGTGAGGACAGACACTAAATGATCAAACACATAAACCAGATAATTTCCGGTACTAGAAATTTGGTGAAGATAAAAGAAGGACATAGGACAAAGGAGCAAGAGTGGTTGGGGGCAGGGGATCCTTTAGATAAAGGGTCAGATTGGCCTCTCATGGAGGTAACATCTAACGGAGATGAGAAAGATGGAGGACCAGCTATGTGAGGATCTGGGGCAGAGGGAGAACACAACTTGGCATCTACTGACAAGTTCCACTGACACCTGGAACCTTGGAAAGGGGACAGTGGGCTGGAGCTTGGGGGGGACATGGTATGAGTTGAAGGCGGAGAGGAAGGGCCAGATGCTGAGGGCATCAGCGCATAGGCCAGCGTGAGGGACTTGAGCTTCAGCATCTCTCTCCCCCAGAGCACAGGAAGGGCCTGAGGCATTCAAACCTACTTGTTTTAGGGCCTCCCTAACAGCAACACTTATTTCCACACTTCACTTTTTGTGGGTCAGCATCTTTGCTTTGGGTCTTGATGTCTCACCGTTACTACTGTCAGCGTTAAGAAGGAAGCAGCAGGAACATCTTACAATCATGCACAGGGAAAGAATTACAGACTGAATCGGCAATTGCCCTAACCACTAAGCGCTAAGGACATTGTCTTAACCAGCGAAGAGTTCATAACAAAACATCCAGATGAAAAACAAGAAAATTAAAGACAGGAAGCTGGGGGAGACAATACCTAATTCTTGTGTTTATACAGATGTTTCTAAGAAAATAAAGCACAAATCAGATGGTTTCTCTTCAGGGGAAATCTTTTCCTTTCTAGTTTGCAAAGCTGATTCTACTGCCCCAAGCTGGAAACTGTCAAATCCTGAGAAGAGAATTTTAATCTGGGCTTCACAAGCCTGTTCTTTCTCCAGCTCCCCCTCTTTGCTTTCTCATCTTTCTGTTGTTCTAAAACCTACTTGGTTCTTTCCTTGTCTTGGGCATTTAGCCTTTCCCCTCAGGCCTGGGCCTTAAGCTTTATGCTTCGTTTTCTCTGGAGCCTCCCTCCCCTGCTCCACACTCCTAACCAGGCTTTTTAGGGCTTTCTTGCAAATTTCACAGCAGCTCCCACTGGAGCAGCCAGTGTAGGGAGGGCTATATTTTAGCCCCACCCACTTCCACAGCCCTCCCAGCTCCCACACTGAACTGCCACTTTCATCTTTTTTTTCCTCAAAGCCCATTACCTGAATGTTGGGGAAAATTGAACTTGTTTTTATATTTCCTTATCTGTGAAACAAACATAAAAGTACATCTTCCTGGAGTATTATCAGCATTTGGCAGACAGGACTACAGCGTCACACTGCCCCAACCCTCATGGCCACTAATCACCAACTCTAAATTCATCACTCACCAGATTGGACAATTCTATTGCCTTAATATCTGCAATGAGGCCAGAGTACTCCCCCGGGTGAGTTATAATCATCATTCCTCAGGAAAAAAAAAAGCTTCTCTACTATCCTATATCTAAACCATCCCCTGCTCTGCCCAGTAATTTTACCTCCCAGCTATCCTTTGTAACCCAGATGCCACAATGACACACACTGAATGACTTGTTTACCAACCTTTGAAACTATGTGCCCTTCTATTTTCATGTACCTTTGCTTTATTTTGTTTCATTTCTTAAGACAGAGTCTCATTCTGTCACCCAGGCTGGAATGCAACAACACAATCTTGGCTCATTGCCACCTGTCTCCCAGGTTCAAGCAATTCTCCTGTCTCAGCCTCCTGAGTAGCTGGGACTACAGGCGCACGCCACCACGCCCAGCTAAAGTTTGTATTTTTAGTAGAGATGGGGTTTCACCGTGTTGGCCAGGCTGGTCTCGAACTCCTGACCTCAAGTGATCCACCCACCTCGGCCTCCCAAAGTGCTGGGATTACAGGCATGAGCCACCATGCCCAGCTTTATGAACCTTTATATTAAGTGATTTCTTACTGTCACCCACTAAGTTCTTCCTATGGCAAGCAACATAGATTATCTAAAGAAGTTACTCAAGAGAAAATCTGTAACTTTAAAAAAAAAAAAGCAGTTGTGACAACTGAAAGCGTGAGAACAAATCATGCAACTGCAACAGAAACGAGAGTCCATAGACTCAGGAGGACAGAGAGATCCGAGCCAGGCTCATGAACCGTTTCTCCTGAATAAGACGACTGAGTGTGAGGCCTACTCTGTTTCCAGGAGGAAGTTTCCCACCCTCTTCACCGGGCAAAGCCCTGGTTATGGTTACTGCGGCGGTAGTGAGGCTATGAAATGGTCCCCAAGCATCCCTGCCCCTGGCGTTCACACCCCCGAATGCTCCCCTCCCACAGAGTGCTACATTAGTGTGCACAACCAACAGAACATGTTAGAAGTGATGGCATGTCACTTCTGAGATTAGGCTATTAAAAAAACACCGTGACTTCTCTCTCGCTTCCTCTCTGTCTGTCTCTCTCTAGCCACACATCTAAGGGGACCCTCATATCATAAGCAGTCCTAGGGAGAGACCCTTGTGGCAAGAAACTGAAGCATTCTGCTAACATGAGTAAGCTTGGAAGTGGTTCCTCTGGCCAATAGCTCGACAACCCAACAGCATCCTCGTAACAGTCCCCACGAGCCAGAACTCCCTAGCCAAACCACTCTTGCTTTCTGACTCTCTGAAAATATATGAGATCATAAATGTATCTCTCTTTTTTTTTTTTTTTTGAGTCTCGCTCTGTCACCCAGATTGAAGTGCAGTGGCGTGATCTCGGCCCACTGCAGTCTCCACCTCCTGGGTTCAAGCAATTCTCCTACCTCAGCTGAAATTACAGGCACATGCCACCACACCCAGCTAATGTTTGTATTTTTAGTAGAGACAGGGTTTCGTCATGTTGGCCAGACTGGTCTCAAACTCCTGGCCTCTCCTGATCCGCCTGCCTTGGCCTCCCAAAGTGCTGGGATTACAGGCTTGAGCCACCACACCCGGCCCATAAATGTATCTTTGTTAAGCTACTAAGTTTTAGGATAATTTGTTATATAGAAACAGGTATCTAATACTACTGCTCTCATTCCTCTAATTCAGACCTAACTCCTCTGGGGTCCTGTAAACCAGTGGTGCTTAAATTTCAAAGGGTATATTAATGACAGGGAGACTCTTGTTAGAATGTGTAGGGGCCAAGGGAAAGCTCTTCTTCACCCTCTGAAGGTTTGCTGAAAATGAACAAAGAATGAATAGGCAGATTAATAGGAGAAAAGGGCATACAAATTTATTTAACATGCATAAGGCACAGGGGGAACTCCAGGAGATTCTGGAACCCAAAAACCCAGTGAGGTCTAGATGCTTATATACTTTTCTTCACAGGGGAGGAGAGAGCAGGGAAATGTGGCAATTTATATAGTAAATGATTTTTAGGGGTAATGAATGGGGCCAATGTTCAGATAGTGGCCAACAAATAATTCTCTCTGGGAATTGAAAGGACCAGAGAACCACGTCTGGGCTCCAAGTGTGGTGTTTAATTTTCATCTCTTCCTCTGAGATATGAGTTTTCATCTTTTCTGCTTAGTGATATTTCAGGGGAGAGGATCAAAGGCAATTGTGTTCCTCTTTGGCGGATCTAGTTTCTAGGTAGATCAGGGAACTTCAGAGAACAGCCTTATCCTGTGCTTAGGGGATGGGGAAGGAGGGCAGAGAGGCCTTGTGGTTGCTTCCCTAGTTCAACATGTCAAAGCACCATAATTTGGAGTGTCATTTCTTTGAGCCCTAATAAATCCAGTTTTTGATTTGGTAATTATAGAGTAAGAGCTTCCGCACTTCCAACAAGCTTTCAGGTGCAGGTGATACTGATGCTGCTGGTCCACAGACATTAATTAGCAAGTCTATAAAAACAGTTTGCCCATGATAGAGTTATGGTGGTGGTGTGGGTTGGGCTGGATGAGGAAACCTCTCCCATCTCAAAGCAAAATCTGGTTCTACACCCATGAGGGCAAGTTGGAGATGGAAGAGGAACCATCATGCGGGGGAGGGTATTTTGCATTTGTTGTGGTATTCCCCTCCCAGGCCTCTAGCCTGCATTGGGCCACTATACTCTAAAAGTGGGCAACTAGGCATTAGAGAGCCCCTAATGCAACACTGCACAGCACCACCTGTGAAATACTCTGAACAGGAGTCCAACTTGACTCCATCCAGGCTCTAGAGCTACCTTCATTAATGGAAATATGGGTGATAGAGGAAACAAATAACATGGGAACAAATGGACAAATCCAGAATATGAAGCTTTCCACAGGGCTACCTGGTTTCTACAACATAGGCATGGGGGGAAATGAGAAAAGACTGCTGAGGATTAATGTAGACTTAAGAGCCTTAACAACCAAATGTTAATTTGTGCTCCTTGTTTTGTTCCTGATTCAAACAAACCCAATGTAATAAGAGATATTCTGAGATAGTCATGAAAATTTCATTTTGAACTGCATATTAGATGATATCACAGAATTATTAAATTATTAGGTGTATGTCCCAGCATAAACAAAGAAGACACAGGAAGCTTCCCTAGTAACCTGAAGGAGTCCCTAGAAACCCAGTAGTGCCCCAAAGGCAAACAAGCGACCTCATCAAGCAGCTCTATGACACCACAGCCAGGTAAATCCACAAAGATGGGAAAAAAACAACGCAAAAAAGGTGAAACCACCAAAGACCAGAACACCTCTTCTCCTTCAAGGGATCACAACTCCTCAACAACACAGGATCACAACTGGACCGAGAAGGAGTGCGAAGAATTGACGGAAACAGGATTCAGAAGGTGGATAATAACAAACTTCTCAGAGCTAAGGGAACACGTTCTAACTCAAGGCAAAGAAACCAAAAACCTTGAAAAAATGTTAGATGAAATGCTAATGAGAATAACCAGCTTAGAGAAGAACATAAACGACTTGATGGAGTTGAAGAACACAGCACGAGAACTACGTGAAGCAACACAAGTTTTAATAGCCGAATCGATCAAGCAGAAGAAAGGATATCAGAGACTGAAGATCAACTCAATGAAGTAAAAAGAGAAGGCAATACAAGAGAAAAAAGAGTGAAAAGAAACGAACAAAGCCTCCAAGAAATATGGGATTATGTGAAAAAACCTAATCTATGCTTGATCGGTGTACCTGAATATGATGGGGAGAATGAATCCAAGCTGGAAAACACACTCCAGGATATTATCCAGGAGAACTTCCCAAGCCTAGCAAGGCAGTCCAAATTTCAAATTCAAGAAATACAGAGAACTCCACAAAGATATTCCTCAAGAAGAGCAACCCCAAGGCACATAATCGTCAGATTCACCAGGGTCGAAATGAAGGAAAAAAGCTAAGGGCAGCCAGAGAGAAAGGTCAGGTCACCCACAGAGGGAAGCCAATCAGACTCACAGCAGATCTCTCAGCAGAAACTCTACAAGCCAGAAGAGAGTGGGGGCCAATATGCAACATCCTTAAAGAAAAGAACTTTCAACCCAGAATCTCATATCCAGCCAAACTAAGCTTCATAAGTGAAGGAGAAATAAAATCCTTTACAGACAAGCAATTATTGAGAGATTTTGTCACCACCAGACCTGCCCTACAAGAGCTCCTGAAAGAAACACTAAGCATGGAAAGGAACAAGTACCAGTCACTGCAAAAGCAAACCAGTTGGCAAAGACCAAAAATGCAATGATGAAAATGAGTCAACTAATGAGAAAGAAAACCAGCCAGTAACAAAATGGCAGGATCAAATTCACACATAACAATATTAACATTGAATGTAAATGGCCTAAACGCCCCAATCAAAAGACACAGACTGGCAAAAAAATTTTTGCAATCTACCCATCTGACAAAGGGCTAATATCCAGAATCTACAAAGAACTAAAACAGATATACAAGAAAAAAACAACCCCATTCAAAAGTAGGCAAAGGATATGAACAGACACTTTTCAAAAGAGGACATATATAAGGCCAACAAACATATGAAAAAATGCTCATCATCACTGGTCATTAGAGAAATGCAAATCAAAACCACACTGAGATATCATCTCATGCCAGTTAGAATGGTGATCATTAAAAAATCGGGAGAAACGGATGCTGGAGAGGATGTGGAGAAACAGGAACACTCTTACACAGTTGGTGGGAGTGTAAATTAGTTCAACCATTGTGGAAGACAGTGTGGCGATTTCTCAAGGATCTAGAAATAGAAATTCCATTTGACCCAGCAATCGCACTATTGGGTATATAACCAAAGAACTATAAATTGTTCTACTATAAAGACACATGCACACGTATGTTCATTGCAGCCCTGTGTACAATAGCAAAGACCTGGGACCAACCCAAATGCCCATCAATGATAGACTGGACAAAGAAAACGTGGTACATATACACCATGGAATAGTACGCAGCCATATAAAACGATGAGTTCGTGTCCTTTGTTGGGACCTGGATGAATCTGAAAACCATCATTCTCAGCAAACTGACCCAAGAACAGAAAGCCAAGCACTGTATGTTCTCACTCATAGGTGGGTGTTGAACAACGAGAACATGTGGACTCAGGGAGAGGAGCATCATACACAGGGGACAGTTTGGGGGGGGTAGGGGAGAGACAATGGGGGGTGGGAAGGGTGGGAGGGATAACATGGGGAGAAATGCCAGATATAGTATGCACCTAAAGTAAAATAAATAAATAATTTTTAAAAAGTCAAAAAAATTAAATTAATGCCAGAAATTTAAATTTTAAATTATCTTTCCTTAGAATGCCATTAAATAGCAAACAAAAATACTGTGAAAAGCTAAAGAGGCTGTGAAAATAGGATAAAGGTCTGTATTTCATTACCTTTAATAGCAGTTTTTCTGCTTTTGAACAAGGGACAACACATTTTCATTTTGCACTGTGCCTTGCAAATTATGTACACAGCTCTGGTGTGAATCCATGGTTTTCAATATGTATAAATATAGAAATACATATAGCTGTATTTGTCTGATGTATGTATATCTATATTTATACATATGTATATCCATACATATATCTATATCTGTACATATGTTTATATTTTTGTAAATGTATATGTACACATACAAATATCTGTAGGTATGGGTATATGTATAATGTATATCTATACACATATATCTATATCTCTATATAGAGATTTAGCTCTGCCCATAAAAAAAAAATTATTAGGTGTGATATGGTATTAGTTGTATTTTCTTAAGTCCATTTTTTTTTTTACAAAGGCATTGTATGGGCAAAGGAAAATCTTCCCTTTGTCTTCTGAAGGCTTGCTAAAAATCAGCTGACCAAAGGCAGATTATTAGGAGAAAAGGCATACACATTTTATTAACCTGCATACATTTGCATGGGATTCATACAAAATATGAACTCTAAGAGGGGCTAGAAGGTTACTTAAATACTCTATGGGAAGAGATGTATGAACCTGGAAGGTGGGAGGGAGACATTATGGGAAGGAGAGGGGCAGAACTGCACAGGAACAGCAATCATCTCATGATGCAGATCAAGTTTCCCAGGTAATCTCTTGAAGCTTCCTTCAGAAGAATAGATGAAAAGTCTGTCTGGGCATGGTGATATCTTTCAGTGTCTTCTCTTCTCTGGTGATTGATCTTTCCTGGTTATTTGGGTGAGATTCCTATGGAGGGGATCTTAAGAAAATTGCATTTCTTTGGGAAAAAAAAAAAGCTTTCGGCTGAGCACAATGACTCACGCCTGTAATCCTAGCACTTTGGGAGGCCGAGGCAGGCACATCACGAGGTCAGGAGTTCCAGACCAGCTTGGCCAACATGGTAAAACCCCGCCTCTATTAAAAATACAAAGATTAGGCGGGTTGGCAGCACAAACCTGAAATCCCAGCTATTCAGGAGGCTGAGGTAGGAGAATCCCTTGAACTCGGGAGACAGAGGTTGCAGTGAGTCGAGATCACACCATTGCACTCCAGCCTGGGCAACAGAGCAAGACTCGTCTCAAAAAAGAAAAGAAAAGAAAAGAAAAGAAAAAAAGCTTTCCTGGTTAGACAAGGAAATTCCAGAGAGTCCCTCCATATGCTTGGGAGGGGGGTGGAGACTAGACAAGGTTAGGGAAATCTTGATTCTGAGGTAGCTTCAAAGGCCTCTAGCATGTCAAAGCACAGTCTTTGGGGTATCGCTTTTGAACCATAACAGCATACCTGAACATGTAGGGATAAAATGAAATGGTACCTAGGATTCACTTTCCTTTGAAAGATGAAAGATAGATGAAGCAAATATGACAGAAACTTGATAACTGTTGACTCTGGGTATTTATTGTAATCGTTTTCTTTTAATCTACAAGTAAAAGGATATTGTGGTTTAGGAATATCCAGTGTCACTGCCATGTCTTACTTTCATTATCAGAAAGTTATGAATACTTTCAAGTAATCATTAACTCTCAAAAGAAAGGATGGAAAGAAGAACTGAAAATATTGCCTAGTTCTATCTCTCTTATCTTCTGCAACTTTATTTCTTCATTTGTAAAATTAAGAGTCTAATTCCCAACCAAAGAGAAAGAAGAAGAGTTTTATTCAGGCTTCAGATATATTGACTTAAAAGCTCCTTTAGTGTTATTAATAACAGAAAAATTAGAAAAACCTATATGCAATAGGGAATTGGAGTAAATATATTGTGATATATCTATTAAAATACTATTCAGACAAAATAATACAGTTGTATATTTGCTGAGCTGGAAATATATAGGTAACAAAAGATTTTTTTTGGTGTAATCTCATTTTTATGAACCGTAGGTATAGAGAGATGCACGAACCTAGGGAAAATTCAGATGAAGATGATAACAGTGATTATCTCTGGATAATGAGATTATACTTGATTATTTCCCCCTACTTTTATTACTTTTGTAATGAGAAATGGTAAATGACTTTTCTTTTTTGTGGAAGTTGTGGATTTCAAGATAAAATCAGAGAATCTGTTTCATACAGCTCTAGAGGCATTATCACATTGGCAGAGGTTGCTGTAGATACTTCCTCACTGCTCCGTGCCTAGTGTATGAGCCTGAGAAGGTCTCAAGCAGTTTTCTCCAAAGCCCCCAAGCCCAAGGCACTACAAACACATTCAGTGCTATTCCAGGCAGACCCCCTCCTGAGAGTGATGATGTTCAAGGATGCTGCTTTCCACTTTATTTAGCCCTTGATGAGCATTCACGAACTTCCTGAAATCAAAGACCCATATACTCACTTGAAATCCAGCCAATGGCTGTGTAGTATGTTTCCTGCTGATGATGGTAACATTTAAATTGGACACATTTACTGTAAGTTTATGTACCACTCTGCTGTGACTATTTCTGCTCTGCATTGAGGAGAGTGAGGAACACTCCACTACAGTCAGATGTACAGCCTCTTGTGGAAGGTGGGCAGGTATGTTCCTTCTAAGTTAGGTAAATTCCAGTGAAACATTGTGTATATCATTATGCTGTGCGTGAAAGCCCAGCAGAGAGGAAGTGTCTACAGCAACCTCAGCCCAGAAAGTGGGAAGAAGTCTTAGCAGTGAATTCAGCTAATGCCAACTGCAAGAAAATGTGCATTTCAGCTACGACAACAGATACATAAATTTTACAATGAGAATCACACCCGATAAAGGACTTATCCAAAATATACAAAGAACTCTTTAACTCAACAATAAGAAAACAAACCACCCAATTTTAAAAATGAAGGGTGAGCCGGGGCGCGGTGACTCATGCCTGTAATCCCAGCACTTTAGGAGCCCGAGGTGGGCAGATCACCTGAGGTCAGGAGTTCAAGACCAGTTTGGCCAACATGGCGAAACCCCATTTCTACTAAAAATATAAAAATTAGCCAGGTGTGGTGGCAGGCACCTGTAATCCCAGCTATTTGGGAGGCTAAGGCAGGGAGAACTGCTTGAAACCGGGAGGCGGAGGTTGCAGTGAGCCAAGATTATGCCACTGCACTCCAGCCTGGGTAACAGAGTAAGACTCTGTCTCAAAAAAAAAAAAAAAAAAAAAAAAAAAAATGAAGGCTGGGTGTGGTGGTTCACGCCTGTAATAATTCCAGCACTGTGGGAAGCTGAGGCAGAAGGATCACTTGAGCCCAGGAGTTTAAGACCAGCCTAGGAAAGATGATCAGACCCAATCTCTACAAAAAAAAGAATTAGCCAGTATGGTGGCATGCACCTGCAGTCCCAGCTACGTGGGAGGCTGAGGGGGAAGATTGCTTGATCCCAGGAATTTGACATGGCAGTCACCTGTGATCACTGCCCTCCAGCCTGGGTGACAAAGTGAGAATCCCATCTCTTAAAAAAAAGGAAAAGAAAGAGAAAGAGAGAAAGAGATAAGGAAGGAAGGGGAGAGAGGGAGGAAGGGAGGGAGGGAGGGAAAGGAAGGAAGGAAGGAAGGAAGGGAGGGAGGGAAAGGAAGGAAACAAAAGACCTGAACAGACACCTCACCAAAGAAGATACAAAGATGGCAAATAAACACATAAAAAGATCCTCCACATCATATGTCATTAGGAAACTGCAAATTAAAACAATAGTGAGAAACAGCTGCATACTTATTAGAATGGCCAAAATCCAAAACATTGATAACACCAAACGCTGCCATGGGTACGGAGCAATAGGAATTCTCATTCACTGCTGGTGGCAATGCAAAGCACAGCCACTCTGGAAGACAATTTGGTGGTTTCTTACAAAACTGAACATACTCTTACTATCCAATCCAGTAGTTGTGTTCCTTGGTATTTACCCAAATGAGTTAAAAACTTTTATATCCACACAAAAACCTGCACATGACTGTTTATAGCAACTTTACTCATAATTTCCAAACCTTGGAAGCAAGCAATATATTCTTCAGTAGGTAATTAGATAAATGAACTGTGGAATATCCAGACAATGGCATATTCATCAGCTTTAAAAAGAAATAAGCTACCAAGCCATGAAAAGACATGAAGAAAACTTGTATGTGTATTACTGAGAGAAGCCAATCTGAAAAGGCTATGTACCACATAACTCCAATTATATGACATTATGAAAAAGACAAAACAATGGAAAGAGTAAAGAGACTGGAGATTGCCGGGGCAAGTGGGAAGGGAAGGATGAATAGGTAGAGTACAGAGGATTTTTAGAGCAGTGAAGGTATTGTGTATGATACTCTAACAGCGGATATGTGTCATTATGCATTTGTCATAGAATGTACAATACTAACAATGAAACCTAATGTAAACGATGGACATTGGGTAATAATGATGTATGAATATAGGTTCTATTGTAACAAATGTACCACTCTGGTGGGAGATGTTGATAATGGGAAGCCTGTGCACATCTGGAGGCAGGTAGAACATGGGAGCACTGTGTTTCCACTAAACTTTACCATGAACCTAAAACTACTCTAAAAAATGAAGTCTAAGCCAGGCGCGGTGGCTCATGCCTGTAATCCTAGCACTTTGGGAGGCTGAGGTGGGTGGATCACCTGAGGTCAGGAGTTCAAGACCAGCCTGGCCATCATGGTGAAACCCCATCTTTAAAAAAAAAAAAAAAAGAAGTCTATTTTTCTTTCTTTTTTTTTTTTTTTTTTTGAGACAGATCTCACTCAGTCACCAGGCGCCAGGCTGGAGTGCAGTGGCACGACCTTGGCTCACTGCAACCTCCGCTGCCCGGGTTCAAGCATTCTCCTGCCTCAGCCTCCCGAGTAGCTGGGACTACAGGCGCGCGCCACCACGCCCAGCTAATTTTTTTTTGTATTTTTAGTAGAGACGGGGTTTCACCATGTTGACCAGGATGGTCTCGATCTCTTGACCTCGTGATCCGCCCGCCTCGGTCTCCCAAAGTGCTGGGATTACAGGCGTGAGCCACCGCGCCCGGCCCGAAGTCTATTTTTCAAAAAGCAAATTAAAAACCTTATTCTACTAGGCCCAGTGGCTCACTCCTGTAATCCCAGCACTTTGGGAGGCCAAAACGGGAAGACTGCTTGAGCTCAGGAGTTTGAAACCAGCCTGGGCAGCACGGCAAAACTCTGTCTCTACCAAGATTACTAATTTTAGCCAGGTGTGGTGGCACACACCTGTAGTCTCAGCTACTCAGAAGACTGAGGTGGAAGGATCACTTGAGCCCGGGAGGCAGAAGTTGCAGTGAGCTGAGATTGCACCACTGCACTCAAACCTGGGTGACAGAGTCAGATTCTGTCTCAAAAACAAAATAAAAACCCTATTACATCAACCAAAAATAAAGTTGGATAATATCCAATGTTAGTAAATGTGTGGAAAAACACGCACATAGACTGCTGGAGGTACAAATTGGAATAATGTTTTTAGATAGAAAATTGATATTATCAATCGAATATTTAAATACATATACCTTTGACCACAGTCCAGTTGCAGGAATTGACCCTACAGATACCCTAAAGTCTACACAGATATATGTTTAAAGATGATCACTGCAGTACTATTTGTGTGAGCAAAAAGCAAGAAACAAACTAGACATCCACATTTCACTGACAGGAAACTGGCACTCTGACATTATAAAAATATTGGGCATTGAGGTTCAATACCAATTTTGACCTTGGTATTCAATTTCTGATTTTTTTTTTTTTTTTGATACAGTCTTGCTCAGTCACCCAGGCTGGAGTACAGTGGTGCCATCTTGGTTTACTGCCACCTCCATCTTCTAGGTTCAAGAGATTCTCGTGCCTCAGCCTCCCTTGTAGCTGGGATTACAGGAATATGCCACCATACCCAGCTAATTTTTGTGTTTTTAATAGAGACAGGGTTTCACCATGTTGGCAAGGCTGGTCTCAAACTCCTGGCCTCAAGTGATCCAACCACTTCCCAAAAGCGCTGGGATTAGAGGCGTGAGCCACTGTGCCCAGCCAATTTCTGATTTTTGATCTACGCTATCCCTCTGGAAGACCATCTAGATAAATGCCTACTTCAGTATCTTTTTGACATTCTTAAACTTGCGTGTGATTGTGAAAGTATTTCAGTACCACGTCATACCTAGGTAGCCTAACAATGTCAGTAAACCAACAAGTTCTGTCATTCAGAATTATTGTAACTATCTATGACTATCTATGGAAGCATGCTACAAAAATGTCAAACTGGAAATCTCACATTTTATGTTTTGAAGTTCTATTAAATGATTGAAATATATATGTTAATATATATTTAATTATACGCTTTTATTTTGAAATATAGTTGTGAGAAATATGGACTTGATACCTTCCTCTTTTCTTCTTTTCATACAACTTTTTGAAATATCTTTATTTTTTTGAGGCAGAGTCTCGCTCTGTTGCCCAGGCTAGAGGGCAGTGACACAATCTCGGCTCATTGTAACCTCTGCCTCCCGGGTTCAAGCTATTCTCTTGCCTCAGCCTCCCGAGTAGCTGGGATTACAGGTGCCCACCACCACACCCAGCTAATTCTTATATTTTTAGTAGAGATGGGGTTTCACTATATTGGCCAGGTTAGTCTCAAACTCCTAACCCTCAGGTGATCCACCTGCCTCAGCCTCCCAAAGTGCTAGAATTACAGGCATGAGCCACCATGCCCACCCTCGAAATATCCTCTTTTCTAATGCAGGGATTTAATGCTATAACTTTGCCTCTCAAGACTTCTTTAGCAGTGTCCTATAAATTTTGATACATCGCTTTTTCATTTTTATTCAGTTGAATGTGTTTTTAATTTTTCTTAAGACTCCCTTTTTGACCCATGTATTATTTACAAGTGTGTTTAGTTTATAAGTGTTTAAAGATTTTCATGTTATCTTTCTGTTATTGGTTTCTAATTTGTTTCTACTGTGGTCAGAAACACACTCTTATGGTTTCAATGGGTATTAATTTTTCAAGTTTTTTTTTTGATGGCCTAGGACATGGTCTGTCTTGGTATATGTACTGTGGGAACATGAAAATAATGTGTGGCCTCCTGTTGTTGAGTGGAATGTTTCATAAAAGTCAGTTCAATCCTGTTAGTTGATGGTAGTGTTGATTTCTTCTATGTCCTTGCTGATTTTCTGCCTAGCTGTTCTATCAATTGTTGAGAGAGGGATGTTGCAGTCTTCAATTGTAATTGTGGATTTGTCTATTTCCCTTTTTAGTACTATCAGTTTTTGCTTCACATATTTTATAGTTCTGTTATTTGGCACATATATAATTAGGATTGCTATGCCTTCCTGGTAGATTTATAGTTTTATCATTAGTAATGTCCTTCGCCATCGCTGTTAATTTTGTTTGCTCTGAAGTCCATTTATCAAATGTTAATATAGCATTTTAAGTTAATGTTTGTGTAATTTTTGTCCTTTTATTTTCTTTTTGTGTGTGTGTGTTTGTGCCATTTTTTTGTCTTTGTATTTGTCCTTTTATTTTCAACATACATTATTGTATCTGATGTAAGTTTCTTGTAGTGGACATACAACTGGGTCATGTTTTTAATCCATTATGCCAATTTCTGTGTTTTAATTTTTATGTTAAACCATTTACATTTAATGTAACTATTGAAATGTTAGGGTTTAAGCCTACCACTTTATCATATTTATTTATTTATTTATTTATTACTTATTTTTGAGACAGGATATCATTCTGTCACCCAAGCTGTAGAGCAGTGACTCAATCATGGCTCATGTCAGCCTTGTCCTTTGGGACTCAAGTGATACTCCCACCTCAGACTCCCAAGTAGCTGGGACTACAGGCATGTGTTACCACACCAGGCTAATTTTTAAACTCCTTGTAGAAACAGGATCTCCCTATGTTGCCCAGGCTGGTCTTGAACTCCGGGGCTCAAGCGATCCTCCCGTCTTGGCCTCCAAAGTGTACTTTTTGTTTTCTGTTTGTTCTCTGTGGGTTTTGTTGTTGTTATTGTTCGTTTTGTTTTGCTTTGAGACGGAGTCTTGCTCTGTCACCCAGGCTGGAGGGCAGTGGCACGATCTCAGCTCACTGCAACCTTTGCCTCCCAAGTTCAAGCAATTCTCCTGCCTCAACCTCCTGAGTAGCTGAAATCAGAGGCGCCCACCACCATGCCTGGCTACTTTTTGTATTTTTAGTAGTGACAGGGTGTCACCATGTTGGCCAGGTTGGTCTCAAACTTCTGGGCTCTAGTGATATGCCTGTCTTGGCCTCCCAAAATGCTAGGATTATAGGCATGAGCCACTGCACCTGGCCTGATTTATTACAGTAAGATCTTGGATTTATTTTTTTACATTAGAATATTTTTCTGCAATGGTGATATTTAATTTCAGTCTTAGCTTTGGCCAAATATTGAATTTAATGGTTGACTTCTTGGCAAGCACTATAGGCACCAATATTAAAATAAAGTAAACTAAAATAGCAAATATAATTTTGAAAAAGAAGAACAAAATTTTAAGACTCACACTATCTTATTTCAAGAATTACTATAAAGCAATAGTCATCAAGACTATATGGTATCAGGAAAGGACAGACATATAGATCAATGGAACAAAATAGAGTGCTCACAAAATAGACCCACACATACATGCTCAATGGATATTCAGAGGAGGTGCAAAGATAATTCAACAAAAAAAAAGGATAATCTTGATAATGATGAAACAATTAGGCAATCATCAAAAAAGAGAGAAACTTCAATAGCCAAAATATGGAATAAATATCATATTCATTGATACATGAATGGAAAAAGAAAATTTGGTATATATATATATGATGGAATACTATTCAGCCTTTAAAAAGAAGGAAATTCTGTCATTTACAGCAACATGATAAACCTGGAGGACATTACGTTAAGTGAAAATAAGCCAGGCACAGAAAGACAAGTGCTACATTACTGTACTTATATGTGAAATCTGAAAAAGTTTAACTAGAAGCAGAAAGTAGATTGGTAGGCCAGGCACAGTGGCTCATGCCTGTAATCCCAATAGTTTGGGAGGCCAAGGCGGGTGGATAATCTGAGGTCGGGAGTTCAAGACCAGCCTGATCAACATGGAGAAACCCTGTCTCTACTAAAAATGCAAAATTAGCCAGGCATGGTGACGCATGCCTCTATGCCTCCCAGATACTTGGGAGGCTGAGGCAGGAGAATCACTTGAACCTTGATTTAATTATTCACAATGGATACATACACCAAAACATCATGTTGTCTACCATAAATATGTACAATTTTAATTTTGTCGATTCTACCTTAATAAAGGATAAAATAAATAAATAATAAAGAATAAAATAAAAAAGAAGTTATTGACTGGGTGTGGTAGCTCATGCCTGTAATCCCAGCACTTTGGGAAGCCAAAGTGGGAGGATCACTTGTGACGCATTGAACTCAGTGCTATCCTGTTAGAGCAGAAATAAAAACTAGACCAAACTCAGCAGAGGGCTACAGCATTCTATGTCTCCAGGTATACTTTAAAGGCAGTCTAGGCCATTAAGACTGAAACTCTTCAGCGAGTCCTATGCTTGAACTAGGCCTAGAGACAGTGGACTGAGGGGGGCATGAAACATACCGAGAAACTAACTGGGGTAGCCAAGGGAGTGCGGGCATCGCCCCTTTCCTAACCCAACCCTGGGCTGCACAGCTGGAGGCTCCAAAGAGACCCCCTTCCTTCTGCTTGAGAAGAGGAGAGGGCAGAGTGGAGAGGACTTTGTCTTGCAGCTTGAATATCAGCTCAGCCCCAGCAGGATGGGGCACCAGTCAGGGTTGAGTGGCCCTTATTCCAGGCCCTGGTTCCCAGATGACATTTCTAGACACATTTTGAGCCAGGAGCGAAACTGCTTCCTTGAAGGAAAGAACCCAGTCCTGGCAGCATTGATCACCTGCTAACTAAAGAGCCCTTGGGCCCTGAATAACCAGCAGAGATACCCAGGTACTACATCAAGGGCCTTGGGTGAGCTACTGAGACTTGCTGACTTCAGGTGAGACTCAGCATATTCTCAGCTATGGTGGCTAAGGAGCAAAACTTCTACTTGAGAAAATCGGAGGGGAAAAGTAAAGGGAACTTTGTCTTGCACCTTAGGTACCAGCATAGCCACAAGGGAATGGAGCACCATGAGGGTTCTTGGGATCCTCAATTCCAGGACTTGATTCTTGAATGGCATTCCTGGACCTTCCCTGGGCCAGAAGGGAGACCACTCTCCCGAAGGGCGAGTCCTAGACCAAGCAGCATTTACAAATGAGTTAACTGAAGAGCCCTTGGGCCTTAAGGGAACATTGGTGGTAGTCTGGCAGTACTCCTTGTGACCTGGGGTTGGGGTGGCTACGAGGTGAGGCTCCTCTGCCCTTGGAAAAAAAAAGGAAAGAGTGGGAAGGACTGCATCTTGTGGTTTGAATGCCAGCTTGGCTGTACTACAACACCAGGCAGACTTCTAATAGTTTTGATTCTAGTTCCTGACTCCTAGATAGCACTTCTGGACCCACTTGAAGCTTGGGGGGACCTCGCCACCCTGAAGGGAAGGACACAGACCTGGCTGGTATCGTCACCTGTTGATTGTAGAGCCCCAGGGCCTTGAGTGAATATAGACAGTATTTAGGGAGTGGTTACAGCAGGCATTGGGTGAGACCCAGTGCTATGCTGCCTTCGGGTTTGACCCAGCACAGTCATTGTGGTGATGGCCACAGGGGTGCTTGTGTCACTCCACCTCTAGCTTTAGGTGGCTTATAAAAGAGAGAGAGAGACTGTATGTTTAGGAGAAAGCGAGAGACAAGAACTAGAGTCTCTGCCTGGTAATCCAGAGAATTCCTCCAGATCTTGTCCAAGACAATCAAGGAGGTACCTTTTCCAGTCTGCAAGAACCACAGTGTTACTGGGCTTGGGGTAGCCCCTAAAGCAGATACAGCTTGGATCACAACACCCAAGTCCTTTCAAATATCTGGAAAGCCTTCCTAAGGACAGCTGCAAATAAGCCCAGACAGTGAAGACTACGATATATACCTAATCCTCAATGCTCAGACACTGAAGAACATCTACTAGCATCAGTGCCACACAGGAAAACATGACCTCACCAAATGAACTAAATAAGGCACCAGGGACAAATCCTGAAGAAACAGAGATATGTGACCTTTCAGAAAAATAGCTATATTAAGGAAACTCAAAGAAATTCAAGACTACACAGAGAAGGAATTCAGAATTCTATCAAATAAATTTTAAAAAGATACTGAAATAAAGAGAATCAAGCAGAAATTCTGAAGCTGAAAAATGCAACTGGCATACTAAATAATACATCAGAGTAGCAGAATTAATCAAGCAGAAGAATTAG
Source organism: Ateles fusciceps (assembly GCA_036589455.1). Lineage (NCBI taxonomy): Eukaryota > Metazoa > Chordata > Mammalia > Primates > Atelidae > Ateles > Ateles fusciceps. Next base: position 3,456,350 of record JAZHEH010000952.1, on the reverse strand, counting down.
TAAGCTTGGAGAGAGGCTATTTGAAAATACATAGATGATACAGAAGAAAAAAAGAATAAAAAACAATGAAGCATGCTTACAGAATCTAGAAATAGCCTTAAAACGGTAAATCTAAGATTACTGGCCTTAAAGAGGAGGTAAATAAAGAGATAAGGGTAGAAAGTTTATTCTAAGGGATAATAATAGAGGACAGATATCAATATTCAAATATAAGAAGGATATAGAACACTAAGCAGGTTTAACCCAAATAAGACTGCCTCAAGGCATTTAATAATCAAACTCCCAAAGGTCAAGCAAAGAGAAAGGATCCTAAAAGCAGCAAAAGAAACAAGTAACATACAATGAAGCTCCAATACATCTAAGAGCAGACCTTTCAGTGGAGACCTTACAGACCAGAAGAGAATGGCATGCCATATTTAAAGTGCTAAAGGAAAAAAGCTTTTACCCTAGAATAGTATATCCAGTGAAAATATCCTTCAAAGGTCAGATGCGGTGGCTCACACCTGTAATCCCAGCACTTTGGGAGGCCAAGGCGGGCGGATCGTGAGGTCAAGAATTTGAGACTAGCCTGGCCAACATGGTGAGACCCTCTCTCTCCTAAGAATACAAAAATTAGTGAAGCATGGTGGCAAGCACCTGTAATCCCAGCTACTTGGGAGGCTAAGGCAGGAGAATTGCTTGAACCTGGGAGATAGAGGTTGCAGTGAGCTGAGATCACGCCACTGCACTCCAGCCTGGTGACAGAGCAAGACTCTGTATCAAAAAAATAAATAAATAAAAATATATCCTTCAAACCTGAAGAAGAAATACGTTCCCAGACAAACAAAAGCTGGAGGATTTCATTAATACCAGACCTATCCTTCAAGAAATGTTCAAGGAAGTACATGAATCAGGAAGAAAAGGACAATAATGGGCAATAAATAATCATCTGAAGGTACAAAACTCACTGATAATAGTAAGTATAGAGAAAAACACAGAATAAAACTGTAACTGTAGTGTATAAACTACTCTTATCCTAAGTAGAAAGACTAAATGATGACCCAATCAAAAATAATAACTACAATCACTTTTGAAGACATAGTTAATACAATAAGATATAAGTAGAAATAAGAAAAATTTAAAAAGCAGGGGGGACAAAGTTCAGGCTAGAGCTTTTTATTAGTTTTTGCTTGTTTATGCAAATAGTGTTGTTATTAGGTTAAAATAATGAGTTATAAGATAGTATGTGAAAGCCTCATGGTAATCTCAAACCAAAAAATACACAATAGATACACAAAAAATAAAATGGCAAGAAACTAAATCACATCACCACAGAAAATCACTTCACTAAAGAAAGAAAGAAAGGAAAGAAAGAAGGCAGGGAAGACCACAAATGCCAAAAAAACAAATAGCAAAATGGTAGGAGTAAGTCCTTACTTGTCAATAACAACATGGAATGCAAATGGACTGAACTCTTTAATCAAAAGACATAGACTAGCTGAATAGATGAAAAACCAAGACCAATTGATCTGCTGTCTACAAGAAACATACTTCACCTATAAAGAGACCAGGCGCAGTGGCTCACACATGTAATCCCAGCACTTTGGGAGGCCAAGGTTTGTGGATCACTTGAGGTCAGGAGTTCAAGACCAGCCTGGAGAAACGTCGTCTCTACTAAAAATACAAATATTAGTCAGGTGTTGTGGCACATGCCTGTAATCCCAGCAACTAGGGAGGCTGGGGCATAAGAATCACTTGAACACTTGAAACTGGGATGCGGAAGTTGCAGTGAGTCAAGATTGCGCCACTGCACTCCAGCCTGGGTGACAGAGTGAGACTGTTTCCAAAAAAAGGGGGTGGGGGGCAGGCATGGTGGCTCACGCCTATAATCCCAGCACTTTGGGAGGCCAAGGCGGGCAGATCACAAGGTCAGGAGTTTGAGACAAGCCTGGCCAATATGGTGAAACCCCATCTCTACTAAAAATACAAAGATTAGTTGGGCGTGGTGGCACGTGCCTGTAGTCCCAGCTACTTGGGAGGCTGAGGCAGGAGAATTGCTTGAACCCGGGAGGCAGAGGTTGCAGTGAGCCGAGATCACGCCACTGCACTCCAGCCTGGGCAACAGAGTGAGACGCCATCTCACAGAAAAAGGTCGGGGGAGGAACACACATAGACCACATAGACTGAAAATAAAGGGATGGAAAAAAAGTATCGCATCCCAATGGAAACCAAGAAAGAGCAGGAGTCACTATACTTATATCAGACACAATAGATTTCAAGACAAAAATTATAGGAGACAAAGAAGAAAGGTCGCTATATAATGATAAAGGGGTCAGTTCAGCAAGAGGATATTTTAAATATATGTGCCCCAAATATATGTGCACTGAATATATATACAATTTTAAATATATGTTCACCAAACACTGGAACACCCAGATGTAGCAAGGAAATATTACAGTTAAAGAGAGAGATAGGCCCCAATACAATAATAGCTAGAGACTTAAACACCCCACTTTCAGCACTGGCCAGATCTCCCAGACAGAAAATCAACCAAAAAAAAAAAAAAACCATATTTAATCTTCACTACAGACCAAATGAATCTAATAGATATTTACAGAACACTTGATTCAACAGCTACAGAACACACATTGTTTCCCTTAGCACCTGTATCATTCTCAAGAATAGATCATATGTTAGGTCACAAACAATGCTTAAAACATTTAAAAAAACCTAGGCATGGTGACTCACACCTGTAATCCCTGCACTTTGGGAGGCCAAGGCAGGTGGATCACCCGAGGTCAGGAGTTTGAGACCAGCCTGGCCAACATGGTGAAACTCCATCTCTACTAAAAATACAAAAAAAAATTAGCTGGGTGTGGTGGCAGGTGCCTGTAATCCCAGCTACTTGGGAGACTAAAGCAGGAAAATCACTTGAACCCGGGAGGCAGAGGTTGCAGTGAGCTGAGATTGTGTCACTGCACTCCAGCGTGGGCAACAAGAACAAAACTGTCTCAAAACAAACAAACAAAAAAAAGTCAAAAAAAAAAAACTGAAATAATATGAAGCATCTTCTCTGACTACAGTGGTATAAAACTGAAATTAGTAACAAGAGAAATTTTGGAAACTACACAAATATATGGGAATTAAACAGTATGCTCCTGAGTTACCACTGGGTCAATAAAGAGATTAAGAAGGAAATTGAAAAATTTCTTGAAATAAAATGATAATGGAGACACAATATATCAAAACCTGTGTGATACACAGCAAAAGCAGAACTCAGAGGGAAGTTTACAGGCATAAGTGCCTACATCAAAAAAAATAGAAAAAACTTCAAATAAACAATCTAATACTGCATCTTAAAGAATTAAAAAGTGGAGAGCAAACCAACCCAAAATTAATAAAAGGAAAGAAACAATAAAGATCAGAGTAGAAATAAATGAAACGGAAACTAAAAAAAAAAATCAATAAAATGAAAGTTGTTTTTTTAAAAAGTTAAATAAAATGGACACACCTTTAACCAGACTAAGAAAAAAAGAGAAGATCCAAATAAATAAAATCAGAAATGAAAAAGAAGACATTACAACATTACAAGTAATACTGCAGAAATTCAAAGAATCATAACTGTATGCCAATAAATTGGGAAATCTGGAAGAAACAGACAAATTCCTAGATACATACAACCTGCAAAGATTGAACCAGAAAGAAACCGAAAACCTGCACAGACCAATAACAAGTAGTAAGACTGAAGCTGTAATAAAAAGTCTCCCAGTAAAGAAAAGCTCAGGACCCAATGGCTTCACTGATGAATTCTATCAAAGATTTAAAGAACCAAGGCCAATTTTACTCAAACTATTCCAAAAGCTCAAGGAGGGAATAATTCTAAACTAATTCTATGAGGCCAGTATTAATACCAAAACCAAAGACACATCAAAAAAAGAAAACTACAGGGCAATATCTTTGATGAATACTGATGTAAAAATCCTCAATAAAATGCTAGCAAACCAAATTTAACAATACATCAGAAAGATCATTCATCATGACCAAGTGGGATTATCCTTGGAATGCAAGGACAGTTCAACATAAGTCAATCAATGTGATACATTACGTCAACAGAATGAAGGATAAAAACCATATGATCTGTATTCGCACCCAATACAGGAGCACCCAGATACATAGGGCAAGTTCTTGGTGACTTACAAAGAGACTTGGACTCCCACACAATAATAGTGGGAGACTTTAACACTACATTGTCAATATTGGACAGATCAATGAGACAGAAGGTTAACAAGGATACCCGGGACTTGAACTCAGACCTGGAACAAGTAAACTTAATAAACATTTACAGAACTCTCTACTCCAAATCCACAAAACATACATTTTTTTCAGTAACACATCACATCTATTCTAAAGTGATCACATAATTGGAAGTAAATCACTTCCCAGCCACTGCACAGCATTTCATAGGTTTAAATGAAATATTGGTTGGCTGTTTGTTTGTTATTTTCCTCCCTTATTCCTTCCTGTCTCCATTGTGTAACACAACTATTAGTGTAAAAGAGGTTTTCAATACCCATTTTTAGACTGCATTCTAGCCTGGGCAATAGAGCAAGATTCCCGTTCTCTCTCCCTCTTTTTCTTCTTCTTTCTCCCTTTCTTTCATTCTCTCTTTTTTTTTCTTCTTCTCTCTTTCTTTTTTCTTTTCTTTCTTTAAAAAAAAAAACAAAAAAAACCATATGATCAGTTCGGTTGATGCTGAAAAGGCATTTGACAAAATTCAACATCCCTTTATGATAAAAACCCTCAAAAAACTGGGAATAGAAGGAACATACCTCAACATAATTAAAGCCATATATGACAGACCCACAGTTAGTATCATACTGAATGGGGAAAATCTGATAGCCTCTCATCTAAGATCTGTAACACAATAAGGATGTCCACTGTCACCACTGCTATGCAACATAGTACTGGAAGTCCTAGCTAGAGCAATCGGACAGGAGAAGGATATAAAGGACATTCAAATTGAAAAGAAAGAAGTTAAATGATCCTTGTTTGCTGATGATATGATCTTATATTTGGAAAAACCTAAAGACTCCACAAGAAAACTATTAAAACTGATAAATTCAGTAAAAGTTACAATATACAAAATCAACATACAAAAATCAGTAATGGCCAGGTGCGATGGTTCACTCCTGTAATCCTAGCACTTTGGGAGACTGAGGCAGGCAGACCACCTGAGGTCAGGAGTTTGAGACCAGCCTGACCAACTTGGAGAAACCGTGTCTCTACTAAAAATACAAAAAATTCGCCAGGCATGGTGATGCATGCCTGTAATCCCAGCTACTTGGGAGGCTAAGCTGGAAAATTACTTGAACCCAAGAGGCAGAGGGTGCAGCAAGCTGAGAGCACACCATTGCACTCCAGCCTGGGCAACAAGAGCAAAACTCCATCTCAAGAAGAAAAAAATCAGTAGCATCTGTATCTGCCAACAGTGAACAATGAAAAAAAATAAATTTAAAAAGGAATCCTATTTACAATAGCCACACATGAAATTAAATATGTAGGAATTATGATAACCAAAGAAGTGAAAGATTTCTATAATGAAAACTATGAAATACTGATGAAGAAAGTTGAAGAGGACACCAAAAAGTAGAAAAACATTTCATGTTCATGAATTGGAAGAATCAATATTAAAATATCTATACTACCCAAAGCAATCTATGGATTCAATACAATTCCCATCAAGATAACGACATTCTTCAAAGAAATAGAAAAAATTATCCTAAAATTTAAATTAAACCATGCAAGACCCAATAGCCAAAACTATCCTAAGCAGAAAGAACAACACTAGAGGAATCACATTACCTGACTTCAAATTATACTACAGAGCTATGGCATCCAAACAGCATGCCCCTGGCATAAAAACAGACACACAGACCAATGGAACAGACTAGAGAACCTAGAAACAATCCCCACACTTACAGTGCAAACTCCCCAGCTAACAAGGAATTAATAACCAGAATATTTACAAGGAGCTCAAATAACTCTATAGGAAAAAAATCTAATGATTCAATCAAAAAGTGGGCAGAAGATTTAAATAGACATTTCTCAAACAGACTTCTTCAAAAGAAGACATACGAATGACAAACAGGTATATAAAAAGGTACTCAATATCATTGATCAGAGAAATGTGTATCAAAACTACAATGAGATGTTATCTCACCCCAGTTAAAATGACTTACAAAAGACAGGTAAAAATGAATGCTGATGAGGATGTGGAGAAAGGGAATCCTTGTATGCATTGGTGGGGATGTAAACTAGTTCAATCACTATGCAGAACAGTTTGGAGGTTCCTCAAAAAACTAAAAATTGAGCTACCATATGATCTAGCTACTGAAACCTGCTGCTGAATATATACCCAAAAGAAAGAAAATCAGTATATTGAGGAAGGGGTGGGAAAAAAGAAAAGAAAATCAGTATATCAAAGAGATACCTGCACTCCTATGTTTATTGCAGCACTGTTTGCAACAGCTAAGATTTGGAGGCAATCTAGGTATCCATAAATAGATGAATGTATAAAGAAAATGTGGTATATATACACAATGGAGTACAATTCGGCCATAAAAAAGAACGAGATTCAGTCATTTGCAACAACACAGATGGAACTGAAGATCATTATGTTAAGTGAAATAAGCCAGGCACGGAAAGACAAGCATCACACGCCCTCACTTATTTATAGGATCTAAAAATCAAAACAATTGAACTCATGGACGTAGAGAATAGAATGACGGTTACCACAGGCTGGGAAGGGTAGCAGGGGGTTGGGGGAGGATGGTGTGGATGGTTAATGGGTACAAAAATATAATTAGAAAAAATGAATAAGACCTGCTATTTGATAGCACAACAGGGTGACTACAGTCAATAATAATATAACCGTATGATCAGTTGGATACGGTGGCTTACACCTGTAATCCAACACCTTAAGAGGCCGAGGCAGGTGGATCACTTGAGGTCAGTTGAGGAGTTTGAGACCAGCCTGGCCAACATGGTGAAACCCCATCTCTACTAAAAATACAAAAATTAGCCAGGTGTGGTGGTGGGTGCCTATAATCCCAGCCACTCAGGAGGCTGAGGCACTGGAATTGCTTGAACCTAGGAGGCAGAGGTTGCAGTGAGCCAAGATCGTGCCTCTGCACTCTAGACTGATGACAGAGAAAAATTCTGTCTCAAAAAAAAAAGGAAGCCAAAAAAAACCTTGTATATTTTAAAATAACTTAATGTAATTGGATCGCTTTTAACTCAAAGAATAAATGTTTGAGGGAATGCATACTCCATTCTTCATGATGTGCTTATTTCACATTGCATGCCTGTATTAAAACCTTTCATATACCCCATAAATATATACACCTACTAGGTACCCACAAAAAAATGTTTAAATAATTTAAAAATTAAAATGACTTAGGTGGGCATGAGGGTTTTTTTGAACTGTCATTGGGCATTAACTTTCAATTGTTTCTTTGATGGCACTAGATAATATTTGATGACCAAATTTCTATCATTTGGGAAGTGCTGATAGGGATGTTTGCCAGTAACTCCTTTACATAATTTCCTTATTCCTGAGGAACTCCAGGGACTAGCATATTATAAGTTGCTCACTTTCCATGAAGGGACAGGTGGCTCTGTTATTTGGTTGGCACTATTCTTGTACAGTAAACAAGTTTAAAACGGTGATAATATTAACTAAGAAAATCCTGGGGCATTCTCAAGACAGGTTCATTTCAGAATACATGTGCTTGGCTTCTGTGATTTGTTGGTGCTGTGCTAGGTGTCACGGTCATTTTAAAAAAAATGACTGACAGTGCTGTGGGAGAGTGGCCACACATGGCTTAAGAAGGGGTCTCGGAGAAAAAGACACTACGGTTTGTAAGAATAGGGTAAGGGAGGAAGAGAGACATTTAAAACTAGACTTCAGGGAATTCTCTAATAAAAATAAATAATGTAGCACTTTTTTCTGATTACTGTTCATTGTTGAAATATTAAAATTTAAAGTATAAAGAAAACATTTAAATCACCAATAATGTCACCATCTGTGGTAAACACCTTGGTGGGTCTCCAGTCTTTCTTCCACGCATATGTATATGGATGTTAAAATTTTGGCTGATGTCTGTCAAGGAAAAAAGTCAAACTCTGTAACATATTTTGAAGAGATTTATTCTAACCCAAATATGAGTGGCCATGGCCCCTGTCACAGCCCTCAGGAAGTCCTGAGAACATGTGCCCAAGGTGGTCGGGGTCCAACTTGGCTTTATACAGTTTAGTGAGGCATGAGACATCAATCAAATACATTTCAGAAATACATTGGTTTGGTCCAGAAAGGTGGGACAATTTGAAGTGGCAGGGGGCTTCCAGGCTATAGGTAAATCTAACCATTTTCTGGTTGACAATTGGTTGAGTTTGTCTGAAAACCAGGATCAATAGAGAGGAATGTCTGGGTTTCGATAAGAGGCTGTAGAGACCAAAGTTTTACTATGCAGATGAAGCTTTTTAACTAGCAGGCTTCAGAGAGAATAGGCTGTAAAATGTTTCTTATCAATCTTAAAGTCTGTGTTGACATTAATGCCAAAGAGGTATAATGAGCATGTCAGATCCCCACTTCCTTTCATGACCTGAAACAGTCTTTCAGGTTACATTTTAAGAGCTCTAGCTGAGGAGGAAGTCCATTCAGATAGTTGGGGGGCCTTAGAATGTTACTTTTTGTTTACATGCCTCAAGAAAATGAATGCTGTATTCCAAAGGAAAATCAGAGAACACCATGCAAGATTTGCAAAAGGAGATGGTAGGAACCCAGAGTGCACCCTTCGTGGATCAAGGGGAAGCTGAGAAAAGGTTAAATATTAGAAGATTCTCCAGCGAGGTCATATGCCTATCTGCCCTTGGGGGACCCACACACCTCATTCCCCCAGTGCTCAGGGGAATCTCTTTTAGTCTCTGAGAAAATATTTCCATCAGGGTGAGGGAAGTATTTTCTTCAAGAGCAATTCCCTTGCTCTTGACAGTTTCCCTGGAGGCATGGAAATAATTGTCTCAATGGTTTAGACTTTTGAAAACAAAAGCTAGAAAGTGAAGTGGTTTTCTGGCAACTTTTGCTTTTTTATTTATTTTTATTTATTTATTTTGAGATAAGGTCTTGTTCTGTCCCCCAGAGTGGAATACAGTGATGCAATCACAACTCACTGCAACCTTAACTTCCTGTGTTCAATCAATCCTCCCACTTCAGTCTCCCAAGTCATAGGGACTACAGATGTGTGCCAACACACCAGCTTTTCTTTTTTTTTTGTAGAGTGCTATCACCATGTTGGCCAGGCTGAACTTTTGCTTTCTACCCCATCACAAACCTTCCCTTTGCAAAGGAGCCTGATCTCTTCTTGACAGAGAGGAAGAAAATTAAAAACTGCAAGTAGAAACAAAGCAATATCTTTAAAATTCATGCTGTAGCACTTTTTAAACCAAATTTGGGTCAATCAAACATTCTGTTGTTTAACATTCATATCATATAGTAGATACTTTCCATTGTGAAAAGAAAAGGAAATCTCAAAACCCCAAACTCACTATGCCAAAGGGAAAAGTTAAGATTGGGAACTGAATTACACAAAACTACCTCCCATTTTGTTCCTAAATAAGAGCTACAAAGATAGGTCACTTCCTCCCTTTGGGGCCTGGAAATTTTTTGTGGACCCCAAGATCTTTACCCTAAAACAAGAGTTCTGTTGAATTTCACCCTATGTAAATCAACGGCCTCTCTTCTCATAGGCGAAGGACAAAGACAGGAGTAGGACTCACCCCTCCACTCACTTGAGACAAATTCATAAAGAACTTACAGTACTTATACCGTAAGTTTATCTTATGTAAAAATGCAGATTCACAGAGCTACAGAGAATGTACAGTTGACTGTTCCTCTACCCCCTTTTCACAAGTAAAATGTGAATTCAATGAACGCTGATCAAAGCCTCAGAAGAATGCAACTGCTTGCCTCTTTTACCTATCTTCCTGCTCCCGCCTTTTTTTTCTTTCTTCTTTCCCTTACTGCCCACTCTTTCTCCTTTAAAAATCAAAGTCCCCCAAATCCTCTTTGGAAAAAAAGCACAGATCACAGATGTTCTTGTGATTTCGTGTTCCTTTTCCTATGCATGTCCTCAAGCTTGGCAAAATAAACCTCTAAAGTAGTTGAGACGCACCTCATTGTCTTCGGTTTTACACCATCATAATAAATGTTATTTGAAAACACTGTTTAATGAGTTCCTCTTGAAAATAAACCTTTTGAGAAAGCTGGAGAAGTCAAGAGAAATACAGTCATGTGGAAGTACCCTTGCTTTTCCTGTGGCAAGCAGCTAGCAGACATCTTTGTAGGGACCAATTTGAAAGAGTAGGATGGCCTATGGCCATACTGAAGCAGGATTGGCCACAAGAAAGAGACCTCTTGAACACCGAACTGGGAAGGAAGAGGTGTTTATTATTATTATGGCCAGGAGCCAGGCGACAATTTGTCTAAATGACCAAGCTCATCTAACAAAGAGAAGCTCTGCCTTTATATAGGCTTACATTCTAGATATTACATATGAAAGAATCTCAGGTTCACAGCCTTAGAAATTACAAGTGAAAGGCTCTTGGATTTACAGTTTTAGAAATCACATATGAAAGGGTCTTGGTCGATAGAAGAGTGGGGTGGGGGTTTGATCATGTTTAAGAACAATGTCTTCCGGAGAGATTCCCCCACACCATGCCTGCTAGTTACAGGAAGGTGATTTAGGAGGCGCCAGTCAGCCAGCCTTTTCTTCTATTGAAACGCAGTGTGGAAATCAAGGGGGAGGTGATCCTAGATGCCTGGGTCTCCTTCCTCAATACCACCCTAACGTGCCCGATCTCATCTGAAAGAGTACGATGCATAAAACCCATGTTCTGCAGAGTCTGGGTTGGACCAGAGATGTTTACCCTATCACCATAACCATCATCATCACCATGGTTACTACTTATTGAGCACTTCATGTGTTCAGGGTGCTTGCTATCTTATTTTAACCATCAAAGTTCCAGTTCTCCATCTTGAGGGTGCATAATAATCACCTGGTGTGCTTGCTGTAAATGCAGATTCTTACCCTTCCTCCTCCTCCATTTCGAATCATTTGAATTAGGTTGGAGCCTGCGAATCCTAATGTTTGATAAGTACCCTTAGTTTGTTCCAATACATGTGAGCCACTGTATTTGAGACATGCTGGAAAATGAGGCTTAAAGAAATTAAATAACTTGCCCAAGACCTTTACTCTGAGGTGGTCTGGTGGCATCCTTTCCCCTCCCCCGTCCTCCCTCTCCCAGGCCCCTAAGGCATGTTCTTCCCTGGTGTCTCCCAACTCTCTCCTCTTTCCCTGCACCCTCTGTCTAATATTCTTGTGTTGTCTGATTTCTTGCCAAGAAAGTATGCCCCAGCAAGAATTACTCTACAGGTGCCAGTGTTTCCAAATGACTTCTCCATACTTCCATTCAAACCCCTTCCGCTTCATCCTAGAGTCTAGACCATTTCTATTGGCACCATCAGCAACACCTGGGAGTTTGTTAAGAAGGCAGAATCTCAGGCTGCACCCCAAGTTACTGAAGCTGAGTCAGATTTCCAGGTGATTCATATGCTCATCAAAGTTGAAGTAGCTGCCATCCTAGACAGTTCTCAGTCAGATGTTGATCTGATTATTTGGTTGAAGCAATTCACCATAAAAGCAATAATTTTCAACCCTGGTTGAATTTAGAATCCCCTGATGCTCTTTAAAAAATGCTGATGCCTGGGCCCATCCCTAGACTTATTAAATCGGAATTTGAATGAGGTGGGGCTTATTCATCTGTATTTTTAAAAATACCACAGGTAAGTTCAGAGTTCAACAGCAGGTTTCCAAGATGCCACCCAAAGGAAAAAGTGGTTCTGGAAAGCGGGGAAACGGGGAGCAGCCTCTGGGAGTGACAGTGCTGACAAGAAGGCTCAAGGTCCTAAAGGTGGTGGCAATGCAGTAAAGGTCAGACACATTCTATGTGAAAAACATGGCAAAATCATGGAAGCCATGGAAAAGTTAAAGTCTGGGATGAGATTCAATGAAGTGGCCACACAATATAGGGAATATAAAGCCAGGCAAGGGGGAGACTTGGGTTGGATGACCAGAGGGTCTGTGGTGGGACCATTTCAAGAAGCAGCATTTGCCTTGCCTGTAAGTGGGAAGGATAAGTCTGTGTTTACAGACCCAACAGTTAAGACAAAATTTAGATATCATATTATTATGGTTGAAAGAAGAAAATAAAATCATATGAAAGACCGAAAAAAAAAATACCACAGGTAAGTGTAATGTAAAGTAAGGGTTCAAAGCCCCTGCTTTGAAGATTTAAAAATTTTAAGAGGATATTTAGAAACATAAGCAAAACTGCTTTAAGTTAAAAGAAACTAAAATCCTATAATGGCTTCCCATAATATGGAGGATAAATTTCAAATTTCTCACATTAGCACCCAAGGCCTTTTCTGATTCTGAATCCTGTTCACCTCTCTAGCCCCATCTCCTGCCCTGTGACACCCCACACCCTCGGGATGTCACAAACAGAACTTGTATTCTCTCAAACAAATCCTGCTTTGTTTGTTTTTGAGAGGGGGTCTTACTCTGTCACCCAGGCTAGAGTGTGGTAGCACAATCATAGCTTACTGCAGCCTCAAATTCCTGGGCTCAAGAATCCTCCAGCCTCAGACTCCCAAGTAGCTGTGACTACAGGTGCACACCACGTCAGCAGATCTTGCTCTTTCATACCCTCGTGATTTGGGCCATATTCTCTCTCTTTTTTTTTAATAATCTTTCTCCATTTATTTGCCTTATCAAAGACTTGACTCAAGCCTCTGCCTCTGGGAGGCCTTCCTTGTTTCCACTATCTTTAGGGGGAAGAGATATATGTTTTCAGAATTAAATTTTAGGCTGGGCACAGTGGCTCACGCCTGTAATCCCAGCACTTTGGGAGGCCAAGGCCGGTGGATCAGCTGAGGTCAGGAGTTCAAGACCAGCCTGGCCAATATGGTGAAACCCCATCTCTACTAAAAATACAAAATGTAACCAGGCATGGTGGTATGCACCTGTAGTCCTAGCTACTCAGGAGACTGAGGCTGGAGAATCGCCCGAACCTGGGAGGCAGAGGTTACAGTGAGCCGAGATTGTGCCACTGCACTCCAGCCTGGGTGACAGAGCAAGACTCCATCTAGAAAAACAAAACAAAATTAAATTTTAAGGTTTTGTTTTGCTTAAGCCTTCTTGCTATTAGCATTGTTAGTCACATCTCAAACCCAGGCTCTCAAGAAAGCCTAGACTTTTGTCTCCATAAGCTGCTCTAATAACTATAATGAGAAAATGTTAAACATTAGAATGTACTCATTCAGAGACGGTCCTTGAATGTTTAAACTTCGTTTATTTAAACTCCAGCAAATGCAAAGGCCAGTGCCCCTGGGCATAAGAAATAATCAATTTTGCCTTCTACAAAATTGTGTTTTCCTAACATTAGGAAAAGAAAGCCTCTCTTTTACTGGAGAAAAATTTTTGGTACATCATGTAATTCTTACTCATTTGAAATGTAATTTAAAACAGAGATTGCTTTTCCCCACTTTTAATCGATTTTTAGAAATGCCATGAAATGAATATTGTTTTTCCATTTATTTTTCTATGTTAAGAATGTCCGTCCTAAACTAGAAGGTGAAGAAAATTCTGGATTTACTTTTCATGTTTTAGTGACTCACTTTAGAATATGTAAACTTTGGGGTAAATTAAAATGAAAAGTTTAAAGGCCGCTGCGAAATGTCCAGATCTTCTCTTGCATGAGTAATACATCAATTTGTAAAAACCGAACTTAAACACATTCTATATCACTCCTTCTTCCCGCCCCAACTGTTAAGGCAATTGGACTTTGTAACTCACCTTGGCAAAACCTAAGACCCCTCCCCCGCTTGCAAAAAACGCTTTAAACAGCAACATCTGTAACTTTCCACTTGCCTGCCCCAAACCTATAAAACCAACTCCTATCCCACTCCTATCCCCCCACCGACTCCCTTTTAGGACTCAGCCCGCCCACACAAGGGTGAATCAAAGCCATGTTGTTCACACAAAGCCTGTTTGGCAAGGGGGGGGGGGTGTCTCTTCATTCAGACTGCGCATGTTTTAACAGGAAGGAGGCTCCAAAGCAGAAAGAGGGAACCCCCTCCACCTCAGGTAATATCCAGTTATATGCGATAGCTGGAGAAGTCAGTGTCTGATTTGCATAGGGCTCAGGGGATTGGTCTGACCAGGCATGCCATTCATGTAACCCTAGAAAAGCTGGCCCTCCCACCCTAGCTTTTAATATGCAAATGTAGGGCGCCATGATGTTCTACACAGATGAGGACATGGCCGCTATGTTGCCATGTGGATCCAGTTTCTAACAGCTGACATTTGCATATTAAAGGTTGCCAGCCTGGCCACGTTGGGTGGGCCCAGTTCCTAATAACTTCATTTGCATATCAAAGATTGCCGACCTGGCTTTAAGAGCTGCGGCTTTACAAGAAATTTTCTGGAGATGCTTTAAAAAATGAAAACTTCCTAAGGACCACTTTTCCTCTCTATCTCCCTAAAATAATTTCTTAATAACACCTACAGCATAACCTTTTGAAAGACATGAGTAAACACCAACGGTCTGCATTTCTTCTCTTAAATGTCCTGCTCTCCAAATTCTCCCTGTCCTATCTGCTCAGAACCGGTTTAAGGAAGACAAAAAATATTCTTCTATTTAAGGAGGGAAAAAAACGTCAGGACTTAGCACTAGAAAGTCAGCAATTGGCCGATTATTTCATTTGTTCCCTAAGCATAGATTTATTGAGCAACTTCTACCTGCCAGACTGAAAGATAGGTTCTTCTGGGCTGGGCGCGGTGGCTCACACCTGTAATCCCAGCACTCTGGGAGGCCGAGCAGATGGATCACTTGTGCTCGGGAGCTGGAGACTGGCCTAGACAACATGGTGAAACCTGGTCTTAACTAAAAACACAAAAGTTATCTGGGCATGGTGGTGTGCCTGTGATCCCAAATACTCAGGAGGCTGAGGCATGAGAATCACTTGAACCCAGGAGGTGGAGGTTGCAGTGAGCCGAGATTGCATCACTGTCCTCCATCCTGGGCAACAGAATCAGATCTTATCTCAGGAAAACAAAAAAACAAAAAAACTGGGAGAGGTAGCTCACACCTGTAATCCCAGCACTTTGAGAGGCCAAGGCAAGGGCAGATCACGAGGTCCGGAGATCGAGACCATCCTGGCCAACATGGTGAAACCCCGTCTCTCCTAAAAATACAAAAATTAGCTGGGTGTGGTGGCGGATGCCTGTAATCCCAGCTACTCGGGAGGCTGAGGCACAAGAATCGCTTGAACCCAGGAGATGGAGGTTGCAGGGAGCCAAGAACAGGCCACTGCACTCCAGCCTGGCAATAGAGCGAGACTCCATTTCGGAAAAAAAAAAAGAAGGAAAGATAGGCTCTTCTGTAAGCAAAATCCAACTCCCATCAGTATCACCAATGTCGCAGATTATCTCCACCTTCCCAAATCTAGTGGTCGAGACTTTGTTTTCATGATACTCCACCTCTCAATGGATTTCTCTCTTCTCCACATGCTGTCTTCTCTAGGCTTCTGAAGTGCTACACTCTCCTGCTTTTCCCTGGCCATGCCTCTTTTGTATCATTTATGGGCTCCTCCTTTTCCTTATGGCAAACCATCAGATGTTTCTTCTTTATCCACATTCTCATCTGGAGGGACCTCTAATCCTGTGGCTGAAGACCATGTAGATACAAATGACTCCCAACTCTATCTCCAGTCCCCCATTTACCCTGAGGTCCAGACCAGATCCTATATCCAACTTCCCATTTGAAACTCCACTTTAAACAGAGCTGTTGATCTGCCCACATGCCCTCACACCAAGGTGACTCCTCCCTCAGTCCTTCCCATTTAGTAAATTGCATCATTTGCTTGATCAAAACTCTCAACCTTATAGATTGTTTGGCTGCATGTAATAGAAGCCAGATAACCAGAGAGCTGTCATTTTTTTCCCCCACATAATGAGAGAACCAGAAGCAGGCAAGCAAGGCTCTGCAGTGGCTCCTCAATGACAACAATGCCCAGACTCCTTTTATCTTTTTTCTCCACTGTCCTCATGGTTGCAAGATGGCAGTTCCACCTCCAGCCTCACATCCACCTCCAACAACAAAAAAAAAGAAGGAAGGAATCAACAAGGTGCAAGACAAAGAGCTACATGGCTCCTTGTCTACAATAGCAAACATTCCCAGAAATCCCTAGCAGCCTTCTCCTTGTCTCACATTGTCCAGAACTGTTACAAGCCCCACACCAGCTGTTAGAGAGGCTAGGAAATATGGCTTTTTAGCCAGGCACATTGCCACCCTGCACAAACCAGGGTTCTGATACATGGAAGAAAGGAGTAACAGGTATCAGATAGGCAAACAGCAGCAGCTGCTTTATCATCCTGGACTCCTCTCTTTTCCTCACACTTAACTAACAATCCATCAGCAAGTCCTATCAGTCCCAGCTCCAAAATACTTAACCAATTCAACTGCTTCTCTTCATCTCTACTGCTGAATTGCTGGCCGGATATACCATCATCCCTTACCCAGACCACAGCAACAGCCCCCTAGCTGGTTGCCCGCCATGACTGCCGTCTCTACAGTCCTTTCTTTACATGGTAGCTAGGATAATCATTTACATGCGTAAATATAATCATAACACTCCCTTTCTTAAAATTCTCCAGAGGATCTATCAGTTTGGGTTCCCCCAGAAGGAGACCCTGAGACGAGGGTTCGTGTGGAAGTCATTTATTTGAGATGCAGAAAACACAGGGTTGGGGCAGGGAACTGAGACAAGGAAGAAAAGGCCTCCCTGGGACCTACGGAGGGAGGATCGGCTCCAGGGCGAAGCAGTGGGAAACAGTGTAGAACGCTTGCTTCAGATTATCCAACCCAAGGGGCAAAGGAGGGCATTTATATGCCAATTCCCAAGAGCTGCTGGCTTCAGCTCTCTTGGCTTGAGCACCTAACCCTGAACGTATCCATTCCCTAACTATCACTGAAAAAGCCAGCACTTCTATTTAGCAGCCTTTCTGCTCATAGACCCTCACACCTTCCATCTGAAGCAGAGTCTCAAGAGTATGAGGAAACCCAGTTAATTTTCTTTAATAGGGTAAGAAGTTCAAAATACAATTTAAGGATAAGAATATCCATCTTAGAAATTTGCCAAATTCAAGTCTCCTTTGGAAGTAGCTAAATTTTTGTGATGCCCTCTTTTGACAGACCAAAAAGATGCATATAACCCTTTTTTTTTTTTTTTTTTGGAGATGAAGTCTCGCTCTGTCACCCAGGCTGGAGTGCAGTGGCTGCAACCTCACCTCCTGGGTTCAAGCGATTCTCCTGCCTCAGCCTCCTGAGTAACTAGGATTATAGGTGCGTGCCACCACCCTCAGCTAATTTATGTATTTTTAGTAGAGATGGGGTTTCACCATGTTGGTCAGGCTGGTCTCGAACTCCTGACATCTCAATCTGCCCACCTCAGCCTCCCTACAGGCATGAGCCACCACGCCCGGCTATAACCTCTTAATATAGGCAAATTTCAAGTAGGGCATATGAGATTTGGAATATTTATGTAAAGTCAGTATTTTAAGGAACACATAATTCAATAGTAGCAATTAATTACTAATATATGCACTATATATTATAGCTACAAATGACATGACTGGGTCTATAGATCTAAAGGGTATAAATGAACATTAAGTATATAACTTCAGATACATTTGTGCCTTTAGATGAGCTTATTACTTATCTTTATTTTCCTTTCTTCTTCAATTGTTCTACAAAGTAATCATTACAAGCAACTGTCAGAGCTGCCACCATGACCACGAACTCATTAAAATCCACTCTGTTGTCCTTATTGGTGTCCAGGTCCTGCATTATCTTATCAACCAACTGGGGATCCTTTTGGCACTAAAACGAGAAAGGAAATTTCTAACTCCCAGGCTCTGAGGTTCATGATGATAACTGAAATTACATCTTCCTTTTATTTACATTAAACTCCTAATTTCCATGTATAGCATCTAAAGACACTTCTAAGAGCCTATTGACAGGTAGGTGTAAACCAGCCACAAGCTCTAAATGAGTCTAGTTCCCTGCCCCAGGTCCATATAATCCTGGCTCAGACCTAGAAACCAAGAAAAGCAAACAGCAGCTGATCCAAGTGAGTGACTGATGCTAAAAACATTTACAGGACATCACAGGTTGAGAGCCAGGACACTGGGAGGCAGTCGGGTAACACAGAGGGAGGATTTGAAGCCAGAAAGGAGATAGTTACCAACAAGGGAATTTGAGCAAACCGCTTAACATTTTTAATGTTTTTATTTATAAAACTGGGAGGATAATAGCTATCCACACATTTCAGGGAGACTTCATCACACTTTTTTTTTTGAGACAGAGTCTCACCCTGCCACCAGGCTGTAGTGCAATGGCGCAATCTCAGCTCACTGCAATCTCTGCCTCCAGGGTTCAAGAGATTCTCCTGCCTTAGCGTCCCGAGTAGCTGGGACTACAGGCGCATGCCACCATGCCCAGCTAATTTTTGTATTTTTAGAAGAGACAATGTTTCACCATGTTGGCCAGGACGGTCTCAATCTCTTGACCTTATGATCTGCCCGCCTTGGCTTCCCAAAGTGCTGAGATAAAAGGTATAAGCCACCGCGCCTGGTCCATCACACTTTTGAAAGTGCTTAGAGCACCAGGGTTGCTAGACGTAGCAAATAAAAGTACTAGATACCTAGTTAAATTTGAATTTCAAATACTAACAACAAATAACCTTTTAGTATTAGTATGTCTATTGCGTAGGACACAAAATGTTTTATCTGGCAGCCCTACTTAGCACAATGTCTGACACACAGAAAAGAGGTACCCAAAAAAGGGTAGGTCTTGTAAAGGTGCTTGCATTTTATGGGTGGAAAGCAAAGAGCCCAAAGGGAGACAAGGTTCAGGAGAGTGGGGACTGTGAAGCACCCCACCTCTCCTGTGATTGGTGTTGATGAGGAGTGTTTCCAAAAGCAATTCATTTCCTCCAGGAATTCCCCACGGCCCCCTCATTTTCTGCCAACCATTAAATTGTCAGAAAAAAAAAATTGATAAAAATCAACTTGATTAAAACAATTATAAATTGTACTTGACTAAATCAATGCGCCAAGTTTGACCTACTGAGTTTTTATGCTAAATGTTAAATAATACAGTAGCCAAAGCTGGCCCCACGCAGTGGCTCACACCTGTAATCCCAAGGCAGGAGGATCACTTGAGGTCAGGAGTTTGAGACCAGCCTGGCCAACATGGTGACACTCTGTCTCTACTAAAAACACAAAAAACTTAGCTGGGTGTTGTGGTGCATGCCTGTAATCCCGGCTACTTGGGAGGCTGAGGCACAAGAATCTCTTGAACTCGGGAGGCAGACGTTGCAGTGAGCAGAGATTGTGTTACTGCACTCCAGCCTCGGTGACAGAGCAATACTCCATCTTAAAAAAAAAAAAAAACAGTAGCCAAACTGAATGAAAAGAAAAGTTTGTGGGTAATTTCAAGATCATAATAAAATCTTGTGAAGACTTACTATGTTTAAAAATGTTTTACTCTACAGATTTTCCCATAGAGGGTGGGGGAGAAACGTGTGTTGTTAATTAGTCTCTGTAGTCTTAACACAGGCTTTGGAGAGAAGAACATCACCCAAGGGTAGTATGCAGTGCTAAAAATCAATTTAAGTCAACTCCATAAACACCAGAGTGAAGTGTTTTCCTTGGAGGAGGCCCCAGATGCTGCAATGTATGGCTCCATATATTGATCTCTCAAACTCCTGGCTATTTTGAGAAGTGAATCTGTTTGCCACCCCACTGATCACTGGCCAAACACATCCTTCCCATCAATCCCAATCAGTTTGGACTCAGCTAACAAAGCTCTCGTAGTGTCATTCACTAGAAAATTTGCCACCATAGCATGAAGTACCCCACCTCTGAAGGTGAAGTACCCCTTCACCTCTGGCCCAATACATAATTTACAGACAGCTGGAACAAGCTCCAGGTATAACGAGCTGTAACTAGTTATAACTAGAACTCTGGTTATAACTAGCTACATCTTTGATTGCTGCACCACAATGTTAAATAATTAGTGAAAACCAAAAATATAATTTTTACTACTTGGAAACCCTAATCCTAGGTAATATGAAAAAGGGCATATGCCTATGTACACAGAAAAGAAACGTCTCCAATGCTTGCCTCCCCTGTATTTGGAATCTCTGTACAAATTCAACTGCATTTGTGACATAATCATAGGAGAGTATGAACCTAAAGGCTGTCCTGGAATCTGCACCTCATCTGCCCTCAACTGAATGCAGCAGAAAAGGCCTGACTCACCGAGAGGAATTCCGTGAGCTCTTGTTGCAGGAGCAGTTTCAGTTCCCCCTTGCTGAGCTTGAATCTGTCCCCTTCATTGGAGGAATAGCGGTGGAAGGTTCTAATCATGGTGTCCATGGCCGTCTCGAGCTGGGTGGGCATGTCGGCAGCAGAACTGAGCACTCCAGAAGCAGGCCACCAAACTCAGGGAGAAGACACTTGTTCAA
This sequence comes from Ateles fusciceps, assembly GCA_036589455.1. NCBI lineage: Eukaryota > Metazoa > Chordata > Mammalia > Primates > Atelidae > Ateles > Ateles fusciceps. The sequence continues at coordinate 3,435,661 of JAZHEH010000952.1, read as the reverse complement.
AATAAACAGATGAGGAAACACCAACACTTTCATTAAAATAGAATATTACAATCCCCTGAGTCAGCCCGCTACACAAGTGATAGTTGTTAAAAACATAATAGTCTTTCATTAAGGAGTGTCCCACCCATGCTAAGGCAAGCTGCAAATAAGCGCTTTGCAGGTGTCCTCTCTAATCTCTATACCCCCCCCCCCCCCCCCAACAGGTAGCAGCTTCAGCATATTTTGTAAGACAAGTAGATAACAGATACAGACTCATACTAAAATACAGAATCTGGCTGGGTGCAGTGGCTCACGCCTGTAATCTCAGCACTTTGGGAGGCCGAGGCGGGCAGATCACTGGAGGTCAGGAGTTCAAAACCAGCCTGACTAACATGGAGAAACCCCGTCTCTACTAAAAATACAAAATTAGCCGGGCGTGGTGGCACATGCCTGTAATCCACGCTACTCGGGAGGCTGAGTCAGGAGAATCGCTTGAACCTGGGAGGTGGAGGTTGCCGTGAGTCAAGATTGCTCCATTGCACTCCAGCCTGGGCAACAAGAGCAAGACTCCGTCTCAAACAACAACAACAACCAACCAAACAAACAAAATATATATAGAGAGAGAGATAGAGAGAGAGATTTAAAAATAAATAAAAATAAGAAGGAAAATACCTAACTTCATACCTGTTCAACAGATACACAGCTCTGTCAATGGTTGTTTACCAAGTAACTATAAGCATTTATACCTGGAGGAGGGGGAGGACGTCCTTCCCAGCACACCTGTTTCCAAGATGAAAGTAGCCAGTGACAAGAGATTCAAATGAAGGTGCCTCTGCTCTGTATTGAATCAGCAGAATGCACAGGTGTGAGCTGCTGCCCCAAGGGTCATTGAAAAAGGCTGGTGCTCATTGGGTGAATTAGATGAGAGGGCAAAGAGAAGGCAAGAAGAAGCCTTCCTTATCTCTCATTAGGGGAGTGTGGTAGAAATGCAGTTAGTTGCTAGGAAGTTGATGACTGGGAAGAACTCTAAAAATAGAGGAGCCAAAAAGAAACACTGTTTCCAACCTGGAGACACCTCAAGAAAGCCAATACCTCAAGAAAGCAAGGAGGAGTAAACTCATAGTAGATTAAATTAACCCAAAGGGCAGTTGCAAAAAAAAAACAAAAAAGAGGAAGTACTCCATGCACTGATGTAGAAAGGTACAAAGCAGTGCTTCCAACTGTGTAAAAAAGAAATAATACATGTGTGTGTGCTTGCAGTTACCCAAGGAGTCACTGAAAGGAAACAAAGTATAATACTTGTTGGGAGCTCCCAAAATGCTGGAATTAAGGGATAATCTGGAAAGGGCAGAACAGACTGGTTGGGAGTAAGACTTCCCAGTGTATACCATTTTAGCTGGTGTTAACTTTTTCAGTTATAGGCATGTATTACCTAATTTTAAAAAATTGAAATAAACCCCAGAGCAGCTGTGCATGCAGGAATGCACCACAGATTTCCAAGTGAGAGAGACTTAATAAAAAGCCCATGTAAAAACCAAAGCCAGATACTGGCCACTGCGCTTTTAAATGCTGCCTGTTCTCTCAGGACTGAAACTTAATTATATGGAAGGCAAGCCAGCATCTCCTTTTTATCTCTCTTCAACAAACCAGTCAGTATGAAACGCAACCTCAACCATCCCATCTGCCCCTGGCCTTGCTGCCTGAGCACTCCACTGCAACCTCCCTGCAAGACGTCTTCCCCAGGAGGTGTTCACTGTATACGTAACACACAGTTTTCAAACATATTTTAGGCCGGGCACAGTGGCTCAAGCCTGTAATCCCAGCACTTTGGGATGCCGAGGCAAGCGGATGGTGAAACCCTGTCTCTACTAAAAATACAAAAATTAACTGGATGTGGTGGTGTGTGCCTGTAGTTCCAGCTACTCAGGAGGCTGAGGCAAGAAAATTGCTTGAACCTGGGAGGCAGAGGTTGCAATGAGCCGAGATCGCACCACTGCACTCCATCCTGGGTGACAGAGTGAGACTCCGTCTAAAAAAAAAAAAAATTAAACTAGCTTTTGTTGTCAAAGTAATAATGTATATGGTAAAGTAATCTTTTGAATACTGGAGAGTATGAAATAGTAAAATTCTCTCTCACCATTCCCTACCCTAGTAGTTACCCCTTTGTTAATTTTTTCTGTGTGGAGGCAGTGTCATGGTGACTAAAAGCATGAACAGGCTTTAACTCTCACCTCTGCCACTAACTAGTTGTGTGATCCTGTGCTGGTCAGTTAGCACCCTATGCCACAGTTTCCCCATCAGTCTAAATGGAGATAACCATAGCACCTACTCAGAATGCAAAAAACCTATACAATATTTATTTTCTTAATTTATTTATTCTTATTATTATTGAGGCAGGATCTGACTCTGGTTGCCCAGGCTGGAGTGCAGTGGCACCATCACAGCTCACTGCCTCCATCTCCTGGGCTCAGATGATTCTTCCATCTCAGCCTCCCAAGTAGCTGGGACTACAGGTTCATGCCACCATGCCCAGCTAACTTTTATTTTTATTTTATTTTTACATGTAGTAGAGATGGGGTTTCGCCATGTTGCCCAGGCTGGTCTTGAACTCCTGAGCTCAAGCGATCTACCCGCCTTGGCCTCCCAAAATGCTGGGATTACAGGCATGAGCCACCACACACCCAGCCTTATTTTCTTTTTTAAGACTGAGTCTTGCTCTGTCATCCATGCTGGAATGTAGCGGCACAGTCATGGCTCACTGCACCTCAACCTCCTGGGCTCAAGCGATCCTCCTGCTTCAGCCTCTTGAGTATCTGGGACAGCAGGCATGTGTTACCATGCCTGACTAATTTTTTTTTTCTTTTTGCAGATATGGGGTCTCCCTATGTTTCCCAGGCTGGTCTTAAACTCCTGACCTCAAGTGACCCTTCTGCCTGGCCTCCCAAAGTGCTGGGATTATAGGCGTTAGCCACCTCACATTGCCTCTGTGAAATACTTAAACAGGTTTCTTTTGAGCTAGTATGAGTGACCATGGCCTAGGGAACTGTCTCAAGAGGTCCTGAGAAAGTGTGCCCAAGGTGGCAGGTTACAGTTTAGTTTATTATTTATTTATTTTTGAGATGGAGTCTCACTCTGTCACCCAGACTGGAGTGCAGTGCAGTGGTGTCATAATGGCTCACTGCAGCCTCGAACCTCCAGTCTCAAGCAATCCTCCCAACTCAGCCTCCTGAATAGCTGAGACCACAGGTGCACACCACCATTCCTGGTTAATTTAAAAAAAAAATTTTTTTAGAGATGAGGTCTCATTATGCTCCCCAGGCTGGTCTCAAACTTCTGGGCTCAAGTGATCCTCCTGCTTTGGCCTCCCAAAGTGCTGAGAGTATGGGCATATGGGCATGAGCTGGCCCAAATTTGATTTTATACATTAAGTTATAGGTGAAGTCATAAATCAATACATGAAAGGTATACATTGGTTTGGCTCAAAAAGGCAGGGGGTGGGGCTTATAGATCATAAGTGGATTCAAAGATTTTCTGATTGGCAGTTTGTTAAAAGTGTGAAGCATTGTCTAAAGACTTGAAGTTAGCAGAAAGAAATTCTTGGGTTAAGATAAAGGGGGTTGTGGAAGCCAAGGTTCTTGTTAGATAGGTGAAACCTTCAGGTAGGAGCCTTCCAGGAGAATAAATGATAAATGTTTCTTTTTGGACCTTAAAGAGTGTCAACTTCTTAGTTAATCTCCCCTAGATCTAGGAAAGGGCTAGCTGCATTAATGGAGATTCTCTATAGATGCAAAATTTCCCCCATAAAAGACGGCTTTACAGGACCATTTCAAAATATGTAGGAGAAATCTATTTTGGGGTAAGACATTTTGATTTCCTACATGGTCTGCTATCTGTCAGGTGATGCTACGAGAGTTGAGGCTGGAATCTGGTATCTTATTGTCATGAAGAGTCTGCTGCATCAGTCTTACGATCTCCATTTTAATGTTAATGCTGGTAAGTTGTGCCTAAACTCCGAAAAGGAAAGAGGTATAATGAGGCCTGTCTGACCTCCCTTCCCATCAAGGCCTGGATTTCAGTTGTTCAAGTTTCTCCAGGGTCCCCGGGACAAGAGAGGGTCCATTGAAGAGCTTAGGATTTTATTTTACTTATTTTATTTTTTGTAGAAATGGGGTCTTGCTATGTTGCCCTTGCTGCTCACGAACTTCTGGCCTCAAGCAATCCTCCCACCTCAGCCTCCCAAAGCGTTGGGATTACAGATGTGACCCAGTGCGCCCAGCCTCCTCCTTATTTTTTAATGCACTTTCCCCCTCTCCAGCTCTTAAATGTTGTTCCCCCTGTGGTCTCGGCTACTCCTATAATTTCAGTCTCTCTCAAGATTATATTTCTTGATCCGTATCTCTCTGCTAATCTCCAGAACCGTCTATCCAACAGCCTGCTGGGCCACATTTCTACCTGAATGTCCCACAAGCTTTTCAAACTCAATTCGGACTGTCCACTAAAGAAAGAAAATATCAAGCTTTTAGAAAGTTAAAACTACTTGTACTCAGAAATCTTACTGAGGACTATAGACCAAGGTCTGCAGCCTGGGAGCAGCCTTTCGGAGGGGTTCTATGCGACTGCTCCAGCAAGGTCTTTAGACAGTGCTTAACACTTTCAACAAATTGCCAATCAGAACATCTTTGAATCCACTTATGATGAGCTCCAGCAAGGTAGCTCAGCCCACGGCTTCTATACAGGCCTTAGGGGTTCACTACATACAAAGTCACAAACTTGCAGAAGTTACATTACAGCAGAATCACATCAAGGTTTGTGTATGAGTACATCTGGTTATACATCTCAGAGGCATCATCCCTAACCCTGTCAGACATTATGTTACGTATAGGAAAAGGCATGAACTAGGCTTATTTACCTATTAAGGAAGGCGACGACTCAGCCAAGACACACAACTGTGTTCTGTATCCTGTTTTGTCTTCAAACTATTTTTTTCTGGAGAGCTGCGTGTCTACACAGAGTCAGGGGCTTGTGAAATTACACTAGCAAGCAGAAACCAGCAAATATGTCTTTTCACGTTTGCTCCTTTATCTCACAGGACCTAAGCAAAACCTATCCCCCCAGTCATCTCAAACACCCAGTTCCTTGGTCACACCAGCTTCTGTCACAATTCTTTTTTTGAAGACAGAGTCTCCCTCTGTTGCCCAGGCTGGAGTGCAGCAGCAGGATCTCAGCTCACTGCACCCTCCACCTCCCAGGTTCAAGCAATTCTCCTGCCTCAGCCTCCTGAGTAGCTGGGATTACAAGTGTGTGCTGCCACGCTGGGCTACTTATTTCATGTGTTTTTAGTACAGATGGGGTTTCGCCATTTTGGCCAGGCTGGTCTTGAACTCCTGGCCTCAAGTGATCGCCTGCCTCAGCCTCCCAAAGTGCTGGGATTACTGCTGGTCTCTATTACTGCAGGGGCTTCCTTACTGCTCTCTCTGATTTCTGCCATCCCCCTCCATTCTCACCTCTGTTCTGCTGTCAGAGAAGCTGATCTAAACACAAATCAACACCCATGCTCCTGGCCATTCAAAAGCCTGGCCCTGCCTGCAAACTGATCACGGTGATGGGAGCTCCCGTTCTTCCATGCCTTTGGAGGTTCTGAGCCCACTGTGTGGAGTGTTAATTCTATCTACTCCTTTAAGATGAGTTCAAATGTCATCTCCTCTTGGACATTTTCCTGCACTCTTCCCAACCACCCACCCACATCCCCCATCTCTGATAGGTGCCTTCTCTGTCTGCTCCTATTCCCCACCTCATCTTTGTCTTTTTCATCGTTGCATTTACCAAACATTCCCAATATCATGTTCCCACCCTCCAAACGTCCAATGAGTTCCTTGATGTCAGGGTTGGTATCCGGTTCATCTTTGCATTTCACAGCATTTCACACAGGAGCAGACACAGGGAAGTGCTCAGAAATCCTCACTAATGGATGGATTCATGAACAAATCAGAGAGGGAAATGTAAGATTTCCCAACAGTTGAGCCTTGTCTAATTTGACTGCCTTTATTCCACATAAAAATTTGCTTCATCAAAGGGAGAAAGAGAGAGAAAGAGGAACATACAGACAGACAATAGTCATGTCAATTAATATAAAGAGTTTGAGTCAGAGGTGGTGGCTCACGCCTGTAATCCCAGCATTTTGGGAGGCCGAGGCAGGCAGATCACTTGAGGTCAGGAGTTCGAGACCACCAACCATAGTGAAACCCCATCTCTACTAAAAATACAAAAATCAGCCGGGTATGGTGGCGTGCATGTAGTCCCAGCTACTTGGGAGCCTGGGTCAGGAGAATCGCTTGAACTCGGGAGGCAGAGGTTGCCATGAGCCCAGATCTCACGACTGCGCTCCAGCCTGGGTGTTGCAGCAAGACTCCGTCTCAAAAAAAAAAAGGGGGAGTTTGAATTTGGAATTAAATATTATTGGGTTAAGTTGTTGAAGTTACGGAAGTTATAGAGGCACTAAAATCAGTAAATCTTAGAGTACGTAGGTCTCAGCAGTATTATATTTGAACCATATTTAACCACAAAATAATTTACTCAGAGAACTCAATTGGCAGGTGAAACTCTTAATAGAATAGACATTGAAAATTGTAATGCTGTAATTTGATTCAAGGGATGAAAATGCGGCCTCTACATCTTGTGCTCTTGGAGTTTAAGATCAAGGTAATTTTCTCTTATGTTTCTGCTGGGCTTTGGCGGAGCTAAATATATCCTTTGGTACATGCTGCCCCTTAGTGTCAGGCCTCAGGACTGCATCTGGCAGCCCTCTAATTCCCAGAGTGCGCTTGAAATCCTGTTTATAAAGCCCCTTCTTCTGGGGCTTATCTTTATATAACCCAGCCTCAGTCTCTGCCCTCCAGAAGCCTTTCAGGAGCAAAGGCGAAATGTCGAAAGGCTCAACAAGAATCTGTCAAGCTAGAGACACAAATTTACAGGTGACATGAAATCCTAGGAGGGGGGACACACCTATTTATAGCACAGAAGGGTTGTCCTGTGCACCTTGCTTGCTCTATTAATTATTTCCATTGTACTTTGTAATTTTGGTCTGAGTTATAGCCCTTAGGGCCAAAGGTCTGAGATAGTGTGCAAAGAATGGGGAAATGATCAAATCTGGGGGGGAGCTTAAAAGAACTGTGGCTGGGTACAGTGGCTCATGCCTATAATCCCAGCATTCTGGGAGGCTGAGGCAGGCGGATCACTTGAGGTCAGGAGTTCGGGACCAGCCTGGCCAACATAGTGAAACCCTATCTCTGCTAAAAATACAAAAATTAGCTGGGCGTGGTGGTACGCACCTGTAATCCCAGCTACTCGGGAGGCTGAGGCAGGAGGATTGCTTGGACCTGCGAGGCGGAGGTTGCAATGAGCCACTCCACTCCAGCCTGGGAGACAAAGTCACACCCTGTGTCAAAAAAAAAAGGAGTAAAGCTACTTGTAAGTGAGGCATTGGTCATGGGGCCTGAAAGACAGAAAGTATATGAAGTATATGAAGAAGAGGCATCCTGCCAACGAGGGCCTGGCAGACACCCTCCTCAGACTAAGGACACCCCAGGGTGTCTGACCCAGGAACTGCTCTGGGACCAAGACCACAGTCATACAGGAGGCTAAGTTGCTTCCTCCTAAAGTCTCCCGTGTTTGTCTTTTTAATGTAACCGAATTCAAATGTTTTATCATTTTGCTAGCAATGGCATGAGGAATCTGTTATGAGAGGTGAGAGGGAGGGATGTCAGAAGGGCGTGAGGACACTTTTGAGGGTGGTGAGTATGTTTATTATCTTGACTGTGGTGATGGTGTCACCAGTGTATATAGATGTCAAACTTATCAAAGTGTAGATTTTCAATATGTGCAGTTTATTGTGTGTCAATTGTAACTCAAAGGTATTCAAAAAAAGAAAGAAGCTTTCCTAGAATGGCACAACTATGTTGCAGCAGAGCTGAGACTCAAATCCATGCTTGTCTGACAAAACGATAAAATCATGCAGCCATTTAAAATTAGAATTATAAAGACTACAAAAATGCAAAAAAGAATTTCAGGAAAATAGTAAGTGAAAATAGCAAAGTAGAAATTACACATATGCTGTAATGGACAAATTTTGTGGACCTAAAGAGGGAAAATGAAATAGTCCTGTGTTACTTAATGACAGAAATACATTCTGAGAAATGTGTCATTAGGTGATTTTGTCATTGTGTAAACATCTTAGAGTATGCTTACACCCACCTAGATGGTAAGCCCACTACACACCTAGGCCATATGGCACAGCCTATTGCTCCTAGGCTATAAACCTGTACAGCATGTAACTGTGCTGAACACTGCAGGCAACTGTAATGCAATGGTATTTGTGTAGCTAAATGTAGAAAAGGTACAGTAAAAATGTGGTATAAAAGATTTTAAAAAGGCTGGGCGCGGTGGCTCATACCTGTAATCCCAGCACTTTGGGAGGCCGAGGCAGGTAAATCACCTGAGGTCAGGAGTTCAAGACCAGCCTGACCAACATGGAGACACCCCATCTCTACTAAAAATACAAAATTAGCCGGGAGTGGTGGCGCATGCCTGTAATCCCAGATACTTAGGAGGCTGAGGCAGGAGAATTGCTTGAACCCAGGAGGCGGAGGTTGCAGTGAGTTGACACTTACCATGAATGGAGACTGCAGGACTGGAAGTTGCTCTGTGTGAGTTGGTGAGTAAATGTGAAGGTCCAGGACACTACTGTACACTACTATAGATTTCATAAATAGGCTACACTGAATTTATTTTATAATACTTTTCATGGCAAGGCATGGTGGCTCACATCTATAATCCTAGCAATTAGGTAGGCTGAGGCAAGTGGATTGTTTGAACTCAGAATTTCGAGACCAGCCTGGGCAACGTGGAGAAGCCCTGTTTCTACTAAAAATACAAAAATTAGCCAGGCATGGTGGCACATACCTGTAGTCCCAGCTACATGGGAGGCTAAGTGGGGAAGATCGCTTTAGCCTGGGAGGTGGAGGTTGCAGTGAGTTAAGATCACTACACTGCACTCTAGCCTGGGCAAAAGAGCAAGACCCTGTCTCAAAAACAAACAAACATTTTTCTTTCTTCAAAATAAACTTACCTTACTGTAACTTTTTCTTTTTTTTCTTTGAGATGGAGTCTCACTCTGTTGCCTAGGCTGGAGTGCAGTGGTACAATCTTGGCTCACTACAATCTCTGCCTCCTGGGTTCCAGTGATTCTCCTGCCTCAGCTTCCTGAGTAGCTGAGATTACAGGTGCCCACCACCACGCCTGACTAAATTTTTTGTATTTTTAGTAGAGATGAGGTTTCACCATGTTGGCCAGACTGGTCTCAAACTCCTGATCTCAAGTGATCTGCCCTCCTCAATCTCCCAAAGTGCTGGGATAATAGGCATGAGACATCACACCAAGCCAACATTTTAACTTTATAAGCTTTAAAAAAAATTTTTTTTTGAGACAGAGTCTCACTCATTGTCCAGGCTGGAGTGCAGTGGTGTAATCTCGGCTCATGGCAAACTCTGCTGCCCAGATTCAGGTAATTCTCCTGCCTCAGCCTCCCGAGTAGCTGGGATTACAGGCACCTGCCACCGTGCCCCACTAATTTTTGTATTTTTAGTAGAGACGGGGTTTCACCATCTTGGCCAGGCTGGTCTTGAACTTCTGACCTCATGATCCATCTGCCTTGGCCTCCCAAAGTGCTGGGATTACAGGCATGAGCCACCACGCCCGGCCTATAAGCTTTAAAGTTTTTAAAACTTTTTGACACTTTTGTAATAACACTTGAAACACAAACACATTGTACAGCTGTACAAAATTTTTTTCTTTATAGTTTTATTCTATAAGTTTTTTCTATTTTTAATTTTTTTTTTTTTTTTTTTTTTTACTTTGTTAGGTTTTTCATTAAAAACTAGGACACAGCTCGGGCATGGTGGCTCACACCTGTAATCCCAGCACTTTGGGAGGCCAAGGCAGGTGGAACACCCGAGGTCAAGACTTCAAGACCAGCCTGGCCAACATGGAGAAACCCTGTCTCTACTAAAAATACAAAAAAATTAGCCGGGCATGGTGGCATGCCCCTGTAATCCCAGCTACTTGGGAGGTGGAGGCAGGAGAATCATTTGAACCCGGGAGGGCACCACTGCACTCCAGCCTGGGCAACAAGAGTGAAACTCCATCTCAAAAACAAAAAAACAAACAAACAAACCTAGGACACAAACACACACATTAGCCTACACAGGGTCAGAATCATCATTGCTGTGTACCATCTCTACATCTTGTCCCGCTGGAAGGTCTCAGGAGTAATAACACCTGTGGAGCTCTCATCTGTGATAACAGTGCCTTCTGAAATACCTTCTGAAGGGCCTGCCCAAGGCCCCAAACATGTAAATAATATGTTGTGTTATGACAGTATAATGGATGTGACTTCACTAAGCAAGAGGAATTTTTCAGCTCTATTGTAATCTTTTTTTTCTTTTTTTTAAGACAGAGTCTCACTCTGTTGCCCAGACTGGAGTGCAGTGGCGTGATCTCGGCTCACTGCAACCTCCGCCTCCCAGGCTCAAGCAATTCTCCTGCCTCAGCCTCCTGAGTAGCTGGGATTACAGGCACACACCACCACACCCGGCTAATTTTTCTATTTTTAGTAGAGATGGGATTTCACCATGTTGGCCGAGCTGGTCTCGAACTCCTGACCTCAGGGGATCCACCTGCCTCAGCCTCCCAAAGTGCTGGGATTACAGGCGTAAGCCACCACACCCGGCCTGCTCTATTATAATCCTATGGGACCATTGCCATATATGTGATTGGTCCATCATTGAGCAAAACAGCATTATGGGCACATGGCCATAGTTTTAATCATTGTTTCATAGAATTATGGACGATTTAGAAATTCTTTAATGCTGCTGACAAATTGCATTTTCAGTGAAAATATTAATTGTAGTAATACAATACTTAAAATTGTAACCTATCTCCATATTAAGCACTGTCTTTTAAGTATAACGTTTAATAAAGATTTAGCATATAAAATTCTAGACTTAAGTTTCCAGTTTATAAGGCTTCTTTCACGTACTTAGAGCAACCATTTGCCCTGTGCTGGAGTCTTCGAGAGATAATATAATTGAGGACACATGCTCAAAATATTATTGAAAATGCATTACAGGTTATTATTAAATGCTAACCAACCATAAGTTAGATGATATAAATGGGCCTCCTTTTTCACAAGTGTACAATGACAGCCTTGGACTAAATGACCTTGGCATTCCCTTTCCTTTAAACAATTTTTTTGATTCTAAAATGTGTTTAAGGCTCACTGTGTGTGAGTGCTTGTGTGTGTACTCACTGGTGTGCATGTTCCACCTCCTCCAGCAAAACAATTCAGACAATGAAGTAGAGGTCAAAGGTCCCTGGAGGAAGCTCAAGGAGAGCCTTGACTATACTCTGTTCCTCCTGGCCCCTACCGTCCAGAAAAACAGGTTTAGAGAATTTGTCCCACATTTCTGCCAGGAAAGTCAGGTGTCTCTGCTCCAGGAACTACAGAAAGTGTTCTCTCTTCTTTATATGGTATCGCCTGCTATGACCAGATAGAAGGTCTTGACTGTGAGTTGTCTAGATTCATGGCATGTTGAACAAAGAATGGAGCAAAACACACAAACAAAGCAAAAAAAGAAGCAACGAAAGACAAAACATCAAAAGAACAGAGTAGCGAAGGCACAGATTTCTCAAAGAAGCGAAAGTACAATTCACAGAGCAGGAATGGGCTTGAGCAAGTGGCTCGAGAGCCCCTTTATTGTAATGCTCAGGGTTTTTGTTGTTGTTTCGTGATGGAGTCACAAGCCTCACTCTATCACCCAGGCTGGAGTGTAGTGGCTCGATCTAGGCTCACTGCAACCTCCGCCTCCTGGGTTCAAACAATTCTCGTGCCTCAGCCTCCCAAGTAGCTGGGACTACAGGTATGTGCCACCACGCCCGGCCAATTTTTTTTTTTTTAATAGTAGAGACATGGTTTCACCAGGTTGGCCAGGCTGGTCTCGACCTCCTGGCCTCAGGCGATCCACCCACCTGGGCCTCCCGAAGTGCTGGGATTACAGACATGAGCCACCACACCTGGTGGCTCCTCCTCAGGGCTTTTATAAAGCCAAAAGAATTCAGTAACACTCCTAGGTGCACTTCAGAGGCCTCCAATTGGTTACACCCTATGAAGGATTGACCTGTGACCAAATGAAAGGCTGCAGTGGAGACTTTGGTCTTGTTATCACAGGAATGAGGATGTGGCCTCTATGCTGCCTAATCATGCCTAGAACTGGCTGTGCCTACTATTCTCTTGCTTATGTGAACTGGCTGCCCCTGCGATTCCTTTGTTATACCCCAACCCTTGGTTACCTTAATTCCCTATGCACCTGCCTCAGCTGGGTACATGGCGTTCATTAGGCTACTCTTCTATATACTTGCAATTCTACTTAATAAAAAGTTTACACACACACTCCTCATCCCTGCCAGCATGAGAAAAAAAGGTAGCAAAACTGAAATTATTTCACCAGAAGAAAAGAAGTAATTTCATGGCATTGAGTACATGGGGGATTAATGACAGAGGAGAAATATACAACTTCGTTACATCACTGCTACAATCAGATGAAGGTGAGTAACTTAAACAATATTAAAGAAAAAACAATCCCTAACCTCGAAGATTGTTAAACATTGAAATAAGATACTAGGAGAACATAGCTAAGAAGATTCTTTCTCTGAAAATGCATTATGTATACTGATGACTAAGAAGTATAACATGAATGCTTATTTATTGTCCAAACTTATTCTTGGGTCAAATAAGTAGATGAATCTTGATCTGAACCTCAGCCAGTTACATTGGCCAAACCTAAAATAAACACATAGAATGTGTTTGGGCAAGTGGCATGCAGCTATGCCAGCGGTCTGAACCCCAGCTCATGCTTCCTGTCAGGACTAGCTATCAGCAAGTCCAACAGTTGCACTTCCTTGTCAACTCAAGCCACACCCATTACCAGGAGTAAGACCAACACAAGCTTCCGTGGTAGCTGGCATTCAAAATGGCATCCAGGCCGGGTGCAATGGCTCACACCTATAATCCCAACACTTTGGGAGGCCAAGGCGGGTGGATCACTTGAGGTCAGGAGTTCGAGACCAGCCTAGCCAACAAGGTAAAACCCGTCTCTACTAAAAATACAAAAATTAGCCAGGGGTCGGGACTGGGACCTGTAATCCCAGCTACTTGAGAGGCTGAGGCAGGAGAATCACTTGAACCTGGAGGCGGAGGTTGCAGTGAGCCAAGATCACGCCACTGCACTCCAGCCTCGGTGACAGAGCAAGACTCCATCTTAACAGGAAAAAAAAAAGGCCTCCAGTGATCCTTGCCTTCTAGCGTCCTCGCCTTTGTGTGGTCCCCTCCCACACTGGGTAGAGCTGACCTGTGTTCCCAGTGGAAAATTGTGAGTGACTTCTGAGACAGGGGTATAAAAGACATCCTGGCCAGACGGGGTCACACCTGTAATCCCATCACTTTGGGAGGCCGAGGTGGGTAGATCACCTGAGGTCAGGAGTTTGAGACCAGCCTGGCCAACATGGTGAAACCCTGTCTCTACTAAAAATAAAAAAATTAGTTGGACGTGGTGGCAGGTGCCTGTAATCTCAGCTACTCAGGAGACTGAGGCAGGGGGAATCACTTGAACGCAGGGGCGAAGGTTGCAGTGAGCTGAGATTGCACCACTTCACTCCAGACTGGGCAAAGAGCAAGACTCCGTCTGAAAAAAAAGAAAAAAAAAATCCTGGTTCCTGCTTTGCTTCCTCTTGGATCACTCGCTCTGGAGGCAATCAGCTGCCACGTTGTGACGATATCCAAGAAGCCCTCCGGAGAGATCTACAGGACAAAGAACTGAGGCCTCAAGATGACAACCAGCACCAACTGAGCAGGCACGCAATGAACCACCTTAGGAGTGAATCCTCAGCCAGGGTCAAGCCTTCGGCTCACTGCAGCACAACCTCGTGAGAACCAAAAGCCGGAACCATAACCAAACAGCTCCTGATTTCTTGTCCCACAACTGTATGAAACAATAAATATTTGTTGCTGTTTTACCTTAAATTTAGGGATAAATTGTTATGCAACAATAGATAATATAGCTTGTTAGTTAAAAGTTTGGAATTCTTTTTACATGACTCTTCAGAAAAATAGTGCAATGTAAATAGATACATTTCCTCTATTAGAATGTTTCAGAAATTAAAATGTAATGAAATCATCAAGTGTGGCCTCTCAAAGAGCACACATGCCAAGCTCTTACAGGAGAGGGCGCTGTTTCCTATTTTCTATAGCACCTTTCGTTACAACCCAGGAAATGAAAATTTATGGGAACAATGAGTTTTCAGCAAATGACCTCCTTGAATATCTTAACAGAATAAATAATAGACTTTTAACTAATCACAGTTTAAACAAACATTTTTTCTGATTCTGAAGCATCACCTCGTATCTCAAAGCATTATTCTGTTGTTCTTCAGCATCAGCTGAGCAATGTTTGCTTGGAGGATATCTGATTATTTCCACAATTCACTGAAAATCATTAGGGCTTACTCATCATGAGTCCGTTTCTGTGATACTCAACATAGAACTCCAAAAGTCTCCCGCTAGCTCCTTGTGAGTCTCCCACCAGCAGCTGAGAGGGCCAGGCCATCTTAGAGTCTCCAGGAGAAAGGTTTCTCCTCGCTCTATCTCCAGCTCCCTTCAATAAATGGCAACTCTAAAAGTTTTCTGTCTTTGAAATTTGATCTGTGATGCAAGCCCATATTTACCCTCTGTTTTCTGCCACAAATGAGGTGAAGGTTGCTGGAGTCGATGTAGCATCTATACTGGCTACGGTGGCAATGGCTGCAGAGTCAGAGTTAACTGTGGTCTCCAGTGCTTGGTGGCCACAGTGGGAGCAGTCTTCTCATCTGGCCAATTCTGTTCTGCAGTTTTGGATATCATTCCTGGAAGGTTCACCTGAAACTCTCAAAAGAGTTCTGTGAGCCACCCCGGAGTTCTTTCTCCACTTCAGCATCTACAGTCAAGTTTCATTGCCTGTAGTTAAGAGCCCTGCCTGAGATACCTCATTCAAGACTGATTTCTGCTAAGCTGGTTGAATCTCCAGGGAGCCCTGTCCTGGTCCAGAAAACCAGCAGATTCTCCACAAGGATCAGCCTTGAAAGACTGGATTTGCCAGATTTGGGTTAGGTTACAAACCCAATTTACTCAAAGTCCCAGAGTTGCAGAGGCTAATGATGGCTGCATCATTCTAGACAGACAGTTTCCCTAGAATTGGGAGTTTGCCTCCATGTGATGAAGGTTTCTCACTTTCAAGCAGAACTGGATGTGGTTCTGGGGGTAAAGATCCTGCATTATTTACTTTTCTTGGGAGCTTTAATACTACCTGTCTCCAAAAAGACCTGGATTCTAGAAAGAGTATTCTCTTATTTTCATTGTGCTAACTTCTTTTGTCAGCAGTTCAGACATAGTTGTGTGGTGGTAAGAGCTGCTCAAAATCCTAATCTTAGTCAACACTGTGTTCCAAAGTTCCTATAATAAGGATATATTCCTCCTATCTTGATTTCACTCCTAATTATATGAGCATCATATGCTTTAATATTTACATTTCTCCAGCCAAGGCAAACTCTCTGTCTATAATTTAATAATCTTTCAGATGATCGTTATTATTTTGAGACAGTGTCTCGCTCTTCACCCAGGCTGGAGTGCAGTGATGCAGTCTCTGCTCCCTGGAACCTCCGCCTACTGGGTTCAAGTGATTCTCGAGCCTCAGCCTCTTGAGTAGCTGGGATTACCGGTGTGCACTACCACATCTGGCTAAATTTTTTTTGTATATTTAGTAGAGATGGGGTTTTACCATGTTGGCCAAGCTGGTCTCAAACTCCTGATCTCAAATGATCTGCCTGCCTCGGCCTTCCAAAGTGCTGGGATTACAGGCCTGAGCCAGCCAGCCAGGCCTAAAATTATTTTATAGTCTATGTGTCCACCAAGTTGAGCTATTTCTTTTTGGAACTTATAATGTTACTAGAAGGGTTGTTTCTTTTGTATCATCCCTCTATAGGGATGTGAATTGAAAACTCCCAAACTTAATCATTTATAAACACAATTTATTATTGTGAAATAAAAGCTTAGAGGCTAATTGTGAAGACTTTGTGTTTTAGACTTTGTAAGAAGTAGCTCCCACCCCGCTTGGTTATTGTCCAAGCAAGACAATGGATGATGGGCATGTTGGACCTAAGTTGGATCAGCCATTTCCCATCACTCATTCTTTTTTTTTTTTTTAAGACAGAGTCTTGCTCTGTTGCTCAGGCTGGAGTGCAGTGGCGCGATCTTGGCTCCACCTCCTTGGCTCCTCCACCCAGGTTCAAGTGATCCTCCCACCTCTGTCTCCCTAGTAGCTGGGACTACAGGTGTGAACCACCACACCCAGCTAATTTTTGTATTTTTAGTAGAGGTGGGGTTTCATCATGTTGGCCAGGCTTGTCTCAAACTCCTGACCTCAGGTGATCCGCCTGCCTCGGCCTCCCAAAGTGCTGGGATTACAGGCGTGAGCCACCTTGCCTCATTCTTGACATGTTCCCTGAGCCAGTTGGTGCTATGACGGACTGGTGAGAGAAGATGCCAGAAGACTGAAAGGAATGAGTGGGGTGGAATCCCTTGCACTCTCACACACTTCTGCAACATTCTGATAGCCTCAGATGAGGGGCTCCATGCCTTATACCTTATATTGAAAGATAATTGACAAATTGAAACTGGTCCTGGCAGTTCCATCTTTTAGCAAGTACAGGCTTTATCACTTCTGGTTAAATAAGAACTTCCAGGAAGCCATTTTTTAAATTGGCTAAGGAAAACGGCAGTTAATAACAAATAAGAAAGAAGTTCCTAGCTCATGGAGTTAAATTTTATTATAAACTGTTTCTATTGTTTCTAAAAGAGCTTGGGTAAGAAATTTCCTGTAGAAGACCCCAGGTTAGATTATTAAAAGAAGAATAGGGCCGGGTACGGTGGCTCATGCCTGTAATCCCAGCACTTTGGGAGGCTGAGGTGAGCAGATCATGAGGTCAGGAGTTTGAGACCAGCCTGACCAACATGGTGAAACCCCGTCTCTACTAAAAATACAAAAAGTAGCCAAGTGTGGTGGAGGGTGCCTGTAGTCCCAGTTACTCAGGAGGCTGAGGCAGGAGAATGGCTAGAACCCGGGAGGCAGAGTTTGCAGTGAGCTGAGACTGTGCCACTGTACTCCAACCTAAGTGACAGAGTGAGACTCCATCTCAAAAAAAAAAAAAAAAGTACAAAATTAGCTGAAGGTGGTGGCACATGCCTGTAGTCTGAACTACTCAGGTGGCTGAGGCATAAGAATTGCTTGAACCCAGGAGGTGGAGGTTGCAGTGAACTAAGGTCTCATCATTACACTCCAGCCTGGGTGACAGAGCGAGACTCTGTCTCAAAAAAAAAAAAACAGTGGCGTGGGCAGGGGGGCAAATCCTACCCAAGACAGTTCTGACAAAATGCCATCTCAGAGAGCATATATATGGAAGCACAGATATCCCCTGACATGTGCATCCTCATATTACTGGGCTGTATTTGACACTGTTCCCTACTCCTACCTTCCTGAAAGCCTCTATTCACTCAATTTCTGTGACTTTTCACTATGCTGGATTTCCTCCTCCAACTTCTCTAATACCTCTTCCTTCACGTTCTTTCCTAAGCCAGAACCTTATCTTTTAAGAACTACCCTTTGGCCGGGCGTGGTGGCTCATATATGTAATCCAAGCACTTTGGAGGCCAAGGCGGGCGGATCACCTGAGGTCAGGAGTTCAAGATCAGCCTGACCAACATGGTGAAACTCCGTCTTTAAACAAAAAAACAAGAACTGCCCTTTGCATGTGGGCATTCTCCAGGGCTCTACATGGTCAACCAAGGAAGTTTCATCTGACTGTGATGGTTTTACCTATAAATTAAATTATTTTAATTCCCAACTCTACTTCCCCAATCCTAACCCAAGACCCCTGCGAGTGACATCAGCACAATTTTATTTCCACTCATAGACTTACAACTTCTTGCAACATGCCAGTGTCTTCCATAGCCAGCGGCTGCCTATCTTGCTTTTATACTTAAACTCTTCAGAAAAAAATTAAATTGTTTGTGGCTCTGGTTCTCTTTCTTTGGACTTAAATTGGTTATGGCTATACAAATTACAGTGCTTTTGTCACCAAGCACATTAGTCTGTTCTTGTACCGCTATCAAGAAATACTTGAGACTGGGTAATTTGTAAGAAAAGAAGGTTAATTGGCTCACAGTTTCGCAGGCTGTACAGGAAGCATAGCAGCTTCTGCTTCTCAGGAGGCCTCAGGAAACTTTCAGTCATGGCAGAAGGCAAATGGGAAACAGACACATCTTATGTGGCCAGAGGAGGAGGAAGGAAGAGAGAGAGGCAGAGGTGCCACACGCTTTTAAATGACCAGATCTCATGCTAGGTCATTCACTCCCTTTCAAGAGAACAGCACCTAGGGGACGATGCTAATCCATTCATGAGAACTCCACCCCCATGATCTAATCAGCTCCCACCAGACCCCACCTCCAACACTGGGGATTACAATTCAACATGAGATTTGGTGGGACAGGGATCCAAACCATATCATTCCAGCTACTCCAAATCCCAGGTCCTTCTCATACTGCAAAATACAATCATCCCTTCTCAACAGTCCCCCCAAAGTCTTAACTCATTCCAGCATTAACTCAAAAGTCCAAAGTACAAAGTCTTATCTGAGACAAGGCAACTCCCTTCCACCAATGAGCCTGTAAAATCAAAAACAAGTTAGTTACTTCCAAGATACAATTGGGAGTACAGGCATTAGGTAAATGCTCCTGTTCCAAAACGAATAAATCAGCCCCCAAAGAGGCTACAGGCCCCACACAAATCTGAAACCCAACAGGGCAGCCATTGCATTTTAAACCTCCAGAACAGTATCTTTTGACTTATGTCTCACATCCAGGGCACACTGCTGTAAAGGGTGGGCTCTGAAGGCCTTGGGCAGCTCTGCCCCCTGAGATTTTGCAGGGTAGAGCATCTGTTTTCACAGACTGGCATTGAATGCCTGCAGCTTTTCAAAGCACAGGGTGCAAGCTGTCCATGTATCTACGATTCTGGGGTCTGGAGGACAATGGCCCTCTTCTCATAGCTCCACTAGGCAATGCTCCAGTGGGGACTCTGTGTGGGGGCTACAACACCACATTTCCCCTCCCACACTCCCCTAGCAGAGGTTCACTATGAAGGCTCCACTCCTGGGGCAGTCTTGTGCCTGGATATGCAGACTTTTCCATACCTCCTCTGAAATCTGTGCAGAGGCTTCCAAGCCTCAACTTCTGCATTCTGTGCACTCACAGGCTTAACACCATGTGGAAACTGACAAGGCTTACAGTTTGCAACCTCTGAAGCAGCAGCCCAAGGTGTATCTGGGGACTTTTGAGCCATGGCTAGAACTGGAGCAGGAACTGGAATGGCTGAGATGCAGGAAGCAGTGTCCCAAGCCTGCTCACACAGGGTAGGGTGGTGGGGCCCTGGGCCTGGCCCATGAAACCGTTCTTCCCTCCTAGGCCTTTGGGCCTGTGATTGGAGGGGCTGCGTGGAAGGTCTCTGAAATGCCTTTGAGGCCTTTTTCCCATTGTCTTAGCTATCAGCATTTGCCTTCCTTTTAGTTATGCAAATTTCTGCAGGCTGCTTGAATCCTTCCCCTGAAAAAGGGGAAGGATTTCTTTGTTAACACATGGCTAGGGTGCAAATTTACCAAACTTTCACACTCTGTGTCCCTTTTAAATATAAGTTCCAGTTTCTGGCCATTTCTTTGCTCATACATATGAGCATAGGCTGTTAGAAGCAGCCAGTCCATATCTTGAATGCTTTGCTGCTTAGAAATTTCTTGTCAGATACCCTAAATCATCACTCTCAAGTTCAAAGCTCCACAGATCCCTAGGGCAGAGGTACAATGCCTCCAACTTTTTGCTAAATGCACAAAAAAAGTGACCTTTGCTTCAGTTCCCTTTAAGTTCCTCATCTCCATCTGAGACCGTATCAGTCTGGCCTTCACCATCCATATTACTAACAGCATTTTGGTCACTATCATTCCGTAAGTCTCTAGGAAGTTCCAAACTTTCCCTCATCTTTCTGTCTTCTTCTGAGCCCTCCAAATTCTTCCAACCTGTGCCCGTCACCCAGTTCCAAAGTTGCTTTCACATTTTTGAGTATCTTTATAGCAATGCCCCACTCTTTAGTACCAATTTTCTGTATTAGTCCATTCTCATACTACTATAAAGAAATACCTGGCTGGGCACAATGGCTCACACCTGTAATCCCAGCACTTTGAGAGGCCAAGCCAGGCAGATTACGTGAGGTCAGGTGTTCAAGACCAGCCCAGCCAACATGGCAAAACCCCGTCTCTACTAAAAGTACAAAAATTAGCTGGATGTGGTGGCAGGCACCTGTTATCCCAGCTACTCAGGAGGCTGAGGGAGAAGAAGCTTGAACCCAGGAGGCTGAGGGAGAAGAAGCTTGAACCCAGGAGGCAGAGGTTGCAGTGAGCCGAGATCCTGCCACTAAACTCCAGCCTGGGTGATAAGAGTGACACTCCATCTCAAAACAAAACAAAACCTGAGACTAGGTAATTTATAAAGTAAAGAGATTTAACTGTGAGCACAGTTCCACAGGCTGTACAGGAAGTATGGCAGCATCTGCTCGGGGACTTCTGGGGAAGCCTCAGAAAACTTTCAATCATGGCAGAAGGCAAAGGGGAAGCAGGTACATCTTACATGGCTGGAGCAGGAGGAAGAGAGAAAGGCGGGAGGTGCCACACATTTTCCAACAACCAGATCTCACACTAGCTCTCTTACTCACCATCATGACAGCAGCACTGAGGGGATGGTGCTAACCCATTCATGAGAACTCCACCTCCATAATCCAATCACCTCCCACCAGGCCCCAGCTTCAACACTGGGAATTAAATTTCTTTCCCAGTCCCCACCCCAGATGGAGTCTTGCTCCGTTCCTCATGCTGGAGTGCAGTGGCAGAGTCTCAGCTCACTGCAACCTCTGTCTCCTGGGTTCAAGTAACTCTCCTGCCTTAGCCTCCCAAGTAGCTAGGACTACAGGTGTGCACCACCACATCTGGCTAATTGTGTGTATGTGTGTGTGTGTGTGTATGTTTTTGAGACAGAGTCTCACTTTGTTGCCCAGGCTGGTGTGCAGTGGGGTGATCTCAACTCACTGCAACCTCCGCCTCCCGAGTTCAAGCAATTCTCTGCCTCAGCCTCCCAGGTAGCTGGAATTACAGGTGTGTGCCACCATGCCCGGCTAATATTTTTATATTTTTAGTAGATACAGGGGTTCACTATCTTGGCCAGGCTGGTCTTGAACTCCTGACCTCAAGATCCATCTGCCTCAGCCTCCCAAAGGGCTGGGATTATAGGCGTGAGCCACAGTACCCAGCTTTCTTGTGTTTTAGTAGAGATGGGGTTTCACCTTGTTGGCCAGGCTGATCTTGAACTCCTGACCTCAGGTCATCTACCTGCCTGAGACTCCCAAAGTGCTGGGATTACAGGCATGAGCCACCAAGCCTGGGGATTACAATTTGACATGAGATTTGGTGGGGACACAGATCCAAACCATATTAGCCAGTAACAGAATAAGCAAATAAAAAGTAGTTCAAGCTTAATAAGGTAATTGTCTATCTCTTATTATAAAGGCTAGTTGTTTCAGTGTTTTGTCAATGCCATCAAGGGCCTTTCTTCTTCCCCTATCTTCTGTGTGTTAGCTCTCATCTCTGACCTGCCCCTTACAGTCACAAGACAACTGCTGCAATTCCAGGCATCACACCCTTAGACCACCTATGGGGGATTATATCAGGGGAATCCAGGCATTTCTCCAGATTTTTCTAAAGTTTCTAAAATTAATATAGCCAGACCAGTAGAAAATTAGGTCCCTGAACTGTATCACATTGGCCTGTCCTAGAATTGTTTAAGCAGCTGTGCTTCAAGAGAAGTGCTGCTTGAAGCTGCTAGAATCGTCAGCCTTAGAGTTGAATCGACTCTGGGTATGAATGTCGTTTGAACTTATCATTCCCTCTCTATGAAGACTCTCAGGGGAAAATCTCTCTCTGGTTTTTGTGTTGAGAAGAGTCCTGATTTGCCTAAGCAGTCATCCCACAGATGCTGTGAATACCCAGCTGATAAGATAGATAAGGTATCCTCCATTTCTCTGGCTGCTAGAAAGCCTAGAGTCAAGTTCATGAGCGACTTAGGCCCAATACATGATTTTACCACATGTTGCAAACTCAAATATCAAATACCTATAGCTGGGTTGTGTTCAAGCTTTTTTTTTTTTTGAGACAGAGTCTCACTCTGTCACCCAGGTTGGAGGGCAGTAGTGGGATCTTGGCTCACTGCAACCCCCACCTCCCAGGTTCAAGCAATTCTCTTGCCTCAGCCTCCATGAGTAGTTGGGATTACAGGTGTGTGCCACCATGCCTGGTATTTTTGTATTTTTGTAGAGACAGGTTTCGCCATGTTGGCCAGGCTGGTCTCAAACTTTGACCTCAAGCAATACACCCACCTCAGCCTCCCAAAGTGCTGGGATTACAGGTGTAAGCCACCACACCTGGCCCAAACTATTTAACAATAGGTACAACAGTTACTAAGCAAAATTAAAAGCAGTTGTGAACAGGGAGCACTTCCATAGCCAGGCTGCTAATGTAAACAGGCAAAATCAATTAAGAAAAAAAAATCTCTCGACTCATTTTTGTTTGATTACACTTGCTAGAAGGGTGAGTTTAGAGAAACAGTCCATGCTGATAAGAGGACCGACACTGCTTTAGTGCTGGGGAGGCAAATGGAGTGGAGGCCAGCGGGAAGTCGGAGCGCCTGTGCCCTCCCAAGGTGAGACGGCTTCTCAGGTCCAGGTAATTGTTACCAGATGGGATAAGGCTCAGAGCTCCCAGAACTTCACATTGTTTTTAAAAGAAAAAGTTAGAAATTTTAATTTTTGAGAACTCTTGGATTTTAAGACTGCAACTCAAGACCAATAAACAAACCCCCAAAATCCAACAGACAAACATAAGACTGTAGGGCACCGCAGTCAATTCAGCAAATGCTGGCCAGGTTATGACTTCTGCTTTCTGCTGTGTATTTTGCATTTAGCCTCATTCCTCCCTCTGGTTTATATCTCGTTCTTTTCTGTCTGCTTTCTCTCCTACTCAATTTATAACATCTTACTCTATGTTATTTTCATGTCACTTTAAATCCTATCCAAGACCCAGCGGAGTATAAATAAATGGACCACAGGACATCTCCACTTAGATAACCCATCAGAATCTCAGACTCCAAGCCACAGCAAACTGAATTTGGCATTTTCCAACCCCATGTCCCCTCCTTCCTCTACTCCAGAGACGATTCCTTTTTTTGCTGCTCCAATCAACAGCAATACCCTCATTCACCCAACTGCGTGGCCAGAAACCTGAGTGTCATGCTATTTCTGGCCCCTCCCCCTCTCGTGCAATCAGTTGCCAAGTTCTATCTCCTTACTCTCTGCTCTTCCTCCTCCACCCTAGAGCCATAGTTCAGGCCCCTGTCATTTCTGGCCTGAATTACTGTTTGAGATTCCGACTCACCTCTTGCACCTACTTTACTCTTCTTCAAGATCAGCCTCCCCTGCCTGCCAGGACGCACACCTGAGCTCCTCCCTACCTTAACCTTCTGGACAGGCCCTGCCATCCCCTGAGTAAATCTGAACTGCCTCCAGTGAGCCCACCCATTCCCTCTGCACCATCTGTGCCACACACGTGGCACTGCTGCTGTGCTGCCCATTCCTCCTCTCAGGCACAGTCCTCCAGGAAAGCCTCCGATGCCCCTCAGCTCCTGGGAGCGCTCAGCCTCTGGGTGCCCTTATATCACCTCATGCTTTCCTCCAGACCTGCACAGGTGCTGGGGTTGAAGGAAAACAATAGTAGCTAACATTAATTAGCACATACTCTGGGCCAAGCACCCTTTTAGGCAGTTTAAATATATTCCTTCATCTCATCTTCACAAATCCTATGAGGAGGCTGGGGGGTGGTGGCTCATGCCTGTAATCCCAGCACTTTGGGAGGCCGGGGGGCGGGGGCGCAGATCACTTGAGGTCAGGAATTCAAGACCAGCCTGACCAACATGGTGAAACCCCGCTTCTACTGAAAATACAAAAATTAGCTGGGTGTCATGGAGGGCACCTATAATCCCAGCTACTTAGGAGGCTGAGGCAGGAGCCTGAACCCAGGAGGTGGAGATTGCAGTGAGCTGAGATGATGCCACTACACTCCAGCCTGGATGACAGAGAGAAACTCTTTCTCAAAAAAGAAAAAAAAAGAAATATTATGAGGAATGATTAGCCATGAAGCCTGGACAGAGAGGTTAGGTCGCTTTCCAGTCACACACTGGTGAAGTAAGGACTTGAACCCTGAGACTCTGGTGCCAGGGTAATTGCCCTTCACCATGAGGAGGCACTGGTGGGGGAGTGTTGGATCACAAGCTATTTTTTTTTCTTTTTGAGACAGAGTCTGGCTCTGTCACCCAGTCTGGAGCGCAGTGGCGCAAGCTCAGCTCACTACAACCTCTGCCTCCTGGGATCAAGCGATTCTCCTGCCTCACCCTCTCAAGTAGCTGGGATTACAGGCATGCACCACCATGCCTAGCTAATTTTTTAATTTGTAGTAGAGATGGGTTTTTGCCATGTTGGCCAGGCTGGTCTCAAACTCCTGACCTCAAGTGATCTACCCACCTCAGCCTCCCAAAGTGCTGGGATTACAGGTGTGAGTCACCAAGCCCAGCGCAATTTTTTTAGAGACTCGGTTCCTTCCCATTTCTTTACTCAGATATATACCAGCTTTAGGTCCTAAATTAAACCTCTTTCTGCTTTCCCCACCTGATAAACGCCGCGTGGTGAGTCTGGATCAGCCTCAGAACATCACGACTCACAGCAGGGCCTGTTGCTCACTCCAGCTCCTGGGAGGAAAAAGGCTTGCTAATCTCCACGCCCAGAAATTCAGACAAGAGCATTCTCCTTATCTCATCTCCACAGGAGGCAGCTCTAAAGTAAAAGATTCTTTTTGTGGAAGATTCTTGCTTCTCAGTCTAGTAGTTGAAGTGTGAGCCTGGCAGGCGTTGGACTACAGAGGGCAGCAGGGGTAGAGGTTGTTGGGGAAGGCGGTTGCCTTGGGGCCTCCACTCTAAAATGTGGCTTTACCTTGGCCACAAAGGGGTGAGGGAAAGAGAGAGAGAGTGTGTGAGAGAGAGAGTGCAGCCTAATCATAGCTCAGAGCCCAAGGTTCTGGAAAGTTCCTTGCCCTAAAGAACACTTAGGTTCATTCTGGTTCCTTTCCTGGTGACCATCCTGACTTCCTGCTTGGCCTTCACCTCACCTTTAGAAATTCAAGTTTTATGTTCCTGTCCAGGCCAAAGACTCAGAAGAAACTTCAAGGTGAGTCTTGGCCTCCTTAGATCACTCCAGGGATTTCGCTTCTATTTCCTGAAGCCTGCTCAGATGCCAGTGTAAGCCCCCTCCCAGGAACTCACAACAGCGATCTGTGCTCCTCCTCCTCACACTGGCCAGTGCTGGGCATGCCTGAACAGTCAGCTGTGGACCTAATGGCTGCTCTCAGCCTAGAGAAGAAGAGAGGGAAGAGGGATGGAGGGACTGGGGAAAAGTTGGTCAGAGGACACAAAATTTGGGTTAGACAGGAGGAATAAGGGGTTTTCTTGTTTTTGTTTTTGTTTTAGATGGAGTTTCACTCTGTCACTGGAGTGCAGGTTGGAGTGCAGTGGTGCGATCTCAGCTCACTACAACCTCTGCCTCCTGGGTACAAGCGATTCTCATGCCTCAGCCTCCCAGGTAGCTGGAATTAAAGGCATATGCCACCTCACTCAGCTAATTTTTGTATTTTTAGTAGAGACGGGGTTTCATCGTGTTGATCAGGCTGTCTCAAACTTCTGATCTCAAGTGATCCACCTGCCTTGGCCTCCCAAAGTGCTGGGATTACAGGTGTGAGACTCTGTCTCAAAAAAAAAAAAAAGTTTTTAAAAAGATTTTAAAAAACAAAAATTCCAGTTGTAATGGACAGAAACTGTCACTGGAATAAACACCATCATTTCCCTCCCTGCGCTGCAATTTTTTAAGCCATAAATTCTGATAAATCTGTCATATTTTTAACAAGGTTTCCCATTTACACAAATCTCTGGTTAAAGAAAAAAGTTTGTCTTTCACCAGTATGAGCTACATACAGTTCCTTACAAGAGCCCAGGTGGCCTCTGAAAGAGGTCAGAACATAAGGCTTGGTTGTAACTGCTTTCTCAGGATTAGGTAATTTAGTCTACCCAATGCTACATGAAGCTATAATTAAACTCTTTCCATGGGCTTGTCATTCACCCCAGGCTACATGGTGAAACTGCGGTGAGGAACTCGGACCTGAGCCAGACCCAGCAGTGTTGAGAGTTAATCCCTCACCTGCAGGTGAGCTGGCTAGGGCCCAGGGCTGGGACTCCAGGCTCCTGCTGTAGCAGCTGCTGCCATGCCCTCATGTTCTCCACAAAAGAATGATAGAAAACTCATCAGAGCAAAGGATGGTCCACATGGCACAGAAGTTATCTGCAGCCCACCCCAGAAGAATAGCTTAGGTTTCCTCTCAGAGCTAACACAAGGAGAAATGGGACCAACCTCTTGCAAGGAGGGTCACTGCTTTGGTGGTAAGAAGTGGCAGGGGGAAATATGCCTAAAATATAAAGTAAATAAAGGAAGAAAGCAGAGCTCTATTTCTTCCCAGATGCTTATGGTCCTGCATTATTACACTCAAAATTTGTAAGGTTCAGACTGGTGAATAAAAGACCGTGAAAATTTAGTGTTTACAACATGGTAGATAAACAGACACACATTTTTGGCAAGTGTGTAATTAGTACAACACTTCGGAAGAGCAACTTAACCACAGTCAAAGTTACACATATCCTTTGACCCAGAAATTCTACTTCTTCTTTTTTTGGACGGTCTTGCTCTGTTGCCCAGGCTGGAGTGCAGTGGTGCAATCACAGCTCACTACAGCCTTGAACTCCTGGGCTCAAGTGATCGTCCTGCCTCACCCTCCCAAGTAGCTAAGACTATACATTTACACCATCTCCCCCTGGCTAATTTTGTTGTAGTTATTGTAGTGATGGGGTCTTGCCATGTTGCCCAGGCTGCTCTCGAACTCCCGGGCTCAAGAGATTCCTCCACCTTCACTTCTACAAATACAATACATGCAAAGATGTCTCCCTCTCTGCTGAATGAATGACTCTCCTTGCCTTTCTTGCCTCGACATTCCCTTGCTCCCTTTCACAGATAGACTTGCTGTAAGGGAGTGTCACTATCACTGTGTGGACTTCCTTCCTTCTCATTCTTTCTTGAACATACTCCATTCCAGCTTCCTTTCCCCATCACGTCACGGAGCAGGTGGTCTTGTCAAAGTGACCAACATTCCCCCAAAGGCAAGCTCCAATAGTCATTCCTCTGTTCATATCTCACTTGGCTTCTAAGTGATTTTCACCATGATGGATCACTCTGTCCTTTTTGCCCTTCGCTTTCCTGAGAGCATATTTGCTGGACTTTCTCTTGCCATAGTGGCCGGTCCTTCTCAGTGTCTCTTACTGGCCCTTCCTCTGCTCAAAAGATTCTACGTGCCAAAGGCCTCTGTCCAGGACCCCCTTTTCTTCATCTCTATTCTCTTCCCTAGGTGTCAAAGACATTTGAACCAGAGCAACCCTTGAATAGGAGCTGGGTAAAATAAGGCTGACTTACTGGGCTGCATTCCCAGACAGTCACAAGATGAGATAGAAGGTCAGCACAAGATACAGGTCATGGCCGGGAGTGGTGGCTCACGCCTATAATCCCAACACTTTGGGAGGCTGAGGCAGATGGATCACCTGAGGTCAGGAGTTCGAGACCAGCCTCACCAACATGATGAAACCCTGTCTCTACTAAAAATGCAAAAACTTTGCTATGCGTGGTAATGCATGCCTGTAAGCCCAGCTACTTGGGAGGCTGAGGCAGGAGAATGGCTTGAACCTGGGAGGTGGAGGTTGCAGTGGGCTGAAATCATGCCACTGCACTCCAGCCTGGGCAACAAGAGTGAAACTCCATCTCAAAAAATAAAGATACAGGTCATAAAGACCTTGCTGATAAAATAGCTTTCAGTAAAGAAGCCAGCTAAAGCCCACCAAAACCAGATGACCACCAGAGTGACATCTCATCATCCTCACTGCTACACTCCCAGCAGCACCATGACAGTTTACAAATGCCGTGCCAATGTCAGGAAGTTATTCTATATGGTCTAAAAAGGGCAGGCATGAATAATTCACCCCTTGTTTAACATATCATCAAGAAATAACCATAAAAATTGGCAACCAACAGCTCCTGGAGATGCTCTATGGAGTAGCCATTCTTTAAGTCCTTCATTTTCCTGATCAACTTGCTTTCACTTTATGGACTCACCCTGAATTCTTTCTTGAGTGAGTGAGATCCAAGAACCCTCTTTTGGGGTCTGGATCTGGACCCTTTCCAGTAATATGGTAACCTCACCAGGTTCTTTTTTTTTTTTTTTCCTGAGACAATCTTGCTTGTTGCCCAGGCTGGAGAACAGTGGCACAATCTCAGCTCACTGCAACCTCTGCCTCCTGGGTTCAAGCAATCTTCCCAACTCAACCTCCTGAGTAACACTGGGATCACAGGGCGTGCCACCACACTGGGCTAGTTTTTTCATTTTTTGTAGAGACACGGTTTTGCCACGTAGCCCAGGCAGATCTCAAACTCTTGAGCTCACATGATCCTCCCACCTCCGCCTCCCAAAGTGCTAGGATTACAGGCGTGAGCCACTGAATCCGCCTCCTACTCAACACAATGTTGAGTCTTGATGTCTGACAGGCGTCGCAATCTCAACATGCCATGGTCAAAACAGAACTCTTGACTTTCAGCCTCCGAACATGCTCAGTCCTAATTATTTCACCATTATCCAGCAAGCAGAAACTCTAGGCATGAGCTTTGATTCCTCTTTTTTCGCATCTGTTGACTTTAGGCTCCTTTTCTCCATCTGTTACCACCACCCTAATTCAAGCCATCATCACCTCTTGCTTGGATTACTCCAAATTTTTCTTGCTTTCCCTTCTTGTCCTTCTATAATAATCCCTATTCCACATAGTAGCCAGTGATTTTTTTAAATGGCCAGTAAAACAACCCTATGGCATCCGAGCTAGAAAGCAAATCAAGCTCCTTACTCCCTTACAGATCCCTGCAGTTTTCTTCAGCTCTTGCCTCTTCTCCAGCCCACTTGCTCATATGCTTCCTTCCCTTACTCATTGCCATAAAGCCCTTGCTTGGGATCCTCCCATGGCTGGCTTTCCTGCCCTTAACATTGCAACTTAAATTTCACCTGCTTAGAAACCTTCTCTGGTCTCTACTCCAAGCATTTACATTTACCATTGACTACTATTGGATGTTTTGTTTTCAGTCTTTCTCCAATCAGAAAGTAAACTCCGTGAGAACAGGGTTCTTGTCTATTTTGTTCTCCACAATATTCCTTACCGCCTAGAAGATGACTTGGCACATAGTGCATGGGGGAAGAATATTGAATTAACAAGTACGTACAAGATATTTACTCAAAGATTATTTCTATAGCAATCCAAGCATAGCATAAGCTGGATTCCATACATTATGGAATATGTGCACACAGAGATAGCGGTTTAAAATAATGGGGTCAATCTGTAAATGCTGACATGGCAATAATATGCAAGATGTGTTTCTGTATATAATGCAGTAGTCAGCCCCCCGCGTAGTCTCCAGTGATCCTCGTCTCCTGGTATTTATGCTATCTTCTCCCAAACTGAATTGGAGCCAGCTTCTCTGACCAAGCAATTGGAGCTAGGATGGTGGAAGTGACGGTGTGTGACTTCTGAAGCTAAGTAATGAAAGGCATTGCAGCTTTCCCCTTGGTCCCGTGGATCACTCATTTTGGAGAACACCAGTCTCCATGTTATGAGTCAATCCAGCAGCCCCCTGAAGAGGTCCACATGGAGGGGAACTGAAGCTTCCTGCCACCAACGTGCCAGCCATGTAAGAGGATCCTCCAGCCCTTCACATCTTCAGCAAGCAGCAGCTCCAGCCAGTATCTTACCTGCCACTTCATGAGATCCTCAGCCAGAACCACTGGGCTAAACTGCTCCTGGATTCATAACCCACAGAAACTGTGCAGGTTAGTAAATGTTTACAACTGTTTTAAGCCACTAAATTTTGAGGTAATTTATGTATCATTTAACTAATACATGGTATAGTTTTTATCTTATTTTTTATTTTTAAAAAGCATTTATAGGCTGGGTGCGGTGGCTCACGCCTGTAATCCCAGCACTTTGGGAGGCCGAGGTGGGAGGATCAACTGAGGTTGGGTTTGAGACCAGCCTGACCAACATGGAAAAACCCTGTCTCTGCTAAAAATACAAAAAATTAGCCGGGCGTGGTGGCACATGCTGGTAATCCCAGCTACTTGGGAGGTTGAGGCAGGAGAATTGCTTGAACCCAGGAGGCGGAGGTTGTAGTAAGCTGAGATCGTGCCATTGCATTCCAGCCTGGGCAACAAGAACATCTCAAAAAACAACAAAAAAGAATCATAAATCACTGGCCGGGCGTGGTAGCTCACCTGTAATCCCAGCACTTTGGGAGGCCGAGGCGGGAGAGATCACAAGGTCAGGAGTTCGAGACCAGCCTGGCCAACATAGTGAAACCCTGTCTCTACTAAAAATGCAAAAAAATTTGCCAGGTGTGGTGGCGTGTACCTGTAATCCCAGCTACTTGGGAGGCCGAGGCAGGAGAATCTCTTGAACCTGGGAAGTGGAGGTTGCAGTGAGCCGAGATCATGCCATTCATTGCACTCCAGCCCGGGCAACAGTGAGAGACTCAGTCTCAAAAAAAAAAAGCAAGTATGTATACATGGTTATACATGCATAAAATATCTCAAAGAATATATAGAGGTGGTATAAATGGGTTCCCATATTAGGGGTAGGGAGGGCATTCTTTCTCATTACATACTTATACTTTCATATTTATTTATTTTAGCCACTCAATAGGCATGGGTTTTAAAATTTGCATTTTTCTAATGACTAATGCTAAGCATCTTTTCAATATGCTTCAATATGCTTATTTGCTATCTATTCTATTCAGTTCTTCTGCTTTTTATTTTTTATTTTTTAGAGATGCTCAGAATGGAGTGTAGTGACTATTCACAGGCGTGATCATGGCTCACTGCAGCCTTGAACTGCTGGGTTCCAGCAGTGGTGTAAGCAAAGCAGTGGTTAGAGGGGTAAGCCATATCAGCGGCCCTTCCAGAACCTTCTTGTCCTTCGCGTTTACCTTGACTTTCTGCCACCCTCAAGATCTAGCTCTGGAATAGGCTATGCTTTAAAGGCTTTTGAGAAGCACGTAAACAGGAGGGTTAGGTTCTGGGGGTTTGTGGGTTTTTTCCTACATATTGACGTACTCTACTGAGAATATCAACCCCTGAACTAGACAGCTGCTAAGGTAGAAATCCTAATTTAATTATTTGCATTTAATAATGCAATAATGTTGCAACGAATGTTTGTGGGATTGTGAACCCCCGAATATTTGAGACAGGTCTCAGTTAATTTAGAAAGTTTTTTTTTGCTGAGGTTGAGGATGCGTGCCCGTGACACAGCCTCTGGAGGTCCTGACGACATGTGCCTAAGATGGTGTGAAAGGAAAATATCCTGCGCCCCCAAAATCACTAAGCTAAAAGGAAAACTCAAGCTGGAAAGTGCATAGGGCAAACCCGCCTGCGTTCAAGTCAAAGTGATCTCTCTGTTCACCGAGGTAAATGCGTTATCTAATTGCCTTCTTTGGAAAGGCTAATCAGAAACTCAAAAGAATGCCACCCGTTTGTCTCCGCCCCCTCTCACCTATCTGTGATCTGGAAATCCCCTCCTCGATTTTCTGGCCTTTGCATAAGTTGTCCCACCTTTCTAGACCAAACCAATGTATATTTTACATACGGTGATGTTTCATATCTTTCTAAAATGTATAAAATCAAGCAGTGTCCTGACCACCTTGGGCACAGGACGTCAGGACTTCCTGAGGCTGTGTCACAGGCATGTCCTCAACCTTGGCAAAATTAGCTTTCTAAATTAACTGAGAACTGTCTCAAATTTTTAGGGTTCACAGTGTTCAGAGTAGTTTGGTTTTATACATTTTAGGGAATCATGAGACATTAATCAACATATGTAAGATGAATATTGGTTCGGTCTGGAAAGGCGGGACAACTTGAAGTGGGGGAGGAGGCTTCCGGGTCATAGGTAGATAAGAGACAAACGGTTGCATTCTTTTGAGTTTCTGATTAGTCTCTTGAAAGGAGGCAATCAGACGTGCATTTATCTCAGTGAGCAAAGGGGTAACTTTGAATAGGAGAGGCAGGTTTGCGCCAAGCAGTTCTCAGCTTGATTTTCCCTTTCACTTAGTGATTTTGGAGCCCCAGGATTTGT
This sequence comes from Ateles fusciceps, assembly GCA_036589455.1. Taxonomy (NCBI): domain Eukaryota; kingdom Metazoa; phylum Chordata; class Mammalia; order Primates; family Atelidae; genus Ateles; species Ateles fusciceps. The sequence goes on along the minus strand of JAZHEH010000952.1, from coordinate 3,403,038 downwards.
TTTCCTTTCACAGGATGAAGGAATGAACCACTCACTGCTGCTGGGTTCCTGATGGGCTCGCAGGCTTGGGTTGAGGTTTCTGCAGGAGGTGTTCTCTACCTCTGGTCGGGCTTAATTTCTCACCAATAAAGACAGAGGCTGGGAAACAGTCCACAGATTGACCCACTGGTAGAGGCAAGATCAGCTTGTGCTCAAATCACAGAATTTTTCAAACTCTCCCTATATAAAGGCATTCCAAGACTAGTCTGAGTCACTCTAATTATTTACATTTAAGTAGGACAACCATCTCAGTGAAGTTCCAAGGCTTGAATTAAATGCAGAGACTAGATCCCTGATCACTAAGGGATTGGTTTTTGTCTTCAGAACTGGGGTTCAGGAAAGGACTGGACACATCAGAAACTTCTCTTTGAGAAGACATCTGAACACCAAAGCAAATTGTAATTTTAATCAAGATCTGGAGGACAGCAAGGACTACCTTCGATTCTGTGATAAATTCTAGTCCTCTCAGGGGCCTCCAAAGAGTTCATGCTTCAGGAACAAAGTTGTAATCGCTAAACTATGCATACTGATGAGATTATAGCCCTAAGGTTTATGAAATGTTGATAACCAGGAAATTAATACAAGTTTGAAACTCCTGCTGCAAACCACTGAGGTGACACATTAGTAAAAGCCCATAAAACAACTCCAGCCAAGTCAGTTTACACATGCCTTTGTCCTGAGCAGCACGACAGCAAATCTTAGTTCACTTTCAAAGTAAGAGGCCTGTTAGTAAATAACTGTTTGAAAGTTAATCACTTTCAAATTAAGAGGCCTCACCGCTCAAAGTATTTACATTTTCAGACATTGTAGGACTTAGTTTACAGAAATTAGGCCACAATAAGACATATAACACAAGAGCAAAGACAACTCCATCCAAGGTACTTCTCTGCTCAGCCAGAGTTCCTTACACTTCCCATCAGGGGCCCAATTCAGATAGACCCGGGGGTTTTTCTAAGCCACTCTTCAAAGCAAAATAAAATGATTTGAAAAGCTTTTGCTGGCCCTGGCGCAGTGGCTCATGCCTATAATCCCAGCACTTTGGGAGGCTGAGGTGAGTGGATCACCTGAGGTCAGCCGTTCAAGACCAGCCTGGCCAACCTGGTGAAAACCCTGTTTCTACTAAAAATACAAAAATTAGCTGGGCGTAGCGGTGGCTGCATGTAATACCAGCTACTCTGAAGGCTGAGGCAGGAGAATCGCTTGAACCTGGGAGGCAGAGGTTGCTGTGAGCCGAGACTATGCCATAGTACTCCAGCCTGGGCAACAGAGCAAGACTCCCTCTCAAAAAAAAAAAAAAGACTAATAAAGAAAGGACAGGCTGGGCACAGTGGCTCCCACATATAATCCCAGCACTTTGGGAGGCCACAGTGAGAGGACTGCTTGAGTCCAGAAGTTTGAGACCAGCCTGGGCAACATAGTAAGACCTCATGTCTACAAAAGATAAAATTAGCCGGGCATGGTAGCACATGTGTGCAGTCCCAGCTACTTGGGAGGCTGAAGTAGAACGCTCAATGGAGCCCAAGAGGTTGAGGCTGCAGTGAGCTGAGCTGAGATCACACCACTGCACTCCAGTCTGGGTAACAGAGTGACACCATCTTCCAAAAATAAAAATAAAACAACAAGAAATGACAAATACCAAAAAATGTTCTCCACTGAGTCAGCCCACAGACGGCCTTCAGGGCCCTGTGAGCCATTTGTTCCTGCTCCATTTCATCCCGTTCCCCACCATTTTCCCATTTCTCACCTGACAAATAGGGACAACTTCACAGGCCTGCAATGAGGCTCAAAGCAGAGCGAAGAAAGCAAAGTGACACTGCAGTGGAAGGGGGCAGAGTGGAAAGCAGGTCTCGTCCACAGAAATAGTAATAATGCCACTTAATATTTATGAGCACATAAGTATGCCAACTATTTTTATTCTCATAACTTTATGAGGAAGATGTTATTATCCTAATTTTACAAGTGACGAAACTGAGATTCTACCATCCCCATTTTGCAAATGAGTTGCATTTTATTATCTTACTTCTTGAGGTAATAAAAACATCCCTAATGTAAGCAATAATGAAGTCAGAATTCAGTCCAGCCCAGGACCTGCACTCTTAGCCACTAGGCTGTGCTGCTTCTTCAATAAAACAACAATGAGATTATTTTTGCCCCCCCAATCGGATTGGGAAACTTTCAAAAGATTGGTAGCATGGAGCGTGTATGAGCATTTCAGGAAACAGGTGCAAATATACTATTTTGGTAGAAGTATACTATACATTACTGAAGACAATTTGGCAACACTTATCAAAACTTAAAATGGGCATCTATTTTTTTGACCTGGCCATTCTACTTCTAGAAACTTATCTTCAAAAATTACGCTCAAAGATGTCTGTATACAGATATTTGATGCAGCACTGTTTTAATATAAAAAAAAGGAGGGTAGGGGTGTGACAACTTAAGAAGCCCTTGGTAAGGAAACAATTAAATACATTGCAATATACCCGAAATGTTAAATAGCCTGTATCCTTTAAAAATAATCAACCTACAGATGCAGGTGTGGAAAAATCTCTAAAACATTTTAAAATGAAAAACAGTTGTCACAGAGTTTGGTGTGAGCGTCCCATCGTTTCCTTTTAGAGGGGTGAAGCTATTCCTTTCTCTCACTCCTTCCCTCAAAACAAACACACAACTCAGAAATAAGTTGTTTAAAAAAATGTATTATTTATAAATCAACTATACAACAAAATAATTATTTTTAAAAGTCACAAATACAATCGTTGTATGAAGTCAGTTTGGCATCACGTACCTCTTAAATATGTTGCAAACTTATCAACTTGAGTGTTATTTTCCAAAGAGATGTTGTCTAAACCCTCTGAAGGCTTTATAATTTTGTATTTGTTAACAAGTGAACAAAACTGACAATAAATACTCCAACAATAATTTTTTAAAATACTAAGTGGTAAATGCTATTCTTAAAAACAATCTATTACTTAGACTACAAGAAAATTCCACTAAAGTCAGTAAAAAGTTATACAAAATTTGTATTTACACATTTAAAATTCTGATTGTATTTTTTTTTTTAAGAGATGGGGTCTCACTTTGTTGCCCAGGCTGGAGTGCAGTGGCTATTCACAGGTGCGATCCCACTGCTGATCAGCATGGGAGTTTTGGCCTGCTCCGTTTCCAACCTGGACCAGTTCACCCCTCCTCAGGCAACCCTGGTGGTCCCCTGGTCCCGGGAGCTCACCATATTGATGCCGAACTTAGTGTGGACACCTGATCGACATAGTACACTACAGCCCAGAACTCCTGGGCTCAAGCAATCCTCCCACCTCAGCCTCCTGAGTAGCTGGGACTACAGGCACATGCCACCCTGCGCAGCTTTTTTTTTTTTTTTTTTTTTTTTTGAGACAGAATCTTGCTCTGTTGCCCAGGCTGGAGTGTAGTGACGCAATCTCGGCTCACTGCCACCTCCACCACCCCAGGTTCAAGCATTCTCCTGCCTCAGCCTCCTGAGTAGCTGGGCTCACAGACACGTGCCACTATGCCTGGCTAATTTTTGTATTTTTAGTAGAGACGGGGTTTCACCATGTTGTTCAGGCTGGTCTTGAACTCCTGACCTCGTGATCTCCCGCCTCAGCCTCCCAAAGTGCTGGAATTACAGGCATGAGCCACTACATCAAGCCATATTTTTCTTGAAGTAATAATACATACAAAACTCAAAGGGTTGGCCGGGCACAGTGGCTCACGCCTGTAATCCCAGCACTTTGGGAGGCCGAGAGTGGGCGGATCATGAGGTCAAGAGATCGAGACCATCTTGGTCAACACAGTGAAACCCTGTATCTACTAAAAATACAAAAAAATTCGCTGGGTGTGGTGACACGTGCCTGTGGTCCCAGCTACTCGGGAGGATGAGGCGGAGAATCGCTTGAACCCCGGAGGCAGAGGTTGCAGTGAGCCGAGATTGCGCCACTGCACTCCAGCCTGGTCTCAAAAAAACAACAAAAACAAAAACAAACAAAAAAACTTAAAGGTTCAATAAAGAAGGAATTCAAAGTCCTGATAAGTCAACAAACAGATTTCATTACAAGCTGAACATAAAAGAGGCACCATTGTTTGCTTCCCTTTTCAAAAATTATCACAGCACTTTGTCAAATGAAAGCAGCATTCAGACCAATGGTTCTCAAATCTTTGTGTGCATAAACATCACGCAGGCTTGTACCACACAGATTCCTGGACTGTGTTCCCAGAGTCTGAGCTCTCATTACTGAATCTGAGGAATCCCATTTTGAACAAAATTCACAATTTTTTTTTTCTATTTTTTTTTCTTTGAGAAACAGAGTCTCATTCTCTCACTAAAGCTGCAGTGGGGCAAGCTCGGTTCACTGCAACCTCTGCCTCCTGAGTTAAAGTGATACTTGATTCTCGTGCCTCAGCCTTCTGAGTAGCTGGGATTACAGATATGCACCACCACACCCAGCTAACTTTTTATTTTTGGTAGAGACAGGTTTCACCATGTTGGCCAGGCTGGTCTCAAACTCCTGACCTCAAGGGACCTGCCTTGGCCTCCCAAAGTGCTGGGATTACAGGTACAAGGCACCGCACCTCGCCAAGATCAACAGTGATTTTGATGAAGTGGTACAAGAACCTCACTCACTGGACATTGAAATTCTACTGTCCAATCCCCAACTCACTGCCGTTGATTGGAAACCTGATTCTGGCAGCTCCTTTATCTTAGTTTCCTCATTTGTAAGATCGTTCAACTGAACTGATCATCTCTGAAGTTCCTGAAGCCTTAACAAGTCTATCACAACCCCAGATATAAAATATATATATATGTATGTGTATATAATTTCAGCTGAGAAGTGAGTCTTCACACCAAGCCTACTTTGCGCAAGTTACTGAGTTTCTGCCTTCACCGTCTTCTGAAAAGTCTGCTTCTGTTGGTTCAGTTTCTGGGGACATCTGAGTAGAGGAATTTTGAAACAGACACCAATGTTAATTTGGGGGACTATTTTTCTCATGCAAACAGAGGAGCTTCTAGCAATCCTAAGAGGTGCTGCATCCACATGGTATGTGGCGAGACCCGTTTGCTTAGGAAATAACAGACATGTCCCCATAACATTAAACGGGCTCCACATCCTACTGTGCAACTCCCACCGGAGGACCTGGGAAACTCAGTAGGAGGTCTTAACACTGGTTGAACTTGAAGAGTAAGAGCTGGATTTCCTGGAGTATTTGTTTGCGGTGAGGGATACTTGCATCTGCTTTACAGTGCGGACACTTCGGCAAAGGAGAGCGTTCTTTGTGTGATCCCTAAAATCTTGTGAAACAAAGTAATAGACAAAGGGGTCGATGCAGCTGTTGAGGGTGGAGAGGCAGAGGGCAACAATGTACAGGGCATAGACATGGCTCTGGCCCCGGCTTTTAATTAGAAAATAATGCACCACAAGCAGAAGGTTACTAGGAGTGAAGCAGATCAGGTACATGGCCAGGACAGTGATAATGAGTTTGATGGCCCTCTTCCTTTTCTTCTCTGAGTTTTCATCCATGGCAGAAGATCGCAGCATTCTGATCATCAGCACATAGGCAGAGGCTGTGAGGAAGGCTGGGAACAGAAAGACCCCAATGGCCAGAGAGAGGAAGTAATTGAACATGTCTCCTACCAAGAGCTGCTCAGGCAAAACATCATGACAGGTCGTGATGTTCAGGGCTGGAATGAAGATGGTCTGCTTCACGACATACAAGGGGATGGTGACCAGCAGAATCAGCAGCCATATTGCCAGGGAGATGCCGATGGCAATGTTTGCCCTCTTCTTGGAGTGCCCCATGGGGTTCACGATGACCCAATACCTCTGCACACTGAGGCAGGTCATGAAGAGAATGGAGCAGTACATGTTGCCATAGAAAAAGCCAATGAGCACGTTACAAAGAGCTTCCCCGTAAATCCAGTTGTTGCCATGTATGTGATAGGCAATCTTCAAGGGGAACCACATGACGGAGAGGAGGTCAGCCAAGGCCAGATTGGCCATGTAAATCACAGCAGGGTTCTTCTTCTTAGTTCGGAAGAGAAAGACCCACAGGGCCATGCCATTACTCGGCAAACCCACCACAAAGACAATGGTGCAGACAATTGGAAGGAAGACGGTGGTCAGTTTTCCAGTGAGGACAGATGCAGAAAACTCATCCACAGAAAAGCCTGGTTCAACTGTAACTTCTTTTCCAGTGACATGGGATGTGCCATCAACCTTACCAATAAAACTTCTTCCTTTAGAGGATCTATTGGCTCCTGTACAAGAAAGGAAGACAAGGGTAATTACAAAAATAAAATGTTTCAGCAGCAACGCTGGTTGCTCAAATGAAAGTACATTCATTTTTTAATTGATGAGACAGGGTCTCGCTGTCACCCGGGCTGGAGTATAGTGGAGCAATCATAACGCACTGTAGCCTCAAACTTTTGGGCTCGAGCAATCCTCCTGGGTAGCCAGGCCACAGGCATGCACCACTATGCCTGGCTAATTTTTTACTTTTTGTAGAGATAGGATCTCGCTATGTTGCCCAGGCTGTTCTCAAACTCTTGGCCTTAAGATTCTCCTGCCTCGGCCGGGCGTGGGGTGCACACCTGTAATCCCAGCACTTTGGGAGGCTGAGGCGGGTGGATCACGAGGTCAAGAGATCAAGACCATCCTGGCCAACATGGTGAAACCCCTTTCTACTAAAAGTACAAAAATTAGTTGGGCATGATGGCATGCGCCTGTAGTTCCAGCTACTCAGGAGGCTGAGGCAGGAGAATCGCTTGAACCCAGGAGGTGGAGACTGCAGTGAGCCGAGACTGTGCCACTGCACTCCAGCCTGGTGACAGAGCAAGACTCCATCTCAAAAAATAAAAAAGATTCTCCTGCCTCAGCTCCCAAAGTGGTGAGATTTGGCCACTGAGCCCAGCCTCAAATGAAAGTACTTCAGATGAAGACAGAAATATACTATTAGAGGATTACACAAAATGCTTATAGGGCCTTTTCTTTATGTAATGAGGTCATTAAGATTTATATTGCCTGGTTTAGTTTGGTTTTATGGGATTTTTTCGTACAGTGAGTATCTTTGTATCAGGGAGCTGTGGGGAGTTGTGCGATGCATGTGGAACATTAATTTCTAGGAATATAAAGAAGACTAACAATATTTCCATTTATTTTTACAAACTACCCACATTCATTAGTCCCTAGCTATTCTTTTTATTTTGTTTATTTTTATTTTTTAGAGATGGGGTCTTTCTATGTTGACTAAGCTGATCTCGAACTCCTGGCCTCAAGTGATCCTCCCATCTCAGCCTCCCAAAGTGCTGCAATTACAGGCATGAGCCATCATGTCCAGCTCTAGCTATTCTTATCACATGTCCAAGAACTGTCCTTTCATCTATCAATTAGTAAAAATCAGTTTGGCTGGGCATGGTGGCTCGTGCCTGTAATCTCAGCACTTTGGGAGGCCAAGGCAGGCAGATCACCTGAGGTCAGGAGTTTGAGACCAGCCTGGCTAACATGGTGAAACCCCATATCTATTAAAAAAAAAAAAAAAAAAAAATTAGGGCTGGGCACAGTGGCTCACGCCTCTAATCCCAGCACTTTGGGAGGCCAAGGCGGGTGGATCACCTGAGGTCAGGAGTTTGAGACCAGCCTAACATGGTGAAACCCCACCTCTACTAAAAATACCAAATTAGCTGGGCGTGGTGGTGCATGCCATAATCGCAGCTACTCAGGAAGCTGAGGCAGGAGAATCACTTGAACCTGGGAGGCAAAGTTTGCAATGAGCTGAGGTTGTGCCATTGCACTCCAGCCTGGGCAACAAGAGGGGAAACTCTGTCTCAAAAACAAAACAAAACAAAAATTAGCCAGGCATGGGTGCCTGTAATCCCAGCTACTCAGGAGGCTGAGGCGAGAGAATCGCTTGAACCCGGGAGGTGGAGGTTCCAGTGATCCAAGATCACGTCACTGCCCTCCAGCCTGGGTGATAAGAGTGAGACTCCATCAAAAAAAAAAAAAAATCAGTTTAGGATTGCTCAGTAATTCCTTCCCAAATTCTCAAGTGTGTAAAATAACGATCCCCATCCTGACACTAGTTTTCTAATTTCTCGCTTCACAATGGCCTTCTATCCCACTCTAGCCCTGAGCCAGGATCCATCCTGGCCTATTCATCATACCCTATTCAGTGCTTGCCACAGGGAGATTCCCAGGACCACAAGGGACATTCCCTTTTCACCCACAAGGATAGCCTCAACAATAGGCAGGGATTCCCCATGCTCATGTGCTGGCTTCCTGGAGAACTTCCCATGGAGGCCAGCTGGCAGGAAAACTGTCTGGCCTGGACAGCTGTCTGTACTGATGACAGATTTGTGTTGTGACTTTCAAGCAAGCAGCATGAAAAGCTAACTTATTCTCCCTCTCTTATATTATAAAGTTCACCTTAAAAAACACAAACAAATGAATGGCATATCCCTACATTCTGCCCGCAAGTATTCATGAACCTGCAGGAGTAAGTAAGGACAATTTAAGGACACCAAAGAATTTTCCTCTAATTCTGGGGGAGAAGTACTTTCACCAAGCAGAGAAGACAGGGCAGTACTTGCACTGCAGTATACCAGGGAGGACACTGCACCCACTCATGCTCTTATCTCAATATGTTATGCTTGGTCATCATTTCCCCACTTCTAGCTTTACACTAACGTTCCGCAGAATTTTTCACATCTTAATGCTTCCCTATTTGAGATGCTAGCCTGGGCAGAGTGCTGGAGGATTAGAGATCAATACTTCATTTTTAACTTAGTGTAGTGGGTTGAAAGGTGGTACCCCCAAAGAGAAGTTTATGTCCTAATCCCCAGACTCTATGAACATTATTTAGCAAAAGGGTCTTTGCAGATAGAAATAAGGGTCCTGAGATAAGATCTCCCTGAATTATCTAGGTGGGCCCTAAATCTAAAGACAAGTGTCTTTTTTAAGATAAAGGCAGAGGCCAGGTGTGGTGGCTCACGCCTGTAATCCCAGCACTTTGGGAAGCTGAGGTGGGCAGGTCACTTGAGGTCAGGAGTTAGAGACAAGCCTGGTCAACACGGTGAAACCCTGTCTCTACTAAAAATACAAAAATTAGCCAGGTGTGGTGGCACGTGCCTGTAGTCCCAGCTACTCGGGAGGCTGAGGCAGGAGAATTGCTTGAACCTTCGAGGTGGAGTTTGCGGGGAGCCGGGATAATGCCACTGCACTCCAGTCTGGATGACAGAGTGAGACTTCATCTCAAAAAAAAGAAAAAAAAAAGAGAGAGAAAGGCAGAAAGAGATCTGCGGCACGTAGAAAAGGAAAAGCCACAGGAGTGAGTCATATGAGAATGGAAGCAGAGATTGCAGTCATGTCAAGGAACAGGCCAAGGAGAATGCCGAGAAATGCCAGCAGCCACTGCAAGCTGCAAAAGGCAAGGAATGGCCTCTCCCTCAGAGTCTTTGGAGGGTATGTGGTCCCAGTTCCTTGATTTCAGAATTCTGGCCACCAGAACTGACAGAATAAATGTGTTGTTTTACATCAGCAGTTTATGGCAACTTGTTATGGTAGCCACAAGAAACTAATATGCCTAGCATAGTCCTATTTCTAATAGTTCTATGTTTTTATAATTCTTCAAAAAATGTTGTTTTTAAATTTAAAAAAATTCTACATATTAGTGTTCTTCAAATATTTGACCATAACCCCTAAAAACCATAGTCTACATAGTAATCCAGTTCCCAATACACATATCCATGGTGGAAAAAAAGGTTCACAAAATAATAACTATTCTTATTACACAGGGTGCACTGATATTTTCTATTGTATTCTATTATTATAAAAAGTCAATTATGGCCCGGTGTGGTGGCTCACACCTGTAATCCCAGCATTTTGGAAGGCCAAGACGGGTGGATCACGAGGTCAGGAGATCGAGACCATCCTGGCCAACATGGTGAAATCCTGTCTCTATTAAAAATAGAAAAATTAGCCGGGTGTGGTGGCGGGCTCCTGTAATCCCAGCTACTCAGGAAGCTGAGGCACAAGAATTGCTTGAACCCGGGAGGTGGAGGGTACAGTGAGCCAAAATCGTGCCGATTCCACTCCAGCCTGGCAACAGAATGAGACTTCGTCAAAAAAAAAAAGAAAAAGAAAAAAGAAAAGAAAAAAATCCAGTTATTATTCTTTAGCATTGATTTCACAGGCCACTTAACTTTTCAAAGCTGCAGTGAGGACAGCAACCAATTTTGAAGCACCACAATCAGAGAGTGACAACATATGTAACAATTAGAAAGTAACACACTGGAAATTAATTTGGTGTTGGATTCAGTGCTTGACTAGTGTTACAGACTGAGTAACTGGTGCAGGTATTGTGGAATTCATCCAACACCAAACTAATGGAAATCAAAGGGGCAGAGTGTTAACACCACGAATATAGATAGTAAAATTGAGACTCTGGGAACCGCTACAGGATAAATGACCTGTCTTTTACAAAATATAAATTAAAAAGCAAAAAAATAAGAAAGAGGGTCATGCACAGTGGCTCATGCCTTCAATACCCAGCATTTTGGGAAGCCAAGGCAGGAGGATTGATTGAGACCAGGAGTTCAAGCCCAGCCTAAGCAACATAGCAAGACCCCATCTTTTTGAAAAAAAAAAAAAAAGAAGAAGAAAGGGAAAAAAAGGTATGAAGGTGAAATGTATACAGTAAAAGATTTAAAAGACATATCAGTCATATAATGTGTGTACCTTGTTTGAATCCTGATTCAAACAAACCATAAAAATAACATTTTTTTTTTTTTTTTGAGGTGGAGTCACTCTGTCGCCCAAACTGGAGTGCAGTGGTGCGATGGTGGCTCACTATAACTTCTGCCTCCCAAGTTCAAGCGATTCTCCTGCCTCGGCTTCCCAAGTAGCTGGAATTACAGGCCCGCACCACCACACCTAGTGAATTTTTGTATTTTTAGTAGAGATGGGTTTCACCATGTTGGTCAGGCTGGTCTCAAACTCCTGATCTCAAGTGATCTGCCCACCTCGGCCTCCCAAAGTGCTGGAATTACAGGCGTGAGCCACTGTATCCAGCCTAAAATAACATTTATAAGACAATTAGAAATTTGAACACAGAGCCAGGCATGGTTGTTCATGCCTCTAATCCCAGTGCTTTGCGAGGCCGAGGTGAAAAAACTTCTTGAGGCCAAGGTTTGAGACAAGCCTGGCCAACATAGCAAGACCCTGGCTCTAAAAAAATTAAAAATACAAAATTAGCCAGACATGGTGGCGCACACCTGTAGTCCTGGCCACTTGGGAGGCTGAAGCAGCAGGATCACTTGAGACCAGGAGTTCAATGATTTAGTGAGATTATGCCACTGCACTCCACTGTGGGTGACACAGTGAGACCCCTGTCTCTATAAAAAGCAAAAAATTTAGGCCAGGCGTGGTGGCTCACACCTGTAATCCAAACACTTTGGAGGCCAAGGCGGGCGGATCACCTGAGGTCCGGAGTTCAAGACCAGCCTGACCAACATGGTGAATCCCCACCTTAAAAATAAATAAATAAATAAAATAAAAATAAAAAATTTGAATACTATTTGATTATATTAAAAATTAATGTTAGTAGATAATATAATGGCATTATGGTTATATTTGCAAAAGAAGTCCCTCATACTTTATTAATACATTCTAAAATATTTTAGGATGAAATTATATCTGAGATTTATTTCACAACCACAGAAACTGAAACCCTCAGACACTGCTGATGGGAATACAAAATGGTGCATGGCCAGGCAGAGTGGCTCACATCTCTAAACCCAGCACTATGGGAGGCTGAGGCAGGTGGATCACCTGAGGTCAGGAGTTCGAGACCAGCCTGGCCAACATGGTGAAACCCTGTCTGTACTAAAAATACAAAAATTAGCCAGGTGTGGTGGCATACACCTATAATGTGAGCAACTCGGGAGGGTGAGACAGGAAAATCGCTTGAATTGGGAGGCAGAGGGTGCAGTGGGCCAAGATCGCACCACTGCACTCCAGCCTGGGTGACAGAGTGAAACCATGTCTCAAAAAATATATATGAAAAAAAGGGTGCAGTTATTATTGTGGAACATTGTCTGGCAGTTCCTCAAATAGTTAAAGAGTTACTATATGACCCAGAAACTCCACTCCTAGGTATACAATAGTCCACACAAAAACCTGTACACATAGCAGCATTATTTGTAATAGTCAAAAAGTGGGCTGGGCACAGTGGTGCTCACCTGTAATCCAAACACTTTGGGAGGGTGAGGTGGGAGAACTGCTTGAGGCCAGGAGTTTGAGACCAGCCTTGGCAAAAGAGCAGAGCCCCATCTCTACAAACATTTTCAAAAATTAGCCAGGCATAGTGGTGCACACTTGTAGTCCCAGATACTATGGAGACTGAGAATCGTTGCCCAGGCTGGAAAAAAAAAAAGTAGAAACAACCAAAATGCCCATCAACAGATGAACAGAAATAAAATGCAATAGGCTGGACACAGTGGCTCACACCTGTAATCCCAACACTTAGGGAGGCCAAGGTGGACAGATCACAAGGTCAGGAGTTCGAGACCAGCCTGGCCAATATGGTGAAACCCTGTCTCTGTTAAAAATACAAAAATTAGCCAAGTGTGGTGGTGCACATCTGTAGTCCCAGCAACTTGGGAGGCTGAGGCAAAAAATCACTTGAACCCAGCAGGTGGAGGTTGCAGTGAGCCAAGATCGCGCCACTGCACACTCCAGCCTGGGTGAAAGAGTGAGACTCTGTCTCAAAAAAAAAAAAAAAGAAAGAAAGAGTAAATGCATAAATGGAATATTATTTGGCTGTTTTAAAAAATGAAGTACTTGGGAGGCTGAGGCAGGCAGATCACCTGAGGTCAGGAGCTCAAGACCAGCCTGGCCAACATGGTGAAATCCTGTCTCTACTAGAAATACAAAAACTAGTGAAGCTTGGTGGCACAGGCCTGCAGCCCCAGCTACCCAGGAGACTGAGGCAGGAGAACTGGTTGAACCCAGAGGCAAAGGTAGCAGAGATGGTGCCACTATACTCCAGCCTGGGTGGCAGAGCAAGACTCGGTCTCAAAAAAAAAAAAAAAAAGTACTGATACATAGATACATGGATGAACCTCAAAAAGATTATGCTAGGTAAAAGAAGCCAGTCACAGAGGACCACATATTATCCCATTTCTATCAAATGTCTACAATAGGCAAATCCATAAACAGAAAGTAGATTAGTGTTTGCCATGGGCTAAGACCGGAAGACTGGTGAATGACAGCTAAGGTGTTTCTTCCAGGGTAATAAAAATGTTCTAAAATTGTTTGTGGTAATGGTTGAATAATTCTGTGACTACACTAAAAGCCACTAAATTATACAGTTCAAATGGGTGAACTGTATGGTGTGCAAATTATCTGATATGGAATTCTTAGTAAAGCTGTTAAAAAAAAAAAAACCCACAGGCTCAGCATCATAGGAAAGGGGGGAAAAAAAGAAAAAATAACAGGGGAAGAGGGGTGGGAGGTGGGTTGGGGAATAGATGAAACAAGATTAGCCAACGGTTAATAATTACTGAAGCTGAGTGGTGGGTACGTGGAATTCACTATAGTATACTTCTATATGATTAAAATTCTCCCTAAAACCAAGTATGTCCCAAGTCAGGAAAGCTCACATAAAAAGTGCTCAAAATCTGTTTTAAATAAGAATGCTAAAATAAAGACCAAAAAAGGAGCAAGGAAAGGCACTATAACATTTTCTTAAAAAAGGAACTTTTTCTTAGAATATTCCAATGTATAACCTTGAATGGTCTCCATCAAAACTATATTTGGTATTAACTGTTTTATAACACTGGTAAATGTTAGGACGCTGCTCAGAGGTCCCTGAAGCCCTTTCAGCCCAGTGCATAGGCGGACTCTGTACAGTGTCCTACACTCACCGAAACTCACAGAGCTTGTCTAGAGAATTGCTGCTATCCCAGCTCCCAATTGTCAACCAAGTAAAATCATTTGTATTTCACAGAGTTGAGGAGAGGGTAAATGCACAAATGAAGTCTAAATACATATAAAGTGCTTGGCTACAATTACATTCACATTTCTAGGGCTGTAATAAACAATTACAGCCCAAGTATGCAAAAATACACACTCACAGAAGCTCAAGGCAGCATCGCCCATCCAGTTACAGACAAACAGCTCCTTATTCCTAACTTACCATGTCCCTGACGTAGTCCCTATCACTGTGGGTAAACATTATACTAGCCAATAATCTTTATATGGAAAGACAGCCACAATATATTGTCAATTGAACAAAGAAACTGGCAGAACAATGTGCTCCCATTTGTTTTTGTTTGTTTGCTTCTTTTGAAACGGAGTTTCACTCTGTCACCCAGGCTAGAGTGCAATGGGTGCAATCTCAGCTCAATGCAACCTCCGCCTCCCAGTTTCAAGCAATTCTCCTGCCTTAGCCTCCAGAGTAGATGGGACTACAGGTACGCGTCACCACGCCCAGCTAATTTTTGTATTTTTAATAGAGACAGGGTTTCACCATGTTGGTCAGGCTGGTCTCACACTCCTGACCTTGTGATCTGCCCGCTTCAGCCTCCCAAAGTGCTGGGATTACAGGCGTGAGCCACTGCACCCGGCCTTAATGTGCTCCCATTTGTATAATAAAATTATAATGTACAATTTGCAAAACGTGAAGTCTAGAAGGATACCCACCAAACAATAAAAAGTGACTGGCTCTGTGGAGTACAATGGCTGGGGACAGGATAATTTTTCTTTTTATTCTACACCTCTCTATATTATTTGGATTTACTATCTCAAAGGAGTAAAAATTGGTATAATATTTTTGGTGGGTAATTTGACCAAACATATCAAAATTTTAAATGTACTGGCCACCAGCATGGTGGCTCACTCCTGTAATCCCAGCACTTTGGGAGGCTGAGGCAGGGGATATGACCTGAGGTTGGGAGTTCAACAGCAGCCTGACGAGCATGGAGAAACCCTTATCTCTACTAAAAATACAAAATTAGCCAGGGGTGGTGGCACATGACTGTAATCCCAGGAGCCTGAGGCAAGAGAATCGCTTGAACCTGGGAGGCAGATTGTGGTGAGACAAGATCATGCCATTGCACTCCGGTCTGGGCAACAGGAGAGAAGCTTGTCTCTAAATAAATAAATAAATAAGTAAATAAACGTACTTGCCATATGACCTAGCAATTTGCTTCTAGGAATTTGCCCTGCATCTACTAGTTAAAGTGCACCAAGTTACTGTATATTCAAGAATATTTACTGGAACATTGTCTAACATGGTAAAACAAAGACGTTAATTTCAACAGCTATCTAAAAGGGGAGTAGTTCAGGGCCGGATGCAGTGGCTTACACCTGTAATCCCAGCACTTTGGGAGGGTGAGGCAGGCAGATCATGAGGTCAGGAGTTCAAGACCAGCCTGGCCAACATGGTAAAATGCCATCTCTACTAAAATACAAACATTAGCAGGGTGTGGTGTCGGGTGCCTATAATCTTGGGAGGCTGAGGCAGGGGAATTGCTTGAACCTGGGAGGCTGAGGCAGGGGAATTGCTTGAACCTGGGAGGCAGAGGCAGGGGAATTGCTGAGGCAATTAATTCTTGAACCTGAGAGGCAGACGTTGCAGTGAGCTGAGATCACGCCACTGCACTCCAGCCTGGGTGACAGGGCAAAACTCCATTGGGGGCTGGGGTTAAAGGAGTAGGTCAGGCTAGGCGTAGTGGCAAACTAGCCATAGTCCCAGCTACTTGGGAGCTGAGGTGGTTACAGTAAGCTATGATCCCGCCACTGTACTCTCGGTCTTTAAAAAAAAAAAAAAATGGCGGGGGGGCAGTGGGGAGGACTAGTTCAATTACCCCTCTATAAAAGTTTGTACAGATTTCTATACACTGACTAGGAATAGATTAGGTTAAAAAGACAAATAAATCATAGCACAGTATGTACAGTATGCTCCTTCTATTCCTATAAAGTATTTGTGCATAGAGAAGTTGAGCTGATGGCCAGGCACGGTGGCTCACGCCTGTAATCCCAGCACTTGGGGAGGCCAAGGCAGGCAGATCACTTGAGGTCAGGAGTTCAAGACCAGCCAGGCCAACATGGCAAAATCCTGGCTTTACTAAAAATACAAAAATTAGCCAGAGGTGTTGGTGCACATCTGTAATTCCAGCTACTCGGGAGGCTGAGGCAGGAGAATCACTTGAACCTAGGTTGCAGTGAACCCAGATCACGCCACTGCACTCCAGCCTGAGCGACAGAGCGAGACTCTGCCTCAAACAAAACCAACCAACCAACCACACCCGAGAAGTCAGGCTGAGATTGGAGACTGGAAAGAATGAGAGATTTTCACTTTTTTTAGACCCTTCTGATTTGCACAATTTTGGAAAAATCTGCATGTAAAACTTTTAATTTAATTTTTATTGTAAGTATACTCCCCTTGTGGCTAACCCTCCCCATCAAACCAAGTGTGAAACAAGTACTTTATTGGCATTAACTCTCTTCCTTTCACCCTCTTTCTCTACCATGCCCTCACCCCAATTGTTCTTTTTTGGTCCCAATCTTTGGGAGCACAGGCTGAAAAATAAAAGGTTTTAACTGTGGGGTGCCCCTCCCTAGCTATACATTTAGTACATTTTCACAAGTGTTCTTTCAGAGTGAACTGTTTTCTTCAACATTTGCCAAGCTCATAAAACCATAAGAAAGTCAAATACAGACTTTACTAAAACATC
Source organism: Ateles fusciceps (assembly GCA_036589455.1). NCBI lineage: Eukaryota > Metazoa > Chordata > Mammalia > Primates > Atelidae > Ateles > Ateles fusciceps. Next base: position 3,386,252 of record JAZHEH010000952.1, on the reverse strand, counting down.
ACCTACCAAGGTTACTTAGTAACTACAAGGCAAGCAAAAGGATCAGATTTAAAGTCCTATCTTCCAGTTCACCGAAGTGTTCTGTCATATTACAAAACGTTGGCCAGGTGTGGTGGCTCACACCTTTAATCCCTGCACTTTGGGAGGCTGAATCGGGTGGATCACTTGAGGTCAGGAGTTCAAGACCAGCCGGGCCAAAATGGCAAAACCCTGTTTATGTCAAAAACACAAAAATCAGCCAGGCATGGTGGCATGCGCCTGTAGTCCCAGCTACTCTGGAGGCTGAGGCATGAGAATCACTTGAACCAGGAGGTGAAGGTTGCAGTGAGCCGAGATCGTGCCAGTGCACTCCAGCTTGGGCGACAGAGAGACTCTGTCTCGGGGGGGGGGGAAAATTGGAAATACCACATGTCTATCAGCAGAGGACTAATTTTAAAATTGATACATCCTCCTATAACATTTTAGAGTCATTAAGTATGTTTTATATGTATTGACATGATACTGATCTGCTTATATAATCCCATACTTGCAGAAACAGATTTCTGTATTTGTGAATATGTATTTTGTGCATGGATGTAATAAAGAGTGAGAAAAGATATAAGCGGAAATATTAGCAGTGGCTACTTTGGTACTGAAGTTCAGGGTGATTTAATTAAATTTTCCTCTTTTTTTGTTTTGGCTCATTTTTCCCTACAGTGATCACATATTATTTTTATAATTAAAAAAAAAATTATAGGTAGGGTGCAGTGGCTCATGCCTGTAATCCCAGCACTTCGGGAGGCCGAAGCAGGCAGATCACCTGAGGTCAGGAGTTCCAGACTAGCCTGACAAATATGGTGAAACCCATTCTCCACTAAAAATACAAAAATTAGCCGGGCATGGTGGCAGGTGCCTGTAGTCCCAGCTACTCAGGAGGCTAAGAAGGAGATTTGCTTGAACCCAGGAGGCAGAGGTTGCAGTGAGCCAAGATGGTACCACTGCACTCCAGCCTGGGCAACAGAGTGAGACTTTGTCTAGAAAAAAAGAATTAGCTGGGGGTGGTGGTGTGTGCCTGTAGTCCCAGCTACTCGGGAGACTGAGGCAGGAGAATAGCTTGAACCCAGGAGAGGTGGAGGTTGCAATGAGCCAAAATCACACGCCACTGCACTTCAGACTGGGCAACAGAGTAAGACAAAAAAAAAAAAAAAACAAAAAAACCCCACCAAACCAATTATAAAGAAAACAGAAGTTTGGGTCTCCAAAAGAGAAATGGAATGACCTAGGCCTGCAACATGGTGGAAAAAATAAGTAAGTGGCAGAGAGAAGCTGACTGAAATGAACACCGCATGGACAGGCAGGGCACTCTGGACGAGATTCCTCACTTCATTCATTTGCTATTTATTGAGGTCCCGTGGGTGAGGAGACTATGCTAGACCTGATGGAAAGGTTGGTAGGGTCCCCTGCCTCCAGGAGTTAATGATACAGTGAGGACACATGTTAAACATATTTACCCAAATCACTATCAATTACTATGGTGAGGGGGAAAGAAAGCGGGGCCATGATGGAGTGTTTTCCTTGCCTTGCCTCCTCCCCCAATTCAGTGTCCCTCACTTGTACCATGGGAAGGTTGTAATCTAGGCTGAGTTCCTTTCTATGAGGCAGTCTTTTGGAGTGAGGCTTTGGGAAGAAAATGAAACCCCAAATCGGCCCTGCAGCCAACTGAGGGGCCCGCAGAAGGGAGTGAGCAAAGACCGACAGAAAAGCTTTGCTGACACTGTATTTCTTATTAAAATCAATTTAGTTTTAAGGTGGGAGAAAAGCTCCATCTGCCTAAATCTGTGTTACTTCACTAACCCTTTGGGAAAGTTACCCTACAAGGGAATAAAAGTATGGTGCAGGGAGGATGAGGAACAAGGTGCAATATTAAATGGCTCTAGTTAACAAGTAACCTGACTTTTCCTCGTTGTTAAATCAAGCTCACCTTGTACTCCAGGGATCGCCCAATCCCCCACCAACAGGGGTAAACAAGAACAAGCCAAATAATCGGGGCATGCTTCCTAGACGGACCTCTGAATCATAAAGATGTTGAATCATCTGTACCAACATGTATTTTTTTTAAAGTTTGCACATACTAACCTTTGCTCCTAAATTTTAAGTTTCCAACTTTAAAGGACATAGAGGAGAGGTGTTCATTACAGTTTTCGATACTTCCCAGAACTAAATGTCTTTATTCTATGCTGATTAATAAAAAATATACCAGTGGTGCAGTTTTCAAGCTTACACCATAACATTCTTTTTCCTAACTGCAGAGGGAAAAGGATCACATTCTTCCATCTAATTCCAACCCACTGTGACTTGCTCTTTTACGTTGTCTTTATGAAGAGGAGGATAAAAGTGAGAAACTGCGTTTTACAGCAAGTCTGCACATTTCTCAGAGAAATTAAAACCTCCCCTTTGCCACCCAGGCTGCCCAAAACTGCGGGGCCTCGGTTAGCATCACAGCGGCGCGATGGCAGGTCAAACATCCCCCATGGCCACAGCGAGGCCTGCTGGGCCCGGAAGACACACTCCCAACAGAACAAGTTCGAGAACACCCGGAGCAGCACACCCGAGGAACGCGGGGGCCGGGCGCAAGCGCTGCTCTGTTCCCAGGACGGCCAGCCTCCGGCCTGCAGACCTGAGTGGCCGCCAGTGGCCGCTCCGGGTGGCACACTAGGAAGGTCTCGGAACCCCAGGCCCTGAGGGTCAACGGGTCAAATATAAGACAGGGTCCAAGAAGTTCCACTCGTAAATCCTCGTGACGTCCAACTGGCCCGAGCGCTCATTACCACGAGAACCCAGCGGGGTCGGCCCTGACTTTCATACCCCGGGCCTTCCACCGTGGGTGCCAGGAGCCGCGAGTCTCGGGTGGGTCTCGAACGCCGGGGGCAGAACCCGAATAAAGGCTTCCAGTAGTTGGGTAGCGGGCGCAAAAAACAACCTAGAAGGCTCTCGGGCCGCGGGTTCCCACCCACTCCGCCCTGTCCTGCGCTATCAGCTCGCTAACTCCACTGGCCCCGGGGGGCCAGCAGAGGAAGTCTCTAGAGTGGGCGAGAAGCTCCTAATGACTTAGTGTTTACAAAGAAACCAAGCCCGGGGGAGGGAACTGGGTCCTCTGGATACCCTTTAGACACGGTTACTCCTTCCTTCCCCCTCCCTTTCCCGCATCCCCGCTGGGGGACTGCAGGTGCCCAGCATGAGAGCCTCTCCGGGGAAGTGGGGGTCTTTGGGGAAATCTCTGCCTCTGCCGGGCTCTGCCGACTTCAGCTGCTCCCGCATGTCCCACCTGGGTGCCTCCTTGGCGCAGAGACCCCCACCATCAAAGCCACCAAGGGGAGGCTGAGGGATTCGTGGAGGTGGGTGCCAGTATCAGAACACCCTTCGCGCACCTGCCCGGATTCCACCGTTTGCCCGGCGTGCCCGGGACCCCAGCTCCTCAGCGGTATGAGCCCTCCCTGGCCAGGTTTCTCACCTTGGATAGTGCCATTGCAGGAGACAGAGGCCGCCAGCAGGACAGCGGCCCCCCAGCAGCCACGCCGCGCTCGGGCTCCGCATCCTCCCCCAGGCCCCGACGCCGGGCGCGCGGGGGATCCGCCGTCACAGATTCGAAACTCAGAGCTCTACTGTACACACCGAGAGAAAGTCAGCTTCTCACCGGCCCCCGAATCGGAGCCTCTGCGCTCCTCCCCACGGGCGGAATAGGTTTCTGGGAAACCGGACGCACCACTGGACTCACCTGCGGGAGGCCACGCCCCGGGACCGGAACGCTCACCCCGGCCCCGCCCCCGGATACCTGCTTTGCGCGACTGTGTCCCCCCGCTCCCCCGGACGCGCGCCAGGTCCCAGAGGCTGCGGGAGCCGCCTGCGGGCGGGGTTGGGCGGATGAGGTGTCTACTTTGGAATGCAAAGAGCAGGAGCGCCGGGACCGCGGGGTTATTCCCGGCCTGGGCTCTGCCGCAAACTACCTTTAACCTTTACTTACTCCTAAAGAGCGGGATCTTCTATCTCCTGACTGTCAAAAAGCCACGATCCGAACTCACTGATACATAGGGGGCTTCCTTGTGCGGTGGACACTGCAGGAAGAGGGATGCGTTTTTTATTGCCGAGGCAGGTGGGCAGGTGCGGGCACCACTAAAGCGATGGGGAGCACAACGGGCGGGGCGGGCAGAGGCAGGGGTGAGGTGGAGCGGGAGAGAAGAGATGGAATGACTACTTTCAGCGCCAGGTGCCAAAGCTTTAGAGTATTATCTTGTTTAATCCCCCACAACAACCAGCGCAGGAATAAATACGATTATTCTTCCCATTATACAGACGAGGAAATTGAGCTCAGAAAGATTAAATTGGCCAGAGTTACATTGTATATAAACACAGTGTATAAATGTTTATCACATTTCAACTCTTGTCTGTGACTGCCATTGTCTTCTCTTCACGACACTATGAATGCATCCACTGGGGCGCCTCTGCATTGGGATCTCATAGACTAAATAAATACATAAGCACATCGAAGGGGTGGGGAGAGGATAAGTGCGTGGTTGGGGGATGAGTGCATGAGGGTTGGTATCATACTGGTAATGTCTTACTTTCTATTTGCTTTTTTGTTTTGTTTTGTTTTTGAAGAAGTGGGTTCTTTGCTAGTTCCCACCTACCCTCCTGACCACTTTCTCTCTCTCTCTCTCTCTCTTGTGTGTGTGTGTGTGTGTGTGTGTGTGTGTGTAATTTAAAGGTCTCTGAGGATAAAATAGTGACTAGTGACCAAGTTTGATACATAGTATTAGCTCAATAATTATTTTTTGTTTCTTCCTTTCTCTCAGGAGTCTTCATACTTCACCTGCACCCCAGCTCTCACCTCAGCCCATGCCTGCTTTTCCTTCCAGAAGCAGAAGAGTATTTTTTTATTTCTTGTAGAGAACCTTTGACATCCTGAACAGGAGACAGTTCTCCTGATGGGGGATCAGGCCATTCCTGAAGGTCCCTCCCCAGGGACAATAACTGATTCCTAAGATGTCCCTTCAAACTTTTCAAGCATTCATTTCCTCATCTGTAACTTATTAATGTTACATCTATCATCTGGGAATGATACTAGTACCTTTCTTGTAGGATGGTTGTGAGGAGTCACTTTGCTAAATGTCCATAAAGCACTTCTAGCACAGTTTCTGGTATATAGTAAGCACCTAAGAAATGGGAGCTGCTACAGAATGCCTTCAAGGTAGAATCTTCCTTTCAGAGAACAATGCATCAGGGTCCAGCTGCTTTCCATTTAAATTGTCACTGTATTTTTATGGGAATATACTTGAGTCATCACAATTCCCAAGAAAAGACTTTATTGAACAATGCTATAAGTTAATTATCTCAAAAATGTGGTTTCTCTCGCACCTTGACTAAACGAACTACACTCACTTGAGTCAGTTTGCAGGTGTTTTTCTGTAACTTTGAGAGTACAGTATTGTTTTTCAGATGTTGATGACTCCTTCACCCTGAAGGGATTGGAGTATTGTATGGCTGTGTGGAACAGTACAAAGAAATGACTACAGGCAACTCCAGACTGTCTGGCTTCCAGAGATTAGGATTTTCTGCAATCTTCCACCACCTGTAATTCCAAGGAAGAGTTTAAACACTGAGAGAAAAGGTATTTCATTCAAATAATTTATCAGACTCATCCTGGAGAAATAAAGTCACTGAGTTATTGGGTCCTGATCAAATATAGCTGGTGAAAGTTAGACTCATTTCTTCACTGATTCATGGAGCATTCACTCTGGACAAGGTTAGCAATGACCTCCATGTGGTAAGTCCTATGGTCCTTTCTCAGTTACTCAGTCTAGTTGTGGAATTGACACAATTGATTTCTCCCCTCTTTCTGGAATGCTCTGTTCATTTGGTCTCCAGGCCTACTCTTCTCTTGATTCTCCATCTGCAGTATTAGCAACGCAGAGGTGGGTTCTTTGCTAGTTCCCACCTACCCTCTTGACCACTATACTCTGGAGTGCCCCTAGCTTAGTCTTTGGACTTCTTTTCTTTTCTTTATTTTTATTTTTTATTTTTTGAGACATGGTTTTACTCTGATTCCCAGGATGCAGTGCAGTAGCACGATCATGGCTCACTGCAGCCTCAGCTTCCTGGGCTTAAGCTATCCTCTCACCTCAGGCCCTGAGTAGCTGGGACTACAGGTGCACACCACCAGGCCTGGCTAATATTTTTTTATTTCTTGTAGAGACAGGGTCTCATTGTTGCCCAGGCTGCTCTCCAACACTTGGGCTCAAGCGATCGCGATCCTCCCACGTTGGCTTTCCAAAGTGTTGGCATTACAGGTGTGAGCCACTGTGCCCAGCAGACTTCTTTTCTTCTCAAAGTATACACTCATTCCTTTGGTGACCTCATTCAGTCCCATGGTTTTAAATACCATCTATATGTTGACAACTCCCAAATTTATATTTCTACACCTGATTTCCCCAATCCAGACATATAGCATGTTCATCTAGCTATTCAACATCTCCCCCTGCATGTTTCTACAGGTAGATCAAGCATAAGTCCAAAACCTCAATTCATTCCACATCCACCTCCCTTTTCACGGTTCTCCCCCTCTACTTAAATTACAACTCCATCCTTCTAATTGCTCGAATCAACTCTTGGAGTCAGGCTGGGTGCAGTGGCTAATGCCTATAATCCCAGAAATTTGGGAGGCCAAGGCAGAAGAATTACTTGAGCCAGGAGTTTTAGACCAGCCTGGGCAATATATTGAGACCCTATCTCTACAAAATGTTAGCCAGGGGTGGTGGAATGCACCTGTAGTCCCAGCTATGCAGGTGGCTGGGCAGACGGATCACTTGAGCCTAGGAGTTCCAGGCTGCAGTGAGCTATGATTGTGCCACTACACTCCAGCCAGAGCAACCAAGTGAGACCCTGTCTCTAAAAAATTAAAATTAATTTTCCGGGCACAGTGGCTCACACCTATAATCCCAGCACTTTGGGATTACAGCACTTGGGAAGCCAAGGTAGGCAGATCACTTGAGGTCAGGAGTTCAAGACCCACCTGGCCAACATGGTGAAACCCCATCTCAACTAAAATTTAGCCAGATGTGGGGGCACAGGCCTGTCTGTAATCCCAGCTACTCAGGAGGCTGAGGCAGGAGAATCCCTTGAATCCAGGAGATGGAGGTTGCAATGAGCAGAGATTGTGCCACTGCACTCCAGCCTGGGCAATAGAGCAAGACTCTGTTTCAAAAAAAAAAAAACTTATAAAATGAAAATTAGGCAGGGCGTGGTGACTCATGCACTTTGGGAGGCCAAGACAGGCGGATCACAAGGTCAGGAGTTCAAGACCAGCCTGGCCAAGATGGTGAAACCCCATCTCTACTAATACAAAAATCAGCCAGGCACGGTGGTAGGCACCTGTAATCCCAGCTACTCAGGAGACTAAGTCAGGAGAATGGCTTGAACCCCAGGGGCGGAGAGGTTGCAGTGAGCCAAGATCGCGCCACTGCACTCCAGCCTGGGCAACAGAGTGAGACTCCGTCTCAAAAAAAAAAAAAAAAAGAAAAGAAAATTAAAAAATTGTGGAGCTGGGCCAGGCGCAGTGGCTCATGCCTGTAATCCCAGCACTTTGGGAGGTAGAGGTAGGTGGATCACGAGGTCAGGAGATCGAGACCATCCTGGCTAACATGGTAAAACCCTGTCTGTACTAAAAATACAAAAAATTAACTGGGCGTGGTGGCACACGCCTGTAGTCCCAGCTACTACTCAGGAGGCTAAGGCAGGAGAATTGCTTGAACCAGGGAGGCAGAGGTTGCAGTGAGCCGAGATTGCGCCACTGCACTCCAGCCTGGGTGACAGAGTGAGACTTTATCTAAAAAAAAAAAAAAAAAAAATCATGGAGATATCCTTGACTTCTCTGTTCTACATCTGATCTATCAGCAAATTCTACCTTGAAAATATATCTAAAATACCAACTCCATTCAACAGCCTTGTAACTTTTCTTCTTTTGTCCATAGCCCTCCACACAGTCTTCTCTCAATACAGCAGTCATTTGTAAACCTGTTTAAATGTCCATCAGATCAAATGATTTCCTTACTTAAAATAATGAAGCACTGCTGGGCGCGGTGGCTCACATCTGTAATCCCAGCACTTTGGGAGGCTGAGGCAGGCAGATCACCTGAGGTCAGAAGTTCAAGTCCAGCGTGACTGATATGGTGAAACCCTGTCTACTAAAAATACACAATTAGCTGGGCGTGGTGGCACATGCCTGTAATCCCAGATACTTTCTAGGCTGAGGCAAGAGAATCACTTGAACCCAGGGGGCAGAAGTTGCAGTGAGCTGAGATGACGCCATTGTACTCCAGCCTGGGCAACAAGAGCAGAACTCCATCTCATAAAGAAAAAAAGAAAAAAGAAAAAAAAAAATACCGAAGTGCTTCTCACTGCCCTCTGAGTAAAAACCAAGATCTAGCAAAGGTTTACACATCCTGTCCCCCTCTCTCTCTTATCCACACACACACCACCTCCTTGATGTTATCTCCTGTGATTCATATCATCCTACTCCAGGCATGTACGCCCCCTGCCATTCCTTTGCACTCAGTATTCTTTGCCTGGAGTGATTTTCCATCAAGCGGCTCTTGACTCATCTCCCTTCTCTTTTCTTTCTTTCTTTCTCTGTCGCACCCAGGCTGGAGTGCAGTGGCCTGATCTCTGCTCACTGCAACCTCCACCTCCTGGGTTCAAGCAATTCTGCCTCAGACTCCCAAGTAGCTGGGATTACAGGTGCCCACCACCGTGCCTGGCTAATTTTTGTATTTTTAGTAGAGACAGGGTTTCACCATCTTGGCCAGGCTGGTCTTGAACTCCTGAACTCATGATCCACCCGCCTCGGCCTCCCAAAATACTGGGATTACAGGCGTGATCTCAGCCTTACTCTCTCTTTTTTTTTTTTTAATATATATATATTTTTATTGCATTTTAGGTTTTGGGGTACATGTGAAGAACATGCAAGATCGTTGCATAGGTACACACATGGCAGTGTGATTTGCTGCCTTCCTCCCCATCACCTATATCTGGCATTTCTCCCCATGCTATCTCTCCCCAACTCCCCACCCCCCGCTGTCCCTCCCCTTTCCCCCCCGACAGACCCCAGTGTGTGATGCTCCCCTCCCTGTGTCCATGTGTTCTCATTGTTCAACACCTTAAGGTGTTACTTAGAATTAGAAATCATTGACTGGACAAGGTGGCTCACGCCTGTAATCCCAGCACTTTGGGAGATCCAGATGGTGCATCACGAGGTAAGGAGTTCGAGACCAGCCTGGCCAACATGGTGAAACCCTGTTTCTACTAAAATACAAAAATTAGCCAGGTGTGGTGGCACATACCTGTAGTCCCAGCTACTTGGGAAACTGAGACAGGATAATTGCTTGAACTTGGGAGGTGGAGGTTGCAGTGAACCGAGACCATGCCATTGCCTTCCAGCCTAGGTGACAGTGTGAGACTCTGTCTCAAAAAAAAAAAAAAAAAAAAGAATTATAAATCATTGGAGCTGGAGGGGTCCTTACAAGCCAGAGTAGGCCTCACCCACCCAGAATCTCTTAGCTTATCAGCAGTGAAGCTGAGGTGTCTGGATAGTAGGCAAGGACTGAGTTGGTCATAGTGGTCTCATCTACCTAAAGGACTTCTAGACTCAAAGAAACAATCTCTCATGATAATCATTTCAGGCATTAGCAGTCAACTATTATCTAGTGTTATGGCCTTTGGGGTTTTCTTCGTTTTAGATTTTTTTTTTCTTTCATTTGATCAAAAAATGGAAACTTTTTTTTTTCTTTTATATATATATATATATATATATATATATATTTTTTTTTTTAATAAAGGTAGGGTTTCACCATGTTGGTCAGGCTGGTCTTGAACTCCCGACCTCAGGTGATCCGCCCGCCTTGGCCTCCCAAAGTGCTTGGATTACAGGCGTGAGCCACCACGCCCGGCCGGAAACTTTTTTTTTTTAAGGCAGAGTGTCACTTTGTCGCCCAGCCTGGAGTGCAGTGACACAATCTTGGCTCACTGAAACCTCCACCTTCCAGGTTCAATCTATGCTCCTGCCTCAGCCATCTGAGTAGCTGGGACTACAAGCATGTACCACCACACCCGGCTAATTTTTGTATTTTTAGAAGAGATGGGATTTCACTGTGTTGGCCAGGCTGATCTCGAACTCCTGACCTTGTGATCTGCCTGCCTTGGCCTCCCAAAGTGCTGAGATTACAGGTGTCAGCCACCGCACTCGGTCAAGAAATATTTTTAAGGAAAAAAATTATAAAGACTCTCAAACTGGGGCTGGAATTGTGGGTGGGTGATGTGTCACTGGGACACGTGCAGACAGAGCTAGTCCTGACATCATGGGAGATATAACCACAATAGCAATCTCATCTTCTGAAAAATGATACTGCTCTAGGGTGCAGAACTGGCACCTTGCCCCTCATGAAGAGTCAGGTGATAGCATCTGTGCCAGTGATACTTTAATCAGGTAAGTACAGGATGGGGTGAGGTGTGGAGAGTCCTCATTATGCCACATACTAATTAAAGAGATGGGAAATGTTGATCTGGAGGGCTGAGATGCCCACATAAGCAGCTCTAGTGGTAGGATTGCATCCCCCTACCACTCCCCTCCTCCTCTCCCCATTTTCCTCTTTCTATTTCTTCCACCTACTACTGAGACAGCCAGGTGGGAGGGGGGTCCCTGGAGAAACTCCTACCAGCCTGTCCACTGAGGTGAAGCCTTGGGGAAGTTTGCAGCAGGGAGGAGCCCAGCCCCTCCTCTTCCCATGTGGAATCTGGGATTTCAAAGGCCAGGCAGGAAGCGCTGTAGCAGGGACTCTGGCCTTGCCATAGTCCCTGTTTCCCGCTTTTCTTCCCTTTCACCCAATAAAACCCTGTCTTACTCACCATTCAAATTGTTGCGAGCCTGAATTTTCGTGGCCATGGAACAGAAAACCCTGTGTTTACCTGAACTAAGGAAATGTCCTGCAACACAACTTCTACCTGATTGATTCTTTTTCTTGTCGTCCTAGAAGGGTCATCCTTCCAACCACCAACCTCAGTGACATGCAGGTAGAGTTAGAAACAAATGGTTTGGCCGGTGCGGTGGCTCACACCTCTCATCCCAGCACTTTGGGAGGCTGAGGCGAGCAGATCACAACGTCAGGAGTTTGAGACCAGCCTGACCAACATGGTGAAACACTGTCTCTACTAAAAATACAAAAATTAGGTGTGGTGGTGCATGCCTGTAATCCCAGTTACTCGAGGCTAAGGCAGGAGAATCGCTTGAACCCAGGAGGCAGAGGTTGCAGTGAGCTGAGATGGCGCCACTACACTCCAATCTTGGCGACAGAGCAAGACTCCGTCTTAAAGAAAAGAGAGAAAATACAAAACAAAAATGACGAAGAAAAGGAAGGAAGGGAGAGAGAAAGAAATGAAGAAAGGAAGGAAGGAAGGACAGAAGCACGGGAAGGAAGGACGGAAAGGTGGGCCCAGAGATAACTACTCTGAACATTTTGCTGTCTTTCTAGTGAGCCATCTTTTTAAAAAGTCAGATTGAGGCCAGGCAGGCAAGGTAGCTCATTCTTGTAATCCCAGCACTTTGGGAGGCTGAGGAAGGAGGATCACTTGAGGCCAGGAGTTCAAGACCAGCTTGGGCAACATAGTGAGACCCTGTTTCTACAGAAAATTTAAAAAATTGGCCAGGCGCAGTGGCTCACACCTGTAATCCCAGCACTTTGGGAGGCCAAGGCGGGCGGATCAAGAGGTCAGGAGTTCGAGACCAGCCTGACCAACATGGTAAAACCCTTTCTCTACTAAAAACACAAAAATTAGCTGGGTGTGGTGGCACACGCCTGTAATCTCAGCTACTTAGGAGGCTGAAGCAGGAGAATGGCTTGAACCCAGGAGGCAGAGGTTGTAGTGAGCTGAGATTGTGCCACTGCACTCCAGCCTGGGCAACAGAGTAAGACTCCGTCCCAAAAAAAAAAAAAAAAAAAAAAAGTAGCCAGGCCTGTTGGTAGTAGTGTGTGCCTATAGTCCCAGCTACTCAGGAGGCTGAGATGGGAAGATCATTTAAGCCCAGGAACTCAAGGCTGTAGTGAGCTGTGATCACACCACTTTACTCCAGCCTGCGAACAGAGCTAGACTGTATCCCAAATACATAATAAAAAATCAGATTGATCTTTGCATACCTCTTTTGTTAGTTTTCCCCACTCGACAACATAGTAAACATTTCCCCAAATGCTTAAATATTCTTCCATAGCACTGTTTTCAACTGCGACAGAATATTTCATTTTCTCAGTAGATTTTATCTGTTGTAAAATATCCAGATTATTTCATGTTTTTATTGTTTTGATAACAGAGATAAACATTGTGATGCATATATTTCTTTCTGCAGTCTCAGACTATTGTATGAGAGTAATCATTTTTTTGATAATAATAATTGAGAGCTTTTAAAATAAACATAATTTTTTATTAAGCAAATCCACCTGTCCCTTGAAATATTTCTTCCTATTCTGATTAAGTTATTGCTAAATTAAATTTAAAGAGTAGTCTGAGACTTAGTATCTATTATAAAATTAAAAATAAAATGAAAATTAAAAAGAGAAAATGTGCATAAAATGTCTTTGGAAACCGTAAAAGCGCGACACAAATGGAGTAATTACTATTACTGCTGTTACTAAACATGGTGAAGATCAGGTTAGAGTAGCCAATCTTAAATATACCATATTGCTGTTTTTTTAAATTTTTTTGAGATAGGGTCTTGCTTTGTTGCTCAGGATGGAGTGCAGTGGCGTGATCTCAGCTCACTGCAACCCCACCTCCCAGGTTCAAGCAATTCTTGTGCGTTAGCTTCTCAACTAGCTGGGACCACAGGTGCGTGCAATTACACCTGGCTAATTCTTTGTATTTTTAGTAGAGGTGGCGTTTCACCATAATGGCCAGGCTGGTCTTCAACTCCTGACCTCAAGCGATCTGCCCGCTTCAGCCTCCCAAATTGCTGGGATTGCAGACGTGAGCCATCACGCCCCGCCAACCGTATAGTATTTAAGCAAGTCATCTTGTTTAAAGGTCTTCTCTCTGCAACCTGGCAGGACTCTGTTAGGCCATCATCCTCACAGAATATCAGGGTGAGAGAGACAAAGCTCAGAGCCACTTCCTAAAAGCCCAGGACAATAATAACTCCAGATACGGGAGACAGATGCACCTACGAAAACCAGTCCCGGATGTCAAAGGAGGAACTGAGACCACGGCGTGCCCTCAATCCTGCGTGTGAAAGCTACATGTAGTTAGCATCAAGGACAAGCCTCAGCAAGATTTTGGCCGGTAGAGAAACTAGGGTGAGAACCTGTGGCGCAGTAGGGCCAGATTTGCGGATTCCATGAAGTGGTTCTGCATCTTGGGCCTCTCATGGACGCTGTTCTTCAGACTTTAGAGTTGCCTCATTCCTCCTCCAATTAGAAATGTCTCTCGCCTCTAGAAAGGAGTCACTGTGATTAGGGGGAAGGGCTTGGGCACAGTGTCCAACTGGATTGAATGTTGGCTCTGTCACTTATGATCCTGGTTAAGTTACTTCATTTCTTTGGGTGCCTGTTTTCTTTTTTTGTTGTTGTTGTTTTGTTTTTGAGACAGAATCTTATTCTGTCACCCAGGCTAGAGTGCAATGGCACGATCTAAGCTCACTGCAACCTTTGCCTTCCAGGTTCAAGTGATTCTCCTGCCTCAGCCTCCTGAGTAGCCAGGAATACAGGCACGTGCCACCACGCCCAGCTAATTTTATTTTATTTTTTTTAGTAAAGACGTGGTTTCACCATATTGCCCAGTCTGGTCTTGAACTCCTGAGCTCAGGCAATCCACCTGCCTTGGCCTCCCAAAGTGCTAGGATTACAGGCAGGAACCACCGAGCCTGGCCCAGTTTTCTCTCATAAACATTGTGAATACTCAAAGGGCTAAAGACTATGGGCTCTGCCACTGGGACCCCCTCAAGGGTGCTTAGTACTGATGGGGCTGGTCAGAAGCTGTTGTTTGTCTGGAATCCCTGGGGGCACCTACAGGGAAAGACAAAGGCCTGTGGGAAGCTGATAAGGAGAGGAAGCAAGAGTCAGAGGAGCTTGGAGAACTGAAAGTGTCTGGATTTGATAAGAAAAATAACCAAGGGCCACACAGGCTGAGAGAGGAGTATGACAGGTGGGTTCCTGGCAGTTTAAGGACAGCTGGTGGGAATGTGGAAGAAGGAGGGTCTGGGAAATCTCTGGGAAGACGGGTAGGGCAGTAATTCCCAGCTGCTCGGGCCACAGAAACCAGTTTGGCCCTGCTGTTCAGCTTTAGTAACTGTTCATTAGCATATGAAGGAACTGCCTGCAGAAGGCACTCAGGGTCTTTGAGCTGTGCTACGTGTGCCGGGAGGGGGTGGGGGTTGGGGGGAGTGGGGTGGGGACAGGGATGAAATGGCTCTGACATCAGTCTGATTTCCCGAATCCAGATCCACCACCGATTCTGGACTCAAGAATAAGGGATTGAATCTCGGTTCCTTTCCCAGCTAAAGCCAAAATTTGTTCTATTTACAAAACTTCTCAAGTCTTCTGCTGCTTCTATAATTTGTCTAATACAGAGAGCATAATAATTTTGGAAGGAAAAAATTATCATAACAAGTATGAAGAACACGATGAACGTATTAACTCTCACTGAATCTTTATCTTATGAAATATAGACAATTCGTATCTTCTTGTTAGAAATAACATGATTCAGGCCAGGTACGGTGGCTCACGCCTGTAATCCCAGCACTTTGGGAGGCCGAGGCAGGCAGATCATGAGGTCAAGAGATCGAAACCATCCTGGCCAACATGGTGAAACACTGTCTCTACTAAAAACTACAAAAATTAGCTGGGCGTGGTGGCGCGCACCTGTAGTCCCAGCTACTCGGGAGGCTGAGGCAGGAGAATTGCTTGAACCCGAGAGGTGGAGGTTGCAGTGAGCCGAGATCGCGCCACTGCACTCTAGCCTGGCACCTGGCAACAGAGCAAGACTCTGTCTCAAAAAAAAAAAAAAAAAAGAAAAGAAAAGAAATAACATGATTCAGAAGGGGCTTGAGGAAACAGATACCAAACTCTTGACCTTAAAACACAAGCATTTCTTGCCGGTAACACTAAATGCTTGTGTTATCAGAAGCTTCCCTAAATTTTCAGCATACAAAGATAAATATTAGGTGCTTATTTCTTTGGGGGTAAAATTCAGGCCAATTTTTGGCTTTAGAGCCTAATGATGGCAGGCATTCAAGTTTTGGTTCTCAAAAAATTGCAGCCAGGCACTGCCTGTGAAACGGTCCCACCCACCTTGCCTGAGCGATAGAAAGAGGTCGTGGAGGAGTGGAGAGTTGAAAGTGCATAGAATCTCTGCTCGGTTCTGCCAGGTCTAATGCCCAGTCTCTTACAACCACATTTCAGCCCCGCTATTCTGAAAGGAAACTCACTCTAGAAATGCAAATGACTCACCAAGGAGTGAGGAATTTTAGTGTCTGACAACTGAAGTGTGTAGCTTTGAAGACTGGGAGACCTCTGTGTTCTTCCAGGAATACCTCCCAGGGTTGTTGCTGGAGCCAAAGGAGACCAGAACTCTAAATGGGCTTGGAAAAGTGTAAAGGACTAAAGGAACTTTTATCGTTATCGCAAAAATGTTGAGTCCTGAATAGCTCAGTGTCCACTAAACTAGTCTATGGAAAAGAGGAGGTTGTGCTGGGGGTAGTGGCTCACACCTGTAATCCCAGCATTTTGGGAGGCCGAGACTGGCAGATCACGAGGTCCGGGGTTCAAGACCAGCCTGACCAACATGGTCAAACCCTGTCTCTACTAAAAATACAAAAATTGGCCAGGCATGTTGGCGCACGCCTATAATCCCAGCTACTCGGGAGGCTGAGGCAAGAGAATCGCCTGAACCCGGGAGGAGGAGGTTGCAGTGAGCTGAGATCACACCACTGCACTCCAGCCTGGGTGACAGCAACAGAGCAAGACTCCGGTCTCAAAAAAAAAAAAAACAAGACAAGGTTGTGATAAGACTATTTCATTGGCCAGGATAGACAGTATTGGTCTGGAGCTACTCCTATTCTTTTTTTTTTTAATTGTTATTTTTTATTTTTAATAGAGTATAGTGGCATGATCATAGCCCACTGCAGCCTCGAACTCCGGGACTCAAGTGAATCCCACACCTCAGTCTTGAGGTATGCACCACAACACCCAGCTAAGGCTTCTATTCTTAAAATCTGATTTTCAGTCTCTGCTCCCCATCACTCCCCCACTCTCCGCCCATATTGAGCAGGTCCTTTCTTGGGAGTGGTCCTGTGCTGGATTGAGTTTAGCCAAGGACACTGCGGCTGCACAGCTCAAAGAAAACAGACCTGCTCACTCCAACAGGAAAGTCCGGGAGGTCAGAGTAAAAGCATCAAAGACCAGGTGAGCGGTGGATGAGCCAAAAGAGGAGGGAGCTATGAGGAGGAGGATGGAAAGAGAAACCAAGATGCGAGATACTGCAGAAGTACAATGCAAATTGTGTATTACTCAGTGCCCAGCAGCCTCCCCAAACAGTCCTCAAAGCTGCAGCTGGCTTGTCAGATGCTAAAATCCCTTTTTCATTGATGAGTCATATGAGACAAAGTAGCAAACGTAAGAATCACGTTTGCTCATTTCTGCTTGCTGGCGTAATTTCATAAAGCCCCTGACTCTTGTCTACACACAGCTCTCTGGAAAGATGCTTTGAAGACAAAACAGGACGCCTCTTGCCTGAGTCACTATATTCCTTAAAAGATAGATGACCCCAGTGTTTGCCTTTGCCTACACATAAGATAACCTCTGACAAGGTCAGTGATGATGCCTCTGCAATCTATAACCAGTTACGCTCTGACACCCAAACCTCAATGTGATTCTGCTTTAATGCAACCTCTGAGCAAGTCTGATGTGACTTTGAACATAGTGAACCCCCACTGCCTGTATACGAGCCACAGGCTGTGATGCTGCGCCCCAGTAGCCTCGCAGAACTGCTCCCGGACCACAGGTCTTGGTCTATAACCCTCCCTAAGACTTCTGAATAAAACTAACTTCAAATCTTTGAAAGCTTGATTTTTTTTTTTCATTGACAGTCATTTACATCCTCAAAGGGAGTTTTACATCAGAATAACTGAGTTGGACAGAATAAAATAGGCAAGTTAGCCACACTGGCAAACAACTGGGACTCCTGGGCAAAACTGCTTGGGTTGGAATCCCAACTCCACCGTTTATGAGCTGTGTGACCTTGGGCAAATTCACCTCTCTGTGTCTCACCTTTTCTCATCTGTAAATCAGGGTTGATAATAATAGTACCTAGTTCTTAGATTTTTTTTTTTTCGAGACGGAGTCTCGATCTGTTGCCCAGGCTGGAGTGTAATGGCGCAATCTCGGCTAACTGCAACCTCCACCTCCTGGGCTCAAGCGATTCTCCTGCCTCAGCCTCCTGAGTACCTGGGATTACAGGCATATGCCAGCACGCCCGGCTAATTTTTATTTTTGTAGAGACGGCGTTTCTCCATTGCCCAGGCTGGTATTGAACTCCTGACCTCAGGTGATCCACCCGCCTTGGCCTCCCAAACTGCTGGGATTACAGGCGTGAGCCACTGCGCCCAACAGTTCTTAGATTATTATACAAATGATGGGAGTTAATATTTGTAGGGTGCTTAAAACAGGGTCTGGCACACAGTTTCATTAAAGTAGGTTTTTAAAACCTATTAAAACCTATTATTGTAGCCAGGCATGGTGGCTCACACCTGTAATCCCAGCACTTTGGGAGGCTGAGGCAGGAGGATCGCCTGAGGTTGGGAGTTTGAGACCAGCCTGACCAATGTGGAGAAACCCTGTCTCTAGTAAAAATACAAAATTAGCCAGGCATGGTGATGCATGCCTGTAATCCCAGCTACTCAGGAGGCTGAGACAGGAGAATCGCTTGAACCCAGGAGGCAGAGGTTGTGGTAAGCTGAGATTGCACCATTGCACCATTGTACTCCAGCCTGGGTAACAAGAGTGAAACTCCGTCTCAAGAAAAAAAACAACAAAAAAGCGATTACTATTATTATTTCATTAATGCATCTCCATGACTAGATAAAAGCTTGGAGAGCAGAGGCTCGGTCTGGGTTTGCTCATAATTGTGTATCCAGTGCTTAGCACAGCGTGTGATAAGTATCCAACTATTTGTTGTATGAACAAAATGGGCAAAGGGAACCTCCCGAACCATTCCCAGACTCAGACCACAGAAAAGGAGGATGGGAGCTCCATCCCCATGCACCCAAAAAACTAAAAAGTCACACCTGCTAACAGTCAACAATGCTGGAGAAGTAACCTCACCAAGCAATGTCGTGACACCGTTCCCGTCCTCAGACCCTTGGACTTCTCTTTATCATCACCACACAGGATGTGCTCACCACACAGGGGCCCAGCTCTTACTGGCTTGGAGGGAGGCTTGGCCTTGCCCAGGTTCAGGTGCAGGCCAAGTATCGCCTTGTCCTTGGTCTCCACACTCTGGTGAGGGAGAACAAGCAGCAGCAGGGGAGAGCTCCAGAGCTGGTGGGCAGAGGGCCAGCTTCCCCAGACACCCGGATTCTGTCCTCCCAGGCTTGGGCTGAATGTATGTGTAACAGAGACAGAACTACAGCCCAAAGTCTGTTACTATTATAAAGATATCGGCTTCTCTAACCAACTGTCAAAGTGAACGGCATCTGCAGGGCCCCGCTTTGCCCTCTGCAACGGACGGCTCTAGTTGGAGCCAAAGTAACAACGTCCCCACAGTTCGCCATATCCAAGTCACCTTTGACAAAAAGCCTTTTCAATTGTCTGTAGCACCTGGAAGAAATAAATACCAATAATTGGACATTCCATTGATTTTAAGATTTACTCCAATTTCACCATGTTGTTGTTAAAATATGAAAAAAAATGCATCTTGAAGTTAATGAAAACAGCAGCATGACTACATACAGACAAAGCAAGAAGGAATGGGAAGCAGTCAGAAGAGAATGTCCACATGTTCCCCTATGTACCCTACCCTCCCTCTTTTGACAGTGAGGGAGCTGCCAGTGCACGCATCCAGCCCCCCGTCATGCTACGTGCGCACCTGCTGCCATCCCCCTCTCAATGACCTCAGGACATTACTCTAGCAAGCCTCACCCCCTCTCCACTGCATGGGCAACTTTCTCCTCTACTGGTTTTCCATTTTCTATTGCCTAAAACTATGAAATAATGCCTTTCTTCTTGATCCCTCTCCAATCCCATTTGTTTGTTTGTTTGTTTTTTTTTAAAGACAGGATCTCACTCTGTCGCCCAGGGTGGAGTGCAGTGGCGTGATCACAGCTCATTGTATTCTTGACTTCCTGGGCTCAAGCAATCCTCCAACCTCAGTCCCCTGAGTAGCTGGGACTGCAGATGTGTCTCAACATGCCCAGCTAATTTTTATTATATTTTTTATTAATTAAAAATTTTTTTTTGTTGAGACGGAGTCTCCCTCTGTCACCCAGGCTGGAGTGCAGTGGCACAATCTTGGTTCACTGCAACCTCCGCCTCCCGGATTCAAGCAATTCTCTGCCTCAGCCTCCCGAATAGCTGGGATTACAAGCACCTGCCACCATGCCCGGCTACTTTTGCATTTTTAGTACAGATGGGGTTTCACTATCTTGGCCAGGGTGGTCTTGAACTCCTGACCTCGTGAACCACCCACCTCAGCCTCCCAAAGTACTGGGATTACAGACTTGAGACACCATGCCCAGCCAAAAATAATTTTTTAAAAAATAGAGACAGGGTCTGACTATGTTGCCCAGGCTGGTCTCAAACTCCTAGGCTCAAGCTATCCTCCTGCCTTGGCCTCCCAAAGTGCTGGGATTACAGGTATAAACCACTGCACCCAGCCTAATTTTTAATCTTTTGTAGAGTTTGGGGTCTCACTATGTTTCCTGGGCTGGTTTCAAACTCCTGAGCTCAAGCAATCCTCCTGCCTTAGCCTTCTAAAGTGCTCAGATTACAGGCATGAGCCACCACACCCAGCCTCAATTCAATTTTTTTTTTTTTTTTTTTGAGACAGAGTCTTGCTCTGTCACCCAGGATGGAGTACAGTGGGGTGATCTCAGCTCACAGCAACCTCTGCCCCCTGGTTCAAGCAATTCTCCTGCCTCAGCCTCCCAAGTAGCTGGGACTACAGACACACACCAACATGCCCAGCTAATTTTTGTATTTTTAGTAGAGACAGGGTTTCACCATGCTGGCCAAGCTGGTCTTGAACTCCTGACCTCATGTGATGACCTTCCTCAGCCTCCCAAAGTGCTGAGATTACAGGCATGAGCCACTGCGACCGGCCTTCAATTCCACTTCTTGACCACACTTTATACAAAATTCATTAAATGAGATGTCTGCTCTTGCTATCTCTTCATCCCCTCCCATTTTTTTCCATCAAATGCTGATAGGGACACCAGGCTTTATCCCCACTACTCTATATGTCTTGCCAAATGCAACGGTTAACCTTCAGTCCTTATCTTGCTCCCCCTCTCAGCTGCCAGCGGCTGGCTTCCAGGATACTGCTTTCTCTGGGCTCTCCTCCTACCTCCTTAGCTGCTCCTTCTCAATCGATTTCACTGCCTCCTCCTCCACACACTGGAGTGCCCTGAGGGTCACATCTCTTCTCTACCTGTGCTTACTCTCTAGGTGATCTCACCCAGTCCTGTGACTAATTATTATTTTTTTTCTTTTTCTTTTTTTTAATATGCATATATATTTATAGAGACGGGGGTTCACCATGTTGGTCAGGCTGGTCCCAAACTCCTGACCTCGTAATATGTCCGCCTTGGCATCCCAAAGTGCTGGGATTACAGGCGTGAGACACCGGGCCCAGCCCTGTGACTAATTATTATCTTTACTTTGTTAACTACTGTCCCCAGCTCTGACCATTCCCCTGAACTCAGCACTTGTATCTCCTAATAGGCATCTCAAACTAATGTCTCCAAAACCAAGCTTTTGAATTCCAACCTCAAAGAGGTTCTTCTCAAGAAGTCTTCCAAGTCTTAATAAGTGGCAGCCATCCCAGCTTGTCTGGCCCCGAGCCTTGGAATGCAAGTCATCTTGACTACTCACTTTGTCTCCCATCCCAACCCATCAGCAAACCCTTTTGGCTCAATCTTCAAAATAGCTCCAGAACAAGATCAACTTGTGCAATTTCCTCTTGCTCCCACCCTTGCCCAAAACACCAGCCTCTCCTTCCCAGATTTCAATAGCCTCCCAGCTGGTTTCCTTTTGCCTACCCCTGTCTCCTGCCTTCCAGCCCTCACACAGAAGCCTGAGTGATCCCTAAGAAAATAAGCCAGACTTTGGCCCATTTCTGTCTGAACTCTCGAAGGCTCCCATCTAATTCAGAGCAAAAGCCAAAGGCCTCCTGCTGGATTAACTTCTGGCCCTCTGTGCCCCTCTCTTCCCACTCTTCCCTAACTGCTCTCTCCAGTCACCTTGTAGCTTCTAAATTACATCAAGCACTTTCCCACTTTAATTTCTTCTTCTTTGTTTCCATCTGTGCCTGTTTGCCCCCTCCTCACCAAACCTCTTAAGACCATGAAGCATTTGAAGTCAGGGGTTGTATCTTATTCATCTTTATATCCTTAATCTGTAACACGGTACCTGACACATTGTAGATGCTCAAAATCTGTTTGCTGAATGACTGAATGAACTCTCCATTGCTGACAAGCTGACTCCCCCAGGACAGGCTGATCTCATTATTGGCAAAGATGTGCTGCACCATGCCCTCTAACCAGCATGCCCTGCCCCTCATTTCTACACACACAAGACCACACTTCAGTAGCTAACTCTTTTTTTTTTTTTTTTTTTTTTTTTGAATCAGGGTTTTGTTCTTGTTACCCAGGCTGGAGTGCAATGGCGAAATCTCAGCTCACTGCAACTTCCGCCTCCCAGGTTCAAGCAATTCTCCTGCCTCAGTCTCCTGAGTAGCTGGCATTACAGGCATGTGCCACCATGCCTGGCTAATTTTACATTTTTAGTAGAGACAGGGTTTCTCCATGTTGGTCAGGCTGGTCTGGAACTCCTGACTTCAGGTAATCCACTTGCCTTAGCCAAAGTGCTGGGATTACAGGTGTGAGCCACCGTGCCTCGCCATTCATTCGTTAACTCTTATTAATAAGATTATTTTGGCTCACTAAGCATTTATTATCTCTGAGAGATGATAAAAGTATAGGCTTTAGAGTCAGACTGAAGCTAGGTGGAAAACCTGGCACTGAGCTTTACCAGCGGGGTGATATTGAGGCAAATGACCTAGACCTTCTAGCCTCTTACTTCCAAGTGGGCCAGGCCTCACCCCAGACCTCCTTAATTAGCATCTGAATTTTAACAAGATCCACAGGTGATTCATACACACTTTAAAGTTTGAGAAGCTATGATCTAACCCTCAGCCTTCATGTTGGTAAAATTGGGTGAGCAGTGACAGGGCACGGTGGCTTACGCCTGCAATCCTAGCACTTTGGGAGGCCGAGACAGGTAGATCACCCAAGGTTGAGAGTTGGAGACCAGCCTTGCCAACACGGTGAAACCCTGTCTTTACTAAAAATACAAAAATTAGCCAGGCGTGGTGGCGCAGGCCTGTAATCCCAGCTACTTGGGAGGCTGAGGCAGGAGAATCACTTGAACCAATGAGGCAGAGGTTGCTGTGCGCTGAGATCGCACCACTCTACTCCAGCCTGTGAGATGGAGTCAGACTTCATCTCAAAAAAGAAATTGGGTGAGCAGTAAAATGAGACAACAGTACCTTAGGACAGAATCCATGGAGTTATTATCCGTGTCTCTTTGTTCATAGCACCCATCACTTTCCCTTTTATTACATGCATTTTAATGTGTTACAATTGCCTTGTTTACCGTCTTCCTCATCTGAATGGAAATTCTGTGAGATCAGGGACCATATTTATTATGTTCATTGTATATCCAGTGCCTGTCACTAGTGTCACATAGTAAGTGTCTGACTGACTGAATAAACGAATGAACCAGGTCC
This sequence comes from Ateles fusciceps, assembly GCA_036589455.1. Taxonomy (NCBI): domain Eukaryota; kingdom Metazoa; phylum Chordata; class Mammalia; order Primates; family Atelidae; genus Ateles; species Ateles fusciceps. The sequence continues at coordinate 3,363,182 of JAZHEH010000952.1, read as the reverse complement.
AGTACTATTTCCTACTCGTTCTCTGAGATGACCCAGGAGGGATACGTTGCTTTATGTAATTTGCTCAATAAACCAATGATTTTATTCAGCCCCTTTGTTTTATAGATGAAGAAATTGATTCTCAAGGTCATTAAGCACTTTTTTTTTTGAGACGGAGTCTTGCTCTGTCGCCCAGACTGGAGTGCAACAGCACGATCTCAGCTCACTGCAACCTCCACCTCCCGGGTTTTAACTATTCTCCTGCCTCAGCCTTATGAGTAGCTGGGACTACAGGCATGTGCCAACACGCCTGGCTAATCTTTTGTATTTTTAGTAGAGACGGGGTTTCACCATGTTGGCCAGGCTGGTCTTGAACTCCTGACCTCAAGTGATCCACCTGCCTCAGCCTCCCAAAGGGTTGGGATAACAGGTGTGAGTCACTGTGCCCGGCCACAATATGTTAAATTTTTTTTTTTTTTTTTTGAGACAGAGTTTCGCTCTTGTTGCCTAGGCTGGAGTGCAATGGCACAATCTTGGCTCACCGCAACCTCCGCCTCCCGCCAGGTTCAAGTGATTCTCCTGCCTCTGCCTCCCAAGTAGTTGGGATTACAGGCTGAGCCGACATGCCCAGCTAATTTTGTATTTTTAGTAGAGACGGGTTTCTCCATGTTGGTCAGGCTAGTCTCGAACTCCCGACCTCAGGTGATCTGCCCACCTCGGCCTCCCAAAGTGCTGGGATTACAGGCATGAGCCACTGCGCCTGGCCGTTAATTTTAAGTGAAGACTCTAAAAGGCATCCTGTTTTTCTGCTCACTGCTTTGCATTCCTGTGGTCTTCCATGAGAAAAAAAATATCTCCCAGAAGCTACTGGTCTGAGAAAAATGAGAGAACATATGCAGCTGACCTAACCCAACTCAGCCTGAACCCAAGCCCACAGCCCAGCAGGGCTCTCAGAATCCCAGTGGAGCCATGGGCCCAGGAAGGAGAAAAAAAAAATGTTTGTTGTTGTAAACTGTTGAGATTTTGAAGTTGGTTAGGCAGCAAAACCTAATTCACTCTGAGTGATAAAATCATTATCTGAATCATCATCATCTCTGAATAATGAAATAGTTGATTTTTATTTCCTTCCTTATTATTTTTTGTATTTTCCAAGCATATTTAAATGAATTTGTATTACTTTAAAGAAAAAAGATAAGCCAGGTGCGGTAGCTCATGGCTGTAATCCCAGCACTTTGGGAGGCCAAAACCGGCAGATGGCTTGTGGCCAAAATGGTGAAGCCCCATCTCTACTAAAAATACAAAAATTAGCCAGGCATGGTGATGGGTGCCTGTAATCCCAGCTACTTGGGATGCTGAGGCAGAAGAATCATTTGAACCTGGGAGATGGAGGTTGCAGTGAGCCGAGATTGCACCACTGTACTCCAACCTGGATATAGAGTGAGACTCCGTCAAAAGGAAAGGAAGGAAGAAAGGGAGGGAGAGAGGGAGGAATGGGAATAAAGAAAAGGGGCCACAAAGAAGAAACTGATGAGAAGTGGGAAAAGAGGCAGTAGATAAACGAGGAGGGTCTGGGCTTTGGTCTAGAGAACTGGTGAAAGAGGCTTTTACTGCTGTTGTGAAATGGGACCCATTCAAGTCTTCCCTGCTTCCCGAAGCATCTCCTGCCCACTCTGGTGTTTTTCTCCTCTGAGTTCTGAACTCGCCTAGATCTTTTCCCAAATCTCCACCCTCAGCACTCTGATCTCCACCTCTGTGTCTAGCAGACCTCTCCAATGCGTCTGACCTCCCCCAACCCTATAAAAGCTCTATGAGGCAGAGATTTAGGGTTGGTTTGTTCACTGCTGTATCCCAGAAGCATGCTTGGAACCAAGCAGACATTCAATAACTATGAGTTGAGTGAATGAATAAACTCCTGTAGCAGCATCAGCCGAGAGGACACACTATGCTTTTATTGCGTTGGCATGCTGATGTTGCCTGCTTGTTTAATTTTCCCAGCTGAACTACAAAAACCCTTTAAGATCGGGGACCCTGTGCTTTTATATGCCTGTTGGCGTTTAGCACAAAGCTGTGCCCACAGGTGATTTGTTGACTGATTAAACAGCAAGTCCCACCAGCAGTACAAGCTCATGGCTAAAGCCACCTTTCTCAAATAGTAGGAACCACATGCTAACTCAAGAAAAAATGTGTTAATTCATATCCACAGATTTTTTTTTTAGACAGAGTTTCGCTCTTGTTGCCCAGGCTGGAGTGCAATGACTCGATCTCGGCTCACTGAAACCTCCACCTCCTGGGTTCAAGCAATTCTCCTGCCTCATCCTCCAGAGTAGCTGGGATTACAGGCGGCACCACCACACCCAGCTAATTTTTGTATTTTTAGTAGATACGGGGTTTCTCCATATTGATCAGGCTGGTCTCGAACTTCCGATCTCAGGTGATCCACCCGCCTCGGCCTCCCAAATTGCTGGGATTACAGGCGTGAGCTACCATGCCCGGCCCATATCCACAAATTTCTAAGCACTTCAGCTTGAGCCTTGTGTCATGTTAGTGGTATAATACTTTTCCTGTGTTTGATTCTCATCCTCTTTAATAGAGTTATGTCTCACGTACACATCTGGATTGTAAGCAGAGTTTCTGAGTCTTATTCTCCTCCTGTCCAGCCTTCCCTGGCTCACCGGCACGACGGGAGCACACAGAAGCTCAGCCCAGTCCTGCCTGTGGGCTTCTGACTTTGAGTAAAGATTAGAGGCCATGCAGTGCTGGAGGTCCCTTGCACACTATAGGACAAGCCCTTCAAATCCCTGCTAGGCTGAAAGAAGGGATTCTGATTGCTGCTAGTGACGTCACCCTTCTGGTAACCCTCCCCTGCAGATGTGCCTCTGCTCTGTTTATCTTAGAGCCTCATTTCACAGTGGCAAGAAGACACAACAGGAAGCAAACGTCTGAAGCTGTTCCCATCCACTCCAGTTTCGCATAGCCTGTCTTTGACACACAGCAGCTCACGGTCAACAATGTGGGATTCATTCACTAGGAACATTTTCCCACCAGAGTCCTTGCTGTAGGTGGAGCAGTCTTTTGTCCTAGCTGGTTTGCTGTCTGTGTGGAATTGCTATCAGAATGGCTATTTGCTGTTGGAATGACTAAGAGCTGCATCATCGCTATGTTAGGAAGCAATTATCTGAAAACAAATTCATTTCCTGAGTCATCCAGCCGATTTAGCCTGTGCCCCTCTTTCCCCTTCCACTCCTCACATTTCACCAGTTAAACAACCGAGACATCTATTCATACCTCCTGCTCTATTTGTCAGGAGATTATAAATCTGGTTTAGAGGGATCAACAGAGTTATTACTTTTGCCTGTGTTACTCAGTCTGTCCTATTCCAATCCTGGATTTATTTTCGAAAGACAAATGGTTTTCTGGATTTGCTTATTTGGCTTTCAATCCTTTGTGTGCCAGGTGACTAACACTGCATTCATGAGCTCAGCATCCTTGCTTCCTTCTTTCTGCCTTGTTTTAAAGGTATGAAGACTTTCACATCTTCTTCGTATTCCGTATTCATTTCCTGTGACTGCAGCAACAAATTACCATAAACTAGATGGTTTAAAACAACAGAAATATATTCTATCATTGTTCTGGAAGCCAGAAATCTGATATCTGTATCACTGGGTGGAAGTCAGCTGTCAGCAGGGCTATGGGCCTTTGGAAGGCTCTAGGGAGAATCTACTTCTTGTCCCTTCCAGCAACTGGTGGCTGCCGGCATTCCTTGATGTGTGGCTGTATTACTGGTTTTTTTTGTTTTGTTTTTTTTTTTTTTGGAGACGGAGTCTCGCTCTTGTTGCCCAAACTGGAGTGCAGTGGTGCGATCTCGGCTCACTGCAACCTCTGCCTCCCAGGTTCAAGAGTTTCTTCTGCCTCAGCCTCCCGAGTAGCTGGGATTACAGGCATGTGCCACCACGCCCAGCTAATTTTTTGTATTTTTAGTAGAAACGGGGTTTCACCATGTTAGCCAGGCTTGTCTCGAACTCCTGACCTCAGGTGATCCGCCCGCCTCAGCCTCCCAAAATGCTGGGATTACAAGCATGAGCCACTGAGCCCAGACTGTATTACTGTAATCTCTGCCTTGCTAGCCACCTCTCTCTTTCTGTGCATCTAATCTCCGTTTGCCTCACTTGTGCAAGGACACTTGTGATGGCCTAACCAGATAATCCAGGATAATTTCCCATGGCAAGATCCTTAAATTAGTTATATACACAAAGGCCATTTTTCCTTATACAGCAACATTTACAGGTGCTAGGGATTAGGGCCTGCTATCTCTGGATGACCATTATTCAGCCAACCACATTCCCCATTCCCTGCCCTCCATGATGCACAGAATATTTTGTGTGCAAATTAAAAAGCTGGTGAGGATGGCTGGGAGCGTTGGCTTATGCCTGTAATCCCATTACTTTGGGAAGCTGAGGCGGGCAGATTACCTGAGGTTGAGAGTTTGAGACCAGCCTGACCAACATGGAGAAACTCCATCTCTACTAAAAATACAAAATTAGCTGGGTGTGGTGGCTCATGCCTGTAATCCCAGCTACTTGGGAGGCTGAGGCAGGAGAATCGCTTGACCCCAGGAGGCAGAGGTTGCTGTGAGCCGAGATCGAGCCACGGCACTCCAGCCTAGGCAACAAGAGCAAAACTCTGGCTCAAAACAAAAAGTTGGTGAGGAAGATAAGGGAAGAAAGAGCAAAATAAAGGAAGTAGAGGATGGTTAAAGGAAGTAGAGGATGGTCAAATAGAGGATTTTTTTTTTTTTTTTTTTTTGCTGTTATTTCCTTTTGGCAATAGAGTGGCCCTCCTGGCATGGGCTCCTGCTTTCTGCTTCCTGGGAAATATGGGCTGGCAGGAGGTACCCTACTCTGGCAGCCAAAAGAGGCACAGACATTCTTTTCTCTTCCTCCTTGGTAGTCAGGGCACTGCCATATGACATCAGCTACACCAATCAGACATTCCTACCCAGGATTTTTGACTTTTGAGGGTGTTGGTACCTGTGTGTCAGGAGACTGACAATTGTTTCCGGGGTGGCAGGGTCAAGAGTCCAGGAGGAGCAATGGCCCGTGTCCAGTGGCAGTGGTAGTGGCAGTGGCGGTGGTGGTGGTGGTGGCAGTGGTAGTGGCAGTGGCAGAGGTAGTGGCGGTGGCAGTGGGGTGGCAGAGGTAGTGGCAGTGATGGTGGCAGTGGCAGTGGTGGTGGCGGTGGCAGTGGTAGTGGCTGTGGCAGTGCTAGTGGTGGTGGCAGTTGCCTCCCACTTGGACTGTTGCAATGGCAAGGTCTGGCTGAGTTCTTCCTCTGCTTTTTGGTTTCCCAGACCCCTGGTTCTCCCACATTCCTGCATATTCAGTGAGCTTCTGAATACCCCGCCAGGACTTTCCTTTTCTGTTTAAGTTAGCCCCCCAATTTCGCCTCTGGTGTTTGTAACCAGGGACTCTCCTGACTTAGAAACTATCAGCAGAAAGGCTCTATTTTTTATTATTTTTTGAAAGGCTTTACTTATTTATTTAGTTTTGAGACAGAGTCTCGCTCTGTTACCCAGGCTAGAGTGCAGTGGTACAATCTTGGCTCACTGCAGCCTCTGCCTCCCAGGTATAAGCATTCTCCTGCCTCAGCCTCGCGAGTAGCTGGGATTACAGGTGCGCGCCACCATACCCAGCTAATTTTTGTATTTTCAGTAGAGATGAAGTTTCACCAGATTGGTCAGGCTGGTCTCGAACTCTTGGCTTCAAGTGACCCACCCGCCTCAGTCTCCCAAAGTGTTGGGATTACAAGTGTGAGCCATTGCACCTCGCTATGTATGTAATTTTAAAAGGTAAACTAATATAAAGGGAAAATTAAAGGAAAACATTTGTATAAAATAATTATTTGGATACACAATAATACTATACATAATTAAAGGAAATATTTATATAAAAATGTGTACTCCGGCACGTAAATGCATGTGTGTGACTATATTAGATGACCCCACAAATTTACAGCAGGGCCTGACCACGCCTCATTGAATGGAAAACACAGGTCACAGAACCAAGCATAAAGTTTGATTAAAGGCCTCTGACAAATGAAAGATACAGGTGCATATATTCCTACTCCTAGATGCATACACAGAGCAGGAGACAAGAAGAATGCTCTGTAACGTGCTGGCCGAGGTTACCTCTGAGAGAGGAAGTGGCTGGGAGTTGTGAGGAGGAAAGAAGGACTCTCACATTTTGCTCTTTTTCAATTTTTGCATTTTTTATTTTTACTTTTAGAGACAGAGTCTTGCTCCATCACCCAGGCTGGGGTGCAGTGGCATTATAGTTCATCACAGCCTCAACCTCCTGGCCTCAAGCGATCCTCTTGCCTCAGCCTCCCACAAAACTGGGACTACAAGCGTGTGCCACCACATTTGGCTAATTTTTATTTATTGATTTTTTTTGTAGAGATGGGATCTCACTATGTTGTCTGAGCTCCTCTCAAACTCCTGGCCTCAACCAATTCTCTCACCTCAGCCTCCCAAATTGCTGGGATTAGAGGCGTGAGCCACTGTGCCTGGCCCAATCTTTGCATCTTTAATGAAATCGATGCATTCCTTTTGTAATAAAAACTATGAAAAGGGAAGAAGGAAAGCAGTTGGATTAGCATTGTGTGCCACAAGAATGTGCTAAGTAGAAGAGAAAAAGGGAAGAAAGGCAGGACTGGGCAAGTTTAATGATGAAGACGGCAACTCCACGGAGGAAAATACGCTGGGTGCTTCCACCTAGTCATTCAAATGAGTCTGGCAATTAGTGGCTGTGTGATCCTGAGCAAAGTCACCTGTCAGGTGTGTTATCCTGAGGCCATGGTGCTGCCTCATTTATAGCATCACACTGTTGTTTGTGTTAATACCACTACTACACACGGGGTAGAAGTCCTTATCTATGGAGCGGGCAGCTGTCTCCAAATAGCCAAGTATCCAAGCCGTCCTGCCCCCATCATCCAGGGCTGTCTGATTGTAATTCGCTTGCAACGTGGTAGTCTGCAAGCCAAATACCTGGAGGATCTTTATTCTTTGGTTATTCAACTGACATTAATTGACTACAAAGCTAAATAGAGTAATTATTTGCTCACCAAAATGCATGTTTTGAAAATGGCAGTGGATTTAAATTCCTGCTCTATGACTTAATAAATATTCTCTGAGTTTTTGTTTCCTTATCTGTAAAATGAGGATAATATGTATTTACCACATACTGTGTGTGAGGAGAAATAAACAAGATAACATATTTCAAACACACATGAGAGTCCCTATTATACTTTAGGTCCTCATTATTATTATCATTATTTTTAAGACAGAGTCTTGCTCTGTCGCCAGGCGCCGGTCTGGAGTGCAGGGGTGCAATCTTGGCTCACTGCAATCTCTGCCTCTTGGGTTCAAGCAATTCTCCTGCCTCAGCCTCCTGAGTAGCTGGGACTACAGGCGCGCGCCACCACGTCCAGCTAATTTTTGTATTTTTTAGTAGAGACAGGATTTCACCACGTTGGCCAGGATGGTCTCGATCTCTTGACCTCGTGATCCGCCCACCTTGGTCTCCCAAAGTACTGGGATTACAGGTGTGAGGCACTGTATCCGGCCTATATTGTTATTTTTAGAGACAGAGTCTTGCTCTGTCACCCAGCTGGAATGCAGTGGTATGACCTACCGGTGGGACAGTAGATGTGAGCCTCTGTGCCTGGCTAATTTGGTGTTTATTAGTATTGCGATCTCCAATTTTATAGCATAGGCATTGCTATAATCTGAATGGTGACGTCCCCACAAAATTCATCTGTTAAAATGGAACCCCCAATGCAATGGTATTGGAAGGTGGGTCCTTTTGGGAGGTGATTAGATCATGAGGACTATGCCCTTGTGACGGAGATTAGTGCCCTTATAAAAGAAATATGGCTGGGTGCGGTGGCTCCCGCCTGTAATTCCAGCACTTTGGGAGGCTGAGATGGGCAAATTACCTGAAGTTCAAGACCAGCCTGGCCAACATGGCAAAACCCTGTCTCTACAAAAATACAAAAATTAGCCAGGCATGATGGCGGGTGCCTATAATCCCAGCTACTCGAGAGGCTGAGGTGGGAGAATTGCTTGAACCCAGGAGGCGGAGGCTGCAGTGAGCTGAGATCATGCCATTGCACTCCATCCTGAGTGACAGACCAAGACACCGTCTCAAAAAAAAAAAGTTGTGAGGGAGCCTGCTTACCCCTTTTGCCATTCGAGGGCACATAGAAGGTGCTACCTGTGACAAACTGAGCCCTCACCAGATACCAGATCTGCCAGTGCCTTGATCTTGGACTTCCTAGCCTCCAGAACTGTGAGAAATCCATTACTGTTGCTTATAATTTACCCAGTCTGTGGTATTTTATTATAGCAGCCAAGTTGACTAAGACAGAGTTCAAGTTGCTGGGCAGTGATATTACAGTTTTCTCTTTTTCCATCTGTCTTAGTTCAGACTACTGTAACAAAGTACCATAGATTGGATGGCTTATAAACAGACATAAATATAAATATCTTATTCTCACCTGTTGTCCCTCAATAGATATATATCCTATTGGTTATATATCTCTGAAGAATCCAAATTAATACAATTATGAGTGACAGATTGAAAAGATTATGAATCTCTGTTATGGTCCTCTGAAGATTCCAAATTATTTATTTATTTCATTTTTATTATTATTTGTAGACAGGGACTCACTCTGTTGCCCAGGCTGGAGTGCAGGGGCATGATCTCAACTCATTGGAACCTCTGCGTCTTAGGCTCAAGCGATCCTCCCACCTCAGCCTCCCAAGTAGCTGGGACTATAGGCGCACAACGCTATGCCCAGCTCATTTTTGTAGAGATGGTATTTTGTCACATTGCCTAGGCTGGTCTTGAACTCCTAGGCTCTAGTTATCCGCCTGTCTCAACCTTCCAAAGTGCTGGGGTTACAGGCGTGAGCCACTGCACCTGGTTTATCCCAAATTTTTGGTTTAGTAGGCAGTTAACTTGGCTGAAATCAACTCCAAATTTTGTCTCCCCCTAAGTGAACAGCTGAAGCCTCTGTTAAATTATTTTAGCCTTTGCCAGGAACAGTGGCTTATGCCTGTAATCCCAGCACTTTGGGAGGCTGAGCCAGGTGGATCACAAGGTCAGAAGATCGAGACCACCCTGGCCAACATAATGAAACCCTGTCTCTACTAAAAATACAAAAATTAGCTGGGCATGGCGCATGCCTGTAGTCCTAGCTACTCAGGAGGCTGAGGCAGAAGAATCGCTTGAACCCAGGAGGTGGAGGCTGCAGTGAGCTGAGACTGAGCCTCTGCACTCCAGCCTGGGTGAAAGAGCAAGACTCTGTCTCAAAAACAAAACAAAAAAAAGTTATTTTAGCCTTATATGAACTGCTTGTAGTCTACCCTATGCATGCATAGTTGGAGGTCTGCCAGAGTCTTGGGTAGCCTCCCCCTAGAGCTGGGAACCAGCGTTGTCAGGTGTGCTATCCTGAGCCAATATATACACATATATGAATGAATTGGCTCACCTGGTTATGGAGGTTGAGAAGTCCCAAGATCTTTTGTTGGCAAGCTGGAGACCCAGGGGACCAAATGATGTAAATTCCAGCCCAAGTCCAAGCCCAAAGGCAGAACACTAATGTTCCCAGCTCCAAAAGAGTCAGCCAGAGAGAACAAATGTTGTTATATTCAGCCTTTTTCTTGTATTCAGGCCTTTAACGATTGAATGAGGCCCACAGACTTGGGGAGGGCAATTCGCTTTACTCAGTTAACCTATAAAAATGTTTTGTTGTTGTTGTTGTTTTCAGACAGAGTTTCACTCTTGTCGCCCAGGCGCGATCTTGGCTCACTGCAACCTCCACCTCCTGGGTTCAAGTGATTCTCTTGCCTCAGCCCCCCGGGTAGCTGGGATTACAGGTGCCTGCCACCATGCCTGGCTAATTTTTGCATTTTTAGTAGAGATGGGGTTTCACTGCATTGGCCAGTTTGGTCTCAAACTCCTGACCTCGTGATCTGCCTGCCTTGGCCTCTCAAAGTGCTGGGATTACAGGCATGAGTCACCATGCCCGGCCAGAAATGTTAATCTCATCCAGAAACACCTTCAGAGTTACACTCAGAATAATGTTTAACCAAATATCTGGGCATCCCATGGTCCAGTCAAATTGACACATGAAGTTCACAGATAAAAAAATCCAGACTGTCCTGTAATCCCAGCACTTTGGGAGGCCGAGGCGGGTGGATCAAGAGGTCAGAAGTTCAAGACCAGCTTGACCAACATGGTGAAACTCCGTCTCTACTAAAAATACAAAAATTAGCTGGGTGTGATGGCGCATGCCTGTAATCCCAGCTACTTGAAAGCCTGAGGCAGGAGAATCTCTTGAACTTGCGAGGTGGAGATTGTGGTGAGCTGAGATCGCACCATTGCACTCCACCCTGGGCAACAAGAGCAAAACTCTGTCTCAAAAAAAAAAAGTCCAGACTGCAAGGTTCTTTGAACTGACTGCACCATGGACTACACCATGGTCAAGCCATGGTGACCCCTGTGACCTGTACGTACACTTCCAGAAAAGAAGAAGAATGGTTATCTTTTGCATTGGCTGATTAACAGACCTTGCAACATTCTGCTATTGTTCATGCCTCAACCGTTCCTGCCTCAACTGATAAGCCAACCTTGTGACACCGGACGTTGGACGTTGTGATATCCTCCCCCAGCGACACCCCCCTAGCTTGCAAAAACTGCCCTGAACTGTAACTTCTGTAATTTTACACTGCCTACCCCAAACCTATAAAACCAACTCCTATCCCACTGCCCTCTGCTGACTCTCTTTTGGACTCAGCCTGTCCACACCTGGGTGAATAAACAGCCTATTTGTTCACACAAAGCCTGTTCTCCAAGCCCAAGTTAATTCCCTGGCTGCAGTTGTCCTCCAAAATCGCTGAGGCTTCGATCTATTGACTGCTGAGAAAGGAGGACACTGCCTATTCCTAAATGAAGAATGCTGCTTTTATCTAAATCAATCTGGCCTTGTATATGACACCATCAAAGGACTTAAAGACAGGGCCCAAATGCTCACTAGGTGGTCTCTTCATTCAGAGCGTGCTTAACACAGACTCTTATGGCAGATGAGTGGAAAAGCAAGGGAAGCTGGCTAAAATGAAGATTCTTGAGTTCCACAGGTGACCAGCTGAATCAGAATCTTTGCCCCAAGAAATCTGCGTTTTTAACAAGTTTCTCAGGCCACGTGCGGTGGCTCATGCCTGTAACCCCAGCACTTTGGGAGGCCGAGGCGGGTGGATCACCTGAGGTCAAGATTTACAGACCAGCCTGACCAACATGGTGAAACCCTGTCTCTACTGAAAATACAAAAATTAGCCAGGCATGGTGGCGGGTGCCTGTAATTCCAGCTACTCAGGAGGCTGAGGCAGGAGAATTGTTTGAACCCGGGAGGTGGAGGTTGCAGTGAGCCAAGATTGTAGCATTACACTCCAGCCTAGGTGACAGAACAAGACTCTGTCTCAAAAAAAAAAAAGAAACAAAAAAGAAGTTACTCAAAGATTTCTGATTTACATTAAAATCATATTACTGTTGCTTGAGATTCTGGAAAGATTCATTAAGTTCATTAGATATGGACTTAACACTCAATCTGAAGGATTTTAGAATCACAGGAATAACCATGGGAAATGGTCAGGGTTTTACTCCTGATAGTATATGGGCCATGCTCAAGAGGAATGGGAGTAGGTAATGTGTGATCTATGTGTTGATCTACTAGAGGGCAGAAACCGATTTGACCAAGTGATGCTCCAGGGCACACCCCGTTACTCACCCACACCTCTAAATAATTTTACCAACTTTTTGTTCAAAGTCCAAGTGCTGGTTGGACTGCCAAAGGGCAGTGCTCGCTGTCATTGTTCTTGGGTGAGTCATACTATATTGCTTGCTAATTCCTCTCTCCTCAAACCGGCTTCCTTCCCATCTTCTAGGAGTTGAGGATTGCTTTTAATTACACTCCACAAATGTGAACCTCTTTTTCACCACACTACCAGGATCTCTTTCTTTCTCTCTCTTACTGTGCATGTGTGTGTTGTTTACACATGTGTGTGTATGTGTGTTTCTGAATTTTGGACAATTTTTATAAAGTTCTATGTGATGTAATGATTTTTGTGCATGTGTATGCATAGTGAGGCCAGGTTTTAAAATATATATATAAAATTACTGAAGTATCACATACCTACAAAAAGTGTACACGTTAGCCAGGTGTGGTGGCTCATGCCTGTAATCCCAGGACTTTGGGAGGCTGAAGCAGGTGGATAACCTGAGGTCAGGAGTTCGAGACTAGCCTGGCCAACATGGCAAAACCCTGTCTGTACTAAAAATACAAGAATTAGCCAGGCGTGGCGGTATACACCTGTAATTACAGCTACTCAGGAGGCTGAGGCACCAGAATCACTTGAATCTGGGAAACTGAGGTTGCAGAGAGACGAGATTCTGCCACTGTACTCCAGCCTGGATAACAGAGTTAGATTCTGTCTCCAAAAAAAGAAGAGAAAAAGTGTACATAAGTTTGCAGTTTCATGAATTGTTACAAAATTTATATCCATAGAACCAGAATTCAAATCAAGAATCAGAATCTACCAGAATCTTGGAAGACTCCCTCTTGCTGTCTTCCAGTCATGAATTCCCACAAGGGTAATGTGAACCAAAAGGAAATTATAAGCTCCCCGCCAAATGACTGAACAGACACCACTCCTCTCCACCAAGGGGATTTCCAACGGGGGTCGGATATGCCTCATTATAATCTCCTCCCTTTGGAATTCAGGCACAGCTGACAGCATTAATATTAAAACAGAGATCTTATGAGTGACAAAGCAGACTCTTTGTAGCAATAAAATACCACATTCCAAGCTGATTCTAGTATAGCATCACATGACAGATAGCAGGCCCTGGAAGGAGTAACATTTTTTACCCCAGGATATGTTTCTTTGACATATTTTTATTTATTATTGATTTTCTTTTCTGTCAGACAGATCATGTGCCAACATCCTAACAAGGTTTGAGGGTGGCGCATCTGACACACGCACGTGAACGCCCAATCAATTTACTCTCGAACTACAAAAGGATCAACTTTGGCGACATATTTTTAAATGGCTCTGCAAAGCTGTATCCTGTGCTTGTGGGGAAAGTTACTTTCTTTTTTTTTTTTTTTTTGAGACGGACTCATGCACTGTTGCCCCAGCTGGAGTGCAGTGGTGCAATCTTGGCTCACTGCAAACTCCACCTCCCAGGTTCAAGGGATTCTCCTGCCTGAGCATCCCGAGGAGCTGGGATTACAGGTGTGTGCCACCACACCCAGCTAATTTTTTTTTTTTTATTTTTAGTAGATATGGGGTTTCACTATGCTGGCCAGGCTGGTCTCAAACGCCTGACCTTGTGATCCACCTGCCTCAAGTGCTGGGATTACAGGCGTGAGCCACTGTGCCCAGCCGAAATTTACTTTCTATAATGAATCCCTTCCCTTTCCAAGTCTTTTTCTGATCCTGAAGAGACTGGCTGAGAGACCAGCACCTTTTAAAGTTCTAAATAGAAAACATTTGCCATCTGTTGCCTCTAAGGGTGGCCACCTATGAGACTTCATCTACATAATAAGAACCTTGTAAATCTCCACAATTTCTTATCTTTATTTATTTATTTTTATTTATTTATTTATTTATTTTTTATTTTTATATAAAGATGGGGTTTCACCATGATGGCCAGGCTGATCTTGAACTCCTGACCTCAGGTGATCCACCCACCTCGGCCTCCCAAAGTGCTAGGATTACAGGCGTGAGCCACTGCGCCTGGCCACACAATTCCTTATCTTAACCCAGATACTCCTTTCTATTGATTCCAGGTCTCTGGGTAATAACTCAACAGATTGCCAATCAGAAAATCTTTCAATTGGTCAGGTGTGGTGGCTCACGCCTGTAATCCCAGCACTTTGGGAGGCCGAGGCAGGCGGATCACGAATCAAGAGATGGAGACCATCCGGGCCAACATGGTGAAAACCTGTCTCTGCTGAAAAATACAAAAATTAGCTGGGTGTGGTGGTGTGCGTCTGTAGTCCCAGATACTCGGGAGGCTGAAGCAGGAGAATTTTCTCGCACCCGGGAGGCAGAGGTTGCAGTGAGCCAAGATCGTGCCACTGCACTCCAGCCGGGTGCCTGGTGACAGAGCGAGACTCTGTCTCCAAAGAAAAAAAAAGAAAATCTTTGAATCTACCTATCACCTAGAAGCACGCTTCCCCCACTTGAGTTGTGCTGCCTTTCTAGATTGAACCAATATATGCCTCACATATATTGACTGATGTCTTAGGTTTCCCTAAAACATATAAAACTAAGCTGTAACTGAACCACCTTGGACACATTTCTCAGGACCTCTTGAGACTGTCCCTTGGGCTATGGTCACTCATATTTGGTTCAAAGTTACCCTCTTTAAACATTTTACAGAGTTTGACTTTTTTTGTCAACAGTAACAACTGTTCTAACTTCTAGAATAATAGATTAGTTTTTAGCTGGCACAGCAGCTCACATCTGTAATCCCAGCATTTTGGGAGGCTGGGGTAGAAGAACTCCTTGAGCTCAGGAGTTTGAGACAAGCCTGGGCAACATAGTGAGATCTCATCTCCACAAACATTTTTTTAAATTAGTGGGGTGCATCTGGGTGTGGTGGCTCACGCCTGTAATCCCAGCACTTTGGGAGGCTGAAGTGGGCAGATCACGAGGTCAGGAGATCTAGACCATCCTGCCCAACATGGTGTAACCCCGTCTCTACTAAAAATACATAAATTAGCTGAGCGTGGTGGTGAGTGCCTGTAATTCCAGCTACTTGGGAGACAGGCAGAGAACTGCTTGAACCCAGGGGGCGAAGGTTGCAGTGAGCCGAGATCGCTGCCACTGTACTCCAGCCTTGGCAACAGAGTAAGACTTCGGCTCAGGCTGTGCATGGTGGCTCACACCTGTAATGCCAGCACTTTGGGAGGCCGAGGTGGGTGGATCACCTGAGGTCAGGAGTTTGAGACCAGCCTGACCAACATGGAGAAACCCTGTCTCTACTAAAAATACAAAATTAGCTGGGCGTGGTTTCACATGCCTGTAATCCCAGCTACTCGGGAGGCTGAGGCAGGAGAATCACTTGAAGCCAGGAGGCGGGGGTTGCGGTGAGCCGAGATCTTGCCATTACACTCCAGCCTGGGCAACGAGAGCAAAAACTCCATCTCAAAAAAAAAAAAAAAAAAAAAAAGCGGGGTATGGTGGTGTGTGCCTGTAGTCCCAGCTACTTGGGAGGCTGAGGCAGGAGGATCACTTGAGCCCAGGAATGCAAGGCTGCAGTGAGCTAAGATCACACCATTGCACTCCAGCCTGGGTGATAGAGTGGGACGCTGTCTTACTCTAGAACTTTAAAAATGAATTAGTTTTGTCTATTTTTAGTTTTTCCCTTTATATTATAACAATGGAACTGTACACTCTCTATTTTTTGTGTGGCTTCTTTTGGTCCTCACGTTGTGAGATTCACTCAGGTTGTGGTTTATCGTTGCAGCTTATTCATCCTCATTGCTGTTCAGCAGTTCACTATGTGGATATACCATCATTTTTACCAGGACCCTGAACCCAGGCCACCACGGTGAAAACAGAAAGCACGGCCACACGGTTACAAGGTCAGTTTCCCAAGGAAATGAGTAACCAGTTTGCTGGGCTGTCTTGAACAGCAGGCATATAGGGGTCCTAGGCCCACGTTCTATCCTAAGGTACTCCTCATTATGATGGAACAATACAGGATACTCAAAGCACACCAGATTCACTACAGTTTAAGATTAGCCTCATTAATCCTTTTTTCCATTAATCAAAACTTTACAGAGGAGATAAACAGTGATGTTTGTTTGTGCCAGAGTCTCACTATGTTGCCCAGGCTGGAGTACGGTGGCACGATCTCAGCTCACTGCAACCTCTGCCTCCCGGTTTCAAGCGATTCTCCTGCCTCAGCCTCCCGAGCAGCTGAGGGACTACAGGTGCTCGCCACCATGCCTGGCTAATTTTTTTTTTATTTTCAGAAGAGACGGGGTTTTACTGCGTTGCCCAGGCTGGTGCCAAATTCCTGAGCTCAGGCGATCCGTCCCCCTCGGTCTCCCAAAGTGCTGGGATTACAGGCGTGAGCCACCGTGCCTGGTGATAAACAGTGACTTTTACCATTCATTTAATCACTTTGCACAAGAGAGAGAGAGAGAGAGCAAGAAAGAGAAAGCATTGCCTGAGGCAGGGTGGGGAAAGCAAAGAGCTCAGGGAGGCCAGAGAAAGATCCACCCATTGCTCAAAAGTTCAGGTGGCTGCTTGTTGGTTGAGAAGGGATCTTTTCCAACAGTCCTCTCAGCTCTCAAGTTTCCCCTTTCAGGGAGGAAAAAGCTCCTCAAGTTCCATGATTCTTTATGCGTCTAATCCTGTCAACCACAGTCATCAGCAGAGTGCATAGCAGATTATTCCAAAGAGAATAGCAGTTAACATCTGGTAGAGCCAAAGCCATTCTTAGCCGAGAGGGACTTCTCTCACTCCTCTGAGTTGGGCCTCTAACCCAATCCCATTCTTTACCCAGGTACCCGATCAACTTACCCAAAGTCCACCAGTCAGTGCTGCAGTCCATTTCCTGTGAGTGAGGGGGATTTCTTCCGTGTCATCCCTTCAGGGTTTGCCAGACAGATGTTACTGGACCCTACCACTTACCCAGTTAGCCTTTGGGTCAGGAGTTTCCACACTAGTCCCTTCGTGGTTGCCAAAAAGATGTTACAAGAAAGAGGTCCCGATCCATACCCCAAGAGGGGGGTTCTTGGTTCTTGCTCAGGAAAGAATTCAGAGCGAGTCCTAGAGTAAAGCGAAAGCAAGTTTATTAGGAAAGTAAAGGAATACAAGAATTGCTACTCCCCAAGGGCTGCCAGTTGCCCATTTTTATGGTTATTTCTTGACGATATGCTAAACAAGGGGGTGGATTATTCATGCCTCTCGTTTTTCGACCCTACAGGGTAACTTCCTGATGTTGCCATGGCATTTGTGAACTGTCATGGTGCTAAAGGGAGTGTAGCAGTGAGGACGATAGCACCGTCTTGGTTTTGGCCAACTTCCTTACTGCAACCTGTTTTATTAGCAAGGTCTTTCTGACCTGTATCTCGTGCTGATCTCCTATCTCATCCTGTGGCTTAGAATGCCTAACTGTCTGGGAATGTAGCCTAGTAGGTCTCAGCCTTATTTTACCCAGCCCCTACCCAAGATGGAGTTGCTCTGGTTCAAACGCCTCTGACAATCATACCTCACTGGAATTTTAAACTCCTAGGCCTCAGGTGATCCTTCCATGGTGGCCTCCCAAAGCACTGGGATTATGAGTGTGGGCCATCATGTCCAGCCCTATCCATTTCTTTTCTTTTTTTTTTTTTTTTTTTGAAACAGGGTTTCACTCTGTTGCCCAGGCTGGAGTGTAAGTGGCACAATCTTAGCTCAATGCAGCCTCAACCTCCTGGGTTCAAGCAATTCTCTCACCTCGTTCTACTGAGTAGCTGGGACTATAGGCACCTGCTACCATTGCCAGCTACTTTATTTTTTGTAGATACGGGGTCTCCCTGTGGTGCCCAGGCTGGTCTTGAACTCCTGGCCTCTGGCCTCAGCCTCCTGGCCTCAGCCTCCCAAAGTGCTGGGATTACAGGCGTGAGTAACCACACCTGGAACCATTCTATTTTTGTTTGTTTTTGAGATAAGATCTTACTTTGTCACCCAGGTTGGAGTGCAGTGATGTGATCATGGCTCACTGTAGCCTCAGCTTCCCTGGCTCAAGTGATTCTCCTGCCTCAGCCTCCTGAATAGCTGGGACTACAGGTGCACGCTACCATGCTCAGCCAACTTATACATTTTTTTGTAGTGTTGGGGTTCTGCTGTGTTGCCCAGGCTGGTCTCCAACTCCTGAGCTCAAGCAATCCACCTGCCTCGGCCTCCAAAAGTGTTAGGATTTCAGGCAAGAGCCACTGCACCCAGCCCCCAGCCTATTTGTAATGGGCATCTGAGTGTCCAGTGTTTGGGTCTTGCAAACTGTATGAAGTATAGTTTTTATTCTGAGTCTGGTTTTAAGAGGGAGTGTTAACTATTCAAGTTAAAAAAACAAAGACTGCTTGTGGCAAACAATAGAAACAAATGAACATTCCACAGACGCCTTTGTTCACCCTAAAAATGGCTCCCAGGGTTGGAAGCCCATATGGGAAAGAGGCAAAAAGAAAGGGTGCCCAGAGCAGAGAGTGATTTACAGTGCAGCCTGCCGTCCCTGTTTGCTTCTCCAAGGCAACCCCTTACCCCTTCTCCTAATTGGGCCTAAATCAGTAGTTTTTCAAAACACCTGCTGGGTATCCAAACTGACCCGTTTAAGGGCTCTATGATGAACTCATTGTTATGTGGTCAATGAACCAAGATGCAGGTGGGTCATCTCCTTAGAACAGTTAAAGCCCTGTGAAGTGCTCTCCAGAGTTCTGACCTTTCCTGCATGGGTCAGAAAAGGTGCAGCTCCATAGAATCAGAGATTTGCGCTGAAAGGGGTCTAAGGGGGGGATCTAGGCCAACTGCTCATTTTACAGATGAGGGAACTGAGTCCCAGACAGCTGACGTGCTCAAAATTACATGTAGAGTCATGGGTAGGGCTGGATGTTGATTTAGAACCACATCTTCAACTTTGGGGGTTTTGTTTTGCTTGTTTTTCTTTTACTAGGCTACATTGTAACATGACCTTACCTCTCCACTGCATTTTGCAAGGTGATGCTGGTTGCCTTATTTTCTGACTTCCTCCATTTATAGTAGTTTTTCTCTGGCTAAAATGTTACTACCCTCTTCTATGACCTCTTCATTTTTGTTACTATTTTGCTTTCTATTTTGTCCATCAGTATGCAATCAATGACATTTATATGTCCTGAATAACAGAGGTGGGAACTCATGTGCTGATATCCCTTAGAAACTAGGAGTTTTCAATAGTCAAACAATTAAAGAGTAATTACTTTTTTTGTTGTTGCCCAGGCTGGAGTGCAATGGCACGATCTCAGCTCACCACCACCCCTGCCTCCTGGGTTCAAGCAATTCTCCTGCCTCAGCCTCCGAAGTAGCTGGGATTACAGGCATGCACCACCACGCCTGACAAATTTTGTATTTTTATTAGAGACGGGGTTTCTCCATGTTGGTCACGCTAGTCTCAAACTCCCGACCTCAGGTGATCCACCTGCCTCAGCCTCCCAAAGTGCTGGGATTACAGGCATGAGCCACCACATCCGGGTTTATTTTCTTTTGAGGCAGGGTTTCACTCTTGCTGTGCAGGCTGGAGTGCAATGGCACCATCTCGGCTCACTGCAAACTCCATCTCCCAGGTTCAAGTGATTCTCCTGCATCTGCCTCCCAAGTAGCTGGGATTATAGGCATGCATCACCACGGCTGGCCAATTTTGTATTTTTAGTAGAGACAGGGTTTCACTATGTTGGTCAGGCTGGTCTCGGACTCCTGACCTCAAGTGTTCCTCCTGCCTCGGCCTCCCAAAGTGCTGAGATTATAGGAGTGAGCCACTGTGCCCAGGCTGAGTAATTACTTATATTTTTGTTTCATTTTGTCCTGTTTTGAGACAGAGTCTCACTCTGTTGCCCAGGTTGGAGTGCAATGGCACAATCTCGGCTCACTGTAACCTTCACCTCCCAGACTCAAGTGATCCTCCCATCTCAGCCTCCTGAGTAGCTGGGATTACAAGTGCCTGCCATCATGCCTGACAAATTTTTGTATTTTTAGTAGAGACAAGGTTTCACCATGTTGGCCAGGCTGGTCTCAAACTCCTGACCTCAAGTGATCCACCTGCCTTGGCCTCCCAAAGTGCTGGGATTACAGGCGTGAGCCACCACACTCAGCCTCTAATATATATATATTTTAAAAATTCACAAGAAATAAATGTTAACAGTGCTTTTTTTATGAGGCTGATAGAATTATGGAGAGTTTTCCTTTTTTAGAATTCTCTGAGTTTTTACAATCAGAAAAAAATCCTATAAAGAAAACAAGAGGAAAATAATACTTTTAAAATGGCACTCTCCAAATCAGAGCCTGACATCAACTTCTAGGGGTCCTGGGGTTAATTTTAGGGGCTAGATTGTCAAAACAAAGAAAGAAACACAAACACACACGCCAGCTCTCTTATTAAAACGATGAGCGGCTGGAGTTTGGTTTTGTGCCTCCATCTTGTCGTTGTACCTAACCAATGCGGCGCACGCTAAATATGATGTATCCCATTCCATTTTCAGAGTCTACATATTGCTCAACAAATGCGCACGTGCTGCTCGGGCTTCAGAACGCTGTGCCCATGAAGGCAGCAGGATGGTGATCCAATTATTCCAAATATGGGGCCAGATTCTTTTGAAGCCCATTCTCCTGGTTGTAAGAAAGGTACCTAAGAAGGTTTTCTTTTTCATCTTAAATGTATTAAGAACTTACTGTTTGCCAAATGCTAGGCCAAACATAAGGATAATGGGAAGAAGCGCATCCTGGGAGCTCACCATCCTGAGAAGAGGACACAGGCAAGCAAAATATTAGAGTCCAAAGGACGGTGTGCTGGGATGGATTTACAAACAGGATGCTGTGGGCACTCTTGGGGTAGAAGGACCAGCCAACCCAGACCTGTGGGAGACTCAGGGGAGATCCCCAAGGGTGGTGCCTGGTGTGCTTTGCTGCATGAGAGGAACCAGGTACGCATTGTCCTCAGGTCAGGGCATGCTGGCCAGGGCATTGTACTCTCTGCTCCCGCTTTTTCTCTGCCCTAAAGTTACCCATTCAACCAAGTCTGTAAGCTTTCTCCATATTCTTCTATTTACATATAGTTTGAGGTTTGTGAGACCTGCAAAGTGTCTCATACTGTGTGCCCCACATTTTACTCCCTGTTCCCATAGTGATGGTCACCTAGGTTACTTCTGACCCTCATAACCACCAGTAACAGTGCACAGATGTTCCTGTTCCTGTGTCCTTCTGGTTCTGTCTGACAAATCCTTCAGGATATTTACTCAGAAGTGGGTCTCTGGGTCACAGGGCATGCATATGCCCAATTGCACTAAGTACAACCAGATTGCTTTACAGAACACAGTACTACTTTCACTCCTACTAACAAGGCATCCAGTCTGCAGAGAAGGAAGGAGTGTGGCAAGGATACACCAGCTTCTTAAAAGACTGAACATAGGCACAGCACATCATTCCACTGGCTGGGCTGGGCACTGTGTAACATCTAACTGCAAGGAGTCTGGGAAATACAGTCCTGGGTGGGGCAGCTACTTCTCAGCTACAGACCAATTACTAGGAAAGATGAAAATTGCATCTCTGTTACTGATTTCCTGTTTTCTCTTTCTTCTTTTATTCTTTTTTTTTTTTTTTTTTTTTTTGAGACAGAGTCTTGCTCTGTCCCAGGCTGGAGGGCTGGAGTGCAGTGGCGTGATCTCGGCTCATTGCAACCTCTGCCTCCTGGGTTCAAGCGATTCTCCTGCCTCAGTCTCCCTAGTAACTGGGATTACAGGCACCCACCACCACACCCAGCTAATTTTTTTGTATTTTTGGTAGAGATGGGGTTTCACCATGTTGGTCAGCCTGGTCTTGAACTCCTGACCTCAGGTGATCCGCCCGCCTTGGCCTCCAAAGTGCTTGGATCACAGGTGTGAGCCACCACGCCCGGCCAATTTTCTTCTTAAGATTATCTTCTATCTGTCATCTTGTCTACTAATTTAGACTAGAAGGCTTCATTATATTGACATTTTTAGCTTTCCTCCAAAATGTTATTGTGCAAAATTTCAACATACAGTAAAGATGAAAAAATAATATAATGATCACCCATGTGCTACCGTCTGGAGTCAACCACTGTTAACATTTGTCGCATTTGTGTGTAGGTGAGTGTGCATGCATGTATGTTTTGCTGAACCATTTGAAAGTACGTTTTTGGTTTTTTTTTAAAATTTTTTAATTCATTTTTTTTTGAGACGAAGTCTCACTCTGTCACCCAGGCTGGAGTGCAGCGGCACAATTGCAGCTCACTGCAGCCTCTGCCTCCCAGGTTCAAGCAATTCTCCCACCTCAGCCTCCTGAGTAGCTAGGATTACAGGCTCCTGTCACCACACCCAGCTAGTTTTTGTGTGTTTAGTAAAGATGGAGTTTCGCCATGTTGGGCAGGGAACCTCAGGTGATCCACCCGCCTCAGCCTCCCAAAGTGCTGGGATTACAGGTGTGAACCACCGCACCTGGCCTGAAAGTAACTTTAAACTGAATTTAGAAGTATCTTATTTTTATCTGAAAGGACTGTTAACCATAGCAATAAGGAAAATCCTACCGATTCTTTTTGCAATTTGAGTTCCAACGAAGTTATAATATAATTTATCTGTACACTGTGCAAAATTCATTTTTGTCCCCCCCCCAGTGCCTGACACATTTGGGCCCAATACACTTTTGGTAAATGAGTAACATGAATAAATGGAAAGAAGTTCTTACAGTATGAGAACCTCGGCTAACTACAGTGATGGGAAGGGGGCTGGTGTACAAGGCTGATAAAGAGAGATGCGTTTTTCCCCCTCCCTGAGATGAAGTTTTGCCCTTGTTGCCCAGGCTGGAGTACACTGGTGCGATCTCAACTCACTGCAACCTCCACCTCCCGGGTTCAAGTGATTCTCCTGCCTCAGCCTCCTGAGTAGCTGGGATTACAGGCAAGCACCACCACGCCTGGCTAATTTTTGCATTTTTAGTAGAGACGGAGTTTCACCATATTGGTCAGGCTGGTCTTGAACACCTGACCTCAGGTGATCCACCCGCCCTGGCCTCTCAAAGTGCTGGGATTACAGGCATGAGCCACCGTGGCTGGCCAAGAGATGCATTTTTTTTTTTGGTCAGCATCCAGAGGTCCACATGGACAGGGTCTGCCTTCTGGGAATACTAGCCTAGTCTCTGTGACTTTAAAATAACCCAATAGGCTATCTTTTAGGTACATAAAGACATTAGAATTTTCATACTTTTTCAGACCTGTGCTCTATCCTACATAGCATTCAAATCCAGCAGGATGTATATGCCTGATTCTAAAAGGTGATCTCAAAGCTTAGGAATCAACCCCCGTTCTACTTAACCCGTTATGGCTTTACCTCCCTGAATTTATCTAACATCCTACTCTTTTTTTTTTTTTTTTTGAGTCTGGGTTTTGCTCTTGTCCCCCAGGCTGGAGTGCAATGGCATGATCTTGGCTCACTGCAACCTCCACCTCCCAGGTTCAAGCAATTTTTCTGCTTGGCCTCTGAGTAGCTGGGATTACAGCCCACCAAGCTGGGCTAATTTTTATATTTTTAGTAGAGATGGGGTTTCACCTTGTTGGCCAGGCTGGTCTCGAACTCCTGAGCTCAAGTGATCCGCCCACCACCGCCTCCCAAAGCACTAGGATTACAGGCATGAGACACCACGCCCACCCCTAATATCCTACTCTTACATTTATATTGTTCTAGAAACAGTTTTGAGTGATATTTAATATTTACTAAAGACAGACAAAAATCACCCATAACCCAGCTATCCCATCTCAGGTGATGTACACCCATCACTGACCTTTGAATTTGTCATCACAGCCCTGGAAAGACGTCAGTCAAGATGTCAATAGTGCCTAAAAGGCACACGATGGAATTTTTTTTTTTTTAACTTAGAAAGGCTCAACTTAAAGCTTACATTGGAGAAAGTAAATTATTCTTAATTCAGAGCACAAACCAGTCAAACTTGCCAGTCATCAACAGATGGCATCTTTCACACATTGTACATGCTGTAGTCTAAAACAAAATTTGCAAATTGACTATAGAGTAAAAATTTGAGCCTACACACTGCTTTTTATTTTTTCACTTAGTATATATTAAATGACTTTCAAGTATATTCTGGTTACTAATTTAGGTCCAGTGGACAAAGCAGTGAACACAACCACCATCAAAGCTTTTACGTAAATTAATGTTTTGGACAACATAGACAATAAAAAAGATAAATGAAATCTTGGTGCATTAAATTGTAATAAGAGCTAAGGAACGAAAACAATGCAGGTAAATGGTGGGTTAAATTTTAGACTGTTGCTGGGTGCGGTGGCTCATGCCTGTAATCCCAGCACTTTGGGAAGCTGAGGCAGGCGGACCACCTGAGGTCAGGAGTTCGAGACCAGCCTGACCAACATGGAGAAACTCCGTCTCTACTAAAAATACAAAATTAGCTGGGTGTGGTGGCGCATGCCTGTAATGCCAGCTACTTCAGAGGCTGAGGCAGGAGAATCGCTTGACCCTGGGAAGCGGAGGTTGCAGTGAGCCAAGATTGCGCCACCGCACTCCAGCCTGGGCAACCAGAGCAAAACTCCATCTCAACAACAACAACAACAACAAAAATTTTAGACTGTGGCCAGGAAAAGTGTCACTAAGCTGTCTTTTTGACCAGACAAGGTAGGTCACTCCCATAATCCCAACACTTTGGCAGGATGAAGTAGGAGGACTGCTTGCCCAGGATTTTGAAACTGGCCTGGGCAATATGGGCAGATTCCACCTCTATAAAAAATAAAAACATTAGCCAGGCATGGCGCATGCAGGTGCCTGTAGGTCCCAACTACTTGGGACTCTAGTGAGAAGAGCACCTTGGGCCCTGGGAAGTAGGTGTGAAGAGGCCAGAATATGCAAATGACTGGAAAGGTCAGTGTGGCCGGAGCTGGGAGAAGGAGGGATTGGAGGAGGAGATGAGGACAGAGAAGGGGTGGTGAAGGTGAAATGTGGCCTTGTAGGTCACCGTAGGGCTTTGGCTTTGGCTCTAAATAACAGTGAAAGCCATTTGAGAGCTGGTTGCAGATATTATGACATTTTACCTCTAAAAACTTCAGCATGCATTTCTTAAAGTAAGGACACTCTACCTAGAGACTCATTAGTAGAACACTGCTTTTTAAAAATTATTATCATTGGCTGGGCGCAGTGGTTCATGCCTGTAATCCCAGCACTTTGGGAGGCTGAGGCAGGTAGACCACTTGAGGTCAGGAGTTCGAGACCTAGCCAACATGGCAAAACCCCGTCTCTACTAAAAATACAAAAATTAGCTGGGTGTGGTGGCACGGGCCTGTAATCTCAGCTATGCAGGAGGAGGCTGAGGCAGAAGATTTGCTTGAACCCGGGAGGTGGAGGTTGCAGTGACCTGAGAGCGTGCCACTGCACTCCAGCCTGGGGCACAGAGCAAGAATCTGTCTCAAAAAAAAAAATTATTAATATTGTTTATTTAGAGATAGGGTCTCACTCCGTTGCCCAGGCTGGAGTACAGTGGTACAATCATCACTCACCACAGCCGTGGCCTCCAGGCTCTAGTAATCCTCCCACCTCAGCCTCCCAAGTAGCTGGGACGATAGGCATCCGTCAGCACACCTGGCTAATTTTTTCTTTTTAAAATTTTGTAGAGATGGTGCCTCGCTATGTTGTCTGGGCTGGTCTCAAACTCCTGACTTCAAGTGACTCTCCTGCCTCAGCTCCCATACAGGTGTTGGTCCCAATGCCAGGCCTGAACATTACTTAATAATATCCCTAAATCATCTAATATCCATTTTACATTCAAATTTCCGAAGTTGTTATGTAAATAATTTTGGAAATCGCCGGGCATGGTGGCTCAGGCCTGTAATCCTAACACTTTGGGAGGCCGAGGCAGGCAGATTGCTTGAGCTCAGGAATTCAAGACCAGCCTGGGCAACACGGTGAAACCCCGTCTCTACTAAAATACAAAAAATTAGCCAGGCGTGGCGGCGTGCACCTGTAATCCCAGCTACTCGGGAGGTTGAGGCAGAGCTGCTTGAACCTGGGAGGCAGAGGTTGCAGTGAGCCGAGATCATACCACTGCACTCCAGCCTAGGTGACAGAGCGAGACTCCGTCCCCCAAAAGAAATTTGGAAATCATATCTGTTGAATAAAGAACGTAAGTAAATATACATGCCTGCCACTGCCTTCATACAGACTTTCCAAGCTCGGATTTGTTAACTTCACCCTAGAACGCAGCTCAGGAAGGCAGTACAGTTTGCCTAGTGAACAGTAGGCGGCGCCACAAGTCCATTATGCTATTTGCCAGCGCTGGTGATTTCCCTAGCCGAGGAGTGGGTGCCCAGGGTTCTGGGCAATTTTCACGGTGTCACACAAGACCTGTGATTTCAGGGTGCACGCAGAACCCTACAATGTCACCACTTCTGTAAGGGAAGTCATAAAGACTTCAAAACAGAATTCAATTTTATTCCATTAAAAGCCAGCTCAAGCCACACAGCACTTTTTCAGGGTGATTTTCAAAACTGTGCTGTGAAATCAAATTAACAAAGAGTTATAATTCATTGAGCTAACCTCTTAAGGAAATGACCCTAATCATTTGTCGAAAGCAAATTGAGAAATGATTGAGAAATTTCTTTTCTTTAAAATTTTACTTTTTTGAGATGTAGTCTTGCTCTGTTGCCTAGGCTTGAGTGCAATGGCATGATCTCGATTCACTGCAACCTCCACCTCCCAGTTCAAGCGATTCTCCTGCCTCAGCCTCCCAAGTAGCTGGGATTACAGGTGTCCCCCAAAAAACATGCCCAGCTAATTTTTGTAGAGATAGGGTTGCACCATATTGGCCAGATTGGTCTCAAACTCCCGGCCTCAGGTGATCCGCCTGCCTTGCCCTCCCAAAGTACAGGCCTGAGCCACTGTACCCAGCTTAATTTTTTATTTAATTGAAACAGAGAGGGGGTCTCACTATGTTGCCCAGGTTGGTCTCCAGCTCCTGGCTCAATCAATCCTCCCACCTTGGCTTCTAAAGTGCTGGGATTACAGGCTTTAGCCCCCACACTGGCCTCAAATACTCTTTTCAAAAATGGATTTACAAGTCAAATTGTCAGTAGACAACCATTATGCAACTATTAAAAACAAATTTTAAAAAATCAAAGTAATATATGAACATGATTGAAAGAAAAAAAAAAACTTGAGGAATTACAAAGGATTTTAAGAAAAACAATTGTTGGCTGGGTGTGGTGGCTCAGGCCTGTAATCCCAGCGCTCGGGGGAGGCCAAGGTGGGTGGATCACGAAGTCAGGAGATCGAGACCATCCTGGCTAACATGGTGAAACCCTGTCTCTACTAAAAATGCAGAAAAAAAAAAAAATAGCCAGGCATGGTGGCAAGCTCCTGTACTCCCAGCTACTTGGGAGGCTGAGGCAGGAGAATTGCTTGAACCCAGGAGGCTCGGGTAACAGTGAGCTGAGATCATGTCACTGCACTCCAGCCTGGGCAACAAGAGTGAGACACCATCTCAAAAAAACAAAAAGAAAAAAAGAAAAAGAAAAATAATTGTTTTCCCTCATATATTCCGGAAACACTTTTTAAATAATATCTGGTTTTATCTCGAGTTCTTTGGGATGTTACCACAGTAAGCAGTTTTTTTTTTTTTTTTTTTTTTAAATAAACGGAGTCTCGCTCTGTCATCCGGGGTGGAGTGCAGTGGCGTGATCTCTGCTTACCCCAATCTCTGCCTCCTGGGTTCAAGTGATTCTTCTGCCTCAGCCTCCCGAGTAGCTGGGATTATAGGCTCTGCCACCACACCCAGCTAATTTTTTGTATTTTTAGTAGAGATGGGGTTTCACCATGTTGGCCAGGATGGTCTTGATCTCTTAACCTAGTGATCTGCCCGCCTTGGCCTCCCAAAGTGCTGGGATTACAGGCGTGAGCCACTGTGCCTGGCCACCACAGTGAGTTTTATTTCTACTTCTTGATTATTAGCTTTAGAAAGTATCTGTTGACTTTTAACAATGAGAGATTAGACTTTAGTTCACTTGAGCTAAATCTCACCTTTCCATCCCCTCTCTTCCCAATTTTGTTGACAGCCATATTGTTTCAAATTATTTTAAATGTTATTTTCATAACTCTAAATAATATACTTTAATTTCTATTTCTTTGGGTTTTTTTTTTTTTTTTTTTTTTTTGAGACGAGTTTTACTTTTAAAAAAATTTTTATTGCCTAGGCTGGAATGCAATGGCGTGATCTCGGCTCACGGTGACCTCCACCTCCTGGGTTCAAGCAATTCTCCTGCCTCAGCCTCCCAAGTAGCTGGAATTACAGGCATCTGCCACCATGCCCCGCTAATTTTGTATTTTTATAGAGATGGGATTTCACCATGTTGGTCAGGCTGGTCTCGAACTTCTGATCTCAGGTGATCCACCCACCTCGGCCTCCCAAAGTGCTGGAATTACAGGCATGAGCCACCATGTCCAGCCTCTATTCTTATTCTACCAACTTTAGGTAACAACTCCAGACCCCCTACAGTGTTGGATAAGAATGTTAATATTTCCACCCCTTCTTTTACCTCCTCCCTCTCCTTTCAGCTTCCAGTCTTTGCCAGCTGTAGCTTTGCTTCACGACCAGAGTTGAAAACATGTTCATTTGTTCTATAATCAAGTTCTCCTTATTCAGTAACATCTAAAAGCTAAAGTAAACGATAATAATATTGCTATGACTATGTGGATATTGCTTTCAGAAAAGCCAAGTGGTGAGCTCTGATTATGTTTCCTTCTTCCTAGATACAATGTCATATTCCTTCTGCCACTACAAGAGAATATTTCTGGCATTAACTCTCTTTTCTTATACTCCCTCAATTGCTGAAAATCACAATTGCCATAATTTAGCTTGCTTCATACTAGGATTATGAATTTCTTGCAAAATTTTTTTCCTCTTGCAGATTTAAACTTCCTTCCTTCCCTCCCTCCTTCCTTCCTCCCTCCTTTCCTTCCTTCCCTCATTTCCTTCCTTCCTTCATTCCTCCCTCCTTCCCTTCCCTCCTTCCCTTTCCTTCCTTCCTTCCTTCCTCCCTCCCTCCTTTCCTTCTCTCCTTTCTCTCCTTCCTTCATTCCTCCCTCCTTTCCTTCTCTCCTTTTCTTCCTTCCTTCATTCCTCCCCTCCTTTCCTACTCTCCTTCCCTCTTTCTTCCTTCCTTCCCTCCCTCCCTCCCTCCTTCCCTTTTCTTTTCTCCTTTTTTTTTTTTTTGGGGGGGCCATGCTAATCTTCTCTGTATCGTTCCAATTTTAGTATATGTGCTGCCGAAGCGAGCACCTCTTTTCTTTTTTAATAGAGATAGAGACTCAGTATGTTGTCCAGGGTGGTCCCAAACTCTTGGACTCAAGCACTTCTCCGCCTCTGCCTCCACAAATGCTGGGGTTACAGGCACTACTTTTTTTTTTTTTTTTTTTTTTTGAGACAGAGTCTTACTCTGTTGCCGGGGCTGGAGTGCAGTGGCGCGATCTTGGCTCACTGCAACCTCCGCCTCCCGGGTTCAAGCCGTTTTCCTGCCTCACTCTCCTGAGTAACTGAGACTACAGGCTCGTGCCACCACACGCGGCTACGTTTTTTTATTTTTAGTAGAGACGGGGTTTCACCATGTTAGTCAGGATGGTCTCGATCTCCTGATTTTGTGATCCACCCGCCTCGGTCTCCCAAAGTGCTGGAATTACAGGTGTGAGCCACCGCAGCCAGCCAGGATTGCATTCTTGATTTGGCGCTCAGCTTGAACATCATTGGTGTATAGAAATGCTACTGATTTTTATACATTGATTTTGTATCCTGAAACTTTACTAAAGTTGCTTATCAGTTTCTTGGATACTTTTAGCAGTCTTCAGGGTTCTCTAGTTATGAAATCATAGTTTGACTTCTTTGCCTATTTGGATGCTTTTTATTTATTTTTTTTGCTTGATTGCCCTGCATAGGCCCCTTTCATTGTCATTGTTTTTTTTTTTTTTCCCCGAGACAAGTCTCACTCTGTTGCCAGGCTGGAGTGCAGTGGCGCAATCTCAGCTCACTGCAACCTTCGTCTCTGGGGTTCAAGCGATTCTCCTGCCTCAGCCTCCTGAGTAGCTGGGACTACAGTCATGCACCACCACACCCAGTTTATTTTTGTATTTTTAGTAAAGACGGGGTTTCACCATGTTGGCCAGGATGGTCTCGATCTCTTGACCTCATGATCCACCCACCTCAGCCTCCCAAAGTGCTGGGATTACAGGCGTGAGCCACAACACCTGGCCAAAAGTCTGTCTTAATAATTATGACCATAAAAGAAGGACAATGCTACTCAGGAGGCTGAGGCAGGAAAATTGCTTGAATCTGGGAGGCAGAGGTTTCAGTGAGCCGAGATTGTGCCACTGCACTCCAGCCTGGGTGACAGAGCAAGACTTTGTCTCCAAACAAACAAACAGTGACCATGTTACTTGGGAGGCTGAGGCAGGAGAATCACTTGAACCCAGGAGGCAGAAGTTGCAGTGAGCCAACATCGTGCCAGTGCACTCCAGCCTGGGTGAAAGAGTGAGACTCTGTCTCCAAAAAAAGAAAAAGAAAAAGAATGACAATGTTTAGTCTTCCAGAGTTATGTATCAATTTTATGTATCTTACCTTCCTTCAAAGATTGATGATTAGTTGGTGTTTTCATATTATTTAGGCATAGAATCTTATTTGAGATCAGTGATAGTTGGTCTTTACATCACAGCTATAAGTAATATAAGAACTATAAATATTAAGATCTATAGTTAATAGGTCATTTCTGATGTACTTTTTGATCAGTCATTATAGTCATTATCCAACTTTTGTAGGGTGCCTACTTTATGGTTTGCAGTTTTTGTTTGCCAGGTTTTTGTATTTTTTGTAGAGATGGGGTTTCACCATGTTAGCCAGGCTGACATCGAACTCCTGGCCTCAAGTGATCTGCTTGCCTCAGACTCCCAAAGTGTTGGGATTACAGGCATAAGCCACGGTGCCCACCCTATGCTTTCCATTTTGATAGAACTATTAGAGGATATTAAACCAAATAGTACCCTGCCCTCAGCAGTTTACTTTGATCTTTTTAAATTTTTTCCTAATGTATTTTGTTTTTTTAAAAAAATGTTCATTATGACTCACAGAGTTGATTTCATGACTCACTAATGAATCATACATGTAGTGTGAAAAACATTGATAAAGAGACATTTGTGCCTTCTGCTGTGTTGATGGCTTCAGTACATCTGCTGGATCATGAAAGAAACTAGCTGGTCTGTTAGACAGATGGATTCTACAGAAACTTCTTGAGGTAGGAATATATCTTATATTTTCATTTCTGATACTTTTGATGGCAAGAGTTTTGAAGAGTTCCAGTTATGGTCTGAACTAGTAAAGATTTGATGAGGTTTTTCCTTGGCTAGCTCAACTATCAGGTTAGAGTTGACAATACATCTTTACGGAACTTCTTGGAATGCATCTTTTTTTTTTTTCATTAAAAAAATTTTTTTTTTCTTTTAGAGACTGGGTCTCGCTATGTTGTCCAGGCTGGAGTGCAGTGGCTATTCACAGGTGCGATCCCACTACTGATCAGCACGGGAGTTTTGACCTGCTCCGTTTCCAACCTGGGCTGGTTCACCCCCTCCTTAGGCAACCTGGTGGTCCTCTGCTCCTGGGAGGTCACCATATTGATACCAAACTTAGTGTGGACAGCCGATCGGCATAGTGCACTACAGCCTAGAACTCCTGGGCTCAAGCGATCCTCCCACCTCAGCCTCCCGAGTAGCTGGGACTACAGGCATGCACCACCGCGCTGGGCTGGAATGCATCTTTTACCTCCAGACCAACTGCCACAACCTGGCCAGGTCCAGCACTGCAAACCTCACATCTCACCCATGGAGAGGCAGTTCCTCTCACCCCCCATTCCCTCTGAAACACCACTTCTGGCCTCTAATCTCTCCAATTATAGCGGTGGTCTATGGATGAACTAGCAGAGGTTTGCTATATTTCTGTAAGAATATCTTTTGTTTTTGTTTTTTTTTTTGAGACAGGAGAATCGCTTGAAGCCGGGAGGTGGAGGTTGCAGTGAGCCGAGATCGCGCCATTGCGCTCCAGCCTGGGCAACAAGAGCAAAACTCCGTCTCCAAAAAAAAAAAAAAAAATAGTACCTTGACCTGAGGTAGACACCATGGCTCACACCTGTAATCCCAGTACTTTGGGAATCTGAGGCAGATGGATCATTTGCGGTCAAGAGTTTGAAACCAGCCTGGCCAACATGGTGAGACCCCATCTCTACTAAAAATACAAAAATTAGCTGGATGTGGTGGCATGTGCCTGTAAACCCAGCTACTCAGGAGGCTGAATTAGGAGAATCGCTTGAACCCAGGAGATGAAGGTTGGAATGAGCTGAGATTGTGCCACTGCACTATAGCCTGGGCAACAGAGACTCTGTCTCAAAAGAAAAAAAAGTCCCTTGGCCTGGAACATAATACTTGCTCAAAAAGTATCAGCTATTATAATTATTGCTGGAAGTAGAAATTTAGTTTCAGTAAAATCAGCATCATCTGATGTGCCCAATTAAAACTGCTAAATTGTATTTTTAACTTTTATTTGTATTTAATTTGCAGATTCATTTTTATATTTGTATAAGCATCAGGTAGTTATACTTACTATTTTGTAAGAGTATCCTTATAATAAAAAGGATTCCAGTCAACATTTTTTTTTTTTTTTTTTGAGACAGGGTTTCACTCTTGTTGCCCAGGCTGGAGTGCAATGGCATGATCTTGGCTCACGGCAACCTCTACCTCCTGGGTTCAAGTGATTCTCCTGCCTCAGCCTCCCAAGTAGCGGGGATTACAGGTGTGCGCCATGGCTAATTTTTGTATTTTTTGGTAGAGACGGGGTTTCACCATGTTGGCCAGGCTGGTCTCCAACTCCTGACCTCTTGATCCTCCCACCTTGGCCTCCCAAAGTGCTGGGATTACAGGTGTGAGCCACCACGCCCAGCCTATTGACCAGATTCTCAAACCCTTATTGATCTTACCAACAAATCAAGATGAAATCAGGACAGGAAACTGCAGAGGGTTCAGGTGAGATGGAAAAGCACATTACTTTTTTTTTTTTTTTTTTTTTTTTTGAGATAGAGTCTTGCTCTGTTGCCCAGGCTAGAGTGCAGTGGTTCGATTTCAGCTCATGGCAATCTCTGCCTCCTGGGTTCAAGTGATTCTCCTGCCTCAGCCTCCCAAGTAGCTGAGATTACAGGCACCTGCCACCATGCTTGGCTAATTTTTTTGTATTCTTTAGTAGAGATGGGGTTTCACTATGTTGGCCAGGCTGGTCTCAAACTCCTGACCCCGTGATCTGCCCGCTTCCACCTCACAAAGTGCTGGGATTACAGGCGTGAGCCACCGTGCCCAGCTGCACGTCACTTCTTTAAGAATACAAGCATTGCATTGTCTGAAGAGGAAAGAAAAATTAGGTTGAGTGATGAATAAATTATTTGAATTGTCTAGGAGGAAGACTCTTGTTTTCTGGAAGGCACAAACTCTGTCAGATGCTGGTTAAGGAAGATGGCTGATGCCAGCTTCTGCCAAATCCTTCTGGACTCTGTTTGAGACAGGAAAACTGAAAATGACCTGCCCCTTTCCCAGGTTTTAATACCTCTGGGATACACATGTCTTTCTTCCTCTGGAGAATTATCTCTGCTCTGTGGAATGCAGCTGATGTTTGGATAGTCATTCTTCTATTTTGGTCATTTGTGTGATGTCTTTGGTACTGCTCATGTCTTAATATCTGAGTGAGTGGTAATTTTAAAAGCATATACACACACGCATACATATATATTCTCCCCCTCGAGATGGAGTCTTGCTCCGTTACTGAGGCTGGAGTTCAGTGGCACGATCTTGGCTTACTGCAACCCCTGCCTCCTGAGTTCAAATGATTCTCCTGCCATAGCCTCCTGAACAGCTGGGACTACAGGCATGTGCAACCAAGCCTGGCTAATTTTTTAAATTTTGTAGAGATGGGGTTTTGCCATGTTGCCCAAGCTGGTCTTGAATTTCTGCGCTCAAGCAATTCACCTGCCTCAGGCTCAGAGTGCTGAGATACAGGCATAAGCCACCTCGCCTGGCCCTTTAAAGCCAATGTTAACTGCAGTAGTCCTCCAATAAGAATCACCCCTTCCCCAAATGACTCCAGGACACCTCTAACAGGTACTTTGTAAGAGGAAAGAAAACCAAGTGAACATAAATCAAGTGAACTCTTATCCTAGGCCCACAAAATGAGCAAATCCAGGTTTTGGCTAGTGGCCAACAGTTACAAATTTCACAGTTTGGATCCTTTGGCCAAGAATTTTGTCTCCTGTCTTTTCTTTCTTTCTTTTTTTTTTTTTTGAGATGGAGTTTCCCTCTTGTTGCCCAGGCTGGAGTGCAATGGCGCTATCTTAGCTCACTGCAACCTCCATCTCCCGGTTCAAGCAATTCTCCTGTCTCAGACTCCACAGTAGCTGGGATTACAGGTGCCCACCACCATGTCTGGTTAGTTTTTTTGTATTTTTATTAGAGATGGGGTTTCACCATGTTGGTCAGGCTAGTCTTGAACTCCTGACCTCAGGTGATCCGTCCGCCTCAGCCTCCCAAAATGTTGGGATTACAGGTGTGAGCCACTGTGCATGGCCCGTCTCCTGTCTTTTAAACTGGTAGTTGGATAGGGATGCAATCTGTGCTTGAGGGAGGTAGAGACCCGGGACTCTGTCCATCCTTCCTGAGAACCTGACAGAGGCCTCCAAAAGGTTAGACTCACACGATGCACAACCTGAAGTCCATGCCAGATCAGGGGCCAAAGTCAAACCACTGCTCCTCCAGAGCGAGCCAGCTAAGTGAATGAACCCTAAAAGAAACTCATCCCAGGCATGAGATTCAAATGCTAAGTAAATGTTCCCTAAAGAAACTGACCCCAGGCATGAGATTCTTTCCTAAGTTAGGTCATCTGAAGAGTGGTTTATTGAAAACCATGTGGACTCTGACTTGAACGAATAACCTTCTGAATAATATGCAGTTTGTGGGATGAAAACTCATTGCTTTAAAAATGAATCTTGGCAGAGTTTTCTGTGTTAGCACTATTTTTGCTTGTCCTGAGTCTGTGATACGTGCAACTTGAAACATTCCTTATCCTGTTACAAATCAGGTAGAGAGTGACTGAGAACTCAAGAGATCAGTTCCAAATGAATGTGAACAATAGCTGGACACAGTACTCTTTGTGGATGTCACAGAGTGGATCTGATCTTACATTCTTTTGATGCTTTGTTATTTCTCTGTGATACAAAGAAATAGACACCACGAGAGTTTACCAAGTACAAAGTGTGTGAAGTGTTACATAAAACTACACTTACAGAACAGACAAATAACAAGTAAGGAGATTGAATCAGTAATAAAAATCTCCCAAGTAGCATCACACACAGGGGGCAGTTGTTGGGGGGGGGTAGGGGAGAGACAGTGGGGGGGTGGGAGGGAGGGAAGGGTGGGGAGGGATATCATGGGGAGAAATGCCAGATAGAGTATGCACCTAAAGTAAAATAAATAAATTAAATGAAAAAAAAATCTCCCATGAAGGAAAAGATCAGGACCTGATGGCTCTACTGCTGAATTCTATCAAACATTTAGAGAATAACTAAAATCAATATTTCTCAAACTCTTCCAAAAAATTCAAGAGGAGGGAATATTTTCAAACTCACTTTATAGGCATTACCCTGATACCAAAGCCAAAGATACTAAAAGAAGAGAAAATTGTAGGTCAATATCCCTCATGAACATAGACGCAAAGATCCTCAGCAGAATACTGCAAATCAGATTCAACAGCACATTATAAGAATCAGTTAGCTGGGTGCAGTGGCACATGCCTGGTTAGTAATGCCGACTAATCTAGAGGCTGAGGTGGGAGAATAGCTTAGCTCATGAGTTCAAGTCCAGCCTGGGCAACATAATGAGACCCTCATCTCTAAAGAAAATAGTTCACTGGCTGGGCACGGTGGCTCATGCCTGTAATCCCAGCACTTTGGGAGGCTGAGGAGGGCGGATCACGAGGTCAAGAGATCGAGACCATCCTGGGCGGATCATGAGGTCAAGAGATCGAGACCATCCTGGCTAACATGGTGAAACCCTGTCTCTACTAAAAAATACAAAAATTAGCTGGGCGTGGTGGCGTGTGCCTGTAATCTCAGCTACTAGGGAGGCTGAGGCAGGAGAATTGCTTGAACCCGGGAGGCGGAGATTGCAGTGACCCGAGATTGCGCCACTGCATTCCAGCCTGGCACCTGGCGACAGAACAAGACTCTGTCTCAAAAAAAAAAAAAAAAAAAAAGAAAATAGTTCACTATGATAAAGTAAAATGTATCCCTAGAATGCAAGGACAGTTAAACATATGTAAAGTAATAAATGTGATATGTTACACTGCATTAACAAAATGACAGAATAAAGGATAAAAACCATATAACCTTCTCAATAGATGCAGAAATAGTGTTTGACAAAATCCAACACCCTTTCATAATAAAAGTTCTCAGCAAATAAGTATAGAAGGAATGTATTTCAACACAATAAAGTTCTTATATGACAAGTTTACAGTTAACATCATATTCAGTATTGAAAAGTTCAAAACTTTTCCTCTAAGATCAAAACCAGAGAAGGATGCCCATTTTAACCACTTTGATTCAACACAGCTGGAGATCCTAGCAAGTGCAATTAAGAGAAAGAAATAAGAGGCATCCAAATCAGAAGGAAGAAGTAAAATTGTCTGTTTGCAAACAACATGGTCTTATATATAGAAAACCCTAAAACATCATGTTATACCCCATAAATATAAAAAATGTTTGTCAATTAGAAAATCTATAGTAATAATTTAAAAGAGCCCAAATCACAAAACCTAAATCTACAGACCCAGGTCTTATGTATTAGAAATTTATAGTTCTAACCAAACAGAAGTTGCTATCCTCCTTCCTTCCCTCTCTCATTCTGTTTTCTTTCCTTCTTCCCTTCAAGATAATTTTACTAAGTCTGAGTGGAAGCAGGAAGGAAGATGAAATAAGTCATATTCTTGATTGGGTGTGTGTTTTTTAAAAAATTGACAAGATCTCTCTCTGTTGCCCAGGATGGAACGCAGTGGTGTGATCTTGGCTCTGTAACCTCCACCTCCTGGGCTCAACCAATCCTCCCACATAGCTGAGACTACGGGCACATACCACCATGCCCAACTAATTTTTGTATTTTTTGTAGAGACAAGGTTTTGCCATGTTGCCCAGGCTGGTCTCAAACTCCTGAGCTCAGGCGATCCACCTGCTTTGGCCTCCCAAAGTGCTGGGATTACAGGCATGAGCCACCGTGCCTGGCCGAAAGTGCCATTTTAAAATACTTTTTTTTTTGAGACAGTGTTTCACTCTTGTTGCCCAGGATGGAGTGCAATGGCAAGATCTCGGCTCACCACAACCTCTGCCTCCGAGATTCAAGTGATTTTCCTGCCTCAGCCCCCCCAAGTACCTAGGATTACAGGCATGCACTATCATGCCTGGCTAATTTTTTATTTTTTAGTAAAGATGGGGTTTTTCCATGTTGATCAGGCTGGTCTTGAACTCCCAACCTCAGGTTATTGGCCTGCCTCAGCCTCCCAAAGTGCTGGGATTACAGACATGAGCCACCATGCGCAGCCTTTAAAATACCATTGAAAAAAGGCTTTGGAAAAGTAATTCTGGTAGAAATCCTGTTGTCAGCGTGAAGGTGGGTTAGCTTCTTTGAAAACAGGCCTAGTTTTATTTACAAGACAAACATGGAACAGAGCAAACGTCAAAACAAAGCCAGGAGACATGTCACCACTGGCCCTATCTCTCATTAATCTGGTATTTGTGGCCCTGAGTTGTGAACTCCACCCCCGCTGCTTCCTATCAAGGAGGACTGTGCCCTAGATGGTGGCTGAGGTCACTCATCTCTCTACATCCCGCAAGTATGTGAAAGGCAAGATTCTGAAAGAGGCTGACCGCTGGCTCTCAGGTGGAGACATTACTACCACGACTGTCCTCAGTGGCTGCTGGAGAAGGCAGTCTGTGAGCTGCAGAGGAGAGAAAGCAGAGAACTGAGGGCAGTGGTGCTGCTTGCCACCAGGTACCCATGAAGCAGAATCCAAAGTTTTCACTCGGACCCTCACTCCTCACTTCTCTTTTTGTTTGGAATTAATGAAAATATACGGCTTATGTCTTTATTCAGCATAACTCCTGTCTCGGTCTTCGAGTTTGTGGGGCACCAAGATATGGAAATCCTGGGCCTCGTTGTGCTTATTTGAAGCCATGAAGCTTGAAGACAATCAACTGTAGCTGGATTCAATCTTCTAAAAGATGAAACTGGAAAAAGCTGCAAAAGCACAGCTTTTACAGCCACACAATGCAACGTCTGGAGAAAAAGAGGATACCTCTTTCTCTTAAAATAAGTGGGGGTCCTTCCCAGAAGTTTTTAGGACACCTCTCTGCTGTCTCATTGGCCTGAATTAGGGCACATCTCCCCCTCCTGGATAACCAGGGGGGCTGGGGGGGTGGGATTACTCTCAGGTTTATCAGGCCCATTCCTGCATCTGGGACGAGGTCAGCCTTCCTTGAAATACACAGGCTGTGTGGGGGAGGCGGTAACTTCAAAACACTTGCTAAAAATTAGAGAACTGTTAGGAAGAGAAAGAGAAGAATGGCTGTTGGCTTGGTAACCAAAAATATCCACTGTAACTTTCTTTCTTTCTTTTTTTTTTTTTTGAGATGGAGTTTCGCTCTTATTGCCCAGGCTGGAGTGCAATGGCATGATCTCAGCTCACTGCATCCTCCGCCTCCCGGGTTCAAGCAATTTTCCTGCCTCAGCCTCGCAAGTAGCTGGGATTACAGGGATGTGCCACCACACCCGGCAAATTTTGTATTTTTAGTAAAGACGAGGATTTCTCCATGTTGGTCAGGCTGGTCTCGAACTCCCAACCTCAGGTGATCCACCAGCCTTGGCCTCCCAAAGTGCTGGAATTACAGGCATGAGCCACTGTGCCCAGCCTCCACCATAACTTTCTTAGATATCCTTTCAGGATTTATTTATCTTTCTTGAGATGGAGTCTCACTCTGTCGCCCAGGCTGGAGTGCAGTGTAGTGATCTCAGCTCACTGCAACCTCTGCCTCCCAGGTTCAAGCAATCCTCCTATATCAGCTTCTCGAAGTAGCTGGTATTACAAGTACGCACTACCACGGCCAGCTAACTTTTTTTGTATTTTTAGTAGAGACGAGGTTTCACCATGTTGACCAGGGTGGTCTCTAACTCCTGATCTCAAGTGATCCACGTGCCTTGGCCTCCAAAGTGCTGGGATTACAGGCGTGAGCCACCGCACTGGCTTTTTTTTTTTTTTTTGAAACAGTCTCACTTTGTCACCCAGGCTAGATTGCAGTAGCACAATCACAGCTCACTGCAGCCTCACCCTGTGGGGCTCAGAGATCCTCCCATCTTGGCCTCTTGAGTTGGTGGAACTACAGGTGTGCATCACCACACCCAGCTAATTAAAAATATTTTTAGATTAGAAATACTAGTCGGGCTGTCATTATGCTGGCCAGATGGCCTCGAACTCCTGGGCTCAAGTGATCCTCCCATCCCCCCAAAGTGCTGGGATT
Source organism: Ateles fusciceps (assembly GCA_036589455.1). Classification (NCBI taxonomy): domain Eukaryota; kingdom Metazoa; phylum Chordata; class Mammalia; order Primates; family Atelidae; genus Ateles; species Ateles fusciceps. The sequence continues at coordinate 3,323,685 of JAZHEH010000952.1, read as the reverse complement.
ACACACATGAGCCACCATGCCTGGCCCTTTTCAGGAAATTTTATCTGGTGTTCCTTATTCTATTATGCACAATATTAGTCTGTTTTTATGCTGCTGATAAAGTTATACCCGAGACTGGGCAATTTACAAAGGAAAGAGGTTTAATTGGACTTACAGTTTCACATGGCCGGGAAGCATCACAGTCATGGAGGAAGGCAAGAAGCAAGTCACATCGTACGTGGATGGTGGCAGGCAAAACATGAAGGAGCTTGTGCAGGAAGACTCCTGTTTTTTTTGTTTTGTTTTGTTTTTTTGAGATGGAGTCTCACTCTGTCGCCCAGGCTGGAGAGCAATGGTGCAATCTCAGCTCACTGCAACCTCCACCTCCCCCATTCAAGCGATTCCCCTGCCTCAGCCTCCCAAGTAACTGGGAATACAGGTACCTGCCACCACGGCTAGCTAATTTTTTGTAATTTTAGTAGAGACAGGGTTTCACCGTGTTGGCGAGGCTGGTCTCAAACGCCTGATCTCAGGTGATCCACCCGCCTCGGCCTCCCAAAGTGCTGGGATTACAGGCACGAACCACCACTCCAGGTGAGACTCCTGTTTTTAAAACCATCAGATCTCCTAAGACTTATTCGCTATCACGAGAACAGCATGGGAAAGACCTGCCCCCATGATTCAACTACCTCCCCGCTGGGTCCTTCCCACAACGCTGGGAATTCAAATGAGATTCAGGTGGGGGACACTTATCATTCACTAACAGTAATGATAGCAATAGTGATTGTATTTTACCATCTGCCAGGTGCTGTGCTAAGGTTTTATGGCTATTTTCTCATTTTAGTCCTTAAAACAGTGTGGCAAGTGCAGGTACTATGTCCTTCTCATTTTACAGATTAGAAAACTAAGGGTCAAAGAAGTTCAGTGGCTTGCCTGAAGACACAGAACTAGTCAAGATGAAGATGAAATTCAAAGCGTGGACCCTGTGGGTGCAATGAATGTTTAACCATGACTCTTACTGCCTCTCACGTGTACCGCACACCTACCACGCCAGGCAGCTTGTTGACTTCTTCACTGCTGCTGACCTTTATATCAGCCCCTTTTGGTAACCCACTCCTGTGGCCACAGTGGACCCTTGTCATAGCCTTGCACAGCTCCATTTCTGACACCTGGCACTCTTCCCTTTTTTTTTTTTTTTTTTTGAGATGGAGTCTTGCTCTGTCGCCCAGGCGGGAGTGCAATGGCGCAATCTCAGCTCGCTGCAACTTTTGCCTCCTGGGTTCAAGTAATTCTCCTGCCTCAGCCTCCTAAGTAGCTGGGACTACAGGCACCTGCCACAATGCCTGGCTAATTGTTTCATATTTTTAGTAGAGACTGGGTTTCACCACATTGGCCAGGCTGGTTTTGAACTCTTGACCTCAAGTGATCCACCCGCCTTGGCCTCCCAAAGTGCTAGGATTACAGGTGTGAGCCACCGTGCCCAGCCCCCTTTTGCCTTCTTTTCTTTCCCTCTCCTGAGCTTTTCTTTTCCTCTCCTGCTTCCCATCAAAGCCTCTCTTCCACTCCTGCGTCCTGCCTCCCAGCTTCCTGGCCTGCCACTCCCTCTTGCTTCACTGCCTGTCTAACTTGCTTGCACTCCTTGGCCAACCATTTCACGTCCACTGTCACCCACCTCCACCATTTCCTTATGCCTGGACCACTGGTGCCCTGGCCTTGCTAACCTCCATCTGGGAGTCAAGCTGACCTGAAATTCCAGCACTGGAGTTTCTATCTTAATGTGTGGGGAGAAAAGTCCTAAGTACCATTTCCAACCCCAGCTCGGTGCCTGGGGCTCTCTGTCAGTGATCCCTGGTCCAAGGTGCTCCACAGCCCCTCCCCTGCTGCTGTCACTCCCCCACAGAGAAATGACTACTCTCTTGTGCTCTAGTGAGTGATAATGCCCTCAGGGGTGAATTCGCCATGAGCAACCTCCCTAGGGCCCTGCAAGGCAGGAGCTGAGTGAGAGGCTGGCTGAGGAATGAGTGTTGCTCCCTTAGGAATGTGGCCAGCAGGTTCTGGGGTGTAGGGAGGCTAAAATTTTCAGGAGAAACAATAAAAGAAAATAATAACAAATAAAATAAAATAATAAAAAACTAAAATAAACAAATAAATAAATAAAAGCCAGGACAGGCGGCTCACACCTGTAATCCCAGCACTTTGGGAGGCCGAGGCAGGTGGATCACTTGAAGTCAGGAGTTTGAGACCAGCCTGGCCAACATGGTGAAACGCTGTCTCTACTAAAAACACAAAAATTAGCCGGGCTTGGTGGTGCGTGCCTGTAACCCCAGCTACTCGGGAGGCTGAGTCAGGAGAATTGCTTGAACCCGGGAGGCGGAAGTTGCAGTGAGCTGAGTTCGTGCCATTGCACTCCAGCTTGGGCGACAGAGTGAGACTTTGTCTCAAATAAATAAATAAATAAATAGGACAGACGTGGTGATGGGTGTCTGTAATCCCAGCTACTTGGGAGGCTGAGGCAGGAGAATCACTTGAACCCAGGAGGCAGAGATTGCAGTGAGCTGAGATCCTGCCACTGCACTTCAGCCTGGCAATAAGAGTGCAACTCTGTCAGTCATATAGTCAATCAGTCAATGCCAGGAGAGCAACTCCTGCATGAGGTCACTCATCCTTGCATCTGGGCTGATGGTGAGAGGTAAGGCTGGGAACCAAAAGGGGCACTGGGAGAAGTCACAGAACCTGAAAAGCCGGGAATGAAGATGATGGAAATGGGAGAGAGGGCTGGGAGCTGAGACACTTTCCAGGGCTCAGGCTTGTGTGGGCAGGCTTGTGTGGTGGGCAGGCTTGTGTGGAGCGCAGGAGCAAGGCAGATAATCCGTCCTCAGGCTGAAGCTGCGTTTATTCTGGGTCTTTGTCTTCAGCAGCAGTCCTCCTCCTGATTTTCTTGCTTCTTCAATACCCCCCCCCCCCCTTTCTGGTCTTCATTCTTTCCCCGCCACAAACCTGTTCAGAGATTTTGCACCCTAAGCTACACAGCAATCTGAACTCAACCTCTGTCCTTTCCCAGCACCTCCTCCCCATCCCTTCAGATCCAGCACCTGGAGCTGCTGACCTTCTTAGCTTCCTGTCAGCTACACCTCTCCATTCCTCCCTCTCATGCTGCTGCTCTCAAAGGTGCTGATAATGTCACACCTTGTGTCCCCTGGTACAGTCTGATGCCCTTACCTGGGTACATCCTGTCTGAGCCATCTAGAGCATGTGACAGCCTCTCTTGGAAATGTGTCTCCCTTGGTCCTTACCACACCCTTTCTTCTGGTTTTTCTCCTTCCTCACCGACTATGGGTCCCCTTTAGGACTCTCCTTTCTTTTCTACTGACCCTTAAATGCAAATGTCCCCCTAAATTCTGGCCCTGATGTTCTGCTCTTTTTGCTCTGTGTTCTTTCCCCCGTTCAATCTCATCACCTCCATGGTTTTAACTCATTCGTGTGCTGATGACCCTCCAAAATATTACCTTCAGCCCCAGGGAGTGCTAAAAAGATTGAGTAATAACAATAATTAACATGTTAATATCATATTGGAAAAAATAAAAAGTAATACAGGAAAAATCCGTGATGAACAAAATATCAGAATTTTCAGTAAAGACAGAACCAATAACAGTGCTGCACAGAGCCATACTGGAGCCTGCCCAAAAGGAAAAATCAAGATTAAAAAAAAATTATTATACTTTAAGTTCTGGGATTCATGTGCAGTAGGTGCAGTTTGGTACATAGGTATACATGTGCCATGGTGGTTTGCTGCACCCATCAACCCGTCATCTACATTAGGTATTTCTCATAATGCTATCCCTCCCCTAGTCTCCCACCTGCCCCCAAACAGGCCCAGTGTGTGATGTTCCCCTCCCTGTGTCCATGGGTTCTCATTGTTCAACTCCCACTTATGAGTGAGAACATGTGGTGGGTTTGGTTTTCTGTTCCTGTGTTAGTTTGCTGAGAACCATGGTTTCCAGCTTCATCCATGTCCCTGCAAAGCACATCAAATCATTCTTTTTTATGGTTGCATAGTATTCTGTGGTGTATATGCACCACATTTTCTTTGTGTGTGTTTTTTTTTTTTTTTTTTGAGACAGAGTCTCACTCTGTTGCCCAGGCTGGAGTGCAGTGGTGTGATCTTGGCTCACTGCAGCCTCCGCCTCCCGGGTTCAAGAGATTTTCCTGCCTCAGCCTCCCAAGTAGTTGGGACTACAGGCGCATGCCACCATGCCTGGCTAATTTTTGCATTTTTAGTAGAGACGGGGTTTTACCATGTTGGCCAGGCTGGTCTTGAACACCTGACCTCAGGTGATCCGCCCACCTCAGTCTCCCAAAGTGCTGGGATTACAGGCACGAGCCACCACTCCTGGCCTAAAATCAAGACTTATATGGAATGAAATCTCAGTGAATAGACTCTGGTCTAAAGGTGATTCCTGTGTTTGTTCTTGAGTGAATGGGCTGTGTGAGAGCTATGGATGTTCTTTTGACTTGAGGGATAATGGCATTTTTTGCACTTTTCTCACATGTCATTGTAAAAGTGTGACTAGAGAGTAAAGAAACATGCTGCCTACATACTGACCCTGTACACACCTGCGTCTGCCTGTCCTGTGGAGAGACGGAGCTCCTGCAGGCAGCTGCATGGACGGGTGGTGGTAACAGGACTCACCCTGCGCATAGGTAGCCGCCTCTTCCATCCTGTCCAGAGCGGATAACACTGGGTTAGTGGCTCAGCAGCAGTTGGTAGCTTTGCCTCTTAACCTTCAATATCACAGATGATTTTGTTCCCAAAGAAAATAGCCACCTAAATTATGTGAAAAAACATTACACATACCCTATGTTTCTTTAAATCATTTTCTGCTCTTTTTGTTTTGAGACAGAGTCCCACTCTGAAGTGAGGTGAAGTGCAGTGGCATCAATATCAGCTCACTGCAACCTCCACCTCCCAGGTTCAAGCGATTCTCCTCCCTCAGCCTCCCAAGTAGCTGGGATTACAGGCATGTGCCACCACACTTTGCCAAATTGTGTATTTTTAGTAGAGACAGGATTTCACCATGTTGGCCAGGCTGGTCTTGAACTTCTGACCTCAGGTAATTCACCTGCCTTGGCCTCCCAAAGTGCTGGGATTACAGGTGTGAGCCACCGTGCCTGGACTTTTCTGCTTTCTTAATTTCTTCTAATAAAATTTGACTCCCTCAAACTTGCTTTTTCTTGTGGATTAATCTAATGACATTCTGTAGGCTTAAACTTTAAAATGTTAAGTCTTCTTAATTAACCTCCTGACCCCCCCCTCAAAAAAGAATCTCAGAAAGATGATAATGAGATGATAATGTCTCTTTTTTACAGCCACAGAGAACGAGACATCAAGTCTACATCTTTAATTCCAAGAATATGATCCCACAAAATGTCAAACTGAGATCATTAACAAAGAATCTTTTTTCGTTTTTGAAACAGGGTCTCACTTTGTTGCCCAGACTGGGGTGCAGCGGCACAATCATGACTCACTGCAGCCTCCACCTCCCAGGCTCAAGTGATCCTCCTACCTCAGTCTCCGGAGTAGCTGGGAGTACAGGTGCATGCCACCATGACCGGCTATTTTCTGTAAAGATGGGTCTCACTATGTTGCCCAGGCTGGTCTCGAACTCCTGCGCTCAAGTGGTTCTCCCACCACCTCAGCTTCCCAAAGTGCTGGGACTACAGGTGTGAGCCACCACTCCCAGCCTCAATCTTTTTTTTTTTTTTTTTTTGAGATGGAGTCTCGCTCTGCCACCCAGGCTGGAGTGCAATGGCATGTCTCACTCACTGCAGCCTCTGCCTCCTCGTTTCAAGCGATTCTCCTGCTTTAGCCTCCCAAGTAGCTGGGATTACAGGCGCCCAACCACCATACCCAGCTAATTTTTGCATTTTTAGTAGAGATGGGTTTTCACCATCTTGGCCAGGCTGGTCTCAAACTCCTGACCTCAGGTGATTCACCCACCTCGGCCTCCCAAAGTGCTGGGATTATAGGCATGAGCCCCCACACCTGGCCTAATAATATTATTAATTATATATTAACTATAATTGTTTATATTAACATCGATAATTGTTTATATTTATTTATGTTTATATATCTATAAATATATTTATGTTTACATATTTGTTATTAATATATTAACATTACTGATATATTTATAATAGTAATATAATTACTATTACTGATATAATGTTTATATATTAGGTATAAATATACATATATATTATATATACATATATATTTCAGACAGACTCTTGCTCTGTCACCCAGGCTGGAGTGCTGGAGTGCAGTGGCATGATTACAGCTCACTGCAGCCTTGACTTCCCCAGCTCAAACGCTCTTGCCACCTCAGCCTCCCAAGTAGCTGGGACTACCACCAGGCCCAGCTAATTATTTTTTATTTTTAGTAGAAACAAGGTCTCCTTAGGTTGCCCTGGCTGGTCTCAAACTCCTGAGCTCAAGCAATCCCCCTGCCTTGGCCTCTCAATGTGCTGGGATGACAGGCCTGAGTCACCACACCTGGCCTGAAAAGTAACCTTTAAATAGAAGTTTGTAATACGCTGTCCTACTTGATAATTTGCCACCCTAGTAATGTTATAATTGATGTCTCCATTTTCCTAAATTGTCTGTATAACTGAGGCAGGAGAATGGGGTCTGGAGACAGGGAACCTAGGGCTGTTTCACTGAGACTTCCTAGAACGAAATGGAAGGAAAAACCCTAAGTTTCCACGCCTGAGTAACCAAAGGACCAGAGGCTACTCCCTTTGCAAATCCCCACCTTTTTTGTGTGGAGTTGCCGCAAATGGGAAGTTGGCTGTAGGCAACAAATCAGACTGATTGCCCGTCCAGTCTTGGTTTGCAACTTTGTAACTTCACTCCAGCCTCTGAATGGTTGCTGTCCCCAATCAATCAGACTGATTGCGCGCGGAGTCTTCCATTTGCATAGAAGTATAACTTTGTAACTTCACCATAGCCTCTGACTAGCTGCTTTTTCCAACCAATCAGATGTTTGCACAGGCGTGAGCCCTTTGTAACGTCACTTCAGCCTCTGGTTGGCTGCTTTCTGCAACCAATCAGATTGATTGTGGGCTACCACTTCATTTATATGAGGTGAGCATGAAGTGGCCAATGGGAAACTTCTAGGGGGTATTTGGACCCAAGAACATTCTATATCCCAGCCACTTGAGCTGCTGCTCGGCCCGCTCAGCTCCCACAGTGGAGTGTACTTTTGTTTTCAATAAATTCCTGCTTTTGTTCTTTTGGTGCTTCACTCTTTCTTTGCTTTACTGGGCGTTTTGTCCAATTCTTTGTTCAAGATGCCAGGAACCTGGACAACTTGCAGTCACAACCCTCTACTGGGGACACGAGCAGTGAGGCCACAGAGGCCTACCTGGGGCTCAGAGGACTGAGGCTGGCGGAGACTCGAAGGGTGCCCACCCACTGCAGCAGCTGCAGCCCAGCCTCTCCTGAGGGGACTGAGTTCAGTAACAGGAGCCACCAGGGTCTGAGCGCTGTCTAGCAACACCCAAGGATCAGGATCCTAACAGCCAAGAACAGAAAAGCTCCACCTGGAAAGATTCACTAAATCCTTCTAGTAATGGGACCTTGGGGGTGTTTAGGACATTTTGCAGAAACTTAGGTGACATCTGAATGCTGTAGACCTGGCCGTTGTGAGATTGCTCAACTCTGCGGTCTGAGAGAATTCAAAGGAAAATGTCTGTTTATCTCTAAGTAATCTCTGAGCTGAACTGCTAGAAGACAGGCTGGACGGGAAGAAAGGAGGTGGGTAGAGAGCTAGCCCAGAAAAGCATTGTGTGTGTGTGTGTGTGTGTGTGTGTGTGTGTGCACGCACGCATATAATGACACATCATTTTTCAGTAGCGTTAGAGAAAAAGTCTTGTTTCAAATACAGCAATGTTCACATAACTGAAGCTCACCCTTCTGCACTGCTATAGATGAAGACTGTCCAACCCACAGCCCAGGACAGCTTTGAATGTGGCCCAACCCAATAAATTCTTAAATTTTCTTAAAACATTATGAGATTTTTTTTTGTGATTTTTTTTTTTTTTTTTTTAGCTCATCAGCTACTGTTAGCATATTTTATGTGTGGCCTGAGACAGTCCTTCTTCCAGCGTGGCCCAGATAAGCCAAAGGATTGGACACCCTTCATGTAGATTCTTCCAGAGGCGGATCTTGAGACAGGCTCTGCCTCTGGAAGAACGCAACTAGTTTACCTGGGAAGTGCAGGAAGCACCACTAGGGAAGTAGGAAATAAAGGGTGGGATAGCAGCCACAAAAGGTTATGCTACCAACCCAGTTAGCACAGAGGGTGACTGGAGCCTCACCTAGTGGGCCATTCTGGGTCACTGTGTAAGATCTCACTCAAGGGGCATGGAAGGGAATGGATTTGCACAGGAACGCCTGAGGGTTCAGGCCAGGAAATGTTCATTTCCAGTGCCAGGAAATGAACACACCCAGGGGAGCAGGGTGTGTTCATTTCCTGGCACTCTTCAGCTAGCTGCCAATGAATGTGACTGTGTCCAAGAAAGAAGCCTTCTGGTTGCAGAAAAACCTTCAGGTACAGATTTGGGCAGTTGAAAGCCAGCCAGAGGATAATAAATCAGCGAGGTTCAAGGAATGTAAGCAGAGCATCGAGTATCTGTTGCATTAATTAATCCCCAGACTCACTTTAGCCTCCTGAAATTTTCCAACACAGTACGTGGAGCATAATTTAGTCCTTTCTTCATGGCTAGGCAGCATCCTAATGAGCATCAGTCATTTTAATTTCCTTTGTTGCAGCTGCTGGCAAGGTGATAGAACAGTTTGCTTTAAACCACAGGCCCTTGAATTTTCTGAGTTTGTTTTAGATTTCCAGTGAATATTGATTGAAAGAATAAATAAATAACTTTCCATGTCAATACATGCATTTTGTTTTTCTTGAAATGAAAATCTAAATTATAGAAGTAAACATCCGAGTACATTCTCTCATAAAAGGTTTACCCAATACAGATAAAGCAAACTTTCTCTTTTACCCTGCCTGTGAATCTCACTTTCCTTAGGGGATAACAAATCATAATGGTGATTCGCGTATATTCTTCCCAACCATGTTAAAGGTATCTGTACATATATATGTATACCTCTAGAAATATGTAGCTTGTTTTTGTGTTGTATATAGATATATGTATACATCTATATGAAACCATTATCTCTACCCAAAACATTTTCATCACCCCAACATATACTGTATATGCATTAAATTGTCTCATTCTTTTTCATTCTCATCTTATAGATGTGCCATAATTTATTGGTTGACATTGAGGTTTCCAGTTATTTCCTAGTGCAGACATTGCTCAAAGAAATATTTTGGGCTCTTGGCCATTTTATGCATATGAAGATGTTTCTCTCTATATTCCCTGGAATTTAGGACATTTTAAACTCTTTCTTTGAGATTGTTATGCTACTGATTTCCTTATTTTTTCTGGATGTTTTTCTGAAATAGATGTTGAAAGTGGAATTGGTGGGTTGTAGAGAATGCAAGTCAAAATTTTTGATAGAATAAAATTTCTTTCTGCAAAGGCTATATCCATTTATTCTCTTCAACTGAGAATGACAGCTTCCATTTCTCTCTATCTTCACCCATATTGAATGTTATAAATCTTTTATTTTTGCCAATCAGGGTAAAAAAGAACTCATTTTAGCTGTTGAGATTGAACATATTTTCATGTGATTATGAGTCATCTGTGTTCTGTGAAATTCCTGTTCATACCTGATCTTTTAAAAATATTTCTTTTCCATGTTATTAGGTATGATGTTTCTTGTTATTTACAGGCACTGTTTGTTATTATGGCTATTAATATTTTGTCTGTTATATATGCCAGAAATAGTTTCTTCTATAGTTTGTCTTTTTAAAGTTGCTTATGGTTCTTTTTTTGCCAACTGGAAGTTTTGAAAGCTTATTTAGCGAAATGTATCCATTTTATGGCTTCCTTGCTTAAGGAAGTCTCTGCTATCACAAAGTTATAACCACATCACTTACATTTTCTTTTAGTATGTCTGGAGTCTTGTTTTTCATGTTTTCCTCTTAAATAAGGATCCATTGTTTTCCCCTCTTAAATAAGGATCAATTCTTTAATGCTATTTATTTGTATCCTTTCACAATTGATATGGAATGCTTTCTTTATCACAAAGTACACTCTCATGAAAATGGCGCTACTTTTCAACCTCATTCTACTTTATCAATGTATTTGTCTTTCCTTGTACATTTCTGAGTGCCCCTCTCCGCTTTTCATTGTTCTGTCTCTCTCTCTTTTATATGTGGGTGTGGGTAGTGCCTCTGCCTCCAGCAGCATGGTTCCTTCTCAACAACTAACTCTAGTCTGCTGGGAGCTAGAAAGCAGTGGATAATCAGGCTTGCAGGTATTGTGGCCAAGAAAGAAAAAAGATGGCCACACAGCCTATAGATGTCCTATGAGCATTCTGGAAACACAAGGTTTATCTGCCTCCTCAGAAGCCAATTTTTTTTTTTTTTTTTTTTTCCTGAGACAGGGTCTCACTTTGTCACTCAGGCTGGAGTGCAGTGCAATCTTGGCTCACTGCAACCTCTACCTCCCAGGCTCAAGCAATCCTCCCACCTCAGCCTCCCAAGTTGCTGGGACTACAGCCATGCACCACCACAACTGGCTAATTTTTTTGTATTTTTAGTAGAGATGGGGTTTTGCCAAGTTGGCCAGGCTGATCTCGAACTCCTGGCTTCAAGTTATCTGCCTGCCTCGCCCTTTCCAAGTGCTGGGATTACAGGCATGGCATCCCTGTAATCCCAGCACTTTGTCTTCTCAGAAGCCATTTTTGCCTATTCCTTGAAATGAGGCTGAACATTCGTTATTTGAAGAAGTAACTTTGGGATAAGCACAGGGTCTCACTTCTGATGTGATCAGAGTGATTCCTTATACTCAAGTGTATTTGTCTTCTTGACTGAGGCCCAGGCAGGGCACCCACCTGGGCCTGCAGAGATATTTAAGAGGGCCAAATAAAGACAGACTGATTTGGTTAAAGGCCAGGTGTGAAGGACACACCTACGTGATGAAGACATGTTTTAGAGAATCACAAGCACCAGCTGTAAAGCCATGTGCTTTGACTGTGGACTTCTGGAAAGTCACAGGAACAGACTCCACAGGCATCCTGAAAGAGGGATCCGGAAAGAGGGTTTCATCCCTGAAAGAGGCCCAGGCATCTGCTGGGCCTCAAACCCTTTACTCTTCTCAGAGTGACAGCAGCAGCTGCCAGCAGAGCAGGCAGAGTCTTCATGGTGTTTACCAAACTTTTCAGGTCACAAGAACCACCTGGAGCACTTGCTCAACATAGAGATTCCAGACGCCAGCTGCAGACTCCAGAATCAGCATCTCCAGAGAGGGGCCTGGGAACCTTTGTGCTCTACACACACCCCAGGTGACCCGTTCAGCCTGGCACATCAGGGAAACAATGGAATGAGGACTAAGGCAATTTTTTTTTTTTTTTTTTTTTTTTTTGAGACAGAGTTTCACTCTGTCTCCCAGGCTGGAGTGCAGTGGCGCAATCTCGGCTCACTGCAAACTCTGCCTCCCGGGTTCAAGTGATTCTCTTGCCTCAGCCTCCCGAGTAGCTGGGATTACAGGTGCATGCCACCATACCTGGCTAATTTTTGTATTTTTAGTAGTGACGGGGTTTCACCATCTTGGCCGAGCTGGTCTTGAACTCCTGACCTCATGATTTACCCCCCTCAGCCTCCCAAAGTGCTGGGATTACAGGCGTGAGCCACCGCATCTGGCTGACAAAGGCAATCTTTAAAGCGAACTGAACTCAGCTTGGCAGCAATGTTGCTCTTGCAGGTAACTCATACATCCAGAATGAACTGAAGGGAAGTCATTCCCAGCATGGGGCTTGCCAGGACCTGTAGCATCTTTGAGAGCTCAAGGAAGTGCTTATAAAATCAGACTTGTTTAAAGTGAGCCTCACACCCCAGGGTGAACTTACGTATAACACTTCTTAGATTTGCTGTAGAACAATGATTCCCAATTGAGTAGAAATTGGAGTGAGGGAGGAGAAAGGAATGGTATAGCTGAAAAATACTGTATTTTCCAACTAGTATAGTTGGAAAAACATTCTCATTAGAAATTGCTTTGATTTGTTTTAAATAAAAGGTAATTTACTTTGAAATGTATGAGATGTTAAAACGGTGTGAGATTTCAGTGTTTCTCAAAAAGGAATATGAGTGTAAGATGTTTGAGAGGACCTGTGGATGACTGGGATAAACCAAGAACCACAAATCAGATTTGCTGCAGGCCATCTGTGGAATGGTGGCAGGGACCTCCTAAAGCTCACCCTCTCCTGGACCCTGCCTCCTGGTTGGCCCTCTCCAGCCGTCCCTCCTCTGCCATCTTTCTAAAACTTACACTACAAGTCAATAACCACCTTGACATTGTTGAAAGGTTCACTGCTGCCCATGGGATAAAACCCAGACAAACCTAAGTGTGGCCTTCAAGATCCCTCTGTCTGGCCCTACCCTAAACTTCCAGCTGTACCTCCTGACCTTGCTCACCATGCGTACTTTGTTCCCCCAACAGCGGGCTGTGGAAGTTACCCACACACAGCCCCACCGTGGAAGCTTTGCTTGTGCTGTGCCTTTCTCCACTGATCTGTCTGCAGATCCAGCTCCTCACCCAGACGCCTTTTCGTTAAGTGTCTCCCATGTCCCATGTGCCTGGCAGAATCAATTGTTTCCACTTCCTAAAACAAGATGTTTGTTGATTGACAGAGTCAGAGTCAGAGTGGGGTCTTGGCAGGGGCAGTGGAGTCTGAAAGTCATCTGTCCATTTGTCCGTTTCTGCCCCAAGACAGGCACAGTTGATTAGGGGATTCCTTCCTTCCTTTCTTCCCTCCATCTTTCTTTCCTTTTTTTTTTTCTATTTTTTTTCTTTCTTTCTTCTGTGTTAAATAAACAAAACATAAATTTTAGCATTTTAAAGGTAAAGTCATGGACATTAAGAACATTCACAGGGCTGTATAATCATTTCTACCATCCATCTCCAGAACTTTTTCACGTTTCTCAACTAAAACTCCATACCCATTAAACAATAACTACCCCTTCTACGTCTCACAGCCCCTTTTTTTCTATTTTTTTTTTTTTTTTTGTCTCTGTGAATTTGACTAGTCTGGGTACTTCATATAAGTGAAACTTGCAATATTGATTCTTTTGCATCTGGCTTACTTCACTTAGCATACATATGCAAGATTCGTCCATGTTGTAGCAGTTCTCAAAACTGTGTTTTTTTTGTGGCCAAATTATATTTCACTGTGTGTGTATACCACATTCTGTTTAGCCATTCACTCACTGTTAGACATTTGGGGTGTTTCCACCCTTTAGCTATTGTGAATAAGTCTCTAAGAAACATGGATGTACAAATATCTGTTTGAGTTTCCACTTTCAATTATTTTGGGTGTATACTTAGGAGTGGAATTGCTGGATCATATGGTGATTCTATATTTAATTTTTTGAGGAACTGTCATACTGTGTTCTATAGTGGCTGCAACACTTTACATGCCCACCAGACATGGCAAATGTTCCAATTTCTCCACATCCTTGTCAACATGTGTTTTTTATTGTCATCGTTTTTAAATAGTGCTATCTTAATGGGTATAAAGTGATATCTCACTATGATTTTGATTTGCAGTTCCCTCATGATTGGTGATGTTGAGTCTTTTTTGTTAAAAACTTCCATTTTATTGGGGTAAAATTTATGTACGAAAAACTGCACTCACTGTAAATTCAATGAATGTTGAAAAATGTATATATGCCATCACAATAAAAATATATAACATTTTGGCTGGGCACAGTGGTTCATGCCTGTAATTCCAGCACTTTGGGAAGCTGAAGCAGGAGGGTAGCTTGAGGCTAAGACCAGCCTGGGCAACATGATGAGACCCCTTCTCTCCAAAAATAAAAAAAATTAGCCAGGCATGGTGACATGTACCTGTAGGCCCAGCTACTTGGGAGGCTGAGGTGGGAGGATTGCTTGAACCTAGGAGGTTGAGGCTGCAATGAGCCATGATGGCGCCACTGCACTCCAGCCTAGGCAACAAAGCAAGACCCTGTCTCAGAAAACAGAAAACTAACAACAAACACCCAGAACATTTCTGTCATTCCTTATTGACCCTTTGCAGTCAAGTCAGTTCTGTCCTTTACCCTACCTCCAGGCAACCTGTAATTAGTTTACATTTTCTAGATTTCCATGTAAATAGGAATCCTTTATATCTGGCTTCTTTCTCAAAAGGGTAATATGCTTGAGATCCCTACATGTTGGTGAAGATATCCGTAGTTTGTTCCTTTTTACTGCTGAGGAGCATTCCATTGTTCAGATTCATCACAATTTGCTTATCCGTTCATCGACTTATAGACATTTGAGTCATTTACAGTTTTTGGCTGTTATGAATTAAAGCTATTGTAAACATCGTTGTGTAAGTCTTTGTGTAGAATATGATTTCATCTTTCTTGAGAAAATACCTAGGAGTAGAATTGTAAGATCATGAGATAGGTATATGTTTAACTTTATGCCAAAGAGGTTGTGTTATTTTATATTCATACCAGCATATAAGAGTTCCAGGTCGGGCACAGTGGCCCATGCCTCTAATCCCAGCACTTTGGAAGGCTGAGGCACATAGATCACTTAAAGTCAGGAGCTCAAGACCAGCCTGGCCTACGTGATGAAACCCCATCTCTACTGAAAATACAAAAATTAGCCAGGCATGGTGGCCCACAGCTGTTATCCCAGCTATTTGGGAGACTGAAGCAGGAGAATCACTTGATCCCAGGAAGCAGAGGTTGCAATGAACCAAAACCATGCCACTGCACTCAAGCCTGGACAACAGGCAAGACTCCATCTCAAAAAAAAAAAAAAAAAAAAAAAAGAGTTCCAGTTGCTTCACATCCATTGTCAGGGTATCCTTCCATTTGAAAATCTCTCTGACTTCTGGCTGAGCTCAGAGGGCCACCAGTTCCTATGAACTATGCCTGTGGGTACCAGTGACAAACATAAAGAAAAAGGGCAAAGGGGAGGAGGTGAATTTCTGCAGCACCATGTTGCATAGATAATGCTGTACAATGTTGTTGTTTTTTTTTTTTTTTTTTTAGATGGGGTTTCACCATGATGGCCAGGCTGGTCATGAACTCCTGACCTCAGGTGATCCACCCACCTCGGCCTCCCAAAGTGCTAGGATTACAGGCGTGAGCCACTGCGCCCGGCCGGTACAATGTTTTTCTAGATCTCAGATTATGGAGAGTGCTGCTGTCAGTGGGCAGCAGTTGACAAAGGCAATACCTGTTCCATTGTGGCTAGTGTCTTAGTCTATAGCTTGTGTCACTATAACAGAATACCTGAGACTGGGAAATTTATAAAGAAAATATTTATTTAGGCTGGGTGAGGTGGCTCCCCTCTGTAATCCCAGCACTTTGGGAGGCCAAGGCGGGGGGATCACAAGGTCAGGAGTCCAAGACCAGCCTGGCCAATATGATGAAACCCCGTCTCTACTAAAAATACAGAAATTAGCTGAGCGTGGTGGCAGGTGCCTGTAGTCCCAGCTACTGGGGAGGCTGAGGCAGGAGAATAACTTGAACCTGGGAGGTGGAGGTTGCAGTCAGCCAAGATTGCACCACTGCACACTCCAGCCTCGGTGACAAAGTGAGACTCCATTTCAAAAGAAAAAAAAAAAGAAAACGTTTATTTAGCTCACAGTTCTGCCAGCTGGGAAGTTTAAGAAGCGTAGTACTGACATCTGTTTTGGCTTCTGGGGAGGGCTGTATCATAATATGGTGGAGATCAAAGGGGAAGCAGACGCACGAGAAGACAGGAAAACCCGAGGTTTTATTTTTACTTTTATTTATTAACTTTTTTTGAGATGGAGTCTTGCTCTGTCACAAAGACTGGAGTGCACTGGAACGATCTCAGCTCACTGCAATCTCCGCCTCCCAGGTTCAAGCGATTCCCCTGCCTCAGCCTTCCAAGTAGCTGGGATTAAAGGCGTGTGCCACCATGACTGGCTTTTTTTTTTTTTTTTTTTTTTTTTAGTAGAGATGGGTTCTCCATGTTGGCCAGACTGGTCTCCTGACCTCATGTGATTCGCTCACCTCGGCCTCCCAAAGTACTGGGATTACAGACGTAAACCACTGCGCCCGGCCAGTGTGGTCGCTTTATAATGATTGAAGAAACCTTAGACAAATTATACTGAAAGAGTTACACTGAGCAAAGAGCGATTCGGGATTTGCCAGTCGGGCAGTCCCTGAAGCACATAGGTTCAAAGAGGCTGCAGCACAGCCGCCTGGTGGAAGAGTTATTGACAGAAACAGGACACTGCCATAGAGAAAACAGAAGTGAGGTACAGAAATAGCTGGATTGACCACAGCTCGGTGTTTTACTTATTTGAACATGGTTTGAACATCTAACTGCCTTCGACTGCCCAAAACTTAGTGACCGGCCCAAGAGTAGGTTATAGTGTATTTATGCATTCAGTAAGGTTACAGTTTGTTATGTATGAAGAAACCTTTAAGGCCAACTTAAAACATGTAAGGAGGCAGCTTTGGGCCAAACTTAATTTAACAATAACAACCCACTCTTGAAGGAACATTCCCATGACACTAATCTAGTCTGGAGAGCGAGTATTCACTACCGGGAGAATGGCAGCAAGTCATTCATAAGGGATCCACCCCCCATGACCCACACACCTCCCAATACATCCACCTCTCAACATAACCACATTGGGATCATGTTTTGATGGGGACAAACTGAAACCGTATCAGCTAGGATATGCCCAAATCTCATATGCAAACCTCTAAAACAGATTCCAGCTTAACCGCATGCAAAGACTCATTGATCTATGGCCTGATCACTGAGTGCCAAGTCTTCTCACTTTCTATCAGAGAGACATGCTGCATTTTCCAGTTACTGACTACCAATCAATAGGACTAAATGTGAATGGGTCAAGAAATGCTCAAAGTCTAAGTGATTCCACATGCATATTAAAGTATTTGAAAATTCTAGTTAAAAGGTTATTTTTTAAATATCAGGATGAGGCTACTGATAGCAGAGGCAGTGTTATCTTAAGAAACAAAGTTTATTTCTTAAAATAAGCAAATAGCAATTTAAATTAAGTTAAATGGAAAGCAGAAACCTGAATCACCCCTGACATTTGTTTCATAAACCTTTCATAAGGGTCACTTCGTAAGCATGATTATTCTGATTTAAAAAATGCAAAGATTTAAATCAGTATAGAATACTAAAAATAATCTCAAAACATATGTTGACATAAAAGAATGAAAACTGTACTTGATGACAGTTTTTCTGAAAGTGACTTGTTAGTACATCAGCACCCCTGCTGGAGAAGGTAAAATTTTAATTAAAATGGCACTTTTCTTTGGTACAACTTGAAACATTCTATTTCATGTTTCCTCAAGTATTCTCCCAGAGTCATTACCCATCTTTTTTTTTTTTTTTTTTTTTTTAACTTATTTTTATATAAAAATAGAGACAAGGTCTCACTGTGTTGCCCAGGCTGGCCTCAAACTCCTGAGCTCAAGCAATCCTCTGGCCTTAGAGCCTCCCAAAGTGCTGGAATTATAGACCTGAGCCACCAGGCCTGGCCTCTTTTTCTCATTTCACATATGACAGTGGAAAAGTATGTGCTGACTAACTGAGTATAGGTCCCAGGTCTTTGAGATGTTTTCACAATTCTTCTTTTGCCCTTAAAAAAAAAAATGTATGTATGTATATATATATGCCAGGCATGGTGGCTCATGCCTGTAATTCCAGCACTTTGGGAGGCTGAGGCGGGGAGGATCACCTGAGGTTGGGAGTTCGAGACCAGCCTGACCAACATGGAGAAACCCCGTCTCTACTAAAAATACAAAATTAGCCCAATGTGGTGGTTCATGCCTGTAATCCCAGCTACTCGGGAGGCTGAGGCAGGACAGTCACTTGACTCTGGGAGATGGAGGTTGTGGTGAGCCAAGATCATGCCATTGCACTCCAGCCTGGGCAACAAGAGTGAAACTCCGTATCAATAAATAAAATAAAATAAAATAAAATAAAATAAAATAAATATGTATATGGCTGGGTGCGGTGGCTCACGCCTGTAATCCCATCACTTTGGGAGACCAAGGTGGGTGGATTGCTTGAGATCAGGAGTTCGAGACCAGCCTGGCCAACATGGCAAAACCTCATCTCTACTAAAAATACAAAAATTAGCTGGGCAGGGTGGCAGGAGCCTGCTACTTGGGAGACTGAGGCACGAGAATCACTTGAACCTGGAAGGCAGAGGTTGTAGTTAGCTGGGATCATGCCATCACACTCCAGCCTGGGCAACAGAGTGAGACTCTATCCCAATATATATTTATATATACACAACTGAAAAATCTTCAGAAAACATGGACAGTTTTATAAAAGTACAATACTTGAACACTAAGTCAAAAATTGTTATTGTAATGAATTTTCAATCATTACATACAGTAGATTTTGGTGATAGCCTCATTCTTCATCACTCCCTGTAGCCATGGCTTTGTCATGTGACATTGAAATTCCTTTCATTAAAGAGGCAATGTCTATTTTTCCATTGCCTTAAAACTGGGATGGCCTGTGTCTCGCTTTGGTCAGTAGAACGTGACTGTGGTGAGAACATGCCAAGCCCAATCTTATACTTCCTGATGTCCAGCATGCTTTCTCTTATCTCTAACACCTCAGCCATTGCCATGGGAATGTGCCAGGATTAGCGTACTTGAAGATGAGAGACATACGGAACCCAGTAAGTCACCCCAGCCATCCCAGTCCAGGTCTTCCTAAATCAGCCAATAGATCCCCAGATACATCAGCAGGACTACCTAGCTGGCTATCCCAGAGCATTAGCAATAAATGCTTGTTGTTATATGCCTCTGGGGTTTTGTGTAGTTTGTTATGCAGCAAATATTTAACCGAGGGCTTTACATCAAAAGGAGTTTTTAAAACTCAAAGATACCATTAAAAAATAAAATGGCTTATTTTGGGTGTGGTGGCTCACGCCTGTAATCCCAGCACTTTGGGAGGCTGAGGCGGGTGGATCACTTGCGGTCAGGAGTTTGAGAACAGCCTGGCCAATATGGTGAAACTCCGTCTCTACTAAAAATACACAAATTAGCCAGCCATGGTGGCACATGCCTGTAGTCCCATCTACTCGGGAGGCTGAGGCAGGAGTATTGCTTCAGCCTGGGAGGCAGAGGTTGTGGTGAGCTGAGATCATGCCACTGCACTCCAGCCTGGGCAACAGTATGAGACACCGTCTCAAAAAAAAAAAAAAAATTAGCTGGGTATGGTGCAAATGCCTGTAGTCCCAGCTACTCAGGAGGCTAAGGCAGGAGGATCCTTTGAGCCTAGGAGTTCAAAGTTACAGTGAGCTGTGATCTGCTTCTCAAATTTAACATGCATACACATTACCAGACTCTGCTGCAATTGGTCTGAGGATGGATCTGCCTGTATAACAACTTCCCAGGTAAAGTTGAAGTTGCTCCTTTCAGACTATACTTTGAATAGCAGGGCCCTCAGAGATAGCCCTGAGGCAAAATTTGGTTAGATTGCAGGTCCAGGGATCCAGAAAATCAATTCTCATATCCTTAAAATCATTTTCTGAGACAATTTTTTTTTATTCTGAGAAAATTGGGGCAATTTTTAATGTAGTGGTAGCATACATTCTTAATCAAAATTTGTTGTAGGTGATATCTATCATGCTGTATGCTTCCTCTCCTCTTTCTCCCTTCTTTGGTTCTTTTCCGGGAAAAAGATAGCTTAAAGGGCTCTAATCTCATACATAAAACCATTTCATAAGACACTGGAGGTTTCAAGTGGCAACTCCTGTTTTTTAAAGATAGTGCCCAGCAGATAGCGGCAGCGCCTGGTTACCAGAAACAGCTGTGGATATTTTTTCTGTCTCTGGGTCTGGCTGAAAAGTGGTGACCTCAGGGAAATACTAGAGTGCTGGTTAGCCTTCAGGAGCTTCAGTCTTGATGGAGCTGGAATGAGAAGCTTTGCAAACCCAAAGGCAAATGAGTCAGCCCAGGGATGATCAGAGGAGCCGTGACTCCACTGCGCCCGGGGGAAAACCAAAGACTTTGTTAGTCAACTCTGCAAACACATTTGCAGCACATTCAGTAAACCTGGAGTAAATTCTTCATTATAGAAGCCCTCTTACAAGTAGATTAAAAAAAAAAAAACTATTAAATGATTAAAGAAAAACTATAATTTGTTATCTAATATGTGGGAGAAAATGTTGCAACTCAGCAATAATTAATGTTGCAACTCAGCTGCAATTTAAAACAAGGTAAGACCGGCTTCTGTCCAATTAGCAACGATCTTTTTCTATGATGGCTAAAACAGGTCCCTAATAAATATTATAGAAGGAATGAAGGAAATAAGGAAAATAATATAAATACCAGAAAGGGTAAGATAATGTCGGTGGACACGCTTTAGGAAAGCAATCTGACAAAATGTCATCATCCTTAAATGTTCATAACCTTTGACCCATTTGTATGACTTCTGCGAATCTATCAAGAAATCATTATAAATAACATCAAAAAAAGTAATAGGCTTCTAGTTGTTAATAGCAGCCTCATTTGTATATTCGCAGAAGACAAAAACCCTCTAGATGTGTAATTTTAAAGGACTTCTGCAGAGACTATTATATCCTTTAACAATGAGATGTTTTAAGTGTATATAACAGCACAGAGCAGTGCTTATAATGTTTAATTTTTTAAGAAATAAAATGCAATGATATACATGCAGTATGAAACCAACAAGGTGGGGGAAAAATAGATCCAAGTCAAGGCAAAGACTAATGGGAAATATACCAAGATGTTTAAACTTGTGTTTGGCAATTGGGGCAATTTTTTTTCCTTTAAAGTATTTTTTACTTCTCTCTTTCCTGAGTATGTACTGCTTCTCTAGCAAAAAAGCAACCCACATTAAAACAAAAGTCAAATAACCCGAAAAAACAAACAAACAAATCTTTCTGACCATCTCCTAGCCACAATTTAATATTTCATGCCTCAATATATTATTCAAGCAGGAAATGAAAATGTTAGAAAATTGGCTGGGCGTGGTGGCTCATGCCTGTAATCCCAACACTTTGGGAGGCCAAGGCGGGCAGATCATGAGGTCAAGAGATGGAGACCATCCTGGCCAACATGGTGAAACCCCGTCTCTACTAAAAATATAAAAAGTAGCTGGGTGTGGTGGCACGCACCTGTAGTCCCAGCTACTTGGAAGGCTGAGGCAGGAGCACTGCCTGAACCTGGGAGGTGGAGGTTGCAGTGAGCCGAGCTCACGCCACTGTACTCCAGCCTGGCGACAGAGCAAGACTCTGCCTCAAAAAATAAAAAAAAAATAAAAAGGAAAAGGGGCAGTTCCTAAGTTGTTCATCAAAATTTACATTAAAATAACATAAACTGTTGATTGGCTACACATCCGTTGTTCTTTGTATCACAGATTCCAGGAACATGAAGATAACAGAGAAGGCAGGAATAAAATGGCTTTTTTTGTTTTTTTGGAGATGGAGTCTCTTTCCACTGCCCAGGCTGGAGTGTCACCATCTTGACTCACTGCAAGCTCCACCTCCTGGCCTCCTGGGTTCAGATGTTCTCCTGCCTCAGCCTCCCAAGTAGTTGGGACTACATGAGCGTGCCACCATGCCTGGCTAATTTTTGTATTTTTAGGAGAGTTGGGGTTTCACCATGTTGACCAGGCTGGTTGCAAACTCCTGACCTCAAGTTATCCTCCCCCCCCTCAGCCTCCCAAAGTGCTGGGGTTACAGGCATGAGCTGCCACACCACCAGGAACAAAATGACTTTAAACAATTGCCCTCAGGCATGGGGGGGCAGTGGGTGGGAGGAGGGTATGTGCCAGGGGCGTGACTGAAGTCCCTTACTCCCATATCTCTGGGCCTGATAAATTCTGCACACCTCACATGGCTCAGACTGCTGAGGGATTTTTTCTTTTCTTAGTATCAACTCTGGTTTACACATTAGAATCTTCTGAGGAGCTTGAAAACAATGTCAATGTCCAAGCGCCACCCCTAGAGACTAGCAATGGAATTGTTTAGACGCTCTCCAGTGATTCTATGGCCAGAGTTGAAAACTGATTTTCTTTCTAAAACTTCTTACAAACAAGGCAGAGCTGCTAAAATTCTAAATCTGAGGTGTTTTTGTTTTTGTTTTTTTTTCTGAGACTGAGTCTCACTCTTGTCTCCCAGGCTGGAGTGGAATGGTCCGATCTCGGCTCACTGCAACCTCCGACTCCCGGGTTCAAGCGATTCTCCTGCCTCAGCCTCCTGAGTAGCTGGGACTACAGGTATGTACCACCATGCCCGGCTAATTTTTGTATCTTTAGTAGAGACGGGGGTTTCACCACGTTGGCCGGGATGGTCTCGAACTCCTGACCTCAGGTTATCTGCCTGCCTCTGCTTCCCAGAGTGCTGGGAATACAGGCGCGAGCCACTGCACTCGATCAGATGCAGCTTTCAAAGCTAATCTCCTTACAGTTTATGAATCATTTCCTGAAGTGATAAACACAGCCTGCTGGGTTGAACCCATACATGCTGTGTTATCTGAATTCTGAGGTGCTATTGAATCTGACCTTTGGTTTTTCGTGTGTTTCCAGAAACTAGCCTGCAATCAACAGTCCCCATGACAAGAAACTCGGAGCTTGGGTTTCACTTTACAGGGATGCCACTGCTGTTCTGAATTGTCTGTTGGTGTTCTGGTCTGAAACTTTGCTTAGCAAGAGCCTCTCTCTTTCCTTTACACAACGGCTGGCTGAAAATCACACCTCACACAGAGCTTCCTGATCTGTGGACCACACCATGCCTGATGACTTGATCAGTTTCATTTCTCCTTCTCTTCTCCCCCTCCCCTCCCCTTCCTTCCTCTCTTCTCGTCTCCAGAATAAGAATTCTGTCACCCAGGCTGGAATGTAGTGGCGCCATCTTGGCTCATTGTAACCTCTGCCTCCCAGGCTTAAGCCATCCTCCGCCTCAGTCTCCCAAGTAGCTGGAACTACAGGCATGCGCCATCATGCGTGGCTAATTTTTGTATTTTTTGTAGAGACGGGGTTTTGCCATGTTGGCAAGGCTGGTCTCAAACTCTTGGGCTCAAGCCATGCATGTGCCTTAGCCTCCCAAAGTGTCGGGATAAGAGGTGTGAGCCACTACACCCTGCCATTGAATCAGTTTCTTGCTTCACAAATTGGAACCCCTCAGCTCTGAAACAGCCAGAAACCCAGAGTAGTGCCTGCAGCTGTAAGCTAATTCTTTACCCGTTTGCTTTTGTGCTTTTGTAATCATTACCAGTTTCGCTGTTTTCTTCAAGTCAATACAGTTGGGAAATCTTGGATAAGGGCGGTGGTTTTCAAACTTCTTTTGCTCAGAACATCTTACTATACTTAAAATTATTGAAGACGAGCAAAGAGCCTTTGCTTATGTGGGTTGCATCCATTGGTGTACTGGGGTCAACTTGTACCTGCTCACAAGAATTCAGTATTCAGGAATTTTTTTCAAGCCAACTGTTAAAACTGTTGGGAGTTTAAAATTGGCAAAGGAAGAAGTATTCACACCATGAAAACTGGCAAATGCTACAGATCAGGCTTTGTGCGTGTGTGTGTGTGTGTGTGTGTGTGTGTGTGTGTGTGTGTTAGATCCCATTTAGCAGCGCATCACTGATTTTTTTTTTCTTTTTCTTTTTTTGAGACAGAGTCTTGCTCTGTTACCCAGACTGGAGTGCAGTGGTGCCATCTTGGCTCATTGTAAGTCCTGCCTCCCAGGCTCAAGTGATTCTCGTGCCTCAGCTTCCCAAGTAGCTGGGATTACAGATATGCACCACCACACCCGGCTAATTTTTTTAATTTTTAGTACAGATGGGATTTACCCATGTTGCCCAGGCTGGTCTTGAACTCTTGGCCTTGTGATCCGACTGCCTTGGCCTCCCAAAGTGTCGGTATTACAGGTTTGAGCAACTGCACCCTGCCGCCAATGATTTTATCTACTGATATTTTCCATATTAGACATTAAAATGGAGAACTTTTGAAAACCTTTACTTCAGCTAAAAATGACAATAAACCTACTACATGTTAAAATAAATATTATATTTTTCATAATTTTTTCCCCAAAACAATGATTTAAGGACTCTGGAGAGTTGCACTGTTTTCCATTTGCGCAATCTCTTTAATGACTGGTGTAACAGGAGACAGTCAGATTCTCATCTCTGCTTCTGCATTCAGTCTGCTGCACTTTCACATGTTGTGGAGCTTTTGGAAAACTCATCTGTTCACTTGTGAGCGCATAAGGCAAATAATATCTTGGTGTTTTAAGAGAGTTTTGACCTTGCAGATCTCCTGAAAGAGTCTCAAGAACTCTGAGAATAACTGCATTGGAGAATTTCTCCTCTCTTCTTACATTGCAGCTCACTTAACCACACCTTCTTCACAAAACACAATTAGGTTTATCCTCTGGTCAATTACTCTCCACGCACATTTGGTCTAGTAATTTTGAAAGGCATAGCCACACAACATGGTATTTATGCCAGGAAATTACCATTGGTGACCTGCTTGTTTTCCCCTTAATTTTCACGACAGCACCTGGCTGAAGACAAGCTACTAGTGGATGGTCCAGGCCCCAGAAACGTAAATAGCTTGGTCATCAATGCTGCTTAACTTTTTCCACTTGTTTCTGTAGCTCAACTTCCTCAAAGACATGCCAACAGTTTACTTTCTTAAATTCAGAAGTATAACCTAAAATTTTCCAAGTGTATATTCAATAGCCAAGTATTCCATTTCCTTAAAAATGCTATTTTTGGCTTGATGAAAAAACATTTTTTTCTTTTTTTTGGAGACATGGTCTCACTTTGTTGGCCAGGCTGGAGTGCAGTGGTGTGATCATGGCTCAATGCAGGCCTCAGCTGATCCTCTTACCTCAGCCTTCTGAGTGGGGGGGACCACAGGCATGCCACCATGCCAGGTTATTTATTTTTTATTGAGACTGGGTCTCACTATGTTGCTCAGGCTGGTCTCAAGCTCCTGGCCTGAAATGATCCTCCAGCCTCAGCCTCCCTAAGTGTTGGCATTATAGGTGTGAGCCACTGTGCCTGGCCAGAAAACATTTTTGTATTACCAAAATTTAAGTGTTTTTTGAACACACGTGAAGAGTCCAGACCTCAGAAACTTAAAAAGCTTGTGTGTTAACTTATAAAAATTCTGTGTTAACAAAATCCTTGTTTAGTGGAAACAGTTTTCATTGACTATGAATCTAATGTACAAAAAATTTTTTGATTTTCAACCCTGAGAACTACTAGTCATTTTGCTTTAAATTTCCCCCTCTTCCCTTCTGCCTGAGGGAGTGTTAGATGGCAAAGGACTGTCATTCAGCCAGAGAAGACAGCACAGCCCTTCTATGGATTTCCTTTCTGCTCTGACATTTAATTTTTCTCTCACTAGGGAAGAACTGCAGACACTACCCATGATATCTGTAACTCAGAAAGATGAACATATTCTCAATAAGCTTAAATTTTCCTAAGAAGGGATTAAGAGAGAGAGAGAATCACTCAATGTCTTTGGCAGAAATGGTGCTGTTTTTTTTTTTTTTTTTCCCCTCATGCATTTGTTCTCCCAGATCCATTCTCTATGCTCAAGGAAGCTGATCTTTATGGACTAATTCACCACTGAGTTTTGGGTTAAGATTAGGATCAAGGGGAGGCCTCGCAAGAGATCAGAGGGTAAGGGAGAGGGGTCAGTGTGCTCCCTCCTCTACCTGGGCCCTGGAGGCAGTAACAGCTTCCCCTGATTGCTAGTCTCTGGGGGTGCTTTACCACTCCCCTGTTGGTTCCCTTAACCCTGTCCATACCTCTGCAAATCACCTCTTCATTAAATGCTCTTCAGTAAACCCCTTAAAGTGTGCCAGGACCAGAAAGATACAATACTAATTTATTCTAAAGAGATACCAAGCAAATGTTCACATTTATTAATATAGGTTACATTTTTAAGAGTGAACACAAAAACGGTGACATACTATTTTACAAGTACAGTAATGACAGCATATTTTAATATATACAGACTAATAAACAATGACAGTAAACCTCCACTGATTTAGATAAAATGAATATAGTCACTAAATTAATAAAACCAGTGCTAGCTTCTACGTACAATACAGTTATATTTTACGTAAGTTATTCTACGGTATTTGGAAATAGTTTGCTTTTTTTTTTTTTTGAGACGGAGTCTTGCTCTGTCACCAGCCTGGAGTGCAGTGGCATAATCTCGGCTCACTGCAACCTCCATCTCCCAGATTCAAGCGATTCCCCCTGCCCCAGCCTCCTGAGTAGCTGGGACTACAGACACGCGCCACCATGCCCGGCTAATTTTTTGTATTTTAGCAGAGACGGGGTTTCACTATGGCCAGGATGGTCTCGATCTCCTGACCTCATGATCCGCCTGCCTCGGCCTCCCAAAGTGCTGGGATTACAGGCACGAGCCACCGCACCTGGCGAGTTTGCTCTTTTAAATAGGTAAACATTTGCGTTGAAACCTTCTATTTTGTTTAAAATGCTACCATTTCTTCACAAGAAAAAGAGATATGTTTCAACCTAATTTCCAAATTGCTTTGTGAATTCCATGAAGATTTTCTACACTTGATACTTAGGAGGTAAAAAATGCTTTTAAAATCTCATTAAGTCTTCAGTAAATGGAAATTATAGAATAATTTTCCTAGATTTCAATGCCAATTCTATTTTCTTCTGTTATTTCTTTCTTTTCTTTTCTTTTTTTTTTTTTTTTTTGAGATGGAGTCTCGC
This sequence comes from Ateles fusciceps, assembly GCA_036589455.1. Taxonomy (NCBI): domain Eukaryota; kingdom Metazoa; phylum Chordata; class Mammalia; order Primates; family Atelidae; genus Ateles; species Ateles fusciceps. Next base: position 3,296,794 of record JAZHEH010000952.1, on the reverse strand, counting down.
TCTGTTGGCCAGGCAGGAGTGCAGTGGCGCGATCTTGGCTCACTGCAACCTCCACCTCCTGGGTTCAATCAAGTCTCCTGCCTCAGCCTCCTGAGTAGCTAGAATTACAGGCATGTGCCACCACACCTGGCTAGTTTTTTTGGGTATTTTTAGTAGAGACGAGGTTTCACTATGTTGGTCAGGCTGGTCTTGAACTCCTAACCTAATGATCCACCTGCCTTGGCCTCCCAAAGTGCTGGGATTACAGGTGTGAACCACCACATCCAGCCTTCTTCTGTTATTTCTAAGCAGACTGACATGATTGATTCTTAAAACTTGATTTGAGCAATCTATTGAGCAAATCATTTGTAAATAAATAGCGCCCAATTAAATCAGACTTATTAAAAAAAATAAATGTCTTGTATCGGATTATGTTTTCACCTTAAGTTATAACCACAAGAAATGGTAACCCAAATTTTCAAAGTTCTTTAGCTGACAGGCCTTGCTTGTGTGAAACATATTTATTACACATACATCACACTCTATGCGTCATCTACTTTGCTCTTGAGGGCAGGTCTCAGTCTTATTCCACTTGGTACACCCAGCACCTATCTGAGTGCCCACAGTACATAATGGGTGCTTCCATATCAGAACTGACCTTTCAAGACAACTACTGGATGTGTTTACACCCAGTAGATGGGCATCCAGAAGTCCATGCCTTCTTTTGTTGTTTTTAAGATGGGTAGAGAAGTTTTTCATGGTCATTACCTCCTAGGATATCACATTCTGCTTTGCGAGTTTCTCATAAACATGATCAGTTCACAGCCGATCCCATGGGGAAGGAGCAAATGTGGTGGCCCCAGTCTCACTGCTTTCTGCGAGGCTCGGAGGGAGGGTTTCTGGCCAATCTGTGTCTGACACGGCCCAGGCATGTGTCTGCTGCTCTGAGTCCTCCATCGGGGGCAGACGCATGCAGCTCTCAGGAATAGGCTACTCTGAAAGCCAGCGTACCTTCACTAGAGGACTTAGGCTCAGTCTTGGCTTATGTACACCGTGTATAAAATGTAAAAAACACTATCCATATCAAAACAGGGACTTTTCATCTGTTTCCATAATTTTAGGAATTCAAACCTGGATATGTTTAAAACTGGAAACACTAGAACTTCTACACACAGATAGTACTAAGTCTCATCCCTTGATAACTTAAACCTTGCTGTCAAACAATTTCAAAATACACTTATTTGCAAAAGCAGTACAAGCCCAAACTATGGAGTCTCTCACTGTTGATAAACATCTTCAAATGGTCAGGGCTAAACTCTACCAACCTAGACTTAAATCAGAGAATCAGAGATTATTTCTATAATTGCTGGGGGGGAAAGAAAAGAGGGTTTCAAAGTGCCTATTCTAAACTGCACTGCAATAATATATGTGTGTGTATACATTTACATACACACACATGTATAAATATGTATATGTCACCTAGCTATATCCAAAAGTGACATTCAGTTATTACTGTAGCATTGGCAATATACCCTTGGAATAACACGGTCTTCTAATCCTGTTATCTTTCTGGTAATTAACAAAAACAGATGCTGGATGGCTCCCATAAAAAGCAGGCATGCAAGTCATACATCTGTTGTTTTAGGAGGTGAAGTCAATACAGTTTGGGCAGGGACTAATAGAATCCTCAAGTTATCCACTTTTATAAACTTTTCTTTTTAACCTCCCAGCAGTCCCTTTTCCTAAGTTAACAGCTTTTTGTATATGCTGTTATTCAGGTTACTAGAGCAGGTATCTATTTTACTTGCCACCAACTGCCCACTGCTGTTATAACTGCTGGGATTGTAACTTTCTTTGCAGCATAAGATACTGTAGAGGTACCTCTGGCACTCAGAGGAAGCATAATAGTAAATCAGGGGGTCGATGCAGCAGCTTATGCTGCTGACACAGACACAGAGGAGGTAGGCAAAGTAGGCAGCCTCTGTGGTGGAAGTGTGAAAAAGGAATGAGTAATGTGCAATCAGGAGGATGTTTGTGGGTCCGAAGCAAATGATGAAGATGCAGAAAACAGCAGCTGATAGGAACAAAGCCCGGGACTTCTTGCTGCGGTTGGCAACTGTGGAAGAGCTAAGACATCGAATGATAGACACGTAACAGACTGTGGAAATGAGCAACGGCACAAAAAAGAAGACAGCAGAGAAGGCTGAGAAGTAGTAGGCGTAGTAGCCTTCGAGCAGGGTTTCATTGAGCACATCATGACAGGTGGTGATGTTGAGCCCGGGCACCTGGATGGTTTGCTCCTTGAGGAGCAGAGGCACTACCCCTGCAATGGCCAAAGCCCAGATGGCCAGACAAGTGAACGAAGCCCTTCCCAGAGTACGCCAGGAGAGGGACTGGATGGGATACACCACAGCCAGAAACCGGTCAATGCTTATGACTGTCATGAGCATGATGGAGGCGTACATGTTACAGTAAAACGCTGCAGTGACGAAGCGACACAGTTCAGACCCAAACTTCCAATCACTGCCGGAAAAGTAATAGCTGATCTTAAAGGGCAGCACAGACACAAAGAGCACGTCTGCCGTGGCCAGGTGCAGCATGTACACCACCGCCGGCTTCTTGACCTTCATTTTCAGGACGAACACAATGATGGCCATGATGTTTAGTGGGAGGCTGACCACAAACACACTTGTGTACACGGAAGGAACAAAGAGTGTCAGCCAGGAGCTGGTCAGATATCCGGAGGCATCTTCTGAGATGAATGCAGGAAGTGGTTTTTGAAGAGGATGGCTTTTATTGATGGAGATCGATCTGTATTCAGTTAACCCACTTTTGTTTTTCTCCTCATCCTCCCAAAATGGTTCATATTTATCATTGGGATTCCTGAGAAAAAATGTCCGAAGACCTAAGGTGGCATTTGTTGCTTTTGACTCTGAAAAATAAAATAAAAAAATTTGTAAATATAAGAAGTGAATGCATCAACAAGGCAAAAGCAACAAGTGGAGAGCATATTTTACTTCTGTTTGTTTTGTTTTGTTATCAGGAGAGTGGGTGATAAAGAGCAGAAGATGCACAGATAGACTTTACTGGAGAGTAAGCCAACTCAAATTACTGTGCAACATTTGTCTTGATATAAGCAAATACTTCTAAAACTCTGCCCCTCAAAGAGACAAAGGTGAATGAGAAATACCCTGAAGACATCAGTAAAGGCTGAGTACTTGACATAAATGAATCAATCAGTGATTTCTACACTAGCCACTGTCTATATAAACAAATCACTCCCAGTTTCGATGGCTTCTCTTTTCTCCGTATGCCTTCCCATGCACATTTCCTCCATTTAGTTTGCAGCCATCCATAAAACCTGTCCCTTTTCAAGGAAAAATCCACATAGAAAGTTGAGGAAATTTCTTTCTTTTTTTTTTTTCCTGTGACAGAGTCTCAACTTTGTTGCCCAGGCTGGAGTACAGTGGTGTGATCTTGGCTCACTGCGACCTCTGCCTCCCAGGTTCAAGCGATTCTCCTGCCTCAGCCTCCCGAGTAGCTGGCATTACAGGCGCATGCCACCAGAGGGGGATTTCTTAAAGGTTATAGAGTTAGAGGCAAGTTCATAATGGGACTCAGGACTCTCGATTCTATGACCATTGTCCATGACAGTAGTTTTCCTCTATAGCCTTCAGTTTGCTTATACAGGAGAGAATGTAGAAAGCTCTCACTATATCTGGGTCCAAGCCACAGTCCCTGGGGTTATCTCCTAACAGAGCCACAAGGTACCCATCACCTCAGTCATTCTTCTACTTCTTTCCTGAGCAGGGCAGCAGAGCGGCAGATGTTCTTGGCCACTTGTGCCAGGCCAACCAAGGTTTCTGGAGTATCAACCAGATGTCAAAATAAAGGCTCAGCTGTACACGTCCTTTCCCACCAAAAAGGTCCATTTGAAATGCTCATCAAAGAAAAGCAACACTTAGCAGCTCAAATTCAGTCAGCTCTTCCTCCCAATGAGCTTTGCTAAAATTCTGCCATTGAAGAGAAACAGACAAAAAAGCCTTTGTTGGGTCTTGGGAAGCTGAGGAGGGAAGACAGAAGAGAGAAACCACAGAGGAAAAAAGGCAATGTTTGTGTTACTGGAAGTGCTCACAACAAAGGCTGGACACACAAGTCACTTAGAAGTAATGTTAGAGGATTTAAATATTGGCAGGGGCTATGTGTGCTGGGTCATGCCTCTTATCCCAGGAGTCTGAGACCAGCTGAGGCAACATGGCAAGACCCCGTCTCTACAAAAATAAAAAATTAAAACAATTAGCCAGGCATAGTGGCACATGCCTGTAGTCCTAGATACTCAGGAGGCTGAAGTGGGAGGACTGCTTGAGCCTAGGATTTCGAGGTTACAGTGAACCACGATCATACCACTGCACTCCAGCTTAGGCGACAGAGTGAGACCCTGTCTCTTAAAAAAAAAAAATTGGCACACAGTTGGATAGATACAGTGAATTTTCAAACGTTTGGTTTTGTTTTTCAGCGGTGGAAACTTTCCTGGAAACAAAACTTATAGAGAGAGGCATGATGCAACAAAAGAGAGCTTTCTGCTTCTGGCATGGCTCCGTAAGTCCTGTTAGAGCCAACCATCCCTTCGATAACAACATGAAACTCTAAATTCCCTTTCCACCTCGTCCTCTCACGAAATCAATGACCTGAAGGCATTTAGGTTCCTGAGGTGGTGGAAGGGGAGAGTGGAGAAAGGGAGGGGTGACTCTTGGAAGAAAGAATGGCACTTGGTGAGTTTCTTGTTTTCAGTGACTTTTAGCTAGAAAGAAGGCTGATGTTGGTGCCTGTGATACTGTGAAATATATATTTGGTGATATGGTTTGATTGTGTCCCCACCCAAAAATCTCATCTTGAATTGTACTCCCATAATTCCCACGTGTTGTGTGAGGACCCAGTGGGAGATAACTGAATCATGGGGGAGGTTTCTCCCATACTGTTCTCATGGTAGTGAGTAAGTCTCATGAGATCTCATGGTTTTATAAGGGGAGACCACTTTCGCTTAGCTCTCATTCTCTCTTCCCTGCTGCCATCTAAGACATGCCTCTCACCTTTTACCATGGTTATAAGGCCTCCCCAGCCACATGGAACTGTGAGTCCATTAAACCTCTTTTTCTTTTCTTTTCTTTTTTTGATTCGGAGTCTCACTCTGTCGCCCAGGCTGGAGTGCAGTGGTGCGATCTTGGCTTACTGCAACCTTCGCCTCCCAGGTTGAAGCGATTATCCTGCCTCAGCCTCCCGAGTATCTGGGACTACAGGTATGTGCCACCATACCCAGCCAATTTTTTGTATTTTTAATAGAGACAGAGTTTCGCCATGTTGGCCAGGCTGGTCTCAAACTCCTGACCTCAGGTGATCCGCCCGCCTTGGCCTCCCAAAGTGCTGGGATTACAGGAGTGAGCCATCATGCTTGGCCTTTTTCTTTATAAGTCACCCAGTCTCAGATATGTCTTTATCAGCAGTGTGAGAACAGACTAATACATTTGACCTTCCCATTTCCTGACATTCAGCTCCTAAAATCCTTGGAATTTAAAAAAGGTTATCTTGAGGCTGAGTGCAGTGGCTAATGGCTGTAATCCCAGCACTTTGGTAGGCCAAGGTGGGTAGATTATCTGAGGTTGGGAGTTTGAGACCAGCCTGGCCAACATGGTGGAACCCTAAAAATAAAATTAGCCGGTTATAATCCCAGCTACTTGGAAGGAGACCAAGCTACTGGTATAACGGCAGCTACTGGTGGTGGAGACCCCTAGATGGCTTCAGAATGGGAGCTGGTGTTTCAACCCCACCCCTGAAGTTCTAAGGAAGTGAGGGGGCTGAAGGTTACGTTGAGTACCAATGGCCATTGATGTAATCAATCGCACCTATGGAATGAAGTCCCCATAAAAACCCCAAAAGATGGATTTAGGGGTAGGGATTCTGGATAGGTGAACACATGGAGGTTCCTGGAAGGTGGTGCCCAAGAGAAGGCATGGAAGCTCTGTGCTCCTTCCCACAAACCCTGCCCTATGCCTCTCTACCATGTGGCTGTTCATCTGTATCCTCTGTAATATTCTTTATAATGAATGGATAAAGGTGAGTAAAGTGCTTCCTGAGTTCTATTAACCAAGCTAGCAAATTAATCAAATCTGAGTAGGGGGCCTTAGGAACTCCCGATGTATAGTGTGGCCAGAAGTTATGACTGGCATCTGAAGTGGAAGGCAGTTTTGTGAGACTGAGCCCTTAATCTGTGGAATCTGACTCTGTCTCCAGGTAGATAGACAGTGTCAAAATTGAATTATATTAGAGGTGGATAGTGTCAGACTTGAGTTATATTTGAGGACACCCAGTTGGTGTCCACTGGAGAATCTGCAGGAGAACTGGTTGCTTGGTATATGTGGAAACAAGCTCCAGCCATGTGGAGTCAGAAGGACTGAGTGAAGTGCTGTGTAAGAGAAAACAGTTTGAGGAAAATAGTTTAGTTTTTCCTATACAACAGCAGTGCCTATATAACATAAAGCGTGACTAAAGCCCAGATGGAAAATCTGTAGTCTTTCTTTTTTGTTTGTTTTCTTTTTTTTATTGCCTTTTTTTTTTTTTTTTAATCTGTAGCCTTTTTGGCCTACAGAACCAGAGGACAGAGTTCAGGGCAAACACAGTCACTGCAAAGTTAGGAGAGAATCCCAGAAAGGAAAGTCAGAGAGAGGGAGCCCTAAATTTCAGTGTGAATTCTGTCCTAGGGTTTCACTGACCCATGAACTATGCATGTGTAGGGAAGATGAGAAGCACCTCTGCTAAAGATAAAAGAACTGAAGTGATATTTGAGCTTCTGCTCAGAGAGAAAGAGTCTGCCGTTTGAGTAGAACCAAATTAATTGGCTGCTAAAGCAAAAACACCAACACTCTTTTAAGGAATATAACAAAATCCAGAGTATTTTTTTCCAGTAATTTATACAGGAAAACAGTTTATTGAACTTACAGTTCCATGAGGCTGGGGAAGCCTCATAATCATGGCAGAAGGCAAGGAGGGGCAAGTCAGTCACATCTTACATGGATGGCAGTGGGCAAAGAGAGAGCTTGTGCAGGGAAACTCCTGTTTTTAAAATCATCGGATCTTGAGAGACGCATTCACTATCACAAGAATAGCACGGGAAGACCTGTCCCCATGATTCAGTCATCTCCCACTGGGTCCCTTCTACAACATGTGGGAATTATGGAAGCTACAAGATGAGATTTAGGTGGGAAACACAGACCAAACCATATCACCAGATCCAACCACCCTATAGACAAAAGTGATAAACTCTGGACCTCTTGTTGCCTTTCTTTCACACTATATAAACAACCAACTCAAAATAGATTAATGGCTTATACATAAGACCTGAAACTGTAAAAATACTAGAAGAAAACACAGAGGAAAAACTTCATGACATTGTTCTGGGCAATAATTTTTTGTAATGACCATAAAAGCACAGGCAAGAAAAGGAGAAGTAGACAAGTGAGACTGCATCAAACTAAAAAGCTTCTGCACAGCAAAGTAAACAATCAACAGTGAAGAGAAAACTTACGAAACGAGAGCAAATATTTGCAAATCATACATCTGATAAAGGGTTAATATCCAAGATATATAAGGAACTCATATAACTCAACAGCAAGATAACAAATAACCTGATTTAAAAATGGGCAAAGGACCTGAATAGATATTTTTCAAAAGAAGACACACAAACAGCCAACAAGAATATGAAAAAATGCTCAACATCACTAATCAGTGAAATGATCACTAAAACCACAGTGAGTTATCACTTCATACCTGTTGGAATGGCTAGTACCAAAAAGATGAAAGATAAGTGCTGGTGAAGATATGGGGAAAGGGAACCCTTGTATACTGATGGTGGGAATTTAAATTGGCATAGCCATTAAGAAAAACAGTATGAAGATTCCTCTAAAATGAAAAACAGAACTACCATATGATACAGCAATTCCACTATAGGCATATATCCAAAGGAAATAAAATCAGGATGTCAGAGAGCTAGCTGCAATCTCATGTTCACTGTAGTATTATTTACAATAGCCCAGTTATGGAATCAAACTAGGTGTACAGTGATAAATGAATGAATAAAAAATATGGTGCATATACACAGTGGAATAATATTCAGCCTTAAAAAAGAAGGAAATTCGTCATTTGCAACAACATGGATGAGTTGACAGAACATTATGTTAAGTGAAATAAGCCAGGCACAGAAACACAGATACAGGATGATCTCACTTATATGTAGAATCTAAAACACTTGAACTCATAGAAGCAGAGAATAAAATGGTGGTTACTAAAGGCTGGGGTTGAATGGGTGGGTAGGGTAGACTGGGGGAGACACTGGTCAAAGGATACAAAATTTCTTTTAAAAAGAATACATTTAGGCTGGGCCCAGTGGCTCACACCTCTAACTCCAGCACTTTGGGAGGCTGAGGTGGGTGGATCACCTGGGTCGGGAGTTTGAGAACAGCCTGACCAACATGGAGAAACCCCATCTCTACTAAAAATACAAAATTAGTTGGGCATGGTGGCGCATGCCTGTAATCCCAGTTACTCAAGAGGCTGAGACAGGAGAATTGCTTGTACCCGGGAAGCAGAGGTTACGTTGAGTCAAGGTCATGCCATTGCACTCCAGCCTGGGCAACAAGAGCAAAACTCCGTCTCAAACAACAACAACAACAAAAAGGAATATGTTAAAAAGAAAATCTTTTGTACAACATGGTGACTAGAGTTAATAACAATGTGTTGTATACTTGACAGCTGCTAAGAGAGTAGACTTTAGGTGTTCTCACCACAAAAAATGATAAGCATTTGAGGTAATACATGCTATGAGTTTGATTTAGACATCCCCACAAGATATGCATATTTCAAAACATTGTTATACACTATAAATATATATAATTTTTTTGTGTGAAATAAAAGAAAAACAGGGCCATCAGGCATGCTGGCTCACACCTGTAATCTCAGCACTTTGGGAAGCCCAAGTGGGAGGATAGGTTGAGCCTGGGAGATTGAGGCTGCAGTGAGCTATTAACATACCATTGCACTCTAGCCTGGGCAACACAGCAAGACTCTGTTTCAAAAAAAAAAAAAAAAAAAAAAAAAGAGAGAAAAAAAAGTGACCCAGTCTTAAGTAAAAAGACAATCAGCGGAAGCCAACCTCAAGTTGACTCAGATGTTGGAATTAGCAGATAAGGATTTTGAAGAATGTATTACAACCATGTGCAATCAATCAATCTACCTATATATATATATATATATATATATATTTCATTGAAATGAATTGAAAATAGGAAATATCAGCAAAGAATTACAAGTGGAAATTGTAGAAATAGAAAATAAAATACAATATGTTGGCATCTATTTCCAAAATGGAGAGCAAAACTAGAGTAGTACCAACTCAGAGACAAAGAGACAACAGAGTAGAGCCTGGCAGTGTAGGGCTGAGGTCAAGCTACCTAAGCAAAGTTAGGAGACGGTCTCCAGATAATGAAGGGGTGGCCTGGCAGATCTGTCACAGGGAAGGAACAAATGTCTCCAGTGATGAATGTGTCTAGATTGATTCTTAACATTTTTTTTTTTTTTTTTTGAGACTAAGTTTTGCTTTTGTTGCCCCAGGCTGGAGTGCAATGGCCCGATCTCGGCAAACCGCAACCTCTGCCTCCTGGGTGATTCTTAACAGTAAGAACTGTTCCTGTTAATCTCTGAACCTCCAGCACAGTGTCTTGCATGTGGTAGGCACATATTTGTATTCTAATATTGACTCTGATCAGGGATCACTTAACCTCTCTGAATTTAGCTCAGAATCACTAAAATGGGATTCTAATGCTTGTCTGGCCTACAAATCTGGCCACTGGAGCACCCTGTGTGAAATAGGATATACATTCACTTTGGAAACTAACAATTAAGCAGCTTAAGAAATTACTATTATCCTTCCTCTCCCACTTCCATGTAGTGTGCTTTTATACCCAATTATTTGCTCACTTAATTATTTTAAATTAAAATGAAATCTAGGTTCATCTTCCCTCCTACCTAGCAATGTTTATAGTTTTTTAGTACAGTGAGGGAATGAACAAGTTGTAAATTATATAGCTCTAAGGTTCAGAGCTATAAATCAAATTTTGAATTCACAAGCTTTTCTGGAAGTATCGCTCTCTTACCTTTGCAATGCATGTAACTTACTCTGTGCTCACCTTGTCCCAGTCACAGAGAAGCCTGACCTTGGCACCAACAGCCTCTGCGGATGTGAAGCTATCCTCAAGATCACAAGGAGTGTGTGGGAGGTGAAAGAAAAGAATGAATGGCTACCAGCATTTTAAAAAAATTTTAGAATATTTTAATATCACAAAAAACATGCATACACAAAAATGCTGACCTAGAGAAACCTTTTATTTATTTATTTTTTTGAGATGGAGTCTTGCTCTGTCATTCAGGCTGGAGTACAGTGGTGCGATCTACGCTCACTGCAACTTCTGCCTCCCTGGTTCAAGTGATTCTCCTGCCTCAGCCTCCCAAGTAGCTAGGATTACAAGCGTGCTCTCCCATGCCCAGCTAATTTTTGTATTTTTAGTAGAGATGGGGTTTCACCATGCTGGCTAGGCTGGTCTCGAACTCCTGGCCTCAAGTGATCCACCGCCTCGGCCTCCCAAAGTACTGGGATTACAGGCATGAGCCACTGCACCTGCCGAGGAACCTTAAAATAATGCAATTCTCCTTTGCAGTTTTGGAAGCCTGGCCAGATTATGGACTTCTGTGATGCACAGAGGGGAAAAAGTGCACATGAACACGCACAGTTACATACATGATTCAAGATGATACCTGAGAGAGTAATACAATGTGAATAAATACTCATAACTAAGCTCCTCAGATACTATCACTTAGTCTGAAAATAAAACTGTCACTAGACTTTACTCGGTATTTAGTACTTGGGCAATAAGTATTTGTTTAGCCCTCAGGCAGTACAGTACTTCTGACAGAAACATTATACTTGTGGAAACATGAAATTTTTATAGGCTAGAGTTCAGGAAGAATGTATAATCCCTTGGTTAAATATCACTGCCTAAGGTGTTACCTTTTCTTGCCACTGTAGGTTTGATATTCTGTTTTTTGTGAAATTAAAGAGTGTCAGAAAAAAAAAGAAAAGGAAAAAAATGTAGTATGTACCAGCATCAAAGAAAGGACAAAACCAGTGCAAGGTGACTAGATAATTCCAAGTAGCTCATGACCCTTAGGCTGAAATTGGAGTTTAAGTATCTCACTTTTCCTCCAGTTCTAGTACAGCTCAGGTCAAAGAAAAAGTGTGGATTAAAGACTTAAACATAAGACCTAACCCCATAAAGACCCTAGAAGAAAATCTAGGCAAAACCATTCAGGACATAGGCATAGGCAAGGACTTCATGACTAAAACACCAAAAGCATTGGCAACAAAAGCCAAAACAGACAAATGGGACCTAATCAAACTCCACAGCGTCTGCACAGCAAAAGAAACAGTCATTAGAGTGACTTGGCAACCAACAGAATGGGAAAAAATTTTTGTAATCTACCCATCTGACAAAGGGCTAATATCCAGAATCTACAAAGAACTAAAACATACATGAGGCCAACACACATAGGAAAAAGACATACATGAGGCCAACACACATAGGAAAAAATGCTCATCATCACTGGTCATTAGAGAAATGCAAATCAAAACTACATTGAGATACCATCTCACGCCAGTTAGAATCGCGATCATTTAAAAATCTGGAGACAACAGATGCTGGAGAGGATGTGGAGAAATAGGAACACTTTTACACTGTTGGTGGGAGTGTAAAATTAGTTCAACCATTGTGGAAGACAGTGTGGTGATTCCTCAAGGACCTAGAAATAGAAATTCCATTTGACCCAGCAATCCCATTACTGGGTATATATCCAAAGGATTATAAATTGTTCTACTATAAGGACACGTGCACACGAATGTTCATTGCAGCACTGTTTACAATAGCAAAGACCTGGAACCAACCTAAATGCCCATCGATGACAGACTGGACAGGGAAAATGTGGCACATATACACCATGGAACACTATGCAGCCATCAAAAACGATGAGTTCGTGTCCTTTGTAGGGACATGGGTGAACCTGGAAATGATCATTCTCAGCAAACTGACACAAGAACAGAAAATCAAACACCGCATGTTCTCACTCATAGGTGGGTGTTGAACAATGAGAACACATGGACACAGGGAGGGGAGCATCACACACTGGGGTCTGTTGGGGGAAACAGGGGAGGGACAGCAGGGGGGTGGGGAGTTGGGGGAGAGATAGCATGGGGGAGAAGGCAGCAAATCACACTGCCATGTGTGTACCTATGCAACAATCTTGCAAGTTCTTCACATGTACCCCAAAACCTAAAATGCAATAAAAAATAAATAAAAAATAAAAAAATAAAGAAACAGTGCTTGTCAGGGTGCCAAAAACTCTTATCATTCATCTCTGTGTGTTTTTTTTTTGTTGTTGTTAAGCTATGGTTTCACAAAAAAGGCAGCAGAGGTCCTAAATTCAGTTCCCATACTATTTGCTAAGTTTTGCTTAATTTAGGCTTCTCTAAATTGCTCTACAGTAGTTTTGTTATCACATACAGCAAATTATTAATTAGTTTAAATACAGACTGTTTATTTAAGTCTGGAGATTTTTAAAAATTAGTGAGTTCGGTAACACTTTTTCTGACCTTGATGAGATCTGTCTTCGAAGCAGAGGGGTGACTGGAGGCTCTTTGAATGTTCCATTTGGTCCTGGGATTGACACCACCCCAGCATTCCATGATACACCAAGCCTTGGTTTTGACTCATAGTTCTGCCCTACGGGGCTCATGCTTTTTGAGAATTAACAAAGCAGAAGTCCCAGGACTTTGCCCACATTCCCACAAGGAGCACAACATTTGAAACAACACTACAGGCTAAAGAGAAATGAAGAGGAGGATGACAGAAAAATAACAGAAACACACTAACTCTCTCAAGTGGAAAACAGCGGCATTACTGGAATGCTTCACTCCCTCAGATTCAAACATCATTTTCCAATGAAAAGAACTGGGGCTCCTTAAAGAAATGGCTAGTTCCATATCTGGAGAAGGAGATACACAAGATAAACACTGAACAGCTTCAAAGAATATCAGGGTTAGGTCAGAAAGACTAGAGTCAATCTGAAAGGGCTCCCATTGACCAAAGAAGTGACAATTTGATCATCAAAAGAATAATGACGGAAATGAATTGAAACATTTCATACATGTTAAGATCCACGAGTTGAAGATGCAGTCAGCTGGATCCAGCATGCAGAAAAGTAAGAAAGATGGCTTAGTTTCTTTGACAAATAAATAGCAATAAAAAAGGGGTGGGGTGGACAGTTACAGATTAAAATATAATGGTGGACCTTGTTTGAACCTGATTCAAACAAACCAACTGTTAAAAGGTATTTATGAGACCATAAAGAAACTATGAACACTGACTGATTATCAGATGATATTAAGGAATTATTAGGCTGGGCACAGTGGCTCACGCCTGTAATGCCAAAACTTTGGGAAGCCAAGGCAGGAGGACTGATTGCCCCCAGGAGTTCCGGACCAGCCTGGGCAATGAAGTGAAACCCTATCTCTGCTAAAATAAATACAAAAATTAGCTGGTCGTGGTGGTGTGTGCCTGTAGTCCCAGCTACTTTGGAGGCTGAGGGGGAAGAACTGCTTGGGCCCAGGAGGTTGAGGCTGCAGTGAGCCATGACTGTACCACTGGACTCCAGCCTTAGCAACAGAGTAAGACTGTGTCTCAAAAAAAAAAAAAAAAAAAAAAAGGAATTGTTTATTTTTAGGTATTATTAATGTGGTTATGTGAAAAAAATAGTTCTTATCGCTAAGGATGTTTACTGATGTCTTTATGAATGAAATAATATGATATCTGGGATTTGTTTTAAAACTATACAGTTAGGGGAGGAGGAAAGTTGAGGGTTGAGATAAAACTAGATTGGTCTTATGTAAATAATGTTGAAGCTGGGTGATGGATATGGGGAGTAATCATACTGTTCATTTTTGGGTATGTTTGAAAACTCCCACAATAAAAGTTAAAAAAAAAAACAAATATTTTATGCACGTTTATTTGCCACTAGAAGTTAAGGGCAAGGGCGTTTGCTTTTGTTTTTCTTTTGTCCTAGTCCTGAAGGGGAAAAGGTTCTTGCATGTTTGTGTGAAGATAGCCTTGTATTTAGAGAATTTATTTGGTATCAACTCTTCAAAACCTTTTCTAGAATATGGGAGCATTGGTGCACAAAAAAAAATTTACCATTTTTTTGAGCACCTACTATGTGCCAGATACTTCACTTGTCTTAGTTCATGTAACTCTAATATTTCTATGAGATGAGCATTACAACTACCATTTTATAAATGACAACATGGAGGCACAGAGAGGCTAAGTAACTAATCCAAAGTCACACAGCTACAAAGCAGAGGAGCCAGGATTTGAACCTAGATCTGCCTAGCTCCAAAGGTCATACCCTTTGACAACACCACACTATTCTCTCTTTAAAAACTTGTGATTCATGACCTACTCCTAAAAGAATACCATATTTTTCTCTTAGCATTTCACAAAACAAATGAATCTGCTCATCCTTTTAGCTACAGTAGGCAGTATGTGGACATGTGAATGAATAGCTTAATGTGATGATTCCCAAAACTGTTGCTTAGGAATTGTGGAGTCCCGCTGACTTTGGCTGCGCACCAACCGCACATACCAATAACTCAGCCCTTACAGACAGGACAGAGATAGCAGGGAGACATTCAAGGACAAAACAGAAAAACATCTTTAAAACACTGTTCTAGATGGAGCAGATGCAAGACCAGTAAGTGAACAAAAATCTCTGCCACAGAAAAAGCAGAATTAAAGGTAATATATATATATATTTTTGATACGGAGTCTCACTCTGTCTCCCAGGCTGGAGTGCAGTGGCATGATCTTGGCTTACTGCAACCTCTGCCTCCCAGGTTCAAGTGATTCTCCTGCCTCAACCTCCCAAGTAGTTGGGATTACAGGTGACTGCCACCACACCTGGCTAATTTTTGCATTTTTAGTAGAGACGGGGTTTTACCATGTTGGCCAGGCTGGTCTCCAACTCCTGACCTCAAGTGATCTGTGCCTCAGCCTCCCGTGCCCAGCCTAAAGGTAGACTTCTTGACTGACTGGGGGAGGGTCAGAAGAAGCTGCCAGTATCAGAGGCCTCTTCTCCTCCCATTCCATGTCCAGAAGCAGGAATTCCTCTGGAAGCATAGGAAAGCAAGCCTAAGAGGAAGCTGGGAGAAGGGGAAGTTACAGGGAAATAAACGCAGGTGTACCCAACATCACATCAGACATGAAGGCTACAAAAGGAAAATAGGTGGGCTCTTTCTTGGAGCAGCCCACAGAGCCCGATGTGGGGTGAGGATGCAAGCAGGTCTTGCCTGGAAACAACTCTCATTCCCTGGCTATCCCCATTCGTCCAGGTCTGTTCTCCACCAAACGTTACAGGCCCTGAGCTTTCTGTCTTGGGAATGCTGCTCTCTACTCTGTAATAAGACATCTAGCTAAAATGAAAATGAATTCATAGTCAAGGATGTTAATGGTCATCAACTCCTCCCCAGGGTTGGGAATGGGGAGAGCTTGGTACTATACAAAGTACTGTTAGTACTGTACAAAGCTGTCCTATTCCCTAACCCTATCCAGGTCCTTCTGCAGTTTGTAAATCTGAACTCAAATACTAGGTTCTAGATATGATAAGAACAATAACGAACAATAGTTCCGGGAAAATAGAACTCTTCTTGAAAAGCTAATAAGGCCTTGGATTTGGCTACCACAGGAAAAATTCACTGTATCTGCTGCATTATGTTTTAAATTATGGTAGAGATTTAGTAACGGCTATGAAATCAATTCACAGGATTGCAATAAGCATTAAAAATAAAATATAGAGTAGAAAATATCAAAATGCAAAAAAATGCAGAAAAAGGTGAGCGCTGTTTGGTAAAACTTTTGTTTCATGTTTACATATACATTACAATTGTCTGCACATATTTATTGAAAACACACACGCCTACCATATCACAATGCAAAGTGTTATTTCTACAGTTCTTACTGTTGGCTAGCAAAGATGAAAATACTGTACTGGTAAACACTATTCTACAATACCATAATACTTGATTTTTAATTCATCTTAGACTTGACATATAAAGAGATTACATAACGTCTTTTACTGAAGTTATATAAATTTGTTTTCAAGGGCAAATTACAGATTATTCCCGTTGTTTCAAAAGGCCACTAACTTTTGAAAGCAAATAATGTATACAGGACTGACTGGGCCCGTTAAATGGCTTCCTCCAAGTACCATGACAAGGTCAGTGTGGGAGAGGGTATTTGGGGAAGTGAAAGCTCATATCCAGAGAAAAAAATCTCGGTCTATAGAGAGAGCTATTTATGATGTTGTAGGCACAAGCAAAAGAAAGAAAAAGGCAGAATGAAAGAAGGAAACAAGCAGAAAATTATGAATGGTAAAACTATGGAGTCCTCAATACTAGCAACATAGTCAAAAATAAACCAAGGCCCTGGGTCCTAATAACTCTTCTAACAAGGAAGAGTATCTGCAATGGAAGGGGAGCCCAGGTACTCGTAAAAACTAGTTAAAGACTGGGCATGGTGACTCACGTCTGTAATCCTAGCATTTTGGGAGGCCAAGATGGGTGGATGGCTTGAGCCCAGGAGTTTGAGACCAGCCTGGGCAATGTGATAAAACTTCGTCTCTACCAAAAATACAAAAATAAGCCAGGCGTGGTGAGGGGTGCCTATAGCCCAGGCACTCTGGAGGCTGAGTTAGGAGGACTGCCTGAGCCGGGAGGGAGAGGTTGCAGTGAGCCAAGTTTGTGCCACTGCACTCCAGCCTGAGTAACAGAGCTAGACTCTGTCTCAAAAAACAGCAGCAACAACAAAACCCACCTAAAGTTCCCCGGACACTGAGACCACATATTGTATGATTCCATTGATATGAAATATCAAAAATTGGTAAATCCATAGAGACAAAAGGCAAACTGGTGGTTCCTGGGGGTGGGGGGAAGGGAGAATGGGATGTGACTGCTCAGTGGGACGGGGTTTCCTTTTCAGGAGATGACAGTGTTTTGGAAGTAGGTAGGGTTGGGATGGCACATTGTACACTGTAAATGAACTAAATACCACTGAACTGTACACTTTAAAATGGTTAATTGTATGTTATGTGAATTTTACCTCAATTTTATTTTTATTTTTAAAAATACAAACAATTAAAATTTTAAATTTTTATTTATTAAATACTTTGGAGACAGCATCTCTCCCGCTCTGTCGCCTAGGCTGAAGTGCAGTTGCATGACCATGGCTCACTACCATCTTGAACTCCAGGGCTCAGGCCGTCTCCCAGTCTCCCGAGTGCTGGGACTACAGGTGCACACCACTGTGTCTGGCTCATTGTTTTTGTTTTGTTTTGTTTTGAGATGGAGTTTCGCTCTTGTTGCCCAGGCTGGAGTGCAATGGCGTGATCTCGGCTCACTGCAACCTCCGCCTCCTGGGTCCAAGCGATTCTCCTGCCTCAGCCTCCTGAGTAGCTGGGATTACAGGCATATACCACCATGCTCGGCTAATTTTGTATTTTTAGTAGAGACAAAGTTTCTCCATGTTGGTCAGGCTGGTCTCAAACTCCCGACCTCAGGTGATCTGCCGTGCCCGGCCTACCTGGCTAATTTTTATTTTTTTGGTAGAGATGGGGTCTCACTATGTTACCTAGGCTGGTTTCAAGTGATCATCTGGCCTAGGGTTCCCAAAGTGCTGGGATTACAGGTGTGAGCCACTGCACTTGGACCCTGAAAACCTGCTATGCTGACATGTTCTATAAAAATAAAGGCAAAGCCACTAAGACATATTAGATAGATAGATAGAAAGATAAGACAGACAGACTGATAGTAGGGCAGAAAATTACTTACTGGCTTATAAGAAATCTGACTTTCAGGCTTTACAGAGCTTTCTGGTCTGCTTAGGGTAGAACTACTGTTCAGTTTTGTGTCTTTCTGTTTAGGCTAACTAGCAATATCTCTTGTGACATCTGATTAATTAGCATATTCATGAGTAGGGATCTATTCAGAGCCTGTCTTACCATCTGTTAAATGTAAATGGTAGGATACCACAATCCATGCATAAATGCTTACTAAATACCTCCCTGTGCTGGGTCTGGGCTACCAAGGCAATAGGGCACAGACTTTGTCTCTAAGGGTACTAGGGAGCACAGTGGGTTACTTCTCTACTGTAAGATGGGCTGGGAGTTTAAATGGCTTCCTTTTTATAGGGGGTGGTAAAGAAAGCCTGCACTTCGGAGAGACAGGTCTGTGGTCAACTCCCAATTCCATCTCTTTTTTTTAGATAGAGTCTCACTCTGTCACTCAGTCTGGAGTACAGTGGCACCATCTCAGCTCCCTGAAATCTCTGCCTTCTGGGTTCAAGTGATTCTGGTGCCTCAGCTTCCCAAGTAGCTGGGATTACAGGCACATCACTATGCCCAGCTAATTTTTGTATTTTTAGTAGACATGGTAGGTGTTTCACCATGTTGGCCAGGCTGGTCTCAAACTCCTGGCCTCAAGTGATCCACCTACCTTGGCTTCCCAAAGTGCTGGGATTACAGGCATCAGCCACTATGCCCAGTCCCAATTCTACTTTTTTCTCAACTTGTGACTTAACCATTCTGGGTCTCTTTTCCTAACCAGTAAAATGAGGATGACATCTGCTCAATGGGCTGTTAAGTAAGACAGTATGTGTCATGTCCCTAAGCAGGGTGTCCACTGTAGTCAGTGTTCCATAGAGAGTAGCTGTTTTTAATTAAACACGAATGTGGGAGGTATGGGATATGGGGAGGGCATTCTGGACAGAGGGAGTGGCATGCGGACAGAAGCCAGAGAAAGCATAGCTCCTTGAAGGGAGGATCTAGAGGATGGGGCTGGGTGAACTGGGGGGGTGAGTAATAGGAGGTGGCTGGAGAGAGGCTGAGGACCCTCTTGCAAGGGGAGAAACACTCCATTCCACGCCACGGAATTGGATTTGACTCTGTAGGTAGGAGGGCAGCAAGTGGAATTGCCCACCGAGTCCTCTCTGTCATAGTGTCATAGTTACCACCAGTTATTCTTGAACACTTTAACTCTCTAAAGTCTCATAAAATTCATAAACATCACCTTTTATTCTTGGATGTTGGCCCCCCCCCCCTCTTTTGAGACAGAGTCTCACTCTGTTGCCCAGGCTGCACTGCAATGGCACAATCTTGGCTCACTGCAACCTCTGCCTCCCGGGTTCAAGCGATTCTCCTGCCTCAGCCTTCCGAGTAGCTGGGATTACAGGTGTGTGCCACCACGCCCGGCTAATTTTTTGTTGTTGTTGTATTTTTAGTAGAGACGAGGTTTCACCGTATTAGCCAGGATGGTCTTGATCTCCTGACCTTGTGATCCGCCTGCCTTGGCCTCCCAAAGTGCTGGGATTACAGGCGTGCACCACTGTGCCCAGCCAGGACGTTGGCCCTTTTAATGATCACGAGTCATCTCACTTAAATTGTCTGGACAAAGGAATGTAAACTGGTTGATAAACTGACAAATTTCTCAACAGCTATCTGCTGAGTGAACATTTGTTTCAGTCACCATGGGGATAAATAAAACTTTATAATCTTAGCTGGGAAAATGAGACACACACACAAAGTGACAAGGCAGGAAATGCCAAAATGAGTGGGAACAGAAAGTCAGAAAGTGCTTTGGCAAAGCTCAGCTTGGTGGGCAGGGCTAGTCTTGGGAGCGCTTCACAGCCCCTCTTAGCACACAGAGCTGGAAATCCTGGGCAATAAACTATCACAGCAGTGGCTATCAAGGATGGGAGACACTCACAGGCCCAGCACCACTACTTTATGACAGACAGTGTTTAGAACTGCCAATGCATGGTGGCAATAAAAAGTAAACCTATCTCTGGTTGATTTTATTAGTCATTTTAAATTTTCTAAAGACAAAGCCCCAGTATGGGTGGGCAGTCCCCACCCCACAACCACTGTCTCTGAGTCTTAGTTTCAGAATCAGCAAAAGGGGATTAATACCCACCTTAACAAGGTGTTTTAACAAGGTGTTTTGACAAGGTGAAATGAGACAATCTAAGTGAAAATTCTTTCTGGCCCAGGGAATACTGCACATAGCAAGTGCTCCTTTTCTTCTGTCATACTCCTTTCTTCTTCTCTCCCAGAATGGTTCCAGAATCCAGTGCTGATAAACTAGCCAAGTTCATCCACCTGCCTTTCTGTCTGCACCAGCACTGTCCATATTAACACACACCACTCCTCCCATGAGGACGTGAGAAGCATGGCAGAAACCACTACCCTTTAACTTCACTCCCTAATGAGGCGACACACCTTGCTGGGAGGCTACTGTGAGAAAGGCTGGCTACAATGGATGCAGCATTCCTATAAGCCCTGTTCTCCACTCCGCTATCCAAATCTCAAACAAAACACTGTATTCTCAAGAGCTTGTCCCAAAACTAAATCGAGCAAATTACATAACTGTATGTGAAATCATGTATCATCACACACAATTTTTCAGTTCTCAGTGTTCTTACAAACACAGTCAGCAACAATGCTCACTTATTTACAGGCAGGCAGCCTAGTGACTATTAAAACACTGGGCCCCTGTCTGGAACTCTTAGTTTTCCCAAAAGCATCTCAAAACTGACCCTGAACAAAGAGAGGAGAAAACATGCTATGTCTTTGTCACCTCTTAATCTTGATTTTGTCTACACGTTTGAGTGTGGGAGCAACACAGAGTGCACATTCTTTTAGCGATAACAAGAAAACCCGCTAGAACTTCTTTCTGCGTGGAAAAAAAAAATGGCTCAAAGCTTATAAAATACTGCTGTTATTAGGAAATTCAAAAACACTTTTCTCACTTTCTAATTAGTCCCTTTACAGGCTAAAAACAACTCATCTGCCCTGCTTTTGGAGAGAGGGATATAGAAAATATTTGACCAAATAAATTAATCAAATTTATTTATTTGGTCAAGTAACCAGATACTTAAAAATAGACTACTAGTGGGGAAAATATTCTACATGAGCAATCTTCTCCCTGCAGCGGATCAGAAATCTCATTAAGAAATACTGGGATCCCACAGTGCTCCGGGGGAGCCCGGTCCTGGGGGAGGCATCTCTTTCTGCAACTCATTTATAAGGAATGGGTTCTATTTAACAACAAAATCCTCCCCCGCTCCCGCGCCCTCCCCCACCACGCTGAGCGTCTGCTATTGTCACCATATATCTCGCACTGTGAGCAACTCCTGGACACAAGGCCAGGCCGGGGGCTGCTGGTACTGATTCTCTGCTAAACGTGCCAAAAGACTGCTTGGGCTTTTCTCTACACCACTTTTCTAGACTGTAAAATATGCAAGAAAAAAAAATTCCAACAAAGCAAAACTTCAGCGGCAGCGGTTCTCCACTTTATATTGAAAAGATCGGAACGTTTATTGGTGGAGCAACGTGAGATCTTTTCTTTTAGGGGGTGGTCCTGGGAGAAAGAGGCTACACAATGACAACAAGTGCAGCGCGGGACTGCAGGCTCCCCAGGGGGTTTCCGCTCCATCCTCCTCCGTATCCAACACCCCGTGGCAGGCGGGCTGCACCCTCCAAGATCGAGTCCAATGGGGCCCGCGAAGGGGGTGGCACGCCCCACCTAAACGTGACTGGGAAAAACTCTAGATCTCAGCCCAAATGCCAGTTTGGCTTTCGGAGGAAACTGAGGCGGGGTGAGAAGGCGCAACCGGGACCCCCGCAGTCTCCCCTCGGCGTCCCTCCGCCCGCGCGCCCCCTTCCCGTGCAGCACTCACCTGGCCTGCGGGCCCGGGTGCGGGCGGAGGACAGCGGGCCGCACAGACTGAGGCCGGCGGCCACCAGCAGCAGCAGTCGCCGTGGCCCCATTGTCCTGCGCTGGGCGCGGCGCTGCTCCGGGAGGCCACCCCGCCTCGGGCGGCTCCTCTTCACCCTTTCTCCCGACTTCTGCGAGTCAGGCAGCCGGTTGGCGCGGCGGGCAGAGCGCGGGCTGCCCGCGAGCAAGGTCAGGGTCCGAGCGCCCCTCGGCGAGCGCTGTGTCGGGGGCGGGGCGCGGGGCGGGGCAGGACCGGTGCGCGCGGGCGCGCGGGGAAGAGCGGGGAACAGCGCCCCCCGGCGCGCAGTGCGAGTCTCGACGCGGCCGCAGCTCGCCGCCCCCTCCCCGTGGTCCCTCCGCCGCCGGCGGCCAGTCCCTCTAGCTCTGTGCACCCCGCCCTGTCCCCGCCCGTGGGCCCTGGCCGCCGGCCACCACCGGGCCGGGGAGTCCAAATGAGACGTTTTTTCCTCTGGGTGCTGTTGACCCGCGAAGCTGTCAGTGACTCAGACTGGCGGGGTCCTTGGAACGGGGCCGCGCGGCTCGCCGGCTGCTCCCTGCGGCCGTCTCGACCCTCCTGGGATGTGGAGAAGTCGACAGTGGACGCCCCGGCCAGGATGCGTCCGCGCCCCGCAGCCCCAGCAGTCCCGCGTGGTCTCCCTTCCTCTCTCCCGGCGTGCGGGGAGCTGGCAAAGTTCGGTTTTCGCTAAAAGTCTGCAAGAGATTTCTGCATTTGTGACGTGGGGGATCGTGGATTTAAGTTTATGCGGTAGTGACAGGGTTGCCCCTATTGGGTTTGGACAGAATTCTTGAAGTTTTATGCGTCTCTCTTTATTTAGCGAAGTTAAGCGTTGCATACGCCGGGCACTCCTTTCCCCGACGCGCAGACTGCGAGTGGAATAGGAAGAGAGGCTTCTCCCGCATCCTCCCCGCGCTGCCTCGCCGAGCTCTTCCCCTCTCCGGCGCCAACCCGCCCGGGTCACCTGTGCAGCCGGGGCGGAGGGCGCGCGTCTGCAGGTGATGCCGGCGTTCTCTGGCCGCGGGCGCCCAGGAGCGAAGTGGCCTGGTAACTTTCCAAGTGCCCTTCACAGGTTCTTGGACGATTATAAGTTTGTTTTTGAGGCAGGATCTTGCTCTGTCGCCCAGGCTGGAGTGCAGCGGCGCCAACACGGCTCACTGCAGCCTTGATCTCCCGGGCTCAGGGTACCCCTTCGCCCCAGCTTCGGGATTAGCTGGGACCACAGAAAGGCGCGCGCCTCCAAATCCGGCTAATTTCACCCCTGACCTCAAGCTATCCTCCCGCCTCAGCCTCCGAAAGTAGTGTGGTTACAGGCGTGAGCCACCGCACGGGGCCTGATTTGACAGGAGATTGGCTAAATTCAAGACACAGGGCGGGAACACTGGCCTCGTAGTCCACTAAGTGGACGTTGCGGCAGGGGGGTGGGCAGGAGGAGCCTGCAGCTTAATTTGCTTTGCCAGCGGCTCCAGTGGGCACGCCTTTCAGACACCCAGAGGAAATGTGTCTCCAGATAACTGTTTCCAGGAAAGCTCAGCCGTAGCCCCTTCTCTCCACCCAGAGCGCTGATGAGCGGGCGGATTTGGAGTTCTGTGGTTGATGAGCTGCAGCTGAAGTCGATGGTCAGGTTTTCAAGCCTTTTTAAAAGGTGAATTTTGCATGAAGATAGTATTATTCTCCCATTAGAGCCCTGACACAGTCGTGGAGAAAGTACTATCAGATAAGATTTCGTTCTTCCCTATATTCTCCCATTATTCTTGCAGCACAGTAAGTACCTTGTTGTATACAGAAGTTGCTCACTAAATTATGGAAATACCCAGTTAAATAACGCTATTTAAAATCTGTCCTAATTCCATTCTCCTTTGGAAGCATTCCCAAGAGTAAATGTGAACTGTTAAAATTATATAGCTTTTCATTCACTATTAAATTACTTTTCATTACTCCTAAGATGCCATTGATTTTACAATTCATCATTTTAACCCAAGCAAGAAAAAAATGTGACACACCAATAACTGTAAGAAACACTCTAATTTCAGGATTGTTTATGAAAAAAAGGCATTTTAGAATCAATAAAACACAGCGTAAAATATAAACACATATGACAAAATTTCTGATAGTTGAAAGATACAAAAAGTAAATTACCTCCTGCCTTTCTCCGTAGTTGCCATCTCACCACTGTTTCTTTTATTTTCTTTCTTTCTTTTCTTTTTTTCTCTTTCTTTCTTTCTTCTTTTTCTTTCCTTTCTTTCTTTCTTCTTTCTTTTTTCTGAAGCGGAGTTAAACTCTTGGTGCCCAGGCTGGAGTACCATGGCGAGATCTCTCGCAGTCTCAGCTCACTGCAACCTTCGACTCTCGAGTTCAAGCGATTCTTCTGCCTCAGCCTCCTGAGTAGCTGGGATTACAGGCAGCCACCACTATGCCCGGCTAATTTTTTTGTATTTTTAGTAGACAGGGTTTCACCATATTGGCCAGGCTGGTCTCAAACTCCTGACCTCAGGTGATCCACCCACCTCGGCCTCCCAAAATGCTGGGATTACAGGCATGAGCCACCACGCCCTGCCACCTGGCCACTAAGTTTCTGTCCACCATTGAAGAAATCATATCCATATACAAATTATATATATATATATATCCTTAAAATAAGAAAGAAATAATATGACCACATTTTAAAATTTTATCTGTGTTATTGGTGGAAAATGTTATTTTTAACCATTTTACAAAACTATAAAGTTTAAAAAGATGCTTTGGGGTGTAGTTATTAGAACAAAATGTACCTCTGGTGACAAAAAGAGGTACAATGAAGTCTGGGTGCGGTGGCTCACTCCTGTAATCCCAGCACTTTGGAAAACTGAGTGGGCGGATCACTTGAGGTCAGGAGTTCCAGACCAGCCTGGCCAACATGGAGAAACTCCATCTCTACTAAAAATACAAAAATTAGCCGGGCGTCGTGGTACGCACCTGTAATTCCAGCTACTCAGGAGGCTGAAGCAGGAGAATTACTTGAACTGGGGAGGCAGAGGTTGCAGGGAGCTGAGATTCTGCCACTGTACTCCAGTCAGAGCAACAGAGCAAGACTCTGTCTCAAAAAAACAAAAAAAAAAGAGGTACAATGAAATGAAACAATGAAATGCTTAAATGCTTTGTGCCTATTGACTAAAGGATTCCTTCTAGGAATATTTATACCAGTTGTATTTTTCGAGGCTTGTTTAGTACCTGTTTATGTAATTCTTTTAAACATACTATTCCCTTGTATACATATAGTACATTTTAGTCTTCTAAAACTATTTTATCTGTAATATTGCCCCCATTTATATTCCTAACATAGCTAATTTTTTGTTTTCTTTCCCCCTTTATCTGACCAGAGGTCAGAAATGCCTATTTTTCAGTGCCCATATTTTTGTTCTGGTACTTTTATTGTTTATTTGTAAACACAGATCTTTATATATATATATATATATATATATATTTATTGCATTTTAGGTTTTGGGGTACATGTGAGGAACATGCAAGATTGTTGCATAGGTACATACATGGCAGTGTGATTTGCTGCCTTCCTCCCCCATCACCTATATCTGGCATTTCTCCCCATGCTCTCTCTCCCCAACTCCCCACCCCCCCGCTGTCCTTCCCCTTTTCCCCCCCGACAGACCCCAGTGTGTGACGCTCCCCTCCCTGTGTCCATGTGTTCTCATTGTTCAACACCTGCCTATGAGTGAGAACATGCGGTGTAAACACAGATCTTTAATTCATTCTTGTCTTCTACCTTCTTTGAGTTTACTCTTTAGTATAATTTTTTAACTGATTACTTTCCACCTCTTCTCCTTCAAAAGACCACATCAGTTACATTTGCAAGTTTTGATATGTGCATATGTGAAATTCAGGTTTAAATATTTTGTCAATTTCATTCAATCTTCAACCATAAATTCTTGGATATTTTGACTAGCTTTTTGTGACTGATATCTAATTTTATGGCCTGTTAGTGATGTGGTTTTCTGTTTATCCTCAGACTTTACAAAGTTCCTATGTTTATGTGCTCTTAAGAGCTTTTTGAAGAAGATAACCCACTACTTCATTTGTTCCACTCCACTCATGCCAAAACCCCTTTGTCAGTTTTAGAGCAAATATGTGTCGGTTCCCCAGACTAGAAAATCTACCTGACTGGAGATGATAAACATGTTCAAAATCTGCCTAAGAGTCGCTAAAAATATTTCTCAGAAATGAAATCTCAGCTTTGCAGCATCATTCATACTGGAACCACTTGATATTAATTTCCAGTTTTCATTTTCTCTGTTTTAACTTTCCTGGTACCAAATAGTATGAGTCATTAGCCATCCTCCCATAATGTTTATGGTATTGAGTAGTGTTTTCAAACAGATGTGGCATCAATGTGGTAAACATTTTAACAATTAGATGATACGAAAGCAGTTTCATGTAAGTCGTCAGATGATCTACCTCCTTCAGGTATTCTGGTTACCACTCTTCTATTTGAAGTGCTCCAAAGACAATAGTATATTCTAAGAATTCGCACAGTAATTTCTTTTTGGAAGCTAATGGTGGGGCTACCAGAGCTCATATGAGACTATTCAAAGTAGGTTGAAGCACTACAAGATTCTGTGTATATATTGCCACATTTGTTTTTTTAAGCAAACAGAAGGTTTGTCATCAGGTTACAAACTAACCAACAGAAGAATGGTTTCTGTCTTTCATTGTTACAAACCTGTATTGTCAGTTTCAATTTAGAAGTTAATATCTCATAATGGATCAACAACTATATTTCCACCATGGATAGAATGGTAGGCTATCCCTGTGGTTGAGGATGCTAAGCAAAGGTCAAATTCAGTGTTTATTAAAATACAACAAAAACCAAAAGCTTTTATTCCAGTTAAGTAAGGTGAACACATTATCTCCTAGTTCTCCCCTCTTCATTGATGTCCTTTTCAATGTATTTTAGCTAAAATATTTTATACTCTAAGGAAAACAGTGAGGCAACCTAGTAAATCTGAATAGGATACTTTATTTGGAGATTGAATTGAGAGGATACTCACTTTTAGGCTGAGATAATCAGTAAAAGCCCCATTCATATGAGCACCAACCTAAAGTAATAGTGAACTCCTGAGGGGCAGTGGGGTGGTGGGATCTGTCTGCTTTTCAATCCATTGCTAGAACCCATGTCTGCACCTGTCATTTATTTACAAATCATTGCCAGGCTCTGGATTTAGAGTCGCTGAAACACAGCTTCTGTCCTCTGGAGCTTAGGGGGCCTCTATTGTAACCTGTTACCAGGTTTGGTTTTAGTAACATTGGCAATAGATTTTTCAAAAAGCTAGCCAGCAGTAAGAACATCTAGTGCTCACTATAATTTTTCAAAATAAAGACAACTTCCACCATTCAGTTCTGTGGTTTGCCTCTTGGAATGTTTGAGGAATACCACAAATCCCTACTTAATGACAAAGTCATAAAAATCACATGATGAATAGCATCTCTAATTTGTGCCCAACCACCCACAAACACCAACATATAATTATAGTTCAGATCATTCCTATCAGACAACTGCCACATCAAGCTGGTCTTTCTTCAGCACTGACTTCCAGATTAAAGCATAGACGTTTTCCCTCTCTTGATCACTAGACCGTATCCTTTGAGAGCACCTAAAGTGTTGCATAAGTACTTTTTGCTTTTAAGATCAAAATAATCAAAATACAGGAGTCAGTTTTGCAAAAATAAGTTATAGTTCCAACTGCTCAGTGTTTAAAAGCAAAAACAAACAAAAAACCCAAACAACAAAAAACCTTTTCCATTGAGTAAGAAAATCTATGGGCTCTGGGAGGAAGTTGGAGTCCTTAGTGGCTCAGCGTTATCAGGAATTGTCCTCTGGCTTGAGGGATGGGTTAGCCCTCTAAAGAGTGGCACAGGCCTTCCTTGACTCCAACAAATCTCTCTAAACTGAAGTCTGCTATACCCATGCCCCCAAGGCCTCTTGTTTTTGCTCCTTCATCATGAGCCTCCTCTTGGGGTCACCCACTCATTCATACCGCTTACAGATCTCACACAAATAGCAATTGGTGACATCTTCAACAATAACCTCATTTTGTGGACCAACAGAGAAAACATTCACAGTGGTCCTTGAAGGTATTGACATGATGCAAGTATCTTTATGCGTACAAATAACATTCAAGCGTATCATTCAGTGCTGGAATAAGTTAACAAGCTCCTTTCAGAGATGCTGGGAAAGGCTGGCTTTTGCCTCCAAACACTGCTCCCTAATTTTGGCTTCTACACACTTCCACTAAAAGCCTTACCTGGAGCCAGTAGGAAGCTTACCCGGCCCTCACCCCACATTGCCCCTGGCTCCTGTTCCCCATTCTCCAATGCTAGCAGTAGGACAAGAGGGAGGTTTCTTTTCTTTTTTTTCTTTTTTTTTTTTTTAATACAGAATCTCTCTCTGTCGCCCAGGCTGGAGTGCAATGGCGCAATCTCGACTTACTGCAACCGCCATCTCCCGGGTTCAAGTGATTTTCCTGCCTCAGCCTCCTGAGTAGCTGGGATTACAGGTGTGCGCCACCACGCCCAGCTAATTTTTGTATTTTTAGTAGAGATGGGGTTTCACCATGTTGGTCAGGTTGGTCTTGAACTCCTGACCTAGTGATCCACCTGCCTCCGCCTCCCAAAGTGCTGGGATTACAGGTGTGAGCCACTACGCCCGGCCGGGAGGTTTATTTTCAACGTGAAACTTAACTGTATATTTGATCCCTTTTACCAAAGCCTGTATTAAGGCCAATGCATTAACAAGCATACATACCACAAACTGTTGAGATAGTAAGCCTTGTTTTACGCTATTCACCTCTTTGTCAAATATATATACATAGCCTGTAACCATCACTAAATTAGCAGATTCTACTTTTTTAAAATTTGAATTTTCCAAATTCTGTTGGTCTTAAAGTTCATTTGTGCCACATGAGCATAAACTAACCTACTTGCTCAATATTTTGCAATTTGTGAAAAAATAAAGCCTGTTGAAGGCATGAACGAAGTGGCAGGGAGGTTCTGGCCTGAGAGTCTGGATTCCTATTGTGGTGGAGACTGCTAAACTGTCAGCAGGAATCACACTCCTTTTCTTCCTTTCAATAACAGACCCAATTCCCTCTCTGCCTCTGTATTCACTGGCTGCATGGCTGCCTAGTTAGGGACTATCTTTAGCTAGCTGTGTCCATGTGGCTCAGTTTTGGCCAATACGATGTAAGTGGAAGTGAAAGTGATACATATAACTGAAAAGGCTTGCCCTGGACTTCTTTCCCATCCTCATCTGGCTTGGGGGAATCAGTACAAGGACAGAGCCAACTGACCCGCCTGTAACTCTTTACCTTGTGGATCTGCTCACCTTTGAGCTGAATTTGAGGAAAACAAACTTGTACCCCTTGTTTTAGCCACCAGGGTTTTGTATATTTTCCTTACAACAGCTTGCTCTATACCCTAACCAGTACAGCAAGAAGTGTATTATTTCCTGAGAAACCCCACTAAGAATCTTCCCCTACCCACTAAATGACTTTGATTTATTAAGACAACTTAAAAGCCAAATTAATGTAATTAAGTAACATAAAATGTAATTTATTTTACATAAAACAATTTCCAGAGAATACATTTAAAAACCATCTAGATACTGATTTTTTAGCATTACAAAAAATTGAGAGGCACAATTGAAGTATTCAAATAAATTGTGAGGGGTGGAGGTGGGGACTAGGCTCACTATCCATGTTGTTCCTTAGTCACTTAAAGGCTCCGCGTGCAAGAGTCTTTACATGAGGCAGTAGTGCACTTTTATTTAGTAGGAATAAATCACATAAAATATATACTTTTATACAGAAAGTGTTATTGTGTTGTCCTTTTCAATTACTTATAAAAACTTCATTTGAATTGCACAAAAGTTCTCCTTAAAATTGATAACTCCCAGAAGACAGGGCTTAGAGCTATCTGTCTAAATAATTCATTACAAATAATTAGGTTTCCATTTATCCACAGATAAAAAAAAAATCTATGAAGAATTACATTATTCAAGTGGGACATTTAAAATTTTTTCATAGGAAAATAGGTTTACATGTTTGTCCCTAGTCAGCTAAATCCCCCCCACCACCTGGCCAACTTTAAAACAGATCACAGGATGTCCAAAGTTTTAAATCAGAGTACCTATACCACAGTACAGTGTGGATGTGTTTACATTAATTCATTTTATGTATGAATCTATTATAGTATCAAATTATCAAAAAGGCACATGGGTACATTCTTCAGAACAGTTTTGACCATTTTAAAAAATCACACATTTATAAGCAGTGATTTCAATCATGTTTGAAAACAAAAATATTAAACAAATTCATTTCCTAATCCAGATGAGATATAGAATCCATGACGTTTCTGCAGGCACTTCACTTTCCGTAGAATTTCTTGTTCAGCAGGTATATGAGAAGGTTTACATTCACTTTAACCTTATCAAACATTTTCATTACAGCTACTCCTTCATACTGCATCTGAAGTAAATCCTGAAATTGTAAAAAGCATCGTTAAATCTTAACTTTGGCATTTTGTGCATTTAAAAAACATATTAGAAGAATTTGTTGACAAAAGTCAGATTCAGTTGACCTAATCACCTAGATGGGGTCTAACTATGTTGCCCAGGTAGACCTCAAACTCCTGACTTAATCGATCTTTCCACCTCAGCATCCTGAGTAGCCAGGACTGTGGTGCATGCCGTAGTGCATGCCATGGCACCAGGCCATACATGGGGGTTCTAGAACTTTAGGGTACATCAGAATCGTCTGGTTAAAAACACAGGCTAGTTAAAATAAAGGCTGCCTGGGCTCCTCCCCCAGGAATTTCTGATTTTGTAGCTCTCTGGTGGGACCCATTAGTTTGCATTTTAATAAATTCCCAAGTGATTGTGACTTTGATGAAAGAAAATAGTTTTTTAGAATTGATAAGGGCTGTATGAAAGAAAATGATGATCATTAAGTTAATGTCAGATATATAACTATAATTTCAATTTTTAATGGAAAATTTTAAAACACAAAGTTCTGGCTAGATGCATATTCCTTTTTTTTTTTGACTGAGTCTTGCTCTGTCGCCCAGGCTAGAGTGCAGTGTCCCGATCTCGGCTCACTGCAACCTCTGCCTCCCTGATTCAAGTGATGCTCCTGCCTCAGCCTCTCAGGTAGCTGGGATGACAGGCGCCCACCACCGAGCTCGGCTAATCAGTCTAGTCTTATACTCCCGACCTTGTGATCCACCCGCCTCGGCCTCCCAAAGTACTGGGATTACAGGCGTGAGCCACCGCACCCGGCCTAGATGCATATTCTTTAGAGTGTTTTCTGGCTGCATGTGGTGGCTCATTCCTGTAATCCCAGGAGTTTGAGAGGCTGAGGTGGGCAGATCACTTTGAGGTCAGGAGAGTGAGACCAGCCTGGCCAACATGGTGAAACCCTATCTCTACTAAAAACACAAAAATTAGCTGGCTATGGTGGTATACACTATAATCCCAGCTACTCAGGAGGCTTGCTTGAACCTGGGAGGTAGAGGCTGCAGTGAGCTGAGACTTCATCACTGCACGCTAGCTCGGCAACTGAGAAAGACTCTGTCTCCAAAAAAAAAAAAAAAAAAAAAAAAAAATCCAAAAAAATAAACATAAAAGCTCTGTTTTCTAAAGTGAAGTGAGCAAGAAAATTCCCTGGGGGAGGCAAAAAGAATATTAGAACTCCTATTTCTATTTCTTTTTTCTCATTTTTTGGACATTTAATTTTTGTATATGTTTTATAAAGCACATTTTAGAGTACAACAACAGAAGCATATATACTTTACAAATAAGTATGTATATAGGGAGAAAAGTGCTCATACTATTTCCTGATGAAGTTGTGTGACCAAAGTTTGGGGACTATGGTACTAAGCAGTGGTCTGTACTTCTTGATCTAGACTACTTCTGTTTCTGTACTGAGAACAAGCCCTCATTCTTAAGTTGGACTATCATTCTGTTTTTCACTGCCAGCTTATAAACAAAGGAAATCAACTCTCTTTTAGAAATAAGTAACTGGGTCACACTGCCATATGCATGAAACTAAGCTGTAACATTTCATAGTAATATAAGTACAGAAGCCTTTCCTAATGGAAGATATCATTCTTGAACTGTCCTGGCACAATATCTAGGTCTCATTTTGTTGTTTCTAGCAAGTCAACTATAGAAGTCGGAGTCATTTTTGAGAGAACTTTGACTCCTGACAGCTTCCTCCTCCACTTCCTCAATTGCCTCTAACTCCACTCAAGTAAATCCCTACATTATTCAGATATGTTTCTAGAACTAAAATTCTATAGGGAATTGAAGTCCTTTCATCAATAATGCTTTTAGCTATTTAGAGTGTAGAGGAGATTCACTTTTCCTTTGGGAAATGCAACATCTGTTAAACAAAGTCTCTTGGAAAAGAATTAAATCAATAGAGTTAGATTGAAAAGGAATGGCATATACAGGGGAAGTAGCTGGGTCCCCAAACTAGGGAGCAGAGAAAACATGGCTGCACTCATAATTTGAAAAGCACACCTTAGTTTTAGCTCTGCCATTTGCTATCTTAAGACTTTGCAACATGACATAACTTCTCTGAAGTTCTGTTTCCTTGTGTGTAAATTGGGGATAATACTGCCAATTTCAAGGGGTGCCACTGGGAATGAGATGTGAGATTAAGGTATATGCAAACCCTTTGTAAGCTACTCTTGTCTTGCAGGATCTACTGGAATCCTTTGAGACAGGCAGCGGACTAGAGTGATGAAGAAC
The DNA here is from genome assembly GCA_036589455.1 of Ateles fusciceps. NCBI lineage: Eukaryota > Metazoa > Chordata > Mammalia > Primates > Atelidae > Ateles > Ateles fusciceps. Next base: position 3,264,025 of record JAZHEH010000952.1, on the reverse strand, counting down.
TTGGATCCCAGCTGCCTCTTCCATAATTAGCTTTCTTGAGCCTCAGTTCTTCTTCTAGGAGAGGAAGAAGGCCCACTCTGCGGCACCTGATAAATACCTGACATTATTTTTATAAGGAGAACATGTATCACATAAGTCATACCCTCCTGTTATACATGTAAGACCTATAGTTACAGGATATAATTCTATCCTACAGTTTTCTTTAGGAACTGAAGGGAGAATGGGCTGAAGACAACCAAGAGACATAGAGCTGTAATGTTAGAAGGGACTTTCCTTAGTCCTTTCAATCTTTAGTCCTGTTCCTGGTCCTTTACTCACAGTAAAGACTTGGCCATCACATTTCTCCTTGGCAATTTACACATTCATGCAGTTGACTGAAAGCTGCCTATCTAAATAGAAGACTGCCTTTACATCTGACAGCTATCTAATGCAGGGCTGGCTCCGTGGGTGTGCAATCTGTGCAGCTGCACAGGGTCCCATTCCTCCTGTGGTTTTATTCTCTTCTGTCATCATCCTAAAATCCCTAATAATTTTAAAAACAGGGTGCTACATTTTTATTTTGCTCTGAGCCCTGCTAATGATGCAGCCAGTTATGATTATGTGCTACTGACTTGAACAATCCAAGACATATTAGTCACCTGCATCTAGCTAAGGATTAACATTTCACAGTCCATTATGTGTATAAATGAATGGTGTGAACAGCTAATCTTACTGTATACAAAATCCTTAACAGAGGAACAAGTGAAGCTTGGTTTCTGTCCCAGTACGAAGTCTTATGGAATTCCTGCTTTCTCTCTAAACACAATATAAGGTGTCTCCTGGTTACCTGTGACTCATCGGTCCAGTTGATATTGACTGGCCATGTATTATTTCCTTCTTGGCAATACATAATATGTCTTTTACTATTTCTATAGAGGAATCACTAACTAAAGGGTATCACCACAAGCACTTTCTTTTCTATTCCTGTATTGATCTGTTACACAAGGTAACTGAAGACCCTAATTAGCTAAATTGTTAAATGGATACATTTAGTGACATTTAAAGTAAGTTAGAAAACAATACGGTTTACTTAATTATGCTTTCCATAATTACGTAACAGCTTTCATCTTATCTTGGAAGTCTAATTTACTCCATTATCTCAATGTTCTTATCAAACCCATTCAGCTCTATTTTTCTTTTTAAAATTACAAGGGCTGCCAGAAGAGAAGGGTTCTGGCATATGCTCCCATGATGGGGAGATAATTCCAGTGCATGGAGCCATGGGCTGAGCAGACAGTGAGGCCAGAATTCATATCACTTTCAGGATCTTAGTCAGATGATTCATGTAAACATAGGCAAAATAGCTGGAAACCATTTTCTAAGTAGGTTGGGGCCCAGGTAAATAGATGTTATTTCCATTTAAAAAGTGTTACATCAAAAAAGAAAAATTCAATTACTTCTTTAAATTGAGTTTGTGCTAAAGATTAAGAAGTTGGGGGTAGATGCACATTTGTTTGCACTGCCTTCTTTTTTTTTCTTTTTTCACAGAAACTGGATTTCTCAGTTTTCATTTATGTGTACTTGGCTTAAATGTAGCTATTATGAGACAATAATGATAATTCATATTGCAAACATAATTTTTCTATTATTTATAGATATGTTTTGCGTAATGCCGTTCATTCCTGTGATCCCAAACATTTAACAAATAGATTTAATAAACTGGCGTAAAAACTTTTCTAGGGGCCAGGTGTGGTGGCTAATACCTGTAATCCCAGCATTTTTGGAGGCTGAGGCAGGCAGATCACTTGAGCCCAGGAATCTAAGACCATCCTGGGCAACACGGTGAAACCGTGTCTGTACAAAAAATACAAAGATTAGCCAGATGTGGTGGTGCACGCCTGTAGTCCCAGCTACTTGAGAGACTGAAGCAGAAAGATCACTTGAGCCCAGGAGGTTGAGGCTGCAGCAGTGAACCATGACTGTGCCACTGCATTCCAGCCTGGGCGACAGAGTTGTCTCAATGCCCCACCCCCACCCCCTTCCCCCACAAAAAAGAAAACCCATTCTAGGAAAGAGGGAGAAATGAGATCATGAAAGTTGCAGTCTTCGGCATACATAGTCTTAGAAAGAAACACAAGTTTCCAATAAAAGGAAAATTTATAGCATGTATTTAATAGCTCTGAATACTTATACTCTTTTGCCTAAGCTTTAAAAAGGAAACATGGCTTAGAGAAACTGACTACTATGGTTTGCCAGCTAGAAGCATGTTAATTTGCAATCATTTGAAAAGTCACAGCTTTTAAACACTTAACAAATATGGCAAATAAGGCTGGCACTGGTCTTCTGTTAAAACTTTATTGTTGTCAGGAAGAGGGAGAGCCAGGATAGCAATGTATGATTCACATATAAAATTTATCATCAGTGTGGATAAAGAAATCCCAGCAGCTTACCTGAATATTGAGTTGCACCTTTTCCATCTCAACACCAAGGAATTTTGATCTTACATCGAAAATACCTACATCTTCAGTAGCTATAATATCAAATGTAACATTCTTAAACCTGTGAAGAAAGGAACATTCATATATGTGAAATTACAAATACAGATGTGCTTAATGCTGCAACAAATTAATGGAATGGAATCCCAAATAATCATTTTTAGTGAATGGCTTGTTAAGAAAAACCTAAGGAAGTCACCAAAAACCTCACATCGTCTTTCTCCCAATTCTGCTCTCCAAGCACTAGGTTTGATGGCTGTTGTTGAGATCTGCAGCTCACAAAGTTCTGATATAGGTGCTTTATGACAAAAGAAATAGAAGATATGGTCCTTGCTCTTAAGGAGCATAAAAGACAGTTGAAAATATGTGAATCACAGAACATGAATGTTATTGATTTATAGCCAAATGAGTATTTCAGATGGTAACTTTTATAGAAACCTCAGGCCGGGCATGGTGGCTCATACCTATAATCCCAGCACTTTGGGAGGCTGAGGCAGGTGGATCACTTGAGGTCAGGAGTTCGAGACCAGATTGGCCACATGGTGAAACCCCGATTCTACTAAAAATACAAAAATTAGCCAGGCATGGTGGCAGGTGCCATGTAATCCCAGCTACTCGGGATGCTGAGGCAGGAGAATTGCTTGAACCCAGGAGGCAAAGATTACAGTGAGCTGAGGTAATGCCAACTGCATTTCAGCCTGGGAGACTGCACTCCACCTCAAATAAAAAAAAAAAAAAGAAACTTCAAAAGAGGAAGAAGCATTTTCTTCTGAATTAGTGTTGTCAAGAGGTTTCATGGGATAAACAGAAGCCAGGCTTCAAAGGAAGGCAAGAGTTAAAGAAGAGGCAAATGCCAGTGAGTCTGGTTTCCCTTGAGATTTTAGGACAAGGGAGTGATGGAACACTGGGCTCATGATCCCTTTAAAATGAGGCAGCACATGGTGCCTGATGTGGGGCTGTCAAGGTGGTTTGTTTTCTCCACCACACTGAATATGCACACTCACAGCATGCTTTGGAAATGGCTCTGACCCAGGGGTTGGCACAATCTGTTTTAAATTAGAGAGGTGCTGTTTTGTGATGGTAGGTAACTCATCCATCAAGACCAAGGGACAGCCTTTTATTCTCATTGCTATGACTCAGTTCTGGAGGTTCACAAATCCAAACACACTGGACAAGCCACGGGAAAGACAACCACTGATCAACACTACATATGATCGACAGCACGAGATGCTGAGGCCAAGGGAAGAGGGACCATGACAACTTGTATATTCTTCCCTTATCACCCATCAGTAATCAAGGTTAAGCCTTGCTGGACCAAATGGAGCTCTCTCCAAGGGCACAAGAAATCAAATGGCGTGTGTGTTCTGTGCAGATTCCAGGTCACACTTACTGGTTTGTTTGAAGATCATCTATCCCTAGCAGGACACCCTTCTCATGCAGTTTTGCTGCAGTGTACTTCACTGGCTTCGCTCTCTTCGCCCCTTTAGGTTCTCCTTTTCCATCTAGTTTAATTGATCTCCGAGCATTTCTGACAAAATAAGAAAAGACCAGTTGTTAGGATGGCAAATGCAGATGCTTCTGGTAGTGCAGTTACCATACCCAGAGTGACACTGCTGTTCATACCTGGGCCTCAGAGCACTGAATGTATACCTTTTTATTTTGTGATAGTAGGTAATTTTGTCCATAGAGTAAAACTGCACTACTAAACTGTTTGAGGGGACAGGGATTTCCCAAGTGACTGAAGTTTGCATTACAGACTAACATTTTTAATAAAACTTACACTCTATTTTCTCAGGCACATTGAACTAAGTGGCTATCTTTAGTCATTTCAGAAGTAGCTTTGGTGCAATAACATGAACTGTGTATTCCTACATAAAGATATTACTAGGACTGTTTTAATCTATTTAACAAACACTATGTGGCCAGCATTGTTCTAAGTGCCTTATAAATATTACCTCACATTTCCATAGTGCTTTGAAATTAATAAATGCTTTAACTATATACTATATCATGTAGCTCTCATAACCATACTTGTGAGTCTGGTACTGTTTGTTTTTTAGGGGGGGAGAGATTTTTTTTGAAATGGAGTCTCGCTCTGTTGCCCAGTCTTGAGTGCAGTGGCGTGATCCTGGCTGCAACCTCTGCCTCCTGGATTCAGGTGATTCTCCTGCCTCAACCTCTAGCTGGGATTACAGGCACAAGCCACCACACCTGGCTAATTTTTGTATTTTTAGTAGAGAAGGAGTTTCGCCATGTCAGCCAAGCTGGCAAGGCTGGTACTCTTAATTCCACCTTAAAGATGAGAAAACTGAGGCTCAAAGTTCACTGAACTGCGCTGAAGATTACACAATATAAGAGAGAATGAGAACCCAAATCCAAATAGTCCGACTGTGGATCTTGTGTACAATGCCTTAAAGTAATTCCCTAACAACCTCATTTCTACTGAAGATAAGCTCGACCAACTTCTTCCTTGCAGAAGGAAGAATATATACACCATATAAATATACAAATTATATACAAATATATATTTAATTAAATTAATATATAAATTATGTAAAAATAAACATATAAATTATATATAAATAAATTTATATAAAAATATATACACTATATAAATATATAGTGTATATATTTTTCATTCCTTCCTATTTATATATATTTAGTGCATAGTATATATACAATATATACTATATAATGTATATATTTAGCATATAGTAAAATTGTAAATGTATGTGCACATTTTATAGTGTGTGTATATATAGTCTACTCTGTGTGTGTATATATATACATATATATGTATATATGTGTGTGTGTGTATATATATATATAGAGAGAGAGAGAGAGGCCCTAAGCAAATTAAATAAAGGCTACATCCCTTTATCAAATCTTCTGTGATTTCAGCAATCCAACTGGGTGTTTAGTCCAAGATGTGAAACCAGTTTGTCAAAGAGATGTCTACACTCCAATGTTCATTGCAGCACTACTCACACAATAGCGAAGTTATGAAGTCAACCCAATAATCTACTAACAGATGAATGGGTAAAGAAAATGTGGTATATATACACACAGAGGAATACTATTCAGCCTTAAAAAGAAAGAAATTCTGTCATCTGGGGCAATGTGGATAGAATTGGAGGACATTAGACTAAGTGAAATAGGCCAGGCACAGAAAGGCAAATACCACATGGTCTCACTTATTTGTAGAATCTAAAAAAGCTGAACTTATAGATGCAGAATAGAATGGTGGTTACAGAGGCTGGAGGGTGGGGGAAATCAGGAGAGGATGGTCAAAGGACACGAAATCTTAGGAGGAATCCGTTTTTTTTTTTGGAATCTATTGCACAGTGTGATGACTATAGCTAATAATAGTGTATTGTACATTTGAAAACTGCTAGGAGTAAATTTCAGGTGTTCTCATCACAAAAACTAAGTAGCTGAGGTGATGAATATGTTAATTAATTATTCCACATTGTAATAATAAATGATAACATCACCTTGTACCTCATGAATACATAAAATTATAGTCAATTTGCAATACAATTTAAAAGATCTATGATTAATGCAACAGATTTTTCCATACAGCACCATTTCCTCCTGCCAATTTGATAAGGATTATATAAAAATATTGTTGCATATTTAAATAGGTAATCAAAATTTAACTAGCATTGATCATAGTCTAGTAGTAAGAATAATTACTAAGCAAAGGATATTCATTAAAAATGTTTATACCATATATAAAAATCTATAATACTTGTGCTAATGGATAATAGCTGCCAAATTTTGACAGTTGTGTCAATAACAAGTTTTTAAAACCATTAAACAATTTAAAAACATTCAGCTGCTCTGTGCAATTAGTAAATATCTGGCATTATCAATTATATAAAATACATTCCAAAAAAAGATTTTAAAAATAATACCATTTTAAAAAATCTTTGACTAAAAAAGACAAAAGAAATAATGAAAAGTGCTTCCCCAACTACTAATGCTGTTTGCTTAATATACAACAGGTAAGCCACTTTAATTCTAGTGCTGGTGGGGAACTAAAAAGCTTCCATTTACTCCTGACTTCTTAGTTCGAAGTGACAAATAATAAAACTGAGACTAGTTTTTGGTTATAAGACAGCAAAAAATTTTCTTCCAAACCCAACCCAACAGACTAGAAATGCAGAATTGACATCTCATATAAATCATGACATTACAAAGGAGCATGTCGTGATTTTAACTTACTTTCTCTTTAAGTTGTCTAAACAAGTCTTTATGTAGGTGTCATAATAGTTGATTTGCTCTTCATAAAATGCTGCCTTCTTGTTCAGTGCATTCAGGGTCTGCTGAAGTTTCGCCAATTCAGCTTTTCGAAGCTTACGATAGATTCTTTGATTTCGAATATCCTAAAACAACAAGTAAGGGCTATCATATTTAAGCAGAAGTTTGCTTTATGATTTTGCCAATTTGGGACAAGAAGAATATCAAGTAATAGTAAGTCGCTATTTGTAACTTGACTGGTAGCTTATCTCAGGTACCTTATTTTACTCTCAACACCACAGGGTTCCCGTCTTTTTTTTACTTCAGAACTGAAAAGTGTACAGAGTTCATGTTAAGAGACTTGTTAACATTAATTTTTCTCTTGATGGAAAAGCAAAAAAGTTATTTTAGAATAATCACACATTTAGTTTAAGGAAAAATTGTGGTTTTTTTTTTTTTCTTTGAGACAGAGTTTCGCTCTTGTTGCCCTGGCTGGAGTGCAATGGCATGATCTCAGCTCACCACAACCTCCACCTCACGGGTTCAAGCGATTCTCCTGTCTCAGTCCTCCCAAGTAATTGGGATTACAGGCATGTGCCACCACACCCAGCTAATTTTGTATTTTCAGTAGAAATGGGGTTTCTCCATGTTGGTCAGGCTGGCCTCGAACTCCCGACCTCAGGTGATCCGCCCGCCTTGGCCTCCCAAAGTGCTAGGATTACAGGCATGAGCCACTGTGCCTGGTGAAAAATTGTGTTTTAAAAGGGGCACAAAGCAGCAGAAATGCAATTTCTTCAGACTGTTTTTTTTTGTTTTTTGAGATGAAGTCTCATTCTGTCACCCAGGCTGGAGTACAGTGGCCTGATCTCTGCAACCTTTGCTTCCCAGGTTCAAGTGATTCTCCTGCCTCAGCCTCCTGAGTAGCTGGGGCTACAGGCCTGTGCCACCATGCCTGGCTAATTTTTGTATTTTTAGTCGAGACAAGGTCTCACCATATTGGCCAGGCTGGTCTTGAACTCCTGACCTCAAGTGATCCCCCCCAGTCTTGGCCTCCCAAAGTGCTGGGATTACAGGGATGAGCCATTGTGCCCAGCCTCTTCAGACTACTTTGAATATTCCTCTTTGAATAGTACTTTAAACTAAAAAGGTTTACATTTAATTGTTGAATTGATTTTTGAAATAAGAAATGAACAAACTTTTTCATCTGACAAATATTTCTCAAGGTTTGAAAAAAACAACACTGGGCTGTCAAGACAGAGTGAAAAGATTCAACATTGATAACTATTACTTGGATTTAAATAGAATTCCTAGAACATTAAGTTGCATAAGCTGCTTATAGCTTACAAGAACTATGCTAAATTTAAACTTGCAGATAAGTTTTTTTGGTAATTCTAATTGGTAAGTTATTAAAATGTTTGACTTAAGAACATGGTGCCTGTTTAATATTATTTTGCTTTTGTAGACAAATTAAAAACCATTCCCCTAGGAATTCAAAGAAATACCCACATACACATACACTCCCCCCCCCCCCAACTTTCCCATGCCTTTAAGTAAAAATTCTTCATTAAATAGAATATTTAGAATAGAATATTCTTTGTTAAATAGAATTCCTCATTAAATAGAAATTCTTCATATAATATTCATTAAATAGAATATTATGCCTTCATGATAGCCTTTTTCTTTTTTAAAGGAAAAGCATATTATTTCTCTACCCCATATTCCCAAAGAGAAATATTTGTACCCCAAACCTAAAGAAAGACATGCTATTTCCCTTGAGTCACTTGGGCTAGAAGGAATAAGCCTACTGCTAGAATTGAACATAACTTTCTATAGAGCAACAAAGCTGAGTCCATTTCCCTCCCAGAAGGTGAGAAAATTTATTTTTTTTCTGGTCATTTAACTGCCTTTACCCTCTGGATCTATATTAATTTGCCTGTTTGAATAAAAAGAATGAAATAGCCTTCTAACCCAAATATATACTTCCTTATCCTTGACAAACAGATCTCAGCCACTTCCTGTGATGTTTCATTGCACTAAGTTGAGATCCTTTGCTCAGGAAGTTTCTCAAGCGTAAAAATATGGCATAAGAAAACAGAACCTTTAACAGAGAATCGCTTGAATGGCGTTTAGGCTAAACTGCTTAAAAACAAATTCTCAGGGACACAGAATTCCATCTCAATGGCAGGTTCTAAGAGTAACTGAGCTATATGACAACTAATAGCTCAGGAGAAAACTCTTCCAAGAGTTATTTTAAAAACTAGCTTAAAGGTATAGACCAAACTTGTCAAGTACATTTTGAGTATTTCTGATTTGTTTCAACTCTCTTAATGACTTGAAAGTGTTGTGATTATTTTCTCTTAAAAATCATCAACTGCTTTGAAACTTTAAAAATCTGTAACATTGAAGACTGCATGAACCACAGCATACGCAACTATGAATCCCTCATGCCACCTCACAGAGTGCCCATCACTTGACTGATGATTAGCAAACGTCTGCTAAGTGAGGAAGAAAGAATACTGTTTCCAAAAACCTTGGCAATCTCATTGAGAATGTCTTGGTATTTATTTTTGGATGACACGTGTCCAGTCTGTTCCAATGTCCGAAGATTCCTCTGGATTTTCCTCTTCTTCTGCTCAAGAGGCAGCTGTGCATCTTCAATCATAGATTGGCTATGCTTCATTTCTTCTGGAGTCCTGGAATCTATCCTTGCACGGCTCACCATGTCCGAGGCATGATCTACCTCCTGAAAAGAGAATATCAAGATGCTGATTTTTCTCTGATCCCCTAAGCTCACATTTCAGAAGCTGCACAATGCAAGGTAATGTCAAAATGAAAGAAGTCCTCCAGCCAAAGTTCCAAGACTAGAACCAGAACATGTTCTTCCTGAGTTTTGAAGTAGGTCTTTGAAAGGAATTACTTCATCTTTTTGGTAGCAAGCCTTATTTGGGAAAAATTATAAATAGCTAATTTATTGCCAAGGTGACAAATCACCATAGTAATGGACATATTTTAATGGGTAACTGCTACTTTGTAATTCCCCAGATAAAAGGATTTCAATTCCTGGACAGTCTATCTAAGGAAACTAAACTAGATTATCTATTGAAATGTGGCTATGAGGACCCTGAATGTCCAGAACACCAACTATATTCTCACACATCAGCCATGTTTATGGAGAGTCCTAAACAAAACCAACAGTAAGGCAGTCATAAAGCTTTATTCTTATAAGGGAATCACAAACCAGCAACTCTGAAAAACCTGCAAAGTTTCTTTGAGCCAAAAGGAATAAGAATATTCTAGCATATCTTAAGTTCCCGAACAACGAGTAAATGAATGAATGAATGAATAGAATACTATTTGGATAGCTTGTTCAAGGAAACAGTAATAAAAAGAGACTATTGATCTTCCCATTTCATCATACTAGACAATTGACTGACCCAATAGATGAAGTCAAAGTAAGGAAATGACTATTAGTTAGGCACAGCTATGTTAGACATAGGACAGACAGGTCAACACAATGGGCACAGGAACATTATTACCAAGTTAGCAATAAATAACAAAAGCAGCAGCCAATATTGTTGAGCACTGAATGTGCACAGATACGAATGTACCCACTTAACATGTTTTAACTCACTTAATCCTGCCTGTGAACTGGTTACTATTACTATTCCCATTTTACAGTTGAGAAAACTGCGGCACAGAAATGTTTCTAAGTGCCCAGAGTTGCACACCCAGGAGGTGCAGAGGTATACTTGATCTCAGAAGTCTGTGTGCTTGGTCACTTATTCATGACACATTTAGGGAAAAATGAAAAATAGCAGTAAAAGTCTTTTACACTAACCTAGTATAATATTCTACCCACATTGTTTAAAACATATTCACACATTAACAAGCATGTGATTTGAAGTTTTTACATTTTTTATTAAAACATTTTAAAAATTAGAGATGGGGGTCTCACTGTGTTGCCCAGGGTGGTATGGAACTCTTGGGCTCAAATGATCTATACATCTCAGCCTCCCAAAGTACTGGGATTACAGACGTGAGTCACCATGCCCAGCCTTTCATATATATATATATATATATAAAATATATATATATATAAAATATATATATATATAAAATATATATATATATATATATATATATTTTTTTTTTTTTTTTTTTTTGAGACAGAGTCTCACTCTGTTGCCAGGTGCCAGGCTGGAGTGGAGTGGCGTGATCTTGCTCACTGCAACCTCCGCCTCCCGGGTTCAAGCAATTCTCCTGCCTCAGCCTCCCGAGTAGCTGGGACTACAGGCGCACGCCACCACGCCCAGCTAATTTTTATATTTTTAGTAGAGATGGGGTTTCACCATGTTGGCCAGGATGGTCTCGATCTCTTGACCTCGTGATCTGCCTGCCTCAGCCTCCCAAAGTGCTGGGATTACAGGCATGAGCCACCACGCCCAGCCTTTTTTATATTAAAAACCATTAAAAGGATTCCTTGGCAATCAATTAAATTAAGAATGATCCAGGAAAATTCTGTGTAGCTCTGCTAATAAGTAATTAATTAAATAATTAACTTTTGTTTAGGGAGTGGCAATTATTGGTACTAAAATTAACAACCTTGAATATATTTTAGGATGAACAATGACACATTTTCAAAGATGTTAATAAAAAGCTAAAGGCAAGATTGTTAGGAAACCTTACTTACACTAACATAATGATGCTGTGTGCTTCAGTGGACTCAACATGTGCGTCTGAAGCATTTGGAAAACATCTTTAACATGTGAGATGCTTCTTCAAGTTAGTAAATACATAAAATGTGAAAGGTCCCTACCCCAGCGTTGAGTCCAAAGCACAATGCCTTGGTCACTTGGCAATCGGCTGGGCCCAGTGGAGGCTGAGGGGCGGGCCAGGGCTCTAGCCAGATCCCTTGAAAGGAAGCAGGTGCTCCCTCACTTCCAAACCTTAGTTGGGGTGGTTGGGGAGGGGGGGGCAGCTCCTGGGCCTGGGGTCTTCTCTGCCGCACCCCCTTGTCCTGGGTAGGCCCCTGCCTGCCCCTCTCTGCCCCTGTGGCACTGGCTTGGGTGGCAGAGCCCACTTGCTTCAGGGACCCCAGGAGGTGTCCTCTGGCTCCCAGGACTGTGTGTGTGGGTCTGGGGGTGTGGGGAGGAAGAAGGGCCAGGCAGGGGGTGCAGGGGGAAGAAACTCCTCACCAGGAGAGCCAAAGACAGGGTTGTGTTTTACCCCAGGAGCCACCCCTGTCCCCCTCTTGCCTTGCCGTTCATTCCCACCCCTCCCGCTAGGTGGCCTGCTGCTTTTTCTCTCTCTTCCTCCCCTGCCCTGCCCTGAGCTGCACGGTTCTCCCACCCCAGGCAGCCAGGAAGGAATCTGAATGGAGAATCACTGACCACCAGAGAAGAACGACTGTGGGGTCCTCCCCTGCCAACTCCCCTTCCCTGGCTGCCCACTCACCCACACCTCTTTCACACAGGACAGGCTGCCCACCTTGTCCATGTGAAGTACCAGTGCCCTCCCCACCCTGGGCTGAGCCGTCACTCTTCCCCTGGGTCCCCAAGTGAGATGGCACATTTAACTACTGTAAGGAGAGGAAGAGCGTTGGCAAATGTGAAACATGAGAATATCAGTGATACTGATGAGAATAAACGAAACGCCTTTGTAATAGCACCAAAACACACACACACACACACACACACACACACACAAAACTGAAAGGTATTTTTCAACATCCTGTGAGCTAGAACTCTCTCAACTGACTTATTTGCCCATCTACTTATGTGATAAAGTTTATGATGAACATTTCCAGGCTTTGAAAAACCCAGAACTGTCTTCCTAGTTAAAGGCAACAGTATATCTGGCATGAATTTGGTGCTGTATATTCCATTTCATTCCCATTGATACTTCATACAGGTTTATATATGGCTGAACTCAGTCCACTACAGTGATAGACAGAATTCTTTACTTCTGGACCATGTCAGATACAGTTTCTCTGAGATAATAAACATTTGGCACAAAGATTTATTAAGGAAACCAACTCTTGTCTATTATTATTTTACACATAAAGACAAATTACCTGTTGCGCAGTTGCTGGTGTCTCTAAGATTTCTGCCAGTGTGTTCCCAGGCTGGTTCCGGATCACATCAATTATCAGCTTTTTGGTCCTTAACAAAATAGAGAAAGAGACAGACTTTCAGACAGCAGTCCTTATGCACAAAAATCTGCTTCTCCTAAGAGAGTGCACAAACACACAATACTGAAGCTTCAAGGACAGTATCTTACAATAAAACATTCTTGCAGATATTCACCAGGTCTGCTGTAAGGCTCCTGAAAGTTTTTTTTTTTTTTTTATTGCATTTTAGGTTTGGGGGTACATGTGAAGAACATGGAAGATTGTTGCATAGGTACACACATGGCAGTGTGATTTGCTGCCTTCCTCCCCATCACCTATATCTGGCATTTCTCCCCATGTTATCCCTCCCCAACTCCCCACCCCCCCCCCACTATCCCTCCCCTTTTTCCCCCCGACAGACCCCAGTGTGTGATACTCCCCTCCCTGTGTCCATGTGTTCGCATTGTTCAACACCCGCCTATGAGTGAGAACATGCGGTGTTTGATTTTCTGTTCTTGTGCTAGTTTGCTGAGAATGATGGTTTCCAGGTTCATCCATGTCCCTACAAAGGACACGAACTCATCGTTTTTGATGGCTGCATAATATTCCATGGTGTATATCCTGAAAGTTTATGAATGCTTGATAATCAAAGTGTGGGCTTTATGTGTTTGATGTTGCAGGATTATACTGTCAGTATCATGGGCACAAGTATGTCACAAGATTTCTTCTTCAAATCCTTTTCCTTCTTTTTTAGACGGAGACTACTTTTTGGTGGGCAGGAAGAACAGGTGCTGCTGATATGGCCTGCCACTGTGGTGTGCAGGAATGATATCTAATATTCTCCTTTCCTGACTTTAACAGTACTTAGACTTCTGAGCCAGTTTCATACCTCATAAGCTTTTAGGAGCCAGACCAACTGTTACCTTTCCTGCTATCAGAAAGTTATGAAAGAATTTGAAGACCAGTAGGAGCAAAAGTCCATTGTGGGCTGTGGAGGCTTGGGCTGTCAGTGACAAGCAGCTTGGAGGATGGTGTTCAAGGGCCTGAGCAACTTACAAATAGGGTTAGGTCCTCACCTTCAGGCAGAAGAGAATAGAAGAACTTCTCAGTAAACAGTAAAGAGCTGGAAAATTCTTCTGAAAGTACGAAAACCATATGTTTTTTCATAGGTGTTCTTTGTGGCAATTGGCCACCCCTTCCTAGTGAGGGATCAGGTTATGTAATTATGTAAAAAGGTTTTAACATAAAAGCTAAATGGTCAAGTTTGCTCACTTTTACATATGGTGGAAAGAGTATTATTGGAAATGGCTTTCTTTCTAAAAAGAAAAAAAGGGCCAGGTGCGATGGCTCACTCCTGTAATCCCAGAACTTTGGGAGGCCGAGGCACGTGGATCACCTGAGGTCAGGAGTTCCAGAGCAGCCTGGCCAACATGGTGAAACCTCATCTCTACTAAAAATACAAAAATTAGCTGGGCGTGGTGGCACGTGCCTGTAATTCCAGCTGCTCAGGAGGCTAAGGCGTGAGAATTGCTTAAATCTGGGAGGCAGAAGTTGCAGTAAGCGGAAATCGTGCCACTGCACTCCGGCCTGGGGGACAGAGTAAGACTCTGTCTTCTAAATAAATAAATAGAAAAGAAAAAAGGAAACATAGACAAAACTTTGTTTAAATTATACATACACTGGTCTAATCAATGTCTGAAGTTTTACTTTTACTGTAGTCCCATTACTGCATTTAACTTTAGTTCTTTCAAAGTCATTGCATGATATCACTGAATGACTAATTTTTCTTCCTAAACTCTAGCAGGAAATGCTCACGTAACATAAAATTTAGAAATGAAAATAAAATTTTCAATTTTTTTTTTTTTTTAGATGGAATCTCTCTCTGTTGCCCAGGCTGGAATGCAGTGGCACAGTCTTGGCTCACTGCAATCTCCGACTCCCGGGTTCAAACGATTCTCCTGCCTCAGCTCCTGAGTAGCTGGGATTACATACCACCACACCAGGCTAATTTTTGTATTTTTAGTAGAGATGGGGTTTCACCATGTTGGCCAGGCTGGTCTTGAACTCCTGACCTCAAGTGATCCGCCCGTCTCGGCCTCCCAAAGTGCTGGGATTACAGGCGTGAGCCACCATGCCTGGCCAAATTTTCACATTTTGAAGCATACGGGCAACTACTCCCAAACGACAGAGGAAACCCTCCAAGTTAATTACAAATATATTACTTTTGAAAATAGGACAACATCCAATAAACCATTTGTAAACATCATTTTTCTCATTTCCTATTTATCAGAAGTCTGTGGGAAAAGAACAATCACAATGTGTCTTCCTTTCCTCCCTTCACCCTAGCCTTCGGAGGACCATTTCCTCTGGCCCCATGACCCTTTGCTGCTGGGGATTTACAGGCTGTCTGGGAATGCACTAATTACAGCCACGCAGGGGATGGCACAGTTTCTAAGCCGGCTGTGGCTGAGAAAGCCATGTATCCTTTCCTTCCTACACACCTCCTTCCTCCAGCCATCATCATCAATGTAAACAGGAACACTGAGCTAAAAATAAAAGCTTTGGATGATTAAAAAATGTAAATATAGTAACTTTCTTATTTGAAATAATATTCTCAGAACTGATTGTGATATACAATTCTAGGGAATGTCTAGTTTTTTAGAGGAGCTGTGTAATGACCAAATGACTGGTCATTAAAACATGCCCACCGAAGACAAAGAATGTTTATTTTCTCAGGAGTTGCTGGAGGACAAACTGCTTGTACGCCTACTTCTCTTGGGCTTCTACTTTCCACCAGGCCTGTGGAATTCATTGCCAAAGTTCTACCTCAGACATAAGTAACCATTCAGTCCCACGAAAGGGAACTCACCTCCCCTCCCACTAGAGTGCGTCTAGTGCTTAAGGACAATGGGGACGGATAGATTTAAAGCCAAATCTGTCTTGGCTTGGGCTCTTGTTGTATATTAGTCATGTGGATTTGTGAAAGTTACATAATACCTGTAGGTTTGGTTTTTTCATTTACAAAACAGGAATGTCTCAGGACGGATGCAAGGATTGGATGAAAAGATCTAAAGTGTTCTGTGAGGTCTGGCACATGGTAAGCACTCACGTGGCCGTTAAAGCTGTGCTGCCCACGATGGCAGCCACTGGCCACAGGTGGCACTTAAGCACTTGAGACATAGCTAGTACAAACTGAGATGTGCTGTGAGTGTACACACACTGGAGTTTGAAGATGCTGTATGAAACAAAGAATGTACAATATCTCATCTATTTTTAAAATTTATTACATATTAAAATATTTTTGGATATACGGGTTAAATAAAATATATTATTTGAATTAATTTCATCTATTTCTTTTTAAAATGAGGCTTCTAGAAAACCTAAAATTACATGTAGCTCATATTACATTTCTTTTGGAAAGTACAATATTGGCGCATTCCATTCTCAAACAGGACCTCACTCTGAGAGGCCTGCCTTCCAGGGGCACCTAGTCATGGAGCCTGGTTAGTCATAGGACTGTGACCCGGAGGGAGACCTTTGAAAAACAATCCAATCCTTGATTGAACAAATGTGGCAACTAAGATCTAAGAGACTAGAGCTGCAGAAACAGGTCCAATTCCCTTTCCACATCAGCAGCCCCTCAAAAACCTATAGAGAAATGCTAAGACTGTGTCCCTCTATCCTCTCTTCTACCATCTTTCTTTTTCCCAAGTGGAACCCCTCAGTCCCTTAAAGCTCCTCACAATGGAATCTGCAGAGAGCTCACAGTCCTGCTCACATTCCAGCTGTCAATGACCTTAATATGCATCCCCCTTCCCACCCTAGTCCAAATACAACATTCTAGATATGGTCTGACCAGCATAATCAATTGCTTAGAGCATTAGCGCCAGGCTCTTCAAACAATACGTAAGATAGGCTGATGCAAACCACAGGTCTTGCCCTCCCGAAGGAGGAGGTATCTAATTGTGAAAAAGGATGACGGAAAAAAAAGAAGAAATACACCAGGGAATTTATTCATCATAGCTGTGCTCAAACCCTGCTGTAGATAAATGAGCCCCTTTGGTGCTTGTAAGCTGGTGTGGCCCCTTGGGTTTGGCCACTCCATTCACATGGCATCTATTATTACCAGTAGCATTCCTGAGGCTCCCCATCTGTCATCTGCTTATAGTGTAGCCAGGGTTGAAAAGGAATTAGTGTTTGCGGAAGCTAAGGAATATTTTCAATATTTAAAATCTCAACAGCATAATTTACATTATTAGCTCCAGACCTCAAATATCACCTTAGCCATTTAGTGTTCCTGCTAGTTTGGACTAAAAAGCAAGAAAATCTTTCAGCTGGGATCATGAATACCTAAACTTAACCACGTGACAGGAAATTCTTAAGAGATGACAACTTAAGCACTCAAGCAGCTAAATATGATTAAAAACCACAAATATTGCCTTCTACTTAAACACACATACTTTTGTGGGAAACTAAGCTTAATAAAGGCCATAAGGATCACATATTTTAAATTGAATCATACGTTATAATGAAAGGTTTACAATTGCATAGTTCTATTTATATGGTATTAATAATAATTTCATGTGATCATCATAGCCCTTCCTTTCCCTTCTCTTCTATGTTATGGAGGAGAAAACTGATGGCTAGGCAACTTGCTGAGTTCTGTGGCTAATAAGCAATAGATTGAGGCTATAACCCTATTTCATCCTAAGGCTCCTCGACTAGGCTTTAGGACTCCTTGCCCAGGCGTTTTTTTTTTTTTTTTTTAATATCCCTGTGTTTGGTAGTATTAGAAAAATAGCAATAGCCCAAACTGAGGTTCTCTATTCCATAAACATACACAAGGGAAAGAGAAATAAATGTTTCTTCCTGCTCCAATATGTGCCCTTTGTCCCTCCTCTTTGGCCTGGAAAGATGCTCCAGCCTCCGTTACTCAGTACCTGCTCAGCTATAATCTCATTATTTATTCCAGGATTCCTAAGAATGCAAAGAACAACGACCTTGCCCTCGACAAGCTGTAAATCTTTATGATCAAGAGTGTAGGCCCTGGAGTTTAAAACCATCTGGGTTTGAATCTCTGCTCCACTTAGTAACTGCATTACCCAGGAAAAGGTTTACATCTGTTCTGTGCCTAGTTTCCTCATCCGTCAAATACTGATAATAACTTCCACTCTCTTGGGGTTGCTGAGAATATTACATACATAATTTATATACATTTATTTTAATATATATATGCACACATCATTCTCTTTCTCTCTTTACAGATTGCGTGTCCCTTTTTCAAAATGTTTGGGCCCATAAGTGTTTCAGATTTTGGATCTTTTCAGATTTTGGAATATTTACATTATATACTTAACTGGTTCAGCTTCCTAAATCCAAAAATTCAAAACTCTCCAACGAGCATTTCCTTTGAGCACTGTCAGTTCTCAAAAGGTTTGGAATTTTGGAGCACTTTGCATTTGGTGCTGGGTATGCACATGCACGCATGTACACACACACACACACACACACACACACACACACACAGAGTATATAAAAACTGTCCCTGTTCGATGGTAAGCACTACATAGGTGTTTGCTATTATCATCTTCATTCTCATCTAATGAGTAAGAATTACAAGACTAGCATGGAACTAAATTTACAAGCATAATGATTAACAATGCCTCAAATTCTGCTACTGTGGGATCCCCAACAAAGATGAGTTACTCATGACTGGAAAGCCAGTGACACTGTAATTCAACATAAGGGCATTTCTCAAAGTTAAGAACACAATCTGTTTAACAAAAAAGCAGAATAGTTTTTTGATAGAGAAAAGCTAGGTATTTTCGTCCCAATTGCTCTGCATTTCCTGTCTACTTCATAACTTATAAAAGTCACTGTCTGATTTTAGTTAGATTTAGTTCTCTAATGAATCTCAAGAACTGTATCTTATGCTTGAGTTACAAATTTGGTTTATTAGCTTGGAAAAGAGTCATCCCCAGCAGAGGGTTCAAATCAGTATTTTAAAGGAGTAGTCCCCAACCTTTTTGGCACAAGGGACTGGTTTTGTGGAAGATAATTTTTCCATGGACCGGGGGGTGGGAGATGGTTTTGGGAGGATGATTCAAGTGCATTACATTTATTGTGCACTTTATTTCCATTATTATTGCATTGTAATATATAATGAAATAATTATATAACTCACTATAATGCAGAATAAGTGGGATCCCTGAGCTCGTTTCCTACAACTAGACAGTCTGATCTGAGGGTGACGGGAGACAGCGACAGATCATCAGGCATTAGATTCTCATAAGGAGTGTGTAATCTGGACACCTGCATGTGCAGTTCACAATAGGGTTCGCACTCCTATCAGAATCTAATGCTGCCACTGATCTGACAGGAGGCGGAGCTCAGGTGTTAATGCCAATGATGGAGAGCAGCTGTAGAATACAGATGAGCTTCACTTGCTCGCCTCCTGCTGTGCAGCCTGGTTCCTAACAGGCCATGGACTGATACTGTTACTTTTAGACTTTAGTTTCCTTGCCTCAAAGAAGATGACTCAGTTTTCAAGTTTCCTGTCAATGCTGTACTTTGTAATTACCTGTTAGTATCAAGATTTTTCAAATATGAACTTTAAAGGAAATATATTTAGAAGTAGGGCTTATCTAAAATCATAGAGCTAATTCTATTGAATCTTTTGGGCAATACCCAAATTTCATTTTCAGGGATGGCTAATTAGTCAGTTTTGATTTCAAATTGTTACCTACATGGATCATTGAACTGCTTAGTAAAGTGGTCGGCCAAGAGTAAGATCTCACAGTATGCCCAGAGGAAGGCCTTTGAGCATAGAAGACTTAGGGCCTCTATTAAAACACTGGCATTAAGCCTTTTTTACATACATGGAAAAGTTGATCCTAAAATTCACATATAACTGCAAGAGACCCATCGAACTGCAAGACCAAAACAATCTTGAAAAAGAAGAAAGAAGTTGGAGGAATTCCCTATTTCAAAACTCACTACAAAGCTACAGTGATCAATATGGTATGGCACTAGTACAAGGACAGACATGTAAGTGAATGAAGTGGAACTGAAAATCCAGAAATAAAGCCATACACATATGGTGAATTGGTTTTTGACAAGGGTGCCTAGACTATTCCATGGAGAAAGAATAGTCTCTTCAACCCTAGGACAACTGGACATCCACATGCAAAAGAATGAAGGTGGACACCTGTCTCACATCACACACAAGAATTAACTCAAAAAGGGTTAATAGATTTAACTGTACAAGCTAAAAATACAGACGCTTGGAAGAAAACACTGGGGTAAATCTCACAAGTAACAACAACAAAAACAGATAAATCAGACTTAGAAATAAAAAAAAATTGGTGCAGAAAGGACATTATCAAGATAGTAAAAAGATAACCCACAGAAGGGGCAAAAACATTTACAAATCATATATTTGATAAGCGTTCAGTGTCCAGAGTATATAAACAACTCTTTAAACTGAGGAACAAAACCACAAACAACCTAATTTTAAAATGGGCAAAGGATTTAAATAGACATTTCTCAAAAAAACAAATACATACATAGACAAGGGGGTGACAAACATGGAAGGATCTGCAATGTCACTGGTCATTGGAAAAGTACAAACCAGAACCACAGTGAGATATGACTTCATCCCCCACTAGGATGGCTATTATTTAAAAAAAAAAAAAAGTGGGGGGCAGGTTCTGGGCACAATGGCTCACGCCTGTAATCACAGCACTTTGGGTGACTAAGACAGGAAGATCACCTGAGCTCAGGAGTTTGAGACCAGCCTGGGTAATCTGTTGAGACCTCATCTCTATTTAAAATAAATAGCCAGGTGTGGTGGTAGGTTCCTGTAGTCCCAGCTACTAGGGAGGTTAAGGTGAGAGGATCCCTTGAGTCTGGGAGATTAAGGCTGCAGTGAGCTATGACTGCACCCCTGCACTCCAGCCTGGGTGACAGAGTGAGACCCTGTCATTCATTCATTCATTTGTACAAACACACATATATAAATAGAAAAAAAATGTTGGCAAGAATGTGGGAAAATTGGTAATCTCATACCTTGCTGGGTGAATGTAAAATGGTACAGCCACTGTGGAAAACAGTTTGACAGTTCCTCAAAAACACTGAATTACCATATGACTCAGCAATTCCACTCCCAGGTATATACCCAAAAGAACTGAAAACAGGTGTTCAAACAAAACCTTGTGGCCTGGCGTGGTGGCTCATGCCTGTAATCCCAGCACTTTGGGAGGCCAAGATGGGCAGATCACCTGAGGTCGGGAGTTTGAGACCAGCCTGACCAACATGGAGAAACCCTCTCTCTACTAAAAATACAAAATTAGCTGAGTGTGGTGGTGCATGCCTGTAATCCCAGCTACTCGGGAGGCTGAGACAGGAGAACCGCTTGAACCTGAGACGCGGAGGTTGTGGTGAGATGAGATCACACCATTGCACTCCATCCTGGGCAACAAGAGCGAGACTCCGTCTCAAAAACAAAACAAAACAAAAAACAATGAAACAAACAAACAAAAAAACTTATACACAAATTTATACAGCAGCACCATTCACAATAGCCAAAAGGTGGAAACAGCTCAAAGGTCCAGCTAATGAATGAATAAACAAAATGAATAAACAGAAATTCAGCTATAAAAAGGAATGAAGTACAGATACATGCTACAACAGGGATGAACCTTGAACCTTATGCCAAGTAAAAGAAGCCAGACACAAAAGATCACAAATTATGATTCAATTTACATGAAATATCTAAGATAGGCCAAAGTTCAAAGAGATAAGAGAGCAGACTAATAGTTGCTAGGGGCTGGGTAGCAGCGGGAAATGGGGAGTGACTACTTAATGGGGACAGGGTTCACGTCTGATAAAAATGTTCTGGAACTAGACAACAGTGATGGTTGCACACTGCGAATGTACTAAATGCATGTACACTTTAAAATGGTAAGTTTTATGTGTATTTTACCACAATAAAAAACAAACCCTCTGCTGGCTCTACATAGTGTGGTGATTAAAGTAGTAGGTAAGTGTTTTCAACTCTGGGTACCGGGAGAGAGCCCCACAAGGGCAGAGGCTGGGTAATGGGTAAGGCAAACAGACAATGTCCCAGGTTTCCCAGGCTAAGACACATTGCTTCCAGATATGCCTGGCTTTGATGGTTTTATCTTTAAAATGTGATTTCCTAGAATTTGTGGTATCACGGAAACTGGTGTTTAGGAATAAGTATAAATACCTATGATATTCAGATTATTTGATATTTTGAACTACCCAAATTGTGATTCCCAGGCATCATGCAGACATTTGAGTTGACTGCATTTAGAAAATAATGTTCAAAGAGCAGACAAAACTAATTAAGAATTCCCATGACTTTTAAAGGACAAAGCTTATGAGATCATTGGATACTTGGCCTAATTTCATTTACATGACAAAGCCACACAATCTGTATTTCCAGTGATCTTTATAACTGGCACTTGTTCAGAGGAACCCAGGGAGTAGACTTTTCCCCGCTTTTCTCTCTTGCCCTGCCTTGAATTGTCTCTTTGAAAGTTCGATCTGCCTTGGTAATCTGTAGTCAAACTCAGCTCTTGTGAGGCCAAGGGTGAGTCCTAGTCCTGTAGCTTGGTTGCTGTCCTACTGTGGAGCTGTGCTCTCCACCCCTGTAAGGCATGGGCTGTTACCGGCTTGTTTACTGCTGTATCCCCAGACTTAAGCCCAGTGCATGAACACAGAGTAGGTACTCAAGCATTTGCTGCACGACCAAATGGAGGCTCAGATGATCTGAGGACAAAATCAACAAGCCTAATAGAAGAACATATCAACACACACACTGAAGAACCTCTTCCTGTTGTTTTCATAGATGATTGAACGTTAAAAAAAAAATCAAGTGGAGATGAATGCTGTCTTCATTCACACTTTAAGCACACTTTAGCACATCAGTGGCAGGAGAGAAAGCTCTAGCCACAAATAAAAACAACCTCCGAACTCAGGACAGGTAGCTTGGAAGTAATATGTGAAGTATTGTTTCAGCACGTACTTGTTCCCTTTTGTCCTCATTTTTCCGCTTCCAGTCTGCATCTCACCCCAATATGTAACTGTTCTAATGTACTGATATGCATTCTCGTGTTTGTATAAGTTGAAAACTGCATTGCTTTCAGCGTGTTTTTGATTTATGGTGTTGTATCACGAATCTCATTCTCTTTCCTATTCTGTGTGTAAAGGATCGATGTGGAATATCATTGATGCTTTGATGGAGAAAATATAGTATTATTGAAGTGTGAATACTTCACTTGAAATCTTTGGTGGCAGGAAGTAGGGTACAAATAAAGTCAAAGCTGGTAAACATATCCAGGCTCAGTTTAATAGGAAGGAAGGCTAGTAAATCAGATGCTATTATAATGTCTTATTACAGGTAAGCCTTTTTACATTATTATTTTATACCGGAAATTAATGTTGGTTAACTGAATTTCTTCACTTATCCTCGGGCCACTCTGTAATATATATTTCCCTTCAGTTACCAAAGAACTTGCATAAGCTGAGTTAACCACTTCTTAAAGGAAAGGAATCAAATTATTACATGGAAAACTAAAAACTAAGGAAGGTGTTGTAAACTATTATAACATTTAATTCCTTCCTAAAGAGTCTATTATCCTTTGGTTAGATGTTTAATGGATATACATAATATATTTAAATGTTCACATACATTTAAATAAATTAGTTTGGATTTAGCCTGTTTTGAATTTGCATGGTTTAAGATGTGTATTTGGAGACATATGCCCTTTAACCCCCAAACTTACTTTATCATGAGGCTTCGGCTATCTATAGCCTCACCGTCCTCTATGTCATATTTGCTTGTCAAGACAAGAGAAATCTCGGTCTTTGAGAGCTGACTTAGCGTATTTGCCTTGTTAGGGTCATTGGGGTCAACTGCTCCTTCCCCTGTAGGGGAAAAAAAATAGTGTAATTTTTTCCAATTCACTTGTTGTGATGACGGCACCAACAATGTAAGACAAAGGTTCTGTGGGAAAGATAGGCTCAGTAATTAAATGGGAGATCATGGTCTTCATAAAACCCACATTCTACTATGGCTAAAGGGGCTTTTAAAATATTTTATTGAAAAATTAAAATGACATGGGACACAGATATTCCAAACACAAACAAATCACTAAAAGGGATAACTTAATAAAAGTATTTCTCATTTTCTAAAAAATTTGGTTCTTTCATGATGCTTTCTTTCTGTATAATACAGGTTGACAATTCCTTTTTGACATATCTGGAGCTTACCTTCAAGAATATTGAATTATTTTACAATCTTGGATGCTATCAATTACAGAACTCTTACTGTAGGAAGGGGCAAGTATAGTTGTATTCATGCTTAAGCATTAAATTCCAAAATAAATTGTTTTATCTAGGATAGGAAAATCAACCAACCAACTAACCCAGTTAAACAAAAACCAAGTGATAAGTAGAAGGAACAAGCTCTTACCGAGAAAAGATTCCACGGTTGGCACCTCTCCCAGAGACCCCAGCAATTCACTTAGTAAGTCATTTTTTTCAGGGGCAATTGCATCCTGGTGTTCCAACAGGAGCTTTATGTAGAAAGCAACACACACACGCAAAGAGTAAATTCTCAACTGTACCATATTTATATCAAATTTTTCATAATTTCTTCCTGATACCATTTAAATCTTAAATATAAGTATGACATTCATAAAAATTAGAGACATAGATACAGTTTTTATTGTATTTCAGAGGGAAGTACCTACTCTACTTCAAGAAACTGTAGCAAGAAACATGTACATAAACCCTTTTTCAGCAAGGTCTGCCAAGGGGCAGCCTTCTACCACCTGATCTTTATGCTTCACTCTACCTCTATAGAAAAAGTCAAAACTGGGGACAGAGTCCAGAATGAGGCAGGTCTTTCAGCTCACCTCGGTAGCAAACTGGAAGGGCATTTACATCTCTATGCAGATAAATTATGCAGTAAACAAACACTACAGTTATCTTCTTCTTAATCACTATCTTAGCTGTTTCAATCTATCTTGTGTTGAAGATCTCTCATGAGTAAGCATGTAAGAGAGTAGATGTCCCGAGTGGTTTCCCCTTTCCTGATCCTAAGAAGGCCCAAAGTTGAGTAACATCTGCTGGGGTGTCTTGCCAGGTCTTACAGGAAACTCCTGAGGAGTAGCAGAACTCGGGGGAGAACCATGAAGGACAACACAACTGTGTTTTTGTTTGTTTGTTTTTTAAATTTAAACAAATTTGGCTGGGCACTGTGGCTCATGCCTGTAATCCCAGCTCTCAGGGAGGCAGAGGCGGGAGGATAGCTTGAGCCCAGGAGTTCGAGACCTGCCTGGGCAATATAACAAGATCCCGTTCTCCACAAAAAGGGAAAAAACAAAAAGACAAAAAAAAAAAAAAAGAGTAATTTAAACAAATTTTAATGGAGTCGGTTTAATTATTACAACCTTATACATGAACAGCAACACTTCTGTTTTTGTTTGCACTTCTAATTAGATTGAAACAACATTTCCAAAGTATGAGACTAGCAATCCTGGAGACAGGAGACACAATTTGTTGTTCTGAAAAAGTATTTTATAAAACTCTGCATCATAATGATAAAGCTAGTTCCTTTTCCATTTTCAATTTTTTTTCCCAATAGCTTTACCGAAATAGAATTCACATACATCAGATCCACTCACTGAAAATGCGTGGTACAATGGCTTTTAGTGTATTCACAGAGTTGTGCAGCCATTACCACTCTCTCTGACTGTAGAATGGTTTCACTACCCTGAAAGAAACTGTGTATCCATTGGCAGTCACTCTCCATTATCTCTTCCTTCTATCCCCTGGAAACCACAAATATACTCTGTATGAATCTGACTACTCTAGGTACCTTAAATAAGTGGTATTTGTCTTTTTGTGACTGGCTTATTTCACTTAGCATAACACAGTATTTGTCTTTTTATGACTGGCTCATTTCAATTAGCATAATGTCCTCAAGATTCCTCCATGTTATAACATGTATCAGAATTTCTTTCTTTTTAAAGCTGAATAATATTGCATTGTATGACTATAACACATTTTATCCATTCATCTAGTGATAGACACTTGGCTGTTGTGAATAATGCTACTATGAACATGAGTAAACAAAAAACTCTCTGACTCTGCTTCCAATTTTTTGTGGGTATACATCCAGAAGTGGCACTGTTAGATTATGGGGTAATTCTATGTTTAATATTTTTAAATTGATCATGCCACCATATTCCAGCCTCTATGTTTACATTTTTGAGTAACCCCCCATACTGTTTCCATAGCAGCTGCACCGTTTGACATTCCCACCAATGGGGTGCAAGGATTGCATTTTCTTCACATCCTTCTCCACACTTATTTTCTGTTTTTTGGGTTTTATTTTTTATTTTTATTTTTGATATTAATCATCCTAATGGGTGGGAGTGGCATCTCACTGCAGTTTCAATTTTGATTTCTCTAATTATTAGTGATGTTGACCATCTGTATACTTCTCTGGAAAAACATGTGTTCAAGTTCTTTGTTCATGTTATAATTGGGTTGTTTTGTTGTTGATTTGTAGGACTGCTTTATATATTCTAGATGTTAACCCTTTACCAGACATACGATTTGCAAATATTTTCTCCCATTCCATAGGTTATCTTTTCACTCAGTTGATTGTGTCCTTTGATGTGTAATTGTCCAATTTTTAAATCGGATTATTGCTATCATTGAGTTGTAGGATTTCTTTATATATTCTACATACAAGTCCCCAGTCAGATACATTATTTACAACTATTTTCTTTCATTCTCTTGGTTGTCTTCTCAATTTCTTTTTCTTTTTTGGAGACAAACTTTCGCTCTGTTGCCCAGGCTGGAGTGGTTCACTGCAACCTCCACCTCCCAGGCTCAAGCCATTCTTGTGCCTCAGCCTCCGGAGTAGCTGGGATTACAGGAATGCACCACACGCCTAGCTAATTTTTGTATTTTTTAGTAGAGACAAGTTTGATCCATGTTGGCCAGGCTGGTCTTGAACTCCTGGCCTCAAGTGATCCTGCTGCCTCAGCCTTCCAAAGTGCCAGGATTACAGGTGTGAGCCACTGCGCCTGGCCGAGTTTTTTTCTTTTCTTTTTTAATGAGACAAGGTCTCACCCTGTTACCCAGGCTAGGGTACAATGGCATGATCATGGCTCACTGCAGCCTTGAACTCCCAGGTTTAAAGGATCCTCCTGTCTCAGCCTCTTGAGTAGTTAGGACTACAGGCATGCACCACTACATCAAGCTTTTCCCCCATTTTTGTAGAGATGGGGGCTATGTTGCCGAGGCTGGTCTTGAACTCCTGGTCTCAAGCAATCCTCCCGCCTTGGCCTCCCAAAGTACTAGGATTACAAGCATGAGCCACCACGTCTAGCCTCAATTTCTTGATATTAATGTTTATAGCTCAAAAGTTTTCAGTTTTGATGAAGTTTATTTTATTTCCTTCCTTTGCTGGTTTTGTGTTTGGTGTCATATCTAAGAAACTCCTGCCTAATTCAAGGTCACATGATTTACTCCTATATCTTATTTCAAAGAGTTTTATACTTGTAGCTCTTACATTTATGTCCACGACCCATATTGAGTTCAGTTTATGTACAGAGTGGAAGGAAGGATCCCAACTACATTCTATGACATGTAAATTTCCAGATGTCCCAGCACCATGTGGAGATGCTATTTTTCCATTGAACTGTCTTAGTCCCTTGTCAAAATGAATTGACCATAAATTTGATGGCTAATTTCTAGACTCTGAATTCTATCCCATTGGTCTTTATGTCTGTCTTTATGCCAGCATAGCAGACTGTTGATTACTGCCTTTTCTGTTCTCTTTTAATCTTTAGGATCAGTGAAGGACAGAGTATCTGTTTAATGCTAAATTTTTCTTAGCATTTCCCTGACACATGCTAATTGGGTTGTTAACAGAAAGAGAACACATCTCAGATGCATAACTTCAAGGCTACGAAGTGACTGTATCCAATTATTTTGTTTTCATTACACTTACGTTCTTCTCAAGTTTCTGTGTATGGCAAAGCATGCTAGTTTTTCACTATTGTAGAGGTACTTTGTTTGAAAGCAAGAAAATTACGTGTTGTTCTTAAAAAGGTGAGCTGATTCAAAGAAAGGCATTAAATAAATAATAGAGGTGATACAAAGATTGGGCAAAATCTGGAAAGATGGTACATATAATATTTTGGAGGAAAATTAAGAGAGAAGAACAAAATATGCAAGATGGATAAATTTATGTTCTTGTTCTCTGATGGGACAGGGCAATTGATTTGGCTGTTGCCTTTGGAAACGATGGTTTAGGTGGTCAGCTCCTACCCTTCATTCTGACAAAATTTCCTGAAGACCTTATTTTGAAGTTCTTACATCTTCCCTAGAGAAAGGGGCAAGCACGTGGCCACAGGCTTGGCAAGTCCTGCTACTGCTGTGCTTGTGTCTGCACACAGACGCCTCCACACAGAAGGCAGACAGTAAACAGCAAAGACTTCCTATGAAATTACACAATTTCCCCACGTTACATCTGCTTCCAACCTAACACAGGAAGGAATTAATTCCAAATCGGTCACAAGCTGTCTTTCCCAGGATTTAATTCTGTTTTCAATTATTGTTAACAAAAGAACAGACTATTTCTCCTTACAGACTTCTAAATTAACACAGTAACATTTTCTCTCTGATACCTTGGGAAATCTCTCACTCTAAAAAAGTCCTCCCCACCATTTTTTTTCTTGCATATGGATATTGCATTCAGCAAATGTGCAGCAAAGATGTACACATTTTTTAGAGACGAATAATGTACCATAAAAAGAGATAAGTGGGTCATTGCTCAAATATAAACGAGTCTGTTTGTCCAGTAGATAATTATTTTGTAAGTAATGCATTGCTAGATTGCTGGACGGTTTTCCTTGTAATCTAGGGTGTTTATATACAGAGATAAGAAGGATAGCCTATTCATGCCATCAGTACTTATTGAGAACTTGATATAAATGTCAGGGAAGTTCCCTGTTCCAACCCTTAAAGAAGAAAATCAATAGTAGATTCAATCGTTCCTTCAAACCTACATTCAAGCTTTAGTTTCTCAGATGAGCTTAATCATAGACTGAAATTTTAAGCAGCTAATCTGCTACTTGTTAGTATGTCTGGTTTGATGGGGGCTGGAGCACAACGTTTGAGAATGTATATTTGCTATGCTTTCCCCTTAGCTGTCTGTATAATCCAAAGTCGGATGCATCCTTAACTGAAGCATCTAGAACTCGGATGTGCATCTGAATCCCCTGGGATCTTGTTAGAATGCAGGTTCTAATTTGGGAGGTCCAGGGTGATTGCTAACATGTCCCCAGTACCTTGCTTGAATTCATGAAGTCTGAAACTATTCTTGAAAAGGTTACCTTTTAAAAACCAAGACTTTTCAGGAAATACGTTCCAATTGATGTTAAAAACAAAACACAACAAGCCCTTCAATGCTTAGCTTTTTTTTTTAACTTTAAATGATTGCAAAACCATCTAAATCCTCCCAATTCCTTCCCCATGCCACTAAGCACAGTGCCCTGAGCCCAAAAGATACTTAACACATGCAATGGCTGACAGCAGCGAGGTCTGCATGCAAACCGGATGTAGATGTCATAACACAGCACATGATGTGGAAAACTGCCTGCTTCCAAGAAATGGGGGTTCCCAGAACAATGAAAGTGATTATTTGCAGGAAGCTATTATTGGGTTGTAGTTGCTTGTTTTCTTTACGTAGCCTGTTTACTACCTCTCTATGTTAAAACATTAGAATAAAAATAATATTCTCATTTCCTTCAGAAAATTACTGGAAAAGCTGAGAGGGTTCCTGGAAGAGGGAAGAGACAGGGTGTGGGTCTAGATAGCATGGCTTTGGTGGATGGGAGAACACCATGGCCTGTCCCTGCCCAGAGCTTAAACAGTATATTTACAATCTGGCTTTATTTTTATTATGTATTTTTTTTTTTTGAGGCATAGTCTCGCTCTGTTGCCTAGGTTGGAGTGCAATGGTATGATCATAGCTCACTGCAGCCTCTAACTCCTGAGCTCAAGTGATCCTCCCATCTCAGCCTCTTGAGTAGCTATGACTATAGGCACATAATACCAAACCCGGCTAATTAAAAAAAAAATTTTAGTAGAGATGGGTGTCTCACTATGTTGCCTGGACTAGTCTCAAACTTGTGGGCTGAAGTGATCCTCCTGCCTCAGTCTCCCAAAGTGTTGGGATTACTGGCATAAGCCACCATCCTGGTCACAATCTGGCCTTGTAAATGGATTATGCCAAAAGTACATTTTCTTTTTTGGGGGAGAAGTAAGGGAATAAATGTGTCATGTAAAAATAGAATTTTCTTGTTTGGGAGAAGGAATTTTATTAATGTATAAGAGTCACGAAATAAATAATTGAGGGATTTTTAGGGTAAAGAATATAAGTATTAGCACATATGTATAATAAGTCCTGTAGAGATTAAGCACTTTCTAGATAACAGACATCTAAACCATGGGTTCATTGCTAAGACGCCTCCCCAGCCCCACTTACTGAGTGTGTGCTGATGATTTCTTCAATTGAAATATAAATGACTGGTTTGCTGACTGTCACCAGGTCTGTGTATTTGTCCATATTAAACTTCTCTTCTGGCTCAGGGACATTACATGCTTCTTTGAAATATTTCCTAATAAAGGGGGAAAAGTCTTAAGATAGACTCAAATTTGTGCACTAAACAGTTTCATCAAAATAGCTAGGAAATTTTGAATGATGACATGTACTCTGTTCCCATCTCAAACCTTGAGAGGACGTGTTACAGCTTCTTCCAGGCTGGCTTCTGTCTGCTGGAGCTGCATCCATGTTTCTGGATACTGGACCCAGCTCCTCAAACAGGATTGGAGAGAGTGGTAAGGGCCTCAGGCCCTGTTTGTGACTTAGTGATATCAAACTATGGGCAGGTCATCTTAAAAATGTTATTTTAAAAATGGCCCCTGAAACTTAAAAAGTCAAAAATGATAATTCTTGATCTAAGAATCAAATCTGTGTGAGGAATGCAATTGAAAAAGCAGTTAATCAAATTTGCTGCTATATACGGTACAAGCTCCTGGGCCTATATCACCCTTATCACCCTTCAGAGCTTCTGTTATCAGTCTGACAAAAAT
Organism: Ateles fusciceps; assembly: GCA_036589455.1. NCBI lineage: Eukaryota > Metazoa > Chordata > Mammalia > Primates > Atelidae > Ateles > Ateles fusciceps. Next base: position 3,232,993 of record JAZHEH010000952.1, on the reverse strand, counting down.
GAGATTAAGTCTATGCTTCTTCGTTGCTGCAAGTATCTGCTGGCCAATGGAAAGACTTAAGGCTAGACACCCAAATACATAACATCTCTCAGTACTCAAGCCCTAAAAAGTCTATTTTAAACTACAGCAAGTTTTGGCGGAGATCAAGAAAAGTGAGACATGCTGTGATCACAATTTAGTAGTTCCATGTATTTTTTCCTAAACAATCCTTGTGCAGGTAGACTATATATTTTATTCTATAAAGTTGTAAATGTTTTTTATATGCCTGAAATCATCCTTGGTGTCTCGGGACCCAAGTCTTATGTACCTCTGCTTTCCCAGCCAGAGGCTGGGGTGGTTAAACAGCAGGCAGCCCTGTTCTGGGGGAGCATGTTCCCATGTGACAATCGGTTTTCCTATGCTGCTTTGGTTATAATTTTTTATAGATTTCTGAGAAACACAAAGGATAAATATGAGTGGAAAAAAGGACTAATTTGGAAGAGGCTCACCTCTTCGGTCTTGTTTCTTCTTAAAGAATAGCTGGGAACATAACGGATAGAAATAACAGCAGTTAAAAGTTCATGAGAAATGTAGGAAATGGATGTTACTTTGTGTGTGTGTGTGTGTGTGTGTGTGTGTGTGTGTGTGTGTGTGTGTGTGTGTGTGTGTGTCAGGGTCTCACCCTGTCACCTCGGCTGGAGTACAGTGGCACAAACATGGCTCACTGCAGCCTCGATCTCCCAGGCTCAAGTGATCCTCCTGCCTCAGCTTTCTAAGTAGCTGGGGCTACAGGTGTGTGCCACCAGGCCCAGATAATTTTTTAAATTCTTTGTAGAGATGAGATCTCCCTATGTTGCCCAGCCTGGATATTACTTTTTTAGTCAACGAGAAGAAAGAAAAATTAGCAGCTTGAAAAACCAAAACTTTCTGTAGTAAGAGGATTTGGGGTAATTTTTTCATAAAAGGCCAGGAATTCTAAATAGAAATGAATAATCATGAACTACCTTTGTTTTCAGATAAGTCACTCACCCAGAGGGAAACTGAGGAATGGGAAATTAGTTTCCAAGTGAGGATTAAAAGAGGCCAAATTTATGCATTACTTCTATGGTCTGTTGATTAAATGGCAGACATCAGAACAAACATGACGTGTTTCCTCCGAGCTTCAGGAGAAGTGAATCTGACTACCCGACTCATGCCTTTCTTGTGAATGATTAGTGATATAATTTGGAAACACAAAATCAATACAATCAAATCTTCTTACATGTGTCATGAAGAAAGGCTTGAGAATAGAACAGAACATATTCACATACACAATCATCAACAAACATAAAATCTGGGTTTTCCCAACCCTTCAAAATCAAGTATTCCATTTCCTACTACAGTTATTCCTTGGTATGTTTGGGGGATTGGTTCCAGGACCCCCATACACACCAAAATTTGTGCATACTCAAGTTCAAAATTGGCTTTGTGGAACCCATGTATGTTAAAAGTCATCTGTCTGTATATGTGGGTTTTACATCCCATGAATACTGTATTTTCTCTGTCTTTGGTTGAAAAAGTCTATACATAAATAGACCTGAGCAGTTCAAACCTGTGTTAATCAAGGGTCAAAGGTATTTGATGTAGACAAGGGAAATTCTTTCTCATAGGAATACTTTTTAAAAATGATTCCTCTCTTCTTAGGTTGAAAAAAGCAGATATCTGGTATTTTGATTTTTTTTTTTTTTTAATTGAGACAGAGTCTCACTCTGTTGTCCAGGCTGGAGAGCAGTGGCGCAATCTTAGCTCACTGCAAACTCTGCCTCCTGGGTTCAAGCAATTATCTGCTTCAGCCTCCCGAGTAGCTGGGATTACAGGCACCTGCCACCAATCCCTGCTAATTTTTGTATTTTTAGTAGAGACAGGGTTTCACCATCTTGGCCAGGCTGGTCTTGAACTCCTGACCTTGTCATCCACCCGCCTCAGCCTCCTTTGATTTTTAAATTCTAAGTACTAGATGCCTGTAACATACCAGGAAAAACAAGTATTCCATTTTGTGAGCAGCACAAATAATATGGAAAAGACTCAGTGTAGCAGGAGTGCTGCGGTGGGGGCGGGACCAGATTGCCAGACAGAGGCAATCTTGCCTGTACTTCCCTCTGTCTTTCCCCCAGTGGCTGGTAGAAGAAATGCTTGTAACCATCTGGGGTTCCTGTCCTCCATGCCCCACTCTAGCTCTGGGCACAGAACACATATTATTCTTGCCTACCATTCTTGCATGTTTCTCTAAAACTAATGGCCCCTCTCACCTGAATTCCTGATAGGTCTCTGATAAATAATTGTTCATAGATGAGAGATGCTCATTTTCTCCTTCGAACAGCTTGTTGGAGGCTGCGTGCTGAAGAACCTTAGCCACCGATCCTAAGTTTCTCCTTTGGTCGGAATTTATCTGACCTCCAGCTGTCATGTCGATGATATCAAAGCCATCTGGAGCTACAATGGCTGGATTCATGTACCGATAGTACAGGAGGTTTCCAACAATCTGGAGTGATGCAGAAGGGCAAGACCATTTTTAAGAGAGAAAACTGAAGAATTTTAGGTTTTTTTTAAAAAAAGATACATATTCTTCTACATTTCCCAAGAGAAAGCAGATCATTTTCTGATTTAATCCTAATCAGGAGTTAAGTAAAGGCAATGAATATAATCACACATATTTAATAGCATAATTTACAAAGTTGTTTTTGATGAAAAATGCTCACTGCCCCCAAAATGCTCTAATATGAAGAATTTCAATAACATTTAGGATCTCCAAATTAATCTCAGCTTAATCAATTATCTTGAGAGTCATTAGAAACAGAAGAGCTGCATCTTATTACAAATAATCACACATGGGGAATCATCTTACAAAGTTACATGTTGGTGATTTTGATATACCCCCAGGAGAAGCTATGGTGAGATTACCCTTGAAAATCTACCTTTAATAGCTCATCTTCTGTTGCATCGGGGAATTTCTCATGGATCGAATTCTTCAGTACTTTGGCTATATACCTCAATCCATAACTACATATAAAACAGATGACAAAAGAAAATAATGGGAAAAAGGCTGAGTGAGGAAAAAACACACAGCAATTGTTCCAGTCAACTTCAGCTGAGCAGTTTTTCTAAAAATTAAACATAAGATGAGATGGTAATGGAATCACAGGACTTCCACTGATGATAATAACTGAGCCGTGTTTGCTACTGAACTACTGCTCCTTCTTTGGAGAACCAGTTAGGAATTTATAAGGTAAATGTAGGCCATCTTTTAAAATAGTAAACATAATATAAGGGAAAACTCCACTACAGGGGCTTGTTTTTACATCATATTCCAAGAACTTCCAGGAAGAATGTTAAACTCACTACAAGTACAACTTACGGCAGTAGATCAAGGGAAGAAATGATAGAATTCAGGACTTTGTCGGTGACCCTTCTCAGATTCTCAATGGAAGCCTCCAGTTTATTTTTCACTTCTGGGTATGTTAGAGCTTGTTCTGTGGTCACATCGTAAGGCAACTTGCTGAAAACACAAAGGCTTTAAATTAACTGGAGGCTTAGGTACAAGCATGAATTTCCTGCCAAGTTGGTTCTATAGTAAAGCTTTGTATAGTGAATTGGACTTTGCCTGCTGACTCCAGTAACAAAATGTTTACTAAGTGAGGAGGGGCTCCACCCTCACAGAGGGACCTTCTGCAATTTGGAGCAGGAAGAACTTGAGGCCGTCCCTCTGGGCTCTTCTGGCAAAATAATAGGCAGACCCAGGTAATTTAGACTCAGCTAAATTTCTTTTAATTATAAAAAGCAAATGTTCGGCTGGGCACAGTGGCTCATGCCTGTAATCGTAGCACTTTGGGAGGCCGAGGTGGGTGGTTTGCCTGAGCTCAGGAGTTTGAGACCACCTTGAGCAACACCGTGAAACCCCGTCTCTACTAAAATACAAAAAGTTAGCTGGGCTTGGTGGCTTGCGCCTGTAGTCCCAGCTACTTGGGGTGGCCGAGGCAGGAGAATTGCTAGAACGTGGGAGGTGAAGATTGCAGTGTGCTGAGATAGCACCATTGCACTCCAGCCTAGGCGGCACAGTGAGACTCCATTTCCAAAAAAAAAAAAAAAGAAAGCAAATGTTCATTACAGAAAAATAAAATCACATATAATCTAAAACCATACCAAAGCAGACAACCAATTTTCAAACCTTAGTGCGTAACTGCCCAAGTCTCCTCTGTGCATGTATGTCTATGGGCCTCACAATATTGACGGGTGTAATGCAATTTGTGTATATAGACATTCTATACAGATCCTGTGTGTGTGTATGTACATGAGCATTCTTTTTCCAGTAAAATGGGTTACTGTACCGAACTCCAACTGGAAAACATACCATGAACATTTTTTTCTGTGCCAACAAATGTGTATGTATACCACTATTCCAAATACTTACTTCATTATGTGCTATACAAGCATTTACTTAGCAAATCCCTTAAAGCTAAATATTTTGACTTTTCCTGACTTTTTGTTATTGCAAACACGCCTGTGACAACCACCCACATAATTACATAATTCTCTGTGTACACTTTATTTCACAGACATCCTTGTACAGGAAACAAGACACTAGGATTGCTTAAATCTACAAACAACCACTCAGAATAAGCCAATCCTACCTGGACTGTTAAACCTTACACATTAAAGTTACTTGCTTGGTAACTGTAAAAAAAGTACGTATTATCAGGTAAAGAGAGAGTGTGCACCATCTCTAGGTCTAGGTTTAGAAACACACAAAGAAAATAAACAAGGGAGAGAATTACAAAAGTTGTGGCATTGGGGATCACCTGGCTCTGAAATTTGAAAATACCATTTAGTATCAAGATGACCAACAGTCTAAGGATGTGATTTGCATAGATATGTTAAAGGGAGGTAACATTTTGGATTGACAACTGACTTTGTACAGTTTGCCTAACGAAGTTTAATGGTATAAATAAATACACATGTAAAAATGATCGTAAAACATAACCGAAGACCAACACCTTCCTGACTTTGTTACCTGGCCTCTCCAGTCTGTGTTTCTAGTTGGTTCACCCAAGCCTTGTACACCTCTACAGGGTTCGTGTTGATAATCAGCGACTTGTCATCGATGATCTCTTTCACCACCGGAGCCAGGAGTTGGCGCAGGGTGTTGTGTCCCCCGGGCACCTCTGTTGAAGCTGACGACCATCTTGATGACTGTAGGGTTACCAGTAACTATGTCCTGTACCTGGTCCACTTTCGATCTAAAAAAGCCCAAGACAAAAGAAAATGGTTTGCTTCTATGGATACAGTTTTTTTTTTTTTTTTTTTGACAGAGTCCTGCTCTGTCACCCAGGCTGAAGTTCAGTGGTGTGATCTTGGCTCACTGCAGCCTCTGCTTCCCGGATTCAAGTGATTCTCTTGCCTCAGCCTCCCGAGTAGCTGGCACTACTGGTGTATGCCACCACATGTCCAAGGCTAATTTTTGTATTTTCAGTAGAGACGAGGTTTCACCATGTTGGCCAGGCTGGTCTCGAACTCTTAATCTCAGGTGATCCACCCACCTCAACCTCCCAAAGTGCTGGGATTACAGCATGAGCCATGGCGCCGGGACTGAATACAGTTTTAAACAATGTATCCTCTCTCTGGCAGGCAAGGACTTCATGGAATTATACTTTTTTCTATGAAAATCAAAGTTGGTGTGCTTTAAAAACAAGCAATCATTTATAAGGTGTATATTTCTTTTTTTTTTTTCTTTTTGAAACAGAGTCTCACTGTTGCGCAGGCTGGAGTGCAGTGGCTCACTGCAACATCCCCCCTCCAGGGTTCAAGCAATTCTCCTGTCTCAGCTTCTTGAGTAGCTGGGATCAAGGCATGTGTGACCATGCCCAACTAATTTTTGTATTTTCCGAGAGATGGATTTCACCATGTTGGCCAGGCTGGTCCCACCTCCTGACCTCAAATGATCCACCCACCTTGGCCTCCCAAAGTGCTGGGATAAGAGGCATGAGCCACCACTCCCAGTCTCTAAGGTATATGTTTCTTAGATGAGCAATTTGAGGATCTAAAAATAAAGTCACAGCCTCAATTTCAATCTGTAAGGCAGGTATGAGCTGAAAATAGACCAGGACTAACAATACTGGGTGACACTGTACAAGTATCACTCCTCTGTAGTTATCAAATTTCAAAAACAACTTTCTTGATTGAATAAACTGTTTCACTTCTTCAAATCCCACTTAAAGCTGCGATACAGCTTCTAGCCATATCGAATGGCTGAGAGAGCGCTTCTTGATTTATGGTGCTGACTCTCAGGGCCTCTCCCCCTCTCTTCCTTCCCTTTCTCCCTTCCCCCTCTTGACCACTCTCTCTCCCTCTTCCACCTCCTTCCCCTTTAGAGCCTGACAGTGCCTGGTCCTTATCTTATCCAGTCATTCTTTCTTATTTCCTTTGCTGGCTCCTCTTCCCACTTTTAAATGCTATTTTTGTTTACTTTTTGACTAACTGTAGGTGCTTGTAAGGCGCGTGAGGGTAAACCAATGTCCAAACAGAAGAATAACTGGTCTACCAGAGCCCAGCGAAACCCCACGTTCTCCCTTCAGACCTCACGCACAGGCACAGCTTGACCCGTCATCTCTCTGGGACCTGTCCCTCTGAGGTCAGGAGTTTGAGACCAGTCTGGCCAACATGGTGAAACCCATCTCTACTAAAAATACAAAAATTAGCCAGGCATGCTGATGGGCGCCTGTAGGCCTAGCTACTCGGGAGGCTGAGGCAGGAGAATCGCTTGAACTCAGGAGGCAGAGGTTGTAGTGACCTGAGATCATGCCACTGTACTCTGGCCTGAGAGTTCATCTCCAAGAAAAAAAAAAAATTTCACAGATCCCCAAAAATCAAATAGAGCCTAACAGCTGGGCCTTTACTCAGTGTCTTCCATGACTTGGCTGTACCCTATCTTTCAGGGTTCATCTCCTGGTAGTTAGTAATTGAGTCACATTCTGGGTAGACTAATCTACTTTCCTTCTTGCACCTACGCCCATGCTGTTTTCATCACCGTTGTGCCTTATTCCCCCTTTTCTATCTCTTCTTATAAAAATTGTAGCTATTCCTCAAGGTTTTGGGTCAAGCACCTCCTCTTCCATAAAATCTTTACTAGTGAACCTAGTTAGAACCTGTCCTCCTATCCTCTGACCTGATACATTGTACATGTCCTTCATTTAGACACATCCTTCATTTAGTACTTACACATTCCACTGCATAGCATTCCTATTTCTCCTGAATTACATTTCTCACGGGCTTATAGACACTTCAAGGGCAGAGGTGCCTGGCTCCCATGCTCCCAAAACCAATAGGAGCTAGCATAACTGAAGGTTTCCACAGGTCAGAAAGGCCACCTGAGCTAACGACATTTCTCAGGCATGTTTCTCAGCCCACTCATTATAGCTATCTAGACAATTTTTACATTAACTGAGTCAGAAAATAAATTAGCAAAGGTAGCTTAAGTTCTAGTACGAAGCAAAGACGATTTAGGCAGAGATCGTGCTCTGCATTCCCCACCCGTTAAATGGCTTTCCTACTCAGAATTTTAATTAAGTTAAATGTTCTCACTGGTTTTCAAGAAGCTATTGATTTTCAGTTGTTACAAACATACAAAATCAAAAGTTAATTTAACACTAGAGAAAGTATCACTGGTGGGAGAAAATGGTACCTGAATATAGGTCTAATGATACAGAAATATTCTCAAGAAACTTGATATATTTTAATATGTGAGAATAACTTATAAGAATTTTAAAATAATTTTAGTAAATCAAAGACAGCCTTCACTAACAAAAGCATCTATTCATTGGTATTTTTACATATGTATTTGTATACCTACTTTATTTCTTCCTCCAGAGCAGTTTTAAAAAGCTTGAGAAGTAGATATTCTTCTCGCTGATTAGAAGCATAATTATATAGTGTGAAAATAACGGTATCCATAAATTTAGTGGACTTGTTCTGTGGCATCTGGAAAATCAGCTTAGCCAAGTATAAAGGGTTGGTCTAGAAAGAAAGAAGGAAGAAAACAAAAAATCCCACGAAACAATAGGTTAATATATTATTAAAGCACACAGCAGTATCTGATGCCCTGCTCTTCAATGACTTAATATGTCATGAAAAGCATATAGATAGGTATATAAAATAATTTTTATGTGCCAGGTACTCATCTCTATGCTTTTAGTATATAGTATAACTTTCTACTATTGCTTCCTACAGACTGATATTATATAATTTTCTACTTTAGCTTCCTATGGTATATTAATATTTTCAAATATTACTATCAAATATTACTTAATATCATACTATAGAAAGCTAGAGTAGAAAATTATGATAGGATTTAAATGATGCACATGATATGATACACTTTACATATTATGTCTACTTTTTACTGTTGTTCTTTCTGAGCCACATGTTAATATTTATTGTAGAGATGCAGAAGGCAGGGCGGGGGCCAATAGAATCTGGTGTCCAAAGACACTGACAAAGCTTGGGCATGGTGGCTTACACCTATAATTCCAGCGCTTTGGGAGACTGAGGCAGAAGTATAGCTTGAGCCCAGGAGTTCGAGACATGCCTGGGCAACATGGACAGGCCCTCTATCTAGAAAAAAATAAAAATAAATTAGCCGGGCATGGTAGTGTGTGCATGCAGTCCCTGCTACTCAAGAGGTTGAGGTTGGCAGGATCACTTGAGCCCAGTATTTTGAGGCTGCAGTGAGCCGTGATCGTACCACTGTATTTCAGCCTAGGCAACACAGACTCGGTATCTAAAAAAAACAAACAAAACAAAACAAAAACCCAAAAGTAGACTAAGGATCTTGCTACATAGACTGGCCTAGAAGGATTGATGGATGAATAGAAGGAAATGCATGCTATCTTATCAGACTGGAAAGAACAGGAAAAGAAAACATTTACAATGTGGAGACAGCGAATGGCCACAGTGTTCTACACAGAGTGAGAAGGGGGAGTAAGGTAGGGAGGCTGAAGAGAGGCGTGAAGGTCAGGACAGCTGATAAGGGAAACGCCAGAAGACCATGAGCAAAAAACAACAAAGGACTGAAAATGGACGTGGAACCCTGCGGGCTCTGACGAGGATGGACCAACTGGACACAGAACCAGCTTTCACGGTGAAGTGGCTTTTCTCCAGCAGCTACACCTATCAGGCAGATGTTCAAAGAGAACAACAGTATTCAGGTTATAGAGGAAATTACGTACAAAAAGAAAATTAATACTCCTAATCTTCATCTCCCTTCTGACAAGAGAAAAAAATTTTTCCATACTTGAAAACTAGTATTCATCTAATATACTCAAGCAGTTTGGGTAGTTTTTAAGAAATCTCAAATTCTGGTTTACTTTATTACTTAGATTTACTTTTAAGTTCATAATGGTTGGTTGAAATTTTATAAATAAGCAGATCAGGCTTTTTTCTTCATAGCTCCATAGTGATTCTTTTTCAAAGTGAAGTATATAGGAATCAGGAGAAAGGAAACTTACTCTAGAACTGAAGAAAGATGCCTACTCATCATTCCTACTAAGATTACCTAAAAACTTTAAATTTAGGTTCATACTGAAGAGACAAACCTCCAAAAACCTATACTAGCTGACCTGTAGCTTTGGATAAGAATTTTTGCTACGTCAGGTGCGGTGTCTCATGCCTGGAATCCTAGTGCTTTAGGACGCCGAGGTGGGTGGATCACTTGAGCTCAGGGGTTTTAGATCAGCCTGGGCAACATGGCAAAACCCTTTCTCTACAAAAAACATGAAAAAATTAGCTGGGCATTGTGGGATATGTCTGTAGTCCCAGCTACTCAGGAGGCCAAGGTGGGAGAGGTGCTTAAGCCCAGGAGATGAAGGCTGCAGTGAGCTGTGGTTTCACCACCGTATTCTGGGCAAGAGAGTAAGACCTTGTCTCTATAAAGAAAGAAAAAGTCGGGCTGGGCGCGGTGGCTCACACTTGTAATCTCAGCACTTTGGGAGGCCAAGGTGGGCAGATCACAATGTCAGAGTTCGACACCAGCCTGGCCAACACAATGAAACCCCATCTCTACCAAAAACACAAAAATTAGCCGGGCATGATGATGGGTGCCTGTAATCCCAGCTACTTGGGTGGCTAAAGCAGGAGCATCGTTTGAACCTGGGAGGCAGAGGTACAACGAGCTGAGATCACGCCATTACAGTCCAGCCTGGGCAATAGGGCAAGACTCTGTCTCAAAAACAAAAAACAAAACAACAATAACAACAAAAGGAAAAGTCTTGCTAAAGTGTAACCTGCAGGTCAAAGGAATCCAGGCCATTTTCTTTCCTATAATTTCTTCAGTGACATTGGGCTAATGTCTCAAAAGAGGAGAAGGAGAAGAAAAATACGATTTCAAGAAAGACTTCACTTGATACAACTGAATGGTTGCACCCTTTGGTTGTACATTTTGGATTGTTTGCGGATGAAGTTTGGTGGAATTATTCTAAACATGCTCCTGTGCTTTCTCTTCTTCCTATTAATGCACCTCCATTTATATAATAAACAACACAAGCCTTAGGCCAATGACTAGATTTTGACTTCTGACAAATTCTGTCAAATTGAGAAAACTAAATTCTAAAGAACCTTCAATATGCTTGAAATTTCATGGATATAAAAAAAGATAAGTGCCTAAGATTAAATTTCAAACTGGTGGTTGACTACTAAATCAGGCAGAGCAAAGTCCTTTCCTACTAAAAGTGAGCCCCCTTTCTTTCTAGAAGGTTTGCTGGTATGAAGCAGTGGGTTCCACAAAGTACTGTTAACCTTTTCCTTCTGTGCCGCCACGTGGTGGCCACTTGCGTGAGATGTTCATATGTTTGAAGATCTCCAGTATCTTATTCCAAATAGAGAATTTTCAAATCTACCAAAATTAACACCATGTTTCTCCTCTATTTATGGTTTGTGTAATGTGCTCTCCATACATCTACTGCCAGCGACATCCTCTAACAAAGATCCAAGCATCTCCATGCTTTGAAGGAATCCCAACAGTGGCCCCGCTCTGAGGGACATCTGACTCTTACAAGGGAGAACTATGGATCCACCTCTTTGGGGAAACTTTTCCTGCTGAAGAGGATGCTTGTTTATATCTATTGCTATCATGCAGTTTCCTCTGTGATGAACTGTATGTGCCAGTAGGGCTTATGGGCTGAATTAATTGTCAAACAAAACAGTAACTGATCCATCAAAGTCCAATCATAACCAGTCCAACTTATTAGTTCTCATCATCACTCAGGAAGCAATGGAAAATTACTATTCATTTAGATCATAGTAATGCCATGAAAATAATAAAAGAAAAAAGAAGTACTATTTTGAAATTCCAAACCCTCTGGCTCTTCCCCCACAGAAGGAGAGGCTGGTTCTGGTAAATATCTCTTTTCACATACAGTTATTTTTTCATGAATGACAGCACCTGCTTTTGTTTTGTTATTATTAGATTTACACTGTTTCTGTAGGTAACCATAGTAAAATATCATTGTGAAGAACATGAGCTCTGAAGTCAAACCGCCTGCATTTCAAAACCCCTGCTTTATCATTTACTGGCTATGTCTCAGTTTCCTCATCTGTAATACAGGAGCAACAACACTACTCATTCTCTCATGGCTCCCAGGGTTACGGTAAGAATTAAAAGAGATAATGTATGTAAAGCACTAACAGTAGCACTTGGTACTTGGTAGATGCTCAAAACACGTATGCTATTATAGCTGAAACATGGGAGAACACTCCCTGCAAGCCACAAACATGAAACATAGTATTATTCCCAAATTCAGAATGAAAGATAAATTGTGCTCACCTGTAAAAGGTAAAACAGCTGCTGATATGTTTCTAGTGTTTTTCTCCTCTCCTTACTCAAACTTTTTATTCCCTGGTTGTCAGTGTTATTCAATATTTCCATTTCTCCTCCTTTTTTCTTATTCAGCTTTTTACTGTGTGAAATTACATCCTGTAAAAAAAATTTATCAGATTACCACTTTTTAATTCTCGTACTCTTTACCTCCTCCCTTCACATAAAGGATTGAAACACACCTAACTGGAAATACAGGCACACCTCATTGTATTGTGCATTGCTTTACTGTGCTTCACAGATACTGCCTTTTTTTTTTTTTTTTACACAAACTAAAGGCTTGTGCAATTCTGCATTGAACATGCCTATTGTCACCATTTTTTCCAATAGCATGTGTTTACTTTGTGTCTCTGTGTCACATTTTGATAATTCTTTCAACATGTATAACCTTTTCATTATTATACTATCAGTTATGGGGCTTTGATCGTTTTTTCTTTCTTTGAAATGGAGTCTCTCTCTGTCACCCAGGCTGGAGTGCAGTGGTGCGATTTCAGCTCACTGCAACCTCTGCCTCCTGGGTTCAAGAAATTCTCCTGCCTCAGCCTCCCAAGTAGCTGGAACTACAGGTGCCTGCTACCACACCAGCTAATTTTTGTATTTTCAGTAGAGACTGGGTTTCACCATGTTGGCCAGGCTGGTCTTGATCTCCTGCCCTCTTGACCCATCCGCCTTGGTCTCCCAAAGTGCTGGGATTACAGACGTGAGCCACTGTGCCTGGCCTACCAGTGATCTTTGATGTTACTATTGTAATTGTTTTGGGGTGCCACAAACCATGCCCATATAACTTAATCAATAAATGTGTCTGTTCTGACTGCTTCACCAACTTTCCTTTTTCTCTTCCCTCCTTATGCACCCTATTCCCTGAGACACAACGATACTGAAATTAGGTTAATAATATATGATGAGCCAGGCGTGGTGGCTTACGTCTGTAATCCCAGCATTTGGGAGGCCGAGGCGGGCAGATGACGAGGTCAGGGGATTGAGACCATCCTGGTCAACACGGTGAAACCCTGTCTCTACTAAAAATACAAAAATTAGCTGGGTGTGGTGGCATATGCCTGTAATCCCAGCTACTCAGGAGGCTGAGGCAGGAGAATCACTTGAACCCAGAAGGTAGAGATTTGCAGTAAGCTGAGATCGTACCACTGCACTCCAGCCTGGTGACAGAGTAAGACTCCGTCTCACACAAAGTAAATAAATAAATAAAATAACCATACGATGGCCTCAAAGTGTTCAAGTAAAAGTTACACATCTTTCACTTTAAATCAAAAGCTAGAAATGATTAAGCTTAGTGAAGAAGGCATATCAAAAGCTAGGACAGGCCTAAAGCTAGGCCTCTTGCACCAAAGAGCCAAGTTGTGAATGCAAAGAAAAATTTCTTGAGAGAAATTAAAAATGCTACTCCAGTGAACACATGGATGATTAAGAAAACAAAGTGACGTACTGCTGATATAGAGAAAGTTTGATTGGTATGGATAGAAGATTAAACCAGCACAACATTCCTTTAAGCCAAAGCCTAATCCAAAGCAAGGCCCTAATTTTCTTTTTTATTTTTTTTTATTATACTTTAAGTTCTGGGGTACATGTGCAGATCTTGCAGGATTGTTACATAGGTATACACTTGCCATGGTGGTTTGCTGCCTCCATCCCCCCTGTCCCTTACATTAAGTATTTCTCCCAATGCTGTCCCTCCCCAATCTCCCAACACCCTGCTATCCCTCCCCTAGCCCCCCACCCCCCCAACAGACCCCATTGTGTGATGTTCCCCTCTCCGTGTCCATGTGTTCTCATTGTTCAACACCCGCCTATGAGTGAGAGAGAACATGTGGTGTTTGGTTTTCTGTTCTTGCCTCAGTTTGCTGAGAATGATGGTTTCCAGGTTCATCTATGTCCCTGCAAAGGACATGAACTCATCCTTTTTTATGGCTGCATAGTATTCCATGGTGTATATGTGCCACATTTTCTTTATCCAGTCTATCATTGATGGCAAGGACCTAACTTTTTTCAATTCTATGAGGCCTTAGAGAAGCCAGGAAGCTTCAGAAGTAAAGTTGGAAGCAGGCCAAGTATGGGGGCTCATGTCTGTGATCCCAGCATTTTGGGAGGCCAAGATGGGAGGATGGCTTGAGGCCAGGAATTTGAGATCAGCCTCGGCAACATAGCAAGACCCCATCTCTACAAACACATTTAAAAAATAAGCCAGGTGGCTTCTGCCTGTGGTACTAGCTACTTAGAAGTCTGAGACCCACAGTCAGAAATACAGTTTCCATCTTTTATTGGTGAACACACATACACCCTCTCTTTCATTAATGATACATGCTGATATTTTCTATTTGCTTTTATTTTATTCCACTTTTAAAGATTGCTCTCCGCATGTTCTCACTCTTAAGTGGGAGTTGAACAATGAGAATAGACGGACACAGGGAGGGGGAAAATCACACACTGGGGTCTGTCGGGGGTTAGGGGGTAGGGGAGGGGATAGCATTAGGAGAAATACCAGCTGTAGATGACGTGTTGATGGGTGCAGCAAACCATCAGAGCACATGTATACCTATGTAACAAACCAGCACACTCTGTACATGTATCCCAGAACTTAAAGTATAACAATAATAAAAAAAGATTGCTCATTGTGACACACTAAATTGATTTCATGACCCTAATGGCACATGACTCATATTTTAAAGTCACTGTTCTAGAACACCTCCCCTGCCACTTACCATTAGTTCACTGTGCCACAGTAAGTGGCAAGAAAGTTGCTTTTCCCAAAACTTCTTCTGGATTTCTGACTGAGCTCTTAGCTGGACCTCCACATGAGGATTCTATTTGCACATCAGGAAGGCTGGCCCAGTGTCCTTAGAGGGGCACTATGGGCAGTGTGGACAGCACAGAGTTTCGCTGTGCATGCACTACTGGCCATCCATCACCCTGGCCCCATCCCACCAAATACCAGCAGGGGCCCCTAGTCATTTTCACAAGTGGACATGTGCCCGCCCCCATTTCCAATTGCCCCTGGGGGATGAAAACCACCGTCAGGTCTTGCCTAAGGGGCAAGCTCTAAATCCGTTTACTTTCTGGCACCCCATTCTCCCATAGCTGTGGTCAGCCCATTGAGAGCTGGGGTCCAGGCTCTAGGAAGCCCTGGAGTAAGACAGTTCCATGTGGCTACATCCATTGCTTTCCAGGTCCATGATTTTATTCTTTCTCATTCTCAGCTCAGAGAGAGGCAGCCCTGACTTACCCACTTATTTCTGTCACCCCAATTGCTTTTATAGGGAAAGCGGGGAGGGGAGTCGATTTACATTCCCATAACATCTTTAAAAAAGCAACATTGCCCCCTTGTTTTACCAATATATAAAATGTCTTCAGTACAAAGAAAGGAAGTGCAGTTACCACCCAGATAGAGGTCAAAGAGGAATCTAGGCAAGCTGCTGTCTGATAATCCTTATCTATAAGAAGTCCTAAGACATCACTAGAGTAAGCGTGGCTTACAGTGCCAGTTAATCCATGTTTTTCCTCTTCAGATAGCTGGTGACATGTATATCATGCAACTCCCTCAAATACACAGAATAAATCTATTACCTTGATTTTAAATACATGGCAGTGAAAAAAGCCTTGTTACTTATAATCCCCCCCTTTTCCCTCCCAAGTGTTTTCAGTGGAGGTTACTCTGGAAACTGGGGGCTTTTTGTTTTGTTGCAGACTTCATCTTCTGGGTAATGGTTTTTGCTGTATACAGATGAGAGGGTAAGGGTGGTGAGCAAGATCTGGGGCAGATCTAAATTCCTCTGCATTAGAAACAGAGAGTTGGTGAAGGCAGGACAAGGAAGGAATGGAGGAAGGGAAGCAGCAGAGGCAATGCTGAACCTAGAAAGGGGAAGAGAGACGGTGGGCCAGTGGCTGTGCTGATGGAACAGGGCCTGTTTGCTGGAGCTCCAGGGGTAGAGCCAGCACCGCAATGGAGAGCCCCATTTCCTTCTCCCTGTGAGGCTCTGACTTGCTCACAAACGCGCTCGTGTGAATGGAGGTTTGCTTTGGGAAGCTTGAAGATGGGGACAAGAGGCAACCCAGACAGGGCTAACAAACATGGGCAGATACTTTTTATTCATAAAAACTCACTTTTCCTGATTCTCAGTAAATACTGAACATCAGAGGAAGACCATGGTTTGAAAGAGCAATCGTATTTGGCTTGTTCATGATAACCCCACATCTCAATGCTGCCCTTTTGCCACCACCTTTCCCCTGGGCCTGATATGGGGGGAAGTGTATGCAGGTATTATGCTACGATATAAACATTTTTGTAGAAAGCGTGGGCTAGTATGAAGGGCTTGGGCTTTGGAGTCATAAAGATATGGGTATGTGCAGAGTATAATTAGCTTGGTAAATTTGCACAAGTTAACCTAAGTTTCAGTTTCCTCATCTATAAAGTGAGCGTGATAACAGCAATCTTACTGAGTTGCTGTGAAGAGTAAAAATATATGTAGATCACCTAGAACATTTTCCAAGGAAGAAAACACACTCAGAGAAAGGTTAAGAAACATGCTCAAGGTCACTTGTTAATATAAGCAGTGAGACCAGGCGCGGTGGCTCATGTCTATAATCCCAGCACTTTGGGAAGCTGAAGTGGGCGGATCACGAGGTCAGGAGCTCGAGACCAGCCTGGCTGACATAGTGAAACCCCACCTCTACTAAAAATACAAAAAATTAGCCATAAGTGGTGGCGGGTGCCTGTAATCCCAGCTACTTGGGAGGCTGAGGCAGGAGAATTGCTTGAACCAAAGAGGCAGATGTTGCAGTGAGCTGAGATTACGACATTGCACTCCAGCCCGTGACAGTGTAAGACTCTATCTCAAAATATATATATATATATATATATATGCAGTGAAGTAGTATATTAATAGTATTCTATCTCAAATATCTATATACATATACATATATATATATATATGCAGTGAAGTATAATTATTAATAGTATTCTATCTCAAATATATAAATACATATATATATATATATATATATATGCAGTGAAGTAGTATAATTAAGTATTAACAGTAAAAAATCTCAATCCTGGGTTTCAGGTAGTACTGGCCTACAAATCTGGGCTCTTACATGATACATCACACTCACGAACGGGAATTTTAGCACTACTTTTAGATTAGTGTTAGTTTCTATTTAGGCTTTCCTTCCAGCTAAGCTGATCTCTACTTTTTTTTGGCTCGTGTGCCTCCAAGAAACCTCTATTTCAGTTGCTTTGTCTTCTTTCTCCAAACCATTCTTTCTGCCTAAAACCAATGTTAGTTACTTCACTAACCTATATTTTGAGGTTTTTAGGAGGAATGCTGATTTTAAAAGAACTGTAAAAATATTAAGGTTACTAGCAATTGTTCCATAAGCACAAAGCCGTTTCCCTTTACAATCTCTCTTTTCCTCACCGAACACACACTCATTGTTAAGAATAAAAAGGTGTGTGGGGGGTGGGGGAGAAGAGAAGATAAACTTAACTCTATCACCAAAGAAAATTCACTTAACTTCTTTCTTCTTCTGGCATACTATTATTGTTGTTGATAAGAAGAAGTCATACTACGTTAGGCACTAGTTGCTTCTCTACAATACTGCAAACCTTTCCCCCGTTCTAAATAGTCTCAAAAAGCATTATTTTTAGTGGCTGCACCACATACATATTAAACTAATTTTGTTGTCCTCTGTGTATTGTTTTGACCTTTAGGTTGTTTCCCACTTTTTATTTTATAAATAAAGCTTCCGCTGCTCTGTTCTTGTAACTCTACAAATGCTCGGCTATATATTTAACAATCATGAGTTTAACCACTAAAAAAATGCTGGATACATATTTGGTGTTTGAAAATGTGTCGAGAAATTTCACAATGTTATCTATTCATGCTAAATGACTTTTAAAAACCACAAAACCTCAAGCATTCATGAAGATCTGATAACTTGCCATGATTGTATTTCCAAAAGATACATATTATTTAAACTATTTACTGATTTGTAACTAAGTCTTTATTTTAAAAGGCAAGACATTTCCTGTTTATGACTTTATGGGGGATAGGATGAAACACCAGTTTAAGGCTAGAAAAAGCATACTCTGAAGGACTTTCTGGAATACATTACACTTTAAAAGTTCTCATATGTGTCAAACAATACAAATATATTATTTTTTTAAAAAGTACTTTTTTTTCTGGATAAAATAATAAAAGTAGAGTGAAGTATAGAACATTTAAACTGTAGTTTTATTCCTGAATATTTGGAAGAGATGATCATTTCTCTTTATAAAATGCTGTTTTTTTGTATTTTCTCCTCCACAATTGCCCTGGTGTCCTTATGATGTCTGGAGGACCTGCCTGGGGCATTCACATGGCCATGTAACTGGCAGCCCCCCTCTGGCTGCTAATCTCCCAGTTGTCCAGAACACTCACTGGGTTGCTGGCAGCTGGCGCTCCACTTATGACCCACTGTAGCCTTCTCAGAGCTTCCAGAAAGTCACTTTTCCACTTTGACCTATTGGTTTTCTGAAACTGATGTGGCACACAGGAAGGGAACAGGGACATGGAGACATCCTGGGCATCTGTTCTTGGGTAAAAAAGATGCTTTTTATACTTTTTTTTTGAGCCCTGATGTTGGCAGGTTTTACACAGATATGAAACCACACCGTGATTTATTTAGAAGCTATCAACCAGGGCAGTGTGACTCTGTAGGGAGCCACATTTTGGAAGTACATAGGGGTACTTTTTAATATCTTAACAACTGAAGGGCATTCCTGGTTTCTAGTGAGCAGGGATTGGGGATGAGAGGTGCTCTGTGATCTGGCAATTTGTGGGATAACGCTGTATAAATAACTGCCCATGCCTTGCGTGATAGAACTTTTGAATGCCTTACTGGTCGTTTACATAGGTCAAGATTCTGTTTGTAATTATCTGAGCCTAGAATTTAACTGTTTTACATAGATGCATAATACATTTTTCCCACACAAAATCTAGGATTTTCTAGGATTGCAATTGTGTAAACAGGGTAGAGATGACACTTGGCTAAGGCTGAACTTTAAAAAGAGCTGTTTTCCATTTTGGAAAATGAGGTCCTGCCAGTTCTACCACCCCCCCACATCAGTTACCACTGCAGCCCTCACAATCCGTAGCTGTTCTCTGAAGAGGTCCACACCCCTGGTAACTTTATCATGTCTTCGAATGACATCAGGCATACACATTTGCTTATTAAAATGTGTGCTTTTAAGATCAAGTATTCTTTAAATTTCTCTTTTGGATTCATATAAAGAGCCTAGTCTTATTCTGAAGGTATATACGTCAGTTACATTTTTATATGTAGATTTCATTTCAGAACGATAAAGAAGCCTTACAAAATGTTATAAAAGGGGGGCATAAAATTTTACAGACCAGAAAACCACTAATTTATGATAAAAATGATAAACAAAAACTTATTCTAGATTCCAAATGAACTTAGCTAGACCAAAGTGTCATGGACATACACAACCACACACAGCATAATGTTTCAATTAATAGTGGACCTCATGTAAGACATCAGTCCTGTAAGATTACAGTATGGTATTTTTACTGTATGTTTTCTATGTTGAGCTATGTTTAGATCCACAAATACTTACCATTGTGTTACAACTGCCTGCAGTATTCAGTACAGTCATGTGTTGTAAAGGGGTATAGCCTAGGAGAAATGGGCTTTACCATAGAGCCTAGGTGTGTAGTAGATTCTACCATCTAGATTTGGGTAAGTGCTCTATGATGTTTGCATCAGGACAAAATCACCTAATGCCACATTTCTTAGAACGTATCCCTGTCATTAAGTGACTCTTGATTGTATGTAGGTATGCTCCCTCTTCTGGGAGCTGACAGTCCCCACTGACCTCCAGTGTGATCCTGTTCTTCACCAGGAGTCCAATCTTGATATCCATCAGGTTCAGGTCTTTTTCCAGCTGTTGATTGGCCCTGATCTTGGTCACTACTTCTTCCCTTAATCGTGCAACCTCTAGTTCCTCCTGGAAATCCAAATCACTTTGGTCCAATAGGTATACAAATTTGCGAATTACTGTTAATGGTGGGTTTTCGGAGCCAACTGCAGTGACAGAAACAGATATACTTTAATTAGGAAAGCTTGGAATGATTATCAACAGGAAAGAAACAAGGTCATTAAATAATTACTAGAAAAATATACCAATGAAAGTACTTGGTCTAGGGTGAGAATCATTCTACCCACCCCCACACAATTTAAAATCTGGACAAGGAAACTGATCAATAAATAAATGTACAAAACGGATATCTGGTCCCACTCTTTCCTAGTTATCAATTCCCCTTTTATCAGCTCTGCCTCTCACAGTTCCCTGGACTCATGCACTAAGAAGATAATCCTATCTGTGCCTCATTCCTGAGGAATCTGGGAAAGAAAGTTAACGTAAGTTACCTCGACCATGAGACCTTGTGCTTGAGCTAGATAAGTGACTTACATTCATGCTGCAGGAAGCAGAAAGTGGTTTCTCCCAGCCCAAAGGATCTTTGGGAAGGAGCCGGAAGTAGGTGAAAGCTGAATTAGAAAAGAGCCAGGAAGGGAGGATTGTAAAAGCCAAATAGGAACCAACAGAATAATAAATGGAACAAATGTTCTACTCAGTAGAAATAAAAATATTTTAGAAATTGAAACTTGGCCCTTGTCCTTTCAGCACTGGCCAAGGGAGGGTGCTCAGAACCTAGGGGCCAGCACTTGTCATTGAAAGGGACATTCTCATTTTCCCTTAGTACCCAGAACTTTAGGCTTTAATTTCCTGGCACTCTGACTCTTGGTAAAATATTTTTAACATGCTTAGGGAGATCAATTCTGGGTAAACTATAAGAATAAATCATCTGGCCTGTCGAGGACGAATGATTAGACCCAGCAATAGAAAGATGACTTGAAAGAACCAGTCCAGCCATGGCCATCTCAATAGCTGCCCTCCTTTACACCTAGGCCTTTGCCAGTCTTCCTTGTACTTCTACTTTAGTTCTGTGGTGTTTTGACACTAAAGGAGAAGAAAACCAACACCACAAACAACTGCATAAACCCAGCATGAGCACCCAAATCTATAGTCACGTATGTTATTATTTTGCCACTGCTGATGGCTTTTATTGGAGAATTTTCCTTGGATCATGGGACATCATTTTCCTTCCATTCCCAGCAAAGATGCTGCCACTGACATGACCACTTCAGGGAAGGCCTGAGCAATGCACCACAGCTCACCCATGCAGCCAAGTTGGGAGAACATGAGCCCTCCCACTGCGGCCAGAGTTGATGGCTGCCTCTCCTGCCTGCTAAGGGTTGTGTCTCTTCATATGTACTAAGAGGCCCTTTAGAAACAACTAAATTAGTATTTTAGCTTTACTAATTGTATGGCTCAAATGTAATATTTCCTCTATCAATACTAGGCTTTTGTCGTCTTCATCTGAGAATCACTCTGTGGTACAGGTATTTTAATTTCAGGAAATCAGACCACTTTATAGTCTCCATCTACGAGTGACCACATCTTAGTTCCACCAACTTCCAAGCTTGAATGATTCAGTGCCATTCCAGAGAAAAAGGGTGAGAACAGATGATAAACTTAGAAAAGTTCTCTTTTTTCAAATTAGAAAAACCCAAAGTCTTAGTTTTCTAAAGATGCTGAACTAAGAAAGAAATGAAAACGTATGTTTTGGTTACCATAAAACCACCCAATTTGCTGAAGTCCACAAAAGCTTAGATCTAACTCACTCACCAAGATAATTTGCCTATCTACTTTTTATGCCCCAAGACAAAGTTGCTTAGATTTTAAAATTGGGATCTGTCTTTGAATAAAAAAAGTAAACAAATAAAAAACATTACTGCAACTGCTTACAAAAACATGTTACCTTGAATGAGATGAAAATTAGCCAGTGTTCATTTGGAAAATTTAAGTCATCCTTCACATATAAAAGCAACAGCAAACCTATTTTAGTGTTTGGGCTCAGAAAAAAAAAATCATCTTCAGCCTTCTAGAAAAAACAACACAACACAAAACACAACACAACATATCTACCAGCTGAGAGGCGAGCCCCATTAATTCAAAAATTGAGAAGTTGTGGCAATTGAAAAGACTGGCTGACCTTTTCTTACTCAGCTTGCGGAGTACATTCTGGACTCTAGTGGAATGAGACATTATTCAGTAGATGCTGGAGGCAGAGTGAGGGACTTCAAGGCACCCTAGGATTTTCCTTCCTAAGTACCAGGGAAGATCTTTCTTGAGCCATATACTTCATCCCTTAATTCAGACAAATGTTAGACAATAAAAGGTCCTGGCTGGCTGGGTGCAGTGGCTCATGCCTGTAATCCTGGCACTTTGGGAGACAGAGGTGGGCGGATCACCTGAGGTCAGGAGTTTGAGACCAGCCTGGCCAATGTGGTGAAACCCTGTCTCTACTAAAAAAGTACAAAAATTAGCCAGGCATGGTGGCGGGTGCCTGTAATCCCAGCTACTCAGGAGGTTGAAGCAGGAGAATTGCTTGAACTTGGGAGGCAGAGGTTGCAGTGAGCCAAGATTGCGCTACTGCACTCCAGCCTGGGCGACAAGAGGGAGATGCCATCTCAAAAAAAGGAAGAAGGAAAAAAAGGTAAAAGGTGCTGGCTAAACTTACTAGGCACTGTAAGTACTAATAAATTTATCAGCAAGCTCTTCTTGACTGTGCATGTTCCTGTGATAATTAGAATGTTAAAAATTTAGTATATTTTTAGATTTCAACTTGATTCAAAATTTAGAATCAACTTACAATCTGAAAAAAAAACAAAAAAACACAGGCAAAGTTGGGACTGTAAGGAGATAGCACAAAACGTGACTGTTATTTCTGGGTGAATTTTATTTTGCTATTTTCAAACTTTCTACCAATGGCATATGCTAGTATTATTAAAAAATTTAAAAAATATTCTGTGAAAAGTTCAGAATGAAGTTGCAGGAAGATGTTTGCAGTTGTCACTTTTGGGAGAGGAGACTACGTCTAACAAATCAAACAATTTAAATGTAAGCTTATCTTCTGTCTAACTCTTTTGCATCAGATTTTTGACCCTGGCTTAGATTAAAAAAATTTCACATTTATGCCAACTCCATTCTTTTTGAAGAAGAAATGATACCACGTGACTTATCCCTTCCACTTAAGAGGAAGGCCCATTTCCTGTCACCATGGGTTCCTCTGTGTACTGGTTTAGAACCTGGGGCCTGAGACCATCAAAATCTACTGGAAACAATGGATATTCTCTGTTCTTAGAGCAGCCTCTGAAGTGACCAGTGTGGACCAACATATCCTTGCTTGGTTTATAAAAAATCCTTGCATTGTTTCAGAAAGTTCTCACTTACCCAATGTTTTGTAGTCATCTCTAGCTTTGTTTGCTCTCAACAGTGACTGTATTTTCACAATTTCATTATTCTGCAAAAGACAGAGACACATCTTGATCTCCCAGAGTCCCATCTACTCCACTGTCTGAATTTAGAACATCTAAGAACTGGCAATATTTAAGAACTGACACTACTTAGAACTGACAGCATTTCAATGTGGTGTATTCAATGTTTATTTTTCCATTTTCTTTGAACAGGAGGTCAGATACATTAGCTAAAAGTACAAACAAGACTGCAGGGGAACTGCTTAGACCAAGAGATCTAAAAAGGGAAAATAATTTTAGCACAGAACTTAGATGATGCAATCTACGTTCCCATATCTCTTCTTGAAAGATTGAGGAAAAAATCCCTCCCGTGGGCTTTTATTTAAAGTAAGCGGTTAGCAGTTGGAAAAACTGTATATGCAATGCTGGAAAATACTTTTCTAGAGTGTTCTCTCTTTAGTGTTACTCGCATAGTTTTCCCCCTCACCCATTTTCTATCCAGCCCTGACTGGTGAAGTCTAACTCTCAACATGATTTCTGAATGAAAACATTAAGCCTCCAAATATTTTCATATTAAGTTCTAAGATCCATTCTTTCCTAAGTGTTCATTTCCACCATTCAATGAAAATCATTCAATGCTAACATTTAATAAAGTACTCATTTAGTTCATTCTCAACCCAGATAAAAAGCCATACGCATTTTTCTTACATGATCTCTGAAATATTGTAGTCTTGAAAGGTAGCTCTTTCTTGCGGTTGCCATGCGGAACCAGGACTGAATCTAAAAAGTTTTTAAAAAATAGAAAAGAACAACAAAAAACAAATAGAAAAGTCAAGGTAATCGCCAAACAACCTGTAATACAGTTTTGTGTAGTTCTTCTAAAAACAATGATATTTGATAAAGAAAAAAGCAGCCCACTAAATAACCAATCTCTCAAGCCTACTTTTCATCTTTCACTAATGTTTCTTAAGGGGTTCAAAACACTTTACATGTTACCCTTAACTTTACCGCCTTAATAAGAGAGAGGAGGGGACGATAATTTAACTTTGTACTATTTCACCCTAATCTCAGTAAACAAAAGCCAGAAGGGTAAGGCATTTTGCTGGGAGTTGCAATGAGTCAGGAAATCAAGTAAACTATGTCCAGGGTTTCTTCTATCATCCCTTTAAATGCAACTAATATTCTCTAAGTTTTTACAGGAAAACATCTAACAGGTCTCATGAGGGACCAACTGCTAACAACGTTTTTTGACAGAATAGGCAAATGTTCCATGGGATGCTACTTCATCAAGGAGCTACTGTACAATGGATGTGGGTCATGTTATTATCTGCCTTCACAGTTTAAAAGTTTTTTGTAAATTTGTTTTTATTTATTAATAATTTTATAAAATATAGAAATGAGGTCCCCCTATGTTAGCCAGGCTAGTCTTGAACTCTTGGACTCAAGGGATCCTCCTACCTCGGCCTCCCAAAGTGCTAGGATTACAGGTGTGAGCCACTAATCTTGGCCTGAAAGATCTTTAAACTAATCTGATTCTACTTTCCAGCTCCATTGCTTCAACACTGATCTCGATTTCCAAGCTGAAGACTTGTAGATCTCTAGGGTGTATATTTCCAAGTTCATTTTGGTCCAGTCCTTTGGTTTTCAGATCCATGACAGTGGACACCACAGTGTCCTTTCTTTCTCACTCAGAGCTATCCACCGGGGTGAAAGGCTGGGTTCGACTAATTCAACTCCCAAATATAGGCCCTAAATTAACTCTACTTCCTCTTACCATTGGTTTCGTTCTGTTATGCCTGAGCATTCTAAGTATGCTTAAGCGAATGTGGAAAGAGAAACATGAAATAAAGCTGGGTTCTGCCTAGAGTTTAAATAATCAATTTGGACTTTCTAGACAAAGAACATTTATTGGTTACAGAACACTTTCATGTGTGATTCTTGTAACCACACATAAAGGACTTGAGGTTTTATACTGGTTTAAGTGACCTGCTTGCAAAATGATTAGGTAAGTGAGCAGCAGAGCTGGGATTCAAACCCAGGACTGCCTTCAGACTTCAAGGCTCACACATACCCTCCCTTTCTATAGCTGTCATTCATATTAAACATGAAGTGAGGGGGAAACGTTTAAGCTAAGCACTTGGTATGGTAGGAAAGGGTATTTACCTTCACAATAGAATCAGTATTATCAATGAACGTTTGCCGCCTGTGCATATACTCCTTCCGTTGTTTATATCCTTTCCAAAAAGCCTAAGGAAAAGAGTGAGTTATAGAATTATTTACCAGCAAGTTTCCCAGTTTATCTAGGAAGTGCAAGAGCAGAGGACATCTCAGGTTGCAAGGAGCAGGGGCATTGTCAGGGACTCTCCCTTCAAATCTCATCTGGACACCCTCTCTGGGGGTAGCCAGTTAACCATGGCAGAGTAAATCAGCTCACAGCTGAGACTTGTCCCAAGCTTAGGACAGCAGAGCAACAGTGATAAATTACATGGAAAAGCACAGTTCCTGCTGGAAAGCTTAACTTTACCAAGTCCCTGGGTGACAAAAGTAATAGTAACATGGAATTTCTCCAAAACCTACAAACAGTATTAACTAGGTGCTAGTGGTATTTGATAACAACAAAAAATGCTTGAAAATAATGCCTAGTATTAAGTATCTTTACCGCAGCAAGTGGCCCACTGGGGCCCTGACTGGAAAGAAGGGTGCTACACCAACTTGTGGCCCGGAATCCCTTGGATCCCCGAGAATACTGGTGCTGCAACCGACCATCATTTCATCTACTCCCACATTAAGTTAAACAATGCTTCATCAACATACTTTACCTGATTATCACCATGAAGAAGAATTTTTACATGAAACACTTACAAAAGCTGGACACAAAGTAGTATCTTCAGAAGAATTAAATTCATAACTGTTATCAATTTATTCCAATTCATTTATGAGCACCTTTTTATTGAAAAATCTTTGTAACTCACCCCAAATCTGATAGTTTTTCAAATCAGAATGGAAATAAAAGTTCCCTGTTAAAAAGGGTAAATATAAAAAATCAAATTATTATTATTATTTTTTGAGATGGAGTTTCGCTCTTGTTGCCCAGGCTGGAGTGCAATGGTGCAATCTCAGTTCACCGCAACCTCTGCCCCCCCAGGTTCAAGGGATTCTCCTGCCTCAGCCTCCTGAGTAGCTGGGATTACAGGCATGCACCACCACACCAGGCTAATTTTGTATTTTTAGTAGAGACAGAGTTTCTCCATGTTGGTCAGGCTGGTCTCAAACTCCCGACCTCAGGTGATCTGCCTGCCCTAGGCTCCCAAAGTGCTAGGATTACAGGCGTGAGCCACCATGCCCGGCCAAAAATCAAATTATTTTTATAAATTTCTTTTCATGTCTGTATATATTTACTTTATCCTTTTTAAAAAGGGCACATGAAATTTTGTTATTTCAAAAATAATATCTTTGTAATGAGTCAAAACAATACAGTCAGGATGGAATCAAAATGATGAACTGGGCACTTGTTCCAGACATCCTCCCAGTCCAAATCCCTAGAAGGTATAAATATAAATATGCTTTTTAAAAAAACCTTTTAATTTGGAAAGAATCACTGACTCCCAGGAAGGATAAAAAGTTACACAATGCATCCCATGTGCCCCTTTACACAGCTTCCCCCAATGGTAACATTATACAAATATACTTTTATTATTTTTTGAGACAGGGTCTCATTTTGCCATCCAGGCTAGTGTGCAGTGGCTCAATCATGGCTCACTGCAGCCTCCACCTCCTTGGCTCAATGGATTCTCCTGCCTCAGCCTCCTGAGTAGCTGGGACTCAGGTGGGCACCACCATGCCTGGCTAATTTTTCTATTTTTCATAGAGACAGAGTTGTTCTGTGTTGCCCAGGCTGGTCTTGAACTCCTGGACTCAAGCAATTCAACCCACCTTGGCCTCCCAAAAGTGTTGAGATTATAGGCATGAGCCATGCCTGGCGCCAATATACTTTTAAAGCAATCTATAATAGTGCTAGAAAATAAGAAGGCATAGAGATAAAAATCATGAGGGTTCCTAGAAAACAGAAAACAACTAGGACTGAACTGAAAGAGGAAAAGGCAGGACAAATTTCCACAAAAATGTCAAAACATCGTTGGTATGGCTTTAAGCTTCAGGCAGTCAGGGTAATTTTGGGAAAATTCTTGCCTGATCCATTTGTCAATCAGTGGACAAAAAGGCACGGATGCTGAAGTGTGAGCTGGAGGAAACTACAAAAGGGTATAGCTTTGGGGAGGAAATTTAGCAGTATGAAATTTAAAATTATTTAGCCTTTCACCTAATATTTCTAGTTTTCAATATATCTAGCCCAGGAAAATAAAAGCACCTGTGCAGAAAAGCCCCATATATAAGTATTTTTGTCAGCATTGTTTGTAATACCAAAAATGTGCATCCAGTAAAATGTTCACAAATCGGGGAACAGCTAGAGACACTGCAATTGCAGTCCCACTGACGGATGTTCCATATCAGTTAATAAAGGTCATATATACTGACTATGGCAATGCTCTGTATCTTGGAGAACAGGAAGACCTCCAAGACATATTGCTAATATAAAACGGAAATTTTAGCTTACCACACATATTATACCACGTTAAGAAAAAACCCGGAGAGAGATCCAAGATGGCCGATTAGGAGCAGCTCAGGATTGCAGCTCACAGCTAAAGCGCGGAGGGTGAGTGGACGCCGCATTTCCAGACGGATTTTTATTGCCCACAGACCAAGAGATTCCCAGGTGGAGAAGCCCCATGGGTCGCCAGCATGGCTGTTTTGGCTGGTGCGGCTGTTCTCCATACAAAATACATGGGTCTGGGCGCCGTTTTAGCTGGCGATTGGAGCTCCTGGGAGACAGAGTCGCCCATTCAACTGATATAAAAGGGGACTGAAACAAGGAGCCAGGCCAGGAGATTCCCGGGCAAAAAAGTGCCACGAATCTCAGCGAGGCTGTTTCAGCCGGTGCAGTGGGTCGCCACATGGGAAATCACACAGATCCCAGTGCCTTTTCAACAGGTGACTGGGACACCTGGGAGGCAGAGTAGACTGTTCAACTAGAAAAAAAAAGAAAAAAGGGCTCTGAGGCAGGGAGCCAGGTGATCAGGCTTGGCTGGTCCCACCCTGATAAAAAAACAGCAATTGGAAACGCTCTGGATTGAGAGTTTCACAGCAAGCACAGCTGAAGCTGGGATGGTCCAGCTCTGTGGGGGAGGATCATCCGCCATTACCGAGGCAGTCCACCACTACAGAGGTAGTCCGCCATTGCCAAGGCAGCCCGCCATTACAGAGAGGGTCCACCATTATAGAGGTGGGCTGCCATTGCCGAGGCAGTTCTAACTATACCCATATAAACAGGACTGCAGGGAAGTTCACACAGCAGCTGGGCGGAGCCCACAGCAGCTCAGCAAAGCCTCTGCAGGCAGACAGTGACTAGGTTGCCTCCTCACTGGGCAGCGCAGCCCTGAAAAAAAGGCAGCAGCACAACAGAAACTCATAAAGCCCTAACTCCCCCAGGACAGAGCACCTGGGAAAAAAAGGGGTTTATGAATTCTGCTGCAGCAGACTTAAATGTACCTGCCCAGCAGCTCTGAATGAACAACGGAGCTCACAGCTCAGCACTTGAGCTCCTATAAAGGACAGACTGTCTCCTCAAGCAGCTCCCTGACCCCTGTATATCCAAAGAGTCACCTCATAAAGGAGAGCTCAGACTGACATCTGACAGGTATCCTTCTGGGACAAAGATAGCAGCAGAAGAAACTGGCAGCAACTCTTACTGTTCTGTAGCCACTGTAGGTGATCCCCCAGGCAAGCAGGGCCTGGAGGGGACCTCAGCAGTCCTACAGCAGAGGGGCCTGACTGTTAGAAGGAAAACTAAGAAACAGAAAGAAATGACTTCATCATCAACAACTACAAAGACGACAGGTGGATAAATCCACAAAGATGGGAAGAAATCACTGCAAAAAGGAGGAAAACACCCGAAACCACAACGCCTCTCCTCCTACAAGTCATCACAACTCCTCACCAGCAAGGGAACAAGGCTGGATGGAGAATGAATGTGATGAATTGACAGAATCAGGGTTCAGAAGGTGGGTAATAAGAAACTTCGCTGAGCTAAAAGAACATGTTCTAACCCAATGCAAAGAAACTAAGAACCTTGAAAAAGATATGACGAAATGCTAATGAGAAAAAACAACTTAGAGGGGAATATAAGTCAATTGATGGAGCTGAAAAACACAACACAAGAACTTCACGAAGCATACACAAGTTTCAACAGCCGAATCGACCAAGCAGAAGAAAGGATATCAGAGGTCGAAGATCAACTCAATGAAATAAAACGAGAAGGCAAGGGTAGAGAAAAAAGGGTAAAAAGGAATGAACAAAGTCTCCAAGAAATATGGGACTATGGGAAAAGACCTAATCTATGTTTGATAGGTGTACCTGAATGTGACAGAGAGAATAAATCCAAGCTGGAAAATATTCTTCAGGATATTATCCAGGAAAACTTCCCCAACCTAGCAAGGCAGGCCAATATTCAAGTCCAGGAAACAGAGACCACCACAAAGATATTCCTCAAGAAGAGCAACCCCAAGGCACATAATTGTCAGATTCACCAGGGTTGAAATGAAGGAGAAAATGCTAAGGGCAGCCAGAGAGAAAGGTCAGGTTACCCATGAAGGGAAGCCCATCAGCCTCACAGCAGATCTCTCAGCAGAAACCCTACAAGCCAGAAGAGAGTGGGGGCCAATATTCAACATCCTTAAAGAAAAGAACTTTCAACCCAGAATTTCATATCCAGCCAAACTAAGTTTCATAAATGAAGGAAAAATAAAATCCTTTACGAACAAGCAAGTACTCAGAGATTTCATCACCACCAGGCCTGCTTTACAAGAGCTCCTGAAAGAGGCACTAAACATAGAAAGGAACAACCAGTACCAGCCACTCCAAAAACATACCAAATGGTAAAAAGCATCAATGCCATGAAGAAACTGCATCAACTAACAGGCAAAACAGCCAGCTAGCATCAAAATGGCAGGATCAAATTCACACATAACAATATTAACCCTAAATGTAAATGGGCTAAATGCCCCAATCGAAAGACACAGACAGGCAAATTGGATAAAAAGCCAAAACCCATCAGTGTGCTGTATCCAGGAAATCCATCTCACATGCAAGGATACACAAAGGCTCAAAATAAAGGGATGGAGGAAGATTTACCAAGCAAATGGAGAGCAAAAAAACGTAGGAGTTGCAATTCTCGTCTCTGATAAAATAGACTTTAAAACAACAAAGATCAAAAGAGACAAAGGAGGACATTACATAATGGCAAATGGATCAATGCAACAAGAAGAGCTAACGATTCTAAATATATACGCACCCAATACAGGAGCACTCAGATACATAAAGCAAGTTCTTAATGACTTACAAAGAACTTAGACTCCCACACAATAATAGTGGGAGACTTGAACACCCCATTGTCAATATTAGACAGATCAACGAGACAGAAAATTAACAAGGATATCCAGGACTTGAACTCAGACCTGGACCAAGCAAACCTAATAGACATTTACAGAACTCTCCACCCCAAATCCACAGAATATACATTATTCTCAGCACCACATTGCACCTACTCTAAAATTGACCACATAATTGGAAGTAAATCACTCCTCAGCAAATGCAAAAGAACGGAAATCATAACAAACAGTCTCTCAGATCACAGTGCAATCAAGTTAGAACTCAGAATTGAGAAACTAACTCAGAACCGCACAGCTTCATGGAAACTGAACAACTGGCTCTTGAATGTTGACTGGATAAACAATGATATGAAGGCAGAAATAAAGATGTTCTTCGAAACCAACAAGAACGAAGACACAACGTGCCAGAATCTCTGGAACACATTTAAAGCAGTGTCTAGAGGAAAATATATAGCAATAAATGCTCACATGAGAAGCAAGGAAAGATCTAAAATCGATGCCCTATTGTCAAAATTGAAAGAGCTAGAGGAGCAAGATCAAAAAAACTCAAAAGCAAGTAGAAGACAAGAAATAACTAAGATCAGAGCAGAACTGAAGGAGATAGAGACACAAAAAACCCTTCAAAAAATCAATAAATCCAGGAGCTGGTTTTTTGAAAAGATCAACAAAATAACCAGACCACTAGCCAGATTAATAAAAAAGAAAAGAGAGAATAATCAAATAGATGCAATAAAAAATGATAAAGGGGATATCACCACAGATTCCACAGAAACACAAACTATCATCAGAGATTACTACAAACAACTCTATGCACACAAAACAGTAAACGTGGAAGAAATGGATAAATTCCTGGATACTTGCATCCTCCCAAGCCTAAACCAGGAAAAAGTCGAAACCCTGAATAGACCAATAATAAGGGCTGAAGTTGAGGCAGGAATTAAGAGCCTACCACCCAAAAAAGCCCAGGTCCAGATGGGTTCACAGCCGAATTCTACCAGACATACAAAGAGGAGCTGGTACCACTCCTTCAGAAATGATTCCAAACAATCCAAAAAGAGGGAATCCTTCCCGAATCATTTTATGAGACCGACATCATCCTGATACCAAAACCTGGCAGAGACTCAGCAAGAAAAGAAAACTTCAGGCCAATATCCATGATGAACATAGATGCAAAAATCTTCAATAAAATACTGACAAACCAATTGCAACAGCACATCAAAAAGCTTATCCACCACGATCAAGTAGGCTTCATCTCGGGGATGCAAGGCTGGTTCAATATACACAGTCTATAAACGTAATTCACCACGCAAACAGAACCAAAGACAAAAACCACATGATTATCTCAATTGATGCAGAGAAGGCCTTTGACAAAATTCAACAGTGCTTTATGCTAAAAACCCTCAATAAACTAGGTATTGATGGAACGTATCTCAAAATAATAAAAGCTATTTACGACAAACCAACAGCCAATATCATACTGAATGGGCAAAAACTGGAAGCATTCCCTTTGAAATCTGGCACTAGACAAGGATGCCCTCTCTCGCAACTGCTATTCAATATAGTATTGGAAGTTCTAGCCAGAGCAATCAGGCAAGAAAAAGAAATAAAGGGTATTCAAATAGGAAAGGAGGAAGTCACATTGTCTCTATTTGCAGATGACATGATTGTATATCTAGAAGACCCCATCGTCTCAGCCCAAAATCTCCTGAAACTGATAAGCAACTTCAGCAAAGTCTCAGGATACAAAATCAATGTGCAAAAATCACAAGCATTCCTATACACCAATAACAGACTTAAAGACAGCCAAATCAAGAACGAACTGCCAGTCACGATTGCTACAAAGAGAATAAAATACCTAGGAATACAACTAACAAAGGATATAAAGGACCTCTTCAAGGAGAACTACAAACCAGTGCTCAACGAAATAAGAGAGGACACAAACAGATGGAGAAACATTCCATGTTCGTGGTTAGGAAGAACCAATATCGTGAAAATGGCCATACTGCCCAAAGTAATTTACAGATTCAATGCTATCCCCCATCAAGCTACCAATGACCTTCTTCACAGAACTGGAAAAAACCACCTTAAACTTCATATGGAACCAAAAGAGAGCCCACATAGACAAGTCAATTCTAAGCAAAAAGAACAAAGCGGGAGGCATCACACTACTGGACTTCAAACTATACTACAAAGCTACAGTAATCAAAACAGCATGGTACTGGTACCAAAACAGAGGCCTCGGAGGCAACACCGCACATCTACAACCATCCGATCTTTGACAAATCTGACAATAACAAGCAATGGGGAAAGGAGTCCCTGTTTAATAAATGGTGTTGGGAAAACTGGCTAGCCATGTGCAGAAAGCAGAAACTGGACCCCTTCCTGACACCTTACACTAAAATTAACTCCAGATGGATTAAAGACTTAAACATAAGACCTAACACCATAAAAACCCTAGAAGAAAACCTAGGCAAAACCATTCAGGACATAGGCGTAGGCAAGGACTGCATGACCAAAACACCAAAAGCATTGGCAACAAAAGCCAAAATAGACAAATGGGACCTAATCAAACTCCACAGCTTCTGCACAGCAAAAGAAACAGTCATTAGAGTGAATCGGCAACCAACAGAATGGGAAAAAATTTTTGCAATTTACCCATCTGACAAAGGGCTGATATCCAGAATCTACAAAGAACTAAAACAGATTTACAAGAAAAAAACAAACAAGCCCATTCAAAAGTGGGTGAAGGATATGAACAGACACTTTACAAAAGAAGACATACATGAGGCCAACAAACAGGAAAAAATGCTCATCATCACTGGTCATTAGAGAAATGCAAATCAAAACTACATCGAGATACCATCTCACGCCAGTTAGAATCGTGATCATTTAAAAAATCTGGAGACAACAGATGCTGGAGAGGATGTGGAGAAATAGGAACACTTTTACACTGTTGGTGGGAGTGTAAATTAGTTCAACCATTGTGGAAGACAGTGTGGTGATTCCTCAAGGACCTAGAAATAGAAATTCCATTTGACCCAGCAATCCCATTACTGGGTTTATATCCAAAGGATTATAAATTGTTCTACTATAAGGACACGTGCACACGAATGTTCATTGCAGCACTGTTTACAATAGCTAAAACCTGGAACCAACCCAAACGCCCATCAATGATAGACTGGACAGGAAAAATGTGGCACATATACACCATGGAATACTATGCAGCCATCAAAAACGATGAGTTCGTGTCCTTTGTAGGTACATGGATGAACCTGGAAACGATCATTCTCAGCAAACTGACACAAGAACAGAAAATCAAACACCACATGTTCTCACTCATAGGTGGGTGTTGAACAATGAGAACACATGGACACAGGGGAGGGGGACATCACACACTGGGGTCTGTTGGGGGGAACAGGGGAGGGACAGCAGGGGGGTGGGGAGTTGGGGATAGATAGTATGGGGAGAAATGCCAGATACAGGAGATGGGGAGGAAGGCAGCAAATCACACTGCCATGTGTGTACCTATGTAACAATCTTGCAAGTTCTTCACATGTACCCCAAAACCTAAAATGCAATAAAAAAAATTGGAAAAAAAAAGAAAAAACCCACAAAATAATTGTACATATTTCTAAGCAGACAATTTGTACCTCAGTGCCTAGAAGATCTATAAAAATACACAGTGAACAAAGAGAAAGGGTATATGTACCTGTGCAGTTATCTCTACTTCCACCTAACTACTCTATAAAGGGAACGACTATCTAACTTTTATTTTTTGAGATGGAGTCTTCCTCTGCTGCCCAGGCTGTATTGCAGTGGTGCAATCCTGGCTCACTGTAACCTCTGCCTCCTGGGTTCAAGCAATTCTCTTGCCTCAGCGTCTTGAGTAGCTGGGACTACAGGCATGTGCCACCATGCCCAGCTAATTTTTGTATTTTTTAGTAGAGATGCGGTTTAACCATATCAGACAGGCTGGTCTCGAACTCCTGACCTCAGGTGAACTGCCCACCTTGGCGTCCCAAAGTGCTGGGATTATAGGTGTGAGCCACTGTGCCTGGCCTTTTAATTAGGTATCCTCTGAAATATGCAAATGTGTAAACATACATACTCCGTCATTGTGTACACAAATACAAACTGACATAAAGATGTGAACTGGAAATGGTGGCTCATGCCTTGATATAGTTTGGATTTGCATCCCCACCCAAATCTCATGTCGAATTGTAATCCCTGATGTTTTACAGACCTTCACAGCAGCCCCTGCCATCACAGGCTGGGAGGCCTAGGAGGGAAGAATGGTTTCATGGGCCAGGCTCAGGGCCTCGCTGCCCTGCACAGCCTCCGGACACTAATCCCTGCATGCCAGCCACTCCAGATCTAGCCATGGCTAAAAGAGGCCCAGGTACAGCTCAGGCTGATGCTTCAGAGGGTGCAAACCATAAGCCTTAGTGGCTTCCATGTCATGTTAAGCCTGTGGGGGCATAGAGTGCAAGAGTCAAGGCTTGGGAGCCTCTGCCTAGATTTCAGAGGATGTTTGGAAAAGCCTGGGTGTCCAGGCAGAAGCCTCCTGCAGGAACAGAACTATAATGAAGCATCTCTGCTAGGGCAGTGGAGGAGAAATGTGGGGTTAGAGCTGCTACACAGAGTCCCCACTGGGGCATTGCCTAGTAGAGCTGTGAGCAGAGGACCACCATCCCTCAGACCCCAGAATGGTAGATCCACTGACAGCTTGCACCCTGTGCCTGGAAAAGCCACAGACATTCAACATCAGCCATTGACAGCAGCCACGGTGAATGAGCCCTTCATACATTCATTAGCACTTCAGCACTTCAACTGCCAAACAATTTTAAAAACTCAAAAGGAGTAGAAAAATGTATTTACTCATATTTGTATTCTTCTAGCTATCCTTTCTTTCTTTCTGATGTTCTGAAATTTCTTCTTTCATCATTTCTTTTTTGTTTAGAGAGCTATCTATAGTCATTCTATGAGGGAAGGTTTGCCGGTAACAAGCGCTCTTAGTTTCTCCTTCATTCCTAAAGGGTATTTTTGCTGGATATGAAATTCTATGTTGACAGTTATTTTCTCTACATGTTCTACAAGTGTCTGGGTGCCTTGTTACTGGAGGGTGGAAGTCTGGACTCACCACTCAGTCTTTGCTTCCCTGAAAAATCTTGCACTTCCTTCTGGCATTCTTAGGTTATGAAAAATCCTCTGTCATTAGACCTGTCTTCCTCTTATATATAAGTATGTTGTTTCTATCTCACTGCTTTTCAAAATATTTTCTTTGTCTTTTATTTTCAGAAGTTTGACTATGATATATCTTTGTGTGAATTTTCTTCACTTTATCCTGTTTGGAGTTTGCTCAGCTTCTTGAATCTGTGTTTTTAGAACGTTTCCACTTTTATTTCAAGCACTTTGTCAGTACTGCCTCTTTCTCCTCTCCTCTAGGAATCAGATGATACAAATGTCAAATCTTCTGTTACAATCCCACTGATCCCTGAGGCTCTGTTCATTATTTTTTCAGTCTGTTTTCTCTCTGTTGTTCAGACCTGGAAATTTCTATTAGTATAGTCTCTAGTTCACTGATTCATTCCTCTGTCCTTCCATTCTGCTACTAAGACTATTCATTGGGTTTCCACATCTGTTACTATATTTTTCAGTTCTAAAAGTTACTGTGTGATTTATATACTTTGAATTCTTTGCTGAGGCTTTAGCTTTCTTTCCCTGAGAGGTTCTCCATTTGGTTTCTGTCTATATAAACAAACATAACCCTCTTAAAGGTGAGGAGAAAACAGCCAGGCTAGTGAACCTTGGGACCCAAAGAACCTTAACACCAAGGTGGGGAAGGCCTCCTCGTTACTGCTGGGAGGGGGTCCAGCAACCCACTGGATCTCTGTTGATATCTCTCTGGCTGGGACGGTAGGAGTGGCTTCTTATTACTCCCCATGTGGCCTCCACTGACCAACTGAGGGGAGAAGACCTCATTACCACTGGATGGTGTGAAGGTCCTACCTCTCCACCATGGCTCCTCTTACACCACTCTAGCAGGGAGAGGAAGGACTGCCACATTACTGCTCAGTGGGGCGAGATCCAGATTCTACAGGTATCTGGGTGCCTTGTTACAGTCCAGGGGGGATGGAAGTCCAGGCTCCCCACTCAGGCTTTGCTGCCCTGGGTGGAGGCATTACAGCTTTTTTTCTGTGTGTGTGGTGTTTGGCTAGAGTAGAGTAGCTACTACCTGAAATTATTTCTGTCTTGCTACACTGTTTGTTTCTTGGTCCCTTGGCTACAGAGAGCAGGCTTTCATTGGAGCCTGTATTAGTCTGTTTTCATGCTGCTGATACAGACATACCTGAGATTGGGAAGAAAATAGGTTTAATGGACTCAGTTCCACATGGCTGAGGAGGCCTCACAGTCATGGCAGAAGGCAAAAAGCACTTCATATATGGCGGTGGCAAGAGAGAATGAGAAAGAAGCAAAAGCAGAAACTCCTTATAAAACCATAAGATCTCGAGAGACTTACTCATTACCACAAGAACAGTATGGGGGAAACTGTCCCCATGATTCAATTATCTCCCACTGGGTCCCTCCCACAACATGTGGGAATTATGGAAGTACAATTAAAGATGAGATTCGAGTGGGGACACAGAACCAAACCATATCAGAGCCTGTACCCATTGGCATTTCTGGGTTGCCAGCCTCTTCAGCTCTAGGTAAGAAAAATATAAACAAAAAGAAAACTCAAAGAACTCATCACTATGTCATTCTTTGGGTCCCAACGTTCGCTAATTAGTCTGACTTTTTCTCTTCCTCTTTAAGAGTGTTATGTTTATTTACATATAATATTGGGGGCTTTGAGTTGTATTTATGGAAGAACAGGGAAAGAACATGCGTTCCATTTCCCTAGAAGTGGAAGCCAAGCCCAAATAATTTTAAGTCCTTAAAGTTTATAATTTTCTACATTAAGGCTGTATGAATCTATTCCTTGACAAAATTCAAGATGTTAAAAAAAAAACTCAGAAGTGTCAACAGCAGTTATGACCCAAGAGGATCAACTAAAAATTTTTTAGCACTAAGAATTCATCCTGGTGACTAGTTATAAAATGAATATAAAATTGATAAATTTTCTACATGTCAAGAATAAACAACATAATAGAATAAAGATGTTATTCACAATAGCAGAAAAAGATACAGAGGAGTAAATTTAACAAATATAAAAGAATAAAATTATAATGGTACACTTTGGAACAGATTAATAAATGGAAAAAGATTAATGTCTGAATGGTAAAGTTGATTATAAGGATGCCAATTGCCTCAAAAAAACCTTAAACTTCAATGCAATCATTTAAAAACACAGGAATGGGTCGAATTTTATCAAATGCTTTTTCAGTAGCTATTGAAATGAGTACATGGAGTTTTTCTCCTTTAAGCTGTCATGGTGATAAAGAACTATACAGGAAGATGAATTATCTGGAGTTTTGAAACTGGAATGATCTTAACAGTACTTCCCAAACTTTAATGTGAATATAAAATCATCCGAGGATCTTGCCAGAATGCAGGTTAGGATTCAGTAGGCCTCAGGGAAGGCTTGAGATTGTGTACTTTTACCAATCTTCCAGGCAAAGACAGCACTGGGTATGTGGTCCACACATTAAATGATAAAAGTGTAAACAACCAAAATAAAGGATTTAAAATTGATTATCCAGGTAGAAAATGCTATCATGGGATTTATCACAGTGTGACACTTCTGAGATGGGCAAAATTCTCTGATGTCACCAACAGTTGTTCACAGAAGTGGCCCAATAGCATAACAGAGACTAGGGGAAGTGGACCCTAATCATGGGTCACTGGGACTCCATGGCAGTCTAACCAGTAAAAAAATGTGTTGTGGGTTAGGCGGCGTGGCTTATTCCCGTAATCCCAACACTTTGGGAGACCAAGGCGGTGGATCACCAGGTCAGGAGTTCAAGACTAGCCTGGCCAATATGGTGAAACCCCAACTCTACTAAAAATACAAAAATTAGCCGGGTGTGGTGGCATGCACCTGTAGTCCCAGCTACTCGGGAGGCTGAGGCAGGAGAATCACTTGAACCCAGGAGGTGGAGGTTGCAGTCAGTGCAGACTGCACCACTGCACTCTAGCCTTGGCAACAGAGCGAGACTGTCTCTCTCTC
Organism: Ateles fusciceps; assembly: GCA_036589455.1. Lineage (NCBI taxonomy): Eukaryota > Metazoa > Chordata > Mammalia > Primates > Atelidae > Ateles > Ateles fusciceps. The sequence continues at coordinate 3,194,052 of JAZHEH010000952.1, read as the reverse complement.
TCTCTCTCTGTCACACACACACACACACACACACACCCACACCAAGTGTTGTGATGGATCTTAACAGTTTGTATATTTTGGTGGTTAACATTGGTTTAAAGCACAGAATTGCAATTGTTTGAATGTATATTATAAATCCCGCTCCTTCCTTAGTCCATACTGAAGGCTAAACAAGATAACTGGAATTAGCTCAAGTTCCCATTCTGATCTTCTGGAATTACCTAAACTTCAAAAACACTGTTAATCTCAATTACCTGAGATTCACAAACATTCTGAATAAGTAATGTGTCATAATAACAGATGATTTAATATTGAATCATTCCTGCATTGTCAAAATGATCCCATTTGTCCATTCTGTTTTTTTTCTTTTAATGTACTAAGGCTTAAGTATGTGTGCCACCAGGATTTACCTTGAGAGTTCCTTATTATGTTTCATCTCATTATTATTTATGTAAATTTTTCTGGTATTCTTCTATATATGAGTATTGTTACCTTTCCAAACAAAGGCAGCTTGGCTGGGAATAGAATTTTTTTGCTCCTGGACATGAACAGACACTTCTCAAAAGAAGACATTTATGTGGCCAAAAAACATATGAAAAAAGCTCATCATCACTGGTCATTAGAAAAATGCAAATCAAAACCACATTGAAATACCATTTCACGTCAGTTAGAATGGCGATCGTTAAAAGTCAGGAGACAACAGATGCTGGAGAGGCTGTGGAGCAATAGGAATGCTTTTACACTGTTGGTGGGAGTGTAAATTAGTTCTACCATTGTGGAAGACAGTGTGGTGATTCCTCAAGGATCTAGAACCAGAAATACCATTTGACCCAGCAATCCCATTACTGGATATATACCCAAAAGATTATAAATCATTCTACTATAAAGACACATGCACACGTATGTTTACTGTGACACTGTTCACAATAGCAAAGACTTGGAACTAACCCCAAATGCCTATCAGTGATAGACTGGATAAAGAAAATGTGGCACATATACACCATGGAATACTACACAGCATAAAAAAGGATGAGTTCATGTCCTTTGCAGGGACATGGATGAAGCTGGAAACCATCATTCTCAGCAAACTAAGACAGGAACAGTAAACCAAGCACCCCATGTTCTCACTCATAAGTAGGAGCTAAACAATGAGAACACATGGACACAGGGAGGGGAACATCACACACTGGGGCCTGCTGGGCAGTGTGGGGCTAGGGGAGAGATAGAATTAGGAGAATATCGAATGTAGATGATGCGTTGATGGGTGCAGCAAACTGCCATAGCATGTGTATACCTATGTAACAAACCTGCACGTTCTGCACATGTATCCCAGAACTTAAAGTATAATAATAATAATAATTTTTTTTGTGCTCCACAGAAGTAGAATACTACATGCCTCATATTTCATTTGCCAAAAAACTGTTTTTCTTTTTTTAGTCTTAGTTCCATTGAGATGAGCTTTTATTCTGTGCTAACAACAGAACTCTTGTGCATAGTCATAATACTGCAAGCTCTTCTCTAATTAGAGGCTGTTTATAAGTGAATATGGGTATAAAGTTGATATAAAGAAACTTGGAAAGTTATAGGCAGAAAGGATTTACAGGCCGGGTGCAGTGGCTCATGCCTATAACCCTAGCACTTTGTGGGGGTCGAGGTGGGCGGATCACTTGAGGCCAGGAGTTCAAGACCGACCTGGCCAACATGGTGAAACTCTGTCTCTATAAAAAATACAGAAATAAGCTGGGTGTCATGGCACATGCCTGTGATCCCAGCTGCTTGGGAGGCTGAGGCATCAGAATTGCTTGAACCCAGGAGGTGGAGGTTGCAGTGAGCTGGGATGGTGCTGCCGCATTCCAGCCTGGGCGACAGAGCAAGACTCTGTCCTCAGAAAAAAAAAAAAAGGATTTACAAAAATGGCAATCTCCTTCTCCTGTCTGGTATGGAACTTGTGGGAAAATTTATAATAGCCATCTTATTTGTTTTGTTTTCTAGTACTATAATAAATATGTTTCTGTACAGAATATTTCTATAAAAAAGTCTTTCAAAACAGTAAGACCTCAGAGGTCACTGCTCTGTTTTATGGACCTTAACTATTACTCTCTGGGAAATATGGCTTGATACACTGGCTGCTATTCGTGAAAACTGGACACTGAGTACAGATCTATTCAAATCACCAATGTCAACTTCTGATGCACAAAATACTTGTGTGATCTCAGGTAGCCAAGAAAGCCTTAAACACGAACCTCTTTTCCCTTTCCTCAAAGGTAAAAAAAATCCAGCAATCTATAGGAGTAGTCAGTTACATTAAAACAACTGAGGCCTGACTCTCCCAGGTCATCCCCTTCCTCCTGGCCCACAGACTCTGCCGCTGCTCCTGGCGTTGTGAAGTTCCTTCAGAGTTGTCTGTTTTTCTTCACTAGGATGCTGGTGGCACTCCCTAAGCTGAAGTTCAATAATTCATTAATTCCCAGGGCTAAGTTTTGGTGTTTGCCACTATTACGTCCTTTCCTAAAAAGTAGTATACTAGCTTTCTTCAGTTCAAGAGAAAAACTTCGTCCTGTAGTTACCTATTCTATCCCATTTCATTTTTTCTGATGTCTTCCTGTGCCACACCAACAATATCAATATTGGTTCCCCATTATCTGTCCTCTGAGTCATTATCTCTATCACCTTGCCAGCTCTAAAGTTTATCAAGCACTTAAGAAGCACAAACTAGGAACCATCTGTTATGTGAATTATTCCAGTCAGTTGTCACTACCCTGCAATAAAATGGGCATTATACTTTTCCCATGAAAAAATGTGTTTTTAATCATCTATTCTTTCCTTCAGCTTTGGTGGATTTTTCTTAAGCTTTCCGTGTCTGCTACAATTATGTTCAGTGCCTATTTTGCATTCTGCAGTTATAAATTCATTTACATTCTATGATGCCATTATTTCTCTTCCTCTCCTTAGCTGTTAGCTGTCTTTTCATTTTATTATTCTGTTGTCTTCTTAATTTCATGAAGTCCACGTCGTATCAAATTCCTTGACAGTATAAAGCAGTTTCAGTATAAAATTTTCTCCTGTCTTCTAGAAGAGTAACTCTAGATGTCTACTCCATTTATATTTTGCAAGTTACATTCCTTTTTCTGTTTTTGATATAAGATCTTTTTTGTTTATGAGCAGATTTTGTTTTTTTTTTCTGGCTCACTCAGGAAATTTTATCAGGGACTTCTAACTGCTCAAGAATAATATAGCTATGTAGATTCTCTTTGACTTCTCTCTGTAGTGACCTGAGCACCTCCCAATTAACTCCCCCAAGCATCTGAGACAGAGGACTGGATGTTGATCACGCACATTCTCTGTACCATTACTCAGTTCCTTGGCAGACCACCGAGGGCAGGGAGGGTGGTGTAGCTGGAATACAGCTGGCCTTGGCCTAGGAGCTTTGCCTTTGTATTTCTCTCCAAATTTGTTAAGACTGTGGTATCTGGGAGCAGTTCAGCCAGCTAGGAAGCTCACAGTGTTTTATGTAGGGGAACTTCTCAGATATCAGAACATTTTCCTACTTGAAGGTGAGCTAGCCACTTTGGTGAGAAATGAGATTAGCATGACACCCTTTGGTTCATGGTTTCTTGGTTTTATGGGTCAGCAGGTTCCTATCGATACATATTTACTTCTGGTCCCCATCTGTGAAGTAGGCTTACCTTTAGACTTCATGCCCTCTGTTTTGGAAAATTGTCAGAAGACTGAAAAAAAGGCATGGTGAAGTGACTTCACGGTTTGACGGCTGCCTCTTCAATTCTTTTGCCTCTGCTGAGGTGGAGAAAAAGCCTCCAAATGATCGCTCCCATCCTTTCCCCATTTCTCTCATCCTTCAGCCCTGGTTTCTAATACAGAGGGATTCTATACTGGTGGGTTCTGTGGTACATCTCCTAACTGCAACTCTGCGGTGTGCCCTGAGACTGGAGAGTGTGGGGTCCAAATTTTATATTGGCTGACATGTGAATCTGGTGCAAAATTGGAGTCTCATCAGTGTAGGTGACTAGTTTTAGGCTTTTGTTCATTTCCTGTGTGTTTTGCCCACTACTTGTTTAAAGAATGAATAAATTGAAAACTCACTGGCCCACCTAGAAAAATCCTTTGTCAGATTTATAGTAGGAATTTCTTTTATAAAGTTGATTATTTCTGCTTTGCTAATAATATCTTAAGCTCCAGGCAAATTTAAACAGGCAAGCACCTATCATGTGCAAGATACAAGAAGACAAATGTTTGTAAAATTCATTTTCTGCCTTGGACATTACAGTTAGGTGGGAAAAGCAGATGAGTTCACCAGTGACCACACAAAAAAGAACCTCTTCAACAGAAAAACTTCCAGTTTAGGAAACTCAAAAGTAAAAACCCATCAGACTTTGCCAGTTGTTAACAATGTCCCTTTGAATTCACAAGAAAAAGAACAAACTCACAGCCTTTCAGAAATCAGTGTGGTGATTGGTAGAGGGCGCTACGGGAATACAGAACAGAAACTTCTAAGCCTGGCAGATTCTTCTCCTGCCAACCAGAAAGTTTGGACAAGTCATGCAAGCTTAAGAACAACTTACAGCAAACAATTTGGGAATGAAAGTTTCTCCTGCGGGCCTAAATAAGAGTGACAGATTACAGAAGGTGGAAGACATTCTTAGAGATGCTAAATCTGTTTATTTCATTAGTTCTCCTGTTCTTTCAGGCTAGAGAGCACAGAAACTAAGATGCCACCCAACATCCACTAACCACAAAAGCCAAATTGTAAAGCCCCCGAGGCAGATGTGATTTGAACTCAGATCCAAGGTATGTCCTTTTGGGTCCAACTAGGTTGGCAGCAGGTGGATCTGTGCAAATCTGCAGCGCTTCTAAATACGCCCTAGAAGACCGTAGGTTAAGTCATTCATCATCAATATGCTTTCCATTTTAAAGCCTTAGTGAAGTAGACTAGCGGCACTGATTACGTAAAAACATGCAGTCAGATTTGTTTATTAGAATGCTGGTAGTTGACTAGTCTATTATCAAATAAAACATTTTCAGGTGATATGACAGTTTGCTGTAAACAGTGGTAGGTGATCCACATACCTGTATTTTGACCACATTCTCTTCTTGTTCACGCAAAAATGATTTTCTAGCTTCAAACTCTTCCCTAAGGATGGGTCCTGAGCTTGTGGCTTGAAAGCGAAGAAGCAACTCTTCTGAAGCAGACCATATATTCTCACGAATGTAACCTACTGTGACTTCCTCAATAATGTCCTGGCAAGAGATATTTCTTATCGTTACACTTCACACATCATTTGAAAGGCACACATAGAATAGCTTCTGATTTTAGAAAGTAATATGGATGTCTCCTTTTGGCTTGGTTTAAAAACATATTTAAGCAGAGCTGAGGGATGAAACTGGCTTAGCTTCTTTCTAGCAATATGACTTCGGCATCTCTGAACTTGGTGCTGAGGTGGCATGAGGATGTGGCTCAATGACCTCAGGATTTGGAGGTGGAGATGTACAGATGATGCTGGCAAGGACCAGGTGTGAGGCCTGAGCTCTGAAGAATGTAAAGGGCCAAGGATGCTTTCTGTAAAAACATGCATCACCTTCCACCTCCCTCAGGCTCCCCAAGGAAAAGATTGCAATGACCTTGAGATCCTCAGACTTCTTTCCCATTTCTTCCCCCAGGCCAGAGTAGGCAGATCCCTGTAACGAGCTGGGGCAAAACTCAAAATGATGCTCTGGGGCTAAAGAAAAAGGGGTGGGAGAAGCAAGACAAGTAATATTAAGGACAGCTGGGGGAAATCTAGAAGAATGAGAAAAAAGGAAGAAGGAGGTTATAAGAAAGTTTTATGTGGGGTATGAACTGGGTTTACTTTTATGCTGAATGAGAGATGGAAAGAGAAAAACTGGACTGTCACTTCTACAGCTGATGACTCTAGAAGTGACAGTCCAGTCTTTCTTCGTATCTCTCATTGAGCATAAAAGTAAACCCAGTTTATACCCCACATAAATCTTATCTTGTACAACTGGAATCAATGGTTGGTTAAAGAGATAAAAGTGAAATCATACAAAAGATGCATACATATCTTTAAGAGAAGACATATGTATGTATTCATTGAATAAAACCAGTAACTTCAGGTTGTTTAGAGGAAATGCAATTTTTTTAAACAGTGTTAGACCTTCCACTGGTTAATAATCTTAACAGAGTGATGCTCAACATAAGGAAAAGTTATACCTGGGGCTTATCTTGGGATGCCACATGAGCAATTTTTGATTATAAATTTTAAATCTTCGATGCTGCTTCTTTATAGTTTGATACATCTTTTCAACCATGGCATATATTTTTAGTATGTCTATGATTTCTTTTTTTCAAAATTGGCACTAATAATCCATTGCTATAATGTAATTTTTCTAAAACTTGTACGAACTCTGAACATCTGAAATTAGTCAATAAATTATGTTCTTCACTATCTTCTTGTCATTAAGCATTTTGGTAGCAGTGATAAGACTCAGATCAAGTTTTTTTTCCCTCAAAATTTTAGTAAATACTGCATTGGTGATTCTGTCTACAATACTGCTTCACTGCGATATCTTTGATGTTGACTTTGAACGATTCTATAAGATGTGTGTTCTTGTTTTTAATTATCATCAGTATTTCTCTTTAAACACATTATGATGCGTGGATCCATCATCGGAAGTTTTCATATCTTTGGGTCCAACTTTTGGTCTTAAATCCACATCAATCTTGGTGAATATTCCTTCAAGAGTATTCCCCCCTGGGAAGCATTACTCACTTTTTAAAGTACCTGTGTATTTCTTAGTCACCAATTTGTGTTATTAATTCCAGAGCAATGGGCACATGATATAACCACTCAGAGATACTGGTGACTGTGTCAAAAACAATGCAAAAAGTGGAAAAGATACTAGAGTAGAAGTTGGAAGCACTGGAAATAAATCACTGTTTATTGACAAAATCTATACAAACTGCACAATTAGTACAAGCTGGTTCACCTACTCTGTGCCTCAGTTTCCTCACTTAGAAAAACAGAAGATGAGACTATTTGCTCTATCTCTACTTAGAGGGTAACTTAGGGATCAAAGTGATGCGAAAGCACATTGGAAAGTAAAACTGTATACAAACTAGGGGTACTTGGCTATGCTTATGGTTTCAGAAGACCTTATATTAGCAGTTTCACACATTCTTTGGGTATTTGTAGGCACACTAGTCAGAAAGGCTACTTTTTTGCCATAATTGTTCGAGACACCTTTCTACAAGGGTTGATTCCAATTTCATATTCCTCTGACTTTACTCCCTCCTGTTTCTTCATGGCCTTCCACCAGCCTCAGACAAAGCAAGAAGAAAGAAGGCCATTCAGCAAGATCTACCTCACTACTTGTTTATAGCTAAGTCTTTTGTTTCAGGAATCCCCACAGAGCATTTAGTTCCTTATTTCCATGTTGTAAGAAAATATTCAGATCTAACAAAGCTGTGATCATACAGATAATCTATTGTCAAAGTGCTCCTCTCATCCCTCTATGTGGGGAGGGGCAACTAAAAAATGAAGGAAATTCAGTGACCTAGAACTGAAACAAAAAAGAGTTCTTTTGGCTGTACTTTTTCTCATAGCTTTACTCTTACCTTTTTTTTTATAAATATTTCAGCCCTGGGCTCCTGTGCATATAAAAACTGCTGAATATTTGGAAGGGAATAATGGACAAGGCACATGGGGGAAATCAGGAGGACCCTTGAGACTCCGGCCAGTCTTGTTTATAATGAGAAAAAGCATCCGAACCTGAGATTCTAATGCAGACTTTTCTGTTTTTTTTTTTTTTTTCCTGAGACAGAGTCTAGCTCTTGTCACCCAGGCTGGAGTGCAATGGCTCGATCTCGGCTCACTGCAACCTCTACCTCCTGGGTTCAAGCAATTCTCCTGCCTCAGCCTCCCAAGTAGCTAGGATTACAGGTCCTGGCCATCACGTCCAACTAATTTTTGTATTTTTAGTAGAGAGGGGGTTTCACCTAAGGTAGACTTTTCTAAATGAGTTTCTTCTTTCTGTACTTAAAATAACAAATATCCCCCCCAAAAGAGAAACAAACAAGAAATAACAAATGTCCTAATAGACAATAACGATGCTCACTAAGGTACTGTTTCTTTACTCCTAACGAGAAGCTCAGATAGGTACTATTTATATAGTTCGGTTAAAAAGAGATGAGAGGAGGGATAAATTGCTTTCAATAAGAAAAATCTGGTAGAAGAAAGCTTTCAAATATGAGTCAAGGATTAGTTAAAAGGGACCTTTAGTAGTTAAATACAAATTTCAATTTGATGTATCATGCTTAGCTCTTGGTTAGTACAATACATGGACACATGGCTAAGTTTTACGTCAGTTAATCGAAAGCCAAGTATAAGACACGCTCAATTGTGTTGTTTGCACTTACATTTGGACAAGGGTACATCCAGAGCTCTAGAATGTTAAGCAATGAAAACATGCTAAGATGACCATCTCAGAAGAAGTAAACATTTAATGTTTACCATCCTGCTCTTGCCCAGCTCTGTTCTTTGCTTCTGAAGCTGTCCTGGAGATGGCTGGGGCCATGTGTGGCAGAGATGCCCTCTCCAGCGCTTTATAGAAAAAAATGACATTTTGGTTTGAAAGATACAAGGTTAAGTTGCAGGCTGAGACGGGGGAAAGAAATACCTTTTAAATATTGACAACCAAGAAATTATCATTAATTGAGCTTAATTAAGTCAAGGAAAATCAAGATTGATTTCTTAGGATAATCTACCATCCCAAATAAATAGTAAAATATTTCTTCCCCCTGCTCTATTTGGTTTTGTAAGCCAATGTGGAAAAAAATCTGCAAATTAGTAACAATGCAGCCACATTCAACTGTAGTTCATGAAGATTTTATCACATATCCAGCCTTCAGATAAGTCAGTTAGTTCCTCTCATCACTTCCATGATTCAGAAATAGAAAGTCAGTCACATTTAACTTTATACAGTACAATTATCCACGAAACACCAGCTTCTTACCTCAATTTCTTTTCCCATGAGCCATGATTCTTTATATAAGCATGATTCAGGTGTGACCCAGGAACTCTCTTTTGAATCGATGTTGTAATAGTAGTCATATTTTCGTGCAGGTTGAGTTTGAGCCATGAACCTTCACTAGACACTAAAGAAAAAAGTTTGTTAAATTCTACAGAGAAACAGTGAACCCCTAAACATTAGTGTAGTTTCTTCAATATGTCAAATAATTGAATCTGTTTTTCACCAAACATTTAGATAGTCTAAGTCAAAGGCATCAGAAATGACCCACTAACATGGAATGAATTCGATATATTTAATGGCAGATACCTGTTAAGCCAAAGAAAAGGAAGAGACACAAATGCCTAAGCCTAGCTCTGGAACTCAAATCTTTCATGAGGATGATAAAAACATGTTTAGCTGGGCTGGGCGCAGTGGCTCACGCCTGTAATCCCAGCACTTTGGAGGCCGAGACGGGCGGATCATGAGGTCAGGAGATGGAGACTATCCTGGCCAACATGGTGAAACCCTGTCTCCATCAAATAGCAAAATTCTAAAAAAATTAGCCTGGTGTGGTGGCGCACACCTGTAGTCCCAGCTACACAGGAAGCTGAGGCAGGGGAATCACTTGAACCCGGGAGGCGGGGATTGCAGTGAGCCGAGATATCGCCGTTGCACTCCAGCTTGGCAACAGAGCCAGACTCCATATCAAAAAAAAAAAAAAAAAAAAAAAAAAAGTTTGGCCAAAAACAGCCAAAGAGAAGGAAAAGCAAAGAATAATTGTAAGTCCCAGGTAGATGCAAACAACAACACATGCAGACAAAGGAAACCAATTGGCAAGATCCTCTTTGCTTACAACGTTGCCCTACAACTTCTCCAATAAAGAGACCCACAAGGACTGTGGACTGTGGCCCTTATTTAAGGAGGGCCAATGATCTGCATTAAACCAAAGCAGAACCTTTGGAAACAATGTTCTTCAAAGTACAAAATGGCATATGCATAACACAAAGGTCAACTAAAGCAGGGAAAGAGAAAATTCCTGTTCCCCTGACTGATTTTGTGCTACACAACCACACAAAATGAGAAAAAAATTTTTTTGAAATAACTAAATTTGGGGGAGGGATATTAGAAAAACCGATGGTAGTCATGACTTAAGTTGATCAAGAATGTCTCCTCCTCATGAATCCATGGGCTACAATTCATTAGACATCTGTTTATTTTGTTGAATGATTCTGGTCGCAGGCCTGAGAGCTAAAAACAGCAGAAAAACATAGGAAGTTCTAACTTAGACTAAGCTAAGTCAACTGTACCAAGCAAGCATTGACTCATTGCCTTTACAGGTAAATCAAAGTTCAAGTGAATTTCTTCACAGAATATTGAAGTGCATTGAAATAACTAAACACGGGTAACTTTAAGGCTCTTTTCCTTTTTTTTTTTTTTTTTTTGAGACAGAGTTTGACTCTTGTTGCCCAGGCTAGAGTGCAATGGCACAATCTCGGCTCACTGCAACCTCCGCCTCCCGGGTTCAAGCTATTCTCCTGCCTCAGCCTCCAAGGTATCTGGGACTATAGGCATGCGCCATCATGCCTGGCTAATTTCATGTTTTTAGTAGAGATGGGGTTTCTTCATGTTGGTCAGGGAGGTCTTGAACTCCAGACCTCAGGTGATCTGCCCGCCTCTGCCTCCCAAAGTGCTGGGATTACAGGTGTGAGACACCACGCCCGGCCTAAGGCTTTTTAATATGTGTTGATTCTTCATTTGGTTTTAAATGTCCCTCACCACCTGTTCTTTCTGTTTGTCAATGCCCAGGAAGAAAGATGTATCTCTTTTCAATGGGCAGTCAGACATCCTGTTCATCTGTTTAGAAACATTGGTCTACTAGAAAATACAGTGTATGGTCAAGTTAGGATGTTTACAAGTAATTATTATTCTTTCTTCCTTCCCTTCCTTCCCTTCCCCCCGCTGCTCCCTTCCTTCCTTTCTTGCTTTCGAGACAGGGTCTCACTCTGTCACCCAGGCTGGAGAACAGTGGCGTGACGTGGCTCACTGCAGCCTGAACTTCCCCAGGCTCAGATGAGCCTCCAGAATAGCTGGGACCACAGGAGCATGCAACACCTGGTTAATTTTTTGTAGAGATGGGTTTTGCCATGTTGTCCAGGCTGGTCTCAAACTCCTAGGCTCAAGCAATCCGCTCACCTCAGTCTTCCAAAGTGCTGGGATTATAGGCTTGAACAACTATGCACAGCCAACCACGATATTTTCAATTACCAATAGTTGCCAGATTCATAAATGTTTTCAGAAGAATAATCACCCTTCTTAAGGCAACTCTCTCAGTGGGAAGGAAAGAAAGCAAGCAAAACTGGTGAAAATGTTTCTCCCAACACTTGAACTGAGAAGTAAAAAATTTCTTAGTTGGTTAAAAGCCAATCACCAGTGGTCAATTCACTTGAACTGTGATTTACCTGTAAAGAAAATGAGTCTAATGCTCACTTGATAGCAGTTGACTTAGCTTAGTCTATGTTAGAACTTCATATATTTTTCTGTTGTTTTTAGCTCTCACCCAAATATGGCACATGGGAAAAGAAGTAGGCAAGTTTCGGAGGGAGAAGATAAACTAAGTTTTTTCCAGGATGAATTTGAAATGAGGATAGCTCATTAATACAATTATCCGATTCTTTCCTAATGAAGGATGAGGCAGGGGACATTACAGTAATTCCTGATGAAGAGACCTGAATGGCATTAGAGGCTTTACTTGGGTTGGGATGTCAGTAGGTAACAGGAAAGAAGAATTCCTATCTTTTTCACACCTAGTTTGAATGTACAGTTAGATAAGAGGCTGAGGAGACCTGCTTTCCAGCACGGGCTCCAAATAGTTTTCCTAAGAAATATAGTTGGTTGGCTACTTAGAAAAAGACTGATTACAGTTAGTTAAGAAGTCACGAACATTCTAAAAGGAGACATACTTTTTAGATGCCTTCCAGACAAAATTACACACGAATATACAGAAACGTTAAACTGACTTATAAAGCTGAGCAATCCATTCACCAAATGGTAGATGTTTCAATTTGGGAAAAGATAGACATCTTAGAACCAGGGTGGAAAGAGAGAAGAATAAATCATCGTATGCATGCCTGAAAACAATGCTCATAGGTCTATCTGGAGGTGAAAATCAGTCTTTAATTGCTTGGAAAGCTCTTCTTTCTAGAACAGGGGTTGGCAAACATTTTCTGTAGAGTCAGAGAGTAGGGGCCTGCTGCAGTGGCTCACACCTGTAATCCCAGCACTTTGGGAGGCCGAGGTGGGTGGATCACTTGAGGTCAGAGTTCGAGGCCAACATGGTGAAACCCTGCCTCTACTAAAAATACAAAAATGAGCCAGGCATAGTGGCATGTGCCTGTAATCCCAGCGACTTGGGAGGCTGAGGCAGGAGAATTGCTGGAACCCAGGAGGCAGAGGTTGCAGTGAGCCGAGATTGCCCCGCTGCACTCCAGCCTGGGTGACAGAGCAAGACGACTTCATTTCAAAAACAAAACAAAACAAAACCAAAAAAGAAAAAAAAAAAAAAAAGAGAGCAAATATTTTCAGTGTTGCAGGCTACGGGTCTCTGAAACAACCACTCGGCACTACCACTGCAGCAGGAAGGCAGCCATAGACCATATATAAATTAATGTGTGGCTGGATTTCAGTGAAACTTTATTTATTAGGCAGACGGCAGCACAAGAAATTTACCAAAAATGATTAGAATAAATGAGTTCAGCAAGGTTGTAGGATACAAGATCAATATACAAAAATCAGTTGTATGAAAAGATACGTCCATGAAAAAACCTGGACATGAATGTTCACAGCAGTCGCATTGAGAATAGCCAAAAGGTGGCGGGAGGGAGTGGTGCAGAAACAGGTTCCATCACTTGATGACTGGGTAAACAAAATGTGGCATATTCATACAATGGAATATTATCAGACACAAAAAAGGAAGAACTGACAGATGCTACATGAGTAAACTCCGGAAATGTTACGCTAGGTAAAAGAAGCCAGGAACGAAAGGCTATGTATTGTATGATTTAGTTTATATGAAATGTCCAAAACAGGTCAAAGACGGAAAGTAGATTAGTGGTTTCCTGGGGCTGGGGAGTGGGTGATAGGGATTGATGCTAATAGGTACAGGGTTTTGTTTTGGTGTGATGAAAATGTCCTGGAATTAACTAGAGGTATTGGATGTACAACCTTGTGAATATACTAAAAACCTCTTAATTACATACTTTAAAAGGGACATTTTATGGCATATAAATTATTACTCAATAAAAAGTCAACTGTCTATAAACTAGCAATAAACAATTCCAAAATATAATTAAAAAACAATATTTACAATAGCATAAAAATGATAAAATACTTAGGAATAAATTTAATGAAGCAAATGCAAGCCTTATATGCTGAAAACTACAAAAAATTGTTGTAAGAGTTTTAAACTTGATTAAAAGGAAAGACATCCCATGTACATGGATCGGAATATTGTTAAGACGGCAAGACTCATCAAACTGATCTACAGATTCAATACAATCTCAGCTGACAAAAGTTTCACTGCCTTTTTTTCTTCCCAGAAGAATGAATCTAAAGTACTTCCTAGGTTTCTGAATTGGATACACAGGGATTTGACTATAGTCACCCAAATACGACACATGGGAAAAGTAGTAGGCAAGTTTAGGAGAGAGAAGATAAACTAAGTTTTTTCCAGGATGAATTTGAAATTAGGATAGCTCATTAATACAATTAGGTAATTCTTTCCCAATGAAGGATGAGATGGGGGATATTACAGTAATTCCTGATGAAGAGCTCTGAATGGAACAGAGAGGGACTCAAGGGTGACCAGATGCCAAGTAAGAGTGGTCATTTCATTAACAGAAAATTTACTGAATTGGAAGGTGGAATCTCCAAGTTGGAAATATATCAAACTTGAAAGTAAGTATATAGGGTACTATTAGACAAACATCAAGTTGGACTAAAGAAGTTTTTTTTTTTCCCTTAAATTCTACTTCTAAGGCCATACACTATCACACTAGTTTCTTAAAGATGGATAGGAGCCTGCAGATGACCTACAATGTGGTACAAATAAACACTAGCCTAGAAGTTGAGAGCCACCTTGATCCTAGACACTAGGAAATAGTAGGTGCTCAATAAAAATCTATTAAAGGAATTCTGGATTAAAAATTAATTGTCCTTGGGTCTACCACTCTTTCCCTCTGTCTGAAATCTCATCAACGTGAATTTCCAAATCTAAAAAATGAGTATCAAACTGTATAATCTCAAAGCTTCTTTCCAGAGCTAACAATGCAGGTTCTGCCATTGGACTGAGTATGCATAACTAGTTGCCAAGGTTTGCCAACTCATCCCTTGCAGACTAGCTCACTGTACTTTATTCCATATAGTCAAAATTACTCTTAACCCCTACTTAATATTGTACAATCACAAAGGATTGAGATAAAATATTAGTGTAAACATCTGTTTATATCACTGGTATATTCACATGAATAAATGAATCAATAAGCATCACCCGTATAAAGCACAGACTCCTCAAATATGACATTTTCTTAATGCCACCCATATACTGCCACTGAGATCATAGCTTTCCAAAAGTAAAAAGAAACATCTAAAACATTTCCTAATTTCCTTAGCTATAGATGACGAAAAAATTTACAGAAATGTTAATTCGAAAGAAGTACTTGTCTTACAGAAAATTAACAAGGATATCCAGAACTTGAACTCAGATCTGAACCAAGCAGACCTAATAGACATCTACAGAACTCTCCACCCCAAATCCATAGAATATACATTCTTCTCAGCACCACATCACACTTATTCTAAAATTGACCACATAATTGGAAGTAAATCACTCCTCAGCAAATGCAGAACAACAGAAATCGTAAGAGTCTTTCAGATCATTGTGCAATCCAATTAGAACTGAAGATTAAGAAACTCACTCAAAACTGCACAACTACATGGAAACTGAACAACCTGCTCCTGAATGACTGCTGGATAAATAATGAAATGAAAGCAGAAATAAAGATGTTCTTTGAAACCATTGAGAATGAAGACACAATGTACCAGAATCTCAGGGACACATTTAAAGCAGTGTGTAGAGGGATAATTTATAGCACTAAATGCCCACAAGAGAAGTGAGGAAAGGTCTAAAATTGATACCCTATCGTCACAATTAAAAGAACTAGAGGAGCAAGATCAAACAAATTCAAAAGCTAGCAGAAGACAAGAAATAACTAAGATTAGAACAGATCTGAAGGAGATAGAGACACAAAAAACCCTTAAAAAAAACCAATAAATCCAGGAGCTGGTTTTTTGAAAAGATCAACAAAATAGACCGCCAGCCAGATTAATAAAAAAAGAAAAGAGAGAATAATCAAATAGATGCAATAAAAAATGATAAAGGGGATATCACCACCGATCCCACAGAAATACAAACTACCATCAGAGATTACTACAAAAACCTCTATGCACATAAACCAGTAAATCTAGAAGAAATGGATAAATTCCTGGACACTTACACCCTAACAAGACTAAACCAGGAAGAAGTTGAATTCCTGAATAGACCAATAACAAGGTCTGAAATTGAGGCAGCAATTAATAGACTACCAACCAAAAGAAGTCCAGGACCAGATGGGTTCACAGCCAAATTCTACCAGAGGTACAAAGAGGAGTTGGTACGATTTTTTCTGAAACTATTCCAAATAATACAAAAAGACGGAATTGTCCCTAACTCATTTTATGAGACCAACATCATCCTGATACCAAAACCTGGCATAAACACAACTAAAAAAGAAAATTTCAAGCCAATATCTATGATGAACATTGATGTGAAAATCCTCAATAAAATACTGGCAAACTGAATCCAAGAGCACAACAAAAACCTTATCCATCATGATCAGGTCGGCTTCATCACTGGGAAGCAAGGCTGGTTCAACATATGCAAATCTATAAATGTAATCCATCATATAAACAGAACCAAAGACAAAAACCACCTGATTATCTCCACAGATGCAGAGAAGGCTTTATAAAAAATTCAACAGCCCTTTATGCTAAAAACTGTCAATGAACTATGTATCAATGGAACGTATCTCAAAATAATAAGTGTTATTTATGACAAACCCACAGCCAGTATCATACCGAATGGGCAAAAACTGGAAGCATTCCCTGTGAAAACTGACACAAGACAAGGATGCCCTCTCTCACCACTCCTATTCAATATAGTATTGGAAGTTCTGGTCAGGGCAATCAGGCAAGAAAAAGAAATAAAGTGTATTCGATTAGGAAAAGAAGAAGTCAAATTGTCTTTATTTGCAGATGACATGATTGTATATTTAGAAAGACTCTATCATCTCAGCCCAAAATCTCAAGATGATAAGCAACTTCAGCAAAGTATCAGGATACAAAAATCAATGAGCATAAATTACAACCATTCCTATACACCAATAACAGACAAACAGAGAGCCAAATCATGAGTGAATTCCCATTCACAATTGCTACAAAGAGAATAAAATACCTAGGAATACAACTAACAAGGTATGTGAAGGACCTCTACAAGGAGACCTACAAACCACTGCTCAAAGAAATAAAAGAGGACACAAACAGATGGAAAAACATTCCATGCTGATGGTTAGGAAGAATGAGTATCATGAAAATGGCCATACTGCCCAAAGTAATTTATAAATTCAATGCTATCCCCCATCAAGCTACCACTGACTTTCTTCACAGAATTGGGGGGAAACCACCTTAAACCTCATATGGAACCAAAAAAGAGCCCACACAGCCAAGACAATCTTAAGCAATAAAAACACAACAACAACAAAAAACAAAGCTGGAGGCATCACACTACCTGACTTCAAACTATACTACAAGGCTACCGTAATCAAAACAGCATGGTACTGGTACCAAAACAGAGATATAGACCAATGGAACAGAACAGAGGCCTCAGAAATAACGCTACACATCTACAATCATCTGATCTTTGACACACCTGACAAAACAAGCAATGGGGAAAGGATTCCCTATTTGATAAATGATGTTGGGAAAACTGCCTACCCATATGCAGAAAGCTGAAACTGGATCCCTTCCTTACACCTTATACAAAAATTAACTCCAAATGGGTTAAAAATCTAAACATAAGACCTAACACCATAAAAACCCTAGAGAAAACCCAGGCAATACTGTTCAGGAACTAGGTATAGGCAAGGACTTCATGACTAAAACAACAAAAGCAATGGCAACAAAGGCCAAATATAGACAAATGGGATCTATTTAAACTTAAGAGCTTCTGCACAGCAAAAGAAACTAACATTAGCACGAACTGGCAACCAACAGAATGGGAAAAAATTTTTGCAAACTACCCATTTGACGAAGAGCTAATATCCAGAATCTACAAGAACTTAAACAAATTTACAAGAAAAAAACCAACAAACTCATTAAAAAGTGGGCAAAGGATATGAACAGACACTTCTTAAAAGAAGACATTTATGCAGCCAACAAACATAAAAAAAAGCTCATAATCACTGATTTTGAAAAATGCAAATCAAAACCACATTGAGATACCATCTCACACCGGTTAGAATGGCTGTCATTAAAAATCAGGAGACAACAGATGCTGGAGAGAATGTGGAGAAATAGGAATGCTTTTACACTGGTGGGATTGTAAATTAGTTCAACCATTGTGGAAGACAGTGTGGTGCTTCCTCAAGGATCTAGAACTAGATATACCATTTGACCCAGCAATCCCATTACTGGGTACATACCTAAAGGATTATAAATCATTCTATTATAAAGACACATGCACATGTATGTTTATTGCGGCACTATTTACAATAGCAAAGACTTGGATCCAACCCAAATGCCCATCAATGACAGACTTGATAAAGCAAATGTGGAACATATACACCATGGAATACTATACAGCCATAGAAAAGGATAAGTTTATGTCCTTTGCAGGGACATGGATAAAGCTGGAAACCAGCATTCTCAGCAAACTGACGCAAGAACAGAAAACCAAACACCACATGTTCTCACTCATAAGTGGGTGTTGAACAATGAGAACACATGGGCATAGGGCAGGGAATATCATACACTGGGTCCTGTCAGGGGGTGGAAGGCTAGGGGAGGGATAGCAGGGGTTCGGGAGATAGGGGAGGGGATAGCATTAGGAGAAATACCTAATGTAGATGAAGTGGGGGACAGATGCAGCAAACCATCATGGCATGTGTATACCTATGTAACAAACCTGCACATTCTGCACATGAACCCCAAAACTTAAAGTATAATTAAAAAAAAATAAAAAATCTTAAGATATTAAAAAAGAAAGCAATACTTAAAATTAAGAAAATACAATAACACAGAAATTATATTTAAAATACTTAGTTTGTGCTAAGTAACAAACAAACTTACCCGTTTCAGATTTGAGCTCTTTTGCCTTCACAAGGGCATCATAGTACCTGTCAGCACATTCTGGGAGTATATCATTTGCATTACAAGTGGAAGACTTCAATGTAGACAAAATATCACTCGATTTTTTGCCTTCCAAACACTGATTGACATCAACCACCAGAGTAACCCCTTTGTAATTGAAAAAAAAAAGGTTTCCTGTTAATGGTTATCTTCCACTTACTTCAAGGCATGCAAATATATAATTCAACTTCTTAGGAATGCATTAGTATCCAACATTTTCACCCTTTGAGAATAAGTACCACATATGCCCAAGACAATCACAAATTCACCTACCAGTTTAGTGCATAGAAGAATTAGATAACACAGGAGCATGGTTTATTAAAAACAACAGTCTTTCCTGGTTACTCATATGTGGTATAGAGGCCCTAGTTTGCTGTAGTAATCTATGAAATGGGGGTGAATACACACCCCAGTAGATATGTAGCTCTAACTTAGGCCATTAACACATATTTGAGAACTAGTTTTACAAACACATTTGTTTACTTTAGGTTAAGCAAAACACTTTTTTTTTTGCATAAGAATATCACGGTATTAATTTTCCTACAGTAATTTTTCTATGGCTTCAACATTTTCTCTTCAAAGTTAAAAGAAAAATATCCCAAAATTTAGAATTGGATCACTTGGCCCTTTCTCTTATCTCCTCCCAGTTCAAAATGCTTGCATCTCTTAATGGCCAGCATCCTCTTGGATCTGCAGTTAGGCTCAACACATTCCAGCCTTCGCACAATCTTCTTTGTGGTCTTAGCCTTCTTCCAGAAAATTGGCTTTGTCTGCCCACCATAGCCACTCTGCTTCTAATCATAGCGCCTCTTTCCCTGGGCATACAAGGAATCCTTGCCCTTCTTATATGGTGTCACTTTGTGAGGCCAATGCTTGCCACGCTTCTTACAGAAGGTTCTTCGGGTTTGAGGTGCATTGACCATCTTTGCAGCAGGGCTGTTCTGTCTATGTGATGAAAACGAGAAACGGTGTCCAAGACCCCCACCTCATGCCACGAAATGCTTTTTAAGTTATGGAAATCCTGGTATTCTCTTGTATAGTGCTAATATATTTAGCAAAATTGTCATAAACAACCTAAACAAGTGTTCTAGAAAGGTAGAGCTGGTGGATATGTGGAAGGGAGTCCTAAAACTTAATTCTGGAACCAATTTAGACCTAACAAGCATTTTCCCATTGCAAATTTCTACCTCTCCTCATTAACAAAACCATATGAAACTCTTGGTAGTCTAAGGAAAGTTAACTCAGTGAATTATTTCCCACTTTAATTTCAGGTAAGAATGTCCAATCAATAGGACTAGAGTTTTCACAATCAGTAAATGCACTGAGTTAGAAAAGCAGAACCAGAAAAATCAAAGAAACCAAGTTAAAATACTTCCTACATGAAAAACATCGTGATGTAAAGAGAGGGGGAGACATGGATACTTTTTCTTTTTTTTCTTACACGTACATCAAACTCTATGAGTATTAAATTACAATTTGTTGTCATCAGATTATGTTCACATGGGCATAGCACTATGAAGGTTAAAGGGAAATCTGGAGGAGCACATAGAGACTAAGGGAGAACTTCTCTAGCGAACTCCAGTGGTTGTTGGACAAAGCCTACGGCAGTATGTTCTTATGCTTACAGAGGCTAATGGGAAATGGGTGGACATCGCCCTTTCCTCTTCTCCAGGAAAGCTTTGTAGGAGAGAGAAAATAGAGTACTGGCAATTGAGAAGTTTGTGGTCTGAAAGAAGCCCAAGAACAAGAAAATGACAAAAATTCTCACAAGAACTACATGTGATAGTGTCATTTAACCCAATAAAATGCAATTGTCCTTGAAAGATGATACTACGAAAGGCACACATTGCTTGCATATATTATCACTGAATATTGATGAGCTGGTTCACAGGTCAATTTCCAGATAACTAAAGCTAATTCCTTTATGGACCAACTCTCATCTTCTTAGAACTATTTTCGATAAAATTCTAAAACATGCCTTAGAGAAAATCCTAACAGGACAGTCACTATTGCTCCTTATTTTATCCAAAGTCCCTGGTATAAAGTAGGTGCTTAATGTCTGCTGAGAGCTTCCAGAAGAGTCCTTTGTGTCATTAAAATTGTGCTGTGCTGTGCTGTGCTGTAATACAGTAAGTGCTATTTTCAAGGACTGCGGAAGTGTTTGAGCTTATTGGCTCCTGCACGAAATGGGCTCTAACTCCCATGCTTCTTAGTTTTTCCTTCTTCCTTCACTGTCAGCTGTCACTTTTTACTGACATCAGCGTGCCTGCCTACGGCAGTTTAAGCACTTTACTGCCTTGTGATTTGTGGCTTCTGATGTGCTCTGAGTCAGAAACAACCAGGCAAAGAAACTACCAAAGATAATGGAGTTCTGCCTAAGAAAAAAATCAACAGGCTCAAAGTGTCTATCTGAGGGGTCCTCAGCGAATAAAGTAGATTAACTTCAATGCACTTGCGTTGAGATATCTATTTTGATTGCTTTTTTCTTAATCTGTGATTTGTGGCTAAGTTCCAGATAGTTAAAGGTATCAGATAGATGACTTTCACTCCAGAAAGTCAGGTATGTTTCTGCTAAGGAACAAATTAAGAAACCTCCCATAAATCTCCTAAGAGATCCAAAAACGTTTGCTTTACATCTTAAGCCATATACCAGCAGGTTCTCTTAAGGCACACATTCACAGTGGAGGTGATTGATATAACCCCCCAAGGAGGCAAAAATTGGTTCCTGTAGGGAGGGAGTGAAAAAAACCTCTTTATATATAAAGTACAGATCTACATATGGCACATAAACAGGTATACAATATATCTGTGGCATTAAAATTTCATGGTAAGGATTAGAGAAAAAGCTGTCTAAAAAGATTCCTTAGGGTGTCATAATGAGAAAAAGATAGAGAAAGACTGCCCTGAGGAATCAAAAGTAGAGGCGAATCTACATTAAGTAAGCAAGATACTCCAGTGAATGTCAACACTGGGCCAAAATGAAAGAGGCTTGAGTTACTCTGCCCTTTAAAATCTTGCTGGTGGTAACATCAATGGGCCAACACATTTTCTTTTATCATATCATCTGAGAGTGTGTTTGATGCTTACAGTGTATGACTAGAATCTGTTTCAAGTCTTCATGCAAAGACTGAAGAATATTTTAAAAGGTTAAATTCTTGTCGAAGATTGGAAAATTCTCATAGGTAGTTTTAATTTTGGAAAATCTTTTTTGTTGTTATATATAGTAAAATAAAGTATATCAGCTCTTCTGAGGGACGGGACAGAGGGAAATGATAGGATTTTTAGATGTGCAAGTACAGAGTACAAAATCATGCATTTGAGGAAACCTTTTACTTTTACAGTCAATAGAACCATGAATCTCAATGTGAAAAACAGAATCAACATTTGCAGACCAAATGTGAGAACAACAATGAATACAAGAAATAAAAACCTTCTAAATTGGTTTGATTTCTAAGAGATAAATCATAACCATTTTAGGCTATTTGAATGCCTAAATTACAACCTAATTTCTCAAAAGTGTCTCTTCGGACCATGGCTTCCTTCAGTTTTATATTTAAGTTGAAATCTCTTATATACACACCTCCACTTTATTATTTTTTTCTTAAGGCACGCTAGAAAGGAAAGACTTCAAAGTTCCTTAGGGAATAAAAGTTCAGGTTAGAAAAATACACACATTTTTCTAAGCAAAGGAAATGAAGCCCAGATGTTTCTCACAGACACTTCCGAGGTTGAAAAGCCCATCTGTGGAGTAGGACAAAATTATCTTAAGAACCTTCTGTGACCTGACACAACAGAATAGATTCTAATTATGCCATGAGTTGGCAGGTTAATGAATTATAATTTTAGGAATCGCATTTTAATTTATATACAGACGATGTTAGTGTATCAATTTAGAAGCTATTTCAGACTATCATGTGAATTTTCATATTATTCCTCCTCAAAAACAGAGGGTTAAACAATTTTATCATTTGAACCAGTATGGGGATCCTGCCAGTTGCTGATTATGCCTATTCCAATTATGTACCCCAAAACGGAGGAAGTAACCCCAAAAGGGGTTTGGGGATCCCCTGTGAGATGGATCTGAGCTAACATTCTGTTGATCACCTGACCTCCATAAACCCCTACATTGACTGGTGGACCACAGTGATGTTTTGGGTCTCCTGGAATTAGTGTCAGTTCAGAGCAAGTGTCCACTAATTTCCAAAAGTCTGATTATATCCTTTCTCCTAAGTACAGTCACCCTGGTAAAAGGCCATATGTCCCTTTGGGGAAGGCTGGAAGAAAGACTAAAAGTATAAATTTTTGGTAGTGTAGCTGAGTTCCTCCTCAAGGCGCCTGGCCTTCCCTTCATTTGAGAGGTTCTAGGTTTGTAAACTGGTCCCATTCTGGGAAATGATTGAGGGTCTGTGACTATTTTTATGATTCAAGGTAGTCTTCCGTTTGCTTGACCCAGAAACTCTTCCAGTTGTACAGATTAAGTAAGAATTGAGTAGACTGCCAGTCTGTTTCACTGCTAGTTGCCCCATGATCAGCTGGCCAACTCCATAGGTCTCCTATTGGTTCTGTTTCTATGGAAAATGCTGGTAACAATAAGGGGCATGGAAAGGAGAAAAAGGATATTAAGCAGAAATGGTCTAGTTCTCTAAGAATCAAGAGGAAAAAAGGATCAATTATAAAATTTGAGAGCTTATAAACGATCTTTTACCATCTGGATTTTGTTCAGCAACATTGATAAATTCTGTTGGAGACAAGAACGTAATCACTGACAATAGGGCAACCAACTAATATTTGTATAATTATGCGTCCAAGAACTAAAACTTGGTAAGAATCCAAATCTTCCAGAAATTAGAGTGCATGACTTCAGGCCCATAACCAAATCCAAAAAGGCAAGTTTCAAGAGCAAAGGAGGCGAGGGCTTACATTGTTTCGCTCTGTCCTCGTCCATGTTGGCCTCGTCAACGGCTTGCTGTATCTCATCCAGCCAAAGCACTTTGGAAACACTCTCAGAGTCCTGGGAACAATGCCACAGAATAAAAAGAAAGAACAGTGAATAATGAGGAAACAGAATTAGTAACTGCTTTTGAGGAGCCATTTAATCATAATTCCCACAAATTCTTAATCAGCAACTACCTAGCTCTGCCATATACTGAACACACTCCTGATGAAGCTGACCCCAAACTCGACCACTTCTCCCTTCTTCCCTGCCACTCTTTAGTCCAGCCCTCCATCCTCTCCCAACTGGACAGCCACACTGGCCCCCCCCAGCGGGTTCTGCTGCATCCAAGCTTACTCTCACCACTGTGGCCCTCTACAGAGAGCCCAGAGGATCTCTTCAAAATAGATATCTCAGTGCACCATCCTCTGCTTAAACCCTCCCCAAAGCCTTCCCCCGGCAGTTAGAAGGAAGCACAAACTGCCTTCTCAGGGATGGTGGGGTTCTATCTGCATAGCCCTGCCTACTGCCTCTCTGGCTACACCTCACACCCCTCTACCTCCCCCTTCCTGTTCTAGACCTTCACATGAGTCTCCTTCAGACCACAATACTCTATCCTCACTGTGTGGCTGTTGGCTTTTTCTTACCATTCAGGTCTCAACTCAAATGCTACCTACTCCAAAAATCTTCCTGGGCTACCCTAGTCAAATACTGTCTCCCTCAATCACTCAATTAATGTGGTTCCCAGACTTTATGTCAAGGTGCCCCAGGGTACCATGGGATATTTTTAATTTGAGAGAAACACAGGGATTGTCAATATTTACCAGAGAGACAAAAATGAAACAACAACGTGGTGATTGTCCTTAAGGAGCTAACAATGTAGTGTAAGAAACAGATATGTCAAGACATATAGCTGGGTGCCATGTCTCCTGCCTGTAATCCCAGCACTTTGGGAGGCTGAGGGGGGAGTTTGAGACCAACCTGACCAACATGGTAAAACCCTGTCTCTACTAAAAATACAAAATTTAGTCAAGCATGGTGGTGCATGCCTGTAGTCTACCTACTTGGAAGGCGGGAGAATTGCTTGAACCTGGGAGGTGGAGGTTGCAGTGAGCCGAGGTCAGGCCACTGAACTCCAGTCTGGGTGACAGAGTGAGACTCTGCCTCACACACACACACACACAAAAAAAAGAAAAAAAAAAAAAGAAAGAAAAATAATTATAATACAATGTGATCAGGGCAATATATGCTGCAGACACACGATCCAGAAATAGGTGAGAAAGGGTTAACCTATGGTAAAGGTGTTGAGTTGCAGGGGGGAGCAAAAACTAAGTAGTTAAATACAGCTTTAGAAAGGAAGCAATAGCAGCAATGAAAATGTACTGCATGATTCCCATTATAGGTAAATATTCCTATTTAACTTTGGGTTGGTTCTGACAGTCCTGCTACAAATGCAGCCCTGGCAGACACTAAGTGGGACTTCCAGGTAGCAATTGTGTTTTATAAAATCCTGTCTCAGATCGAAAGTAAATTTTTATCAGCAGAGATATTTTCAGGAAAGGCGTGACATTTACCAAATGGGAACATTTTACCTATGTGTAGGAATAAGCGTTGTGTTCTAAACCCTAAGTCAAGACTGTGATGAATGAAAGACAGTGGATCCGGCACCGACTCCGTCACTAAGGATTTAAGATGGGTGGGGGCAGGAAGGGGAGGAATGGTCACTGGTTCCCCTGGCAGGCTTTTAACACTATTTTCCTCAGAGGCTAATGTGAGATAATGCATGAGAAAGGGCTCTGAAAATGAGATAAAATATCTGTAATTTCATTCTGCAACATCTGGGCTAAAGGAGGCCTCTGGGGGAAAACTTGGTGCCTTCTTCCGCCATCACCTCTGGCTACGTGGCAGACTACAAGGGAAGCATCAGCAAGATTTTCCATTATTTTCAAGAATGGATGGGGGAGGCTCAAACAGGAAGCAGGATGGAAAGGGGAAGACTAGAGGAGGCAAAAGAGAGGGAAGTAGGAAGCAATTTTTCTCTATTCACAACATCTAAGAGAACCAACATTCCCCAGGCATAGCCTAAAAACTAAGCTCTAGGCGTTCATTTATGTGTCTCAGTTCTTTTGAAGGGTATTTATCTTCCTTTATAACTTATCACTGTAGAAGATGCACCACATAAATTTTTACCCAGATGAGAAGGCAGTAACAATCTTACTTCAAAGCTTAAAGTATTAGTCTTTATAAGCCAAACTGAAGAGAGAAATAACAAATCAAATAAATTTAAGTCAACAGTTTAAAATTATGACACATTGAACTAAAGGCTGCGAGAGTTAAATGTAAAACCAAGAGTGAAAAACTGAATCCTATCAATGTGAAGTCTGCTTTTCTTATTTATTTTATTTTATTTTGTTTTTGAGATGGAGTCTTGCTCTGTCACCTAGGCTGGCTCACTGCAACCTCTGCCTCCTGGGTTCAAGCAATTCTCCTGCCTCAGCCTCCCAAGTAGCTGGAATTACAGGTACCTGCCACCACGCTTGGCTAATTTTTGTATTTTTAGTAGAGATTGGGTTTCACCATGTTGGTCAGTCTGGTCTCAAACTCCTGACCTCAAGTGATCCTCCCCTCTCAGCCTCCCAAAGCGCTGGGATTACAGGAGTGAGCCACCACGCCCGGCGGAGTCTGCTTTTTCAATAGTTCACCAGAATACTGAAAACAGTAGTATATTTACAGGATGGCCACACCTCCACTTCAGTTAAAACAGCCAGGTTCAACATGAGAGTTAAAAATGAATTAAATGACCAGAAACTAGGCCATGTGCAAATCAAGTCATAAATTCCTGAATTTAGATAACTCCCAGAAACGTTCTAATTAAACAACAACAACAAAACCCTTTGTCAATATTTTATGGTTTTTATTTCTGCAATATAATAGCATTCTATCTCAGTTTATATGACCATATATTATATAGTTGTGGTATTAAACACTGACCTTTGACCCTAAAAATCTTAATCTGATGTAATTTAATCAAGATGTGAGAGGTTTCCACAGATCAATTTCTTCCTAGCTTATCCCTAGCCTTTAGGTCGCATGTGAAATTTGTATTTTCTAATTCTTGCTGCGTTTTTAAGGAGCAGGCTGTTGAGTTCTCAGGCTTCAAGTTTAAGTTTTATAAACTACAGAAAAATCTGTTATAATACAGTTTTTTTCATTAGTGTATATTAAGTCATACTCTACAGAATATAACAATTCATAAAAGCTTGTATGTTGTACAACAATGTGACTATACTTAGTATTACTTGGACGTACACGTAATACTGGTGAAGACAGTACATTTTATGCTATGCATATTTTACCACTATTTAAAAAATCTTATTGTAGACTTCTTCACCAGCACTCATGGAATAAAGGGAGTCCTCCTCCTTTTAATGATGTGCTATGATTTTAGTTTAATTGAACAATGTTGTTTGGGAGGTCTCTCCAGTTATCTGACCCTAAGAGTTACTGAATGGCTCAAAACACATCAAAATAAGGCAAAAAAAAAAAAAAAGTCAGAACAAACCCCATCCTCATGCCCCAAAGAAAAACCTCCACCACTCAAAAGCCAACTTCCGGCCAGGCACTGATGACAAATTCAAATCAATACGACATTGATGGAAAATGTTCAAAGTAATTGAGCACTCAATTTTAATTTCTTAAAAAATGTTTGCTTTCCATGATTAATTTAATTTATAATTGTGTAAGGTGTTTACGAATTAAGATTTCAAATAGCTGGGAAGATCCAGGAAAGGACAATTTATTAAGTGGAAATTACACTCTGGAACTGCATTTTTTAAATGGATAAGAAATGAAATATGGGACAGATTCAAAACTTACTGCTGCTCAGCATCTGTTTTTGGGGTAGTTTTGCAAATTCCTGCATAATTTCGGCCATTCTTTAAATGTAAACATACGAGGGGAGAATTACAGCACTTATTCAGAATGGATTGTTAGGGGTGGGTAAGAGTTAAATGCCTTCCTCCAAGGACAACGTAACATGCTCAGAGGCTCGCCTGCGTCACGCTTACTGAAACATCCTTTTCCTACGGAGGACCAGGGCAAGTTTCTTGCCTGCACTGCACAGGAAAGCAAACTTCTACAGACAGAAGAAGGCTTCCGTTTGCTGCTGACACATGGAACTGAGGTGAAACTGCCCCATGATTTTACACAGTTCATAACGTTCAAGAAACGGGACTCAGGTCATCAAAATGAAAGCCTTCATCTTTGCAGCTGCTGGCCTGCTTCTGTTGCCCACTTGTCAGAGTGGTAAGCAATTTTCTCAGGGGGTATGATGGAGATTCGGGTTCAGTCAACTGAACCTAGTTTTCTTTGTATCTCACACAAACTGCAAGCCCCAAAGGCAGTTTGATCTTTGACATTAAAAGGTAGAATCATGGAAATGAACCTCTATAGTTCATTCACTCTATGCAAACCTGGTCGAAAACTAAGTGTTCTCTCCTAATGTTTAAAAATATGTGGCATATTCAAGACATTAGATGTCTACAATTAAATCAGGAAGCAATTTTCTTTGAGAGACGTTTTGGTATTTTTAAGAATTTCTTCTGGTTAAGCAAAGATAGCACTTTTTCAAGGGATTAAAAAATATATCCTGTGTTTATACCTCTTGGTGAGATATAAATGGGAGAAACAAGAATACTGCCAGAAAGAGAAAGTCATCTGCTTTCAATAGCTGGCAATGTTAATAAGTCAGTATTTCCAAAATTAATGACCATTTTTGACTTTCAGTGGGGAGTTCTTCCCATCCTCATATATGATTTTTTAAATTGTAGAAATAAGGTCTCCCAAATACTATTATTCAACCTTGAATGTACTTTCCATTTCCCCATCACAATGTCAGCTTGAAACCTCCTGCTCTTTCCAAAAATAACAAATTTGAGATAGGTCTGTACCTGTTACTCTTTGACCGCTAGGTTACACACTCCAGTCAACATTGTTAGGAGTGGGAGAGGCAAAGAAGGAACACAGCAAGGGAAATGAAAACAAAAACCAACGCTTTTTAAAGGAATATTGCTTAAATTAACAGTTGGAATCCCTGAGTTGTTACAGAGCGCTCTAAGAGATTTTGTGGTGATTAGCAGTAAGAGCATGTGGGGTTTATGAATACAGTAAGTGCACGCTCTTCCTGGGAGTAGACAGGCCAATATCGTGAGCGGCAGAATTGCAAAGAAATAAGATTTTCAGGGGGTGGTTCCTTCAAGATGCTAGCAGGGTTTGACAGAGGTGAAAATGGGGGCCTCTGAAGGAAACAAAGAGCCAGTGCGTTTGCTTTCTTCCACAGGGGGTGGGGAGAAATGAGAAGCAAGAATCAAGCAAGCTTGTTCAACCTGACTTACTTTGCTGTTGTTTTGTTTTGTTTGTTTTAGGCTTTTAGCAGCCTGATGCCATGGTTTTTACTTTCTGTCTTTAGTGATAAACGGAAAAGAGGGATGAGGAAGGGGC
This sequence comes from Ateles fusciceps, assembly GCA_036589455.1. Taxonomy (NCBI): domain Eukaryota; kingdom Metazoa; phylum Chordata; class Mammalia; order Primates; family Atelidae; genus Ateles; species Ateles fusciceps. Next base: position 3,165,098 of record JAZHEH010000952.1, on the reverse strand, counting down.
TTTACTGGCTCAACCAGAAACAAACTATGAATCCATGACTGTATTCTCTCCCTTGGACACCCCTGAGAGACTGGAGTTCATGACCTTTGGATTAGTTCTTTCAGGCCTTTTCCCAGATTGAAAACATTTGGAAATATTATGCCCAATGGAAACCTTTATAAAGAATTCAAATACATGAAAGAAAAATTACCAATGAGTACTATTCGTAAGGAAAACCAGGCTCTGAGGAATAAAGACTTATTTAAGTGGAACCAGATCTGGCATTCTTGTGGAAAATGGAATCATATCCATTTTTCTACAAAACACAGGCACTGTTTGGCATGTCTGGAGCCATAATAATGTCTTGCTCAATCCCAGAAATTTTCTGAAAACTGACAAACACTTGGTTTTAACAGCTTCTTAAAATCAGATGCTGCAGGTGAATAACATGTACAGCATGCTCTTCAGCCGTCAGTCTCTAGCTTTGTGCCTATCTTTAAAGGTACTTTTCTTTGGGTGATGTCAAACGCAAGAACTTTTCTAAAATGCTAAAGTGAGAAGGGTTTGTGTGACTACACTCAAGTATCACACCACATACCTTCAAAGATCACCTCTAAATACAGGCACAGAAGAATGCTGCCTCCCACATTTTTCTTTCCTTTTCTTAATCTATCTTATCTTAAATGACACCTGATCACCTTCCTACCCCCAGTTATCAGGCCACACCTCTGTTGTACACAGTGAATCCAGAGGTTTCCATTTCACCCTGGAGCTAACTGCTAGATATTTAAGCAGGAAGAGAAACTGGCTCTGAATGAAAAACGGGTTACTAAACACTAACTTCAAGTACTCACTGAGGAGGAATTCTGAGGCCATGGGACAAAACACAGCAGTCACAGAACTGGATATAAATTTAAATATAACGTATTTGGCATAAAAAGTCTATCTTAAAGGTAACATCAGAAATCTGAGTCTATTTTCTATACATGTGAAAGATTTACAAAAAAATCACATAATAATAAATGTTCAGGTTTGAGCTTTAAGGTTTTGTTTTTGAAACTGCAGGAACTAGGATTATTAACATCAACATGCCAAGTAACACCAAATAATGATAGCAGACAGTTGATGTGTTTCTATCATTTTAAAAATTTATTTCCAACTTCTTAGGTCCTCATACCGATTTCATCTTCTGATTTTCCATCCTTTGTTTCCTCTTCCCTTAAAATCTGTCATTTCCCCTAAAATCCACCTTTGGATTCTTTCTTCTCAGAACTCTCCCTAGGCCATCTCAATCACTCCCACTAAATTAAACTAGAGCCTCCACGCAGACTCTAATAAACTATGCCTCTAATTTGGGCTCCTGGAATTGTGGACCCACATACAGACTTCTAACCAGTTACTGGACATTTTACATACTAATAGTCCACCAGCAACTCACCTTCAGTAAGACTAAAAACAGATTGCAGCTTCTCCCCCATCCTGCCCCCTTGTCTCTTCCTCCGACTCAGTTAATGGCATCCTCTCCCTCCAAGTCATCTAGAGAGAAACCTGAATCGTTATTGCCTCCTGCCCCTCCCTCACTGTACCCCAAAGCCAATCAGACACCAAGTCCCTTTGAGCCACCATCAGAGTCTCAGGTGTTTGCTGTTGCCTTTACATGACCAATGCCCTAGCTCAGCAACTCACTAAGCTATGGATAACAATAGCCTCCAAATCAGGTCCCCTTGCCTCTAATTTCTTACCTTTTCAATCTATTCTCTATGCTGTCACCTAAGTCATCTTAAAACCAAGTCAAAATCATGGCTATATTAGTTTTCTATTGCTGCTATATCAAATTATCACAAATTGAGTGGCTTAAAACAACAGATTATCTTGTGTTTCTGGAGATCAGAGGTCAAAATCAAGGCTGTTGGTGGGGGTTGTGTTCATTCTGGAGGCTCTAGGAGAGAATTTGCTATCTTGCTTTTCTCAGCTTCTAGAAGCTGCCTGCATTCCTTGGCTTATTACCCTTTCTTCCATTTTCAAAGCCAGCAGCATAGCATCTTCAAATCTCTGACTTTAAGCCTCTTCCCTTCCCCTTATATGGACTCTTATGATTATGTTGGGCCCACCTAGGCAATCCAGGAAAACCTCAATTTAAGATCCTTAACTAAATTACATCTGCAAAGTCCCTTTTGCTGGGTAAAGGAACATACTTGTAGGTTTCAGGAATTAGCAGGTAGAATCTTTAGGGAGTTGTTACTCTAACACAATGGTCACTCCTCTGTTCAAAATTGTGTGTGCAACCCCAGCATCTATGAACAGGCATGGTTTCTTAGGACAGTTTACAGGCCCTCCAGTAATTTAGCTGTCACCCACTCTTTCAGTTTCCTTTCTCAGCTGCACCTTATTAGCATGACACAATGCATTTGTATGCATCTTCTCCACTAGTAGAGTTACTTACAGATAGAAATGGAGTTTATTTAAAACTTTACACCACCGACATGTAAGTGTACAATAACAATTTGCTAAATCAACTTATCTGGCATTCTCAGATCTTATAACAGCCCATACTATGCTGCTGCCCATTCATCATCAGCAGAATCTTACTCATTAAATTCCATCTTTTTATGGATCTTGCTTGTCTTTGCTCAAGTTCATCTTTTCCTTGACATTTTGCTCAAACACCTGAATCTATTAAGTACTGTCTGAATGCCTATACGGTTTATAGTCAACATGCCTATAATGTTCTGATGTGCTATTTTTGTTTCTTCCAGTAGTATTATAAACACCTTACACACAATGAGTGATCATTTAGTTTTTGTTTCTGCATGAGACAGTGTTGTTCTGGGGCATATGATATGTATTAAGTATATGCTTGTTGAGTGCCTAATCTACGATTTTTAAAAATAAAAATGATCTTAAATTCTACAATCACAGAAATTATGTAGCATAGAACACATTGTTTTCTTTTCTCTTGAACCATAAATATGAATATATATGTGAATATATATGTGAATACTTCCTTTCAATTACAGGCATGGAAAATGATACAAACAACTTGGCAAAGCCAATCTTATCTGTTAAGACCTTTCGTGGAGCTCCCCCAGATTCTTTTGAAGAGTTCCCTTCTTCCGCCTTAGAAGGCTGGACAGGACCCACCATAACTGTAAGAATTAAGTGCCCTGAAGAAAGTGCTTCACATCTCCACGTGAAAAATGCTACTATGGGGTACCTGACCAGCTCCTTAAGTACCAAACTGATACCTGCCATCTACCTCCTGGTGTTTGTAGTTGGTGTGCCAGCCAACACCGTGACGCTGTGGATGCTTTTCTTCAGGACCAGATCCATCTGTACGACCGTATTCTACACCAACCTGGCCATTGCAGATTTTCTTTTTGTATCACGTTGCCCTTTAAGATAGCTTACCATTTTAATGGGAACAACTGGGTATTTGGAGAGGTCCTGTGCAGGGCCACCACGGTCATCTTCTATGGCAACATGTACTGCTCCATTCTGCTCCTTGCCTGCATCAGCGTCAGCCGCTATCTGGCCATCGTCCATCCTTTCACCTACCGGGGCCTGCCCAAGCACACCTATGCCTTGCTAACATGTGGACTGGTGTGGGCAATAGTTTTCTTATGTATGTTGCCATTTTTCATCCTGAAGCAGGAATATTATCTTGTTCAGCCAGACATCACCACCTGCCATGATGTTCACAACACATGCGAGCCCTCGTCTCCCTTCCAACTCTACTACTTCATCTCCTTGGCGTTCTTTGGATTCTTAATTCCATTTGTGGTTATCATCTACTGCTACACAGCCATCATCCGGACACTTAATGCATACGATCATAGATGGCTGTGGTATGTTAAGGCAACTCTCCTCATCCTTGCGATTTTTACCATTTGTTTTGCTCCAAGCAATATTATACTTATTATTCACCATGCCAACTACTACAACAACAATACTGATGGCTTCTATTTTATATATCTCATAGCTTTGTGCCTGGGCAGCCTAAATAGTTGCTTAGATCCATTCCTTTATTTTCTCATGTCAAAAATCAGAAATCACTCCACTGCTTACCTTACAAAATGCTGAAACCATCTTAGAGAACAAGGACAGCCATCACAGAGAATGTTTGTTTTCACAGACATCTGTTTTCATGGACAACATATGCATAGTGCAAGGAGCTCCATTTCTGAGCTCCTAAGAAATATGCTTCAAAGGTCAAACATTACAAAAGCATCAGTAATTTTTTTTTTTTTTTTTTTTTAGACTGAGTCTCTGTTGCCCAGACTAAGGGCAGTGGTGCTATCTTGGCTCATGGCAATCTCTGCCTCCTGGGTCAGCCTCCCAAGTAGCTGGGATTACAGACATATACGCCCAGCTAATTTTTGTATTTTTATTAGAGACAGGGTGTCATCATGTTGGCCAGGCTGCTCTCTAACTCCTGACCTCAAGGGATCCACCTGCCTTGGCCTCCCAAAGTGCTGGGATTGGAGGTGTGAGCCACCACGCCGACCAGCACTAGTCATTTTTAAAAACACTTTATCAGTATTTTAAAAATGTTAATACAGGAGAAAGATATCACAACTCTTTATGGAAAATGACATTTCCATTTGCCTTATTGCAACTTCAAGCTCTTTAAATCTCCATCTTCCCTATTTCTGTGAGTGGTATTGCCATCCTTGAAATCTGACATCATTTTTTATTCTTTGGTCTCTTTTGACTCTCATGCTGATGGCTGCCTCATCAACTGGTTCTATCTTTGCAGGGTCCCTCACCAGGATCCTTTATCTAGTTCTACCTTTACCTTCTTTTCTCTTTCTTTTCTTTCTCTTTTTAAATAGAGACAGGGTCTCGCTTTGTTACCTGGCTGAAGTGCAGTGACCTGATCATAGCTCACTTCAGCCTCCAACTCCTGGGCTCAAGCAATCCTCCTGCCTCAGTCTCCCAAGTAGCTAGGACTACAGGCATGCACCGCTATACCCAATGAATTTTATTTTTTATCTTTTGCAGAGATGGGGTCTCATTGTTTCCCAGGCTGGTCCTGAACTTCTGGCCTCAAGCGATCTTCTCATCTCAGCTTCTCAAAGTGCTGGGACTACAGACATGAGCCACTATGCCCAGCGCGCCTCTGCCTTCTAACCATTCTCTGCACTGCCAGCCTACCCTCCATTTCACAGGTCCCGCCAGATTAATCTTCCTTAGATATCAGTTAGGATACATCACTAAAACACCTCTACTAACTCCACTGCTTCTATGATAAATCATAAATCTTTAGCCTGGCATTCAAGGCTAACTTGCTAACCCAACTTCCCGTTAAACCTTGCTTGTGATGTAGGCACCAACCAAACCTCTTGCTCTGCTATATCTCCATGCTGCCTCAGACTGAAAAGCTAGTCCTGACGTCTTTGCCTTAATTCTGTCAATTTTTGAAGTCCTCGAAGAACCATTCTTTCCTGATTCTCAGGCTAGTATTGTCATTTTTCTTATCTGTACTTCCAAAGCACTTTCGTACACTTTTTATTATGGCATCTATATATAGTTAATTTATGTTTAAATTTTTTAATTCCATGAACAATCAAGCACCATGTATAATGGAGAAGGTGCTCATCCTCTCCCTTCCTTGAACTTCTGGGTGATGCCAGGCCCAAGTCTCTGTGGGGCCCAGCTCTACAATTTGCATTCTGTGTGGCCGAATGAATTTTAAAAATCTCAAAGCAGCTAAAAAGCCCATTAACTTCATACTGAAAAAGCAACATACTGTGATGACATGGGATGATATCATTTCAGGTTGGGTATACAAAAAAATAGGGAAGCTAAACTAAGACTATACTAAAAAAGCCATTTAGAAGTTTAAAATAATGCCTCCACTATTTTTTTTTTCTTAAGCATAGCTTTTAATGGGAAATGGAATTTTGTTATTAAAACCCATTATATTACTGTAAGTAAATGGCTATTTTTCCCTTAGTGATTAGACAGGAAGGAAGATACTAGTGGTGAGGAATGAATGGTAGTAGTGAATATAAATGGGATTGAGGAAACTTTAAGCATAAAGGATTGCTGAGATGAATTTACAAGTCTGTAGGAATCTGCCTTGAGTGTACATTTTGTAATGACCAACAAAACAATAAAAAAACAATTTCAAATGCATATTTTTAAATGTGCAGAGTTTTCTATTTCATTGGACTTAGGTAAGAAGGGTCCACATGAAGACCCTTTATGTGTGTGGTTATGCAAAGAACAAAAATCAGGTAAACACTAAAGTGAGAATGAAAAACAAATCTAAAGTAAGTTTCAAGATGATAAAAACTTCAATGAAAGGAACTGACTTCTGAAAATTAAGTCGTTAATTACAGTACAGTCTTACTTAGGGAAAAAATACAGCAATATTTGTTAAAAGCACACAATTTTTATGGTATATACAGGGAGCAAAACAGAACTTTTTGGTGGGGTATAATTCTTATGTTCACAAGCAAAGCCTTCAATTGTAAAATAGCACACAACCCAGTGAACAGACATAGAAAAAGTGTTCTACTCTGCTAAGTTAAAGTCAACATGACTACTATTCAGGTCTCTTTCTATGAGGCAAAAGGAATTTGAAGGCTACACAAAGTTATACTTGAAATACTGCTAAAGAGGACCAAGAATCCTCACCAACTTCCATCAACTGTCCTCAGTCTTTGATAAAACTGAGCATCCATTCTATGAAGATGTTACCCGTTGTGACCTTTAATAGCTATATGCTTTGGCACAAATTTTACTTATACTGATAATACCAGCAATATAATTTTCTTCTCTTATTTTCCAAGGCCAGACCTTGGGAAGGCAAGGAACATAAATACCATCATAAACACACAACCGGAAACTTCCAGGAATAAAAATAGTAGAGGATGCTGAATGTGGTAGCTTGTGCCTGTAATTCCAGCTATTTGAGAGGCTGAGATGGGAGGATCACTTGAGCCCAGGAGTTTGAGACCAGTCTGGGCAACATAGCAAAATCCTGTCTCCAAAAAAAAAAGCAGAGGTTAAAAAACAAACATAAAAACACTGCCGAACAATAGAATTAGATTTTTCCAGAGAAAAAGAACAGGCTGAGAAATCAAGGAACAGAGAAAGAAAACTGTGCTTAAAAACAGGAATTTAACCAAATATGATTTATTGCATGGACGTGCAGTGTTTTAAATCTGTTAGCAATTGTCAGTATATTTCAGAACCCCTAATTATATAGGCTAAAAGTGGTTTAATGCCTGAACTAGAACCCAGATCCCTAGGCTCCATGTTAATGCTCTCATCACACTATGAAAGCTACTGCTTCCACGCCTAGAAAGGATGCCTGACACAGAGCTGGCATGGTGTGGGCACTCAAAGGCTTCTTTCAAAGGACTCCTGTGGAGTTCCATCTCAATCTAGATTGGAATGCCCAGTCTAGAGGAGACCTATGCTGCCTGCCTATGAAAGCCCTTGAGTTTGTGGAGTCAGGCTCACCTCAAAGACAAACCCTCATGTGGCTGTGGGCAAATAGGGACACAGACATGTCTCTGTTTGTCCTCAGAAGACGTGGACTTTGATGTGTGAACAGAGGAGACCCTATGTCTAGTAAGAACCTTGAGGCCAGGTGCAGTGGCTCACATCTGTAATCCCAGCACTTTGGGAGGCTGAGGCAGGCGGATCACCTGAGGTCAGGAGTTAAGACCAGCCTGGCCAACATGGTGAAACCTTGTCTCTACAAAAATACAAAAATTAGTCGGGCATGATGGCTTGTGCCTGTAATCCCTGCTATTCAGGAGGCTGAGACAGGACAATCAGTTGAACCTGGGAGGCAGAGGTTGCAGTGAGCTGAGATGGCGCCATTGCACTCCACCCTGGGCAACTCAGCAAGACTCTGTCTCAAAAAAAAAAAAAAAAAAAAAGATCCTTGAGATATTGACATTACCCACCTCTTACTTGGGAGGCAGCCATAGGTGCCGATAATAATACTAGCTACATTATTTAAGTCCTCTTTTTTGGTACCAGGCTCCATGCTAAATGCTATAACTACACACACATGTGCACATAGTCTTAATTAATAGTACATATAGTTATATATTGATTTATATTTACATATTGTATATCTGCATTGAACCCTTACCATAATTCTTTAAGACAGGTACTATTATTCCAATTTTATACATGGAAAAATAAGCATAGAGAGATTTGGTGACTTGACCAAGGTTGTATAACTAATCTGTGGCAAAGCCAGGATTTGAATGATGTCTGTCTTCAAAGTAAATAATTTTGTTTTGCTTATAAGTTTACCATGTGCCATGGTCACAGCCACCTCAGTGGAAACAGCAAGGTGGAGGCCCACTCTCCTCCTCCTGGGATGTGCAGACACCGGACTGGGGTATGAGTCTTCACTCTACCCCTCACTGGCTATACCTTGGCCAGGCATTCACCCCGAGCCTCAGGCTCATTCACATTGGATGAGACAGCACCCATTCCACAGCTGGTATGAGGCTTAAATGACAAAGACTGACATGACTGGGGCGCTTGGCAAAGTGGAGAGGGTCAGGCAATGCCACCACTGTTCTGATCAGAAGGCTGGCAGTGCAGAGGGCACCACCACGGGGGATACCTCCTCTACCTTCAGTGAGGCAGTGGAGTAGTGAAGATAGGATTTACATTGCTTTTTAAAAGTTTAGCAACAGTAATTACATAATACATACATTCCTTAAAAAATTTAAAAATCCAAGCAGTACAAAAACAGAGTGAAAAAGAAATCACCCATCTATACTAGCCTTCTAGTTCACCTTCCAGAAGGTATCCTCCCTTCAGAAATACGTTAGACATCTATAAGAGTGTGTGTGCCCCTCCCCCACAACACATATACAAGTCTCTACTCCATTTATATGCACACCATAGCATGATTTTTTTGCTTAATAACATTTAGATTGTTTTTGGTGTTTTGTTATTGCAAACAAAGCTGCAATAAACATCTTTTCCCAACTGCCTTAATATATAATTATAATGTTTCTGAATCAGACAGATCTGAGCTGTAGTCTCAGGACTAATTACCTTTTAGAAAGCTTTTATTTTATTTTATTTTATTTATTTATTTATTTTTGAGACAGAGCCTTGCTATGTTGCCCAGGCTAGGAGTGCAATGGTGTGATCTCTGCTTGCTGCAACTTCTACCTCCTTGGTTCAAGAGACTCTTGTGCCTCAATCTCCCAAGTAGCTGGGATTATAGGTGTGCACCACCACACCTGGCTAATTTTGTATTTTTTTTTTTTTTTTTTAGTAGAGACGGGGTTTCGCCATGTTTGCCAGGCTGGTCTCAAACTCCTGGCCTGAAGTGATGTCCCGCCTTGGCCTCCCAAAGTGCTGGGATTACAGGCGTAAGCTACTGTGCCCAGCCACGTCTTAGATAGCTTTCAACAAGTTACTTAATCTTGGTTTCATTATGTGTAAGATGGCAATAATGATGGTGAAATGGTTCAGAAGGCTGTTATGAATTGTTGTGATGATTAAATGAGATGATACACATGAGTATCTAATATCATGCCTGGCAAATAGTAGGTTCTTAATAAATGTTTGCATTAACCAAGGATGTTTTTCTTGTTTGGAATGAGGCAGTTCGTAGGTTCTAAAGACGTAGACAGAGGAGATAACCACACTTTCAGTTGGGTTTGCACCTGAAGACATGGCAGCCGTAAGTGGCTAGGTCCAGGTGGCATCACTTCCACTCTTAGGTGACAGATCATATCAATCTCACCACTCAGTCCACTGGCCTTATCACAGAGGCCAGTCTTTGTGGGGCTCCTTATAATAGCGGTATAAGCTCTGTACTCAGAAAAAGCTACCACTCTTCAAGAGGACAGCTCCTGCTCCACCTCCACACCTTCTCTTAGGCTTCTAGTGCCCCACAATCTCAAACATTTATGAATCACTCTGAGTATCTCTCACTTGGACACTTTGCACACCCTTATCTTTACTATCACTTAATTGTTCCATGTGACAATGTCCACTACCTCAATCAGTTTCTAAGCATTTTGAAGATAAGGTCAGAGAATATTCAAATGGTATTACGTGTCCCTCTGTATCCCCATCTCTACCAGAAGCTATGGACTGAACTGTGTGCATAGTATCTACTCAGGAAATAGCCAATGAATTGAACTCTGAACAAGAACTCACCCACAACTGAGTTTTTAGTCGAAGAATTGAAGCAATAAATAGCTCCGGAGCTAGTTTCCCCCTAATGTTTGGTACCAGGAAAATAACAGCTCTATTATTTCCATTCTGATTCATGGGTAATTGTTGGGACAAGAAGCTCATGAGATTTAAGGTAAATGGGTCAAATCCTCCCTCCTTCCCCCGCTCCTGCCACCCAGCCTGCAAAATTTAAAAGAAACAGATATACTAAAACTTACCCCCGAGTTTCTGTGATTTAGCATGGTATAAAACATCCTGGTAGTGCTGGGCATGGGCTGGGTCCACGTCACTAATATTTGCAGTAGGTAACAGCAAAGTTTCTAAAGTCCTTGAAGGATTCCCTTCATCAATAGCTTCATTGATGTGCCCTACAGCCACAATTCCTAGAAAATGAAGAACAAGTTTTCCTTTTAAGTCACAGTACATTATAACTTTTCTAGTATCACCTATTGCAAAAGGCTAATTAATCAGTAGAGAAAAGCTATAGGATGCAAGATCCAGGAAGAAAACCAATTATGTTTTTATATACTTACAATAAGCAATCTGAAAATAAAATTAAGAACACATTCAATTCATAATAGAGTGCAACTACAAATACATTATAAGTATAAATGAATAAATATTGAGATATAATTTAATGAAAGAAACACAAGACATGTACACTGAAAACTATAAAACACCATGGGAAAAAAAGACAAATAAATGAAAAGATAGCCCATATTCATGAATCGGAATATTTAATATAGTTAAGATGGTAATACTTCTTAAATTGACCTACTGATTAATGCAACTTCTATCAAGGTCCCAGCTGCTGGTTTTGTTTGTTTTTGAGACAGAGTTTTGCTGTTCCCCAGGCTGGAGTGCAGTGGCATGAACTCGGCTCACTGCAACCTCCACCTCCCGTGTTCAAGCATTCTCGTGCCTCAGCCTCCTGAATAGCTGGGACTACAGGCGGTGCCACCAGGCCCAGCTAATTTTTTTTTTCTTTTTTGAGATGAAGTTTCACTCTTGTTGCCCATGTTGGAGTGCAATGGTGTGATCTTGGCTCACTGCAATCTCTGCCTCCCAGGTTCAAGTGATTCTCCAGCCTCAGCCTCCTGAGTAGCTGGGATTATAGGTGCCCACCACCATACCTGGCTAATTTTTGTACTTTTAGTAGAGATGGGGTTTCACCATGTTGGCCAGGCTGGTCTCGAACTCCTGGCCTCAAGTGATCCACCCACTTCAGCCTCCCTAAGTACTGGAATTACAGGCATGAGCCACTGTGCCAGCCATGGGTAATTTTTGTATTTTTAGTAGAGACAGGTTTTCATCATGTTGGCCAGGCTGGTCTCGAACTCCTGGCCTCAAGTGATCCACCCATCTCAGCCTCCCAAAGTGCTGGATTACACGTGTGAGCCACCATGCCCAGCCCCAGCTGCTGTTTTCTAAAAACAGAAATGGCCAAACTGATTCTAAATCTCATATGGAAATACAAGGAACCAAGAATAACCAATAATCTGATCTTCAAGAAAGAACAAAGTTAAAGGACTTTTCCCAGTTTCAAAACTTACTAAAAGGCTACAGTGATCAACACTAAGGATAAACATAGAGATCAATGGAAATAGAAATTGAGAGTGTGGAATAAAACCCTTACATTTATGGTCAATTGATTTCTGACAAGAGTGCCAAGACAATTCAATGGGAAAAGTATAACAGTCTCTATAACAAATGGTGCCAGGATGACCACACATTTACATGAATAAAGTTCAACTCCTACTTCATACTACACCAAAAATTAACCCAAAATAGATCACAGACCTATATGTAAAAGCTAAAACCAAGTATCTTTCAGAAGAAAACTTAGGAGTAAATCTTTTTGACCTCGGGTTAGGCAATTATTTTTTAGCTGTGCTGCCAAAAGCATAAAACAACAACAAAAAAAAATGTAAATGGGACTTTGTCAAAATTAAACTTTTGTGTTTCAAAGGACATCAAAAAAACCCCAAAAAACAAAAAAAAAAAAAAAAAAGGGAAAAGACAACGTAAGAAATGAAAGAAAATATTTTCAAATTCTATATCTAATAAAAGGACATGTATATGAATATATAAAGAACAGTTACAACTCAACAAGATAAATAACCCAATTTAAAATTGGCAAAAGACTTGAATAGACATTTCTTTTAAGAAGATGGATGAAGGGAAAATAAACACATGAAAAGATGCTCAAAATCAATTGTCACTAGAAAAACGCAAATCCAAACCACAATATGATACCACTTCACAACCACTAGGATGGCTGTAATAAAAAAGATAGTAACAGTGTTGGTCAGAATGTAGAGAAATTGAAACCTCATACACTGCTGGTGGCAATGAAACTGATGTAATCACCTTGGAAAATAGTTTGGTAGTACTTTAAAATATTACGCATAGAATTATGTTTAATAATTTGAATACAAGTTATGTGAATCCAGCAATTCTTCTCATGTTCAACTCATTACTGGATAAATAAAAAGTAAATCCGTAGATTGAAATATTCTGTGACCTAGAAAGGAACCCAAAGTGTATCCTAGAAAGGAACCCAAAGTGTATCAATACGTGACACATGTGGAAGAACCTTGAAAACATTAAGTAAAAAAAGCCAAACACAGAAGACCACATATTATAGAATTTCATTTATATGAAATATCTGGAATAGGCAAATCCATTGAAACAAAGTCCATTAGTGGTGGCTAGGGCATGGGAGGAGAGGGGAGAGGGAGTGACTGCTAATGGGAATGGAATTTCTTTTGGACTAATGAAAATGTGCTGAGTTTAGAACACTTTGGTGAAGGTTGTATACCTTTTTGAATAAAAATTACTGAACTGTACAGTTTAAAAGAGTGAATTTTATGTTATATAAATTATATCTCAATAAAGCTAATTTTTTTTTTTTTTTGAGACAGAGTCTCACTCTGTCACCAGGTGCCAGGCTGGAGGGCAGTGGCGCAATCTCAGCTCACTGCAACCTCTGCCTCCCGGGTTCAAGCAATTCTCCTGCCTCAGCCTCCTGAGTAGCGGGGACTACAGGCACACATTACCACGCCCAGCTAATTTTTGTATTTTTTGTAGAGATGGGGTTTCACCATGCTGGCCAGGATGGTCTCAATCTCTTGACCTTGTGATCCACCCACCTCGGCCTCCCAAAGTGCTGGGATTACAGGCGTGAGCTACCACGCCTGGCTAATAAAGCTAATTATTAAAAAGGGGGCATAACTTTGTGCAGAGGCAGCAGCAGGGATGCTGATTTCTAGTGTAATCCTCACTTAGATGTTAGATAGTAATGCCAAGATATATGGTGATGGAATCAAAGAATACAAGAGCTTGAAGAATTTAATGCAGAGATATACTGAAAAGAAACCGAAGTAGAGAGGTTTAGATAAACATTTTATTTTTTGGGTAACTCTACTTCACCACTTTGTAAAGGATGTCAAAACAGAGATAGTTCAAAAGTAAGCAATTCCCTACAGTGTTAATGAAGAGTAAGTTTCAAGGTCAATGTAGTCCAGTACTATCCAATGGAACTTTCTATGATGATGGAAATATTCCGTACCTGTGCTGTTTAATATGGTAGCCATTAGCCACACGTAACTGTTGAGCACTTAAAATGTGGCTAGCATAACTGAAAAACTGATTTTTAAATTTAGTTCTAATTAATTTAAATAGCCACATGTGGCTAGGAAATGTAGGTAGGCTCCATGGAAATAAAGTCAGGCGTGTTCTGGGATACTTTTGTGGTTCAAATATGGGTAATTAATTTCATATATTGTTTATATAATACCAGGTGGTAAAACATTCATGGTTGTACCAAAGAATGAATAAGCGCATCCTCTGATTTAATTTTCTACCATCTCTAATACACCAAAGGATCTTAGAATATAGACTATGGGGCCAGGCACAGTGACTCACGCCTATAATCCTAGGACTTTGAAAGGCCAATGTGGGCAGATCACTTGGGGCCAGGAGTTCGAGACCAGACTGGCCAACATGGTGAAACTCTGTCTCTACTAAAAATGCAAAAATTAGGCCAGGCAAAGTGGCTCATGCCTGTAATCCCAGCACTTTGGGAGGCTGAGGTGGGTGGATCACTTGAGGTCAGGAGTTCGAGACCAGAGAATTGCTTGAATCTGGGATGTGGAGGTTGCAGTGAGGCGAGATTGCGCCACTGCACTACAGCCTGGGTGATAAGAGCGAAACGCCATCTCAAAAAAAAAAAAAAAAAAAAAAAAATAGCCAGGCATGGTGGTGCACACCTGTAATCCCAGTTACTTGGGAGGCTGAGGCAGGAGAATCGCTTTAATCCAGGAGGTGGAGGTTGCAGTGAGCCAAGATTGTGCCACTGCACTCTAGCCTGGGTGACAGAGTAAGACTCCATCTCAAAAATATGTACATATATACATGTATAGACTATAAGATTCACAAATGAAAAGCATGGAAGTCAAACTATGAAACCTGAAAAGTTTTTGCAATTCTAATGAAATGGATCTATCTGGAGGTTACTTCTCAATTCCTTATTATTAAAAAATAAACTAACATTCATTCATAAAAAGATACATATGCATTTAGATAGACACATACACACATATATACATAACACATATATACACACACTGCCAAGGGGCTTTTGCTTCCTAGATTAGTACTGATGGATGAGAACTGTTAAAGAAACTAGGCATTAATGAGCAATAAGCTTAGAAGATAAGCATTTTTAAGGCCAGACTTAATATTTCTTATTTTTTTCGTTAGATTTCATCTAAAATGATCACCAGTCACTTCACAAATCTGATATGCCATGAAATAGAATGAGTACCACTCATTTTTTAAAAAAGTATCTCCATCTTGATATTCAAGTAAAGGTAAAATATTCAGCTATATATTTTCTGAATAGATGAGCCCATAACCACCACCTTGTTAAGAATGAAAAGATTTACCAATAAGAAGAAAGAAACCATCTAAAACTCCAGTTTAGATGGTTTCAAAAATATGTTTGAAGAAAAAGCAAAACTATTTATCTAATGAGCAAGTTATATTATCTGTAAACATTGAGAGAACTCTGGAAAGTCTAAGTATTATCTATATACAAGGTACTGTCGTTTCACCCTGTAGGATTTATAAATTGGAGTGCATGGAATACTTAGTGTCATTCTCTGGTCACCCCCTCTTGGGTAAGCTGTTCTAAATACCTTTACAACACCCCATCAAAAAATGGTCTTAACAGAACCAATGGCCGATCACCTGGAAGTGAGTGCATTTCAGCTGACTTGATTGAAATCACCTGGTAAAGTTGTTGTTTGGTGCGTTTCTAAGAACACAAGCTGCTGAGGCCATAGTGAATGACATCATAGGAGCTAAAAGATCTACCCACAAGCCCCCTGGGAACATGTGCATCACTTCCTGTGTTTATAAATAAAAGGGAAATCCTGTTTGAACAAAGACTGCTGAGCTTCACTCAGCTCATGGTCCACTTCTTTATATCAACATGAGTTACTATAACATTCTAGTCCATGAGAGAGTGGGTGTTCTCTTAGAGTTCATGTATTTGAGGCAGCAGATGAGGTAACCTACAAAGAATGGTACCTACCAAATTTAAAGAGCAAAAACTCAAAGGAAGAAAACTTACTAATCTAGGCTATATGATTAAAATAATGCTCCTCTATGGCTCTACTGGGAAAAGTAAACTTTTCAGAAAGAAATCAACAGAGCCTGAGGAAATGCATTTAGCAGCTAGCTTCTCCATTAAATTCACCTTCTGTATTTCTCATTTTCCATTAGCTACTTACGTCACCTACATCACAACACGGACATGGAATTAGACCTCAGAGAATGTAACAAGATTAAAGTGGGAAGGCAAGAGTAACGCACCTTCAGAACGTCCCTGAAAAATTCTCAGCTCCTCAGATGACTTAATTACTATACTAAGCATTCCTGCCTACTTACAATGATGTATTTTAGAAATTTTAGATTTTTGAGCAATTGCCTAAACATGATATCAAACTCAATACTCATTTTGACAGAAGAAAAAAACAAAACCAAAACACAGATAAATTCCTCTGTATTAAAGTTCCCAAATTCTAGACAGGAAATACTAGTGTCTGAAATACCTTCTCTGGTTATGGCATATGTCCTTTACGACAAGATATTCAAAAGAAGTGTTACAGTGGCCGTGTGAAATGTCCTAGGGTGAATAACTCAGTAGTGCTGTCACCTTGATAGATAAAAGCCACAGCAATCAAATGAGATCTTTGCTTAAAAATATATCTACTTACAAAAGACTATTCTCTTTCTAAGTTATACAAATATCACTTGTTTTCTTTCCCCCTAGTAAACGAAAGGCTCTGTTTGATAGCCAGGAAGAAAAATGGCATTTTCCTCCCTTTTAATCAGTGTCAAGTCTACAATCGTTCAGCACTGAGAACTAACATTCATTTGTGTAAGTAGCACATAGAGAAATAACCAAAGCAGAACTGAAGCATAGGTATTGCCAAGCAATGGGAAAAAAAGTTAGAAAGCAAAGATGGGACGTGAGTCTTTGCTTTGCCTACCAAAAGAAAGGAGTCCTACTTCTTGGGTGGCAGTTGCCATAGCAACCAAACCACTGCTGAAGGAGATTCAGAGCATTAAGGCGCAGGTTGTGGAGAAAGGCAGAAGGCTGGGGGGCTGAGCTCTGCAGCAGGACACTAGGAGCAGTGGTGGTCCCCCCAACCCCCGCCTGATGATGTTGAACATCTGCTCAAATTAGTGCTTGCGTCTTGACTAACGTCTGCCAAGAACCATAAGCTCCCAAGCTAAGTGTCAGAAAAGAGCTAAGTGGGCTGTGAGCAAGCTGTCTGATTGCAGAGATTTTTAAATGCTTCACTGAAAGGAAATGCCGAGGCAACAGGAAGCCGTGCCATCCCAAAAGAGATTTAGACTTGTGCACAACTTGGAAAGGACAAAATGAAAGTGTCCAGGCATCAGTGTAACAGTGGGACATCCCTGGTACCTTATATCAGGGTAGCACACCTGGATCCTGTTTTATAGCAGGGGCTTAAAGTGAGAATATGGTTAAAAAACAAGAACCAAATATGGCCTTGATTTTTGGCCAGTGTTCACAGGAAATAGCAAAGAAAAAGAAGAAAACTTTGTAAATACAATTAATTACCAAAGTCCTATGTTTTATTTCAAGAGTGATCTTAGTATTCCTAAGTTAAATACAGCATTAGAAGACCAGACCTAAGACCTTACCCAAACACACTAGAATAAAACAATAAACTATGAGAGAAGTATCTGCCCACTCTATCCCCAAGCTTGGAGCAAATGAGTTAGAAAAGTCAAAGCTGGAGGGTGGAGGAGAGATCAATGATTCTAACAATGCTCATCCACTCTTGCTGAGAAGTCAAAAGCTCATAAGCCACAGAAGATGGTGTTGGTTTGTTTTCATGATGGAAAACACAGCTTGAAAATTGCATATTACAGAAAAGCAGTGAGTGTATATATATTGCAGAAGCTACATAGCTGCTCATTCTTCACTCTATTTTTATAAGCAAGAAGCAAATGATAAAGCAGCAAGCTGACATTCAAGAAAGCAGGTTTCAGGGCGTATCTTGAGGTTGGTATGCTTTTACTCGGGTAGTTCATAATTTCTAGAAACACAGCAAATCACCATGTTTTGTGATCATTAAGCAACAGCTAGATTGTGTTCCAACTTCTCCATTTGTGGGGCAGAAAATCATGTCATATTTCAGAAAAAAGATGTCCAAATAAAAGGTCAAAATAAAATTGGGTGCTTAAAAATATGAGTTATTGGCCAGGCACGGTGGCTCCTGCCTGTAATCCCAGCATTTTGGGAGGCTGAGGCGGACAGATCACGAGGTCAGGAGTTTGAGACCAGCCTGACCAACATGGTGAAACCTCATCTCTACTAAAAATACAAAAATTAGCCAGGCGTGGTGGTGCATTCCTGTAATCCCAGCTACTCAAGAGGCTGAGGCAGGAGAATCACTTGAACCCAGGAGGTGGAGGTTGCAGTAAGCCAAAATCGAGTCACTATACTCCAGCCTAGGTGACAGGGCGAGACTCCATCACAAAAAAAAAAAAAAAAAAAGTTATTGAGCTGTCTCTGAAGTGCAAATAACCAGAAAATATCAGGCCTTCTACTTGTGTATTTTTACTCTCTTATGTATTCTTGTATACGCTTTGTAATGTTTGTAACATATTGGTAAAGTGGAATAGGCATAAAAACTATATATAAATAATGGTATGCATATTAACGGAATGTGCTCTCACAGAGTTCCTGAGCAAAAACTTAAAGCTCTAATCTAGAAAACTAAGTTGTCCAGATACCGTCTTCTCCCACTATGCTAGAGAAGCAAAGAGTCTTATACTTACGGTCATTCTCTTCTTGAATTTGAGCATTAACCATATCAATACAATTCTGAATTTCGTTCCAGCTTAAGTTATCTTGCCCTTGGGATAAAACTTCTAGTTTAACAGAGAGTAGTGTGTTTGCATAACTGTGGAAGAGAAAAAAGTCATGATGTTAATCAGAGACATTCATTCTTTGTTCGTGTTATATTTCTCAAATATGACACATGGTCAAATGCAGTTGTTATGCAGTTAGACAAAGAGTAGAAAGGCAAAGAAAATTGTCTTGTGTAGCTCTGTCAACATACACCAAGCTTACTTGTACTAATGGTGTTTGCTTAAAGTATTTTTATGAACAAATTCTATTTAACGAAAGCTCTTCAAAATCTAAACTTGTACCTAACTCAAGCAAAGCTAGAAGCTGTCAAGTCTGTGAAATTACTTTTCCCCAGTTACTAATTTTTCTCTCCTTTGTATGTCTTGGTTCTGCTCAGTCTTCACATGATTGTTACAGGAAAAAATTCAGTTGCCATGGCTCTCAATCTTTCTATCATCAAGACAAGTAATTATTTCTCCTGTTCCTTCAAAAATCTAAGTTTTAAAAGACCTTTTCTACTATAACCCTCATATAGCTGAGCGCACCTTGAGGCCAAATATGCCACTGAGGTATCAGATGACATGCAAATGCAGTTCCAGAAACCTTGCTGAGTAACACCATCTTTACTGTATGTTGTCCTGAAGAGGTGGCACATGGGTTAAACCAGGATATACTGCAATTCCTTTTCATCTGCCCATTTCTCCAAAGGCTCCTAGCCAATACTCAAAAATCTCTCTTAGGCCTGGTGTGGTGGCTCACACCTGTAATCCTAGCAATATGGGAAGCTGAGTGAGAGGATCGCTTGAGCCCAGGAGTTCGAGACCAGCTTGGGCAACATAGAGACACCCGTCTCCATAAAAAAAAATTAAAATTAAAAATGGTCCTCTCACCCACCATGTATGACCCACGACCCTTCTCACTGTGCACAGCCCTCTGGACGATACGGTTTATTCAACCACTCAAATTACTTTTTTCTTGTCTGGGGACATTTCAGGGAAAAACTTGGTCATACTGATACATTAAGAAACTTTCACTTCTCAATAATCAGTTTTCCCACTTTCCAATTTCCACAGAAACATTACAATCACAGGCTAACATGAACTATTCCAGACAAAAGTAATGGAACTAGATAGTTTCGTGTGCTTTTATGTCTTTACACCAGGGCAATGAAGAACAATCCTCTGTGTGTAATGAGTCACTCTGCAGTTTGACTTCTGAATAGTCTCTAGGGATCTGGTAATGGCAGAGGTTAAAATGAAGTCTAAAACTGTTTTTTTTTTTTGGTTGTGACAAACTTTTTCAAAATTCTGGATGCTTCAAGGTGGCATGCAGTATCTTCCATGCAGTGTAGCTTGAGAGAAAAACATCATTCAAAACAGAAAATGGTGGTAACAATTAATTGTCTGTCGCTGAATGAGGCCTCTGCCAAGTGCAGGTGTGAAATACGCTATCAACCACAGTAACAATATGGATAAGTGGCAACTTAAAACTTACACTGGTTAGTGTCCCTCATAGACGGAGACCATTCTAAAAGCACAAAGTCCTTACAGGCATCCCATACACTTAACATCTAAATGCTGACCCAACAGGAGTGAAATGGGAAAGTTAAAAATAAAACAGAGAGGCCGGACAGGGCGGCTCACGCCGGTAATCCCACCACTTTGGGAGGCTGAGGCGGGTGGATGACGAAGTCAAGAGATTGAGATCATCCTGGCCAACATGGTGAAACCCTGTCTCTACTAGAAACACAAAAATCAGCCGGGTGCAGCGGTGTGTGCCTGTAATCCCAGCTACTTGGGAGGCTAAGGCAGGAGAATTGCTTGAACCCGGGAGGTGGAGACTGCAGTGAGCAGAGATTTTGTCACTGCACTCCAGCCTGGCGACAGAGTGAGACTCTGTCTAAAAATAAAATAAAATAAGTAAAAATAAACACAGAAATACAACCACCCACCATTACTTTAGAAATGAACAAAAACAAGCTATAAAGGGAAAATATTTTAGGAGTAACACAAGCAGCTCCACGGGCTTTTCCAATTGAGTATTTCTCTCCATACTGAAGTTACCAACTTTGGGAAATATTCCACAGTTTACCCAAACAGGTTAATGTCCTCTCCTCTCACTCCTTCTCTCAACTATCTTCACCTCATGCTATGGACAGACTAGTAAGGAGTCTACTAATCTAAGAAGCCTGGGAAGCTCTGAGAAGGTCAGTAATCCAATTTAGTTCATCAGATGTTTCTAAGTACTTACTACACGTAAAACATGGCAGGCACTACAGGAATATTAGGAGGAAAAAAAAGGTGCAGCCTTTGTGCTTAAGACAGTGTGTAAGATGACAAAAATTCCAAAAGGTATAAAAGCAGAGTACAGGAAGGGACATTAGAGTAGAGAGTCCCTAAGAGTAGATATAATGGGGTTCAGAGCAAGAAGTGGAAGGAAATCCTTATTGGTGGAGCACCCTCCCTGGGACGGGCACTAAATCAAACACTGAATCCTCAAAACAGATCTGCAAATGCAGAGTTGGGTTTTTGTTTCTTTTGTTTTTGTGCTTTGTAGATGAAGGAAAAGGGCTTAGTTGGGAGGGTCAAACTCAGAAATTTGTGGCTCCAAGACGTATGCTCCTCTAACCACATCACGCTGCCTCCCAGGAGAGATAACATCAGATGCAGGGATAGGGAGAAACATGGGTATACCTCATGGAACATAATGAATGGTAGGTAGGGCTCAGAAGTTCCAATATCGTGGTTAGCGGAGTTGAGTGAAGCTACCAAGTTCCTGATGGTGAGAGGCCCATGCCTAGGAACACAGAGACCAGAAAGTACACTTCGGCTTGGCTGAAGTGCAAAATACGAGAAGGGATGGAGCTGGAGCTAAGGTCAGAACAACGTGCTTACAACAAGGAACAATCAAACAGGAGAATTAGCTACATTTTAGAACAGTTAATCTGGGAACAGTGTATGCCCAAGGCTAATGTCAACCAATATAATACTTTTGTGAGAATTAAACAAAAGAATCTTTCTGGGAAAGTACAGCCCCAAGAGTAGAAGCCATGGTGAACAGGTAGAGGCTTTGCATGAATTCATCAAAGTGGCCTTGCACAGCACGCTTGTGCTGTGAAAATCTACTCTATGCGGAGAGGCCCTGGACAGAGAAGTGTTTCTCAAACTTCATAATCTGCAAAACTGGGCTTCCAAGATCCCAAGTCAAGATGCTGACTTTGGAAGTAAAATGCCAAGGCTGTATAAAATCATTTGGGGTCAATTCAAGTGTCAATATAAGAACCCAAGTGGGCCCTGAAATCCCACGTCAGTACTGGGTCATCCAGATCCAGAATGTACTTAAATTAAAAAAAAAGAAAATCAAGAGACATTTTAAAAGATTTCCACACAAATAGAACAGGACTACTTCTATAAGGGTATTTGTAAATGACGAAGTGGGCACTTTTGATAATCAGAATGGGTGAGTCGGAGTCTACTGTCATGTAGAGGGCAGTTGCCAGGGATGCTAAATATGTGGGACAGTCTTGACAGTTATCTCACCAAGATGCCCCATTAGCCTGTAAGCTTTGGAAGGGACTGACCAGCTCTTCTACTCTAGCACTAAGAAAGTTTGGCAAAGCCTAGTTAGGTAGGAATGATGAATGAATGGGGAGAGAAAAGAAGTAGGATGACCAATTTAGGGGTTACTACAGAAGCCAAAGTGAGAAGTAAAGACGGTGATTGCAGGGAAATGGAAACATCTTGCAGAGGTACAAGGCACACAGATTGGCCACTGACAGTAGGCTCTTCAGTGCACAGGGGTGCCCAGCTGAGGGCAGATGGAAACTCAAATTGAGCTTGTGGTTTCTCAGCTTGCAGGAGAGGATGGTGCCATTAACAGAAACAGTGGAGGTAGATCTAAATTACCTTGGAAACAGTCTCTAAGGAGTCATATGAACCACATGGCCAAATTTAAGTAGAACAAGAGAATTAAGTTTCTCCAAAAAGACTGAAAACAAGGAAAACCCACCATCCTTCCATTACTTGTTGGCCATTCTCTATATAGGCAAGTGGTCAAATGCCATTTGTTTAACCTAAGAAAATCACTGTTTTTTCCTGTGCGACTGACTGTACATGACCCGAGAGAATTAGCCAACCTGCCTATTATAGCAGTTCCAAAATCAGTAGCTGAAAAGAGCTTTTGTCAAGATCTGTGCAGACATCTCCCCCTGGTGGTTACAAGAATCCAAGATTCACTCATTTTAACTGGGGCTTTTGTCTCAGTGACTCTCTCATCTGGCTCCCAATTCTGGACATTTGATTTTCTCTTCAGATCTGCCATGGTGTTTTATAATAATGCTATCAGTTGTACTATTTGGTAGCATACTTCAGAAACACGAAATTAAAGATACTAAATGGATGTTATTACCCACTGCTATGAACCACTGTGGTCTCAGGATTTCTTTGGCTTAATAATCAGAAGAGTGTAGTTTGGGGCCCAACTGCCCAACTTTAGTTCCATAACTCTGGATTCTGTTTCTGCATCAGTGAAAAAAAAGAATTGAACTGGCTGATTATTAAAGTTATTCTTCTACATCCTGCTGTTTCCAAAAGACACGCAAGGAAAGGTATGTTTCCAATAATAGTTCCTTTATTTTCAGCCTATCAAATAATCTCTGCCAATGACAAAGTCACTCATTAATTGCCACAGGATGATCATTTTCTGATTCTTTTTGTTTCCTCAGAAGGAATACTGTAAACAAGGATACTAATAGGAAGGACTCTTAAAACAGACTGGTTTTCAAGAAACATGAGCATGGTATATGGATTTCTCCACCAACAGACAAATTTCTCACTTGTAAGATCTGCCAACCATCATTTCTGCGTCTGAAAGAAGGTTTGGAAAATGTTCCTTACCGTTCCACATATGCCTTGTCCAGATTGTTTAAGCCTATTGTGGGGCTTCTGAGTTGATCCTGCACAGACACAAGATCGTTGCTTTCCAAGGCCTGGTTTAGTAAAGCAACAGCAGACAACATTTCCACAGCAATCAAAAGCTCCTCGTGGGCCAAGTAGTTCTGTTGGAAAACATATGGCAACATAAGCTCTCCACACAACACACCTCATGTGCATGATGGAGGTTTACAATACACATTTCACCAAACAATGAAAAGTCAAGAACTTGATAGCTCAGCAGAAGAGGAGTCGCTGGCCACCTGCTTTCCACTGGCTTTAAGAACAGGTATATGGTTCCTGGGTTTTCCTTGGATGATCATTTTTG
Source organism: Ateles fusciceps (assembly GCA_036589455.1). Taxonomy (NCBI): domain Eukaryota; kingdom Metazoa; phylum Chordata; class Mammalia; order Primates; family Atelidae; genus Ateles; species Ateles fusciceps. Next base: position 3,141,223 of record JAZHEH010000952.1, on the reverse strand, counting down.
AGACTGAGTTGATCACAACGGAAAGTTATGATTCCACAAATATCTGCATTCCCATTACTGATCCCTAATCCCAGCTATATTGGCTACTTAAAGGCTCAGTTCGGCCATATAATTAAGCCAAGGACTAGATAACATTGTCACTGCCTGAGAGTGCCAGATAAGATTTTAGCACAGCTAATGATTTCCAGTTTGAAATAAGGGTTTAAGGGAAGGTTGGGAGAATTTCACCTAAAAGTTATAATCTGAAACACAAAGCAGGGTCTTCAAACCAAGACTATTGATTCTAATTCCAAAATTCTGATTTCAGAATAAGAAAGGATAGTTCAATCTTCCAAAGCAAATAGGAAGAAGGGGTTACCATAGAGAGTATGTAAGTAAATTTTATTCAAATATCTTACATTAAATACACATTTAACATATAAGGTATCAAATTATAAGAGCAGAATGCAATCATTTATAATTCACCTCCTCTACCTCTTTCAGTGCCCTGTCCATGGATACCTAAATTGATATATGGCAAAAAGGAAAAGGAGAAAGGAAGAAGAAATGGAGCTGGACAGCCACAGGTTAACCATGGCCATTTGAGGATGAATGAGTGTCCTCAAGCATAAGTAGCCTTGAGCTTCAGAGCCAGAGAAGTGGAAGAAAATATTAATGAGAGAACCTAAGTGAAATTAAGAAAAAAGCTATTTTTCTTTTATTATAAATATCATATTTCTATTTAGAAAACATAGAAAGTCTTCTTCTTTTTTTTTTTTTTTTTTTGGTAAAGATGGGGCTTCACTATGTTGCCCAGGTTGGTCTGGAACTCCTGGCCTCAAGTGATCCTCCTGCTTCAGCCTCCCAAAGTGCTGAGATTACAGGTAGGTGCTACCACAGTCAGCTGATACAGAAGTCTTAATAAGCAAGAATAAGAAAACAAATGCTATCACTCAAGCTCTTTTGTGTATATCCTTTTATGTATTTTAAATTCATACATATATTTGCAGAGGTTTTGTCTTTATAACTGACTTTATTTTCTTATTGCAAAAAACAAGATAATGCTATATATCTCAATCTCATTTTTTTCCACTCAATATTAGTATGGATGTCTTTTCCAGTCATTATTCTTTACATTATCATGTTTACTAGTTGCATTTATTTCTAGCATATATAAGCACCATAAATTAGGCAATCTGTTATTAAGTAGTTATTTGTTTCCTGGTTTTCAATATTATAAACAATGCTGTGAAACATCTCTGTGGCTAAAGCTCTTTGGTTCATATCCTTCAGGCTCATTTTCTAGAATGTAACTGTCAGCGTCATGGGCTTTTGATCTATATTACTAAGACCACCCTGCAGAAAGGCTGTATAGTTTGCACTCCCAGAGGCTGTGTAGAAGATGTTTGTGCCCCATGTTTATACCTACACTGCGTTAAATCTTTCTAATCTCTACCAATCTAATTTTAAATAATAAGTGTACTGTGTTTTAATTTATATTTATTTACTTCTGATTGAGTTCAAACTTTCTTTTTGTTTGTAATTTGTATATTTCTTGTTTTATGAATTGCCTGCTCATGTTCTTGGTCTCTTTATTGTATGTGAACAAGTGCTGATTGTGATTTTAAAGATCCAATGACTGTCCTATGTTTTTCCTCAAAACTTTAATTTTTAAATTATTTTTTACATTTAACATTTTATGCTGAAAATGTATTCTGATATATGTGTAGTGAGTTAATGTTTTCTTAACAAAGCTTAAACACTCGCAAGGACATCATTTATTAAATAATCCTTTCCTCACCTTCTTGAAATACGAGCTTTGTCATATACTGAATTCTTGGCTCTGCTTTCAGTAGTTTTCATTTTGTTTCATTGTTTGGCTTACAGGAGTGTTAGTAAACATGTTCTTAATTACTGTAACCTTGTATGAAACTATTGTTGAATGCTGTTGTCATATTAAGGAATACAAATTTACAAAACTCAAAGCCATTGTGCTAATGCTCTTATTTGCAGTTTCTAAAATTGCAGATTGAGCTTATTTTCTATATAAAAAACATTATATATTGTAAAAAAAAAACCCCACACATCAATATAGCTAAAAAATTGTCTAAGGTTTTTCAAATATCACACAGGGAATAAGAACAACCTATTTTCACATGTATATGTGTAGACCACTGCTAGAATCTCCTAACTACGCTCTTAGATTCTTTATGCAGACTAAAATCAAGAGTTAACAAGGAAGGAGGCCATGGAATTGGTATGGATGGGCCAATGAGACCATGACTGATACAAATTAGAGATCCCCAGAGCCCTAATCCCCTTTTTGTAACTAGGCTTCCCTAGTGCGCCATGGCACTCAGGGTTACTATCCCCATAGCTGGAGTCTTCTCTGACTTACCATGGCATTCTGTTTCTGGAGGTTGAAAAGTTCGTTCTGATACATGGCAGCAGCAAAGGGATAAACAGCAGGCAGCTGGGCCTCTGGTTTCTTCAGGGCAAGCAGTGTATTCTCGGGGTCACCTTCCGGAATGACAGCATTGATATGCTCCACTGCAGCCTGTCCTGAGGGTGGGGGTTCACATTCTGTCAGAATGGCTGCTCTTTCCACTGCTGCCTCACCAACCCGCCCTTCCTCCCAAGAATTTGAACTTAAAGCAGTTACTTTTCATGAACTCTGAAAAGCTGCAGGCAGAGGGTAGGTAAAACCTTGAAAATGTTATCTCAGTAATTCAAATCAATCCAATTGTTGGAGGCCTACAAGAACCTCAGCACTGATGGAGCTTAGGTTATGAGATCATTCCTGAGTAGTATGACTTCCTTCCAAAATCTTTAGTTTTAGGACAAGCTCTGGTTTCAGTTCTTCCATGAAGCCTTCAGATTGCTCAGATCCTTAACGATTTCTCATCTTGTGAACACCACAGTTATTTCAAGCTGGGCCATGTAGTTCCAGCAGGCATGTTCCCCAACACTCCTTGTGCATTAGTACTGCTTCCCCAGGCAGACATCCAGCTACATGAAGACCAGAAGCAAGCCTTGCCCTACTGCTGTATCTTCCTAATGCATAAGCACTGTGGTAAGCCCACAGCAAGCACTCCGACATATTGCTGCAACATCTGATACAACCATAAACTCTGTGATATTGTTTGGCTCTGTGTCCCCACCCAAATCTCATGTTGAATTGTAATCCTCATTGTTGGAGGAGGGATTTGGTGGAAGGTGATTGTAACACGGGGGTGGATTTTCCCCTTGCCGATAGTGAGTTCTCATGAGATATGGTTAAGTGTGTAGCATTTCCCCCTTCTCTCTCTTCCTCCTGCTTTGGCCATGTGAAGATGTGACTGGCTTCACCATCATCTTCTGCCATGATTGTAAGTTTCCTGAGGCCTCCCCAGACATGCAGAAGTGTCAGTCAATTAAACCTCTTTTCTTCATAAATTACCCAGGTAGTTCTTTATAGCAGTGTGAGAACGGACTAATACACTCCATGATCTCTTGACCAGTTGTAAGGTGCAGATTATAAAGACCTGAATTTTGGTGACCAAACTGACATACTTGGAACAGTACATTCAGCATAGTTTTCAGAGACCAAAAATGAAATTGCTGACTAAATGGGAGAATGAATGATGAACTCTGCCACCAAGAAAGAGCAAACCAGACAGAGACTGCAGAGTTTTGCCTTATAGGGAAGGCATCTGAGTAGAAGAAATAACACACACATAAATTTCTAGAGCCTTTCAAGGGTCAGCCTGTCTGCCTAATTCATGACTAACTGCAGCTAAGATCCTCCTAACCCTTTTTGACAAGATGACAACTTATCTTCTCTAAATACATTCACAAGGATCTTCCCGCAATCTTTTTACTAAGAGATATAACTCAATAGCAGGAAATACTTACGATAAATGGAATCCTTCAAGTCATCCTCCAGAAAACTCACACTTAACCTAAAGGACCCTGAGAACCTTACAACTTCTTTTCTATTTTTAAATTTAATGTGACAAACCAAAAAATTTCAGAAAGGAAGGCTAGTGGTTGGTTGTGGCATTTGCTGTTCTGCTAAACTTAATCCAAGGCCTTTCAGCTGCATCTCGGATTACTCTAGGTAGGATTTTGCTTCACCTTTGATAAATTTATTATATGTGCTTGTACAGCTGAATGTCACACATCAGAAAATCATATCCTTAAAACACTGCTGTTTCTTTTCTTTTCTTTTTTTTTTTTTGAGATAGTCTTGCTCTGTTGCCAAGGCTGGAGTACAGTGGTGCAATCTTGGCTTACTGCAGCCTCCACCTCCTGGGCTCAGGAGATCCCTCCACCTCAGCCTCTAGAGTAGCTGGGGCTACAGTTGTGTGCCACCAAGCCCAGCTAATTAAATTTTTTTTTTTTTTTTTGTAGAGACTCAGTCTGTCTTTGTTGCTCAGGCTGGTCTTGAACTCCTGGACTCAAATCATCCTCCCACCTCAGCCTCCCAAAGTGGTGGATTATAGGCATGAGCCACCGCACCTAGCCTGAAAAACACTATTAAATAAACCATCTCTTCTAAAAAAATAAGGTAAGATCAACCACTCTTTTACACTCTGCATTTAACAAAATGTCCAGGCAGGGTGCAGTAGCTCTCGTCTATAACCCTAGCATTTTGGGAGGCTGAGGTGGTGAGGATCACTTGAGCCCAAGAGTTCAACACCAAACTGGGCAATAGAGTGAGACCCTGTCAAAAACAACAACAACAACAACAACCAAAGAAATGCAAAACGTCCAGCTCTGATCTTAACAGAATATGTCACGCAATGAATGGAATGTAAGTGCAGAACCTGAAAGTTAAAGGGTTGTAATGTGAACAGAGCTGAGGCCTCTGACAACAGATCTGTCAACAACCAATGTTGTCACTGATGCTATTACTGGGGTTGCTATGAATGTAGATGCCTTAACATTTAAATATAATAACCTACATGGTTGGGAAAAAGCTTGTCAAAGTAATAATTCTTACATATTTTAAATTGTACAATTGTCTCATTGTTATGTCACCAAAATGAGGGTTCTCTTCCTAAGGTTACTTTCAGTTCTACTGAACTATGAATTTTAAGATGGGGAGAGATAAAAAGATCATATTCTACACATTTAGAGCCATCAAACCTTGCAATGTCCTTCATATTTTCAGCTGGTTATGCCATTAGTATAAATCATCCAATGCCATTTACTTATAAATGGAAAAAAAAAAGTATAGCCAATTTGGCATTAAATTTGTGGTCAGGAAGTTATGGCACTGAGTGAAGAACTAAAACATTTTTATAAAGCATTTTATTTAACATGAAAAAGAAAACTGTTTTCATGGTTATAAATATCTCAAAAATAAAGGATGGTTAAAGACTAGGGAGCCATTTCCTCTCTAAGCTTATGGACCTCAGATGTCTCACCGGCAACATTAATTTCCCGTCTGTAATTCATTTCTGTCAAGCATAATGCAATTCTCAGCTTTCACATAGAACAAAAAGACAAACTTCAAATTGTACTTCATGTATCATCAGCCACATGTTTAAGATTTCACAAGAATAAAAGAACAGGCACATGCATCCTAAAATGTGAAGGTGTTACATTAAAAAAAAAAGCAATTGAGAGTTTTTAGCCCAGTTGTGTGTATGTGAGCCAAATTCTCAAACACACTCAGTTGTTAACTCCTAGACGTTTACATTAACCCTCTGGGGCTTTCCTAAATTATTGTTTGAGCCCCTTAGGATATTTCTCTCCAAGTAACTTAGGAGCAAACTTCTGAGTAACGCCTGTGGCTGTATACGTCTTTGCAACTCAACGAGGATGTTAAAAGGAAGGCTAGTGTACACTCCAAGTTTTAATTTGGCAGGAGGTTCACATGCTTTATTAAGTGGGTTAAATGGTCTTTCATGTATTAGGTTTTTGGGTATATATGGATTATTTAGATTGACCAAGGCAAAATAAACATCAAATGAAATTCCTTATTGACTCTTCTGATGCTCAACTAAAAATACTCTTAGCCAGAGGGGGAGAAAAGACTAATAAAAAAATTGATGTATCTAAACGTGTATATGCTTATTTTAATTACCTGAGTCTGCTGTTCTTTATAGTCACACACCTGGACCAGGTACTAAGAGGAACTGATCTGCTTGACTCCACAGAGGCTCAGGGGTGTGGGACTCAAAGTTGCCATCATGAAATTTCATCTGGCCTGACCACAGTCCCATTCACTGGCACCAAAGTTACACAAGTGTAAGAAAATCTTTCAAACTACAGACTATGGGAATGGCTGGGAAGTCACAGAGATCAGTGGGGTCAATAGTACCTTTTACAATTCCAACAGAACACCATCACATAATTGTGGGCAAGCAACTACTATTTGTAAGTTACAATCTTTTACTAAATTACCTTCAGCATTAGCCCCAAAAGTGACAGATTCAAAATATGGAACGTAATCAAACAGGAAGGTAGAATCAAACCAGCTTCAGGATACTCTGTGTGGACTGAGATCACCAGAAAAGCACAGTGGGAAACTGCCAAATATTGCTCCATAATTAAGAGCAACATTGACACTGAGTAGATTTTTCATTGTACGAGGCAGTTTTCCAAGTATACAAATTGAGAGTTATGCTGGGATTCTGGCAAGGAAGGTCTGTATCTTATGGAAATATCAATTTCCTTCATACGATCCATTACTTACTGTTGACTTTATTAATATTGCCTTGGATTTCTGCTTGTGTCAGCAGTTCTTCGTAAGCATCTCTTTCTTCTTCTGAAATACAGCTATTCTGCAAAACAAAGTCTTCACTGATTCCTGAGGTTAAACAAAATATTTCCAAAACTCGAAACTCAAATGGAAAAACGTGAAGAGTGATAAAAACCATTCCCTAATTATTTAAATTCATTGGAAGCATTTGTGGAATGCCTGCTCTGTGCAGGGCACTGGAGGAGAATGCCTGGTAAAGATTACAAAGATGAATGACAGACCCGGTGACTCTTTGAAAAGGGCTAATTTTCAAATGTGGAAAATATCAGTTTGGACCACTTTGTTTTGCCATTTTTGTAGATCAAAAACAGTGGAATAGCACCAATTTCATTTGATTTGATCTACTAAAATCAAGAACATAAATAATGAGTATGCCTAGAAGAAGAGAACAGATTCTATAAGAGAAGTACTATAAGCATTTTTTTCGAAAATATTCATAGTTGGGAAGAAAAGTTTTCAAAGAGATTATAATCAATGAGGGCTTCGAACAACAGAATAATGTCAAGAATAGGATGCAGATAGCAGGATTTGGTTACACAGATGGAAAGCTCAGCACGCTGGGCTACAACTTGCAGTGTGTGTCCAGGGTGAGCGAAAAGATGAGGGGGTAAACTGAAGGCTAAGATTCGGTGTTGAATATTCAGTAGGCAACAGAGAATCAGGGGATGTTTCTGGTGGGTTGACATCAGATTTGCAGTTAAAGATCAATTTTGTAATCTCTAGCTCTAAGGGGGATTGGCTTGGAGAATAGCAGCCAATCTCATAGGCAGAGAGACCCACGAGGAAGGTGCTTGATACAAGTCAAGCAATGAGGACAGCAAAGGCAGGACTGAGGCAAGACTGGTGAGACTAAAAGGTTGGTGACAGACTCAACTCTAACAAGAGTAGGCAGCAGAATCTAGCAATGGATGGGACACAGAGGGCATGAGCTCTGAGACAAAGGTAGCCATCATTCTGAACCAGGGAAGTCAGGGAAGTCAGCAAGGGGAGCTCTTCTAATATAATGGGGTACAAAGCCCTAGGGGACACAGATGAAGATATCTGGAGGAGAGGAGGCAGGCCAATTTGGGAAGGGCTGGCATAAAGCTGACAACAACTTTATGAGCTCTATCCAACAAGTGGATGAGCTCTATGGAGGAAGAACAGAGAAGGCATTCAGTGTCGGACCTTGAAGAACCCTGTACTGAGAGGGGAGGAGGAAGAGGAGAAAGAGGCACAGAGGAGAACCATGGCAGCAAGGACGCAAATAAGCTGGTGGAGCAGAGACTCTCAAGGCAGAGGGCCAACCCTACCAGATGCTGGTGGAAGCCAGCAGTTGAGAAAAACGTCAAAACCTAAAGTGGTTACTTTTACTCATGGAGCTGAAACTGACATGGCAAGAGCTTAATGAGAAACAAGCTGGTGAGGAAGCAGAAGCTCTCAGTGCAGACACAGTTTTCAACAATGCACTAGACAGAAAGGTGGTTACAAATGGAGTTAGGATTAGGAGCAGGCTGTCTTGCACAGGAAGGACATCCTCAAATATAAAGGCTTGACTATTGGGAAAATATGAAGACTGTAGATTCAAAAACATACTCTCTGAACTTCACCACACTGAATTATTAACCTCTACTACCAAATGTAAAAGTATCTTTTCTAATGTAAGGTCTGCTGATGATGCCTAACAAGTGATGATTATGAGTTGCTACTTGTATACTTTCTGGAGACAATAGCAAGTTGGCCACATGACTTTTAATTCTTTCAATCTATAACATTCACACAACATTCTCTTTCTAAAAATTGAGGGTCTCAGTCTGTTGCCTAGGCTGGAGTGCAGTAGCACAGTCACAGTTCACTGCAGCCTCAACCTCCCAGACTCAAGTGATTCTCTCACACCTTAGCCTCCTGAGTAGTTGGGACTGCAGGCTTGAACCACCATGCCCAGCTAATTTTTTACTTTTCCTTTTATTTTCTTAGAGACAGGGTATCACTATGGTGCTCAGGCTCATCTTGAACTCCTGGACTCAAGGGATCCTCCCACTGTGACCTCCCAAAGTGCTGGGATTACAGGCATATGCCACCATGCCTGGCCTATAAAATTCCTTTTTTATGCCTTATACAGGCATATAATCTAATTGCCTTACATAGTGTATAGTCCTCTTTTACGCTACGTTTCATTCAAATAAATTGTCTATGGCTATAGAGAACATAGCCAATTGATTTAAAAGTATTGCTTTTAAGATTAAGGCTTTTCAAACCAGTAACTCATAAGCACATTCATTACTGTTTTTATTACTCAGAATCTAAGTACCTTCAGTCTTGCATTTTCCTCTTTTTTCTTTTGGCATCCCAGAGTTCTTTCTGATATTCAGGTGCAAGGTTGTCATCCACTAAAGTTAAAACTGCATTTGGGTTTCTTAGTGTTACAATGGTCTGCTCTGCTATTCCTTTTTCAACAGCTTCATTAATGGCTATAACTGCAGCATGTACTAAACAGTAAAGAGAGAGAGAAAAAGGTTTTATTAGCAAAAGACAACATGGAAAGTTGCATCGACCCTGTGTAAACCCAAGCGGTTTTACTTTCTTTCGTGGCTTCCAGTAAATAGGTCAAAAAGAGAACTCAGACATATTATGGAGCACCTGAAAACCTCTCCACATGGCTGTCTTTGGTCATGATCTCAGCATCTGTTAAGTAATTCTGACTCATTTATAAGTCACTGAATGGCTAAAATGAACTGAGGCCTACGTCAACTTCAGGGGTTAGAAGGTAAGTCAATCCTTACCCTCTGGTCTGGGCGACATGGACAATTTTAAAGTAACATGTTAGTTCCAAGAAATACTTGCAATTTAGCTTACAATACTAAAAGACCTGTAACAATGTACTCTACCACTAAAATCTATAGACACAGAAAATAGAGAACGATGGATGATGAAGACATTTCTGGAACCTGAATTCATGTTGCACAAGTAGAAGTCTGAAAACCAAAACCAAATCAATTATTGGTTATATTCTGACATCCTCAAATTAATCATCTATAAAACAAAAACTTTCAGGCTGCTTAAAGTATCTTCTAAATATTCTATTTTGAGTAATCAAAATCAGTAAGTAAAGTACAGGTAGGTCTCATGTCAATGGCAAGTTTGGATTTTAAATGGACTTACATGCAGCTTCATCCACGGACAGTTCATTGGCCAGAATACCACCTATTTTGCTGAAAGATGGCATCTGTATTCCATATTTCTCAAGTTCTTTTCTCATATTACTGATTTCCTCCTCTAACAAAGAACCAGATGATAATCATCATTATGAGAGAAAGCTACAGACAGAGATGGACGTAGGAATGAATACAATCATATTAAGAAATGTCTTCATCAGGAAGGGGGTTTGTTTCTAACAAGAGCCTTAGGAAGAACCCAGCCCAAGTTTCTCATTTCACAAACGTGGGGGAAGGAGAACTCAGTCAAGAATGAGCAAGATAGGTCAGTTTTCTCTTCTCATCAATATACAGGAATAAGGGAAATCAGTAATATCAAAATGGGGGAATAACAAGGTATTGGGACTCTTTTATAACTAGATTGTAAAAAATTATAAGGATAAAGAGTAGTACCTGTGAAGTCTACTTTGCCCAACAAATCCTGGATCTGGGGTGCTATTCCTAGTTTGAAAAGATATAAACTGGAAGAAAAAACATGAAATTATCAGAAATTTCATCATCATAAATCTTAATGTAATAAATTACATAAACCTTAATAGTTTTTTCAGTTGAAAAAGACCTAAGAGATATCTAGTCTATTCATTTTATATATGAGAAAACTGAGTCCCTAGGTAACAGAGTCCTTGGTGAGGCCAGGATCAGAATTCTAATCTGTGTCCCAAAGACTGGTCTTCTGTAATCCACAGCTTCTCAGAGCCAGCTAACTCTGTATCAATCATTTGTATGGAGAACAAGAAACAGAGCTAACACAAAACAGCAGGAAACAAATGCAATAAACATTTCTTTGAATATTCCTCACATAATTCTTATTTTACTGAAGATACAGCATGAATTACATTTTGCTTTTTAATATTCCTCCAAGTACCACATACCCTTGAGGAAATATTTGTTTTATATTTTCTAAACCAATAAATAGAGTGACAAGACTATCAGTGGATGAGGTGATGTTAAATTATGATGCGTATATATTACCCAAGGGGAAGATGAAGAACAAATTGAATGTATTTAAAAATAAATCCATAAGGTAATAATGATGGCATCCATTAGCCCACCCATAACCTGAGAAAAGAACTTGAGAGCTGGCATCTAAATTCTATCAAAAATGCATGTAATAGTATATATGAGAAAGTAAATGGAATGATTTTTATGGCTTATTTCAAAATTATCACTAAAGATGTTGATGTGAGATGGAGCTCCATAGTTTATAGAACATAGAATTTCATTAAATGCATTAAGGAAGTTCACCTTTTTTAATAGTATTAATACAAACTCTTGAAATGTATGATCAGTCATTCAACGTAAGTAGCTTGCATTAAAACTGACAATAATTTTCTGATAATTTTCTTTCTTTTCTTTTTTTTTTTTTGAGATGAAGTCTCGCTGTGTTTCCCAGGCTGGAGTACAATGGCGTGATCTCAGCTCACTGCAACCTCTGCCTTCTAGGTTCAAGTAATTCTCCTGTCTCAGCCTCCCAAGTATCTGGGGTTACAGGCATATGCCACCATGCCTGGCTAATTTTTATATTTGTTTAATAGAGACGGTTTCATCATGTTGGCCAGGCTGGTCTCAAACTCCTGACCTCAGGTGATCCACCCACCTTGGCCTCCCACAGTGATAGGATTACAGGCGTGAGACACTGTGTCTGGCCAATTTTCTGGTAATTTTTATGAAAAGCAATTATTTAGAAAATACATAATCAAAGTTAAAAATCAGTGACTTACGGTTTAAAAAATTACATAGAAAATCACTCAGTTATACACTAAATATTTTCATATATGTACTTTTAAAGTTGTTTCTGGACATCTATTTTATAAACATATGTATTATTCTAGAATATGAATGTACCATAATTTTCTTAAGCAATTACTGAACATTTAGATTGCTACTAATTAATAATTACGGCAAATAATGCTTTAGTAAACCTACTTACATACACACACACACATCTTTGTGCATATTTCTTATTACAATAAAGCCATGAAAACAAAATTGTTGACTTGAAAGGGTACACCCACAATAAAAGTTTTCAATGTATATTGTGCAAATCTGATCTTTTTTTTTTTTTTTTTTTTTTTGAGACGGAGTCTTGCTCTGTCACCAGGCTGGAGTTCAGTGGCACAATCTCGGCTCACTGCAACCTCTGCCTCCTAGGTTCAAGAGATTCCCCTGTCTCAGCCTCCTGAGTAGCTGGGGCTACATGGGTGCACCATCACGCCTGGCTAATTTTTTGTATTTTAGTAGAGATGAGGTTTCACCATGTTCGCCAGGATGGTCTCGATCTCCTGACCTTATGATCCTCCCACCTCAGCCTCCCAAAGTGCTGGGATTACAGGCGTGAGCTGCCCGCCTGGCCCAAATATGATCCTAAAAAGAGATTATGTTCATTTATTCTTTGTGAGTAAAGGGTTAAAAAAAAATCCTTTTTCCTTTCACATGAGAATTTGACCTTTGGTTAACTTTCTAGCTCTGTTCTCCTAGGAACCTATACTGTCAACTGTGTTATAGAAGCATCATTGCTTAGGAATAAATAACCCAATTGATAAATTGTATCTTGATAAGAAGGAACCAGAAATACCTAACAGGCACCATATCTGTGGGCCTTCCTGGGTTCAATGACTCTTATAACTGGTATGTTCTTTGCAGAGAACTGGGAAGCTATGCAGTAGAGCTGTTACTATAGATAGTGGCTCCTGGGAGCATGAGGCTTCCAAGCCAGGAGGGCTCAAACCCACTCCTTAGCAGCAAAGTTGTAACCTGGGGTACCAGAGAGAAGAACAGTGGCTTCCAGATGGCTGTATGGACAAGTATGTGGAGTGTCATGAAGGTTCCCACTGAAGAGCAAACACCTGCCAGCATGCTGGCTTTCCCAGCTACTTCTCTCCTGAGCAACAGGTGCCAGATGTGGCTGATGACAGGTGGGTGAATCTGAGTATTTAGCTGAACCTAAGAACTCCCTGCTGTGCATGGCCCCCCCTCTACCACCAGCACATGTGAATGTCATTTTCTTTGTCCTCTTACCATCACAGGATATAATCGATAAAATCTTTCAAGGGACTGGCATCTGATGGCAACAAGATGTTATTTAAATATGCATTTCCTTAAGGTAGTTGTGAGAGTAAACATTTTTTATCCACGCATTGACCACTCATATGTCTTCCAGGAAATGTCTATTAATGAATTTTTGAATTTTAAAGAATATTTAGGGGTGGAATTTGCCTCTCATTTTCATGCTTTTCCTTTAAAACCACAGCAAAGGACAAAGAACAATTTTTTTAACCATATGTGTAACATTAGTTTTAATACTAAATTTCAATATGAAATTTGTATCTTATCCACAGAGGAAAAGCTTTTATATTAGACTTTGAACATTCTTCAAACTGAAATAGCCATTATGTATTCATAATCCCAAACCAGCAAGACAGGATACATTTCTTAGTTGACGTTCTAGGTCTTTAGAGATTATCACGTATATGAAACTGCTTACTTTACACAGCCTCTGAAGACTTTACTACCAAAGGTTCACGCCAACAAGTCATTATAATTAAAGCTAGATCACTAAGATACCATGCTGACATTTTCAAAACCGTAATATTTTATGAACCAATTCTCAACTCATTATTACAAGGAGAAAACATTTCAGTTAAAAGGGTGGTCTATCACTTGGAACAATGAAATGCCAACCTCTTCCCTTGCTCCTTTCTAGTCAATGTGAACTACAAAATTACACAGGATTTAACAGGCAAGATAAACTGCAAAAGAATTCAGGGTAGTGGAAATCAAGCCATCATTTAAGAAATGAGAATAGATGAACAAGTAATCAAAAATGTATAACTGTGTCACTTCAGTTTCTTTCATGGCACTTGATTTGCATTTTCCTCTTCTTTTTACAAATTCAAAAATATACCTAAACTAATTTACAAAGAAAACTATAAAAAAATCAGTGAAATCTAGAAAATGTGACAGTAAAAGTAGACATCCATAAAATGTCTTTGAGCAACAAATTTTATATCTATTTCAAGTACTTAATGTGCTGAATCTTTAATATGTAATACCTATATTAATATCCTGCTGAAGTTTTAACATACTTTTACATTTTTCTATCAAAGCCTAAGCTAATTGGTATCTACTATCCTTTATATACTTCCACCTCTAACTTTCCCACCTACGGAATGTTGAGATAATTCAGAATTTTAGATTCATGCTTTCATTTTTTTATTATATCCACCAATAATTTAGACATCGATAAATTTTATTAGTTGCTTTTCTGATTTCATCTATACCAAATTTTTCTTCTAGAGTTTTATCTCTGGTTCTTCCGTGTATAAATGTAAGTACTCAATAAACATTTGCTGAACATAAATGGAAACAATCATCAATTGCACATATTTTAACATTTCCATTTGTTCTGTGGGTCTTGGTTCTGTTTGGTGAATCTAATGCCTCTTTCAGTGCCAGTTTCCTTTGAACACCTGGCATCTTCTGATCTGGGACTCATCTTGGTGTTTGAGACTTGCTGTTTGTTGGTCACTGACCGCAGATCTGCATGTCAGGAGCCAGCATTAAGAAGCTATAGACAGCAATGGAACTGATGCCAGGAGGGTACCAGTGTCTTTCCTTCTCAGGCTGGGGACTCTCTGTCCCTTCTTGAGGTCATTAGCTGTCTTGGGTACGGGCATGCTATCCTGCCATCAGCATCTACACCTGCTACTTTAGGGAAGGGCTATGCAGTTCTGCTGGTCCCAGCCTGATGATTGCTCACTTTGAGGCTCTTCTTTTTCTTGCTGTCCCCTTTGCTTGGAGCGAACCTCAGGAGAGCTCCTAGCTCTGCTGCATCCCCCAGCATTTTGTGGGCTGTGGTCTTCTCCCAGTTTGTTTCTCTGTCAACCGAATCCTGTCTGTTCAATTTATATTAGGAGTTGTTCAAGTTTCTGGTCAGTAGATGGCATTTGTTATCGCAAATGTATTTTTTAAAGGTTATTACTGCAGTTAATTTCACGCCAGTTTTGGAAGAGGGTAAGACAGCTGTGTTCAATGATCTTGATGCAACTGTTTTCACATTATGTTCTGTTTATCCATTCATTCATTTAATTACTATTTATAGGATAGCTCCTATATAAAAATATTTTTCTTGGCTGGGCATGGTGGCT
The DNA here is from genome assembly GCA_036589455.1 of Ateles fusciceps. Taxonomy (NCBI): domain Eukaryota; kingdom Metazoa; phylum Chordata; class Mammalia; order Primates; family Atelidae; genus Ateles; species Ateles fusciceps. The sequence goes on along the minus strand of JAZHEH010000952.1, from coordinate 3,126,152 downwards.
CACTTTGGGAGGCCAAGGCAGGCGAATCATTTGCGGTCAGGAGTTCAAGACGGGCCTGGTCAACATAGTGAAACCTCGTCTTTACTAAAAACACAAAAAGTAGCTGGGCACGATGGCACATGCCAGTAATCCCAGCTACTCGGGAGAGGCTGAGGCAGGAGAACTGCTTGAACCTGGGAGACAGGTTGCAGTGAGCCAAGACTGTGCCACTGCACTCCAGCCTGAACGACAGAGTGAGACTCTATCTCAAAAAACAAAACAAAACAAAACAAAAAAAATTTTCTCTACCATGCTGTCCCTAAAGAAAGGCAGTTGGGCTACCAAAAAATAGAGGTATAATGGTAACATGAATTAAAATGTTTATACTAAAGTGTTAATTTTCCCCTTTGATAATGAAGAAGTTAGATAGCTATTTCCAGTTAGGCTTTTTATTTCTCCATTGTACACCGTAATGTTAAATCTCAAATAAACAAACATCCTGGCTTAAGTAAAAGTCACCACAAGGTGGTGCTGAAAAGTTAGCATTCTGAAGATGGAAGGATCTTTGCTTTTAAATTTAAGTCTGATATTTTCTTAAGCTAATATTGATCAGGTAAATATCTCATTTGCATATCAAAAATCTCATTTACTAAAAAATTAAAACAAATATTGTATATTTTCTGTTTGGCCTCAATTTTCAACATTTAAAAATAATCATTGATGTTGAGGTTTAAACTGTTAGGTTTGAAAAGATCACTTTTCATGGTGTGGGCTTGTTACACCTAATCTCTGTGTGGGAGGTGCTTTCCAGCTGATTACTCAAATGGGCAAATGTTTATCAGGAAACTGTGTTTACCCAGTATTCCCATGCTGAAAAGAATCAGCAATAGCAAACTACTCCTTCCCAAGCATTTAAATTCAAATGAAGCTGCTCATTACCTGAAGTATACAGGAAATCAAGTCTTAATCTTAAAAAAAAAAAGTCCATTGAATAGAAAAAAATACCATTCTCATGTAGCTCTTAAACACTGAATTTGTTAAGCACCATTTGGTACCTAACAGCCAAGTCAAAGGGCTAGAGCATTCCAAAGGAAGTCGTGGAATTCATGTCACCTTCGCTTCTCATGTCTAGAAGAGCACTTTGTGTGAAATAGCAAGGCTCTTACCACACCAAAAGGTACTGCACACCTGTGCAGCTGAAGCCAGCAGCAGAGGGGCTGCCCAGAGGTAGCGACAGTCTTGTTGACCTATGTGCCCCTATTTGTAAAATAATATCACTTAAAGTCCAGAAAGCAATAAAGTTTAAAAAAATACCATTTAGTGTATATCATGAAAGTAGTAATAGTAGCTGCTGTTTTATCTACTGAACCAAATTTTTCCATCTTACTCACATACATCACTGCCAATATCATATGGCATTACCACTTTCAAGATAAAACTAGTGATATTAGTTTTTTCTACTACTTTCAAGATACACACTAAAAGGTACTATAGTAATGAAATGCAAACTTAAAAGGCAGGAACTAAATTTATTTCAGCTCTCTTGGATCACATTATGTGTAGCTCATTTTGCACCCTAACATGTGGGATGAATGTCTGTATATCAAAGCCTCATGGTAAAGCAGAAAGACCACAGGACTAGAATCCACAAGCCCTGGATCCTGGCCCCAAAACTGGTAAAACCTTGATGTGTGACTATGAGCAAGTCACGTAACCCAAGCTTTCAGTTCCCTTAACTGTGAAATGAATTATCTAGACTACAATAATTTCCCAAGGCCCTTCCAGTTCCTCGGTTCATGATTCTTCATTTAAAACATGTTAAATATAATAGCTGAGAGGCCTGTGCTGAAGTTCAAGTCTGATGCCATTGTTCTTCTAATTTTCTTAGAAGTGGCAAAATAATTGACTTCTTTTGAAGCCAATGGCTGGCTGAATTCATAATAGCACAGGTTCAGTTCTCACACAGCCTGGTTTTTACTAACTGTGTGACCTTTGGCAGCCTCTCTGTGCCTCAACTGCCTTGGTTATAAAATGGGACTAATAATAGTAACCACTCCACAGGTATGTTGTGCAGATAAAATGAGATTATACCAGTTAAGTATTTTGTGCAGTACCAGATGTATAGCTAAAAGCTCCATTTGTGTTAGCCTTTGTTCTTATTATTCTTTGTTAAATAAATGTGTCCTTTGTATACAAACGCTTATTGATAACCTATCAAAGTGGTTTCCCTACTCTTTCCAATGCCAAGAATCTCTATTTCGCCACACAGACTCCATGTTTGAAACAGCTTTATCTACTGAATCAAATTTTTCCATCTTAGTCACACATATCTCTGCCAATATCATATCAAAATCCAGGGTTTTATACCTAATTTTCAGCCCCAAACGAAAGGAGTCCTGAGGCAGCCTTATCATTGCAAAATTAGTTCAATTAAACCTCCTGAAGAGTTAAATACACAAACTCCAGAGACTTTAAGTTGGAATCAATGGCGTGTAAGCTGTGTGAAGTAACAAGACGTGGTTCATAGTGTCTTAAGAGCTCAGCATTTAGGAAGATAGAAAGGTATAACTACCATAATAATGTAGGACAGAAAGAGGAGGAAAGGGAAGGGAATGGTTCAGAGCACAGGGAGAATTCCGAACAAGGAAGGACTTAAAAGGAATAAGCAGGTGCAGCTGCCCCCCCTCACCTTACTCCCAAATACTGCCATCTCCAGATATCCCTCCTGAGAACTTACGATTAGAGCCTGTCCTTTGGGCTAAGAAACTGTCTTTAGAAATCTTATTTATAAATGCAAATATGTTCACCGTTAGAGATATAATCAATCTGATATAAGGGTTCAATTGGTTTCTTAGGGAAGGAAAGGGTTCTAAGGGAATGGAGTGTTGAGACAAGGAAAGTTATGCATTAATGCCTGAGGAGTGGGTTCAAAAGCAACCTGGTAAGCAAGACAGCGACCTGGTTGTGTGGGGAGCTGGCTAGACGAACCCTCCTCCACAAAGCTGCCAGGGTACTCGGGCAGCTGGTGAACCAGGAGTGGGTCTGCCAGAGCCATGTCATCACCACTGCACCTGAAAACATGCCTGCTGTGACATAGCTACAGAAGCAGCAGCAGAAAGAGTAATCCTCTCATAGAGGAAAGGCAGACATAGCTTCAGTTTGTGGCTGTCCATGTAGAAGAATCTCAATGATTAAATAAACTAGACAGCAAGAAAAGCAGAATTCAGTATGCTAATAAGGCTAAACTTGAAAAATCAATGAAACACATGACTTTTAAGAGAATTCCCTAGAGAGGAGTTGGTTCCACATCTCAAAGCAGAAATAATCAGAACAGGATCGGTAAATCCTGTTGTGACCACAAGCAAGGATATTTCAAAGAATGTCAGGGACGGTGCTAGAAGGACAAGGAAGTGGGCCAGAAAGAGCTCAGACTGACCAAGCTTAAACAATCTGGTTCATCACACAAAAAAAAAAAAAAAAAGATATTAATCTTGGTAAAGTCTGAGAAGGGCATGGGTTCAAAACAATAATCAAGAGAATAATATACAGTGTCCAAAAAGGAAGTTGTAATAAAATAAAGAGATAAATAGTGCATGTGTATTTCTATGTACTTTAACAAGTTGGGGAATGTTATTAAAACACAAGTATTCTGTTTCTTCTATTATCTGTTTTTTTTGTTTTTGTTTTTCAAATTGAGATGGAGTCTTGCTCTGTTGCCCAGGTTAGAGTGCAGTGGCAAAATCTCGGCTCACTGCAACCTCTGCCTCTCAGGTTCAAACGATTCTTCTGCCTCAGCCTCCCGAGTAGCTGTGATTACAGGCGCCTGTCACCATGCCCACCTAATTTTTGTATTTTTGGTAGAGATGGGGTTTCGCCATCTTTGCCAGGCTGGTCATAAACTCCTGACCTCAAATAGTCCACCTGCCTCGATCTCTCAAAGTGCTGGTGTGAGCCACCATGTGAGCCACCACTCCTGGCCTCTATCCGTTTTTATATATCTGTATATCTATATATCTATATATCTATATATATATATTTATACTACATATACTACATGAAAGAATAAAGACCAAGAACTTTGAGTAAGCTAAATAGCCCCAGAAAGCAGAAGTGCCCCACGTTAAGGAAGAACCAAGGAGCATAGGTGGTGACAGAAACACCAGGTAGAAAGAGGGTCCAGCACTGGTGGTCACATCCAATAAGTAAGTGAAGGCAGGACTAGAAACATGATCTGAGATGATAAATAAGCCCAAAAGCCTAAAGATCACTGGGTACAGTCAATCCCTTGTTTCCTAGGGGATGAAAACTCTAGAAAGCCCAACTAATTAAAAAAAATACTTAAAAGGTATACATAAGCTTTTAATAATGTGAATGGATCAGACCAATACATCATTATGACAGGACAATGGATTATACAATGCTGGTCAAGTGAGAAAGTAAATTATTTCAGGGTAATAGGGAATGGGGGCAGGGGGTGGGGGCCAGATTGTAAATAAAAACCTACCTGAAAGCCAGGTACTTAAAAGTAAATGTGGTCTGATTTTTTTTTTTTAAACAAGGAAAGTTTAGCCTGACGCCTGTGGCCAGGGTCTGACTCACCATGGGAGAAGAACCCAAAGTTGTGCCATGGTCTAACCCACAAGTGATCCCTCAGAAACCTAGATCTGTAATCATGGCAGGTTTGAAGGGGTATTCTTTTGTTTCTGGTGCCAGTAAGATTACGTCAATTCTTGGGTAGGTATCAAAATAATATAATAGCCTAGGACAACTCAAAATTAGCTATAAATACTAAACAAAATGAGTGAAACTTGTAGTATGGGTCTTACAGAATAGGTTTCAGTGTAGTAAGTTTATAATAATGTACCTGGGCATTTCACCTGCTCTTTAAGGTATCTGAAGTACTCAAAATATTAGTTCTACTAAATTATTTCAATTCTTTCAAGGAATTCACTTTTATGACTCTTTAAACAAATAACAGTGGTTTAACATCATTTATCATAAATCTTTAATAAGGTGGGCACTAAAGAGCATGCCAAAAACGTGTTCTTACCCATGCATAAAGGTCTCCAGAGATTTTTAAAAAATTAGTCTAGTAACTAGTTAGCAAGGCTGCCACTCTGGAACTGGGTCCTTTTCCTTGCAGAGGCTTGGTACCATTCCAAAAGAAGCCACAAAAGGCAAACATGCCATATAGAGTACGCACTTTAAGTCCAACGATATCAAAATAGTTACAGTAGTTTTCACTTGCTGTTGAGATAGTGGGTAGTTTAGCTTTTTCTTTAACATTCTTCCTGAATTTTCCTATTTTTTCCACAACAAGCATACCTTTTGTTTTTTGAAAAAAAAAAATGAGAAAAAGACACACATTTCTTTAAAAAAAGAATGATGCCATCACCACTAAGGTGAGTTTGTCTACATTAGGTGACGCTTGAGAATTTCCTCCGGTGCTGCAGGGGCAACTTTCAGGGGAGTCTGGCTTGAGAACGCCAATCTAAATGGACGCAGGGATTGGTGAGTGGCAGGACACGAGACTGGGATCAGAAATAAAACGAAAAGGTGAGGGGCAGGCAGGAAAAGGGAAACAGATGCAAACAGGAAGCAAAGGCAAGCACCCAAGACATCTTAGGGTATTAAGCCCAAATCAAGATGACAGGGAAGAGGAGACAAGTTTGGTCAGGGCTAAGAGCTAACTTTGTACATCAAGTCAGGCCCACAGACTGGGGCAGGAAGAAGGCAGCGCCTAGCAAGCTTAACTTCCTAGAGGAAACTTCCCTGCTGGCTTCTGAGCTATATAATCAGAATCTCTGACCTGCCTAATTACCAAGTAATAACAACTCTCAAATATAGCAGCAGTGCTGTATTTGCAGCCAGGATGTAAAAGTTGAAGAACATGTTAGTTTATTTCCATCATCACTTTTAACTATGCAGCAAGAGTATTTATTAAATCCATTGTATTTATCAAAGGATTGCGCCTCAGCTTCCAAATGTGTCTTGTACAAAAGAGCAGAATATCAGCCTCCTTTGAGTAACTGCTACATTTTAAATCACAGCAGGAACAAGTTTGGGTGGAAAAAGCTTCAGATACACTTGGGACTTCTTGATTCCATAGTGATAGGCAGCTATACAATAATTCAGAACAAAGAAAAGTAAAGTGAGGAGAATGGTTATTTACTAAATAAATATTGCTTTTGAAGATAAAATATCCTCCTTAAGATCAGGTCTGGTGAATGACATGACCCAAAGGAATCCCCTCCAGGATGAGTAAAAGTAATGGAGATGTTTATGCTGAGTAACTGAAAAACACAGTCCTGGAAAATATCACATCAATATTTGTATACAATTGGCAATGATAAACAAAAAGTTGTTTTTTCTTTGTTTACTAAGCTATTCAAGCCATTGTTAAAACCATGGCAAATACACATTTGTAAGCCTAAGTAGAGTTCTATATAACTCCTTTAGAAGAACTGTGATATCACCAGAAAGAAACTTAGCATACCATTTGTTTAAAGCTGCTTAACATGAATGTCCAAGGTGTCTACTCAGAAAATCAACTGAAAGTTACACAAGACAGTGCACGAGCACTAGAACTAGAGATGAGCACTATGATACACACATACAGCAATGGCATTAACTAGTGGTGGCTGGCTCAGCAGGTTACAGACCCAGTACTAACTACAGTGTTAAGTAATAATTCTAAGACCTGAAAAATATTTAATAAAGAATATTGGGCAATACAAGTTGAAAATATTCCTCAACATAAGCACTTTTACACATGCAGCTTTTGGAAAACCTGTGGCATAATTATACTCTAGCTACGTATGAGGAGGCAGCATAGAAGTAGGTTTGTTTTTATTGTTGTTTTTCTTTTTTTAACCAGTTGTTCTAAGTTGTTAGAATAAAAAAACCATAGCAAAGGCACCTATACTTGGTCTGTATATCTAGCAACTGTCATCTTTCAAAGCAATCCCATATGTACTGACTGGGGGGGTAAAGTCAAATTATATGACATAATCAAATTTCTTCTCTGGAAAGCCAACACTACCATGAATTATTGTAGAAACATTTTCCTTTGGAGAGGAAAAGAGCCAGGAAGAAGTCAACATAAACCTCTAGGCAGAGTACTCTGCCAGGAAAATGACTTCTAGTGATAAAAACACAAGGCAGATGTTTGAAAAGAAATTTAAAATTTAACCAGACATGAAGGCTTCCAAAACCATTATCTGTGTGCACTGAAGACAACAGTCACAAACTGGATTTTTAGAATAATCTTTGTTACCTTTTAAAAATCACATTTCTCCCAGGCCAAAAGGATAAAATGCAATCTGTGAACTAGCAGAATTTCAGCATTTTTCAAAAATTAAGTTGTCAAACAATTGCTTTAAAATAATGAATGTGTCTTGATTTGACTAATTTACACCAACTATTATGTTTCTTCTTTATCCTTAGGGTATAAATTCTATTGAAGAGAAGGTCAAAAGAAACCCTTCTTACCATTATATTTTCTTAATCTATGATAAGATTTACATTAATTTATAATTTTAACTGCATTAAACCAAAATTATGACTATTAAAGCCGCTCATTTGATATATTTGCATTATATTTGTAAACCAGGTCATAATTCAAGAATATAGTAGTACATTATAATTGGATATCTAAAAGTTTCAACTTAAATTCTCTCTTTATTATACTTAATGGTTTTCATTCATTTTCTGGTTTTCTATTTTGAGTTAGATTTTTAAAAATCAGAAAAACATTTTTCAAGTTTAAGGATTGTTTATATGTGACCATTATTTTAATTTTGTACCAGAACATCCAAAACAATGCAATCTAATAAAAGTTCTTCAAACTATTAAAGTAACTTAAAATCTCTTTTAAAATTGAAATTTTAATTTTATTTAAATCTACTTCCTAGAGTGTCTTTTATCTGTATTTTTCCCCTACCTCAGTGCGTGAATGCAATATATCATTCTTGGTATGTTTTTCCGATCATAGACATCTGTTGTTTCTGGATAAAATATCTGGAAAACAAAATAAACAATACTTTTATTATATGTTTTGCTTCATTTTAACTCCCCGAAATGATCCTATTTTGATTGTCCTTGCTATCCTACAATTATGTAAACATAGAGTAACCTCTCTGGCATTGCTTCATCCTGCTGTGGAGATAGGCCAGTCACTGTATCTGGACCCCTGCCTGACAGCAGGCCTCTTAGTGGTCCACAAGAGGATGGTAGGGCCCCCAGCCAGCTACTCCAAGACGGCTGTGTCCACAGTGTTGGTGGCAGTGTTTCCTTTCACAGGGCATAAGCACACGTGGGCTCTGCCTCCTGCAGCCTTCATACTCCTGTGACTTCCCAGAGGTCCCATGGGCCTGAGAAGGGTATCCTTTTAATAACCACTTTATTTCATTGTTAAAAACTTGGCAAATATGTTCTGTACACATGTATACATGCATATATAATACAAACACAATTTAAAAAAATCTGCTTAAAGTAATACATTTTCACCAAATAAAATCTGGAAAGTATATAAGGTATGAAGGAAAAACACCTATGACCCTACCTCCCAGATTGTCACTGTTAGCAATTTTGTCCCTATTTTTCTTCTGGTCTTTTTTCTATATGTCTCTGATTTTTTAGGTTTATAGATATGTGTGCATGTGGAAACAAAATTGTACTTAGTGTAAACCTGCTTAAAACACTTAACAGAACACAAGTATTTCCCATCCCCATCATTATTCTGTAAGATTATTTTTAATAGATGTATATGATTCTCTTATATTTTTGAACCATAGCTTAGCCAGTTCCCCATGGTTGAAGATAGTTTGTTTTGCTTCTAATTTTTTCCCTATTTTAAGCCACTGCAATGAATATTTCCGCATTTTCTTCTTCTTCCTTTTTTTTTTTTTTTTTGAGATGGAGTTTTGTTCTTGTTGCCCAGGCTGGAGTGCAATGGTGCGATCTCAGCTCACCGCAACCTCCACCTCCCGGATTCAAGCAATTCTCCTGCTCAGCCTCCCGAGTAGGTGGGATTACAGGCATGTGCCACCATGCCCGGCTAATTTTGTATTTTTAGTAGTAGAGATGGGGTTTCTCCATATTGGTCAGGCCAGTCTCAAACTCCTGACCTCAGGTGATCTGCCCACCTCAGCCTTCCAAAGTGCTGGGATTACAGGCATGAGCCACTGCACCCGCCCTATTTCTGCATTTTCTGAGCATCTGATAATTTTGGATAATCATCTAAATATGAAATTACTAAACTGAAAGGTCTGAACATCAAAGTTTTGAACACACTTTGACACTCTTTTCTTTTTTAAAAATTTTTACTTTAGGTTTGGGGTGGATATAGAGGTTTGTTACACAGCTAATGTGTGTCACAGGGGTTTACTGTACATATTATTTCATACTCTTTTTCTTAAACTTGAAAATAACAGCCTGATAAGAAACAGATTTCAGGCCAGTTGCAGTGGCTCATGCCTGTAATCCCAGCACTTTGGGAGGCTGAGGGGGGGCGGATCACCTGAGGTCAGGAGTTCAAAACCAGCCTAGCCAACATATAAAACTCCATCTCTACAAAATTAGCCAGGCGTGGTGGTGTATGCCTGTAATCTCAGCTACTTGGGAGGCTGAGACAGGAGAACTGCTTGAACCTGGAAGGCAGAGGTTGCAGTAAGCCAAGCATGCGCCACTGCATTCCAACCTGGGTGACAAGAGCGAAACTCCATCTCAAAACAAACAAACAAACGAATCAACAGAAGAAACAGATTTCAGAGTGAGGCACCAAACTTCTCTGTTTCTAAGCACACACAAAAAAATAATTAAACTTGAGGCTTTTAAAATTAAGATAATCATTTAGACATTATTTGCTTTAAGTAAATATTTTATAAAAATGAATTTGAAAACTAAAATCATGTATCACATGGTAGTACTGGATACTAAAGTGCAATTTTCTATTGATCATTGAGAAGAGCTGAGAAAAGAAAGAAGCAAAATTTCTTGAGCTAATCACCAAATACTTAAAGAAATGGCAGTAGCCTAAGAAATTTAAAAAGCCTTTCCAACTTTAACACATTTGCTATTAAAGTGTCAATGAGAAGAGGATCACCAAATTCAGAAGAGTATTAGCTGGGTGTAATGGCGCTTTGGAAGGCAGAGGCAGGCGGATCACCTGAGGTCAGGAGTTCAAGACCAGCCTGACCAACATGGTGAAACACTGCCTCTACCAAAAAAAAAAAAAAAAATAGCTGGGCGTGGTGGAGCACGCTTGTAGTCCCAGCTACTTGGGAGACTGAAGCAGGAGAATCACTTGAACTCAGGAGGCAAAAATTGCAGTGAGCTGAGATGGCACCACTGCAGTCCAGCCTGGGCGACAGAGTGAGACTCCATCTCAAAAAACAACAAAAGAAAGAGTATTACTAGGTTTAAATTTCTCTATGTAAGGAGAGAACAACTACAACTACAACTGCCTCTTCCCTTTTCTTTAAACAGGAACCTGTTATATTTATATTTCTCCTGGAAAGCCATTATAAATGTCTTCCTTCAGCAAGGAGATGAGATCAATTTATAGTTCACCAGAACGTTTTATTCAGCATTATATTTCCAGCACCTAGCATGATACTGAGCACAGAGTAGGCACTTAATATTGATAAATGAAGGAATGCCAGTTAAATATAATACATCAAAGTCAATTCAGTACACTGTTAGTTTCTCACCCCCTGCAATGCAATATATCAATGACTTCATAATAAAAACCAATGTTAAAATAGAATCTGCTATATAACACCACTTGTTTGACCCTAAATACACACAACTTGAAAAGGTTTACATCAAATCGATCAAATCTAATAAAATTATCCGAATTTGATGTTGCCTTATACAGAACAATTCTGTTTAAATTATTTTTTTTAATTAATCTGTTCTCTAGTTAGTACTTGCTAAATCACAATCCAGAAATATGAATTATGTATTACAGCTAGTTCCTAGAAGGAAACAGCATCTAACATTCTGGGCATTTTAGGAGAAGAGAAAATAGTTTGATTAAAAATGGCAGAACAAAATCTAAATATTGATCATTTCAAGATAAAATGAGATTGAGCTAAAACAGACATGGGCACAATTACATTAAAAATAGGCATTCATAAATTACATTTAAGGAATCTTCTGTTTCTGTGGTGGTGGATGCTTTTCATTGCAAACCTGGCACAACAGAGGTCTTCATAACTCAGTAGCTTATCCTCTTGACCTCCAGCAAGACCACTCCTAAATAATTTTTAAGAAATAGCTGTACAGGTCAGGCATGGTGGCTCATGCCTCTAACCCCAATACTTTGGGAGGCCGAGGTGGGCAGATCACCTGAAGTCAGGAGTTTGAGACCAGCTTGGCCAACATGGCAAAACCAGTCTCTACCAAAAATACAAAAAATAGCCAGGCCTGGTGGTGTGCACCTGTAACCCCACCTACTCGGGAGGCTGAGGCAGGAGAATCACTTGAACCTGGGGGGTGGAGGTTGCAGTAAGCTGAGATTGCACCACTGCACTCCAGCTTGGGTAGCAGAGTGAGACTCTACCTCAAAAAAAAAAAAAGAAAAAAAAAAGAAAAAGAAAAGCTGTCCATACTAAGCAACACATAGGAGCAAGCTATTGACCCTGATGGGTCTCAAGGACCACATGCAGAGCGAAAAGCATGTGACTCAAAGGTTACCTGCTGTATGATTATATTTACATACTGTGCTCAAAATGCCAAAACTATAGAGATAGAGAACATATTAGTGGTTGCCAGGGAACAGGGCTGGGGATGGATGCAATCAGAAGGACCACTCTTCTGTGTGCCTGTGTCTTGACTGTGGTAGCAGTTACACAAATGGGATAAAACTGCACAGAATCACGCATACATGCACACACATGCACATTCACACAAATAAATGCATGTGAAATGGTGAAAACAGAAGAAAGTCTGTAATCTGGTTTCATTAATACACCAATGTCAATTTAGTATGTACTGCAGTTAGATGTCACCACCAGGGGAAAGTTGAATGAAGGATACACATAGAAGTACTATTTTTACAGCTTCCTGTGATTCTATAATTATTTCAAAATAACAAGTTTAAAAAATAGTTCTACAATTTTTGTCAAATGTAATTATTTCCTCATTTCCTCCACTTGCCTAATTCTCTCACAGACTTTAGGATGCCTGTTCTTTGAATTTAACAAGCACTGAATGTTTGCTGAGTAAATTATATTTAGGAGGTCTATTTTCAGAGTAAGAGCTCTAACCCCCTAGTCTTTACAAGTGATATTATGTGTTATAATAATAATTTATAGGCCGAGCATGGTAGCTCATCCCTATAATCCCAGCGCTTTTGGGATGCTGTAGCAGACAGATTGCTTGAGCTCAGGAATCTGAGACCAGTCTGGCCAACATGACAAAACTCTGTTTCTACAAAAATAAATACAAAAATTAGCTGGGTATGGTGGCAGCTACTTGTCTGTGGTCCCAGCTACTCGGGAGGCTGAGGTAGGAGAATCACTTAACATGGGAGGTGGAAGTGGTAGTGAGCTGAGATCCAGCCACTCCACTTCAGCCTAGATGACAGAGCCAGACTCCGTCTTGAAATAAAATTTTGTAAACAATAATTTACAAAAAATAAATTTACAATAATTTACAGTAATAAAATATATAATGATACAATGAGTTTTGTTTTTTGTTTGTTTGTTTTTTAATAGAGACAGGGTCTTGTCAGGTTGCTCAGGCTGGTCTCAAACTCCTGGCCTCAAGTGATTCTCTCACTTTAGTCTCCCAAAGTGCTGGGATTACAGGCATGAGCCACCACACCTGGCTGAGACTTAGAATCTTATGTATAAATAGCAACACAAGAAAGGGAGTTGGCTGTTTTAGACAGATCAACTACCTACCAGCTATAGCTTGTTCTGTCTTTATTTTGTACACACTTTTACCTGGCTGCTCTCAATCTGTGCACACCCCCTGATTCTGAGTTCTTGCCATATGTTACTTTGGATAGGTCTTTCCATATTTTTTAGTCCTCACATTTCTCATTTCTACATTAACATAACCCAGTCTCCAAAGTCATTGCTTATAAAGAGGTGTTTGTGCACTACCCCTTCGCCCTTCCAGTTCAGGTGCCAGTGTGTGAAGGCTTACCTTGGGTAGACCAATAGACTCCATTGCTCTTAACCACTGGACGGTATTATCGGTGTGTCGAAAATGAAGGCCGGACTTCTAACATGAGGACAGGAGGGAAAAAAGGAGAGAAGGAACCACACAAAGAGCGAGTCATTTTTAGTAACTTTTTTCATGTACAGGATTCTTTTCAATTGTACTTCTTTTGGAACAGAGTTCTTAATGTTCACATAAACAGAGACATGCTAAAGGAGGCTAGACTGTATCTTGGCAACATCCCAACCATCTGTCATGAATCATGAATTTCCATAATTCATACCTTTGAGGTAAATTCTGAACTAGAATCTCCAAGACCATTTAATGTCTAGCAATGCTTATGGATGTTTTATGAGACACATGTACACAGGCATGGGTGTGTACACACATATACACACATGCATGTTGTCTAGATTTTGGCAACCACGGCTGAGAGGCCTAGCAACTTCAGAAAAAAACAGGAGTTTTAGAAGATGAAATTTTTTTTTTTTTGGTTCTAATCATGAATGTAATATTTCTGCAGAAAACCTGGAATAAATGTAGCCAAAATACAAATATGAAAACAAAAACAAAAACCATCCTACAATTCAGAGCTAATTTTATTATTGATTCTTCTACTTTAACCCTGATCTTGGCCTTGTATAAGAAGCAAACCTTAACAAGAAATATTTAACAAGATCTTTTTCTATCCCTACAATAAAAATAGTTTTTGTATATCTTCCATTTCCTTTTTATAGTCATTATCAGAAGGTCATTTCTTCTGTACACTCTGTAAGTATAGCACTCTTCCCTGTATCACATAAAAATTTACCAGGAATGAACCATTAAGAACTTTAAAATGATCTTGTGATTTTCACTTATTAAATGTATAGCACAATGTTATCTATTCATTGTAATTTTAAACAAATGTACAAAACAATAACTATAGCAAGTTTCACCATATAATTAACATTCAGTAGTAGATAATCACATTCAGAAAATTTGGCTCTTCCCCACCTTCTGTTACCTTCTACATCTAATAGTTTGTTATATAAAAAGCATTTTCATGGCTTTTAGAAATTATAAATTATAAGCAAATTAACATTTGACAAATGTTTCTGCCTTTTTAATGATAGTCACTGTTCGTGATTGAACCATGTGTTCCAATTGCTTTATGTAAATAATCCCTAATTTTCAAAATACCCTGAAAGGTAATTATCATTCCTATTTTTTTCCAGTGTTCGTAACAGCTTTATTTTAATAGACCAGAACTGTGAATAACGGAAATGTCCTTTAGTAGGTGAATAAGATTAAACAAACTCTGGTGCCTTCATACAATGAAATAAATTCCTTTCTTTTCTTTTCTTTTTTTTTGTTTTGAGACAGTCTTGCTCTGCCACCCAGGCTGGAGTGCAGTGGCACGATCTCGGCTCACTGCAACCTCCGCCTCCTGGGTTCAAGTAATTCTCCTGCTTCAGCCTCCTGAGTAGCTTGGACTACAAGCATGTGCCACCATGCCTGGCTAATTTTTTTTTTTTTTTTTTTTTTTGTATTTTTAGTAGAGACGGAGTTTCACCATGCTGGCCAGGCTGGTCTCAAACTCCTGATCTCGTGATCCGCCCGCCTCGGCATCCCAAAGTGCTGGGATTACAGGTGTATTACACCACACCTGGCCATAAATACCTATTTTTTAATGATGTGGAAAGATATGCCAAAAAGATGAAGTGATTTGCCTGAAGTCAAGTAGCTGTGAAGTGGCTGAACTGGGATTCAAGACTACGTCTCTCTGAATCTGAAAACCTTCTCTATGCTAACACTCTCCCAGAGAAGAATGCAGCACCTAGATTGTTTGATTATTCTTTGGAAGGCAAAAATGAACTAGTAATGAAATAGGTAGAGGAAGGCAGAGTTGAAGGAAGGGAAGGAGGGAAAGGAATAAAGAGGGCCCAGAGAGTTCACAGGTCAGGCCATACTGTTTGAGTGTTTGTAACTCAGCAAAAATTTGCTTAATACAAATAATCTTCAGATAAGGCCACTCTGTGAACGTGGAGGAACAAGACAGAAACAATCCACACAATCAAGTCTGAACCAAGACAGAGATGAGAACCCTTTGTGCCACAAAATAACGTCCCTCTCTTCCAAGTAATATGAGCTACTCTGCTTTCTTTACTGATGACGGTCTAAGTCCCTATTCAATCTTCCCACCTCCCTGATAAAAATTACCAAGACACCAAATTGATCCCACCTCCTGACAACACCCAAAAGAAAACAGGTTCTTGCTTTCCTAAATTTCTACTAGAATCACCCAGCACAAGACCAAATCTACTCACTTCTCTTCCCTGTGGCAATAAGGGTATGCATTTTTCTTGCCCAACGAGTTAAATAAACCTAATCTTGTTGACCATGGTGGGTTCCTGGTGTCCAAAAGTGGTGAGCTCCAACAATCCCAAATCATGTAACAAAGACTCCCATGCATTTAGTGGTTTTTTTAGCGAAGTAACTCAGGAAAGATACAACTCTCTCCGAATCTTGGTTCCTGAGCCACAAAATGCTTCTCTGAGTTGCAGAGATTAAACTGAGAATATATGGAAGGTGTTTAGTTGCAAAGTACACCTAAGAATGCAGTAACTACTAGCTATAATAATTATTACACTACAAGGTTAGGCTTGGAACTTTCATTTACCTTTAAGGTTAGAAAAATGTTCAGTGCTTCATGTTAAGAGGCACTGAAGAAAAGGGTGGTTATCTTGATCATCTTTCTGCAACAAATGAAATGACAAGATTTCAAATCCTTCATCCTTTTAAACTACCTGTGAATGTTGACTTCAGAACCCTATGATTCGTGTTTGCATACTTAAAGAGCACACTTTGGAGAGTGAATTGCAGCAGTAACATTGCCAATCTACTGAGTGTGCTTCAGTTGGAATAAAAACGGTCTTCTAAATAGGCTTGAAATAATTTCAGTCCATTATAATCATTTTTAATGAGTGTTTTCTTCCCCCTCCAGTCCTGTATATTACTATTAGATGAGGTGACATGCCTACAGTCAGATTTAGCCAAGGGTTGCTGTTGTCCATACACCTAATTTCTTTCAGGTATTGGACCAGGAAGCATTCCACTGCTGAGCTATTACACCAGCAAACATGGTTCATCTAGTTTAAATTGCATAGATAAGGAATTACGTGGTCATCATTGGATGCTAACATCCTACATATTGGAATCAGAACATTTTAAAACCATGAGGTAGTTTAGAAACCAATAACATTAGCCAAATTTGCTTATTTTACAGATGGGAAAACTGACAGCACAAGTAAGACATTTGAGTTGACCTAACTTGTTAGGCTCAAGGTTAAGACTCCCTTGTAGAACCTTACTTCAAGTCCAAATATTATGTTCATTTTACTGCTCAAGGGCCTTAGAACAAGCACTGCTTCCAACATTCACCAGATGCTCATGTCTATCAGGCACCATGCCAAGTGCCTTGCACAGATCATTCTGTGCCTCACAATATCTCTACAAAGGCAGATAATGTTGTTATTTGGTTGAGGATCCCTTATCTGAAATGTTTGGCATCAGAAGTGTTTCAAGTTTCCGATTTTTACAAATTCTGGAATATTTGCATCAGATATACTCACTGAACATCCCTAATCCAAAAATCTGAAATCCAAAATGCTCCAAGGAGCATTTCTTTTGAGTGTCATGTCGGTATTCAAAAAGTTTTGAATTTCGGAGTACCTTGGATTTTTGATTAAGGATACTCAATCTGTATTCCCACTTCACAGGTGAGGAAACTGAGGCTCAGAGAGCCAAAGTCAGTGGTGAAGCTAGACTCTGAAGTATTTTGATTTTACAGTTCACACCGCTAACCACTGTGTGCATGCCTTCCCTATCTAAGGCACACCTACATATTCAACAAGAATATATTATAAACCTGCAATTATCAAGGCACTGTTCAGGGTACTATTTATCTTTGAGCCTTGTCAGACTGAAACCTCTCCAAGGAATGCCTTTCATCCTCTTCTTTCTGTTGTCTGCCCCAGTCTGCCTGGGAACACTGTAATTTCTCAAGCCCCCAACATGGAAACCTTCCTGGCCCTTCACCATCCAACACTCTCTTTAGAATGGACAGGACTGCTCCCTCCTCCTTGGTCATCTCCCACTGTCCACCCAGCTGTCTTTTCCTCATGGCCCTCCACCCATTTCCATTTCCTTTTCAGGATCCACCCCTGGTTTTCCCTCTCGAAGCAGTTCACTTCTTGTCTGTGTAGGCCACTGCCACTTGGACTGAATTATCCCCTTGCTGGACTCTAACCCTATTCTCATTCTCATTGTGGTTTGTTCTCTGCGTAGCAACAACTGATCTTTCTGAAGCACAAACTGCACCATATGGCATCACAAGGCTTCTGATTGCTGTCCCCCAGCGTAGCATGAAATCTCAGGTGCTCCATGGGATCTGAATGGCTGTGCAATCTCATCTCTGCTCTTCCTGGCCTCATCTTCCACCCCCCATCCCTTTCAACCACTCTGCTAAGGCCAAGATCTTTTCCTCCCTGTGGCAAGTCTCTCACAAATGAGCTCCCTCTCTTTGGGCAGTTCTTCCCAGTGCCCACCCATGACTGCACATGGATGACTTTCTTCTCATTCTTCCATCCTCAGAGTAAACTCTTCCTCAGAGAAGCCCATCTCCTGGTTGTTGCTATCTACCCATAACACTAGCTTTTGTGTCTTCCTTTAGATACTTACCACAATTCACAGCTATAAATTCACTTAATCTGCCTCCCTGTCACCACAAAACCAGGCCCATGTCTGCTTGGCTCACTAGCCTGCCGTTAGTGCCTAGAACAGTGCCTGGTATGTGACGGATCTTGATAAGTGTTGTATGGATGAATGAATTCCACTCTATATGTATTTCTGTAGTGGTACGCCTTTATCTTCCTTCCCTACAACTGTATTGCAATTTGTGATATTAATGTTTATTCACCTATTAGAGCAGTGGTTCTTAACTCAAACCTTAGCGCGCAGAAGTAAAGAATCAGCTGCAGATGATTTATTAAGAGTACCACTTCAATAAGACCTAACACCATAAAAACCCTAGAAGAACATCTAGGCAAAACCATTCAGGACATAGGCATAGGCAAGGACTTCACGACCAAAACACCAAAAGCATTGGCAACAAAAGCCAAAATAGACAAATGGGACCTAATCAAACTCCACAGTTTCTGCACAGCAAAAGAAATAGTCATTAGAGTTAATCAGCAACCAACAGAATGGGAAAAAATTTTTGCTATCTACCCATCTGACAAAGGGCTGATATCCAGAATCTACAAAGAACTAAAACAGATTTACAAGAAAAAAACAAACAAGCCCATTCAAAAGTGGGCGAAGGATGTGAACAGACACTTTACAAAAGAAGACATACATGAGGCCAACACACATAGGAAAAAATGCTCATCATCACTGGTCATTAGAGAAATGCAAATCAAAACTACATCGAGATACCATCTCATGCCAGTTAGAATGGCGATCCTTAAAAAATCTGGAGACAACAGATGCTGGAGAGGATGTGGAGAAATAGGAATGCTTTTACACTGTTGGTGGGAGTGTAAATTAGTTCAACCATTGTGGAAGACAGTGTGGCACTTCCTCAAGGACCTAGAAATAGAAATTCCATTTGATCCAGCAATCCCATTACTGGGTATATATCCAAAGGATTATAAATCATTCTACTATAAGGACACATGCACAAGAATGTTCATTGCAGCACTGTTTACAATAGCAAAGACCTGGAACCAATCCAAATGCCCATCGATGATAGACTGGACAGGGAAAATGTGGCACATATACACCATGGAATACTATGCAGCCATCAAAAACGATGAGTTCGTGTCCTTTGCAGGGACATGGATGAACCCGGAAACCATCATTCTCAGCAAACTGACACAAGAACAGAAAATCAAACACTGCATGTTCTCACTCATAGGTGGGTATTGAACAATGAGAACACATGGACACAGGGAGGGGGAGCATCACACACTGGGGTCTGTCAAGGGGAAATAGGGGAGGGACAGCAGGGGGTGGGGAGTTGGGGATAGACAGCATGGGGAGAAATGTCAGATATAGGTGATGGGGGAGGAAGGCAGCAAATCACACTGCCATGTATGTACCTATGCAACAATCTTGGATGTTCTTCACATGTACCCCAAAACCTAAAATGCAATAAAAAAAAAGAGTACTGCTTCCTGGGTCAAGAGATTCTGCCTGACTTAGTAGACTGGGGTGGGACCCAAGAATCCAATTTTTACACACACCCATTAGGCGGTTCAGCAGGAGGGTTGAGCACCATTCTTAGAGGAAGGGTGTCACTTTCAGTGTATTGAGTACATACTGAATAAAGCACAGAAGACAAGGAAAGGAATGGAATCCTTTGGCTTCTGTGAAACTATTATCATTCATTGCTTTATCCAACAGCTATTCCCCAAGCACCTACTGTGGATCAGACCCTGCACCATTCCCTGGGGATGAGGCATAGAGGCACACATGGTGCCTGCCTGATTTAAAATATACTATGGCATGTGCAAGAGGGACTGTGTCAGGAGCCGCAGCGCACATGGCATGGGCATGTAACTCAGACCTGGTGTGGAGTGCGGAGGTGGCCGTGGAAAAAATACTCATAACTGGAAAGTTGAACTCTACTCCTCAGGACATCTTTCCAACCTGAAATTAATGAGGAACCAGGGTTGTACATAAGCTGGCAGACAAAGAGAATGGGGTAGCACAAAAGCTCCTATCGACCTAACTCATGCTCATCAAAGCTGCCGGTGCCAAGGCCAATATATTTTATGGCTGCAATCTAGGCAGACCCTGCAGCGAGAGCCTGAGTTCACTGAATTCATGGTTTCCAGATGGCACGAGGGGCTAGGGCTGGGTTAGTGAGCGTTCCCTTGTGCTCCAGCATCTTTGCCTTAGTCCTATGATTCAGCTCTCCTTGCAAAGGGCTATGTGACATGCTTCAGTCCTGAACAACACAATATTAGGAAGTTGAGTTACCTGTTTGCTAACATTTATCTCCTTTCATCTTTTGTATGAGAAATGAAAAGGCCCTAAAATAAAATTTTATAATTATATGGCAAATCACTAAACGTTTCCATCAAGAACACTAGGTACTTTCAGGGATTTAATAAAGAAAAAAAATACAAACCTCTTTTCTGCAGTGGAGAAAGGACTCCCCCCACATGGGGTCCTTTCCATTTGTCTTATGTTTTTTCTTTAGCTCAGCAAAGAGGGGCTCCCACACCACAGCGGGCCACGGCCTCCCTCCTGCCATGACTCCCTCCTTCCTGCCCATCTCCCAGCATCACCTCTGTGCCACCTGGCCTTCCAGGGATCTGATGGGGGAGGGGGTGGCATCCCTCTTGTGATGTTTCACTTGGGGATGTCATCACCTGCCTAAGCCCCCAAGTATTTTATTCTATAACCAGAAATTGCAAATATTATTTCCCTTGTTCCCATTCTAATGAGAAGTTGCTATTCATTTAAATAATAGGATCTCTGATGCCAGGAGGAGAAGGTACCTGTTTAAGTTGTGGCGAGGCAACTGCCTTGAGGGCCCAGAGCTGGTCTGGAGGGACACTCCTATATTCAAGGTATACAAAGTTCCAGGAAGAGAAAAGAACTAGCCCACACACTGCTCTTAGGCTCACTTCCATGAAGGTCATCTTCCCAGCCTGATTCTCACAGTCCATGAAAGCCAAAAGAAAACCTGTAATTCCCTTTCAGTTGAGCTGGAGCCTACCCCAAACTCTATCATCAAATCTACGTAAGTGTTGGTACTGACAGGCCTAGATCTTGATTATAACCAGAATAAAAGCAATGAAAAGAAGACAAGCTGTAGTCTACAATGTGAACAAATATTTATTTTGTGGAGAGATGATACAGATGGTCTTTTCTGGGCTTCTCCGAATTTCTAAAAATATTTCCCAAAAAAATTCTTCTAAACTTTAATTTTAGCTGGCTAAGTTACTATTTTATTAAAGTTCTGTGGAAGGTTAACATGAGCTGGAACTCTGGAGTGAAACTTCATGAAACTCAAATTTACTTTAATAAATGTGAACATTTTTATTTATAACATTATTCAAGGCAAAAACTTTTGTTCAGTTACCTTTTTGACTAGACTAGAAAAACAGACTCAAAATAAATTTGACAAGTGATCTTGTCTACTGTTAGCCTTAAAGATTATTCAAACATTCTATCCATGTTTAACATACATATTTAAAGAATATATTTTGCTTAAAGAACTGAAGGGAACTATGAATCATGCAATAAATGGGAAATCATTCCTTTTCCAACTATACTCAACACATTCCCTGCAGCTGTAAGAGAAATAACTGTCCGGAACACTTGAAAATCTGCAGACAAAAAATATTGATATAAAGAACTAAATGCATTAAAAAAATAAAGTTTCAAAGAAGCTTTAGAAACTTTGACCTGCAGCAGACAAGAGGTCACATATTGCAGCGTAGAACAGACATCTAAACATTCTTTTCTGAAGATGCATCGCTAATGGAGAAGCCTTTTAGTTTGGCGTTTGCTTTTCCTTTTCCTTTTGAATATAAAATCTCAAATGTAAAAAAGTACACAGAATAGCATAATGAACTCCTATTTACCCACCATTCAAAATAGTTATGAACTCACAGCCAGCTTTTTATTATCTGTCTACCTTTCCCTAAATTATTTTGAAACACATCCTAGATGTATCATTTTATCTGTAAATACTTCGATATGTATCTCTAAAAGATTGGAATTTTTATTATTATAAAATTGGTGTTTATTTTGATTTTGTTTTCTTTTCCCTGCTTCTTCTAAATTGAAATAACAGTGTAGTTTTTATTGTTGATCTTACTACTTCTTCTTCTATTATTATTATTTTAGAGACAGGTTCGCACTCTGTTATCCAGGCTGAAGGGCAGTGGTATGATCATAGCTCACTGCAGCCTTGAACTCCTGGGCTCAAGCAACCCTCCTACCTTGGCCTCACAAAGTGTTGGGATTATGGGCAAGAACCACCACACCCAGCTGTTCTGATGTTTCTAAAAGGGCTAAGATAGCTTTTTATTTTCTGATGCTTCCCAAATTAGCCCTGAAACAATTCTTAAAACTAGTTGTACACAAAGTGGTTAGTCATATTTTGTTTTAAACATCAAATAGAAAAGAATTATTGGCTAATCGTTCAACCTTCCTACTTGTTTTATCACATTGGCCCTAACTCTTTAAGGTCACAAGTTTGGGTACACAAGCTAGGAGTAATAAACTGTGTCAGTGGTGAAAAAGGAGTGGTAGCATGCTCCCACTTTTATCTCTACTGGCACTAATAAAGTCAAAAATGACTTCCATGAAGGAATAATGGGGGAGGCATTAGCAAGCTGTACAAATCAGAGGTCTCTCAGCTTCAGACTAGAAATAGAAACACTTTGCTTTGTAAAACTGCTGCTGCCTCAGGAATGATATTAACAGGTTCCAAAGACGTCCCCCACTCCCCAAAATCCTTACAGAAACACTAAGAGTAAAAGAAGGGAGAGGACATGAAATACCAAACTTTCACTTTTAGCTGGAAGCCAAAACCAATTAGATCTTGGTTACCTTATAACGTGTTTGTTCCACATCATAGATCTTTTTCTCTGATACCATTTTCGGGGCAAAGAACTTGGCTAACTTTGCAAGGTAAACTCCATTCCGGAGCCCTTCTTCCAGTTCAGTGGTTGGTGGCAATTCTTCAACTAAGCAAACTTCCATCCACCTAAAAGGATTAAAAAAATATTAAAGTGACTCCAGTTGGGTAACTTTCTGAAAATGAAGGCATGCAGCATTTCGCTGTGTGTGTTGGAGACAAAGAAAGTAGGATCTGAAACAAACATCTTTAGGTGTCACTGGTGGGAAAGGAAGACTTTCTGGGTAGAATGAGGATTTTGAACATGAGATGAACAGGGGGAATGAAAGCCCAGAGGCGCTGAACTCACTCTTATGCCAGAGCTCGTCAACTTCACCTTTATCTGAGCCTCTGCCAAGTCTCTTTTGTGCCAAACGAGAAAAAGGCCAAACCATTTTGTATGGGTGAAATTAGTCCTGCTGACATTAAAGAAAAAATAATTCCAAGTTTATGAGCCATTGGCAGAGGCAACTCTTATAGGGGCTGTGCCTCAAGGAGTGCATAGTCCAAAATACTATAAAATCGGCAGTTACCTCAGTCCAGGAATGACTACCAGGAAAGGTAGAAAGGCATGGAAAAGGGGCACTGGAATTCAGAAACAGACAAAGCTTCTTTAAATAATACACACTCCTTGTTCCAATACCAGGAACTTATTACAACACACTTATCTTTTTTGGGAAGATACAGTACTTAATGGGTTCTGAAAAAAATATTTTAGACAAAGATCAGATTAAACCTAAGATGTTGTGCCAGTATTGTAGAAAGAGAACACCAAGGTCAATTACTGGCTCAAGGACTTACAGTGGGAGAGGAGACAGGCCAGTGCACATTTCACAATGGTGTGCTGAGGATCTGCCAAAGTCATGAGAATACTCCTTTCTTGAGTAACTATTACCTACTGGAAGATCCAAGATGCCTGTGTGCAGTTTTCAGCAGTTCTCAGCCCCCAGCCTCCCTGCCACCCAGCTACTGATGTGCAAATCAAACTATTAGCGTGAGCACCATACCTATACAGACAGTCTCCCTAGAGGATCATTAACACAATAGCCACTGGTCCTGCCAACACCTGGAACACAGTAGAGCACCATGCTGCAACATTAACAACTGATCCTGACCCAAGCCGCCAACACTGTAAAGTGTCTGAACCGCTTGCAGCTCTGAATAACAACTTTAGAAGTTCAAGAAGCCCCTAATAAGTCATTATGACTGACTACTTATTAGGCACCATAAGACTGGAATCCAGTAGTCCCCCCCTTATCCAAGGTTTCACTTTCTGCAGTTTTAGTTACCTGAGGTCAACTAGTTTGAAAATATTAAATGGCAAGTTCCAGGAATACGCAACTCCTAAGTTTTAAAGTGCATGCCATGCTGAGTCGTATGATGAAATCTCATGCTGTCCCACTCCCATCCCTTCCTCATCACAAGATGGATAAGTGCAGCACACCAAGATATTTTGAGACAGAGAGAGTCCACATTCACAAAACTTTTATCAGAGTATATTGTTATAATTGTCCTATTACTAGTTACTATTGTTAATCTCTTTCTGTGCCTAGTTTATAAAATGAACCTTCGCATAGGTATGCATCTACATGAAAAAACAGTATATTCAGGGTTTGGTGCTATCTTCAGTTTCAGGCGTTCACTGAGGGTCTTCAAACATGGATGGGAGGGTAATAGTGTATATGAGAAAAGTATAAACATAAGCCTTGCCTTCAAAGAGCATTAAATATAATTGAGAAGGCAACACAATTCCAAGGAAAAGCTAGAGAACCATATGAGAAGCCACGATGTGCAATACTACATGGCAGGACATAATCAGAAAATGTCTGGGAGTAAAGGGGAATCACTGGGTTATCACTGCAGCAATCAAGGAAAACATTAAAAAGGAGGTAGAACCTGGACTTGGCCTTGAAGAATGGAGTACAGTAAGTCCTCACCTACTTGGAAACTATGAATTTAAGCAAAATAATGTGTAACAAAATCAATTTTACCATAGGCTAATTTCTATAAACAAGTTACACTGGGCACTAATGGCTCATGCCTGTAATTCCAGAACTTTGGGAGGGTGAGGTGGGAGGATCGATTCAGGCCAGGAGTTTGAACCAGCCTAGGCAGCACAGTGAGACCCTGGTTCTCTTGCGTTTTTTTGAGACAGAGTCTTGTTCTGTCACCAGGCGCCAGACTGGAGTGCAGTGGCACAATCTCGGCTCACTGCAACGTCCGCCTCCCAGGTTCAAGCAATTCTGTTGCCTTAGCCTCCCGAGTAGCTGGGACTACAGGCACACACGACCACACCCAGCTAATTTTTGCATTTTTTTTTTTTTTTTTTTTTAGTAGAGACAGGGTTTCACCATGTTGGCCAGGATGGTCTCGATCTCTTGACCTCGTGATCCGCCCACCTTGGCCTCCCAAAGTGCAGGGATTACAGGCATGAGCCACTGCGCCTGGCCAGACCCTGGCTCTCTTTAAAAAAAAAAATGAGCTGGGCATGGTGGTGTGTACCTGTGGTCCCAGTTACTCAGGGGGCTGGGGTGGGAGCATTGCTTGTTTGAGGCTGCAATAAGCTGTAGTCAGGTCGCTGCATTCCAGCCCAGGCAACAGTGCAAGACCCTGTCTCTAAAACGAATTAAGTTCCTATTGCCTATTTCTGGTCACAAAAACACCACCAAACTTCTAAATAAAGACCAAAACTCTTCTGTGTTAACCACTGAAATAAATGTGAGCTACACATACAATTAAGAAAGATTAATATAAACTTTTGGTATAATGAAGGGGCTCGGGAAAAAAAAGTAAGATAATTCTTCACTCTCTTATTCCAGTTCAGGGTCTTGGGTGGCCGGAGCCTATCCCAGCAGCTCGTGGGTGGGGGGGGGGGGCATCAACCCTGGACAGGATGCATTCCCACTGGAAGACATGCTCACATCCCCCACCACACCCACTCGGGTGGGGACAATGTAGCCACATCAGTTAACCTAACGTGCACATCTTTGGGATGTGGAAGACAACAGGAGTGCCCAGAGAAAACCCACACAGACCTGGGGGAGACCACACAAACTCCACAGTGGCCCCTTCTTCCTCACCAACATTATGAGGAGATGACATCCAATGAAACGATGTTATTGGAGGACCTGCTGTAGCTGGAGAGGCAGGGAGAGAACCGGAAGCTGGGGAGTACAAAAACTAACGGCATAAAAGAAACATGGCTGATTCATGAAGAAAGTCCAGAGAAGACAGCGGGCTTTGGGGCTCACGGGGAGAAGACAGCCATGAAGTTGGGCCTTCCTGGTGACGCCAGGCTCTGGAGGGTCTAGTACGTGAGGACAAGTGTTGATATTCATAACCACGAGAAGCAGGGAGCTCCTGGCAGCCTCACAGAAAAGGAGTGAGGTGCTGACAGTGGTAATCAGAGAAAACGGATCTGGTATAATGGATGCCTCAGAGACCAAGTCCTCTGTCAGGCCTTTCCCACTGTGAGGTGTTGAGCTACGACGAGATCAGCCAGGAAGAAACGGGAAGGAAGACAACCAAGAGACATTTCCAGGAAACAGAAAGAGGACCTGATGACAGCTCAGAAAAGGGAGTCAAAAAACAGACAAAGATTATCAGCCAGGGAGAGGTACTGAGGCGAAGGGAGGGTTCTGCACCAGGACTCAGCCACATGGTGGTGGTGTGACTGCAAGCAAGTCCCCTCACCTCTCTGAGCCTCAGTTTCTCTCCTCTGCTAAAGGAGGGGTGTTGGTGATGAGACGAAGTTGGTGATAAAGTCCTTGCCAGTTCTAACATTCTATAGGGCTGTGAAACAGGAAGAACAAGGAACAGGTAAGATGTGATGCTGATGAACTTCCTTTTCACATATCATGCATATCATTCACACATCATTTGCGCCTCACATCAAATAAACTGAAGTAAGAATACCATGGACTTGCTACATTTTGAAAAGAAGAAATCAATAATAATGCTGCCTTAAAAAATGCGGCCAAGTTAAGAGCCAGTGCTCTAGACCAAGTTTCTAAGCTAAATAAACGAATTCGAGTATTAGTTGATTTCACAATAAAACACATCTGTTTACAAATAATTACATTTCAAATAATTATCTTGGGAAAATGCAAGAAATTGTTTCTTACACAAAAATATATGAATGCTTTATAACAACCTGGTAGTTGGGGTATATGTGTGAGGGGTAGGGTTGGGGGTAAACTGACAATTGGTAGCAAGAGTAGGGGGAGGTAAGTTGACAACTGGGAGCAAGGGGCAGTATGCAAAAATAAAAACTCTGAAGTATGATTATTTTAGAGTTGGGCTTGTTTCTAAAAGAGGTAATCACAGTTATTTTTGTCTGTATTAAAATATATGTGCAGTTGGTTTAAAACACTGATGCCAGGCTGGGGATGGTGGCTCATGCCTATAATCCCAGCACTTGGGGATGCTAAAGTGGGCAGATCACTTGAGGTCAGGAGTTCGAGATGAGCCTGGCCAACATGGTGAAACCCCATCTCTACTACAGACAAAAATTAGTCAGGCATGGTAATGGGTGCCTGCAGTCCCAGCTACTTGGGAGGCTGAGGCAGGAGAATTGCTTGAACCCAGGAGGCGGAGGTTGCAGTGAGCTGAGATTGCATCACTGCACTCCAGCCTGGGCAACAGAGTGAGACTCTGTCTCAAAAAAAATTAAAAACAAAAAACAAACAAACAAATAAACAAAAAACACTGATAGCAAAAACTTAGGTTAGGTATCACCTATTTAAAATATAGGCCATGACTAATTCTTATAACATTAGGAACTGCTCAAAGGCAAAGGCAATTTCTTCTTTCTTTTTATAATTCCTTTGTGACTAGAAACCTGTTTATACAAAGCAAGTACCCAACATATGGTCATGAAAGATTCTGACAGCCTAAGAAAGTTTCCCAAGCCATCACAGTTACATCATAAAATCTTTTAAGATATTGCCAAAAAGTTACAAAATGTTACTTTTTTTAACATCAGGCATCAATGGAGATACCTCTTTTCTCTGCCTTGAAAGCCAAAAGATGATATTATTATCAGTGACAACTAGTACTTATTGAGCACTACTTTGTGCCAGAATCTGGACTTGATACCTTATGGAGATTACTACTGAATCTTCTCCACGACCACCCCATAAGAAAGAGGTGCTATCAGGATCACATTTGCTGATGATTTTCCTGTTTTTCTCAGATTCTGTTGATTTTCTTTTTATTTTTTAAATTTTTGTTTCTTCTTCTTCTTTTTTTGTTTTGTTTTGTTTTGTTTTTTCTTTTGAGATTCTGTTGGTTTTCTGACATGATGTCTGAGGTTTTCCAAAGCTCAGAAAAGGCTAAGGCCATACAGCTCAATAAAGTTGCCAGGAATCTCTGCTCCTCTAATTCCAATTTTTAACTTCTCACAACTCACCAAACTGAATCCTCCAGTCTAGGCCTAGTGTAAAAAAAAAAAGTGATAACAAAATACTTCAGGGCTACTTCCAGAGTAGCGGTCAGAGTTCCACGGCTTGGAGACATAGATGTTGTCACTGTTCCAGTATAAGGTCAGAGGATAGTATATTCACTGCCAGGGTTGAGTAGATTCCTGGGGCTTCATTCGCTCTCTCAGAACTCCCTCTTTGTCACCTACCTTGCAACAGGCATGGTAAAAGGTTCAGGTTTCCCCTTGGGATGCTGCAGCAGGGCAGAGGTGGGATATAGGAAGCTTAGAGCCTATTCAAATGTAGTCACCTCCTCAGGAAGGCCCACAGGCCTAGAGTTCTCAAAGCCCCTTCCAGTAAGATACGACTCAGAACCTTGTATCAATCATTAGTCCATATATGATCAACAAACAAAACTATTCTTCTATGACAGGTGACACACTCTGCTGACAGGATAACCAGTCAGACTGGGTACTTAACACTGCTCTAAAGGTATTTAAATCCCTCACAATGAAGCAGGAGCCGTGATATGCTGGAATGCAGTAGCACGATCTTGGCTCACTGCAACCTCCGTCTCTCGGGTTCAAGCAATTCTCCTGCCTCAGCCTCCCGAGTAGCTGGGACTACAGGCGTGTGCCACCACACCCAGCTAATTTTTATATTTTTAGTAGAGACGGGGTTTCACCATGTTGGCCAGGCTGGTCTTGAACTCCTGACCTCGTGATCTGCCCACCTCAACCTCCCAAAGTGCTGGGATGACAGGCGTGAATCACCGTGCCCGGCCAATACGCAAACTTCTAAACTAGTGCACAATCATCATGTGGGCTGACTAGGCTTTGGATTGAGTTTTCAAGTATAAGGAAAAAACTTCAAGCACAGATACTGACATAGAAGTTAAGAAGAAATCACTCGGGCAGATATCAAGGGTATGGGAGTCCTTGGTAAGGCTTTTCTTTTTTATGAAAAACAGCCCCAAATCATATCCTAACAAAGAGCAGCCTGCAGGCTGGGAGCTTGCACATGTGAATGTCGGCAGGAACTAAGGACTAGACATGTTCAAGATGTTGGCTCCATCTTCCCTTCTCTGCCAGCCACGTGTACTGTAAAGGAGCAGACATGATAGCTCCATCAACTGGAAAGTCCATTTGCATAAGGAGATTAGGGTGGGGCCACCAGCCTTCCCCATGCACTATGTAAATGTCATACCTGATTGAACCAATCTATGAGCCCTGTGTAAATAAGACACTGCCTCTTAAAACCAAACTATAAAACTCAGGGCATTTGCTACCAGCAGGTCCTTTCTGCTGGGAGACCCATTCTTAATGCTTCATTGTGTGAATACATCATATTTATTTATTTATTTATCAGTTTTTGGACATGTTATTTTTCCTCCCAACTTTTTGACTATTGTGAATGATGCTGCTATAAACACTTGTGAACTAGTTTTTGCACTGACGTATGTTCTCATTTCTCTTGGGTATATACCCAAGAGTAGAATTGCTAGGTCACATGGTAACTATATGTTCAATCTTTTTAGAACTTTCAGACTGTCTTCCAAAACAGCTGTACCATTTCCCCTTCCCACCAGCAGGTGTATGAGGATTTCAATTTCTTCACATCCTTGCATATACTCTTCTTTTTGATTACAGCCATCCTAGTGGATGCAAAGTGGCATCTCATTATGGTTTTGATTTTCATTTCCCCGAGGGCTAATGATATTCAGCTTCTTTTTATGTGCGTAAAGCCCCTTTATGTACTTCTGGAAAAATGTCTTTCAAATCTATCTCTCATGTTTTAGTTGAATTATTTGTCTTTCTATTTTTGAGTTATAAGAGTCTCTTACATATTCAGTATACAAGATTATTTGATATATGATTTGAAAAATATTTCCTCCATTCTATGGGCTGTCTTTTCACTTTCTTAATGGTGTTATTTGAGGCAAAAATGCTTTTATTTTGATGAAGTCTCATTTATCTAATTCTTCTTTTGTTGTTTATATTTTTGTTGTTCTATATGTTACATATTTACACCTATGAGTTCCTCTTTTTTTATCTCTTAGTTTAGATCTTTGATCCATTTTGAACTACCTTTTGCATATGGTGTGAGACGGGAGTCTAACTTCATTCTGTTGCACGTAGCCACCCAGTTGTCCCAGCACCATTTGCTGAAAAGCCTACCTTTGTTGAACTGTCTTGGCACCTTTATTGAAAATTAACTGACTGTGTAAGTAAGTGGTCACTTCTGAACTCTCAGTTCTAGCCCAATGATCTGTATGTCTATGACTTATGTAAGGATAGTACATAAAGTATGCATACATAAAATCAAGCTAGAGATACTTTATGTGTCATCAAGAGCCTGACCTCAAATTCGGCCTAAAAATCCATAGAAATAACAACCAGAACTTCCCCCTTCCCCCAACACTGTTCTTGCATTCACTGCTTCTTCCCCATCCCTTCTATTGATTACTTTTATCAGCCCAGAACGCTAATATGTGAATGTCTTGCTCCAAAGCAAAGGTTGAAGCTATTTCTTATGAGCATCTTAAGGGTTGCTAGAGAACATCACCTTCCTTTTTTTAGGGTGAGACTACTTTTTTATTAGTATTGCTTGTTTTCTATTCTCTCTGCAGGGAAAGTTTGGATCATCTACAAGGCACAGAAAAACAAAATGGAAGTAAAAGGAATTTACTTTTTATCATTTAAGTGGTCTCTCTTCAACGTGTGTGTGTGTTTTGAATTTGAGGTGGCTTCCCTAGTACAAACATATGTGTAAATGTACCAGGTCTGATCCAAGTGACAGTGGAAGAAGAAGTGGGTAGTGGGAAGTGGGGAGATGGAAGAAGGGGAGAGAAAGGAGAAATCTTTCAAATTTTAGGGCAAGAAGAAAAATTGTGTCTTGTGGGAGATTAAAAAAAAAAAAGAAACCACCCTACAAAAATCCTGGAACAAACAATCCTTTCTATTGTACTACTTTTTGTGCCTTGCAGAACATATGAAAGTTGTTTTGTGGAGGCATTTCTATCTGAGTTGTTATTCAGGAAATCACCAACTATAAATCTTGGTCTCTATCATACCGTGCTGTATGGAATAAGTATCCTGATGGTAGAACTGCTGGCCAAGAACAGAAAAATGTGCTTTATCTGCCTAAGCTCTGTTTTACTGCAGTGCCCTGTTCTATGAACTTTCAAGTATTGCAAGTCAATTTCTCCCCTAGTATTTTAAAAATCAGCATTTAAGACACACTCTAAAAGAATATAAGAATATCTGGCCTTTGTTTTTATGTATAGCATAATTGGTCACTTTTCATCTTCTGTGTTAACAGGCAGTAAAAGCATCAGAAGGACTAAGTTAAGTTCTCATGGTAAAACTTTTCATCAGGCCAATGCAGAATTGCCACCATGATTCCATTAGCCTTATTAGCCCAGGGGAACGTGGCTGTAGGAACC
The DNA here is from genome assembly GCA_036589455.1 of Ateles fusciceps. Taxonomy (NCBI): domain Eukaryota; kingdom Metazoa; phylum Chordata; class Mammalia; order Primates; family Atelidae; genus Ateles; species Ateles fusciceps. The sequence continues at coordinate 3,094,453 of JAZHEH010000952.1, read as the reverse complement.
CACCCTGCAAGCTGAGGTGAGCATCGATGGGCCCCATCCTTCTCTCATAAAAAACTTATTTCGTTCATTCTAAGAAAGTGACAGGAAAGGCTATTTTCTTTAGTAAAATTTTCGCTTTAAGAATGCTAATTATTTACTTTAAAACACAGGCACACAATACTATGAAAAGAATCAGTGCATGACTTCAAGATCTAATAGGAGTGGAGCAGACTTCGGAGGACTTATGTCTCAGTCTTCTCTTTCAGGGGGAAATGATATAGTACAATCTGCTGAGTTCGGCAAGCTTCCCCAAAGTGCGTTCCATAGAACACTGGCTCAGATGCTAAGACAGACTGTTGCTAGAAATATGGACATGAAAGGTGATTCTAGTGAGGTTTTAGACAGGAAAGAGGAACGTGTTACTAGACACTGAAGAAAAGGTCTTGTTATAAAATGGCAGAGAACATTGCTGAATTGTGTTTTTGTGTTTCATGGAAGGTAGAGCTTGTGACAACCTTGGATATTCCGCTGAGATTTCTAAGCCAAGTGTTGAAAGCCTGCTGTGCTTTCCTTGCCACTTTCCTTTCTCCTTACTGCTTCTAGCAAAGTGCAAGAGAAGTGAGAGAAATTAAAGAAAAAACTGTCAGGCTAAACAAACCAGAACTTAAAGATCTGGAAAATTCTCAGCTTATCCATATTGCAAAAAAATGAGAATATGTTCTGGAGAGGACATCAACAGTGTGACTAGACAACTGCTCCCTAAAGAGTGACAGTGGGACTCACAGATCTAATCAGCCATCTCAACAGACGCCAGAAATAGAGATGGGGCTCTACCAGCAGCAGAAACACTGCTAGCTTGGACTAAAGGGGACAGAGACAGGACACAACAGCACTAGGCTTCTGGGATGCTACAGGATGGGACAATAGAGCTCTCTGGCTCTGGCTGTGAGCATGTTTTATCCTTCAAGAAAAAGGAAGAATGGTCCCTAAAGCTGCCAATCTCACCCCAACCCAAAAGTGTTCAGGCCCAGGGGGCAAGGAAGTCTCCCCTTCCATTTCAAAGGATACAGTTGTCTCTGCCTCAGTGTCACCAGGTCATGCTGTCCTTGTCCAAGGCCTCAAAAGTAAGGCTGCCACCTGCAGCCTTGAAGAAATTCTGCCAGCCCAATGGGCCTGGAGGTCAGAGCGTCATGTAAAAAGAATTATTCTCAGGCCTTAAAATCGATCGGAATTTGCCCAGCTAGGTTTTGAACTTGCTTTGGACCCATGACCTTTTTTTCTTCCTTCCAAGTTCTCCCTTTTGGAGTGAGAATGTCTTTCCTATGCCTGTCCCATCATTGTATTTTGGAAGCAAATAACTTGTCTGGTTTCACAGGTTCACAGCTGGAGAAGAATTTCTGCCACAAGATGAATCATATATCTTGAGTCTCACCCATCTTGATTTAGATGATATTTAGATGAGATTTGGGACTTAGAACTGAGGCTAGAATGGGTTAAGCCTTAGGCTGTTGAATGCAGGTGAATGTATTTTGCTGTGAGGAGGACATGAATTTTGGGGGTGCAGAGGGCAGTATTATGAGAACTGTGTTCCCCCTCCCCAAATTTATATGCCGAAGTCCTCACCCCGAATATTTCAAAATGAGACTGCATTTGAAGACAGGGCCTTTAAAGAGAGACAGTTAAGTTAAAATGAGGCGATTAGGCATGGCTGCTGTCCTTATAAGAAAAGGTGATGAGGGCACAGACAGCTCCCAGGGCTGCACACTCAGAGAGGGAAGACAGGAGGACATAGTGAAAGGGCCATCTGCAAAGCCAAGGAGAGAGGCCTCAGAAGAAACCAAACACCGTGACACCTTGCTCTCGGATTTCCAGCCTCCAAAACTGTGAGAAAGTAAAGCCTCCCAATCTGTGGTATTTTGTTTATGGCAGCCTGAACAAACTAATACACTAGCTAAAAACATCAAATCCCATCATCCTCTAAAATTCCTAACCCAATTTTAGTTCTCTTCACTGCATTTATTACTACCTGGCAGACGAGGTATTAATACTCATTTGTTTGACTGGCTCACCCAGTTAGACTGTGAACTCCACAATAGCAAGGACCTTACCTGTCTTGAGAGGCATCTAACACAATGGTTGAAAGCCCATACTCCAGAGCTTGATGCCTGAGATTGAACCAAAGCTCTGCCACTTACCAGTTCCATTACCCTTGGGCAAGTGAATTAATCTGAGTCTGTTTTCTAATCCATAAAATGGGATAGTAATAGAACTGTTTCAAAGGGCTGTTATGACTTAATGGGAGAAAAGCACTAGAACTGTGCCTGGCATATAGTAGGTACCTTTCACGGTACCTACTGCAGTTTTTACTGCTCACCACCATATCCCAGACCATCCCCTGTCTGACTGCCAATATAATTTGCTGTTCACATCTGACCTTCAGCACTATTTGTTTAGCTCAGCACTGTTTGTTTAGCCATACAGACTTCCTTACGCAGGAAGTATGCCAGCATTCTAACTATCAAAGGTGCCTTCTTCTCTCGTCCCAGTCTGTTGCATCCCCTGAACAACCCACTCTTCCCCCTAAACACATTCTATTGCCTTACACCAGATACAGTCTTAAATGGCATTTAGTAGGGTGTATGTAAATATTTACGTGTTCAAGAGAGCCAGGATTCTGCTATATTGAGACTCCCCACTCTACTGATAATGCCAATCGCAAACAATGGCAGCTCACATTTACTTAGCACATGGACCAGCACTTAGCAGGTACTTATATGAATGTATTCTCACACTAACCTGATGAGATTGATATTACTCCCCCTTTAACAGAGAAGGAAGAAGAGGCTCAGAAAGTTAAGTAACTTGCTCATGATGACACAGCTAGTAAGTGGCTGAGCTGTGATTTAAATTCAGGTTGTCACCTCTACAGGATGCCTCCCTGCCACTCTGCTCTGACAAATCATTTAAGATTAATAGGGTGAACAGGGCTTAAGCTCACTTCCTAGGAATGTTCTTTTCTTAAGCAGAAGCCTTAAGTGAAGCCTTTCTAAAACTAAAATGAGCCAATTCAGATCTTCATAAACTATGCTTTCCCAAAGCCAGGTGTGCCTGTGCTTTAAGACAAGAAGAAGGTGAACATACTCTTTAGGACTGGCTGAAGAGGCTGCTGTCACTTTCAGAAGTGTCTGTGGGGGATATAGCTGTGTTCACTGGACCTTGGAGCTCCAAAAACCTGGCTTCAAACTTGGTTCTGCCACTGTATTCATTTTGATTACCTTGGGGTACAACAATCTCTCTGGGCCACAATTTCTTCTATCAGAAAATTGGGTACAATACTTGCTACCTCACAGAGAAGTCATGAGAATGAAAACAGATGCTAAGTGTGAAATCACCAAGGAAAAAAGTACCCAGCATGCACCAGGTCCTCAAGAAAAAATTGTGAATGAAATGAAATGAAAAGGAGCTAGGCAGGTGGGCACCAGTTTAAAGTGTAATGCTACAAAGCGTCCATCACACTGTTCTCCACAGAGCAGCCTGGCCACACTGAACATGTGAGGTCTAAAGTCTTCTAGGTGGAGACTACAGTGGGATGTGACACCCTGCAGGAAAATACGCTGACCAAAGGGCCGTGGAGAACTGAGCTCAAAAACGGGACTCTGTCAACCTGTCCTCCCTAGAACTTGCTACAGGGAAGGCTGTCATGTCTGTTTGCAGGGCAATGCACCTTCAGTTTTATAAGATAATCATGAGATGGGGTGCAGAGGAAGAGTCAAGAAGAACCGAAAGTACTCAGCAGCAGTTTCCTGGCACATCTACACGTATCTGAGGCTTCCACATACATTTTGGTCTAAATAACTTAAGACTTGATGAAGCAAATTCTCCTTCCTGGGTTTGTCTACACTGTGCACATGCTCTAACCGCAAAATAATCACTGTCCTTGCACTTTTAAACGTTTCTTTGCCCCAACGTAGGCAGGAAAATGAAAGCAACAAGCATAACAAGATCATTGTAAACTTACTTAAATTGCCACAACTCCTTCCTACACTTGACTTCCCTCTTCTAAGCCCCAAGCAAGTATTCAATATGGAATTGTTAAATAATGGACATTCCAGTACACCAAGAGAATGCCATAACTGAAGCCAGGCCATATTTCAACACATAAGAAACATAACAGGCAGAAGCTGTATCCAGTATGAATCTCCTTCCTTCTTTTTCTCCCCTTAAACTACAGGTGTCCTATGTCCAAAGTTAACCCTTTCTTGGAGGTGGTGAATGAGGGAGAGTTATACAGACTGATCCCTCTACAGCCTAAAGGATCAAAAGAGAATAGCTCTTAGCAAGTACTGTGAAGTAATAGCACAGTGAAAAATTCAGCTGTGAGAAATGTCATGTTAATACCATATTTGCAGTGTTTTCTTCCTCTAGCTACGTCCTTGGCCCAGCCCTTATTGATTTCCCCCACCTCCACTACCAGCTGTACCAAGGAAGTGACAAACAGGGACTCACTAGATGCCATCAATCATTGTCACCAAGAAGAGAAAGAATCCAACATATGTTCTCGCAAATGCCTCCCACTCCACACTCCCACCTCTTCCTCTTCACTGACACACACTCTTCATAAGCAGTAAGCCACTTTTTAACATCTCTTGAGTGAAAACATTTGAGGCACAGATAGGAGGAGCATCCCAAGCACCATTCTTTCCTGACATGTGTGTCCGTAGTTACAGTTCACAGTGCACACAGCGAGACCAACGCAGGGTTGCCCACCAATAAGTTACTGCCAATCCCAACCACAGAGAGCAGAAGGGCTGCAGATGATTAAACCAATGCTGCTCTTGTGCCAGGCAGGACAGAAGAACAGAAAGATGCGCAATACAGGTAGCAGATGGTACTCTGCAACTCATTCTGACGACAGAACAGGAGTTTCCTATTTGTCCGCTGACCACCATGACGCTTGATAGATCAATTCCTATGGCAACGGCTCTAAGTACAATGTACTACAAATAAAAAGGGTTTTTTTTATTTTTTTTTGAAACGGAGTCTCAATCTGTTGCTCAGGCTGGAGTGCAGTGGTGTGATCTTGCTTCACTGCAACCTCCACCTCCCAGGTTCAAGTGATTCTCTTGCCTCATCCTCCCGAATAGGTGGGATTATAGGCATGCCCCACCATACCCAGTCAATTTTTGTATTTTTAGTAGAGACAGGGTTTTACCATGTTGACCAGGCGGTCTTGAACTCCTGACCTCAAGTGATCTGCCCACCCCAGCCTCCCAAAGTGCTGGAATTACAGGTGTGAGCCACCACACCTGGCCAAAAAGGGGTATATTAAATGGATATGGACACTTGTGTTCATTTCTGAGAATAAAGCAAGAGGTAGAGTGTGGCCACTTCCATCACAGGTCATAGGAGAATATTTCTCTGGCTCTGTTGAGAAATGCTGAGTGTACGATAAAATTATACTGTTTGCTAAGAAGAATGATGGCAAGGAAAACCTAGCTGCTGCCCCCCGCCCCAAGTGGAAAACTGCTTGCGACATTCTAAAGTAGCGAAACAGTATATGTCATCATATACCAGTTAAAACAATTCTTTAAGCATAGGATATGTGACCCTGCCCCCGTGGTTCCCTTGTGGAAAATACTTTCTGGTTTGTCTGTGATCAGTGGTAAGCAGGCACCAGCTGCCTACCTAGTTTATGTTGGTTCTATGAGAAAACACAGGACACTTGTTTGTTAATAATAATCACCTGTTCAGAGAGAATAACTATGTGGGTCAGAATCTGCTCAAGGCCCTCAGTCCGGAATGCTGTCAGCCCATGAGGCTCTCAGCTGGGAAGGCTGTTGACCCCCAGACAGTCCCACTTTGTTGTTCTATCTGGGTGTCTGCTTCTTAATGTCTTCAGCACCGCCTGGGTGGGGGTCTCTATGGCCAAGCTGGTCTTGGTATGGCTCCATAACCCCCTATTGGGCATCTATTCTGGCTTAATAAAATCAATCAAGACCAATGATATGCATGTAACCACTATGATATTAAAAAATAAACTTAGATGTCTGATGACAGGACAGAGTGTGAAGTAATAACTCATCATATAAGTGAAATACTATATAGGCATTAATATATATGATGACAACTTAGCAACATGGAGGAAAGTTGATACAGTAAAGTGAGTAAAAGAGTCACAAAAGCACATGCACTTTTTGTCATGTGTGTCAACATGTGAAAAAAACCTGGGTAAAAAGTCACCACGATTGCTTCAACTATTTTCCAAATCTCAGTTTGGCCCTACAAAGACAGATAGCAATGAAGTGGATGAACACCTAGTAAAATGGATGGAACCTCCAAAGCCTAGTGAAAAAAAAAACTAAGGAACAGAATGAGATAGCCATATCATTTGCATAAACTAAAAATACATGCAAAACAAGACACATTGCAAGAATGCACACAAATCTAAATGAAACCTTATATATAAGTCAGAATGGCTGCCTATGGGAGGGAGGGAGGGAACCAGGGATAAAGGAGATAACTTTCAGGGGTCCAGCACAAACCAGCGCCCACCATGTGCCCAGAGATACTGTGTACCATGACCTAAAGAGTGTGGTCAGCTCGACCTTTGCCCCTGATGTCCTTCAGCAAGGCTAGGCACGGTTTTAAGATTGTAGCGTAAACTGGTGCAATTTCAGACCACCAGACATTTCCTCTCCACAGCACGTCCCTTGCTCCCAAACAGTAGCTGCCTTTTATGATGACACTTCTGTTTGGTCCGTTTCTAATTTTCCCTGTTTAACAAGATTGAAAGGCTGCAGGAAATCATCATTAATGAGAAATATTTAATCATATTGTTATTGTATACACATCGTGTTATACAACACTGTAACAATTGTATAGTTATATATATAGTTATGTGTATATATGTATGTACATGTAGAGACAACTATATAGAATATGTATATATACTATATAACTACACATGTATCTATAGTTCTATCTCTATAGGGTTATCTATAAACTATAGATAACTATTCAGAAATTATTCCCACTAGGCTACAAAAGAAACTGGCAAGACTGTTTACCTCTGGGATGGGGAACTGGGTAGGAGGAAGATACAATTTTCACTGTCCCTTCCTTTAAGCCTTTAAAATTTTGTACCATGTGTATATATGAACAACAAAATAAAATTAAAGCACTTAACTAAACAACCATTCACTCTGTACACATAACATTACACAGTAGGTTTAAGAAGTAAAGTGTTCTGGCTGGGATCGGTGGCTCACGCCTGTAATCCCAGCACTTTGGGAGGCTGAGGCAGGCAGATCATGAGGTCAGGAGATCAAGACCATCTTGGCCAACATGGTGAAACCCCACCTCTACTAAAATACAAAAACCAGGTGTGGTACTGTGTGCCTGTAGTCCCAGCTACTCAGGAGGCTGAAGCAGGAGAACTGCTTGAACCTGGGAGGCAGAGATTGTAGTAAGCTGAGATCGTGCCACTGTACTCCAGCCTGGCAACAGAGTGAGACTCTGTCTAACAAAAAAAAACAAAACAAAAAAAAAAAAAAAGAAGTAAAGTTCCAGTTATACCAGAACCAGTAAAAATCTGACCAGGTTCTCTCTAAGCTACATCCTGGTTTGCCTTAGCTAAACGCATCTCCACCCAGCACAACCACAGACAGCTCACAAGGTGGCAGCATTTACTGCTGTGCTTGGCTGTACGTCCTTGATTTTATATGTAGGTTAATAATCAATTAGAGCCCTGCCACCCAGAATATCTTCCTAGGACCCAAGTCAGCTGGGAACTGTTATCTCTGTCAAGGGGCCCCGTCCTTGTGTCTCAGTGCTTCTTGGCTCTGAGGAGTGTAGACTCTCTTGTGAGCCATTGTGGGCTGCAGGAGCCCCTGGGGGAATTCAGGGTCTTTACTCCTTGACAAAGAAAGCATGTTAAAAATTCTTTCAAATGAAAATCCTCAACTTAGAAGTCAGTTTATTTACTGTCTGCCAGCTTTTTGGTTAGAGCAGCAACATTTGGGGTGCTGTGACTGTGGAAGCAGGAAGATGATGAGAGGTAGGGGCTGCCAGGGGAGCGCGGCTTTGGACTGGCTAGAAAGTGGTGCCTGTGGGGGACCCATTCCTACATTATGTTCAGAATGGGGCATCTAAACTGCTACCACAGTGAATTCGCACTCAGAAAGCCTTGGAGGTGCCTAGGAGTTTCCAGACAGATAATTAAGTACCATGTCACCTGCCTTACAATTTTATTATTATTCTGTATTGACATAGTCATCAGAAACAGAGAAAACTTCTTTCTGTGGCACACCCTAATGGGGGGGGGAAATGTAAGTCTACATGACAAAAAAAAAAAGAAAAGAAACCACAAAAAACAAACCAAAAAAAAACCCTTGTCTCACATACCTTAGGAAATAAAAGACAAGTGGAACTTTTAGAAGGGGAGGGGCAAGAGGAAGCCAGAAAACAAACTGTTACAAAATAAGAAAATGCAAGTTCAAACTCACAACTGCCTACTATGCCCTCTTAGGAAAAAGAAGACAGATAAGAAGAGACTGATGGATGCAAAAGGAAACTGGCTAAGAAGCAGAAGACGCACACACCACGGATTTCCCTGACAGGAAGCACGAATCATCGGGACTGGCTGGGTGACAACGAGGCTCCCAGCTCCATCGCCTGGGAAAATGATCAAGAGCTCCTCAGAGAAACAGGCTGGAGGAACGTGACGCCTGAGAGTGGAGGCGAGGAGGCCGGTCCACCTAAAGCTCCGAGGCCCACTTGCGCATTTACGTCCCCTCCAACCACCATCAAGCACTAGTTCACGATCACTGAAATTCTTCACCTTTAATGAAGTCATTAGCGACCACACAGAGAGATGGCCTGAAAACCACAAGGGGTGTCATGCAAAGGTTTGAGGGAACAGGAGCTGGTTATAAGAGAACTCTATTCCACTCTGGCGTTCTTAAGTTTCAGGAAATACGGCTTGAGCGGCAGTGCAGCCAGCTCTGTGCAATAACAAATCATGCTGCGAGGGTGTTCTGGGCTGGCTTGGGTTTCACAATGCCTCCATTTCATGGCTGTGAGGCAGCCTCACCCTACACCTTCCAGTACTGATTATCTGTAAGACACAGGATCTGAAGCTGGCCAGTTATCATCTTCACAATCTAAACAGCTACAGCCATTGCTAACTGTATTTCCTGACCACAGACACGAAACATTTCTATTTCTTGCTCCTTAATTCTAGCACATACAAAGACTATGAAATGAATGGGCACACACACAGATGTAAAGTCCTTACATATGTGAAAAGATTTCTCTATAACATAAACAGTGGACACCACTAGCAAGCAGAGGCCTACAGTCAGGTGGTAATAATGGAAGATCCACTCTATGTTAGAATGTGGCAGAGTCAAAAGGGTGTATCTACCTAGTGGGCAGATGCAAAGCATGATGTCCAATTGTTCCAGGTGTGAGGAAATAAATGTAAAGCAACTTTTAACCAGTAGAAACCAATCTGTTGACAACACCTGTCCCTCAAGGGGCTCAAGGGATGCAAGGATAAAATAAGGAGATTTCAGATTTTATCAGGAAAGAAAGTGTCAGTGGAGGTATTTAGTAGCTAGGTAGAATAGAAGTAGTAGTGATATCTAATCACCTCAATTATTTACATAAACTGGAATAAATCCAGACTAACTTTAGCCTCAGAAAATCTACTCCAACAGGGCTTGGAAACAGATACCTGCAGGGGTGAGGCCAGTACAGTAAGGAACAAAGCTGTCTGGGTGGGGGCTCTAAGCAAGTTGGCTCTAGCTCACAGCTGCTTGTGGAAACGTGGACCACAAGGGCCTGACTTTGGGGTTTCCTAAGAAGTGGAATATTCAGATCTTTTATGAGTTCTTCTGATTTTTAAATGCCCACAACTAACTGAAAAATAGTGGCTGGGCACAGTGGCTCATGACTATAATCCCAACACTTTGGGAGGCCAAGTCAGGAGGACTGCTTGAGCACAGCAGTGAGACACCATCTCTATAAGAGATTTTTTTTTAGTTAGAAGGGCATGGTGTTGCATGCCTGTAGTCCCACCTACGCAAAGGGCTGAGATGGGAGCATTGCTGCAACCCAGGAAGGTGAGGTTTCAGTGAGCTGTGATTGCACCACTGTATTGTAGTCTGGGTGATAGAACAAGACACTGTCTCAAACATGCACACACATGTCCATGGAGACCCCACCACACCTTTCCAAGGTGAAATACATTTTAAGCCTACTGATCGAATCTGACACAGATGCCAGTAAGTATTAGCGTGGCCCTGCCCTCCCCTCTGATACTGCAGGAAAGGATGCACAGGAAGAACATCCTGGGCACTACATGGAGGGTAGGTACAGAGAGAGAATACTACTAACTTAAAGAGGATATTGTTAAGTGAGCCTTTTCTTATTCTTAGAATATAGCCAAGACAAAAGCTGAGGGCAACAGGGCTAATACCCTACTTAGAAAGCCATAAACAAGTAGGGACAGACACTGCCCCCGATGGCTTCCCCAGGAGGTCAGAGGACCAGTCTTACTATCTGACCATAGCCCCTCTTCCCATGCAAGGAAAGGGAGAAGGGTTGATGCTGGCTTTATGGAGAGGGCAAGTTTCTAGTGCAGGTTACTATCTGCTTCCCCTACCAGTTAGGGGTAGGGGAACCTGCAAGAGAATTACTACGAGAGACTAGGGTATCTGCAACAAGGGGAGATGAGCATCTTGTTCCTAATCTGACTGCTGGCTGAGCTAAAGACTTCACAGTCCCCTGCTCCCATCCAGGCTGGCACTGTAGCAGAATGGAGCACGTCAGGGAGTAGGGGGAATGTGGCATCTAGTCCCTGGAGTGGGGGCACACCCATGAGCCTGAGACTAGTACTCATTTTTGAGCCAGAGATTTGGGATGTCCCCTTTTGGTATTGCTGGGTGCTCATGCCCCATCAGGCTTCAACTCCTCCTTTGAGTGAGTGTCCTGCAGGCCCACTGGGGGAGCCCCACGCAAGCAGAGCCTCAAGGGAATGTTCCAGGAAAGAAGATTGGAATATTCCTGCTCCACTTCAGTTCTGTACAACCCCTGGACAGACAGAGAGGACTGTAGTAACTCACGCAGTCCCTTTTGAAGGAGTGTGAGGTCAAAAGGGGCAGGAGCCCTTGGCTGCCAGGCAGCTGATGGGCCAAGCACCAGGACACTCATTCGAAGGAGGAGTTGAGGCCTGATGGGACATGAACACCTAAGCAATACCAAAAGGGGACATTGCTGTCCTCTGCACAGGCTGCTCAGAGACGAGTCTGAGGTAAAGCCAAGCACAGCCCTAAGAGAGTCACACATCACCTGAGCAGACACCCCAGCATCAGAACAAACCACACAAAAGCAGCAGACTACAAGAGGCACTTTCTCACCACCAATTCTGCTTGGAGAGTTAAATACCTACCAGTCACTTGCTCCCCCATTTCCATCCTCTCCTCTCCACTCCAGCATCCTGGAGGAGCTAGAGCTCAGGAGAGCGAGTAGGAGAGGCACAGAGGTTGAACTGGATATAAGATTAGGAGATTTAGAAAGATGAAGGAGTGATAGAATATGCCCAGTCCATCATTCAGAGACTAGAAGGGAGGATTTAACAGAGCACAGTTGTAAGTGGTGCCTAGAGAAAGTTAAACCCATTTCATGCTGTTAGCCCCAACGAATTGAGTGAGACGCCTTAAGAAACCAGTGACACTGACATAGGGCTAAACACACATCAATAACAAACTCTCCCTAGAAAAACTGGGTGCAGTTGAAAAACAGTCCAACAGAATTTAATCTGGCTTGAGGCAGGCAGAGGTCAGCTCTGGGTCCCTTGTGGCCTCTCTCCATGGAGCTGACTCAGACCACCTCCATTGCCCTGGAAGAGTACGCGGCAGCAGCCTGGACTCACTGGCTCTACACACAAACCTTACCCCTTGATATGGTTTGGCTGTGTCCCCACCCAAATCTCATCTTGAATTATAGATTCCACAATTCACGTGAGGGACCCGGTGGAAGGTAACTGGATCATGGAAGCGGGCCTTTCCCGTGCTGTTCTCGTGACAGTGAATAAGTCTCATGATATCTGATGGTTTTATAAGGAGGAGCTCCCCCTGCAAAAGTCCTCTCTTGCCCGCTGCCATGTAAGAAGTACCTTTGCTCTTCCTTCATCCTCTGCCGTGATTATGAGGCCTCCCCATCTGTGGAACTGTGAGTCCGTTAAACCTCTTTTGCTTTATAAATTATCCAGTCTCAGGTATATCTTTATTAGCAGTGCAAGAACGGGCAAATATATCCCTCCTCTACACACAAATACAACACCTACTTTGTAGCAGGCAATATGCATTACTTTACCCAACAGCTCTGCCAAGTAGCAGTGGTACCCCCCACATTACAGAGGGTACTTAACCTGGGTGCTGCCCCGAGGTTCCAAATAGTGAGACCAGGATTCCAGCGAAGGCTGACTCTAAACAACATACATGTTGGTTCCGCCCCATCACACAGACCTGCATGGCGATGGAAGATCAAAGAGGGGTAAAACGAGCTCAGAAAAGAGCTACAAACACCCATGTGATTTTAGAATTAGCAGCTGCTCACAAGTAGTCTAAAAATGCCAACAATTTTCTTTATATTTTAAAATCATTAAAATCCAGCATTGTGATAGGATATTATAATAGAAAAACTAAGTCAATACTTCCACCCTCTTCCCTAATAACTCAGGAACAATACCAGTACTCGACAACTTCAGTCTGACCTTTAACAGAAAGACAAAAGCACTATTGAAAAAAAAAAAAGAAAAGAAACTAGTTGTGAACGGAATGCACCAGAACTCAAACTTGCCAAGCTGTATGCACTTTGGAATGTTGCAGTGTTTAATGTCAAGTGTCCAAAATTGGCCTTGCGGGTCCCTCTGAAGTAATACTTTAATATCACTATTACTACCCAGCTCCATAGGTGGCATATGAGATAATCAAAAGTGCCTGGAAACCACTGCACATTATACAATTCCAGACAGGCCTTTATTAACCCTTTAAAAGCATAAACCAGGAGACTTATCTTAGCCAAAATTATCGCAGCAGTCAACCTCCATTGGCTGAATCACTATGCAAATATCAGGGCTCTGAGTCATTGAAGATTGCTGAAAGGAATTTGGTTTAATGAGCATAAGATCTTTTTCCTAGAAATGCAAGCTGTGCTTTAAAAGTGTTCGCAAACTTTGCCCTCAAGATAGCTCTGGTACAGAACTGGTGAAGTAAACTTATTATCAATGAAAATGACAGCCTCTAATTGCAGAATATCCCAAACTACCAAATCCCACAGTCACTATTCTTCCCTCAGTGATACTAGCAGGCAAAATTTTATATGTTTTTGTTTTCACTTTTCAGAGTTAAGGAACTTTACAGTTTACACCTCTCGTGCAAAGCCCTGCCCATTTTCTGAACCATTTTCCACAGGTAAAAAAGAAGTGGAGAAGGATCCTAAAACTTAAAATTGAGATGAAAAGTCATGTCTTACCAATTCTTCAAAAAAGAAAAGAAAAGCAGCGCGCAATTTAACAGAAAGTCTTTTGCCCAAACCGCTGTCCCTCCAAACTGTTTACAAATATGCTCCTGGAAAGCCAGCTAAGTGGGTACATGCTAGTAAGAAATAAATAGTTCTAAGGAACAGATTTAACGTTAATGTTATTTCCTTCTCCTAGTTTATGTTTTCATCAACCACAGCCAATAAGAACTAAAAACGATTCTCTTATTTCCCATCACCATCCTAGTCACCTTCTCTAGTCATAAATACTCATTGTCAGTTTTGTTTCCAGCGTTCTCTGTCATTTACACAGCATTAAGGTTAACAAAGCCTTCGAGTTAAAGAACTGGTTACTCTGGGTGCACTGTCTATAGTACAGCCCTGCTCTGTAAGGAGCAGTCTAAACAACAACAAAATAACAGTGGTAGCTACACAAGCTTGGTTTATCTTTACCCCTTTGCCTAGACCACAGGAGTCATCAGCAGCCTTTTTATGGAACAGGCAAGGAGAAGGTTCTCAGGGACTGATTCAAGCCATTTTATCACACAGACCCAGGGAGTACTGCATTTTATCACACAGACCTAGGGAGTACTGCACAACAATCATACAGGGTCCCAGGCTTGTTGAATGCCCTGCTGTTGCCATCTTGAAATTCTTAATTTTTGAACAAGGGGTCCCACAGTTTCATTTGGCAGTGAGGGCCCTGCAAACTAGGCAGCTAGTCCTGCACAGACCTGATTTTTTTCTTTTTAGTGATATGGGTGTTTGAAAAATGTTTCATTTTACACTGTACCTTACAGGGATTTTACTCTAAACAACAGATGTTCGTATTTTTTTATACTTTCAAATCCAATAAAGGCAAAGTATCCTTCACCTGTATCACTGCAACAGGTTTCTAGATTATTTTTTTCTGGATTCACTCTTGCCTACTGTCAATCTGTCTTTACACAGCCAAAGTTCTCGTCTAGTACAAGTCTGATCTTGTCACCTGCTTAAAATCCTCCCTCAGCATCCACTGCCCTCAGCATCACGCCCAGTGCCTTTGCCTGAGGTCCGGCCCTGGCTTGAGGCTTGGCCTCACTCTACTCCCTACCTGCTGTGTCTGTACCTCACCAGCCTTCCTTCTGTTTCTAGAACATGCCAGGCTCTCACTTCATAGCCTTGGCACCTACCCAAGGACAAATATTTTAACGTATGCCCAAAGATTTTGATGAAATCAAGGTGGAACACCGGAATTCAACTAAAAGTCATTATCGGCTTTAATTTCTTAAAAGAAACACAAGAGGGTTTAAAAGACTCACACTTCTTAGTAAATACGCTTTTCACTCACACTATGATTTGGGGTACTTCCCCAATGGAAAGGATAATAAGCCTTGATCTGACTGTGAAATGTAGGACAATAATGGGAAAATGTAGAGAATATCAGTTTTAAAGTTTTTCAAATCAGGTTAATCAGGCCTTAAAGGCACCTTCATGACCTTCACTAACCCCTGAAAAACATTTTCAAACAGTTTGGAAGGGTTTGGGGAAAACAAAGTATTAATGAGGAAAAATAAATTATAGGCTCACTTAAAAAAAACTCTCATGTTCTTTGAAGAGACTTAACTATTAAAGCTGATAAAATATTCATATAGAACATAATTATGTAGAACTTTTTCTTGCTCAGAAAAACAAGTAAGTTGCCTACAACTGTTTTCTCATCCAGATAATCACAGATTTCAGTTCTGCCTCTATGTAAATGCTCTGATAGTAAAACTGGTCAAAGGATGTTGGGTGTCCGCTCCAACAAGGAGCTTTCTCAGAAGGGTATGTACCCTCTACACTGAGAAGTCATCTTACCTTGATGAGTACAATGCTCAGCAATAATCTGTCATTCTCCCTACACCAGTCCCTTTAACTAGCCTTTTACTTACCCTTATTCCATGCTGCTGGCTTTCCACAAGAGTGTTGAGATAACTAGCTCTCCATGCGGGAAAAAATTAAGTTAGAGTCCTACTATTCATGAAAATATCCCAGATGGACTAACCCTCAAAACACTGCAAAATGTCAACTATTAGAGCAAGAGAAGAATATATAGGACAAGGTGTTTATAACTCTGGAGAAGAATGAGCTTTTTAAGCCAGACACAACACAAAGTTCATGGTGCCTTTGATACAGTTCAGTTTCCCAAAGTTAAAAGACAAGGCCAAGCTGGGAGAAAATATTTGCTATGTAACAAAGGATTCGTATTCAGAATACATAAAGAACTACAAATCAGTAAAGAGAAGACTTTTTTTAAGAATTGGGCAAAGAACATTAACAGGCAATTCACTGAAAGAAAAATTAAAATGCCCAATAAACATATAAAGAGCTGCCTGGTAAAGAAAAATAAAATGGTGAGATACATGTGTCTTCTTCCTTCAAAAGCCTAGTAAAAATATTTAAAGATCAATTTTATAAAGTGTTGGCAATATGTGGAATGTACCTGAGACCCTGTTGGTGAGTAATTTAACATTCTATTGCACTATTCCTCTATAATCCAACAATTTCACAGGTAAGTCTCTAGTATAGAGAAAGACTTGCACTTATACACATAATGAGTTTGCTACACTGAAAGTGTTGGCTCTAACACAAGATGCTAGCAATATTAGATACCAAAGTGAGTTAAAAAACCATCTGCCCTGCAAAAAGGAGATAACTAAGAATCAGGCCTGAGTCCCCTCTCCCACAGGGAGGGTCAAGAGCAAGATGTGAGGGAGGATTTCTTTGGAAAGAGCTGCACCGAGATCCCCATTCAGCACCCTCTTCCCATTGGGGAAAGAGTAGGAATATCAGCTTCTTACTCCACAAGCAGAATTTCCATGAGGCCAGGGAGGGGCTTGATTTGAGTGCTCCACCATTAAGGAGACAGAGAGAGCTGCTGGGACTCCTTCTCTGGGGACCTGGAATTTGAGAGGCAGTGTGGCTAGCTGCCCTGGTGGCATGGGAGTGAAGGGAAATTGCTGCTGCAGTGGGTCTGGGCCATCCTCTAAGAGGCTGTGGGTGTGGGGACAGAGTGCCTGATGTTGTTGGGGTGGCCCTCCAACAAGAATGAGCCAGTCCAGAGCTTTTTCAGGTCCCGTCCTCTAGGGATGTCTGAAAGGGCAACATGACACAGTGGCAGGACTGGTGATGGGCCCCTGGACTTCCAGAAACTGACACGGATGTCAGAGTCTTTGAAGAACCCTCATG
Organism: Ateles fusciceps; assembly: GCA_036589455.1. Taxonomy (NCBI): domain Eukaryota; kingdom Metazoa; phylum Chordata; class Mammalia; order Primates; family Atelidae; genus Ateles; species Ateles fusciceps. Next base: position 3,077,719 of record JAZHEH010000952.1, on the reverse strand, counting down.
AGTACCCCCTGAGAGAGTCAGCTTTAAACCTTGACCAGGCCTAGAGAATTAGAGGCTGTCTTACCACAAAAACATAGGCAAAAGGGTTTCTGTCACCTTCTACCCCTCTCCTACCCCATCCTCAGGAAAGCATGGCAAAAGAAAAATGCTGACCTGTGTTCTCCAAGATGGATGAAGTAGAAAAAAAAGCAATTTTCATTATAACCTGTATGATATAAAATCCATATGGGTTTTTTTCTCTTCTTTTTATAGTGATAAGGTCTTGCTATGTTACCCAGGCTGGACTCAAACTCCTAGCCTAAAGCAATCCTCCCAATTCAGCCTCTTGAGTATTTGGGACTACAGACATGGGCCACCATGCCTTGCTTCATATGGTTTGTATTAAGAAACATATTTTATGAACATTTATGTACATAAACACACAAAAATGATTTTGAAAGACAAAACATGGATAACAATGGTTGCCCACAATGAACTGAATGCTTATGTCCCCCTCAAATTCCTATGTTGAAATCCTAACCCAGAATGTGACAGTATTAAGAGACAGGGCCTTTGGGAGGCCCTCAGGCCATGAAGGTGGAGCCCTCATGAATAGCACTAGAGAGATGCCTGGCTCCGTCCACCAGAGCAGACAGCCATCTATGAGGAAGTAGACCCTCACCAGATACCAAATCTACCAAGGTCTTGATCTTGGACTTCCCAGCCTCCTGAATTGTGAGAAACAAATATCTGTTGTTTCTAAGCCACCCAGTTTATGACATTTTGTTATGGCAGCCTGCACAGACTAAGACATTATCTCTGTGAAGGGAAGAAGTATTGAGTGGAAGAGGCAGGGTCAAATGAAGAATTCAATTTATCTGCATTATTTTAAAAGACAAAAATATAGTCATGTATTCCTTGAATAATTAGGTGCATTTTTTTTTTAAAGACAGTGTTCCTAGGAACAGAGCCTTCTATGGTCTGAATAGGTCCCCCAAATTTGCATGTTGGAAACTTAATCCCCAATGCAATAGTGTTGGGAGGTGCAGCCTAATGGGAGATGTTTAGGTCATAAGGGTGCTACCCTCATGAGTAGATTAAATGCTGCTATCAAAAGAGCTTGAGGTGGCCTGGCCAACATAGCAAGACTCTGTCCCTGAAAAAAAAAAATTATATCTGGGCATAGTGGCAATATACCTGTAGTCTTAGCTTCTCATGTAGACCACTTCAGCCTAGGGGTTTGAGGTTACAGTGAGCTATGATCATAACATTGCACTCCAGCATGGGCAACAGAGCAGAGACCCTGTCTCCAAAAAAATTAAGATTAAAAAATTAAAAAGACGAGCTTGCAGGAGTAGGTTCTCTCTCTTCTGCCCCTCTGCCACCCGAGGACATGGTGTTCTCCTCCAAAGGATGCAGCATTTAAGGCACCATCTTGGAAGCAGAGAGACTGGGCCCTGACGTGCTGGTACTTTGATTTTGAACCTCCCAACTTCCAGAACTGTGAGAAATAAATTTCTGATCCTTACAAGTTACCCAGTCTTGGGCATTTTGTTATAGCAGCACAAAATGTACTAACACAGAGCCCATCTGTCAGTCCTAATTACTAAGCATGAATCAGCAAAATTTCTAATCATCAGCATACACAACACACCTTTGGGCTGTTTTGTAAAAATATGACTGCCATTTTTCAGCCTTCTCTGCAACATGTTCCATTCAAGAGAATTCTGCATCTGGGGCTTGGATGTCAACTATACACCTCACACTAATTCTTAAAGTATACAAGATTCACAGCTGAAGCGACATCGTTTTCTTAATTTTAAGAAATCCTTTATGTGATTTCCTCCATGAGCAAGGAAAGAAAGAAACAGGATTTTACCAGAAGAAAGCTAAGATGGACATGTGGAAATAAGCTGACACATGGAGAATAAAGAATCACATAGCAGTGAACAAAAAGGAGATTAGAACTTAAAACTGTTAAGGTAAAGAGCCCTCCTGTGTGTGCATGTGCACATACATATTTGTGTACATAACGCAATTTGTTTTGAAATAGGAGAAACCCAGTACTAAACTGCAGCCTTTGAAATCCAGCAACAAAACTGTACTTTGATTATAGACCAAATATTTTAGGAAAGCTGATATAATCAGTTTGAAGAAATTAGTGAAGAAATTCATGGTTTTGAAATGACTTTTGAAATGATAGTAAAAGAAGCCTCAGTTGTCAAGAAAAGGCTGGGTAAACTTTCTTTCACACTATTGCAAACATATAGCAGCCTGTATTTTGTACTATTTCTTCCTGAAACTCATTCTATTCTATGGTATGTACCAGGGATTGGCACATGCAGCCTGTGGGTAGAGGATATTTTTTATACTTTTTAATGGCTGGAAAATTTCAAAAAAAGAATAGGATAACACATTAGTTTACATGAAAATCAAACTCCATTTTCTATAAAGTTTTATTCAAACTATGCTGCACACATTTATGGTCTATGGCTGCTTTCAAGCTATAAGGACAGAGTCCACACAGTCCACAAAACCATCTGGCCCCTTACAGAAAAAGTGTGCCAGAGGCTGTTATACACTAATCAAACCTTCTTTACTCCTATTTGCATGGCAGAACCATCATGACTGATAGGTACAAAAAGCAACCATTGAGATTCTTATACATGTTCAAGTGATTACCAGTTGCTTGGAGATGATAAACTGTTCTATATCAGTCCATCAATTAGTATTTATCCAAACAGATTTCCTGGGCTCAAGTCACTTCAAAACGCCCCTTGACATTGTCCACAGGAAAAAGCAGCCCCGGATAAACACATAAGTTTAAGATGGCAAAAATACTAATCTGTGTTAAAAGACAATGAGCAGTATCCCAGGAATTAATCCCTTCCAATTTCCACTAATTTTGAGTCATGAATTTTACATTAAATATTACTTTAAAAATAATCATTTTTATGCCTAGACATATGATTCTGGATATCCCGAAGCTCTGTGTAAAAACCATTCAGTTAATTTAGTTTGAAGGTAACTTATTCATAACTTATTAAAACTTTGAAGGTAACTTTTTCATATGTACATCATTGGTGAAAGCATCTTCAGGAAAGACAAAGTAAAGAAACTAACCAGCTATCAGTCACACTTCTCTTTCAACATTCTGACCTCCCCCTCAGCATCACTCAACACAGCCACCTGCCCCTTCAAAACTCATCTCCCTTGCACTACATTTCCCATTCTCTCCAGCTCATGAATGCTATCCACCTGATTCATAGAACTCAAGTCTTTGTCTCCAGTTACAACTCGGGCAAAACTGTTCCAAAGTCTTCTCATGGTACTTTTGCCCTTGCCTAAATTATCTTCTCTTTGCTTCTCAAGCCAGCGAAATCTGGCGTTGAGAACATCTCTGAACAGGTTTTACTCCTGTCTATAGAATAGTCCTTCAATTCCTTTAAAAAGCAAAGAGTCATCTATGAGGAAGGGGTGAAACTAAAAAGCAAGAACTTTGCAAGATGTCCCTAGAGTCTAAATGGCACGCACTAGGGCTTCAGAGCTGGTGCAAATGAATCATATTGGCCACCAATGATCCTAGAGTAACCTGCTGGAAGCCTTGCTACAAGAAAAAGGATGTAATGAATGGCTGACACAGATATTCCAGTTATCTAGAGGTGAGACTTTTCATTGTTATTGAATTGGCATTCACTCCCTTGAGCTCGTTTGTTTGTCTTTTTGAGATGGAGTTTTGCTCTTGTTGCCCAGCCTGGAGTGCAATGGTGCGATCTTGGCTCACCACAGCCTCTGCCTCCCAGGTTCAACTGATCCTCCTGCCTCAGCCTCTCGAGTAGCTGGGATTACAGGCATGCACTACCACACCTGACTAGTTTTATATTTTTAGTAGAGACAGGGTTTCACTATGTTGGTCAGGCTGATCTTGAACTCCCAAACTCATGTGATCCACCTGCCTCAGCTTCCCAAAGTGCTGGGATTACAGGTGTGAGCCACTGCATCGGCTGAGCTTGGTTTTTATGAACTGAATTCCCTAAGCCTGGATCAGTTCTGAATAAAGGAGAAAACTGGGTTTCTGGTTTTGTAAAAGAGGCACACTTGATGCTTGCTGACCCTATCAAGGGTCCATCTCCTCCTATTTCAAATATCCAACCCATGACACCTTTACCTCCTTCCTCTAAATATTTATTGAACACTTACTGTGTGCTGGTGCTTTGCTAAGAATTACAATATATAAAATAAATAGAGCAGAATACTTTCTATTAAGGCACTCTGACTTGCTGGAAAAACAAGTAATATGTGAAATAATAGAAGACCAATATAAAACCAAATATACCAAATTGTGCAGGCGAGACAGTGAGAGAGGGATACAAGAATGCTAGGAAGGCAATGTGGGCCAAGAATGGATAGAATTTGGCTAAGAGAAAAATTCCACAGTGAAAGGACAGAAAAGAACAAAGAGTGTCTGACAATAAGTAAACCACCTTAATGACGTCCAAGATCCATGTCAGAGAATCAAAGAACAAGGTCGCTAAGATAAAAGAACCTTCACCTGAGGTCCAGATGGCCAGAGAAGTTGAGACTTGATAGGGAAGCAAAGGGCAGATTCTTAAATAAGAGGATAATGTCATGACATCAGCATGTGACCTGTAAGTGCAATCTTTCTTCTGATTGGACTGATTAGATCAGAGAAAGAAAACCACAAAACCAGGAGGTTAGTTAGCAAGTTAATACACAATACAATATAAGCTTAGGGTCCTGGAAGTTTAGATTAATGGAAGAATGGCGTAAATAACTGCAAACAGCCAAGACATGAGATCTGGTGAATACAGAGATAAGATATTTCTTCCCTTGGCTTGCCAAGAATGCTTACCATTCATATGCCACTTAGTCATCAAATTGATTAGTCACCATAAATGATCACAATGATGGCCAAGGCACAGGAACCTCGTAAAGTCCTGATACTTTTGGAGATTAATATGACAGTTATAGACGTCATCTTTAGTGTTTTAATAAATTATATGTTGAAAATCAGTGATCCATCACAGTATATTTGGTAATTCTCTATAAACTGTAACTTCTTTTCTGAGCCACGCTAGGTTAGAATTTACATCCTTTATATCCCACTCCTGCTTCTGCATTTAGAAATGTAAAAGAAGAGCAGGAGAGGTCTTCGGGGGGGGCATTGAGTGATCTCAGAAGTGCTGGGCTAATGAAGGATCCCTGGCAGAGCTGGAGAAGGCATTCAGGTCCCTAAGCAGCTCCTGACTCAAATAGCTCTTGCGGGAGAAACAGGAAGCACCTCTGAGACTAGCAAGCACACACCTTCTTGAAGCTGTTTAGACCTTGTCTCCATCTGTTCCCCTTAACAGCTTCCTTCTGCAGAGGCGAAGCTCTCCCATCTTTTCTGGCTTGCATTACTTCCAGTTTGTTTTCATAAAGATCGCTATCTTGGCCAGACACTGGGAAATAAGTGAGACGACAAATCTGGTTTTGATGAAAAGGAGACATTAAATGCGGTGTTAGCCGTGACCGAAGGGACAAGGAAACCCTGAAGCTCCATTGCCTCACTGATTTCACACCCACACTGAGATGATGGATCAAACGCTCAGTATCCTGCCTTTAAAAGATGTCACAGAGAAAGGAAGAACTGCTCAGCACCATGCAGACCCACTCAGTGGCCAGCCAGAAAAAGAACACATCCTTACGTCCTATAGGTACATGTGCTTAATAAAATATCCAGACAAAACAAAGGTATCCACACTTTCGAGTTTCCCCCTAAGTAATAAAACTAGACTATTATCACATGTTAAACCCTAATCTAATAGATTAGGCACACTTTTGAGGGCTCTGCAGGTGTAGTACTTATGATCCAAGAAGGCAGTGGTCCTGCCCCTTCTAGAAGCAACCAAGACATGTTCATACTTTGCAGTCAGTCAATCATCTTGGGACCTGTGTCTCCAGTGGAAGAAAAAGCTCATGCTCAAATGGGCTGGATGCCAATACCAGGTCTAGTTATTGTAAGAACTTTTATAATGAGCAAAAAGCTGTTTCTTTGCAACTAAAGGCTTTGGATCAACAAGGCCAGGAGGAAATTTCCTACCTTCCCATGTATTTTATAAAGTTTTCTCTTTCTCCATATTATACCTGACTTCTGACACTCCTTAAGGGTCAAGAACTCTTAAGAAAATCTAAAGGTAAAGGAGTTTTCTGATTTCAGTATCATCTTTGAGCTCCCTACCTGGCATAAAGTCTGTGCCTGTCTCTCAGCAAGTATAGCAAGTGTCATTTTATACTGTAACTGCCAAAAGAAATCTGGTCAGAATACCTAACGTGCTTCAAGTCACCATGTGTATACAAGGAGTTAGGCTAGGCAAGATCTTCCTAAGCCTTCCAACAACTCTACAAAGTGGGTCTCATCAACGCTTTTGTAGATGAGGAAATAGACTTTTTGAGGTTAACTTGCCTAAGGTGGTACAGCCAGTAAAAGGCCATGTTAATATTCTAGCCAAGTTCTTCTAACCCAGGGCATCTTAATCTGAGATCCACGAGCTCTGTTCTGGGAATTGGGACAGGAAAATAATTACATTTTACTTTGCATTAACCTCTACAATTTAGCATGTTCCTTCAATTATGAATGTATGAACCACCCACCAGGTAGTGGCCATATCTATGATCTTGTCTTCAACAGAAATACACATATTTTCATATCACTTCACAGTTGTTGCCAATTGTGAAATACTGTTTATGCCCATCACCATTTAAAAATTATAGCAGTTGGCTGGGCGCGGTGGCTCACGCCTGTAATCCCAGCACTTTGGGAGGCCGAGGCGGGCGGATCACGAGGTCAAGAGATCGAGACCGTCCTGGTCAACATGGTGAAACCCCGTCTCTACTAAAAATACAAAAAAATTAGCTGGGCGTGGTGGCGCGCGCCTGTAGTCCCAGCTACTCGGGAGGCTGAGGCAGGAGAATGCTTGAACCCGGGCAGCGGAGGTTGCAGTGAGCCGAGGTCGCGCCACTGCACTCCAGCCTGGCGCCTGGTGACTGAGTGAGACTCTGTCTCAAAAAAAAAAAAAAAAAAAAAATTATAGCAGTCATTAGGTCTCACAACTAGAGCTTGTTATTTTGTGCATTAGTAAAGAAGCACATACTACTATGCCGCAAGTGTTTGCTTAAATATTTCGATAACTTTGCAATGTCATCAGCTTTCTTTGTAGTCCTGCTTATTGTATGCATTCAAAAACGTTCTGAGAGGGTTTCCACAAAATTCTCAGCCTGCTAAAGGGGCTCTTGCCATAGAGAACGTATAAGAACTATTATCTAATCCCAAAGCGTACCTCTCTTTCCCATTTCCCCACCCAGCCTGCCTCACACTGTATTTTCCTTCCTGGTTTTCTTCTTTCCCAGAGTATCTTAAAATGGTTCCCTACAAAGAATTAAGAAAAAAAAATCCACTGAAAATTCAACCAATGCACTGTCTCCTGTTAAGCAGTACTTATACATTTGCATGGCTACAGATTTTAAGTCCTAAATTAGCTGTAAGTATGATGGGCAAAAGCCCAACTTAACATTTTGCTGATATGAAGAATGACACCGATATTCTATTTATCAGAAATCCTAGCATTGCCTAACAATTGTTGGCCAGCCAGAAACAATTTCCATCAGCAAACAATGGCACAATTGGTTAAAACAAAAAATGGTATCATAAAACAACAGTAAGCTAATCCAGAGACGGATGCTAAGCTTCAGCCAAGATTCTCTGAGTATCAGGTAACATCCTTCTCTTATATTTGAAAATGCCAAGACATAGCTCTCCCCCCAAATCCAGACTTACAGCAGTCTCACAGCAGTCCCATGGGAGTGTACTTAAACACCACACCAGACTCGCATGCATAATGCATAGGCATGGGTTTCCTCAATGAAAATAAGACAGAAGAAAAGATAGCTTCCTTGTTGAATACATTGGCACAAGGCATGCATTTGTAATACACTCTAGTGCTATTGCAGGATGTCATTGTCTTGATGTTACTATAAACACATAGAAGATTTGTAGGAAGGAAAAACACATTTCAGATTTTAAAAAACGAGTCTTGCACTGCAAAATATTCCCTAAATCTTTCAAAGTCTATTGATGTGAACTTTCTTTTCAGATGAATCTTCCATTCAATATACACAAGAATGTGAATACCCTAGTTATAAGGTTAAAGAACTTCTTTAACATAAAAATATCTTAGTTGATTCAACTGGGCCATGATATCATTTCTTCCTTTGGCTTGTTCAACTCTATGTTTTTTGATTCTTAACAAAGAAATTCTTTGTGGTTTCATGTCGAAAGCAGTGGGAAATCATGGCCTCCTCATTATGCCCAGACAAATGGCTTGAACAGCCAACACTGCCTTCTCTTCTGTTTTCCCATAATCAGAGTTTTTGCTTGTATATCACTGGATCAGTATTAACTCGATTCTCAAACACAGGTTTGAGGAAGCTGCCACCATCCTGAAGTTGTCATTAAAAAACTCTCAAATGGCTTTACCAGGCTATTCTAATTAGCCCAGCCTCAGAGAGTCTTGAAAAGTCAAATGTATGAACAATCAAGTCACAATACACAGGAAATCAGGCGCAGGTCAGAAGTGAGGCTTTTGGGTAAGGAATAGCATATTTCATTCAACACCAAAGGCTGTTTGATTCCTTGCATTATTAAGACCAAAGCCGATTCTGCCACACAGGTAAATTTGGGAATAGGTTGGGTTGTCCTTTGCCTTACGTGGGGGGCCTTCTCCTAACAGAGAGTGACTCAGCAAGGCTCTCACACATCTCAGAGCATGTGCCCCAGCTTTATAGACTCCTAGATAGGTTGTCTACAGGTTCCTGCTTGAGTTTAAGATTTCTTACATGTGTAGGTAAAGATTACAGGGTAATGGGCACTTGGGATCTATCTAATCTTGTCTGCCTCAAAATGTAAGTAAATAAAGCTCACAATGTGTCGAAGGGGGGGAAGTATGGATAATCACCCGAATCAGGATGTGATAACTCTCTACAATCCTGAATCTTCTCCCATCTTTGTTTTCTCCTAATCATCTCAATTTAAACCAATTAAAAGAAATGCGATTATTAATCAGGAGCTCTTCACTACTTACTGATGAAAATTTTTCTCTTCAAAGCACTTTAAAATTGTACACTCCAGAATAGATTGCTGATGATTCCCTCATTCTATTCAGGGCTAGAGGATGAAAGCTGAGCTCTTACTGCATAGCTGATTGGACAGAAAGAGATTAGAAACTCCTCCACACACTATACTTGTAACAAGCTACATTTCCATGTCTTATTCAGCTGTGCCTTGCCTATTTGACATCTGCAGGCAAAAATGCATGCATTTTAGAAAGACATGCAAATTTCCTATTTCAACCCAGGTAGCAAAAATTTGTTATGGTGAGATTCCTGATGAACACAGCATACAGTGTGGTTCAATAATCTCTCCCACTGAAAATTAAGGCTGGGAGTGATGGTTCATGGTTGTAATCCCAGCAATTTGGGAAGCCAAAGAGGGAGGATCCCTTGAGCCTAGGAGTTCAAGAACAGCCCGGGCAACATAGACAGACTCTCCCCATTATAAAGTTTTTTTAAAAAATTAGCAGAATGTGGTGGTACATGCCTTTGGTCCCAGCTACTAGGGAGGCTGAAGTGGGAAGATTGCTTGAGTCTGGGAGGTTGAGGCTGCAGTGAGCTGTGATCACCCCACTGTACTCCAGCCTGGAACAAAAGAGTGAGACCTTGTCTCAAAAAAAAAAAAAAAAAAAAAAAATTAAGACTGAAAGGAAATTTGTGAGTTTGCTAATTGCATTTCCTCTCCTTTTAATATTAGGATCTTTTACAAAAAGACATTTAATTAGTAATGAGGATGGACGATGGTAAGAAAGAAAAAGGCATCATTTACATAGGCCGAAATAAATAAAAACATAAAATCTCAAGGCCAAAAAGAAGCTTAAAAGGATATATTTCAAAAACTCTTCAATTTCCCAACTATAGTGATACTCAAAGTAAGTGACTTTCAAGGCCCTTGTATTGAGTATCAAAGGCACACAGAACAGATTTCCTCAGTTAATGATTGATCTTTCTGCTCTACCATACTATCTCTGCTCTATCAAGGTACATAGGAGTAAAGCATTTAGTGAATGGTAAGCATTTAGAATGAATCATACACAGTCACGCTGTAAATTCATTTTGAGTGTTGCTGAACTCTTCTCTCTGCATTCAAGTTAAGTCTGCTCTCAACATACAAAATTTGCATGTCTAAATGAAAGAACTACATATAAACATCTTTTATCTCCTTGAGGTAAGGAATGGAACTTGAGACCCAATCTTAAGAGAATATAATAAGTTGTTAAATGGCCAGGCGCAGTGGTTTATGCCACTAATCCCAGAACTGTGGGAGGCCAAGGCGGGTGGATCACGTGAGGTCTGGAGTTCGAGACCAGCCTGGTCAACAAGGCAAAACCCCAACTCTACTAAAAATACAAAAATTAGCTGGGTGTGATGGCAGGCGCCTGTAATCCCAGCTACTCAGGAGGCTGAGGCAGGAGAATCGCTTGAACTTGGGAGGCGGAGGTTGCAGTGAGCCGAGATCATACCACTGTACTCCAGACTGGGCAACAGAGCAACATTCTGCCTTAAAAAAAAAAAAAAATTATAGGGATATGCTCCCTCTTGGTTATATAAAAGAAGAAGGCAGAAAGCAATGTGAGCCAGCTTTGTTTTCTCTCTCACATCAGCTATGGACAGGGCTCCTTAGTGGATAAGTTCCTGTTTGCAGCCAATAGCTTGAGAAGAAATCCATACCATCTCATTACTTGTAAGAATGATTTAACTGTAAACATGTCAGATTTTATAGAGATTCTGTTGGTTGCATTTTTTTTCAGTTATTAATTCTTTTTAATGACACAAACACAGAAATTAGAGGAACTGATCTCAAAGCAGGCCCCAAACCAGCAGCCTCAGTAATGCCTGGAACTTATTCAAAATGTAAATTCTCAGGCCCACCCCAGACCTATAGAACCAGAGATTCTGGCAGTGGTGCACACTCATCTGTGTTCTAACAAGCCCTCCAGGTGGTTCTGAAGTAGCTAACATCTGAGAGCAACTGAACCAGAACATTCCAAAATGCTAGTGACGTGTGTTGACGAGCTGAAAGCCCTGGGACACAGACAGGCACATGATGGTCTCTGGTTCCTAGGAGCCTTCTCTACAGGGGCTCTGAAACTTGTACAAAGCATCAAGCTTATCCAAGTTAGATCACTTTCTGGCAAATATCTATGGCAGACACTGCCTAAAAGTGAGTCATTTTCCAAAAGTATGGAGGAGTTTTATAAAGACAGAATTTATGACTCAGTTTTCTATTGTTTAAGTGGACAGCTAGTTCTATCCATTACAAATTAGATTTTGCCTGCTTTTCCCCAAAGACAGAAACTCTAACTGAAAATAAAGAGGAGAGAAATAGGAAATAGTGACGTGAGTATGCTCTCTGGTCTGCTGTCATTTGAGAAGTGGTTAGATCCATGGAATTGGTACACACAGTCACTGCCTTATTAAAGTGGATCATCTGTCATTGAGAGCCTGGGTTCAGCACTAAATAAAGACGGAGATCTGCACAAATAATTATGTTTTCTAGTGTACCCACTGCAGTAAAATAAATTTAAATCAGATTCTGAAAACATTTCTGTTAGGAAGAAAGGTAAAAAAAAAAAAAGCCTCAAACATCAGAATCAATGAATGCTTCAACTTTAAAGACAGATAAAAACTACAAAACACTGATGAAAGAAGTCAGAGACAACCTAGATAAAAGGAGAGACCCATCATGTTTATGGACTTGAAGATTTAACACAGCTGTCACTTTCCCTCAAGTGATCTATACATTTAACACAATTCCAATCAAAATCCCAGCAGAATTTTTTCAAGGTACAGACAAGCCAATAATAAACTTTACATGAAAATGGCAAAGGAGTTTAAACAGCTAAAATGATTTATGATTTTGAAAAAACAAAAGTTAGAGTACTCACACTACCCAGTTTTAAAACTTACTATAGTGTTTGGATAAGGACGGACACATAGACCAATGGAGAAGAGCTGAGAAAGAGAACCATGCAAATATGGTCAACTGATTTTTGACAAAGGTATAAAGGCAACTCAACGGAGAAGGAGTAGTCTTTTCAACAAGTGATGCTGAGATAATTAAAAATCCATATGCAAAAAAACAAAACAAAACAACACGTAACCTACACATCTTATATAAAAATTAACTCAAAATGTGTCACAGACCGAAATGTAAAACATTAAACTCTTCAGAACAAAACACCAAGGGAATCTTTGTGACTTTAGATTGGCAGAATTTTTAGATATGACACCAAAAGCACAAACCTTTGAAGAAAAAAATTGATAAATAGGACTTTATTGAAATTAAAGACTTTTGCTCTGTGAAAGATCCTGACAAGAGTAAAAAGGTAAGCTACAGACTAAAAGAAAATATTTGCTTTTTAGGTGTCCAACAAAGAACTTGTATCCAAATATATGAAGAACTCAGAGAACTCAACAATAAAAAAGCTGAATTTTAAAAAATGGACAAAAGACTTAAGCAGTTTACCAAATGAGCAAATAAAACTTATATATGAAGTGGCAAAAGGGTTTAAATAGCTAAAATAATCACCATTAGAAGAATGCAAAATAATAAACCACACTGAGATACTACCACATATCCGTTAGAATGGCTAAAACAAAAAGCTTAATACTAAGTGTGAGGAGGATGCAGAAAAAATCGAACTTGCATATATTGCTGGCAGGAATGCAAAATGGCACAGCCATCCTGGAAAATGGTTTGACTAGTTATTATAAAGTTAACCATATATCTTCCATATGATTCAGTACTATTAATCTTATCCCATAGAAATAAAAAACTATATTCACACAAAACTCTGTATATCAATGTCTGTAACAGCTCCATTAATAATCACCAGTAACTGAAAACATCCCACATATCCTCCAAACAAATTGTGGTACCTCCCCTCCAAGGCAATACTATCCAGCAATAAAAAGGAACATATTATTACACACAACATGGATAAATCTCAAATGCACTACAATGAATAAAGGCCACTAGTCTTAAAAAATTACATGCTGTGGCTCATGCCTGTAATCCCAGCACTTCGGGAGGCTGAGGTGGGCAGATCATGAGGCCAGGAGTTTGAGACCGGCCTGACCAATATGGTGAAACCCCGCCTCTACTAAAAATACAACAATTAGCCAGGTGTGGTGCCACACACCTGTAATCCTAGTTCCTAGTTACTTAGGAGCTGAGGCAGGAGAATTGGTTGAACCTGGGAGGCGGAGGTTACAGTGAGCTGAGATTGCGCCACTGCACTCTAGCCTGGATGACAGAGTGAGACTATGTCTCAAAAAAAAAAAAAAAAAAAAGATTACATGCTTTGTGATTCCATTCATGTGATATTCCGGAAAAAGCAAAACTATAGATCAGTAGTTGCCAAGGGTTTGGAGCAGAGGAAGGTTGTGTTTGATTACCAAGAAGTAGCACAAGGGCTATTTTAGGGAGGACGTAGCAGCTTAGTATCCTTAGTGTGGTGGTGGTGATTACAGGAACATATATGTAAGTTAAAACTTGCGGAATTTTAAACCAAAAAATGAATTCATGTATGTATACTTTAAAAAATAATAAAAAGAGATGGAAAGAGATATGAAACAGATCTGTGTTCTGTTTGTTAGGATGGTAAACTCGTCTCATCTTCTCTGGTGTGGGAGCAGATCTTAGTTTTAATATAATACATTTATAATAGAAATTACTTGACTCACAAAATTTTAAGCATGCACAAGCCAAAAACTTGAAACTGAATCACATTAATTTACTAACGTTAACACTGGACCCAAAAGCCACATTTTATTAACCATATTTAAATGTAACATTTAAATGTAAAGTTCTTTGGCAGAACTTTAATTTTTCTTATAAAAACTAGGAATCAGATGAAAATGTTGTGAGTCTTTTCTGTGGTCCTGTTAACTCCATCAATAGTGTTGGGCAAATAGCTGATAAATTCAAAGAAACTTTCAGCAAATAACCTCTGTCCAATTACTGCCAAGCAGTAGCCGGAAGAACTGCCATTATTTACCTATATCAAAGTTGAAATCCTAAATTTTATTTATATCCTCTCTTCCATTTATGTCCCTGATATGGTTTGGCTGTGTCCCCACCAAACTCTCATCTTGAATTCCCATGTGTTGTGGGGAGGGACCCAGTGGGAGATAATTGAATCATGGGGCATGTTCTTATGATAATGAATAAGTCTCATGAGATCTGATGGTTTTAAAAGGAGGAGTTCCCCTGCACAAGCTCTCTATCTGTGCCTGCTGCCATCCATGTAAGATGTGACTTGCTCCTCCTTGCCTTCTGCCATGATTGGGAGGTTTCTCCAACCACATGGAACTATAAGTCCAATTAAACATCTTTCTTGGGCCGGGTGTGGCAGCTCACACCTGTAATTCCAGCACTTTGGGAGACTGATGTGGGTGGATCACCTAAGGTCAGGAGTTCAAGACTACCCTGGCCAACATGGTGAAACCCCATCTCTATTAAAAAAGACAAAAAAATTAGCTGGGCATGGTGGTGCATACCTGTGGTCCCAGCTACTCGGGAGGCTGAGGCAGGAGGATATCTTGAACCCGGGAGGTGGAGGTTGCAGTGAGCTGAGATCATGACACTGCATTCCAGCCTGGGTGACAGAGAGACTCTGTCTCAAAAAATAAAATAAAATAAACATCTTTCTTTTGTAAACTTCCCAGTCTTGGGTATGTCTTTATCAGCAGTGTGAAAATGGACTAATACAGTCCCCTTATAAGAGTAGCAGCCCTATCATCTTAGTGAGTTCCTACTCTAAAATAGGTGCTTTAGATAGGTTTTTATTTAACCCTTAAAACAGCTCAGTTTCCAGCTAAGGATGTAATTCAGCAACTGCATACTTGTACGTGACGGATCTAACTTCTAGTTGTTGCTACCCAACTCTCTTCCCAATTCCCAACTCCTCCAATGAAGTAATAAGAAATGAAAAACTTCTGCTTTACAGTGTCTTTCTTATATACTCCCCACCCCCCCCCTTTTTTTTTTTTTGTGAGACAGGGTCTCTCTTTGTCACTGCAGCCTCAATCTCAAGCGATCCTCCCAATTCATACTCATGAGTAACTGAGACTACAGGCAAGCACCTCCATGCTACTTAACATTTTAAGCAGTTCTAGAAATAGAACATTAGAATGTAAAACCAGGTTAATACATTACTGTTATTTGCATGATTCTTTATGATTATGAATTGAAGAGCTGAATGCAGTTAGAAGGAACAAAAATTGGGGCAATGGTGAGTGGGTTTAAAAGGAGCATATGAGTTGGTACTTACCTCCCTGAGATCACATCCCATGGATGATTCATATTTGCATGTGTGTGCATGTGTGGATCTGATGATATATAAAGAAAAAAATATCCTGAATTACGGCATATGAGATCCTGAGTGTACTTTCTTTTATACTTTAAGGGTTAACCTGACTCAGGGGAAAAATGTATTTTATCTTCCTAGGCAGATTGAGCAGACCATGAGAATTCCTACTGACCACCAGCAGTTGGTTTCTGGCTGCTGGTTTTCTTTTGAAAGCTCTCCTGCCAACTTTTAATTTCTACCTTCAGCTGCTTTGGAGCTCCACACTGACAGGAAAGGGGCCACTACCTTGCCTTCTAGATATATTATTTTAAAACGAGTATTTACAAATGGAGTGCCTTTATCAATTTTTAAAATATGTTGTTTTCTGGCATGAAAAGTAAAATTTTTCAAGTTAAGATAGCAACTATTCTTGGGCAAACAAGCAGATACGCAAAAGTGAACATATACCTTTCTTCTCTGTAGAGCACATCACTTGCAAAGAAAAAAACTTTCGAAGATCCAATTCACACATGTCCAATCATCAGTTAACATCTGCGGCTATTTTCTGCTCTAGTTAAAGCACTAGGAATTCTTTAAACAAGTTTCCATCACATATTCTGGCAACCCCCTCCCTCAACACACACACATACTCAAACACACCTTTTCTCTAAAGTTCCTTATATTCGGAGTTTCTCTGACTAATTAATGTTTCTATTATCCTGGAGAATTAAGAAATAACTTTTAATTCAACTATAATCCAGTATGAACCTGAAAAAATATGCCATCAGCTGTTGTTGGAAGACAAACATCACAAGTTGATTTGTTTTGTTATAGCTTTATGATTTTTATAAGTGAAACAAATACAAAAGCTTAAAAAGTATGTCCACCTGAAATCTTAATAGGATGCTTATCTTTCTTCAAAACAATGAAGCATACTGAAACAGCTTAATATTTTAAGAATGGTTCAGGAAGCCACATTGCATTATAGATTTATATTAAGTTTATAGTCAACTCAAATCTTAAGCCTATTCTCTGCATATTATTATTAAACTATACTTCCTTTTAAAAAGATCATCCCTGGTCGTGTGTAGTAGCTCATGCCTGTAATCTCAGAACTTTGGGAGACTAAGGCAGGAGGATCGTTTAAGCCCAGGAGTTCGAGATGGCCTGGACAACACGGCAAAACTCCTATCTCTGCAAAACAAAACAAAACAAAACCTAACCAAACAAACACAAAAATAAATTTGCCAGACACAGTGGCACATGCATAGTCCTAGCTGCTCAAGAGGCTGAAGTGGGACAAATGCTTGAGCCTGGGAGGTCACGGCTGCAGTGAGCCGTGATCTCACCACTGTACTCCAGCCTGGGTAACAGAATAAGACTCTGTCTCAAAAAAAAAAAAAAAAAAAAAGAAAAAGAAAAGATCACCCCCTTGTTCCTCAATGAGGGCATTTATATTTCTAAGTTCACTTCTGACTTTCCTGCAGATATTTCTCTTGACCTTCATTTTTAAAGAAACAAAACAAAACAAAACAAGAAAACGACTCTCTTTTTCTAAAAGCACAGCATATTCAGTATTTGGAGTTCTGCCATTTCACATCTGGACATCTCTCAAGCTGAAATTCAACTTGGTGAAATGTGCTTTACTTAAACAATTTTTAAAGCAAGTAAGAAACAAATTTGTTCCTATGGATGCTCTTCTTTATCTCCTTCTCATCTCTGTCCTTAAGCCATATTCTTTCAAGTCAACTATTTTCCCTCAAGCTGAACTCTTAAATGTCAGAGGCAATAACTGAGCTACTAAATATTTCTATTTCATCTCCCTTTTTACTTAGGATAAAGAAAAAGACCTAAAGGATATATGCAACTCATTTTCACTTACATGAAAATCTTTTTACTGGAATTAAGCCACAAAAGGTTAAAAAAGAAAACTCCAGAAGGAAAATTGCTTAACAAAATAGTCACCAGATTCCTCAGTCTTCAAAGCATGTAAAACAGTGATCAAAACAACAGCATCATTTAAATATTTTCAATCTTCAAATAGGAAAAATAGGTAAAGGCAACCCTTTATCATGTAACAACCACGGCAAGCATGTGAATAAGCATGATAAGCACGTGCCCTTCTTTTGCATGTGTACAGATCTTTGACTGGTTTAAAAATATTGGTTAAAAAATGTTAATACTATCTGAGTCACGGCACTAGAAAAAAAAAATTTATGTATATAAAATGTTAATACCAATCTAAACTCTTCATCCAAGACATAGCAGAGCAGCCAAAGTAGGGCTACAAATCCCAAACATAATGTGCCAGTGATCAAATACCAACAAATGACAGCATTCTAATGTCAGAAACATCTCAGCTATTGTACTGTACATCACAATAACAGTCATATAGGCAGTGAGTTTCTCTTCTATTTCACCTAATAGCAGAGCTCTGGATAGACCGAGAACACAGACACACTGAATTCAGCTGAATGCATTTTTCAAGGGCCCACTGTGTTAAAAGCACTCTGGGTGACTCGAAAACCAAGGTGGAGGGGAAAACAGTCTTAGTCTTAACCATCAGGTAACTTACAGTCCAGTTGAGAGGGAGGGGGAGGCAAGTACAAGGTGATGTTTAATACAAGAGTGTCTGAACAAATGTCAACAAGTTACAAACAACATACTATGATAGAGGTCTCTTCTGATTTCAATGCCTGTTTCTAACGAGATTTCAGAGAGGACAGACCACATGATGCAGGTGATGGGGAGAAACTGAGGCAGGAGAGTAGTATGAACAAAGGTTTTTCACCAGGGGAATGATAGAACCAGGACTACATTTCAGGAAGATTAATCTGATGACAGGAGGTAGGACAGGCTGGGAGTGGGTAGACCAAATGTAAGCAGCTAGCCTGCTGGCAACTGGAAAGGGATAGAGAAAACAGAGAAGGAAAAGCTCATCCACAGAGCTAGCAAAAAATCAAGTGTGCCCATGAAGAGCAGTGGAATTTTTAACATGACTGATGTCTTAGGGCCTGGGGTCAGTAATTTTAAAAATTAAGAGAATCCTGCCTGTAATCCAAGCACTCTGAAAGGCTGAGGCGGATGGATCACTTGAGGTCAGGAGTTCAAGACCTGCCTGGCCAACATGGTGAAACCCCGTCTGTATTAAAAATACAAAAATTATCCTGATGTGGTGGTGGACGCCTGTAATCTCATCTACTCAGGAGTCTGAGGTAGGAGAACTGCTTGAACCAGGAGGCAGAGGTTGCAGTAAGCTGAGATCATCATGCCACTGCACTCCAGCCTGGGTGATAGAGAAAGACTCTGTCTCAAAAAAAAAAAAAAAAAGCCAAAAAAAAAAAAAAAAAAAGTAACCAATAGACTTTTGAGCAGTTTTAGGTTTACAGCAAAATTAAAGGAAAAGTACAGGATTCCCACATAGCCCCTCACCTCTACCCATTAATGTCTTGCATTAGTGTGGACCATTTGTTATAATCAATGAGCCATTAACCATGTTATTAATAATTACAATCCATAGTTCATGTGAGGGGTCACTGATGGCACTGCCCATTCTGTATTTTGACAAATGTGCAATCCACTATGACAGTGTCATCCAGCATAGCTTCATGTCCTTAAAAATCCTCCATGCTCCACCTATTCATCCCTCCCTCCCCTTAGTCCCTGGCAACCACTGATCCTTTTACTGTCTCTGTAGTTTTGCCTTTTCCACAATGTCATGTACTTGGAACCATACTGTATGTAGCCTTTTTAGCCTTAGCTTCTTTGGATGGCCCAAAAGCTTCCACTTTTCACTGTGGCAAATCAATATTTCTGTGGCTTATAAGAAACATGGAAAGTTACTGAACTTAATGTCATAAGGGTGTTTTATAAGGAATTCTAGGAATTTTATATATATACAGGAACTAGTTTAAGTGTTTGAATTATGCCAGATTTTACCACTGTTCCAGACCATCAACCCTATGAAGAGTGCTGTTTTGGTGACAGACAGACCTGGTTCAGACCCAGAACTTTCTCTTCCAGCTCTGATCTTCATCTTTGAAATCTCAGGGGTTCTTAAAAATATATTTTGGGGAAAATGCCATGTTCCTCAAAGGAATGCTGTAAGGACTAACTGTGATAATATGCCAAATATTTAGCACAGTACTTGGCACAGAAGGAATACACAATAAATGGTAACTATTAACGTGTAATGATCTCTGTATGGTCACCTGTAATCCCATCTACTTAGGAGTCTGAGGCAAGAGAATCGCTTGAACCAGGAGGCAGTGAAAATGCCTCCACCAATGAAAAAGCATTTAAAACTCGCTAAGGCCATGAGAGTTCCAAAATTGTCATTTCTAAAAACTCATATATAGTATATAGTTATTAGAGGCAAAACATTGTAGTCATTGGAAATACTGGTTTTCTAAAAATTGTAATTTGATAGACTGTCTAAAAATCAGTAAACTTCCACATTCTCAGTTGTCACTAGGTAACATCTGAGAAGCACTCCAGTCTCACTATGGTACTAATTAGCTTTTCCCCTGCCTAATTCAATAGATAAGATCACACTTCAGAGTTCGGTTTCTTTACAGACTGACACCAATAAGCCCAAGTTATCTCCTAAAGGTCACCAATAAAGAAAGCAATTAAAAGGTTTTGATTTCAGGGAATCAAAAGCTTAGCTATTAAAGCAGAAAGGTTAGCATGTGTAAACTTGGTGCAGAGAAGGATCATGAACGCGTGAAGCGCCCAAGACTCCTAAGGTTTTAAATTTTCCCTCTCAAGATACAAAAGCCTTATACAAAGTCTGAGTTTCAATCTGTCCTACAATCTCTGTTTTTGGATGACCCAGTAACTTCCGGGGGGTAGGATTCTAGACACTCTTCTTTAATAGCAAATTCGTATTTTGGCTAATAATCAAGTTCCACTAAATTTTCTGTCTTCAAATAGTTTGTCTTTCAAACTCTGACACACCCCTATTTCTCAATTTCCCTGTTAATGCAATATGAGAGTAAGAATTAGAATCCATCTCCAAAGTACCCTGGTGATTATCTGCAATGTAATATAATCTTGACCTAAGGATTTTGATGAAAGGGCTATATGCCAATTGTCTGTATAAACTCACTTAAGAAAGACACTTCCTCTTTTTGTTTCAATGGGATTTCAGTTTTATATCAGGAGGCAGTGTACCAGTCTCAGTAGATGGAACAAGATTGTTCTACTCAACCAATACAACTCTATCCCCTACTGTCTTAGCTTTCTTCACAGCTAGGGGTGCAGCAGTAGCTAGCTCAGGTCAAGGGCATCTAAGTGAAAATCTGCAGGGGGAGAGAGTAGGAAACAGGCTTCTGACAGAGGTTTTACTTTCTGACAGAAGTTGACAGGTCCAGCCAGCTTGGCCCTGCTTCTTCCCCCACTCCTTTTGTCCTTGAACACAGACATGATTCTTGGAGATGTGGCAGCCACCTTGTGACCATGAAGTAACAAGCAAATGAGAGCAAGGCAAAAGAATCTCAGAGATGTGACCCCTACCACCACGGAGCTGTTGAACAAATACCATTAGCCACCCATCTCTGGAATTAATGCTATGTGGAAAAACAAACTTCTGTTTGTTTAAACCACTGCAACCAAGGTTTTCCTTTACTTGCAGCTGAATGTAGTCCACAGAATAGTTCACATAAAGACAAAAATGCAGAAGGATCCTTGCCCCTGGGAAGTTGGAGCCAGCAGCATGTGGCTCTCCAAGCCCATCTCTGTTCTCATTTCATCCTCTCAATCATGCTTCACGGGTAAGACCATGATCCTATTGTCACAGAGGTGGAAACTGAGGCTCCCACACTGTTTAGCATGAGTCCAAGGTCTTGCAGTTGGCAAGAGGGGGTGCCCAGAGTGAGACCCTCTCCCCAGGTGCAAAGAGAATGCATCCTTACTATCCCTTCTGCAAGGCCCAGCCTGCTGGAGGCCAGGTGTGTCTTCTGGGCTCTTGGAGGTGGGGCAGGTGCCAAGGAGGTGACTACTGCAAGTCTGGTGTGGGTGCCCCCAGGTACACCCTTAGGTCCGAGAGGGTGCACTGGACAAGCTTGGCAGTCTCTAGCTACAGCTGTTGGTAGGCTGTTTAGTGGTGGCAGCCCCCAAAGGAGTAGAAGTGGTCACCTCCCTGGGCCCCTTTGCTCTAGAGGATGCCGATGGGAGGCACGCTGTCTGGGTCCTTCTGGGACCGTGTCCATGAGGCTCTACACCTTGGCAGGGTCCAGCACAGATGGCAGTGGCTAAATGAGCTCCATGGGAGATGCAGCCTGAGTGGATTCTGCTGCCCTGTGCGCTGCTCCCTGGCCCGGGACCCTCAGGCGCCCCCCAACCTGCACAGGCCCTGCATAGTGCTCCTCTGTAGGTAGCTCCATCTTTGCCACATCCTCCAAGAAAGATACGTTTTTACTGCGGCTGCTAATACTACATTGGAAAACTTTCTTAATGATCTAATAACATTCAATAAGGTTAAAAAATGAAAATTAGGCTGGGCATGGTGGCTCCCACCTGTAATTCTAGCACTTTGGGAGGCCAAGGTGGGTGGATCACCTGAGGTCAGGAATTTGAGACCAGCCTGGCCAATATAGTAAAACTCATTCTCTACTAAAAATACAAAAATTAGCCAGGCATGGTGGCGGGTGCCTGTAATCCCAGCTACTCAGGGGGCTAAGGCAGGAGAATCGCTTGAAACTGGGAGACAGAGGTTGCAGTAAGCCAGCATTGAGCCACTGCACTCCAGCCTGGGTGACAGAGAGAGACTGTCTCCCAAAAAAAAAAAAAAAAAAAAAGGCCAGGCCTGGTGGCTCATGCCTGTAATCCCAGTAATTTGGGAGGCCGAGGTGGGTGGATCATGAGGTCAAGAGTTTGAGACCAGTCTGGCCAAGATGGTGAAACCCCTTCTCTATTAAAAATACAAAAAAAAATTAGCTGGGCATGGTGGTGGGCACCTGTAATTCCAGCTACTCGGGAGGCTGAGGCAGGAGAATTGCTTGAACCCAAGAGGCGGAGGTTGCAGTGAGCTGAGATCGCACCATTGCACTCCAGCCTGGGCGACAGAGCACGACTCCGTCTCAAAAAAAAAAAAAAAAAAAAGAAAAGAAAATTAATCATTTAAATCTATTCAATATGAAAAAGGAGCTCTTTAAATACTGTTTTTCATAATTTTAAGATACGGAAAACTATCAGCAGCTCTTAGGAAATGTTGGGTGGGAAGAAAGATTTATTATTCATTCTGCCCCAGGTACACCCTTAGGTCCAAGAGGGTGACTCCCTACTATGGGTAAAGTACTATGGATACTTTTCTCATGTTCTGTCCTATCACCCATCTCTGCCCTCAGCGTACTCCCAAGTCTAGACATAAAGACAGTTAAAAAAGGACAAGGAATTGCAAACAAATTGGCAAGTACTATAATAGAGGTAGTTTATAAGGTACAATTGTGTCTTGCTTTTCTCACTCAACAATACAATTATGAACATTGTTCAGTGTTATTATTCAGTCTTTCTACACATCATTTGTAAAGTCTGCCTAACACTCCCACTGGCTGGCTAGATTAAGATTTTCAATTCTTCACTATACTAAGTGGTGCCATGATAAACATGTGGCATTTACTGCACTTAAGATGGTTTTCTTAGGCAGAGTTTAAAGAGAGACATTTAAGTATGAAATACATATATATACACACACACAAACACACACACACAGCCAAACTGTTTACCAAAAGGGTTCCCCCAGAGCACACTGTCATCAGTATGGTACACCTAGTTCCCCAAGAGGATCAGGATACTTAAAACAGAGGGTACATGTGGGGCTGTACACATGCTTGTGTTTGTGCTTTTACTAAATTAATAGGTAGAAAAAAGGCACAGCACAGTTGTCATTTTGTGGAACTGAGCAAGCTGGAAGCTTTTAGTGTTACTTTTTTTGTGAATTGGCTACTCCTGTTCTTTGTCCACATAATACTAGACCATTTGGCATTTTTCCTATAAATTTGCATGCCTCTCACTTGATTATTGTTGTTGTTAAACAGAGACAGGGTTGCTGTATGTTGCCCAGGCTGGTTTCAAACTCCTGGGCTCAAGCAATTCTCCTGCCTCAGCCTCCTAAAGTGCTGGGATTATGGGTATGAGCCGCCAAGCCAGGCCTAATCTTTACTAAATTCTAATAATTGGTCTTTGGTTTTCAGAGGGGTTCTGGAAATCACCCTCTTTACCAGCCCATCATAAAGGTCATTCTAAGAGGTATATAGTGATACCTCATTGATGTTTTAATTTGTAATTCCCTAATGGCCTATGATATGGAGCATCTTTTCATATGCTTATTTGCCATCTGTATATTTTTTTGAGATGGAGTCTGGTTCTGTCACCCAGGCTGGAGTGCAGTGGTGCAATCTCGGCTCTCCTGGTTCAAGTGATTCTCATGCCTCAGCCTTCAGAGTAGCTGGGATTATAGGCATGCACCACCATGCCCAGCTAATTTATATATATATTTAATAGATGAGGTTTCCATGTTGCCCAGCCTGCTCTTAACTCCTGAACTCAAGAGATCTGCCCACCTCAGCCTCCCAAAGTGCTGGCATTACGGTGTGAGCCACCGCACCCAGCCCCATTCACATCTTTGGCCCAATTTTTATTAAGATTGTTTTCTTATTTAGTTTTAAGAATTATTTGTATATTTTGAATAATGGTCTTTTATCAGAGTTGCCTTTTGGCAAATATTTTCTCCCAGTCTATGGCTTGTCTTTTCATTCTCTTGGCCTTTCACAGAAAGGAAATTTTTAATTTTAATTTAAGTCCAGCTTATCAATTTTTTCTTTCGCAGATCATGTCTTTGGTATTGTATGCAAAGTCAATGCCAAACCTACAGTCATGTATAATAGATTTTCTATTATAAATCTAACAAAACATGTACAACATCTAGGAGTTTTAGAGTTTTGCGTTTTACTTTTAGGTCTTGTCATTTTATGTTAATTTTTGTGATGGGTGTAAGGTCTGGTCTGGTTCATTTTTGCGCATACGGATTCCAGTTGTGCCAGTACCATTTGTTGAAAAAAACTATCTTTTCTCCTTTGTATCACCTTTGCTCCTTCATCAAAGATCAGTTGACTGTATTTATATAGGTCTATTTCTGGGCTCCCCTGTTCGTTCCATTGATCTATTTGTCTATTCCTTCACCAATGCCACACTGTCTTTATTACTGTAGATTTATAGTAAGTCTTAACATTAGATAGTATCAGTTCTCCAACTCTGCTCTTCTCCTTCAACAGTGTATTAGCTATTCTGGGTCTTTGCCTCTATCTGTAAACTTTAGAATCCATTTGTCAATATCCAGTTATTTGCTCGGATTGGTACTGTACTGGACCTATAGATCAAGTTGGGGAAGAACTGATATCATGAAAACATGGAGTTTTCCTATCTGTGAACATAAAATCTCTCTCCATGTATTTAGTTCCCCCTTTTATTTCTTTCAGAGTTTTGCAGTTTTCCTCACATAGATATTGTACATGTTTTGTTAGACTTATGCCGATTTCATTTTTGGGGGTGCTGATGTAAATGTGCTGTGTTTTCATTTCAAATTCTACTTGTTCATTGCTAATATATAGGAATGTGATTTACTTATGTATTAATCTTTACACTGCAATCTAGCTATAATCACTTGTTGGTTCCAGAATATTGTCTACATTTTTGTATAAAGCAAAAAAAAAAAAATGTTTTGAGGCAATATATTAGAAGAGTAGATGTTCTAATATTTCCTTTTCACTTTTGATTCTGGAGACCACTGTTACTGTCTGTTCTGGAGTCCAGTTGTCTTAACTGTTAGGTCAAACCTAAATAGGATGAATAGATTTGTGCTTATTGGTCAATATTTTTCCCATTAACTTCAACTTTGAGATAAATGCATGCCACTGCCTTTGGGGAAAGACAGTAGTATTTAGGAATTGTCCACTAAATGCTAACGTTTTCACACATTGGAAGAAGAAGCTTACTGGCAATGAACTAGTATTTAGATAGGGTATGAGAATGAGGGTGAAGAAGGTGATAGAGACAGAGGAAATAGCCCAGTCCCTTTCCTCCTGCCCTCAGGTAGCTCTCTTGGGTTACTTTCTGTACAATGTTTGACCTACGAATGGATCGAGGCCTCAGAGCTGTACAGGAGCTTGAAAACCTGTAGTGCTTTCATGGATCACAGAAAACTATGGATACTTTCTGACTTCACACTAGTTCATCTGCCCATTCTTGTATGGTTGATGGTAGCATAAACAGATTTCAAGGCACAGAGTGTGTCTCTCTTAAACTTCCAAACGTAGCACAGAATCTGCTACACAGAAAGTGCCCAATTAATGCTGAACTAAAATCCTAAGGCTCTGCACCTGTTTATAGTCAAGACCTTATTGCATAATGAATGATAGTTCCTGTAGAAGTGTAGGGGCTGCTGAGCAGAGGGGCAATGATAAGGAGATGCTTACCAGGAACAGGAATAAAGATGGACAACCAGCCTAGTGCCCGGAACATAATGGGTGCTCAATAAAAGTTTCCAGAACAAATAAATAGGGTCTAAAAAGACAAGAACCAAAATGGTAGAGAGGAAAAGAGCTGAAGCAGTTTAAATAAGAGCTACAAGCCAGGAGATCAGGAATACACCTGCAAAGCTCTGACAGGCCTCCTCGGAAGCAGTGGAAAGTGGACCTGGAATGTCACTTAGAGGCTGGCAGCAAAACCTCTCATCCAGCTCTACAGCTCCCCAAGCTTATTGCTTAAGAAGATTTTTTTCATCCTTAAAGAAATGACCCTAAAGAAATTAGCATCAGTAAAATGCAACTCTCTTCAATGTCTCCATAATTTCTCTACTAGAAGAAGTTCTGCTCCTTTCTCCCTGTATCATCACAGATTTTTATTAGTAAAATTAAACATCAGCAACTGTCTCTCCCTCAAGGAAGCCAGTGGCAGGAGCAGAAAGAGCCTGGGCTTGGGTGTTGGCTCAGCTCTGGGTTGACTCCCCAATTGTGTCTTGCAATTTAAATGGTTTCCTGGATTAAATGAGATGTGTACAGATTGCTTGGCACAGTGCCTGACATTCATTCACTCGCTCATTCATACATTCATTCCTTCACTAGATAAACATTTGTCAACTGCTCACCTCATGAGGGCCCTTCTCTAGACACTGACCTCATTTGAGCATCGAGGGAAGGCTTCCCTGAGGACATGACCTTTGAACATGAAAACAGAAGGATGTTGGGCAGTGGGGTGGATTTCAGCAAGTAGGGGGCTGATGTGAGGGCTCTAAGGTGGGGAGGGTCCACCTAAGCGGGGCAGAAAGGGATAGATCATGCTGGGCCTTTAGAGCCACGTTAAGGACAGAGATTTAAGAATCTAAACTGATAAAATGTAGGGACTACTGAACACAGAGGGAGAGCAAGAGATTATGGTATTAACTACCAGTTGCAAAGTTAAGTGGATAACTGTGTCCTTTACATGATAAGGACATGAAGGAGACCAAATATGCTATTTTGTTGTTGGGGGAAGGGATATAGGTAGGAGGGAGGATTACAAAATAATGAGCTTAGAGTTAAACATTTAAAGTTTGAAATAGTACACAGTAGCAGAGAACATTGTGTTTGTAATCACACACACAGATCTGGGGCTCACAGAGGCGGCCTAGGCTGGAGCTACACATTTGGGAGTTGTCTGGAAATCTCGCCTGCATCCACCTACGTCATATAGAGACAGTACGGACTGATGAGAAGCATGCCCAGGACTTTAGCACTTAGATGTGGATTATACACAGTAACACAAATGGAGGGAGAGTGGCAGTAAAATAGTAGTAAGTAGAAGAATTGGGAAGGCAGAAAATCCTTACAAGTAGACAACCCCAGGCAATGGAGGCTCAGTTACTGGTTCCCCCTGCTCTGACTTTGAAGGCACTTAGCTGAGCTGTAATCAAAGACTCTGCCTGCTCTCTGACCACCAGGACAAGAGGTGTGGAACAGGAGAAGGTGGCAGCAGGCTGAAGAGATGGTAAGTGCAGAGTATTGGGTGAAAGGAACACACTCACTGATAGATGGACATTATCCTATTACTGTTTGGAGGAAGCAAGCTCCTCTTTGTCAGCACTCTATGCTCTAAAAGTCAAGGCCACTGCCAAAGTCAGTGCCAGCTTTGATCATTCAGGGATTCAGAAGCTTTAGCAGGGTGTTTGAAAAGCACCCAACAATCTGGTCAATCTTGCGAGACCCAAGATTCTACGTAGACACTGCCAAGCAACACCAACCAACAGAAGAATACCTGTACTCCACAAATGAGTATCAGTCTAGCTTGAAAGAAAAGTAACCTGAGAGTTCCTTTCTAAGACCACACACACACACACACACACACACACACACACACACAAAGGCATAGCATCAAAACTCAATCTATACCACAATAAAAATAAATTAGAAAATTAAAAAGCAAAATTTAAAAATAAAGATAAGTAAAAAGTCAGTCTGAACTTCACATTAGATTTATTGCTTTCAGGAGTAACCTGTCATAAGAAAATGTTTTGAGGTTCAGCATAGTGGCTCATGCCTGTAATCCCAGCACTTTGGAAAGCTGAGGCAAGGAGGATCACTTGAGTCCAGGAGTTCAAGGCCAGCCTGGGTAACATAAGGCGAACCCTCTGTCTCTACCAATAATAATAATAAAAAAAAATAGCCAGCTGTGGTGGTGCACACCTATAGACCCAGCTACGTGGGAGGCTGAGGTGGGAGGGTCACTTGAGCCCAGGAATTCCAGGCTGCAGTGAGCTATGATTGTACCACTGCACTCCAGCGTGGGCAACAGAGTAAGACCCTGTATTAAAAATAAAGAAAATGTTTTTAAATTCTCTTCTTTTGATACAAATTGTTTTATACTTTAGACATGAAGTAGGGCCACATAAAACTATTTTATGTTGCACTATTCCCACAATCACAGTTTTAAAAAATCTATTTTAATTCAGGCAGGATTAACTGAACTAAAACCAATGATGGCATTATTTAGGTTGGACACCTACAGAGTAAGAATTCAACCATATACAAAGGGACTGACTGCCTTCCTCCACTCCTTTTATTGCCCCTCAGCAAGTGGTGGTCGCTGTTGGCATTTAATGGCCATTTGAAAAAATCCCAGTAGTGTTTTACTATTCACTGGTCACAGGCAGTAAATTTTCATACCCCCAAAAAACCACTGGCAAAGCTGAAGGTGATGCTTATATTAATGAATACTTTCATGAGGTTAACCACTACCATCTCACTAAACTTACTAACAGCCATACTTCCACCTAAACAAGCCTTTTATTCACCTTCCATAGCCTTTTATTTACCTCCCAATTCTCTACACATCTTTGAGTTTGCAGAATGTGCCCAAGGATGCTACAGTGACTTTACCTGCAGAATATAATGAGCAACTGTATCTGTGCCAAATGGAGTCTCCTCTCTTTCCACAGATAAGCAGGCAACTTTCTAGTCAGCTTTCAGCTTGGCATTGTAGCTGCCGCAGCAACCATAGCAACCATTTTATTCTTCTAGACCTAACAGGGCCACGTCTTCATGGGCAAAGCAAAGGAGGGGCATGGCTTCCTCCGAGGTTATAGCACAATCACAGATGCACAACTGTACAACTGGAGAAAACGCAGCAGGGGCCGGGCGCGGTGGCTCACACCTGTAATCCCAACGCTTTTGGAGGCTGAGGTGCGTGGATCACCTGGGTCAGGAGTTCGAGACCAGTCTGGCCAACATGGTGAAACCTCACCTCTACTAAAAATATAAAATTAGCCAGGTGTGGTGGCGTATGCCTGTGATCCCAGCTACTTGGGAGGCTGAGGCAGGAGAAGAGCTTGAACCCAGGAGGCGAAGGTTGCATTGAGCCGAGATTGTGCCATTATACTCCAGCCTGGGTGACAAGAGGGAAACTCTGTCTCAAAAAAATAAAAAAGAAAATGCAGCAGGCGCCTACTTAGAACATAAAAGCCCAGACTTCTCTTCACAGTGGCATGGGGGTGGCAGGGAGGTGGGGAATTAAGGGAGGATAAGGGGGAAGACCAGACAACCCAACACTATAGACTCTCCAAATAAAAGCAGATGCATGCAATACTGTTCAGATTATCAAGAAATTGTTTTCCTTTTTAGTTTATTATTGTTAATATTCTTTTAAAATTAAAAATAGAGATGGGGGTCTCACTATGTTGCCCAGGCTGGTGTTGAACTTCCGGGCTCAAGTGATCCTCCCCACACCAGCTTCCCAAAGGGCTAGGATTACAACCACGAGTCACTGCACCCGGCCAAGAAATTATTTTCTTTTTCCACATTTCTTGTGGAAGTCTGCCTTGATTTGGATTTTTCTGGCACCAGTACCACTGAAAAACTAGACCCTAGTCATATGTTATTCTTGTTTAGAACTAGGCAGAAATATTACATTTCTGTTTAAGTAGTTTCAGACTGTGTTTTTGTTTCTACTTTATCATAAGGATTACCCCACAAAGTCGTCATCACATTTAGTGGTCAATTCCTTAAATGTACATGGTGCCTCTAACATACAGCTCCATAAAATCAGCCTGCCAGTAGTAGAAATGGCAAGGATTTTGGAAACATAGACTTGGATTCTCATCTCAGTTCTTTGGCATATTCTGTCACCAAGATAATTTACTTAAACATTCTGAAAGTAGGTTTCACATCTGTAAAATGGGAAGCTACTGCAGCTCACAGGGTGTTGTGAAATTAAATGAGTATATAAGGCACAGTATCTGAAAGGCTATCCCATGATATGTAATTATCTTAAGCTCCAAAGATAAGAAAGCAACTGAAAATGATGATGCTATTGAAAAATGCTTACGATACAGAAAGAACAAAAACACAACATGAAACTACATAAACAGAACTCACTTGATTCTAGAAAAAAAAATAGATGGAAGAGCCAGGCTCAAAGGGGCTCATAGAAACTAGCAATGAGCTAGCTCTTAATTGGAAAGTGGTACCCATATATTTAGTATTCCTTAATTCATACATATATGTTCCATGCACTTTTATAGTCATGATCTATTTCACACACAAATCTAAGTTAAAAGAGAGAGAAAGCAAAGACACCAAAATGTCTTACTACTTCTATAGAGTAAGGTTGTAAATGAAGTTTATTTTCTTTTTTATGCATTTCTGTATTTTCTAAGCTTTCTACAATGGATAAGAAAAAATTTTAAGTCACACAGTCTAGCTATGGGAAGAACCTCTCCATTTCTTAGGTCACTAGTTCTGCCAATGGACAAACACAACCACTCTAAACCAGCATCTTCTTTCATTTTTAATTACTTGGGAGACTGAAAATGCCTATTCTCTCAGGAAGTGGTAGCATGCAACAGAAGAAAGTAAATACAGTTATTCTAGGTTTTTTATTTCCTTCCAATAGCTTTTATTTATTCATTCATTCATTTTGTTGAGACAGGTTCTCTCTCCGTCGCTTAGGTTGGAGTACAATGGTGTGATCATGGCTCACTGCAACCTCAACTTCCCAGGCTCAAGCAATTCTCCCGCCTCAGCCTCCCGAGTAGTTTGGACTACAAGTGCATGCCACCACATCCAGTTAATTTTTGTCTTTTTTTTGTAGGGATGGGGTGTCACTACGTTGCCCAAGAGTTTGCCCAGGGTGGTCTTGAACTCCTGAATCAAGCAATCCTCTTACCTTGGCCTCCTAAAGTGCTGCGATTATAGGCATGAGCCACTAGGACCCAGCTGGATTTTTTTTTTAAAGGAAATTAACAATTGAGTTTTTACTTGTGAACCCATTCTCTTGGTAACAATTTTGTGAGGCAGCTCTTCTTATTCTCATTTTACAGGTAGCTTAGAAAAGTTAAGCAGCTTGCTCCAGAGTTGAGTTAGTTAGTAAGCAGACTAACCATTTTCTACAACTTGATACTACTGTCTTACCTTGAAATTGGAGCCTTTCATCAAATGCTGCTGGGTATGTGTGTAATGCCATGCTTTTAAAAACTGCACAGACAACATGCTAAGGTATTAAAATCTAAGAAACAATTGGCCCAAAGAGCTCAGAGAATTTTATTTTCTGCAACATATCTCAGCCCCCAAGTAGGGAGACGACAGAACCTCTCCCCTTTAAGGGAATTGTTTTATTTTTGAATGGGGGAAAGCAGGAGATTCAAACAAGAAGCAACAATACTTTTAATATTGCTTAAGAATAAATCTGCTAAGAGGCCAAGAGGTAAAGCTGCTCTCTGATTCAAAGACAGAAGGGCAGGAGTGAGAATCCAGCTGCTTACATTTCAGAAGAAACCCTCCCCAGCACAAAAAAGACAACCAAGTTTCCCCCAGCAGATCTGTGTCAGTGTTAGTACCTGCGATGGATTTTGAGAGTAGGTTAGGGGGAGATGGCTTCTAGCACACAAGAATTATGTGCTATCATAATGGTGGAATGGAGTTCAAGACCAGTCTGGGCAACAATAGTGACACCCCATCCCTACAAAAAAAGACAAAAATTAACTGGGTGTGGTGGCATGCACTTGTAGTCCCAACTACTTGGGAGGCTGAGGCAGGAGGATTGCTTAAGCCTGGGAGGTTGAGGTTGCAGTGAGCCATTATCACACCATTGAGATCATAATCATAATTGTGCTATCTGCACTGGTGGCAAATTAGAACCCAAATTCCCTGCCAGGTGGTCAGAATTCAAATATTTGATGTCACAGTAATGGAAGTCCATCACATCTCCCTGCTCTGTTCTTCTCTAAATGAATTGCTAATATGTCTGAACAGCAAATCCAAGAGTTTGCCCAAAAAGCCACTCTCCTGTTTCTACTATTTTCTTTTCATCCTCTTGTCTGCAAAGCCCCTCATCCCACATTACAACAACTCTCCTGTTGGGGGCACTATCTGGAACCCCACATATCTTGCCAGCTCCCAGGTAACCAACCCTCAGAGATGCACCAATATTGTCTCTTCCACTGATTCTGAATTATGGGCCTAGAATGCCAGATACCCAGATCCAATGGGCTTTAAGAAGATACACCAGGTGAGCTCAACTAACACCCAGTTGTGCAAATAGCACTATGCCCAACCCAACATAAACTACAATAGTAGCTGCCATTTACTGAGTGCTTGCAAGGTTTAGGGACTGTTATAAACTTTCCTTTAACCCTAACAACCCTAAGAGAAGGGGGTCTCCCTATTTCACACATGAGAAAACTGAGGCTTTGAAGTTCAGTAACAGCCCAATCACGATGCTGGCATATGGAAGAGCCAGGATGCAAACTGACTCCCTGCTCTTCACCATGGCTCCTGGCTGAGGTTTGGAATGAGGAGGCCTTGGCTCTATTTCTGTCTCTGCTAAAGAAGTGTGACATGACCTCGGGCAAGTCAAGTTCTTGAGCCTCGGTTTCCTCATCTGTCAAGTGGACATAACACCATCTGCCACATTCCCCACAATTTGGATGCATTCAATGAAGAAGATCTATAAAAACATTGAAAGTTAAGCGCTATGCAAACATGTGGCATTCAGAAGAGTGGAAATATGTAGATACTTCTTCATCTAACCCTGCATTCTGAAAAACAATTGGCCCAAGAGAATGCAGAAGCATTCTCCCTGTTCTAAATTTCAATATGTACATCACGCACAATCACAATGTCCATGGTGGGGACTGCATAGGCTCTTTGCTCTTACTATTATGAGACAGTTGGGATGTTTGGTTTTTCCTCATCCAGGAGTTCCAAACTGTAAGACAGCCCACGACTTAGCAATGCGTTGCTAAGTTTGGTCAGTGAGCTGGAAACTTAGGATGTGCTGGGTCTATGGAATCATAAACTATTTCAGAGTCTAATCATCAAAATGCCAACCTCCCCCCAACTGCAATGGCCACAGATGGTGACCAGTATACCTGTGTACAGCAGAAAAAAAGGTTCCAAATATTCTTCAGGGTCTCTTAACCCTTGGTTAAGGGTGTGGTCAATCATCCTTCCTTGTTGTCTTACAAATGTACCTCCAAATCATTAAATTGTTTTGCATTTTGGTAACCTCATCTCAAGCAGCCATCTCACTTTGGCGTTTGCAATACCCATATAATTCTAGCATTGTTTCTCAACATTCTCCCATACAGAGCAGAGCTGACTGAGCGTAACTCTGAGCTAGTGCAGGAAGGGGGAGCCTGGCAGAGAACACGAAGTGCCAAACTTCTCATTTGAGAATGTCAATTTCAGAAGAATCCAAAAATAGCTTTTTTTCAATTTAGAAAACAAATGAAAGTTTAAAGCTTGACAATCCCGAGTGAAACAAAGCATTGGTTATTTTCACTGAAATGAGTACTTATTATAAACACTGCACAAATAATAAAAGAAAGCTTTCCATTTTAGTCAAGATTTTTTAAAAAAATCACCTTTGCAGGGATATTTCAGTTATTCCTTAAAAAGCAAGAAGTTTTGAGGTCCTGAAAAGCTCCCTTGGTTGGAAGACGTCAGATAGCCATGTTTTCAAGGAAGAGAGCTGGGTCCTCAATAAACTCCAAACTGCAGAAGGCAGCATTATTGGCTGTTAACAGTTAATATTAGGCTGCACAAAGTGGCTTTATCTTGCTTTCCAATCGGTATTATTAAAACATAAGCCAATATTTTTCTCAACCAAATCTTTTGCTGAATGAAAGATTTGGTAGGTTTGCCTTCACTATGTTGGAAACACATGTGAATATGAACGCCATTTGTAACAAACAGACTCCTTCCGCCCCTGTGATGCCCCCCACAACGTTCACACCTTCATGTAGGCCCCTCTCCCTCAGTATGGACAGAACCTGTGATTTGCCTCCATCCAGCAGTACACGGCAAGGGGGACAGACTGCACTCTGGTGATTACCTTGCATCATATGAGACTCTGTCTTACTGGCAGACTTGTGCTTGTCTTTATCACTCTCCTTTCTTGCTGGCTTTGAAGAGCAAGCTCCTATGAAGCCTGCAACCCTAGGAAACACAGCATTGCCGACCACCACACGAGCAGGCAACTAGATGCCTTTCTAGCTGAGCCTACAGATGAGAGCCCAGTCCCAGTCAACACTTTAATGGCAGCCTTGAGAGACCCTAAGTAGAGGACCCAGTAAAGCTGTGCCACGTTTCTGAGCTAAAGAACCCATTAGATGAATGTAAGCTGCGAAGTTTAGGTAACAGCAAGTGAATGTATCATTACCGTAGTCATTCTCTGTAAAGTGAGTAATCACTTTTTAATTCATGGTTTCCAAGTTTGGTTCTCTTGAAGTGCCATGCCTCTGCTGAGGGCTGTTCTTCATAAGAGCCATTTGATCACTGAGCTGCACTCTGTGCTAAGAGCTTTGTACGCACTTACCTCAACAACTCAACACTACCTGATACAGTTTAGATGTTTGTCCTTTCCAAATCTCATGCCGAAATGTGATTCCCGATGTTGGAGGTGGGGCCTGGTGGGAGGTGATTGGATCATGGGGGCAGCATCCCTCAAGAATAGGTTTGTGCCATCCCCTTGGCGATAAGTGAGTTCCCACCCAGGTAGTTCATGCCAGACCTGGTTATTTAAGTCTGGGACCTCCCCCTCTCTCCTCCTCTCCCGCCATGTGATACACAGGCTCCCCCTTCGCCTTCTGCCATGATTGTAAGTTCCCCAAGGCCCTCTCCAGAAGCAGATGCCAGCAACATGCTTCCTGCATTGCCTGCAGAACCATGAGTCCATTAAACCTCTTTTCTTTATAAATTACTCAGCCTCAGGTATTTCTTTATAGTGACTTAGGAATGGATTAACACACTACCCCACAACGGTTCTATGAGGAGAGGGATGATTATTATACCCATTTCATAAACAGGAAAACTGCAGGTCAAAGAGGTTTAAATAACCTGCCAAGGTCCCACAGCTAGAGCCATGGTTCCAACCCAGGACCATCTGACTGAGAAGTCCCTGCTTCTACTAGTCCACACTGCCTCTACTTGTTCCTCTGTCTTAATAACCTGTAAAACAGTATATATTAATATTAAGGGCATTTTATTCAACTACTTGTCCTTTCTTAACTACTGGGAAGATCACTTAAAAGAAAAGTCATCACTAAGGCATTATAGTGATGAGTATCCTTTTAAGTAATTAAGACTTGATGTCACTTCATATGCTAAGTTTTGCATTGTTAAATAATTTTCCTGCTTATGGAAATAACTTTGATCTATTAAACCCTGTCTCTACTGAAAATACAAAAATTAGCTGGGCATGGTGGCGTGCACCTGTAGCCCCAGCTACTTGGGAGGCTGAGGCAGGAGAATTGTTTGAACCTGGAGGTGGAGGTTGCAGTGAGTCAAGATTGTGCCACTGCACTCCAGCCTGGTGACAGAGCAAGACTCCATGTCGAATAAAAAAAAAAAAAATTCAAAAAATGCTGAAATGTATCAAAAAGAACTACAATTATTTAACAATCAGCATAATTAACATTAAGTAAATTCATAAATTTGTATGAACTTACATAAAATATACTTTAGATATTATTCTGTATGATTCTATATCAGTTATACAGTATCATTAGACTTCATAGTTAATTTCTAATGGCCAAAAAAAAAAATCCATTATGGTTTACACCATTTAATTAACTAGTCGCTTATACCTAGACATGAAGGTTGCTTATGACTTCCCACTTTTGTAAATAGTATGTCAATAAACATCCTTGTGGAAGAATTTGCTGAGCCATAAAAAATATTTGTTGCCAAATTATCCTCCCAAAAGATTCTTTGTTACTTCCATTTTCACGTGAAATGTATGAATGCTTTTTTCCTTAACCCTAACAATGGCGATGTTCTAATCCTTGCCAATTTGATAGGTAAAACAATGTTTTTTATACATGACATTTCTTTGATTTAGTGAGTTTGGCATGTTTCATGTGGTTACTGTTTTTGTACTGCAGATGTACCTATTATTAAAGTAGGAAAAATATTCTTCAACTGAGTGTTCTTCCCTTATTTGAAAGGGGCTCTATATATTCAGGAGATTAATCTTTGTCTTACATGTTGCAATTGCCCCCACTTCTATCTTCTTTCTTTCAAAATTGATGTTCAAAGTTTTAATGAAAAAGTTTTAAAACCTAGTAACTACTAAGTCACCAAACTATAAAGTCTAAAGTAAGGGCTTTCCATAGCCTGCTGGATCATGGTTAGGTCACGAAATTTATTGGAAATTTTCCATGTGTCAGATACTGCACTAAATGCTGAAGAAAGAGAGCTGAAGATAATAGAGTCCCTGTGTTCAAGCTTCTCACAACCTAAGGAGAGAGATCATATTAGCTGTATATGCTGTCTGTAAGATACACAAAAAAGTCCAGGTAAACTTTTCCTTTGCTGATAGTAAGGCATTACACAGCTTGATTTAAGAAGTCTCAGTAAAACTTTAAGATTCTTTGTCCCAAGTGTATACTGAAAGAGATTCCAGTGGAAAGTCTTCAGCTACAATTACCTTCATCAAACACCCACTAGGTAGGTGAGGCCTCAGGATGCCCAACTCTTCCTCAGAAGTTCTGTTCACAGGGATTCCTGACCACAACCCTCTGGGAAGTGGCCTCAGGACATTTCTTAGACAGATGTAGCTACATACAAATCCTGGGTGGCCCCCTCCTACCCCTAACTGGGGTCAACATGGCAGCTGGCCCAGGGCAGCCTGTCTTTGGTGACCACAGGTCTACCTTACTGGCCATTTTCATTCAGCTCTGCTCAGACCCAAATTGGCAGGACTTAGTTGTCCACATTCTCTCCTAGGACTTTGAAACAGGAAACAGGGGAAAGGGTCCCTGAGTTAGATGAGGGAACAAAAGCAAAATCACAAACAGATCAAAGGGAGTCATATTAATGGCAGAGGCCTAGAGTCAAGAGTATAGAACTTCCTGTTTCTGGGGCAGATAATTTACATGGAATGTTTCAAACACCCTTCTCCTTCCCAAACTCTGCTCCTGCCAGCTGGCTCCTGGGAGCCCAGCAAGGCCTTCCCCTCTGCCCTCCAGGAAGGAAGTCACCTGAGCAATTTTGTCCCTCTAACCAAAAAGAGCCTAATGGACCAAAGTGATCATGATAAGCCCATGTCCTACCTAACAGGCTCATGCCCTGGGACACAGCTCACTGTTAAACTATCAAATGCCATGTAAAAGCATGAACATGCAGAGCAGACCACCTGTGCTCTAAGCTGGTGCCTCTGAGTGTGGGTTCAACCAGTGCTTCTCAAACATTTGCATTACTGTACTCACAGGGTATTTTTATACCATAGATATATTGTATATCTATCTATTGTACATCATATCTATACACACACACACACACACACACACACACACACACTATGTATATCTGTGCTTCATACATTTAAAAAGGTTTTTTTGTTGTTGATGTTTTTGCCTTCCAAGAACCAATGTTTGCCTCCTGCAGGGAGATGCTGCCCTCAATAACAAATGGGTTATGCAATGAGAATAAAACACCCTCGCAGTCTAAATGGAATTGGGAATTTAGAAAGGTCCCAATTCACTTTTGAAAGTTACTTATAAGATGGCAGCCTTGCTAATTAAAAGTTATCCAAAGATTTGCACATGTCCACATTCTCAATTCTGATTTCCTGAATTTTCTTCAACAGCTTTCCTTCACGGGGAGGGGGTGGGGACAAGGAGGGGTGAGCGTATATGTGTGTGTCAATGACGTAGGTGCGCACAGGAGAAAAACAGGCTAGATGACAAGACCGAAACAACAACAGCAACAACAGCAGACTAAAATCTTCCGTGATGCGGTCCTTTTTTTCAATCATTCTTTCTCATCTCATATTCTATCATGTGTTTGTTATTTAGCATTTTGTGCTGTGTGTGTTTAGTTCTCCAATTAAGAGGTAACAGAATGCTAAGGGCATGTACAATTGTGGGGGTATCTGAAATCCCCCCCAAGACAGTAATGATGGAGAACTTGTCACTGTTGTTAGGAATAACCAGAATGCACCCAGACCATGCAAGCCAGAGAACCAGAGGACCTTTTCCTCCAGTTACAACATTTTTATACTCCACTGTGGCCTTGCAGATTACAAATCCTTTCTAATATGTGACTGAACCCTTTTGCCACGATTCTTTTATTTGAAAAGCCGCCTTCAAATTTTCTTTTCTAATTATTGTGTCTATTTTATAGAAGTTTGCTCTAAGAATTTCAGAGACAAAATAGGTCATCTGAAGAAAACAAACAACAGGTAAAACACACAGCTGGCCCTTTGTATCTGTGGGTTCTGCATCTGTGGATTCAACCAACCGCAGAACAAAAATAACAAGACAACAATTAAAAAATACAAATTTAAAGAACAATGCAGTAGAACAACTATTTATATGACATTTACATTGCATTGTATATTATAAATATTCTAGAGATGATCTAGCATACATGGGGGGATGTGCATAGGTTAAATGCAAATACTACATCATTTTACAGCAGGGACTGGCGCATCTGTGGGGGCTCCAGGAACAAATTCCTCGAGGATACCAAGGGGCAACTATATTTGGAATTTAGGCCGTGACAGGATCAACTCTTCTTTCTCACAACCGAAATCCACTTGGTAGGGGAGAAAGTTAACTAGGCCCTCCTAGGAAGAGCAAATAAATTATAAATCATTCAACAAAT
Source organism: Ateles fusciceps (assembly GCA_036589455.1). Taxonomy (NCBI): domain Eukaryota; kingdom Metazoa; phylum Chordata; class Mammalia; order Primates; family Atelidae; genus Ateles; species Ateles fusciceps. The sequence goes on along the minus strand of JAZHEH010000952.1, from coordinate 3,038,637 downwards.
ATTGACTGAGCTTCTTCTTTGTACCAGGCACTGTTCTAGACATTTGAGACACATCAATAAACAAAACAGAAGCCGATTCCTGCCTTAAAGAGCCTACCAAATAAAAGGAAAAAAATCAGTAAATTAATTAATTCCAAAAAAAGAACCTACCTATGGGGTGGGGGAGCAGTGTGGAGGGTCTGACAAGAAACAACAGTAAATGACACATCATGTCAGAAGGCAATCAGTCAAGATAACAAAAGGTAGGGCAGGGTCAGAGGGGTCAGAAGGGCTAGGGCTGGGGGACAGGTTACAACTGTATAACTAGGGAGGTCAGTGACACTTCAGCAGACTTCAAAGAGGTGAGAAATCAGACATGGAGACACGCAGGGAAGAAGGGGCCTTGGGGAGCTTTGCAGGGGTGAGAGGAACAGCAAGGAGGCAGTGTGCTTAGAATGGCTGAGCTGAGCAAGAGGAGATGAGGCTAGAGGGGCGGTGAGGGGCAGAAGGGGTCCCGTGGATCCTCATGAAGACTTTGTTTTTAACTCTGGGTGCGACTGGAGCCATTGTGAGTGTGAAGAAGAGAAGTGACACTATCTGGCTTAAGATTTAAATGGATCACCCTGGCTGCCATGTTGAGAACAGAGCAAGCAGGGACAAAGGAAGCAGGAGGAGACCCGTTAAAAGGGAAGGAAGCTGACAGCATCAGGGAGATGTCTGGTTAAGTAACTAAAGCAGCACAGGCAGCATTGCTTGTTTCACTGTGAACAAAGCTCAGATTTTAATCCACGATCCGCACATCCTGTGGCTTTGCTGGTACTCTTATCTATCACCACCTATAGATTTTCCTTCAGGTTGGAATCTTCTCACTATAAACTTGACAACTGAGGTGGTTTTGTTTTCATGCCCCTTTCTCATCAAGGGACACTACACGTCATCGATTCTCTATGGCCTGGCACTGGGACTCACTCTGTAGAATGATGAGTGAAGAGCAGACTGTGTCTTAGGTTGGGATGCTCCCTGCCTAGATTACTGTAAAAGTTTCCTTCTCTGCCCAGTATTCCTCTGCTCTCATCACTAGCACTGTTTGCTTCCATTTTTCAAAGTTACAGAACTTTCAAACACTCTTCTGTGTGTCAGGATAACATCCAAATGCCTTTAGCCTAGCAATCAAGGCTCTCCATAACTGGCTTCTGAGATTCCTTTCTGCCTTCCGTACCACTGCTAATTCCAGAACAGGAAATCTCTGCTCCAACCTTTCGCCCAAATACCTTGCTCCTTCTCAATGCTAATCTTTTCCTTGTGCCCCTCCCCATTCCCTCACTCCAGCTTATAGAAATCCTATTCATCTCAAGGCAATATCCCAGTGCTACCTTTTCCTTCAGCTTCTGACCACTACCAGCAAGATACTTGCTCCCCACTCTGCCTTCAAGGGACAGGAGGCCTGAGCCACCCCGCACCTCACGCTCTAGAGAACAGGGCCTGAAAGCAGTCCACAGGCACATGCTATGCTTTGTTTTACTTTACAGCTCCTCTGCTTACCAGCACAGCAACCTTCCTCAGGTACATGCCTCATTTCCCCCACCTCAGGTTAAGGAACTACTGGGGCCAAACACATCTCAAGCTTCTCCAAATCCCTTTTCATACCTCAACAGATCCACACAGTTGATCAACATTTTGACTGATGACCTGCTTATGAGGTTATTACTAAGGTAATGTACAGGGCTATGTCTCACTGCAGACTTTGCTATGACATGGGAGATGGCAGGTGAGCAAACCAACAGTGACTGCCCAGTGCAGGACATGATAAGAAAGGTGGACTGGGTGTTCCAGGAGCACTGAGAGGAGACAAATCAGTAATTCTGGGTGTGCAGAGCCATGGGAGGTACAGAACAAAACTCCAGGGAGAACTTCTGGAGATAAAGGTATAACCCGAAGTTCCTAAAGGACTTGTCATTTCTGCAGGGCATTCAAGGTGAGGGGAACAGCATGCCTGGAGAACATGTGAATTAGGCAGAGAACCACAAGGAACTTGCTTTGCCTGGAGGGCAGTGGGTATGTGAGAGAAGAGAAAAAGAGAACTGAACAACCAACAGGCGCCAGGTATTTGCTAATGGCTACTAGAGGCTAAAGCACACGTCAGGAAAAGAGAAAAGTTATGGGGAGATGAGAAACATCAAGAAATCCTGGTTGGGTGTGGTGGTTTACGCCTGTAATCCCAGCACTCTGGGAAGCCAAGGCAGGTGGATCACCTGAGGTTGGGAGTTCGAGACCAGCCTGACCAACATGGAGAAACCCTGTCTCTACTAAAAATACAAAATTAGTGGGGTGTCATGGCGCGTGCCTATAATCCCAACTACTTGGGAGGCTGAGGCAGGAGAATTGCTTGAATCTGGGAGGCAGAGGTTGTGGTGAGCCGAGACCGTGCCATTGCACTCCAGCCTGGGCAACAAGAGTGAAACTCTGTTTCAAAAAAAGAAAGTGAAAAAATACATCCTGCATACTGGCCAGGTGCAGTAGCTCACGTCTATAATCCCAGCACTTTGGGAGGCTGAGGTGGGAGGATCGCTTGAGTCCAGGATTTGAGACCAGCCTGAGCAATACAGTGAGATCTTATCTCTACAAAAAAACAACTACAGAAAAACAAGAAAAAAAACCCAAAACCCTCAAAAAAAAAGGAGAGGACGGGGAACCCGTCCAGGCCCCAAATACGAGAATGGGGGGGGGCGCCGGGGGGGCGGGGGGGACGGGGGAGGAAAAGGAGGGGGGGAGGGGCGGGGGAGGGGGGGGGGGGAGGGCGGGGGCCCCCCCGGCGGGGCCCCCGGCCCCCTCCCCCCGAAAAAAAAAAAAAATTAAAAAAAAAAAAAGAAGAATAAAAAGAAATCCTGCATACCTCTCCAACAGATAAAAAGCCCTATAAAACTGTAACACCATTACCAATCCTATTTAGCACAACTCACAGAAACATCTATTAAGTCAGTATTGTTTCACATTATTTAATTGAAGGAAGTATGAAGAAAAAAGGCATCTTCCTAGCCTTTCCATTGTATTCTAGCTAATGAGAATTTTTCAAGGTTTAGCAAACAAAAACACACCCAGAGAGCCAGTGCTAACCATTCAGAGAAGCATCAACAAGAACATGAATAGTTTCGTCATGTTTATACAAAAACGACATAAAACACAGCAAGGACAACATGCAAGACAGAAACAATCTTCCAGGGAGTAGAGGAAGTGAGAGCGTTTTAAAGCACATGTCAATCAAAACACATTTATTACTATGGAAAGATGCAATGCCATGAAAGTTTCCAGCTGATAAACCTAAGATCTCAAAAAAAAAAAGATGAAAATCTCCAATGCTACATTTATATATTATGTATGCTACATAATTATGTATTATGTGTGCTACATAAATGTCATTCATTTTACTGTACATTCCTTTTAGGGGTGCCAAGGGATACGCCTTTAAACTTGAATAGTTAAGAAAAATGCTCAAGGTTGTTCAGCCCTTCGGTCCTACAGCCTTAATCTGTTCAGCTTAAATACATTCTGCCACACGGATTCCATAGTATTACTTTTTTTAACGTAATGGTTTTTTCTTGTGTGAAAGTCAGAATAGAAATAAAGTAGTATCCAGCTGAAAAATTTTAAAAGGCCCTATAACCTATACAGTTCCTTGCTGGCTATTATAACAATGACAATAAAATAGCTTTTTTCTCATAGCCATTATTATGCTTTCAGCCACATTTTGGCCAGGCTGCCCCACTTGAGTGGGACCTCAGGGTCTTATGTAGTTATTGTTGAATCTTTCATTCCCCTCCACATCCACCTCACTGCTCATAAATTCTAATGGTCTCTAAAAGCATTCCAAACAAAGGACATTAATTTTATTTTTAGATTTAAGTCACTACTTGATAAATGCCTTAAGGTGGTTCATAAGTGGATAAGGAAACAAATAAAAATGGGCATTCCAGGGTGATGGTAGTTTATTGATTCAGAAATTAAATCCAGATACAAAGTTATCTTTCTCCCCCTCAAAGTACCAGCAATCCCACACTGGTAAAATTCCTGAGAATATTGCATATTGTTAGATATGCAAGCTCCTAGAGTAGAGCAGAGTTGCCTAAATGAATCATCCTCAATCTTGTTGCACACTGAAAAAGAGATACTGGGAGAAACTTTTTCTCTTCAATGCTTGTAACATAAAACCTGTCTTCCTCCTGTGAAGTCCACAAGAATGAAAACGGGTATAAGGCAATTTACATTTCAATGAAAAGCACTGCTTAGAGTGAATTGTTATTTCCAACTGGCACTCTCAATTTGAGGCACACATTTTAAATACCATGGTGAGCTGCCAACAGAACCCTCTTCACACACTGTGTCAAGGGCTAAGAAATTTCCCTGCAGCCAGATTAACAAAGTAAAGTGAATGTGGGTGGTGAAGTCTGTAGCGTGCATACGTGTGGTGTGGACGTGTAGTGTATGTGTCTGATGGGGCGTGAAAAGGGAAATGGGAAATAGGAGTCAGAAACAATCCTTATAAAAAACAACAGCTTAATTCAGATTTTATCAAGATAAGCTATTATTTAAAAAAGTGTATGTGGGCTGGGCATGGTGGCTCACACATGTACTCCCAGCACTTTGGCAGGCCAAGGCAGACGGATCACCTGAGGTCAGGAGTTGGAGACCAGCCTGGCCAACAATGGTAAAACCCCATCTCTACTTAAAAATTCCAAAAAAGTAAGCCTGGCATGGTGGTGTGCACCTGTAGCCCCAGCTACTTGGGAGGCCGAGCCACGAGAATTGCTTGAACCCGGGAGGTGGAGGTTGCAATGAGCCGAGATTGCTCCATTGCACTCCAACCAGAGTAACAGTGAGGCTCCATCTCAAAAACAAACAAACAAAATAAACAAACAAAAAAAACAGAAAAGGCTGTATGTGGAAGAGGTCAGGGATGTGGAGGTGGGGGGAGATGAAAGAACATCTTTACTGGCAAAAGAGGTTTTCCTAAAAAAATGTTACTTCTTGGCCTGAGAAGTAACAGAAAACAAAGGTGTCAGGTCTACAAGAAAAACCTATAGAGTTTAAATCAGGAAATGCAGGCTCCAGAGACACTCACTGCAAGGACTGTGTGCAGTGTCTGGACTGCAGGGACCAACCTGCTCCCACCAGGCAGGCTCTCCAGAACGGCTCATCCATAGGTCGAACTGTTCACCTGCGCGTTCCACGCAACCCTGCCACTGCTAGGCACAGAGCGAGAGAGGACAAAGCTGTACAGGCCCAATCTGGGAAAAAGTTTAGAACACAGCGGAAGAACAAGGAGCTGGGAGCCTGGCTTCACATCTGGGGTCACCCTTCTCCAGTCGTGTGACCTTGGATGATTACTGAACCTCCTACCTGAAGGGAGGAACCGTACCTACGTCATAGTACTGCTATGGGGACTGGATTTAACAGTGGGTAGGGAAAACTTAGCTGGGTGCTTGGCCTTTCAAGGTATGATATTTATTAGCTCCCATCTGTCCTTCCCAAGCCCACACACCAAGAGAATCTGAAAGCAGAAACTTTTGCCTCTGTTTTAGAAGCTAACAGATGGCTAATCTTACTTATATAGAGCTGGCGGATTAGTCCGGCAATTACAGGGAAAGGGCAAACCTACAACCTATCTCCTTGAGGCAACGTGTACCTTGTACCTTCATACCTCCCTTACCGAAGCAAAACCTGATCAAACTGTTCAAAGAAATGACTTGTATATCAACAAGATGGATCCTCAGAAGATGAATTATTTAATCTCAGTTTCTCTGACCTTTCCGCAAATCAACATGTTTTCAGACCAGAAGAATTTTATGATAGAAAGTTGACCTTGTAATTTAGTGTTATTCAGAAGCACAGAGCCTTTCACAGGGAACTTGATATCTTACCCTGCACTGCTCCCCTAGGTCAATCTTAAAAGATAGGAATTCATTATGAATTGAAAACCAAGAAAAGCCAACCAATAATTTTTTTAAAAAAGAATATTTAATCTATACGAGAAGGATCTGACCTTAGCTTGATTAACAGACCTTAATTAACAGATACCACAGACAAGTGTCACAAACACTTTGATACCAAAGAGTAAGCTAATTTCTCACTAACAAGAATTCCTCCTTCCCTTCGCCTCACATTTATAATAATTTAAACGAGGATTAGGAACTGACAACTATTAGTTACCGAGTCCCAAGGAAACTGTGCTCACTGCTAAAACAGTTTTTTATATCCATTATTACATCCAGTGCTCACAGCAGTCCTATCACTTAGGTGTTTTTCCCCCAAGAAAACCAGAGATGAGAGGCTCAGTGATCATTCAATGGCACATGAATGGCAAGGGGTGACCCCCAGATGTGAGACCAGGCTCCCAGTTCCTACAACTCCAATCAGCCCTAAACTCCTTCCCAGCTAGGGCCTGATAAAGTTTCCTCCCTGTCCCAAGTCATGGCTTCCCAATATGGTTCTACCATTTTGAATTTTGAAAAGCACTGGACACATTCCACGTGCCTGAGCATTCAAGTATGTTTCCTAACCCACTGCTTCAGTACAGCTTTGGGCTCTGTGTTCTGGAGGTGAGCTGTACCAGGACAGAGTGGAGAACAGACAGATGCAGTGTCTGGCCAATGTACCCCTACCCCATGTAGGAAAAGACCCTGCCCTCCATTCTCTAAAAAAGCACACACATGTGCCTGAGCACTACTGCATGGAGGGTTGGTTACATGGAGGAGGGAAGCTGCCTCATGATGAAGGGTTAGAATGGCTAGACTCCAGTATCCACTTTGCAACATCTTCAAACTTGGATTTGCAAACCAATGTACAAATAAAAGCCAACTTCAATTAATAAGTAATACTAAAAAGACAAACTTTTTTCTTACAGTGATCCTAACTGTAGGATCCACATCCACATCCCCCTCATTCCAACTGACAATATGAAATACCGATAAACACACACACAGCAATCAAAGTGTGTAAAAATAGCACTATTATTTATTATATAAAAATAGTACTATGGTGCTTAAAACTGTGTTTGGCATGGGATCACATGCTCAGTTATGATAAATGCAGGTGACTAAACAAAAAATTAAACATCTTATATTCTAGATAGTCCTCAGGTTAAATGATTAGTAACCTCATAGGTAAGAAAATGTGCCTAGGACAGATATAAAAAGGAAAATAAAAAGAGGAACGGCTCACTTATCACTTATAACTGAGCTTGTAACGGTGGCTATGGCAGCAAAAAAAGAAAAACAACAACAAAAAACTCTGAAGAAGTTTAAATTCAGTGATCTTTTTTATGATATTCGAGACATACAATCAGTTTCTTTTACATGGGTGTTGTCACTTTTAAGGGCATGATAACATTCATTTAATGAAAAGAAATCTTTGTTAAAAAAAAAAATCACTGAATTGGCAAAATAACTTTAATTTGTTTAAAAAAAATTTCCATCTAGTCAGCTGACAGGCCTTCAGTACCATTTAGGCAAAGTCAAATAGAAGCAACTAACAGGTTGATAACTGTGCTCTCCGTCTGAAACTGAGGAAATTTATGTGTTGAGGAAGAAAATGAGTTTATTTCAATATAATGCAGTATATTAATATAAGCCTGAAACATCATTAACATTATAAGCCAACACAAGGGAGATAAACTGAGCAGGATTTTAAATCCATGTTTTGTAGACCCAAACAAAATCTAAGCTAACATTTGTGTATAGGGCAAACATGCTGCAACCAAATGAAATTTATTTATTTTAAGGATGGCTAAAAATGCCCCTGATAAGCTTTTCAAGCTGTAACCTTTTGTAGTTTTAGTCCTTGGGAACTTTTTTCATGAAGGTTCAGCTGAACACCTTTATAACAAAGCAAATCCTTCCTCTACATTTTAAATGAAATCTACTGTTCCAGGATATTGCTCTTTGCATTAGGAACATTCTGAATTTCACCGAAGTTACCATAACAACCTTCCTTAATTGGGCCATGTCTGGATTTTTAAGGGGAGAAAAAGGTGAATCAAAACATCAAGGATCAAGTTTTTACAAAAATTAAAACCAGAAAAAGTGTACGTGCTGGGGAAGTCACTGACAACCTTCCTACTAAAGCTGTGGGGGAAAAAACAAAATTAAGACTTCAAGTTAAAATGTACTTGAAATACGTCAAATATCTAACATACAATTGGAAAAGGTCACCCTTCCTCCCATCCAGAAACTACAGAGAATAGGACAGACCTGACAGTGCGCATCTGCTCTCTCTGGAGCCACACCTGGGGGGCTGTATAGAATGAGTGCCTGGCCAAGGATGACACACTCAGGATCTGTCTGGGTCCAAACAGCAGCTCTGACACCCAACTCTGGCCACTTCTCCAATGACTGCATGGACATTCAACTCCCCACGTGTGTCCTGTACTCCACAAACATGTGATTTCTATAAAACCTCCAACGCAAGGACCCACTTAGGACTTTAAGAACTAATCCATACAAATGCAAATACTGGGTTGTTTTCAATGTAACCAGGGAAAACTCCAAGGAAACCAAGGAAAAGTCTAACCAAGGGGGGAGGAAAGGTATGTTTACTCGCTATTGCAATTAAAACACAGCAAAAGAAAAATTCTCTCCTCACTACACCACAGCAAATCAGAATCTACAACTAAAGCAAAGACATTCTGAAGCTATCAGAGATAGTATTTTGCCGTATGTGAGTATGTTTATGTTTAATAAATCTTTATGTGTCAAAAAGGCTCCAAATATTCCACAGAAAGATACTTACCCAAGAACATGGTCATCCAGAGAACTGGGTTCTGGCCTGGGCTCTGGAAATGGGCTCAGCTCTCTTGCCTCTTTGCCCATTCGCATCCTACCTCGAGGTGTTATAGGGAAAGCAGATATGAAAATGATTTTGAAAAAGGAAGGCCAGGCACCATGGCTCACTTGTAATCCCAGAAATTTGGGAGACTAAGGCAGGAGGATTGCTTAGGAGCTTGAGACCAGACACGGCAATACAGGGACTCTGTCTCTTAAAAAAATTAAAAGCATAGCCAGGCATGGTGGCACACACTTGCAGTCCCAGCTACTCAGAAGTCTGAGGCAGAAGGACCTCTTGAGCCCAGGAGGTCAAGTCTGCAATGAGTCGTGACCGTGCCACTGCACTCCAGCCTGGGTGACACAGTTAGACCTGGGTGACCCTGTCTCAACAACAACAAAAAAAAAAGAGAAATGAGGCCACCTGTAATCCCAGTGGTTTTGGAGGCTGAGGTGGGAGGACTGCTTGGGCCCAGGAGGTCACAGCTGCAGTGACCAATGATTGGGCCACTACACTCCAGCCTTGGTGACAGAGCAAGACCCCGTTTCTAAAGAATTTTTTTTTTTTAGAAAAAGTGGGGGGAGAGATCCAAGATGGCCGATTAGCAGCAGCTCAGGATTGTAGCTCCCACTGAAAGCGCAGAGAGTGAGTGGACGCCACATTTTCAGACGAATTTTCATAGCCCACGGACCAAGAGATTCTTGGCGGAGGAGCCCCACGGGTCGCCAGCGCGACCCTTTTGGAGGGTGCGGCCGTTTGCAGGCGCCCCTGACGCGGCGGTTCTAAGTCCGGAGTATACGGGACTGAGTGCCCTTTTGGTTGGCGTTGGAGCTCCGGGAAAGCAGAGTCTCCCATTCAGCTGATTAAAAAGCGGACTGAAGTGGGGAACCAGACCGGGAGATTCCTGGGCAGAAAAGCGCCACGAATCTTAACGCCGCTGTTTCAGCCAGCGTAGCGGGTCGCCGCAGGGGAAGGCTGGTACCCCCCTCCACAAAAAAAAAAAAAAATAAAAACAGCGGTTGGAACTGCTGAAGATTGAGAGTTTCACAGCAAGTGCAGCTGATCCCGGGAAGGTCCAGCCCAGTTGGGGAGGGGCATCCGCCGAAGGAAAATTAAGAAATAGAGGAAACTTTATCACCAGCAAGCTGGACGTCCACTCAGAGACCTAGTCTGAAGGTCAGCAATTACACAGACGACAGGTGGATAAATCCACAAAGATGGGAAGAAACCAGCGCAGAAAGGCTGAAAACACCCAAAATCAGAATGCCTCTCCTCCTACAGAGGATTGCAGTGCCTCATCACCAATTGAACAAGGCTTGATAGAAAATGAATGTGAGGAATCAACAGAATCAGGCTTCAGAAGGTGGATAATGAGAAACTTCTGTGAGCTAAAAGAACATGTTCTAGCCCAATGCAAGGAAACTAAGAACCTTGAAAAAAGGTTTCACGAAATGTTAACGAGAATGGACAATTTAAAGAGGAATATAAGTGAATTAATGGAGCTGAAAAACACAATACGAGAACTTCGAGAAGTATGCACAAGTTTTAACAGTCGAATTGATCAAGCAGAAGAAAGGATTTCAGAGGTCGAAGACCAACTTAATGAAATAAAACGAGAAGACAAGATTAGAGAAAAAAGGGTAAAGGAATGAGCAAAGTCTCCAAGAAATATGGGACTATGTGAAAAGACCTAATCTACGTTTGATAGGTGTACCTGAATGTGACGAAGAGAATGAATCCAAGCTGGAAAATATTTTTCAGGATATTATCTGGGAAAACTTTCCTAACCTAGCAAGGCAAGACAATACCCAACTCCAGGTAATACAGAGAACACCACAAAGATATTCCTCAAAAAGAGCAACCCCAAGGCACATAATCATTAGATTCATCAGGGTTGAAACGAAGGAGAAAATACTACGGGCGGCCAGAGAGAAAGGTCAGGTTACCCACAAGGGGAAGCCTATCAGACTCACAGCTGATCTCTCAGCAGAAACCCTACAAGCCAGAAGAGAGTGGGGGCCAATATTCAACATCCTTAAAGAAAAGAACTTTCAACCCAGAATTTCATATCCAGCCAAACTAAGTTTCATAAGTGAAGGAAAAATAAAATTTTTTGCAAACAAGCAAGTACTCAGAGATTTCATTACCACCAGGCCTGCTTTACAAGAGCTTCTGAAGGAGGCACTATGTATAGAGGGGAACAACCAGTATCAGCCACTTTAAAGGACCCATCAGTAAGCTGCATCCAGATCCATCTTACTTGCAAGGATATACAGAGACTCAAAACAAAGGGATGGAGGAAGATTTGCCAACCAAATGGAGAGCAAAAAAAAAAAAGCAGTAGTTGCAATTCTCATCTCTGATAAAATAGACTTTAAAGTAATAGAAACCAAAAGAGATAAGAAGGACATTGTATAATGGTAGAGGGATCAATGTAACGGGAAGAGCTAACGACCCTAAGTCTATGCGCACCCAATATAGGAGCACCCAGATACATAGGGCAACTTCTTGGTGACTTACAAAGAGACTTGGACTCCCCACACAATAATAGTGGGAGACTTTAATATTACATTGTCAATATTGGACAAATTAATGAGACAGAAGGTTAAGAAGGTTACCCGGGACTTGAACTTAAACCTCAAACAAGTAAACTTAATAAACATTTACAGAACTCTCTACTCCAAATCCACAAAATATACATTGTTTTTTTCAGTAACACATCACATTTATTCTAAAAGTGACCACATGGTTGGGAGTAAATCACTCCCTAGCAATTGCATAGCATTTCATAGGTTTAAATGAAATATTGGTTGGCTGTTTGTTTGTTATTTTCCTCCCTTATTCCTTCCTGTCTCCATTGTATAACACAATTATTAGTATAAAAAAAGCTTTTAATATCCATTTGTAGACTGCATTCTAGCCTGGGCAATAGAGCAAGATTCCCGTTCTCTCTCCCCTTTTTTTTTTCTTCTTTTTCTCTTTATTTCATTCTTTTTTTTCTTCCTTCTCTTTTTCTCTTTAAAAAAAAAAAAGAAAGAAAAAGTGCTTCATAGCCCGATGTATTTAGCGACTGCTTTATAGGATGGTGCAGAGAGAACCCTCCCCCCAACATTCTGATGCTTAAAAATGTGATGGGGAACATCCCATTAAGGAGGAATAAACACATACTCAGACGTGGGAAGAAGAATAGGCAGATGGAGACCAGCTAGCACTCAGACAGCTCTCCCCACCAGCGGGGCCGCCTGTCACAACCTGCACCCCCCACATCTGCAATGGCAGCTGGACTAGATTATTCCTATAACCCTGAGAAGGTGTTGACACCTGACTAAAGCCACTCTCCTTGTAAGCCTTCACAACACATGAAATTACATGCTCTATTTTGAGTTATTTGAAGTTTTCGTTTGCTCTTTCTATGGGGCTTAGCTTAAATTTAGGTTTTAAAGAAAGACTCTTCCAAAGAAATGCCTGAGGCCCAAGCCGGAAGTTGCTTTAACCACCACACCTTTGCTGAGAACCTACGAGAAACCAGATATCATTTGCAGGACAGGGGGGAAAAAAAAAACTATGAACAATGAGACAGTCTCTGACCTCAAAAAACTTGCACCCCTAACATCGTAAAGTCAGGAAGGCTTCTCCGTTCTATCCACATTGCATCCCCTAGTTCTTCAGGGGAATTCTAGAAGGCTTCTTGGGGAAGAAGGGAAAGTATTATTCCCTTGACCCTTGCCTATCCTGTAGCTCTTCCCAGGGGCCTCTGAGAGGCTCAGGAGCTGTCTGTTTAGAGTCTTCTCCCCATCCCCCACTTTCTGCTTGGCTGGCATGGGGTGGGGGTGGGGAGAAGAGGCTGTAGGACTAGCAAAAAAGAACAAAATTATAAGACCAGGATTTAGCAAGAGTAGACGCACACATACCCCAACCCATGGGGGAACTGAGGTGAGGCTAAATGAGCTTTATTTCAGGAGAGGAGCTGTCCTTCAACAGTGCTGTAGTGGCCGGGAGAAAACCTGCAGCCTTTTATGCACTTGACCTGAAGATACCCAGTCTATGTGCTGCCCACATCACCTGTAAGAGCTAGTGACTTAACATCCAGCCCTGTCCAAGATGGCAGGTCAGAGAGTCAACATTTTAACCACCTTATTTTTATTCCTGAAGGAGATGCTAATGTTCCAATAAGAGCTATATTTAAAAGCTGAATTTGCTGTGCCAACATTGCTCCAAGTATTTCCTTGATGGATGCTTTACCTTGTAAAGTTATAGTTAACTACATGCATATATTTCTAGGTGTAAAAAGTGGTCTCCTACTCCTCCCCCGTGCTACAATAGAAGGGCCTGTATCTGGTATTGAAAATATTGTTTACAGAAGAAAGATTCCACTTCTAAGTTGTTCCAGTGTACTTATTCTTCCCCTGCATAAACCTACTCCATCTCTATCTATGCTATTCAGGAAGTAAATGTGCAAACAGTAGCAATAAAAAAGCAGCTGAAGGCGCACATTCTTTGATGCTAATTAAGTTGGGCTGCCTGATTCACAGCTGTTCCTACTACTGAAAATGTTTTTTGTAACAAACAATGGAGTTTAAGAGGTATTTTGTTCTGTTTCCCCACTTTACAAATTTACAGCAACCGTAGAGCTTAATTGTTAGGCTGCTTTTCACATCCTAATGCTGGGATGGAGGTGTGAAAGGTGTTCCTTGACCCATTTCATAAATACAGACGTTGAGGCACAGAGACAGTCCTTTGCTCAAGGTCACTCAGGCACTAACAGAACCAGGACTAGGAAAAATAAATTGACTATGGTTCATACATTATTTGAGAAGAACAAAATCAGCATGTTACCTCTACACATTTCAGTCAAGGCTACATTGAGCCTGATAATTTTATTTGGATAATGCTGCTCTGATAACCAAGTGGCTACATTTTCTATTGTTTCTGCAGCTGTACACAATGAATAATTGAGCCTTGATCTTCCTGTGGATAAAATTTGGACAATGTTTTCCTGGGTAGAAAGAGAACATCCTTCCTGGCCATTATAACAGCAGAGACTTTGTTTCTAGTCCTGGGTATTCACATGTAATACTGGGCTGCCCTTTTCCTTCTGTATGTACTATCCTCTTCTCCCTTCAGCACCATTCTTATGAAATTAGGTAGTGTGGGCATGTCTTAATTTAATTCCACTGACTCTAAAATAGGCAGCCAATCTTGTCACAGTCCATCAAGTCCTTTATTAAGAGAAAAAGACAAATGCAACATGGATTTGCTGCCATCAGAGATACCTGTTGACTAAGAGGTAATTTTTCATCACCACTTTATAAGCATCCATTTTGGTTATTTAACTTCAAGGACAAAGCAAGAGGCTATCAGAGGCAGAGGATGAGGTAGCTGGTATCACCATTTCTTCTCTACAAGCTCTTCCTGCAAAGATGCCACACTATGATCCACTCACCCTGGTAAGGCAGGTTCACAGACAGAAGAAAAAGAATGTATCCCATGCTACTTGTATTCGCGTAAGTATTTTGGTGAGTTTCTCCTTTCTGTTGTAAATGTGAATATGGGAAGAAAACTGAGAGAGAAAAAAGTTAAGTGCACCTCATTGATAAATTCTCTGTTTCTATTCTCTTAAAGCTTTAATTTGCCTCTGAATACCTGAAACACAACCTTGTAACATTTCTTGTTTCTTCTTGGCATAATCAGGAGATCCCTAAGAGGCTTCTGCTAGACTAAAGGATCAAGAGTGCAGGGCCTGTTCTCTCCAATGTGGCAGATTCTAGCCCCATGTAAGTATTAAACACTTGAAGTGCAGCTAGTCTGAGCTGCAGTGTTCTATAAGTGTAAAATACACACCAGTTAGTAAAGACTTAGTATGAAATAAAGGACACAGCATAATTCATTAATATTTTTGTACATTGGGCCGGGCGTGGTGGTTCTCACCTGTAGTCCCAGCACTTTGAGAGGCCGAGGCAGGCGGATCACTTGAGGTCAGGAGTTCAAGACCAGCCTGGCTAAAATGTCAAAACCTCATCTCTACTAAAAATACAAAAAAAAAAAAAAAAAAAAAAAAAAAAAAAATTAGCTGGGTATGGTGGCACACATCTGTAATCCCAGCTACTCAGGAGACCAAGGCCAGAGAATTGAACCTGGGAGGCAGAGGTTGCAGTGAGCCGAGGTCGTGCCACTGCACTCCAGCCTGAGTGACAGAGCGAGACTTCACCTCAAAAAAAAATTTTTTTTTGTACGTTGATTGTATGTTAAAATGGCATTGGGATATACTAGGTTAAATAAAATACATTAAAATTATTTTACCCGTTTTTCTACTTCTTTAATGCGGCTAGAAGAAAAGGTCAGATCATACATGTGGCTCCTGTTATATTTCTATATAGAGAACAGCCCCGGTAGAGACCATATTGTCAGTTCCCATATAGGGCAGCTGCTATGGCCTGAATGTGTGCCCAGAATTCATATGTTGAAACTTCATCACCAGTGTGATAGCATCAAGAGGTGGATCCTTTAGGAGGTAATTAAGTCATGAGGCCAAAGCTCTCATTAATGGGATTAGTGACCTTATAAAAGGGCTGGAGGGAACTAGCTAGGGCCTTGTTGACCTTCCTTCCATCACTTCTACCAGTGGAGGATGCAGTGACAAGGTGCCATCTTGGAAGAACCAGATACTGGACTGGATGAGACACTAAACCCACCAACACCTTGATCTTGGACATTCAGCCTCCAGAACTGCGAGAAATACATTTCTGTTCTTTTAAGTTACCCAGTCTCAGGTACTTTGTTATAGTGGCACAAGAGACTAAGACAGCTGTGTGCCCAGGGGATGCACAATAAATTCTCTGACATTCTCAGTCAAAGTACACCACTACTTCACTTACATGACAACTCACTTCTTTCCCCATGCAAAATCCCCTCGGAACTGCAGGGGACACGGTAAGGGTTGACACATTGGGGCTGTATTTGGGGTGACAAGAAAACACAAAGAACAATAATATGGAAGTTGCCTACGTGTATGAGACACAAGAACACTGAAGTTCCTCCATCTGCTATTCTGTTACACACGACACAGAAGTTGTATGGACAGTAAGTGCTAGGGGCGTTCAGAGGAAAAGTTACCATGATTGGGGTGACCAAGAAATCTGCAGAGAAAAGAGAAGCTCTGGGTTCATCTTTGAAGACCGAGTAGACTTTAAAAGGGTAAAATAATGAGTGAGGGAAAAAAGGAATGGGAAAACTATTCTAGAGAGAGAGGATTAGCAAAAGTATGACTCTGAGAAAGAGGGGCTTTATTTGAGAAGAGGGCCCCCTCTCCACCCACTCCCTTGAGCTCAGCTCCGTCCAGAACAGAGGCTATGTGGAATATGTGCCTTATCCCTCAGGGGACACATATTTGCTTCTCCCTCAGCAGGCTGACATTGATTTGAGATACACAGACACCCCACTGAGTGAAGTTCTGAGGCAGAGAAGTCAAAGTCTCTGGCAACACTCCCTGCCCAGCCTCAACCTACACAAAAAGCTCTGTGGGTGTGTAAAGTGGCACAAATGTCCCTTCAATTCTCTTCCTCCACACTTAACCATATTGCTCCTCCCTTCTCCTTGACTGTGCCTGACAACTTCTTCTTTGTTCTTTGTCAATATCCAGCCTGGGAGACACATCAGGAATAAGAAAATAATACTCAGTCTACTGCTGCTGCCCATCAGTTTCCCAAAACCAACATACACACACACACACACACACACACACACATACACACACCAGGAATAAGAAAATAATAGTCTACTTCTGTCTATCAGTTTCCCAAAACCAACACACACACACACACACACACACACACACACACACACAGGTCTACACCACACACGAGTTTATTTTATAATCTGATTTAGCCTATGATAGAATATATTTGCTGGGAAGAAAAAAGAAAAAAGAAAAAAAAAATCTGACTTAGCCACAAGACTTCTGAGCATCCCCCTTCTGAGCATAATCTCAGTTTGCTGAACCTTTGTTAATGCAACCTTGAATCTGTCTTGTTGGTATGTTTCAGAATGCAGGCAGTTCTGATGCATAAAAAGCCTACTTAAATCTATTTGCACAGAACACACTGTCAGGGGTTGAGGGGCTCCATTTTCACAGAGTTCCTTTAAAATCCCTATTTCACAATGTCATCAGCACAGAGCAGCTGCTAGACAAACTATCCCACTGAAATGGAAGGGTGAGGAGCATCCGGTCCTATGCATTCAAAACTGTGAGAGGGATGGCACGTGCTCTCCTGAATGTCTGTGAGTAACAGAGGATATGTGGAATTCAGCCATTTCCACCATATAACACCTTGCTGCCAAGCACAGCCAGCTGGTCTGTGTTCCCCCAAAGCGATCCATGCAATTGAGAATGAAAATCGTCGGTGATCAGCAAGATCCAGTCAAAGGCTATCTAACAGAATCAGTGTCCCTCACAAAGCCTCTCTAGGCCAAAGCACAGGGACAAGGAACCTAAGCCAGGACTTCTGAGATCACAACGCTCACTCAGGCAAAGCAAGCTAGCACCCACTCTGCACAGGCCCCGTGGAAGGCAGTGGGGTACAGAGAGTGAGAATGTCTTCCTCAGCAGTGGCTCATGCCTGTAACCCCAGCACTTTGGGAGGCCGAGGCAGGCAGATAACCTGAGGTTGGGAGTTTGAGACCAGCCTGACCAACATGGAGAAACTCCGTCTCTATAAAGAAAATAAATAAAATTAAAAATAAAAATTACAAAATAAAGAGAGGGCAAAACATGGAGAAAGTTACCATAAAGTATACTGTGCACAGTAGAAGCAGGCCAGGGACCTGAGGTGTAACTGAGGAGAGAACGATCAACCATGGGGTGGCAGAGGCAGTGTTAAAGGGGTGAGCATGGGCTCCTGGGCCAAGCTCGAGAGGTGCCCTTCCATGATCCTGCAGGGAAATAAAGCCGATGAAGATTGAGAGCAGGGACAGGACTGACCAAATACCTCCTGGTTTCTCCCAGATGGTACAATAAGCCCCAAGTATGAACTAGATACAGAAAATTAACGTTCTTCCTCCCAGAGATGTCTAGGAAGCGGCACCTAGTGCAGTTATGTATCACTTAATAAGGGAACTATGTTCTGAGAAGTATGTCATTAGGTGATCCTGTCATTGCGCAAACATCATAGAGTGCATTTACGCAAACCTAGATGGTACAGCCTCTACACACCTAGGATATATGGCCTATTGCTCCTAGGCTACACACCCATAAAACATGTGACTGCACTCAATACTGTAGGCAACTGTAGTATGATGGTAAGTATTTGTGTATCTAAACATAAAAAGAGGGCTAGGCAGAGTGGCCCACGCCTGTAATCCCAACACTTTGGGAGGCCAAGGTGGGCGGATCACTTGAGGACAGGAGTTGTGTCCCTGTCCTTGAGGACACTAAATGTGAAGGCCTAGGACATTACTGTACACTACTGTAGACTTTATAAACACTCTACACTTCGGATATGCTAAATTCTTTATTTACTTCTTTATTTTTGGGGGCAGAGTCTCGCTGTCTCCCAGGCTGAAGTGCAGTGGCCCGATCTTGGCTCACTACAACCTCTGCCTACCGGGTTCAAGTGATTCTCCTTCCTCAGCCTCCCAAGTAGCTGGGATTACAGGTGTGCACTAGAACAGCTGGCTAATTTTTGTGTTTTTAGTAGAGACTAGGGTTTTGTCATGTTGGCCAGGCTGGTCTCAAACTCTTGGCCTCAGGTGATCCACCCGCCTTGGCCTCCCAAAGTATTGGGATTACAGGCGTGACCCACCACAGCACTGCACTCCAGCCTGGGTAACAAGAGCAAAAATCTGTCTCAAAAAAAGAAAAAAGGTTCTTTCTTCAATAATAAATTAACCTTAGCTTACTGTAACTTTTTTACTTTAAAAACTTTTGAATTTTAACTTTTGACTCATTAGCGTAACACAAACACATTTTATAGTTGTACAAAAATATTTTTTCCTTGATGTCCTTATTCTATAAGCTTTTTTTATTTTTAGCTTTTCCATTTTTTTTTTTTTTACTTTTTAAAGTTTTTTGCTATAAACTAAGACACAAATACACACTTTAGCTAGATCCCACATGAGTCAGGATCATCAATATCACCATCTTCCACCCCCCACATCTTGTCCCACTGAAAGGTCTGCAGGCGCAATATCACCTGGGAGCTGTTATCTCCTATGATAACAATGCCTTCTTCTCCAATGCCTCCTGAAGTGCCTGCCTGGGGCTGTTTTACAATTTGCTATTTTTTTTTTTTGTAAGTAGAGAAAATACACTCTAAAATAACTATTAAAAACATAGTAAATACATAAAGCGGTAACATAATTATTACGACTATGGAGTATTACGTACCATACATATTTGTATGTGCTATACTTTCATGTGACTGGCAGCACAGTAGGTTTATACCAGCATCACCACAAACACGTGAGTAATGCCTCGATTGCACTACGATGTTACAACAACCATGACATCACTTGGCAATGATAATTTCAGCCCCATTATAATCTTATGGGGCATAAGACTCATATTCAGTCTGTCATTGACTGAAATATTGTTACATGGAAGTTAACTATTACCAAAACATGCTCAAGATAGTGTAAAGCACTTTATTCAACTGCAGGCTGTAATGTTTTATTTTGTTTTGATTTGAGACAGGATATCACTCTATCATACAGGATGGAGTATGGTGGTGTGATCACAGCTCACTGCAGCCTCTACCTCCCAGGCTCAGGTGATCCTCCTGCCTCAGTCTTCCAAGTAGCTGAGACTATAGGCATGTACCACCATGCCTGGCTAATTGTTTTTGTATTTTGTGTAGAGGCAGGGTTTCACCATGTTGCCCAGGCTGGTCTCAAACTCCTGGGCTCATGCAATCTGCCCACCTTGGCCTCCCAAAGTGCTGCGATTATAGCCACCACAGCCGGCCTATAATGTTTTCATGGATCATAAAATCAACACAGTGGATCATGACCAGCATTTTCTCAGGAAATGAATTAGAACAGAACAGAATAGTAAACATCAGAGTGTGTTGCTTATAGTAGAGGTTAAGCGTTGCTCGGTGAATCTTTAGTTAGACACACACGCCCACTTATTACGCACAACACACAGTTATCTGGGTCATGATATAAAACTGTTTTACTCCGGGTCATAAGGATTTAGTCATTTGTTGGAAGTGTGTGTCACAGCTAATGAATTAGTAATAAATTAGTAACAGAAGATCTCTAATGGGCCCCTACCACAGTTACATAAAGTGATGAGTGTTTCTGCAGTAGATTTGGTCTCCTACTAAACTCCATTAAAAGTCCTGACTCCCAGAACTCATATACTGTCTCCATCCTGCTACTCAGCCCTCTTACACACACTGCAAGCCTACTCATTCCTTCCAATGAGCCTCAGAACTCCTGACCCATTGTCATTCTCCTATATCATCACTTTTGTTTACACTTTCTCCACCTACTTGTCTAATGAAAAGTTGGCTTTGCTTCAAAATCCCACCCCTCATAAACCCACTCCAGGGGTGGTTGTTTCCCAAATTTCCCTGACTCCCAGGACAAAGAGAGGAAAGTCGTCAGGTTCCTAAATAAACTGTTGTCCCAGGCCACATCCTGTTCATCACCTCACTTCTCAGGGCCTCACTCTTCCTTCTCACCCTCTAACCTTGCCATTCATCTCTTGACCTCCAGGACTTTTCCTTTCTTGCCACATTTGCTGCATTCCTCCCAGGCCTGCCTCTGCTGGGTGGCTTCAGGAAGAAGGTGGATGACCTTGGTAACACCCAAAGGCACAGCTCAGAGACTTCCTTCTGTGTGTGAGGGTTTCACCTCCACTACACTCCAACCACACACAAGCACCACGCCCTGCACATTATCACTAGCTGGAAGTACTCCACCTATAAGATCAAGGCTTCCAAATCTCGGACTATTGCCTTTCTATTTACTCACTTCTCCACTTCCTTATTCTTACAGATCCTGCCCTTTATCCTCATTACAGGTGGTTCCTTGACTTCACCCCATTCCATGTTTCCCATCGCTTTATAGGCTCCTTAGCCAGATGGGACCTCAAGAACCCAATTTCAGCAATACTCCCATGAACACCCTGGGGTCCCCCGTTTCCCACATAGAGGCCAAAGGAAATCTTCCCCTTTGCCATCTGAAGTTTTGCTGAAAAATCAACTCACAAAAGCCAATCAATTGGAGAAAAGGCATACAAGTTTTATTAACATGTACACAAATAGAATGACAGTGTTTACCCACCCCTCAAATGACTCAGGAGCTTAACTACCCCCAGCAAAACAGGCTATGGGAGGGGGGGCAGAAAAGGAATTCTGTTGGGATTACCAAGGAAAATAGATGGGGAACAGAGATTAACCAGTAAAAGGGTCTGTTCAGGTGTGGCCACATTCCTGGTCTTACAGGGAGGGGGAAGGAAAAACAATTCTTTCCCCTGGTGGGTCTGAATCTTTGGTAGATAAAGGCTTTGAAAGACAAGGTGGGATGGGAGAATGTCAGAGACACCTAGAGGCTTCTTCAGTTTGGAATGTCAAAATGCCATATTTTGGGGTATCAGTTTCTGAGCCCCAACACCCATCACTCGGTCAGAGCCAACAGTTCAAACCCTAGGTATAATTACCCCATTCTTTTCTCTCATCTTGGAGAAATTCACATGAAAATGCTCATTGGCTCTGAAAATAACATTTATAACTCTTTTACATCTTCAAAACTACTCAGGCTTTCTTATCCAACCCTGGCTGATGCACTATTGCTTTTTCATGTCTCCACTCTCCTCAACTCAGCAGAAGGTGACTCTTAGTATCCTTTCTCTCTCTCTCTCTCATCCCAGAGAAAGGGATATGCTCCATTCCTTTTTCCTAATCTGGGGTGGGAAGGCTGAGAGCTGAGACAGCATCAGCCATAGATGCTATCTCAAACATCAGTGTACGTAAAAGTGTACTCGAGTGCTTTGTTAAAAGGCAGACCTCATGGTGTAGTGGCTCATGCCTGTAATCCCAGCACTTTGGGAGGCCCAGGCAGGTGGATCACCTGAGGTCAGGAGTTTGAGACCAGCCTGGCCAACATGGTGAAACACCATCTCTACTAAAAATACAAAATTAGCTGGATATGGTGGTGCATGCCTGTGATTCCAGCTACTCAAGAGGCTGAGGCAGGAGAATCGCTTGAACCTGGGAGGCGGAGGTTGCAGTGAGCCAAGATCGCGCCATTGCACTCCAGCCTGGGCAACAAGAGCAAAACTCTGTCTCAAAAGAAAAAAAAAGAGAGAGAGAGATCAAGAAAGAGCTAGCCTAGAGTGAGAAGGATAGAGAAAAGAAAGAGGAAGAACAGAAGGTAAATACAAGATAAATTCTTCCCAGAACAAACTATAGTAAGTACCAGTTAAATAGAAACAATTCACAGGAAAAAGAAGAGAAAGGAAAAGAGAATAATATATAGCCAATGGATGGCTATACTGTGCTAATTTCACCAAAGTTTAAGTGAGAATTTATTGATCAAGAACTAGAATTAGCACATATGGAACCTAAAAACCAAGACCATGTTTTGAACTTACAAGGAAGACATGATCAAAACATTAAGAAATAAAGAAATGGGACAGTATGCCGTGGTTTTTAAACACAGACTTTGAAGTCAGAAAGACCTGAGTTGTGACATTGAACAAGTTACTTAACTTTTTCCAAGGCTTGGTTTTTCCATCTATCAAATGGGGATAATGCTCCTTCCCACAGAGTGGTTGTGAGAATTGATACCATGTGGGTTGAATGCTTACAGCACTGTGCCTGCTGAGTAGACACCCATGTGATAATCCACATGAATAAAGTACATTTGCAACCATGGAAAATTCCAAACCTTTCCCAGGTTTCCAACTTTGAAGACTCTGAGAAACAAATATAAACTTTGGAATCAAATATCAGTTGCTCAACTTGTCTTTGGCTGGAGATGATTAATACTAATTATTTGTATTTTAAAATATCAGCACTCTGAAAAGTTACACTTTCATCTGTCAGAACATACCTGATTGGCACCTGTCCAACATACATCCAAACTAGAATACACAATATGTGAAACTAAAACAAAAAAACTTTTTCTACCTACTATATGCCTAAGCCTAGGCTTGGCTGGTAGAGAACATAAAATGTGTCCTGTTGAATCAGATAAGCAATGCCTTGATTTTCCTCAAGGCATCTGACCTCCCAGTGTCCTCTGTTGCCTAAATCCAGACCCTTGCCAAATCCTGTAGCTTTTTCCTTTATATCCTTAATAAGTGTTCCTTCCATTCTAGCTCCACAGCATAATACCTGGTCACCGCCAGCTGGCCCTGAGCACCAACACCTCCATGAGGCCCCAACTACCAACTACAAGTACTCTTTGCTGGCAGGAGATCACCCTGTTAAGACCACCTCTCCAACTCTGCCAAGCTACCCTGGACAAGTCTGGGCTCCTTGCAAGTTACTCTCTCCCTGCCAGGCCCTGATCTCTGCCTTGCTGGCACAGGGCTCCTGAGGCAAGCTGATTGGAAAGCAGCCCCAAGCAGGCCCTACCCTCACCCAGGTGCCAGACTTGCAAGGGGGTCCCTGCTTTCAGCTCACTGCACCCTCTGCCCCACCAGCTGCTGCATGGAACAACCAAGCACTTCATCTTCCTCCCCATGGACAGCAGAAGTGAGGTCAGAGCCAGGGAGAGAATAAGGGAGGGGAAGGGTAAAATGTAGAGTTACAGTGGAAACATGAAAACTATGTTTTGAAAATGCAATTAAGACTTATTTAAAATTTCATTACTATTTTGTGTACAGCAACAAAGAAAAATATTTCCCTGGAAATTCCAACTTCTTATTAGTGTTGCTTATCCATGTCCTAGGAATAAGGACAGTGAGGTCCAAGCATGCAGAGGAAATCCATTGGATTCTCTAAAGTATTCCCAAGTCAGAAGATTCTGTTTTTTTTTTCTTTAACTAATCATAAATATTCAGTGTTAAGCAACTCATGGCTTTCATTTGCTTAAACATTTGAAGCACTTCTCCTTTCAAATCTGATTCTCTAACTCACTACTAAGTAAGGCCAGAGCTTGAGACCTGACTTAATCAACAAGGTGTCCTTTTAGTATCTGAGTTGTAAACACGGACACAAAAGGAATCACATCTGTGTTTTGTTTTTTTTCCAGGGCACATAAAAAACTGTCCCAGACTCACCAATACAACCAATAGCTTGGCTCACATAAAGAGCCCTTTGAAAATAATATTTCTAAACAAGCCCAGCATCAAGGGAAGGGTTTTTTCTTTTCTTTTTTTTTTTTTGCTTAGTTTATTTTCAGAGGTAGGACAGAAAAAGGAAGCACAGCAAAAGATTTCTGTGCATTTTCTCTTTCCTTAAAAAAGGAATATAATATTACAGGAACTTTCCTTGGGAGACACAATAGCAGTCCCATTCATAACTATGTACTCAAGCTGCAATTTGCAAACTCCCTCTCCATTCCTTGCCAAGATTCCCTCTCCTGTTTTCTGACCTTCACAATAGCTCTGGTTGGATTAAGTTCCTCAACCTAGAGTTTATCCAAAAAGGACTCTCCATCTTATATTTTTACATAGTTGTCCTAAAAACTAAAAGACTGAATTTCTTAAAACAGATTCTTTTTCATTATTTGAATAAATTTTAGGTAGATTAATATAAAATCTACTCAGCAGTACTAATTCTTTTGGAAAAGTTACTCCTTTAATTTAATTTAAATAGTGGGATTTCTGGCATCAGAGAGAACCTTTCAAAGCCCATATGAGTAGCAGACTTGTCTGTACAGATTTATTTCAGCAAAAGCCCCACAGCAAAAGCTATAAAGTTAGCTTTGAGGGCCTACTTGAAAAGGAAACTTCAAAGTCCATTTAGTATTATTTTAAATGACAAAGAAATGAAAAGGCTTAGTTTAAAACAGCTCACAATTCAAAAAAATTAAGGCAGTTTCCAGGCATGGTGGCAAGCACCTGTAGTCTCAGCTACTTGGGAGGTTGAAGCTGGAGGACTGCTTGAGCCTGAGAGTTTGAATCCAGCCTAGGTAACACAGCAAGACCCTTAAAATAAAAAACAAACAAACAAACAAAACAACAAAAAACACTGAAGGCAGCAATAAGCTTAGTACCATAAGCATTCAGATCAGGAATGATCCAATTCCTGATTGAGTTTATGATAGTAACAAAAATAATTTTCTCCTCAAATTCCGTTTCTGGGGTCAATTTCAAAAGCCTATGGACACATCCTGTGAAAGGCAGCTTCTAAGGTGGTTCCCAGTCATCCCCATCCCTCTGAATTCAGCCCCTTGTGGAAAACTCCTCCCCTTGAGCGTGGCCTCGATTTAGTAACTCGATTCCAATGAACAGGATACAGCAAAAACGATGGGTGTCATTGCTGAGAATAGGTTACGAAAGGACTGTAGCTTCCCTCTTGTTCTCTCAATTGCCCACTCTGATGGAAGCCAATTGCCATGTGTAAGCTGACAGTTGCCATGTGTAAGTTGCCACGTGTAAGAGGCCCAAGTAGTGACCAACTGAGGGTCTGGCCAACAACAGCAAGGAACTGAGATCTCCCCGTCCAAAAACCCATCAGAAACTGAATCCTGCCAATGTCACTGGGTGGCTTGAAAGTGGGTGTGTCCCACATGAACTATGAGATGACAGTCCCTGCAGCTTTGTGAGAGATCCAAAACCAGAGGACCCAGTTAGGCAATGCCAAATTTCTGACCCTCAAAAATTCTGAGATAAATGTTTATTGTCTTAAGCTGCTAAGTTTTAGAATAACTTGTTATACAGTCTTAGGTAACTAATACATACACAAGACATCCTTTGCCTCCCAACAGAACTGATTCACTCTCCACATCATCTGAATCCTTCAGCCTGTAGGGTGAAGTAATTTGGGTGAAGAGTCAAATTACTTCTTTTTGATCCTAAAAATAAGCCTGTTTAATATTTTGTTCATTGCCATTAATATTAGTTTTTCTGAGGCCAGGAACAGCGGCTCATGACTGTAATCCCAGCACTTTCGGAGGCCAGTGTGGGCAGATCTCTTGAGGCCAGCCTAGCCAACATGGCAAGACCCCATCTCTATAAAAATATAAAAATTAGCCGGGTGTGGTGACACACTCCTGTAATCCCAGCTACTTGGGAGGCTGAGGCAGGAAAAAGAATCACTTGAACAGGAGGTGGAGGTTGTGGTGAGCCGAGACCACACCACTGCACTCCAACCTGGGCAACACAGTGGCACTCTGTCTCAAAAAAAAAAAAAAAAATTAGTTTTCTGAGACTTAATCAACATCTATATGTAAAGACTTCATAATTTTACAAAGTATGAGCAATAGTTTCAGCCTGAAGTCCACAGGCTTCCTCTGTATTGGGAGGAATAGAGTATTCCTCTGTATTAGGGTATAGAGTATTGCTCATTCATTCATTGAGCAATACTCTAAACCCTTTCCTGGATATTTTCTAGTTCACTGTGGTATCATGGCTTATTAAGCTGTCTGGAATTCCCAACTTCATAACCCACTGGGTCACAAACCTATATGGAAGGACTTGCATCATCTAACTGCAATATAGAATTTTCCATTGAAACAAAGATTACCTCTAGGCTGGCAGTCTAACTGTCTACCATGAGTCTAATTTATAGCCTTCTTGTTACCTCCAACATCGAAAATGTACAGAAAACAGAGCATAATCAATCCTTA
Source organism: Ateles fusciceps (assembly GCA_036589455.1). Classification (NCBI taxonomy): domain Eukaryota; kingdom Metazoa; phylum Chordata; class Mammalia; order Primates; family Atelidae; genus Ateles; species Ateles fusciceps. The sequence continues at coordinate 3,012,102 of JAZHEH010000952.1, read as the reverse complement.
TTAGTAGCGAATGATACTGATCCAACATTGGGCATTAAGTTATTCATTCAAAAATGCAAGAGATATGATGTCAAAAGGCCTTCTAATCGATGAGTTTGACCTGGATGTCGAAGTCAGAGAAGGACTCCCTGAAAAAGTGAGCTGCAATCTGAAGAGGAAGTAAATGTGACTAGAAAAAGAGGAATAGGAAAAGGGAACAGCACATGCCGAGGTCCTGTGCAGGAGGGGAACAGGGGAATAGACACAGATCAACGTGGTTGAAGCACAGAGCAGTGCAGCACAATGTAAAACTAAAGAGGCTGAACTGGACTATGCAGAGCCTAAGAGGCCCTGTAAAGGAGTTTGCTCAGGGTTTTGCAAAGATTTATCTGACTATAAGACAGGTAAAGGATTGAAGGAGGCCAGAGAGGCATGAAGAAACCAGTTAAAGGCCACTGCAGTAGTCTCGAAAGAGATGCCAGAATCCTCTGGTGGGCTAGCAGTGGTGGGATAGAGAGGTGAACATATGGGAGCTGTTTAGGAGGATGATGGCTGGATATGAAGATGATACACGTACACAGAGAGATTAACAGAGCAAACACCATTGAAGGAAAATAACGTTAAACTCTTGAGTAAAAAGTCCAACCAAATGGTGAGCTTTTCCCAGCACAGCATTATTCAGATGCCTGAACTCCATCTCCCAAAACAACCCGCCTAGGCTTATTTACACACAGAAGATGCTCAATAAATATCTGTAAAATAAACACAGTATATAGACACCTCATGTATCTTAGGGGTGCCTTCTGTATGCAATGTATCTGCTAATACCAATTGATCTTATGTAACAGCTTCCTAAGGGCCTCTCCAAGCCAGTGTAAGGAAATTATCTTTAATAAATAGTTTTATTGAGATACAACTTATATACCATACAATTCTCCCTTTTAAAGTATACAACTCAGTGGTTTTTAGTATACTCAGAGTTGTGAATCATTACCACAATCAATTTAGAATATTTTTATCAGCCCAAAAAGAAATCCCATACCCAGTAGCAGTTACCCAGTATTCTCTTCTTCCCCTAGGCCCTGGCAATCACTAATCTACTTTGTCTCTATGGATTTGCCTATTCTGGACATTTCATATAATATGTGACCTTTTGTGTCTAGCTTCTTTCACTCAACATGTTTTTAAGGTTCATCCATATTGAAGTATGTATCAGTACTTCATTCTTTTTTATAGCTGAAAAATATTTCATTGTATAAATACATCACCATTTTCAGTGGGGAGACATTTGGATTGTCTCTGCTTTTTGCCATTATAAATAATGATTCTGCAAACATTTGAGTACAAGTTTTTGTGTGGGCATAGATTTTCAATTTTCATACATATATACCTGGGAGGAGAATTGCAGGGTCATATGGCAACTCTATGTTTAATCTTTTAATGAGCTGCTAGACTATTTTCTAAAGTAGCTGTACCATTACAATCTGTCCAGCAATGTATGAGTTTTGATTTCTCTACATCTTCACTAACATTTGTTGTCGTCCTCTTTGATTATGGCTACCTTGGTGGGTATGAAGTAACATCTCATTGTGGTTTTGATTTGTATTTCCCTAATGACTAATGATGTTGACTATCTTGTCCCATGCTCATTGATCATTTGTGTATCGTCTTTGGAGAAATGTATTCAGAACTTTTCTCCATTTTAAAATTAGGCTATTAACTTTTTATGTAGAATTGAAGAGGTTTTTTTTTTTTTTTTTTTTTTTGGAGACCGTCCTGCTCTGTCACTCAGGCTAGAGTAGAGTGGACTGCAATCTCAGCTCACTGCAACCTCCACCTCCTAGGCTCAAGCAATTCTCCCACCTCAGCCTCCAGAGTAGCTGGGACTATAAGCATGTATCACCACACCCAGTTAATTTTTCTATTTTTTTTTTTTTTTTTTTTAAAGATGAGGTTTCACCATGTTGCCCAGGCTGGTCTTGAACTCCTGGGCTCAAGGGATCTGCTAGCCTCAGCCTCCCAAAATGCTGGGATTACAGGTGAGAGCCAAATCACCTGACTAAGAACTCTTTATATATTCTGAATACATATATCCTTTATCAAATACACGATTTGTTTTTTTACTTTCTTGATGATATCTCTTGACTCAAAAAAGGTTTCAGTTTTTATGATGTCTAATTTATCTGTTTTGCTTTTATTGTTTGTGCTTTGGTGTCATAGCTCAGAAACCAACGCCTAATACCCAAGGTCACAAAGATTTACTACTGTTTTCTTCTCAGAGATTTACAGTTGTGGCTCTCACATTTAAGTTAATAATCCATTTTAAGAAAATGCTTGTATATGGTGTGAGGTAGAGGTCCAAATGCATTTTTATGCATGTTGACATTCAGTAGTCTCAGCATTCTTTGTTGAAAACGGCATCTCTCCCACTCCCAGTGAATTGCCTTTATTCTGCTTAGGAAAATCAGTTTACCAGAAGGGTTAGGGTTTATTTCTAGACTCTCAAATCTACTCTATTGATCTATACGTATATCCTTATGCGAGAATCACACCGCCTCAATTATTGTGGCTTTGCAAGTACTTTTTGAAACTGAGAAATCAGTCCTCCAACTTTGTGTTTCTTTTTCAAGACATTTTTTACTATTCTGCATTCCTTACATTTACATATAAACCTTACTTTTGTTCTTGTTTTTGAGATAAGGTCTTACGCTGTCACCCAGGCTAGAGTGCAGTGGTGTGATCGTAACTCACTGCATCCTCAGCCTCCTGGGTGATCTTCACACCTCAGGCTCCAGAGTAGCTAGGTCTACTGGCATATGCCACCACATCTAGCTAATTAAAAAACATTTTATTGCAGAGATAGGGTTTCACTACATTACCCAGGCTGGTCTCAAACTCCTGGCCTCAGGCAATCCTCTAGTCTCAACCTCCCCAAACAAGCATGAGCCACCAGTCCTGGTCTCCATATAAATTTTGGAATAAGCTTTCAATTACTCCATTAAAAAAAAGGCAGCTGGGATATTTCTAGAGAAGCTATTCAATCTATAGATCAACTTAGGATCATTGTTTTCTTAATGCTGTTTTCCAATCCATGAACATGAGATGTCTTTCCAACTATTTAAAAGTTTTAAAATTTTCAACAATGTGTTGTAGTTTTCAGTGTTCAAGTCTTGTACTTCTTTTGTTAATTTTAATCCTAAGAATTTTATTGTTTTTAATGCTATCATATATTCAATTGCTTTCTTCATTTCATTTTCAGATTGCTTATTACTAGTGTCAAGAAATACAATTTTTACACACTCCCCTAGTATTCTACAACCATGATGGACTCATTCTGGTGGTTTTCTTTTCTTTCTTTTTTTTTTTTTTGACAGAGTTTTGCTCTTGTTGCCCAGACTGGAGTGCAATGATGGCACAACCTCGGCTCACTGCAACCTCTGCCTCCTGGGTTCAAGCGATTCTCCTGCCTCCGCCTCCTGAGTAGCAGGGATTACAGGCATATGCCACCGTGCCTGGCTAATTTTTGTATTTTTAGTAGAGACGGGGTTTCTTCATGTTAGTTAGGCTGGTCTCCAACTCATGACCTCCAGTGAACCACCCGCCTTGGCCTCCCAAAGTGCTGGGATTACAGATGTGAGCCACTGTGCCCCTGGTGGGTTTTTTTTAAGTGTTTGCTTCTGTTCTGCTTTTTAGTAGATTCCTATGAATTTTCTATAAACCAGATAACATCCCTTAGAAATAGTTTCACTTCTTCCTTTCTAATCTGGATGCTTTTTGTTTTTCTTGCCTAACTGCCCCGGCTAAAATCTCCAGTACAATGTTGAGCAGAAGTGGTAAGAAAAAAACATCCTTTTTCCTGCATTTCACCATTGAGTATGCTGCTACTTGTAGGATCAACCTTTATCAGGTTGAAATTCTATTCCTAGTTTGTTGACTGTTTTAAATCAAGAAAGGGGGCTGGGTTTTATCAAATGCTTCTCCTGCATATATTGAGATGATCATGTGGCTTCTATCCTTTCTTCTATTGATATAGTCTGTGATATTGATTTTCAGATCTTAAACTAAGCTTGCTTCCTAGGATAAATCTCACTTGATGGTATAAAATACATTTTATATGTTGCTGGATTTGATTTGCTAGTATTTTGATAAGGATTTTTGCATTTGTATTCATAAAAGATATTGGTCTTTAGTTTTCTTGAGATGGCTATCTGGTTTTGGTATTAGGGTAATGTAGGCCTCAGAAGAATGAGTTGGAAAATGTTCTCTCTTCTCGTAATTTATGGAAGAATCTGCAAGGACTGCTATTAATTCTTCTTTAAACATTTGGCAGAATGCTACTGTGAAGTTATCTGGGTTTGTGAGAAGTTTTCTGATTTCTAAGTCAATCTCTTCACTTATTATAAGTCTCATTCTGATTTTTTATTTTTACTTTTTCAGATTTTAAAAAATATTATTGAGTCAATTTTCTAGGAATTTGTCCATTTCCTCTAAGTTTTCATTGGCATATAACTGTTCATAGTATTCCTTTATAATCCTTTGTATTTCTATAATGTGGATAGTGATGTCCTCTCTGAATAAAGGAACTTTTAAATGGCCTGATTTATTATAGAAGATATACTGGAATATTATAATTCTCAATTTGTAAAAATCCTAACCTATAGCACATACAAATTAGATACCTTCCAATTCTCACCTCCAGAAAGAAAAACAGGTGCAAAGAGAGAACCAATACATTTCTAATTAAAATGCAATAAAGTCATTTCAACTGAAATCAGAAACAAGAAACACTTCATAGATGAATATATACAGTACAAGCATACAATTTAGTAGAAACTCAATATTCTAAGGCAACTCCACTCAAACAAACACACATAAGTGCATTATCATAAACCCAATATAAAACATTCCAAAGGTGCTAATACTTTAAAGAATCATGCAATAAGTCCTCTCAAATAATCTTTTCAAGAAAGATTAATTCACCCTTTCCTATATTTCTTGAATTCAAGACCATGAGTTTTCTGTATACTATGCTTTCTTAAATCAGCACACCTAAATATCTAGTAGTAGCCACATAATTTTTAGATAATCCATGACCAAAAATCAGCTTCTTTGAAAGCATCTGTGTCTTGGCTGGGTGCGGTGGCTCACACCTGTAATCCCAGCACTTTGGGAGGCCAAGGTGGTCTTGAGGTCAGAAGTTCGAGACCAGCCTGGCCAACATGGTGAAATCCCATCTCTACTAAAAACACAAAACTTGGCTGGGTGTGGTGGCAGGCGCCTGTAATCCCAGCTACTTGGGAGGCTGAGGCAGGAGACTTGCTTGAACCCAGGAGGAGGAGGTTGCAGTGAGCTCAGATTGCACCGCAGCACTCCAGCCTGGAAGACAGACTCTGTCTCAGGAAAAAAAAAAAAAAAAAAAGGAAAGTATTTGTGTCTTAATAAAAGATTCATAAATATACATTACATCTAATATACTCTTATCAAATAAATTTATGAAAAGCCATCTTAGAGAAAAAATTGTACATTTTTGATAATTATTTTCATGAAACTATTCCAAGGAAAGCTTTCTTCAAAGAATCTGAAATAATCGTTATGCTGACTTTCTGAAACAAAATTCAACTATAGAATTTCAAAAATACTAGAGAAGATGACAAGCTTTTAAGCTACATTTATACCATTTCAATATACTGAGGAGAAAACTTTGCTTATGTTATCACCATAAACCTGAATCCATGAATAAATAGGGCAATAAGTAATATCATCTTTATCATCTCTTTTACAGAGGCGACAAATTGAACTTCCTGCAGGTTAAATGGCCTGTGAGGGGTCAAACTGCTTGTGTAAGTGGTAGAGCTGGGACCAGGAAGTTAGGTAAACCAACTCCCAATCACATATCATTTTCCTCTACATGATATCCCTTCCCACTGGTAAAAAATAGGGGGCAAAACAGAATGTAAAGTATCAATAAAAAAGGAAGTTTTTCTACTATCTCCTTGAACTTATTCACTGAAAGTACATTTCTTTTCTTTTCTTTTTTTGAGACAAGGTCTCACTGTGCCACCCAAGCTGGAGTGCAGCAGCCCAATCTCAGCTCACTGCAACCTCCACCTCCCAGGCTCAAGTAAGCGACCCTCCCACCTTAGCCTCTAGAGTCCATAGGACCACTTCTTTTCAATGCCTGTGAATCAATCTCCTAATCTGACTTTTTTGCAACAATGTGACCAAAAGCACGTTTTTAATGACCTTAGACTGACAGTGAATCCTTAGCATCTGGCAACCCAACAGTAGACTTCACAGACATGTTAATCTTAAATCTTTTAAACATGTTAAATCTTTAAAACTTGGTTTTTAGAGCCTGACGAAAGTTACATGACAGTATTAAAATATTAAACAACTCTGAGAAACCTCTTGAAAGCAATTTTGACGTCAAATTAGGGCATGTGTCACCAAATGTTCTGCAAAATACTGATTATAAACCTCATCATTCTAGTTCTGCAGTCATTTATCAGTGATCAGAGATAACACCAGTGACCATTTAGCCAAGTTTTTATTTCTATATAGCTAAGAGGGCTGGAACATATCTTTGTCCAGGGGAACAATACTGTTGCTCCATCACGGCATAAAGCATTCAATCAAACTCTAATTCACGGTATATGAACTCTGTAGTATTTGCCCCACAAAGGACAAAGTTCTCTCGATTCCTCTCTGAAGAAAGTATTTGCACTTAGGACTCTTTATCTTCACTTTCTCCTTGGAGAACCCAACATTTATTTAATCTAAAAAGTCTAAAAGAGTCAATGTGATTTTAGAGACAACATATTCTAAGTGGCCACACACCCACAGTTTAAAGAGGAGATTGCTGTCATAAACCTATTTAGGGACGGATGGACTTCAGTCTGATAGACTACTGTCCTGCTGGGCATTTATCATCATTGGGCTGGGAGTGGGGAAAAGACCCAAGGAAGCTCTGGGGAAAAAGGAAGTTGATTTAAATCATTGTTGCTCCTCTACATCCATGCCAGTGAGATGAAGAATTTGAAACAATCTGCAGTTGGCCCATTGATTTCCTGGAAGGCTCTGAGGAAAGGAAAGGAATAGTTGCCTTTCTCCCAGTGCCTCAACCTTGGCAGTGACATCAACTTTTTCTCAGTTCTGCCCAACCATTTGCAAGAAACAGATGCTTCTTCTCCCATTATCCTGCTGCCAACAAGACAGCAGATGAGTTATTAGAACGATGTAGCATATGCACAGGAGTGTGATGTGCACCCAGCTGTGACTGAGGGGTGGAGCAGAGTGTGGAGGGGTCACCCCTAGCCCACTGGTCTCCTGGCATGGAGGTTTGGCCAAATCTAAATCACAGAGTTCAGGCAAGAATCTCTCCCTGGTCATCTCCAACTCTGACAACTCTTTAGAATTGCGGACCCATTTCAGGAAACTTCTGGTCATCAAATCCCACACCCTTATTGCAAAGCTTATCTCCAAGAGGTGGTACACAAATAGAATAAGCTGGATCTTACCTTTTGGCTTCCTCTAAGTGGCACAGATATTCATAAGCAATGTTCTGCCGCCTCCTCTCATCCATCTCTTCTGCAGAGAGCCTTTCATCGTCCACAATAGCTAGAAATAGAGGATAACAACATGTGATTTACAAGGGCAGTCTTCATTAAACACCCGAGACAATCAACCAGAAAAAACTCACATGCAGCTGAACATTTAACATTCAGAAAAGGAGTATTGAAACACCAGGCAGAGAGAGAGATATTTGCCTTTGGATTTTACAATGTCATTTCTTTTCCTTTATTTCTATTTTTTTGAGACAGGAACTGGCACTGTCACTCAGGCTGGAGTGCAGTGGTGAAGTCATGGCTTACCGCAACCTAAACCTCCTGGGTTCAAGCAATCCTCTCACCTCAGCCTCCTGAGTAGCTGGGACTATAGGCACACACCACCACACTCGGCTAGTTTTTTGTATTTTTACAATATTATTTCTAACAAATAAATCAAGGCTGGGAGCAGTGACTCACACCTGTAATCCCCAGCACTTAGGGAGGCTGAGGCAGGTGGATCACTTGAAGTCAGGAGTTCGAGATCAGCCTGGCCAACGTGGTGAAACCCCGTCTCTACTAAAGATACAAAAATTAGCTGGGCATGGTGGCAGGCACCTATAATCCCAGCTACTCAGGAGGCTGATGCAGAATAATAAGGAGAATTGGTTGAACCTGGGAGGTGGAGGTTACAGTGAGCCAAGATTGAGCCAGTGCACTCCAGCCTGGGCAAGAGAGTTAGAATCAATCTCAGGAAAAAAAAGAAAAAAAAAAAGCAGTGTGCAAAGGGGCAGGAGCTTCCATACATGTCCTTATCCTTGTCCCCATACCCCTTCCTACGACTGTGGCTCCATTTCTTGAACATGGAGACCTCACCCCACAGCATTGATATCGACGGTGTCAGCAAAGATTGACATCTGTCAAAGTATTTTCTGTCGCCAGGCTGGAATGCAGTGGTGTGATCTTGGCTCACTGCAACCTCCGCCTCATGGATTCAAGCAATTCTCCCGCCTCAGCCTCCCAAGTAGCTGGGACTACAGGTGCACACCATTGCATCCAGCTAATTTTTGTATTTTTAGTAGAGGCAGGGTTTCACCATGTTGGCCAGGATGGTTTTGATCTCTTAACCTTGTGATTCGCCCACATCGGCCTCCCAAAGCGCTGGGATTACAGGCATAAGCCACCACACCTGGCCAGCATTTTCTTTTCTTTAATAAACTCAGTCCAATCTAAACTTTAAAAATGAGCTCTCACATTTCAGAAAAGTACAGAAGCTCTCAATCTTCCTCTGCACCTCCACTGCGAGAGTCCAGGTCTTACTGTCTCTCCCACAAACTCTCGGAACAGGTCCAGTCACTCAGCCACTACCCCCTTCTCCACTCATTCTCCCCACGCCCAGCAGAAGCATCTTCCTTATTACTCCTCCTCTCAAAACTTTTGATGGCTCCCCCATTTCCTACAGAACAAGGTTCTAGAACACTTTGCCTCTCCCCCCCATCCAGGAAGCCCACACTTGAGCCACCACTTCCAGGCAGCACCATGTTCCAGGACCACGCCACTCCCTCCAGCGCTGAGTGCTTCTGCTTCACCCTTCTCTCTGCCTGGAAAGCCATTCTCCCACCTTCTGCACCTTTCACATCCTCTCAAGGAAAATTCCATAGATCTCTGCATCTAAATCCATCGGCTCTCCTTGGCACTTTAGTTCACATTTTTATTACATCCCTTATCAGAAAAGCCCCCACTGTAAATCAGTATGCCTGTCTCTGCAAACTAGGGGATCCTTAGAGGAAGGTTTTGATCATCTTCACATCTCCCTTGAATTTGTCATGGCTCCTTGCACAGAGCACTCTATGTATACAGAAAAATTATCTTCCAGTGAATCCTTACTAAGTGAGCTCATCATTACTGTGCAATGAATAGACTTTGAAAATTATAATTTTTAGGCCAGGCGTGGTGGCTCATACCTGTAATCTCAGCACTTTGGAAGGCCGAAGCAGAAAGATCACTTGAGTCAGGAGTTCGAGTCCAGCCTGGCCAAAGTGGCGAAATCCCATCTCTACTAAAAATACAAAAATTAGCCAGGTGTGGTGGTGCATTCCTGTCATCCCAGCTACTCAGGAGGCTCAGGCAGAGAATTGCTTCAGCCCAGTAGGCAGAGGTTGCAGTGAGCTGAGATAGCACCACTGCACTCCAGCGTAGGTGACAGTATGAGACTCTGTCTCAAAAAATAAATCATAATTTTATTTTCCTGTGTTTTCTTAAATGATACCTGCCATACTCACATACCATCACCTAATCCTCCATCTCTACTGTTCTGAACAGTTAATCCCTAAGTTACCCCATGATTTCCAGCTTCTCTTTTTAATTTCAGGTTAAAGACTGTTTCCCATTTCTGACAAGATATTTTCATTTTCTAGTACTTCAGAAACACTAAGGCTTGGATTCAAAATAAAACTTCCAGTGGGAGCCCATGTGCTTGTCACACCATCCCCAACTTGGAAGAGTGGGTGCTGGAGTCACATTCAAAAGGTGGTGCTCTTCCCATCTTCCTTAGGCTGCTGCATACCTTCCAGCCTCAACCAACCCCTCAGCAGGAGACAGAAGCCCCAGCAGAACCCAGTCCCTCAGCCTCTGCCCACAACTGCCTCCACAAAGCATGCAAGAGTCCACCAGCCCAGGACAGCTGCTGAGGGGCTCCCAAACTCTGCTATCACCCTGCCCAAACAAGAGATTTTACTTAATGTGTTAATTAAAGCACACAACCACAAAGGTTTAAATTGCAGCTGCAACATATCGACCCCATCTAGTGGGATACTATCTATCTTCCAGGCTTTACCCAGTGGGCCCTTTTCTTCCCAGTCTTCCTGATTGTCTCAGCTCAAAATGCCCCCCTATCCTGCTCTGGTTAACAGTAAACTCCTAGAAGACATATTTGTGTCCTCATGGTGCCCAGCATGCCTCCCTGCACAGGCTGCATGCTCTGTAAGAATATATGATGAACAAATAAAATCTCTTATCAGGAAGGGCTAATAAAAGGGCTCCAAAATATCTCTGTGGGTAAGTTTATTTGATTGTTTATACCCATTAAGAGTATGATCATTAACGGAGCAAAGATAGCACCATTCCATGGACTTCACTCAACTAATGTCAAGTTCTTAGGTTCTATGTGCCGCATGTGCGTCAAGGCACCAGACAAAGGGTACTAAGTACAAAACATGTGTGCCCTCATGGGACTGCCCTCTGACCTTCTGTGTGCCTGGCCCACTGCCTTTCTAATGCTACATGCTTCGGCCTCACCTTCCTTGAGTGGGAGAGAACACCTTTCATAATCTACTGTCAAACTGTAAGTCTAGGAAGGTTAAGAGTTTGAGAAAATCTTAACAGCAAAAGCAGATCCTTCTGGGTCACAGAGACTGCCTGCAAATATTTCCCTCATTACTCAATATACACTAAGTGCTGGCTTCTGATAAGAACCACTGGCATGGATAATAACACTGTCATTTAAAGATCCATCATGGAGCTAATATAATAATTCACTTAAGACATGGCTTTACTGCCTATAAAGGGCGCTTCCATATGTTACTGTGTGGTTCTGCAGTTCTCATGATCACCCTGAAAGACAAGCATTATCTCTTTCCTAGAAATGAGGAAACCAAAGTCAAGCAAGGGAAAGGGACTGCCCATGGTTATTTGCTGGGTCAATGGCAGAGCCAGGGCTAGAACTAAGGTCTGTCAACATTGCAGCCCTTACTCTTGACCCAGTACCTCCTGCTGCTAAATCTAAGTGAGCCCAGGAAGGGACTTGTCACTGGCAAGCCCAAGGAGCAGGTCATTTAAGTGGCTTCAAAATTCTTTTTGTTTTAAAGTAACTTGATTAACTGCACCTCCCACAGTTCATCTTTACTTGCTGCCTTGAACCACAAAACACATGAGAACGTTGTGAAGAACACAGCTTTCTGATGTATTAGCAACTCACAAAATACTACTTGCAGCATTAGATGACAGTTCAAAGTAATTGCATTCTATGGAAATTACACAATAAAGCTTAGTCAGAGATTCAAGAAGCAGAATGAAAGCAAGCTGTTAGTATTTTGAAATAGAAGTATAAGTTAGAGATGAAAGAGTCCTTTAGGAGTCCATTTCCCAAACAATACCTACAAAATCCAATGTAAAAATAGCCCAAAATCTACCTCATTCAATAAAGAGTTGACAGGGTCCCTATTTAATTCCCCCATTCTCTACCTACTACCTTCACACAGAGACACCAAGGCCGCCATCCCCTTTGTATTAAAATTCATTCATTTGTTCAGCAAATATTTGGCTGCTTGGTGCCAGTCTGTTCTGGAGACGGAACAGAGTGACGAATATGACTCAAAAATCTCTCAAAGTTTTTATTAGGGTTAAGCAACTGAAAGTCTGGCATAATTACAAGATGCTTAGATTTGAGGGATATATTGAAAGAAGGGTTGGCAAGAGTCCCCAAAACCTGGACTTGGAATCTGTTCTATAATAGGGTATTATTTAGGGTGTTTCTCTTCAAGGAAAAGCAGAAAACCAGGAATTATCAATTCATAGAAATATGCCCAGCTGGGGTAGCTCACACCTATAATCCTAGCACTCTGGGAGGCCAAGGTGGGCAGATCCCCTAAGCTGGAGTTTGAGACCAGCATGGGCAACATGGTGAAACTCTGTCTCTATAAAAAATACAAAAAATTGGCTGGGTGTGGTGGTGCAAGCCTATAGTCCCAACTACTTAGAAGGCTGAGGCAGGAGGATCACTTGAGCCCATGAAGTGGAGGCTGCAACAAACTGTGATCGTGCCACTGTATCCCAGCCTGGGTGACAAAGCAAGACCCTGTAGAAACAAAGAGAGAGAGAGAGAGAGACAGAGAGAGAGAGACAGAGAGAGAGAGAGTTAGTTAGTTTTAAAAATTTAACCTTTATTTATTTTCAGTAGAGACAAGGTCTCACTATGTTACCCATGCTGGTCTCGAACCTACTCCTGAGCTCAAACAGTCCTCTAGCTTAAGCTTCCCAAAGTGCTGGGATTACAAGAGTGAGCCACGGTGCCCAGCCTTAGCATTTTATACATACACTGTTATTCTGTGTAGCTCAAAATTTCTACAAGGAACCCTGAGTATCCTTGAGTATATAATTCATTTCAATTGTTCATTGAACCATCTTCTAAAAGTTGGGAATTGCTTTTGTCTGGAAGAAAATACCTAACAGGATATCTGCCCCCTCTCACAACTTAAAGAATAGTTACTAGAGATGGCATTTATACATCAAAGAACACACTAGAAGGAAAAGATTGATTCCAAGACACAAACACTGGGGTGGGAATGGGAGAATGGAATACAGGGATGAAAGAACCTGAAGTCCAAGATTTCAAGTAAGCTGATATACTCTGTGAATTTGACCCATGGTATATTCCTGCTTCATACCAGCTTCCAGAAGTATTTCACAGCTGCTTAATCTTAAGCTTTAAAGGACCACATAATCAAACTTCCCTTTTTCTTTTGAAAAATAGGCAAACCCAAGGCTGAAGCTGTTAGTAACCCGATACGTATTCACAGGCACTATAAAGAATCTGAAACAATGAGAAAGACTGCCACCGCCTTGTTAAAAACATGGCTTCATCAAGTCACTAAAATTATAAGACACTAAGCACAGGCCCTCGAGTCTTATCTATTTCGATATTCCTACCAAGGGCAAAGGAAATAGTAGGTGCTCAAGTAAAGGCTGCTGAATGGTGTGCTAAACTCTGTGCTTCAAGGCAGAGATGCTGTGTCCTTCCGAGTTTAGTCCTACGACATCCGCTGCTCTCACAATAGTCACACAAGATACTAAGGACAGGGAAACTTTACCTGAAAGCCTGCCTTCCACATCCTCCCTGGAACTTTTTCCCCCATGACACATTGCTAAGAACCTTCCAAAGTCATAAGTCAACATACAACCTTAGAAGATATTCAGGTTAGACAAGGCTGTAAGTGACTATGACCACCTACCATAATAACACAAAGCCCCAAATCTTCAAGTTTAGCATTAGAAGAATTTCCCAGATGGAAAAATGAGAGTAACCAACACTGATGATACAAGTTTACCAGCAAGAGTGAGAGTTCCTGATTGGCTGCCAATCCCCTTTGTCGCAGTGAGGTCACTGGGGCCCAGAATAGTTAAGAAGCTTGTCATAATTAACAGGAAAATGGAGAGATAATTTAGGCTTTATGAAAATAATTTATCCTTTTCTGCAAATATGCTTTTAATGTGCATGGCATCAGGATCTACACAAGAAAGAGGGTTCCTAAATCCCACTTTCATACAAAAGTCCCCACACTTTTTTCATACTTGTAAACATCTACTTAACACGTGTTGGTATTTTTGTTTGTTTTTGGTTTGTTTTGCTTTTTTTTTTGAGATGAGGTTTCTTTTTTGAGATGGAGTCTTGTCTTGTTGCCCAGGCTGGAATGCAGTAACATGATCTTGGCTCACTGCAACCTCTGCCTCCTGGGTTCAAGCAATTCTTGTGACTCAGCCTCTCAAGTAGCTGGGACTACAGGCACATGCCACCATGCCAGGCTATTTTTTTTTTAATTTTATTTTTAGTTGAGACGGGGTTTCACCATGTTGGTCAGACTGGTCTTAAATTCCTGACCTCAGGTGATCTGCCCACCTCAGCTTCCCAAAGTGCTGTGATTCCAGGGGTGAGCCACTGTGCTCAGCCTCTTTGTTTTTAAACCAAGCCTGTGTCTCCAAACCCAGGACATCTTTTCAGAATAGATGACTTATTTATAAATCTCACACAAGACAAAAATTCATTTGGTCTGTTGTGTAAATCTGAACAGGAATATCTAATTTCTTTTCTTATAATCTAGAAACACAAAGCAGCCCATGGAGATGTTACCACCCATACACAGAGGGCCGGCCTGCAGACTAGGTTTGTGGGTGGGGTATACCTAGAACTCTGCTTAATTTGGAAGAACTATAGGCAGTGATTCCTAGATTTGGGATTTTTTGGACAATTACAATTTCAAGACACATTTTGGAAACCAAATCACCTCTTAATTATTACCAAGTAGGCACAGAGAAAATCCCACTTGCCCGTTGCCTGCTCCTATACACTGTTCTCCCATCCCCACACAGATCTCAGTAAGAAAGAATGAAGTGTCAAGTTTCCAAGGCCAATTTTACAAATTTAACTCTAACATCAGAAGGTAATTTTTTTTTTTTTGACAGAGTCTCATTCTGTTGCCCAGTCTGTAGTGCAGTGGTGCGATCTTGGCTCACTGCAACCTCCACCTCCTGGGTTTAAGCAATTTTCCTGCCTCAGCCTCCCAAGTAGTTGGGACTACAGGTGCGTGCCACCACGTCTGGCTAATTTTTTGTATTTTTAGTAGAGATAGGATTTTACTGTGTCAGCCAGGATGGAACAGAAGGTAATTTAAAAATATTTAGTTTGGATAAGCTTCTACTGTATTTAAAAGAGGGAAAGAAGCCCAACTCCCTATAACTTGGTATGAACCTTTTATGCTTGAACTGTTGGTCAGGCAAAATGTCCCAAGTTATTTAGAAACAATCCTTAAGTAATTCTCCCTGTTGGCTACAGATAATGAATAGTTTAAAGACCCACATATTTACATAAACTATAATACATATCCCATAGGAATAATAATATTTTACAACCGTTAAGCAGATTTAGCAGGTCATATAACAAGAGTCCTCTAATCTGTTCCCCAGGAGTAGCAAGTCACTGCTAACACCATGTCCCTATCCTTACAAAAACTGCCCTAAATAGTAAAATATCAGAGGATATTCCTACAAAGCTGGAGGCTTTAGAAGACAAGAGAACAGTGAGCCTTGGCCTAATTTTCCCTTGACTATTAGGAAAAAAAGAAAATAGATCATACATGAATCAATCAATGGTACATGCAAGAAAACACCATCTTTTGGTTACAAGTGGGTTTTTTTTTTTTCTGTTTGTTATACCCTACATGTCTTATTTATCTAATCAATGTAAACTATGATGTGTTCATAAAAAAACAATAGACAGAAAGGATTAATACTTAAGGTACACTTACTACATCACATATTTTGCATATATTACTTCTTAGTCCCTGCATTCCTCTTTAAGATAGGAATTGAAGGCCAGACGCAGTGGCTCACGCCTGTAATCCCAGCACTTTGGGAGGCTGAGGGGGGCAGATCATGAGGTCAGGAGTTCAGGACCAGCCTGGCCAACGTGGTGAAACACCGTTTCTACTAAAAACACAAAAATTAGCTGGGCATGGTGGCACATGCCTGTAATCTCAGCTACTCAGGAGGCTGAGACAGAAGAATCGCTTCACCAGGACCTGGGAGGTGGAGGCTGCAGTGAGCCAAGATCTCGCCAATGCGCTCCAGCCTGGGCTACAGAGCGAGACTCCACCTCAAAAAAAAAAAAAAAGATAGGAATTGAAAGATACATTTTTCTGATGGGAAACAAACTCAGAGAGGTTAGGTAACTTAGGCTTTGGTAATTCTAAGATCATAAAAACAGGTAAATGGTAGAACTGGGATTCAAAACAACTGGTTCCAAAGTTGATGATTTTTCTACTAAACGGAAATGCCACTGCCTCCCTGCATGTAAATGCCTGATGCCATCAGCAGCCACTAGGCTTTTCTGAGGGTGTTGCTAATGATTATTACAGATATCTTACTAATCAGCAGATAGATCTCTGTGAATTTGTTTTTCCCTAGAAATCACATAAAATTAATGCTACTATCTTAAAGGTATAAAAAGTAAAATTATAGGCTTTTTTCCTCCAAAAATCTCAAATATAGTCCAAGAAAAGAAAAAACATTAATATTCAATATTAACAGATTAGACCACATGAGGAATGCAAATGTTGTAACAAGATCAAAAGAAAAAAATGGGGGTTGGGTGCAGCGGCTTACACCTATAATCTCAGCACTTTGGGAGGCTGAGGTGAGTGGATCACCTGAGGTCAGGATTTCAAGACCAGCCTGGCCAACATTGTGAAACCCCATCTCTACTAAAAATACAAAAATTAGCCAGTTGCAGTGGCTTGTACCTGTAATCCCAGCTACTCGGGAGGCTGAAGCTGGAGAATCACTTGAACCTAGAAGGCAGAGGTTGTGATGAGCCGAGATTGCACCACTGCACTCTAGCCTGGGCAACAAAGTGAGACTACATCTCAAAAAATAAAAGAAAAAGAAAAAACAAAAATGGGCCAGGTGTGGTAACTCAGCCTGTAATTTCAACATTTTGGGAGGTCAAGGTGGGCAGATCACTTGAGATCAGGAGTCCGAGACCAGCCTGGTCAACATGGTAAAACCCTGTATCTACTAAAAAATACAAAATTTAGCTGGGCATGGTGGTGCAAGCCTGCAATACCAGCTGCTGGGGAGGCTGAAACACAAGAATTGCTTGGACCCGGGGAGCAGGAGGCTGCAGTGAGCCGAGACTGAACAACTGCACTCCAGCCTGGGCAACAGAGCAAGATCCTGTCTCAAAAATATATAATAGTTTTAAAATCATACTTCTTAAATTATTTAATAATTAAGTTATAATAGCCAGTTGTTAAGTAAGTTATAAAATGTAAATAACAGATATATAATAACAAAGTTATCAGCTAGTTCTTCAAGGATAATTGATTATACGCAATTTTCCCCCACTCAGTGGTTTTAGTGTCTCTCTCCTATATAATTTGCAAATTAAATGTATTTGAAGCTACATAAAATTGAAAAAAGCACCACAATTTTAGTTTTGCATATATAAACATATTCAACATATACGTGTGTATACTCATAGTAATTATGTAATATGTTATATACATATGATTAAGAGGAAAAAAAACTGGAAAGAAATACCAAAATATTAAAAGAATGTTTCTAAAAGGACATCTCTGGGGTTGTTCTTTTTTTTTTTTAATTCTTACACATTTTTCAAATACTCTATACCATTGATCTGTATTACTTTACTATATCAGAAATAACAATAGATTAAATTTGTTTTTTTCTTTTTTGAGACAGTATCACTCTTTTTTCCAGGCTGGAATGCACTGGCATGATCTTGGCTCACTGCAATGTCCACCTCCCGAGTTCAAGCGATTCTCATGCCTCAGACTCCACAGTAGGGAGTACAGTAGCTGGGATTACAGGCACACACCACCATACCCGGCTAATTTTTTGTGTTTTTAGTAGAGACAGGGTTTCATTATGTCGGCCAGGCTGGTTTCGAACTCCTGTTCTCAAGTGATATCTACCTGCCTTGGCCTCCCAAAGTGCTGAGATTACAGGCATAAGCCACTGTGTCCGGCCAAAATTTGTTTTAATGTTCAGTTACAGAAAAAAAATATGAGAAATAAGCATTAATGCCAGACGCACTGCAAAGAATGACTTTCAGGCATCTAACTGATCTATTTGAACTTCTAGAAAAGGACCATGGTCATTCAAAATGTGCAATGACTATTTAGTCAGTTTTACCATTTTTGACAATCACAAAAGTTCAAAGGCAGCAGAGAGGAAGTGATCAGATGACTAACGCCACGATATTCTATTAGAAGGCCCAACGGCCTAAAGAGATAGCTTGGATGTAATAGGCTAATAGGAGAAAACAGGTAGGGCAAGAAGTGAGTGAAAGAGAATGAATAGAGGGAACTTCCCTAACCTGGAGAGTGACGAGAAGGCTGCAGCAAGCCTGTGTGATATGAAACCTTTCAAATCTAAATTAGAAGAAGAAATAAAAACATGGTGATGCTTTGCATGGGCAGGACTGGCAAAAGAAAGAACAAGATGAAGAGGAGCATGGTACGGGGGGAAGAAAAAAGGAAGCCGACAAGCAGCAGTCAGCTGATTTTGTGACTTCAGATGGTGGAGGTGGAAACAGGACATGGCTTGGCACCAGAAAGTCACCCCAGTATGCCAATTTACATAAAGACAAGCTTGTACAACTAAGAGGACAAAACATAAAGGCATCTCACTGTTCTAGGGATATATGAAGGAGGTGACTTTAAATCAAAACTTGTATTTGGGAGAGAAGTTTAATATAACAGACTCAATTAGAAGGCTATGATGTTGAACAGATGGGTGTTATTAATGCAAGTGTATGCTGTTGGTTAGTGAGTAGGAATTAATGCATGATTCAGGACAATTTAAAAAATGTTGCCAAAAACTCAGCTCTCAAGTGGATCATACTACGCAAATGGGGGATATGCTGACAACACAGTCATGGATCAAGAATATATTTCAATGTGATGAGATTCTGGACTGAAGTCACCTAGGCTAGTTCTCATTCACAAGAAGCTTCTCTGGTTTAAGCAGGACATGAAAATCAGCATGGGTCCACACATTTAGGGTCTGTAAGGAGACCCCAGTCTCGTGAGAAGTCATAAAACACTGCATACGGTGCCACCATCAAGCAGCAAGACTTGAACCAAACATGCTGAGCTCTTCAGTTTCATAGAAGTCATACATATTTATAAAGTGCTACCACATAAACTCTCTCATATGACTATAACAGCTCTCAGCTAGATGGGACAAGTATTATTACCTCCACTTAACTAGACTCAAATGGGGTAAGTGCTTTACTCAAGGTCCTAGAGCTAACAGATTGCTCTACAGAGTTGGTGTGTATTGAAAACTATGCCTGGTTTTTGTTTAGTTTTCACTGACCTTTATGTTTTGGAATTACCCTATTATATTAGTGCAAACATTTTTATTCTTTTAGGTCAACAGCACAGGGAGCAGTAGGAGGAAATGGAATGGCTGATGTGGGAAGGGAGTTGGGTTGGCAAGAGTGGGTGAGGCTCACATCGAGTTTGCAGGTTGAAGAGAATGTATACAACCCATGATTTTGTAAACTACTTGGAAAGTGTATAAAATACACAGAGAACAGCTCTCTCATGGGAAAGAATTTACCCCAGTAGGGCAACAAAGCTGCAAACATTTTGGTTTTGGCTTGTCGTGGTGTGCTTTTTGTTCTAACACACAGTACCACTGCTCTCATAAAGTACATGGTCCCAAGTTTAGAAACAGATCTTCTCATAAACATACAACAGACATGAAGGTTTTCAGATACTACGCTTCTTTAGTGCGGAGCCGAAATAACTTTATACAAGAGCCAGAACAGCAACTACCTTAAATATAACTCATGCTGTTCTGCTTCAGATTTAAATAACTAATCTCCTTCAGGCATTTAATTCTTGGCTGGGAAGTGGACCATGGTGCTGTATGTAAATTCCCTCATGCCACATGTCAGCTGCAGACCAGAGGAAATAGCCAAATCTTCTCTGTGTATCAGCCACTAGAATACAATTTCAAAATTAAGTATGAAAGTCCTGCCAGCATTTGTGCAGAAGTGTCCACGATTATGAAGCCAGGCAAGGATGGAAAATTACTCTAATAGTCCACTAGGTGCAAAGTGCTGGCAGAGAATTATGGAGATGAAGAATCCTAAAATGCATTCCAAGTGCCTTATAATTAAAGCCAATAAATACAACAACAGAATGTGTTTCTTTTGGTATGTGGTGAAGTCTTTAATGTCTAAATAGTTGCAGAGCACTTCATGGGTAGAGAGAAGGGATAAGAGTGGTAAAAGGACTCTGTACCACAGTTTACAATCTAACAGGAGAAGACACATTTAACACATTTGGAGAAAAGTTATGAAGCTCCTTTGGAAAAAGTATAAACTAATTAAAGTAGAAAGAACAGAAAAGCCGAGGGAGAGAAAAGACATTGTTCAATGATGGGATCAACCAGAGCCAGTAGATGAAGAGAGTTTGAAGTCAGGTTTGAAGGAGGAGAGAGAAAGGAAGCTGGTTGGGAAAACACCTCTGGAGAAGCGAAGACAAGAAAAGAGAAATCGTACACACACATCAAGATGCACTTCTGTCCAATTCCTCACACAACAAAGAGGGTTATTCCTCTCCACCCTCCCAAGTCTTTGAGTTTCTCAAGAATAGGTGAAGGGGAGACCCCCACGTCATTTTACAGCTGTTTCTAAGCCGGGTAGATGAGGTACAGGTTGTGAGATGACAGTGAGAAGATCAGGTGACAGCTCAAAATCAAGGAGCTGGGCAGATGTTCATTCTACTGATAAAAGTTCTTTCAAGGCAGCCAACCTGGAGCACCTAATAATACACCTGCCTGAAAGAGAATCACGTACAGTTCACTGGGCATCAACTGTTAAGTCACTAATGATACTATAATAATTACTATTAATTTAAATACTCAAACCAAGTTCATTTCGCCAGTTGACTAGTATTCATAGTCCACATGGATTTGCTTTTTCTTGCAACATGTTTAGAGGTGCACCCAGAAGAATGGGGGGTGGAGATTAAAGATAACAGCTCTGGTCTGCTCTTCAAAATTCTTCCCCATTTCCTCTCCTAGTGCTCCATCCACTGCCATCCGATGCTTCCACTTATGGAGAGCCTTGAGCAGCACACCAGATGGGTTTCTGCCCTTGAAAGTAAAGTTCTCTGGAGCAGTTTTCAGCTACTCCAGATCCTTCCCCAAGTCAGCCTTCCTTCCATCTTGATATCAGGTCTGGAGGAGTTAGAGTTTTCTAGGGGGAGACAAGGGGCAGAGAGAAGAGATCCAGCAATAAAAGAAGGCTGTGAATTCCAGCATGTAGAGACCTTGCTACATGAATAAGTAAAGATAGGAGGCCAGGTGAGGCACTAACAGAAGCAGCAGGTGAGGCTTCATCTACTTACCTACCCTTCCACAGCCACAGACCAAGCCAGCACCAGTCCCTCTTCATTGCACAGCCTTTAACCCACAACAATCCTACGACACTGGTACTATTCCCACTTTACAGAGTGGAAACAGAGGCTTGAGACAGACCAACCATTTGTCCAAGATCACAGATGACACATGGCAAGCACAGCCATGCAGTAATCTGACTCTTACTGGCTGCGCTACCTTTAGGAGATGCAAAGCAGCCATTCTGAGTTCTCTCTGGATTTCCACACACCCCCAGGCTTCCCAAATTGTGCAACAATAAGCTTTTTCATAGAAAAATAACCCTAAATGTAGAAAGAGGAAACACATGGCATGTACGAGGGGGTGAAAAGGAATAGTTGGGGGGGCACAGCTCAAAGCCCAATTAGCATAAGGTATCATGTCTGTCTCACCCTTTTAAAAAAATCATCCATTTTTCATTTTAATGCACAATTTATCTATGTTTCAGTATTTAAAATACAAAGGGGTCCCAGCCCCAAACTTAGTAAAACAGGCATTTCGAGAAGATGTGCTATGTGTACCCCATGAGCTGCATAGGTCTGCATACCAGCAGCTCCTAGTTTAATGTTGTGCAGTGGTCTCAGGCCACATAAGTGACTTCATGTTTAACCAACCAGGCACCGAGCCCAGCTTAGCTCACACTTGAACCATGCACAGGCAGCTTAGGGAACCCAGCTGGAAGGCATCATTCCTGGGAAGCATCTTATTCAAGGAACTCGACCCATTGGTTCCAGGAGCTCTCAATGGGCCTAGCTATGCCCATGTTACTACCAATCTCTATGATCCACAGAGCCTTCTGGAAACTGCTTGCAAAATAGACATGACCTTCTGAATGCACTGGCGCCCCTGGCACCCACTGAAACTTGTGCTCACAAAGTAGTGAAGCACGTCAAAAGGCAAAAACAGAGGCCAGAGAGAACCAGAACTTTCTCATTCCATCTGCTTTTTCCCCACGGATGGGCTACTTTTATGCTGGATATGCTAAGTCTGTTCATACAAGTTTTACAATACACTTGGAGGGTAGGATCATTCTAATTTGGTAGATGAAACTGAGCCAACCCATTCCTTACACACTGCAGCGTGTAAACCAAAAAGCCGTTTGGTTCTAAATAAATTCTTGTCATGAGCTTATTACCTATGACTTGCCTTTCTCCTTAAAAAGTAGAGTGCAATGGATGGGGGTGGAAGTGTTAAATTAAGGAGAGGTCAAATGAAACACAGAAAGAGGGTTCTAGAAACAGAAGGAGAGATTTGCTGGTAAACACTGATTAGCATCTGATTAACCAGAAAATTTCCCAAATCTTCCCTCATCAAAATATTTTACTCATTTCTCTTTAA
The DNA here is from genome assembly GCA_036589455.1 of Ateles fusciceps. Classification (NCBI taxonomy): domain Eukaryota; kingdom Metazoa; phylum Chordata; class Mammalia; order Primates; family Atelidae; genus Ateles; species Ateles fusciceps. The sequence continues at coordinate 2,989,495 of JAZHEH010000952.1, read as the reverse complement.
AAAGACTAAGGCAGCTGGGTGCGGTGGCTCACGCCTGTAATCACACCACTTTGGGAGGCAGAGATGGGTGGATCACCTGAGGTTAGGAGTTCAAGACCAGCCTGGTCAACATGGTAAAACCCTCTCTCTACTAAAAATACAAAAAATTGTCTGGGTGTGGTAGCAGGCACCTGTAATCCCAGCTACTCAGGAGGCTGAGACAGGAGAATCAGTTGAACCCAGGAGGTGGAAGTTGCAGTGAGCCGATATCGCGCCATTGCACTCCAGCTTGGGCAACAGCGCGAGACTCTGTCTCAAAAAAAAGACCAAGGCAACAACTTAACAACACTGGATATCTGACTATTGGTTAATAAATTCCTCCAATATTTTTACGTATAAAAAATGCTCACATATTGAGCTTCTTGAGAATAGGTGAAGGGTATATTCCTACCAGCAATACACACAGGGTTCATTTTTTCCCACATCTGCATCAAACAACAAGTGGTGTGCAGATGTGGGAAAAAGTGAACCCTGTGTGTATTGCTCGTAGGAATATAAACTGGCGCCGCTCCTGTGGCAAGCAGTATGGCAATTCCTTAAAAAGTTAAGACATAATATTACCGTATGATCCAACAATCCCACTTCTGGGTATATACCCAAAATAAGCAAAAGCTTGGACGGCAGCAGATATTTGTACCTAAGCTCATAGCAGCACTATTCACAATAGCCAAAAGGAAGCAGCAACCCAAGCGTCCACGAACAGACAAATAGATAAGCAAGGTGTGGTATATACGTACAATGAAATATGATTCATCCTTAAAAAGGAAGCAAATATGGACACATGCTACAGCATGGATAAACCTTGAGGACATTATTCTAAGTGAAATAACGCAGTCACAAAAAGAAACACTGTATGAGTCCACCTAGATGAGGTACTGAGAGTGGTCAAATTCACAGTGACAGAAAGTAGAATAGAGCTTACCAGGGGTTGTTGGGGAGGAGAGAACAGGGCATTCATGTTGGCTGCACAACAATGTGAAGGTACTTCATGCCACAGAGTTGTACACTTAAAAATGGTTAAAACGGGCCGGGTGCAGTGGCTCACACCTGTAATCCCAGCATTTTGGGAGGCCAAGGCAGATGGATCACCTGAGGTCAGGAATTTGAGACCAGCCAACATGATGAAACCCCATTTCTATCAAAAATACAAAAATTAGCTGGATGTGGCATCAGGTACCTGTAATTCCTACTCAGAAGGCTGAGGCAGCAAAATTGCTTGAACCCAGGAGGCAGAGTTTGCAGAGAGCCAAGACCATGCCATTGCACTCCAGCCTGGGCAACAAGAGTAAAACTCCATTTCAAAAAAAAAAAAAAAAAAAGTTAAAATCGCCAATTTTATGTCTATTTTGCTACAATTTAAAAATGTTTGTATAGCACTTTCTATATGCCAGGTGCTACTCTCAATTTTTTGCGAGATATTAACTTACTGAATCTTCACAACAGCCCTATGAGGCAGGTTCTATTGTCATCTTCATTATTATCCTTATCCAGAGTCACTCAGCTGGCAAGTGGCCAGAGCAGACACACAAATGCTGGCATCCAGCTCCATCACCTCTCCCTAACCTCTGTCCTGCTGCTTCTCCGTGAGTGAGACAGCCCTACCTGTGGGATTGGCCAATCATTTCAAATAGAAACAGAATAACAGATGTTATTGCTCACACGCCATTGGGAGAGTCCTAAGACACCAGGCCACGGTGATGTATTGAGGAATATTCAAAGGGCTCACCACATAGAGACATCTTACATCAAATTGAGCCTCTTAACCAATTTCACACAACCAAAGAGTTTCAAATTAGAAATGGTATCTCTCTGGTGTAATTCTCTTTAAGACAGAACTACTGCTAAACTACCCCAGAGAGGATGCAAGTTTGCTTTCTTATCTTTAATATATTTACATTTTCTTTTATTTCCAAAAAGTACTTAAGCCCATAGTCTATGAAAGAACCCAATCCCAGGAGGCCATGGGATGAAGGTTCTAGATCTGGCAGGAACGACCTTGAAGAAGTTATTTATCTTTTCTGGATCTTACTTCTTCAACTGCCAAGATAATTTTCCATCTATTTTCTCTTAAACAGTATTAGTGGCTTAAGATTAGGTTAATGTATAGGGATATACTTTCAAAAAGTTAAAATGCTGCCTCCATAATACCAAGCACTTGGAAAGTTGTTAAAACAAAACAAAACAAAACAAAACAAAACAAAACAATCTTGGCTGGGCACAATGGTTCACACCTGTAATCCCAGCACTTTGGGAGGCCAAGGCTGGCAGATCACCTAAGGTCAGGAGTTTGAGACCAGCCTGTCCAACACAGTGAATCCTTGTCTCTACTAAAAATACAAAAATAGGCCAAGTGTGGTGGTGGGCACTTGTAATCCCAAATACTTGGGAGGCTGAGGCAGGGGATTCGCTTATTCCAGGAGGCAGAGGTTGCAGTGAGCTGAGATGATGCCACTGCATCCCAGCCTGGGCGACAATAGCAAAACTACATCTCAAAACAAAAACAAAAACAAAAACAAAACAAAACTTGTAAGCATCTATTTTCTTTTTCAATTGCTTTAATTTTATTTATTTATTTTAAACAGAGACAAGGTCTCACTATGTTGCCCAGGCTGGTCTTGAACTCCTGAGTTCAAGTGATCCTCCTGCCTTGGCCTTCCAATGTGATGGGATCAAAAGCATGAGCCACCATGCCCAGCCTATTGATTTTCTAACTCCATAATTCTTTCTATTATTGTAAGAAAGAGCCTTCTCTCCCATTTACTTCTATTAGTTTAGACTTGTGAATTCTGTATTCAATCCCCTCCTATAGTCAAATTATAAGCAAAAAATATACCAATGTGGCTATGAAACAGAAAAAAGTGCCAAGGACTAAAATTTTATATAAGTATCTCATGAAACTAGAGTTTGCCCAATAAATGCGCTAAAACTTCACCCATAAAGTCTACAGCTGAACACTTGCTCTTTGACAAAACTCTGGATATGTTTCAGACATGAAATGTCATGTCCCATAGCAGCTGCCATTGTTAATTTACCAGGCTCTGTGCTAGTGGCCCGACATGTAAGTACTGATCTTTCCAACAAGCCTGGCTAGAGAGACAGCCTTATTTTCAGAGGAAGAAAATAGCTCAGAGAGCTGGAAGCCTGCCCAAGGACTGGGTGCCAAGTAGCCCCAAATCAGGGTTCAGATTCTAAAACTCATACTTTCTTCATATGCCATTCTGTCCCCCTCACAATTTTTTTTTTTAATTTAAAAAAAAATTTTGGTGTTTTAGAGATGAGGTCTCATTATGTTGGCCAGGCTGAACTTGAAATCCTGGGCTCAAATGACCTTCCTGTCTCATCCTCCCAAGTAGCTGGAACTATGGATGCATGCCATTCTCTCATACGCATAAAATGAGACATTGTTGAATGTCGAAGTTTGTAAATTCACCATAACTTTTGCTTCCATCCATTTCATACACCAGGTAACTATTATACTGAAATCAGGTTCTGTAATGAGCAGATGATTTAAAACTCTGGAGACTATTTGTATATATTTTCCCACTATAAATCCTGACACGTTCCTCTCTGTAGGGCAATAAGCATCCTCGTTGTCCAGCTCCTTCCTGAAACAATTTTCAATGATGACATTGTGTATTTAAGCTTCCATTGCATGTCCCTTTAGATTCAAGCAGATCTTTATTCCAGGTGTCATATTATTAAGTGATTTTATTTTATTTATTATTAGTTTTTTAGGATTGAGTTTCACTCTATCACCCAGGCTAGAATGCAGTGGCATGATCTTCCTCACTGCAACCTCTGCCTCCCAGGTTCAAGTGATTCTTGTGCCTCAGCTTCCTAAGTAGCCAGGGATACAGGTGCGCACCACATTGCCTGGCTAGTTTGTTGTTGTTGTTGTTGCTTTTTGAGACAGAGTCTCACTCTGTCGCCCAGGCCAGAGTGCAGTGGCGTAATCTTGGCTCACTGCAATCTCTGTCTTCTGGGTTCAAGCAATTCTCCCACCTCAGCCTCCTGAGCAGCTGGGACTATAGGCACATGCCACCATGCCTGGCTACTTTTTGTATTTGTAGTAGAGACGGGGTTTCGCCATATTGGCCAGGCTAGTCTCAAACTCCTGACCTCATGATCCACCCTCCGCAGCCTCCCAAAGTGCTGGGATTACAGGTGTGAGTCACCGTGCCCGGCCTAATTTTTATATTTTTTAGTAGAGATGGGGTTTCACCATGTTGGCCAGGCTGGCCTAGAACTCCTGATCTCAAGTGATCCATCTACCTCAGCCTCCCAAAGTGCTGGGATTACAGGCGTGAGCCACTGTGCCCAGCCTGTTAAGTGATTTTAAATGCAGGAGAAATAAGAAAGAACTGGAGTTACAGCTGAGTAGACACTCAGGTAAGCAAAGAGAGATGTTTACGTGCACTCAAGGTGAAAACCCTTCATCTCCAGGCAAGGTAGCACGAGTGACCAGGTGTGTTCTCATACCTGCCCTGTGGCTCTAAAACTGTACTATGTAGTTGGTTTACTTTGTGTGATAGAGGATTCACATTCCTTTCCCTCCCCATTACAGAGACAGCTTAGTTATTTACTTCTATAACTACTCAGTGGATTAAGTCAATTCACAGGTCTGTATTAAGACAAAGCCTACAAATGTTACAATCTAGTTTTATTGTGATATCATTTCTAGTCAAGGAAATGCGATCAGACTATTAGAAGTTAAGAAAAGCTTTTTGTAATAAATCCTACCATAGGTTTTCATTTTAACTGGAAAGAGAGGAAGAAGAGAATTAGGTCCTCCACAGAAAAATTGAGAAATATAGTAGATATATTATCAATAAAGGCCTTGTAGCCCAATCCCTTTCCATAGCTCCCTTAACCTTCTCCACCTGCCTCAGACAACACTGTGTTAAAGTCTCATCCCAGGGGTGGGGTGGTGGTGGTGATGGTGGTGGTGGTGATAAAATCACATATAAGAATTCAGCTACCTCATCTGTGAGTGGCTCAGCCTTTGGGTCCCTGTTTTCTTGCCAGTTCCTTTCCTTCTTCCCATGGCTATTCCCTAGTTAATGGGTAGGATCCCCCTGGCCCCCATTTTGTGGGTAGAACAGCTCTTCCTGCTTCCAGACATTAATGTGAGAAGAGCTGAGTGCCATTTTCTTAGTCCTCAAAGGCCTGAACTTCATTCCATGTGTGCCATTCTGCTGTAACTCCTACTCAACACTAAGGCTTTGAATGCCCTCTTTCTGGATGACACAGGGGGATTTCTCATTCTTACTTTCTTAAGGAAGGCAAAATTTATTTAGTTTTGATATCTTTTACATGGCTGATGCAAGAGGGATCCTTCATCTGCAACAGTTCAGTCCACAAAGTTCACCAAAAGGTAGAACAGTAACAGTTGTTAACAGCATAGGAGATCAAAGGTAGTGCCTGAATGGGAAAGGGTATTTGGCTATTTACCAGAACCAGAAGTGGAAAACAGCCCAAACATACAGCTGAGATTCACGAATCCTACCACTGGCTTTGTAAGAAGTAGCAGTATGACTGTTGTACCTTCTCTTACCAGCACCCTAGCTTTCTTCCAGGCTCTTAATTTTTTCTTTTTCTTTTGGTTCTTTTTCTCATATCCCATGACTTAGACATAACCTCTCCAAAAACAGGTACTTTAGGGAGTTAACTCCTGTATTCTTTCCAGGAATTAAAAAGTTTACTAAAATGTGACAGACAAGACTTATAGATGAATGGGATTACACAAAGGCAGGACGAATCAATGGGCATCTGAGACTGTCAAGATAATGACAGCAATAAAAAGCATGCTAACACTACTAAGCACTTATAGTTGTGCTAGACATTCTTCTAAGCCCTTTACACAAATTAACTAATTTACTCCTCACAAAACCTGTGTGAAGAAAGTACTATTATTTCCCCTCATTAAATGAGGCAGCCAAGACACAGAGCCCACGGACACTGAGCCGTCATTTGTAGGGCCTAGATTGGCACCAATGCAGTCTGGCCTCAGGGCCCTATTCTTAACTATTTACTAGGCTATGCTGACTCAAGTCATCTCTGGTTAGACGGCAATAATGGGCTGTGTGCCCTCAAGCACTGTCAGCCTGGCCAGCCTAGAGTTTCTTTGCAGGTCAAAGAAATGAATACACATCCAGGATGCACTGAGGTGAGACACAGGTAACCTGAGTAAGTTCTGGTATTTGTAAGTCAAGAGATCACACAGAGAAATAAATATCCTAGCTTTCAAAATAGTCCCTAGAAGCTCTATATTCATTTCAACTTGGTAGCCATTACTGAGATTACTGAGCACATCTTTAGGTGCCTCTTTTGGAATGTCCTTCAACTCAATTCATCTATTTTTTTAATTTTAATTTTTTAAAATATATAATTATAAAAAATTAAAATTCTTTTAAAAAGAGACAGGCTCTCACTATGTTGGCCAGCTTGGTCTTGAACTCTTGACCTTAAGTAATCCTCTCGCCACAGCCTCCCAAAGTGCTAAGATTACAGGCATGAGTCAACACACTGAGCAGAAAATGTATTTCTATTCAATATCCTCTTAACTTTAGCAGAAATCTTAAAAGCCAGAAGGGACTGCGGTCCTACCTTTAGACTCAAACAGAATAACTGTCAGCTAAGAATCTGGTATCAGCTAAAGTAAGCTTCATAAATGAAATGAGAAATAAAATCTTTTCCAGACAAGCAAATGCTGAGTGGATTTGTCACAACCAGACCAACCCTACAAGAAATGCTAAAAGTTAGAGTTATAAATCTTGAGACAAAAAGTCAAAATGCAGTAGAATAAAAACTCTTGAAAGCATAAAACTCACATGGCCTATAAGACAATAACACAACAAAGAAAACCAATTATCTAGTTAACAATCAGCATGATGCTAGAACAAGCACCTCACATCTCTATATTAACATTGAACATAAATAGTCTAAATGCTCCACCTAAAATATTCAGATTGGCAAAATGGATTAAAAAAAGACAAGTCAAACATCTGCTTTCTTCAAGAGACTTATCTAACACATATAGGAATTCAAATAAACTCAATGTAAGGTGAAAAAATGTATTTCACGCAAATAGAAACCAAAAGAAAGCAAGAGTAGCTATTTTTATATCAGAAAGAATAGACTTTAAAGCAACAACAGTAAAAAAGAAAAAGAAATACAAAGAACAAAGAAGGTCCAACAAGAAGATAATACCCCCTAAATATATATGCACCTAACTCTGGAGCTCCCCGATTCATAAAACAATTACTACTGGACCTAAGAAAAGAAACAGACAGAAACACAATGATAGTACAGGACTTCAATACTCCACTGACAGTGCTAGACAGATCATCAAAGCAGAAAGTCAACAAAGCACTGGACTTAAACTACACTCTAGAACAAATGAACCTAACAGATATTTACAAAACTTTCTACCCAAGAACTGCAGAATATACATTCTTCTCAACACAGGGTACATTCTCCAAGGTAGACCATTTGATAGTCAACGGTCTCAATAAAATTTTTTTTAAAAATTGTATTAAGTATCTTCTCAGACCACAGAGGAATAAAACTAGAAATCAAATCCCAAAAGAATCTTCAAAACTATACAAATACCTGGAAATTAATCTGCTCCACAGTGATTTTTGGGTTAAAAATGAAATCAAGATGGAAATTTTAAAATTCTTTGAAATGAATGATAATAATGACACAAGTTACCAAAACCTCTGGGATACAGCAAAGGCAGTGCTAAGATGAAAGTTAGGCCAGGCATGGTGGCTCATGCCTGTAATTCCGCAACTTTGGGAGGCCGAGGCAGGCGGATCACCTGAGGTCGGGAGTTTGAGATCAGCCTGACCAATATGAAGAAACCTCGTCTCTACTAAAAAATACAAAATTTAGCCAGGTATGGTGGCACATGCCTGGAATTCCAGCAACTGAGGCAGGAGAATCGCTTGAATCCAGGAGGCGGAGGTTGCAGTGAGCCGAGATCACACTGTTGCACTCCAGCCTGGGCAACAAGAGACAGAAATCTATCTCAAAAAAAAAAAAAAAAAAAAGAAAAGAAAGTTTACAGCACTAAATGTCTATATAAAAAAATCTGAAAGATCACAAATTGATAACTGAACACCTCAAGGAACTAGAGAAACAAGAACAAATCAAACCCAAAACTAGCAAAAGAAAACAAGTAAAGATCAGAGCAGAACTAAATTAAATTTAAACAAAAAATACAAAAGATCAATGAAACAAAAAGTTCTTTGAAAAGATAAAATCAATAAGCCATTTGATAATTAAACAAGAAAATGAGAGGGATGATTCAAATAAACTCAATTAGAAATGAAAATGAAGTCCAGGTGTGGTGGCTCATGCCTGTAATCCTAACACTTTGGAAGGCTGAGGTGGGTGCATCACCTGAAGTAAAGAGTTTGAGACCATCCTGGCCAACATGGTGAAAGCCCATCTCTGCTAAAAACACAAAAATTAGCTGGGTATGGTGGTGCATGCCTGTAATCCCGGCTACTTGGGAGGCTGAGGCAGGAGAATTGCTTGAACCTGGGAGGCAGAGGTTGCAGTGAGCCAAGACCATGAAATGGCACTCCAGCATGGACAACAGAGCGAGACTCCATCTCAAAAAGAAAGAAATGAAAATGAAGCCCATTACAATCAACACCAAAGAAATATAAAATATCATTTGAGAATACTATGAACTCCTCTATGCAAACAAACTAAAAAATCTAGAGGAAATGGATGCATTCCTCGAAACATATAACCTTCCTAGCTTGAATCAGGAAGAAACAGAAATCCTGAAGAGACCAATAGCAAGCACTGAGATTAAATCAATAATTTAAAAACTGCCAAAGAGAAAATGAGCCCACCGCCAGATGGATTACAATTGAACTCTACCAGACATTCAAATAAGAGCTGATACTAATCCTACTGAAACTATTTCAAAAGATTGAGAAAAAGGGAATCCTCCCTAACTCATTCTATGAAAGCTAGTATCACCCTGATACCAAAGCCAGGAAAGGACATAAGAAAGAAAGAAAACTATAGACCAATATACCTGATGAATACAGACGCAAAAATCTTCAACAAAATACCAGCAAACCAAATTCAACGGCACATCAAAATGATAATACCATTTGACCTAGTAATCCCATTACTGGGTATATACCCTAAGGAATATAAATCATTCTATTATGAAGATACATGCACATGTATGTTCATTGTAGCACTATTTACAATAGCAAACACATGGAATCAACCCAAATACCCATCCATGATAGACTGGATAAAGAAAATGTGGTACATATACACCATGGAATACTAAGCAGCCACAAAAACGAATGAGACCATGTCCTTTGCAGGGACATGGATGAAGCTGGAGGCCATTATCCTCAGCAAACTAACACAGGAAGAGAAAACAAAACACTGCACATTCTTACTTGTAAGTGGGAGCTGAACAATGAAACCACATGGAACAGGAAGGGGAACAACACACACTGGGGCCTGTAGGGAGGGAATAGGGGAAGGGAGCTATTTATCAGGATAAATAGCTAATGTCTGCAGGGCTTACTACCTAGATATTGGGTTGACAGGTACAGCAAACCACCATGACACACTTTTACCTATGTAATAAACCTGTACATCCCACACATATATCTTGGAACTTAAATTAAAAAAAAAAAAGATAGGTTGGGTGTGGTGGCTCATGTCTGTAATCCTAACACTTTGGGAGGCCAAGGTGGGCGGATTGCCTGAGCTTAGGAGTTTGAGACCAGCCTGGGCCACGTGGTGAAACCCTGTCTCTAATAAAAATAGAAAAAATTAGCCGGGCATGGTGGCTGGTGCCTGTACTCTCAGCTACTCAAGAGGCTGAGGCATGGGAATCACTTGAATCTGGGAGGTGGAGGTTACAGTGAGTCGAGATCATGGTATTGCACTCCAGCCTGGGTGATGGAATGAGACTCTTTCTCTCAAAAAAAAAAAAGATACTACACCACCATAATCAAGAGGCTTTCAACCCAGGAGTTCAGGGATAGTTTAACATACATAAGTCAATAAATTTGATACATTACATAAACAGAATTAAATACAAAAACCATATGATAGGCCAGGTGCGGAGGCTCACGCCTGTAATCCCAGCACTTTGAGAGGCCAAGGTAGGAGGATCATGAGGTCAAGAGATCAAGACCATCTTGGCCAACATGGTGAAACCCCATCTCTATTAAAAATACAAAAATTAGCTGGGTGTTGTGGTGTGCGCCTGTAGTCCCAGCTATCTGTGAGGCTGAGGCAGGAGAATCACTTGAACCTGGGAGGCAGAGGTTATGGTGAGCCAATATTGCACCACTGTACTCCAGCCTGACAACAGAGTAAGACTCCGTCTAAAAAAAAAAAAAATACATATGATCATCTCGATAGATGCAGAAAAAGCATTCAATAAAACCCAGCATTCTTTTATGATAAAAAAAACCTCTAAAACTCAGGTACAGAAGGGACATATCTCAAAGTACTAAAAGTCATGTATTACAAACCCACAGGCCAACATTATACTGAATGAAGAAAAGTTGAAAGTATTCCCCCTGAGTATTGGCACAAGACAGGGATGCACACTTTCGTCACTTCTATTCAACATATGACTGGAAGTTCTAGCCAGAGCAATCAGGCAAGAGAAAGAAATAAAGGGCATCCAGATTGGAAAAGACAAAGTCAAACTATCATTGTTTGCTGATGATATAATCATTTATCTAGAAAACTCTAAAGACTCCTCCAAAAGACTCCTAGATTTGAAAAATGAATTCAGTAAAGTCTCAGGTCACAAAATCAATGTAGGCAAATCAGTAGCACTGGTATACACAATCAATGACGAAGCTGAGAATCAAATCAAGAGCTCAATCCCTTTTATAACAGCTGCAAAAAAACACCTCAAACCCAGGAATATATTTAACTAAAGAGGGCATAAATCACTACAAGGAAAGCTACAAAACACCTCTGAAAGAAATCACAGATGATACAAGCAAATGTAAACATATCCTGTGCTTATGGATTGCAAGAATCAATATTGTGAAAATGACCATACTGCCTAAAGCAACCTACAAATTCAAAGAAATTCCTTTCAAAATACCAACATCATTTCTCATGTGACTAGAAAAAAAAAATCCTAGAGTTCATATGGAACCAAAAAAGAGTCTGAATAGCCAAAGCAATCCTAAGCAAAAAGAAAAAATCTGGAGGTATCACATTACCTGACTTCAAATTATACTGCAAGGCTGTAGTTACCAAAATAACATGGTAGTGGTATAAAAGTAGATACACAGATCAATGGAACAGAAATAAAAAAACTCAAAGCCAAATACGACCAAGTGATCTTTGACAAAACATACAAAAACATAAATTGGGAAAAGGATATCCTATTTAATAATTGGTGCTGGGTAAACCAGATAGTCTCATGCAGAAGAATGAAACTGAATCCCTCTCACTGTATACAAAAATTAACTCAAAATGGCTCAAAGACTTAAATCTAAGACCTGAAACCATAAAAATTACAGAAGAAAACCCAGGAAAAACTCTTCTGGACATTGGCCTAGGCAAAGAATTTATGGCTAACACCCTAAAAGCAAATGTGACAAAAACAAATAAGTGGGACTTAACTAAAAAGCTTCTGCACAGCAACAGAAATAACCATTGGAGTAAACAGACAACCCACAGAATGGGAGAAAATATTTGCAAAGTATGCATACAACAAAGGTCTAATAACCAGAATCTATGAGGAACTCAAATCAGCAAAAAAAAAGAAGAATCCCATCAAAAAGTGAGCAAATGACATGAGTAGACTTTTCTCAAAAGAAAATACACAAATGGCCAACAAACACATGAAAAAATGCTCAACATCACTAATCAGAAAAATGCAAATTAAAACCACAACGAGATACCACCTTACTCCAGCCAAAATGGCCACTAATAAAAAGTCAAAAACAACAGATATTGGCATGGATGTGGTGAAAAGTGAATGCTTATACACTGTGGGTGAGAATGTAAATTAGTACAACCTCTGTGAAAACCAGTATGAAGATTTCTTAAGGAACTAAAAGTTGATCTACCATTCAATACAGTAATCCCACTGCTGGGTATCTGCCCAAAGGAAAAGAAGCCATTAGATCAAAAAGGCACCTGCATGTGTACGTTTAATGCAGCACAATTCACAATTACAAGATATGGAACCAATCTAAGTGCCCATTGACCAATAAGTGAATAAAGAAAATGTGGACTACATATACCATGGAATACTAGTCAGCCATAAAAAAAAAGAATGAAATAATGTCTTTTGCAGCAACCTGAATGGAGCTGGAGGTCAACTCAGGAATGGAAAATCAAACACCGCTACATTCTCACTTACAAGCAGGAGCTAAGCTATGGGTATGCAAAGGCGTACAGAGTGGCATAATGGACTTTAGAGACTCAGAAAGAGGAGGGTGGGAAGGGGAAGAGGGATATAAAATTATGTACTGGGCATAATGTACACTACACAGGTGACAAGCACACTAAACATCTTAGAATCACCACTATACAATTCATCCATGTACCAAAAACCCTTGTACTCCAAAAGCTATTGAAATTTTAATAATTTTTAAAATATGTATCCTTAAACTTGGTCCTCAATGGATCAGGTGTTTGCAAACAACCAGCAGTCAACCTGAACCAAGCCTAGAGAATACGGTGGCAAATTGAAGGTCTGATTACTTTTAGATTATTTTTTCCTTCCTCGATGATAACATGAATCTGATGGCAATTCTAAAAGAAATAACAGAAAACTCTGAACTACAGGAGTTGACTGGAAGGATGTTGTTTATTGAAATATTTAAGAGCTAGTTTGTTTTATAGCCTCATAACTTCATCGCTATACCTGACAGGTAAGAAATTTTCCCTCAGGCTTCTCCTCAATGTAAACATGATTATGAGAATTCCTGGGATGTGACAAATAGGAAAACACTGAGGTTAAGAATCAGCTAGGACATAAAATACTCTGAATTTGAATCCCTGTTCTGATATTCATTGATATCTATGCCTCAACTTCCTCACATTTGTAAAATGGGATATTATCAAACTACTCAGGGTTCAGGCAGGAAGAAAATGGTACTCAAAACAGTCTAATTGCAAAGAGTTTAATGACAGAAATTTTACAAAGACATGAATAAGGTAAGGAAACTCGCAAGAATTGTTGGGTACTTGGGAGGCTAGAAACAGCAAAGCCATCACCTCCCCTAGGTCTGAAGGGGTAGGAGAGTTATGTGCATTTTTGTTTGTTTGTTTAAGTGTTTTCCAGGAGGAGGATTAATTGCCAGAATTCAGCAAGAATTTAACTGCAACAACAGCTGTAAGACAGGGCCACCCTATGGGAGCTGTGGCTTTCAACAGAGTAGCATAGCACCACCAACCACCCCAGAGCCTGAAGTCTTGGATCAAAGACTTAAATCCAAGACCTAAAACCATAAAAGTTCTATAAGCAAACCCAGGAAAAATTCTTCTGGACACTGGCCTAGGCAAAGAATTTATGACCAAGACCCTAAAAGCAAATGTGCCAAAAACAAATAAATGGAACCTAACTAAACCAAAAAGCATCTGCACAGCAAAAGAGATAACCAACAGAGTAAAAACAGAATGAGAGAAAAATATTTGCAAATATTTGAGGTACCTCCCAGGCACCCCACAATTCTTGCTAGTTTCCCTTACCTTGTTCACGTCTGTGAAATTTGCCATTAAACTCTTTGCAATTAGACTGTTTTGAGTACCATTTCTTTCCTGCCTGGACCCTGACTAGTTAGATAATATCCCATTTTACAAATGTAAGGAAGTTGAGGGAAGGAAAGAGCAGGGGGAAATAAATACTCAAAAGCCACAGGGCAAGGGGCCCTACATGTGATCCATAATGGTCTGCCTCCCAGGGCACAGAGCATGGTGGACTGGAAAGGGCAAACAGAGAGTATCCAGCCAGGTGTATCTCTCAAAGTTGCGATGAGCCTATCTTCTCATAATCACTTATTTTATGTTTCTGTCTATCCTACTAAACCATAAATGTTATACAGGCAGGAAGTATCAACTAACTCGTTGCCCAGCCAGAGCACAGCTCAGTCCCTGGCACCAGGTAAGTTACCCTTACTACTTATTGTATGAAACTAATTTAAATAATAATTGAAAAATGAGGCATGATCAGGTTACTATACAAACACAGGAAATAAGTAGAGGACTGGCACCTTTAAAATGCAGCTCCAGATCTCCATCTTAGCTTCTACCCCTGTTCTATTAGCTTGAGGGGTATGTGATGCTCCAAAAACCCACCCCAAAAGATTAGCCCGGAAATAGACCAGTCTGGGCCAAGAGTGGTGGCTCACGCCTGTAATCCTAGCACTTTGGGAAGCTGAGGCAGGCGGATCACCTGAGGTCAGGAGTTCGAGACCAGCCTGGCCAACATGGTGAAACCATGTCTCTACTCAAAATATGAAAATTAGCTGGGCGTGGTGGCACACACCTGTAATCCCAACTACTGGGGAGGGTGAGGCATAAGAATCACTTGGACCTGGGAGGCAGAGGATGCAATGAGCCGATATCGTGCCAGTGAACTCCAGCCTGGGCAACAGAGCAAGACTCCATCTCAAAAAAAAAAGAAAAAGAAAAAGAAAAGAAAAAGAAAAAAATCGACCAGTCTGAATTCGATTAAAGCCATAAATCTTTTCTAATGTCATTGAATTTCCTTAATTTGATTATCTATAATATAATGAATATAGTTAATTCCATTTGGGAGATAATACAAGTTTAAATGGCTCAACCCAACATGAGTATGTCTACTCTTAATTTCCACTAAAATCATTATAAAAAGACTATTTGGAATCACCACACATTCCAGGAACTGCTGCCACTAAGGAAACTGCCTGAGCAATAAGAGAAACAAAAACAGTAAGACTGGCTTTTTTTTTTTTTTTTTTTTTTTGAGACAGAGTTTCTATTTTGTTGCTTAGGCTGGAGTGCAATGGCGTGATCTTGGCTCACGCAACCTCCACCTCCCAGGTTTAAGCAATTCTCTTGCCTCAGCCTCCTGAGTAGCTGGGATTACAGGCACCCACCACCATGCCCAACTAATTTTTGTATTTTTAGTAGAGACAGGGTTTCACTATGTTTGTCAGGCTGGTCTTGAACTCCTGACCTCAGGTGATCCACCTGCCTCAACCTCCCAAAGTGCTGGGATTACAGGCATGAGCCACCACAGCTGGCCCAGACTGGCATTCTTAAATTTCTCTCACAACTACAAAGCATGTCAAACAAAGCAGGCCAAACAGACTAGTGCCCATCTGTGCACATGCCGCACCTACTGTACCAATTAATACAATAAAATACAAGGAAAGTGAAGTTCAGTAACACTCCCAGGGAGAAAAATGTTTACAAAATTAAACTTTGTATTTTATGTTAAAATATGAAACATACTTAGGGGAGTGGGGAAAAACTATGAAACATATTTTATAGTTTTATATTTATAAAGTAACCAAATTAATGTATTTTAAAAGTTAAATCTCACATAGCGGGCCAGATGTGGTGGCTCACACCTGCAATCCCAGCACTTTGGGAGGCTGAGGCGGGTGCACTACCTGAGGTCAGGAGTTCAAGACCAGCATGGCCAACCTAGTGAAACCCTGTCTCTACTAAAAATACAAAAAATTAGCTGGGTGTGGTGGCGGACACCTGTAATCCCAGCTACTTGGGAGGCTGAGGCAGGAGAATTGCTTGAACCCAGGAGGCAGAGGCTGCAGTGAGGTGGAGATTGCAGTGAGCTGGAGGTTGCAGTGAGCTGAGATCACGCCATTGCACTTCAGAGCAACAAGAGCAAAACTCCGTGTCAAAAAAAAAAGAAAAAAAAACAAACAAACAAAAAAACTCACATAGCAATTCATATCATAAGAGCAATATAGGAAAACGTAATACATTAAATAATTTAAACAGCATAGAACTATAGAGTGAGAAGTGGGTTCTCCTTCCTATTACCCAACCGAATGCTACGTTCATCTATAGTAGAAATCCCCACTAACAGTTTAATATCATTTTTAAGACAATTTCCTAAATTTTTACATATATATGTACATGCTATGTTAAAATATTCATGAATCATTGCATATATATTTTTCTGTAAATAATTTTCTCACTTAACAGATCTTGGACATACTCTTATATAATTACATATAGAGCTACCTCATTCTTTCAAAAGTTTGCATCATATTCCTAATATAAATATTTTATTTATGATTTATTTGAACCACTCCCCAATTGCTAGGCATTTAGGTTAACCTGAGTTTTTCTACTCACCGCAATTATTTTCATGAATTCTTCATAATGTACACAGTTCATATTGTTTTCCCCCATTTACAGTTAACTCATTCTTGATACAGCTTTGCTGACTTCTACTCAAGCTCATCTTCTCACCGAATTAGCGCCACGGTGTAGCATGAAATGGCTTATGTGCTTTTCTTGTTTAAGTGGTTGTGAATTTTTTGATCCCTTCCATTGAGAGGTGTGTCCTCTCTCCTTGAATCTAGGGAGACTTGCAATAGCTTCTACTAATAAAGAGGGGCAGAAATGCTGTTATCTGACTTCCAAAGCTAAGTTATAAAAATCCACACAGCTTCCACGCAGTCTCTTGGAACATTTGTTCTGTGGGGGATGCTCACTCTTAGAACCCCCCGACTTGGGAAGCCAGCTGCCATGCTGCAAGAAGCCCGATCACCATGAAGTGTCAACCCGCAGATATACTCTGGTGAACAGCCCCAGATGAGTCCAGCCTTCAAGTCATCCCAGCCCAGGTACCAGTCATATAGGTGGAGAAGCTTCCAGATGATTCCAGCCCCCAGCAGTTTGAGTCTTCCCAGCTGAAGCTTGTTAATTGGTCCAGTAAATGGAGCAGAGACAAGTCATTCCTACTGTGTCCTGTCTGGATTCCTGACCCTAAGAATGTGTGCAAATAAGATGCTGGTGATTTCATTCCACTAAGTTTTGGGGTAATTTGTCACAGAGAACTATGTAACTGCAACCACATATATAGGTCCGTCTGCCTAATTCAGGCAGGTAACATTTTTCACACCTCAAATCCTATTATTTCCAGCTCTAAAGACACGTCCAAAGACTCCGAGGAGTGGAGTAGGACCTCAAATCAGTCTTTAAATCACTGGAACTCCTGTCCCTACCCACAGGCTAGAGATTTCTACTCTCTACTTAGAGGGATGCTGTGAGAAAACTTAAAAACGTCCTAAATCCTATACAAATGAAACAGTCGTGTGTGTGTGTGTGTGTGTGTGTGTGTGTGTGTGTGTCCTTTTCATTCAGCTGGAGCAAAAATACTCAAATGCAAATCCTCAGTGAACTTGGGATTTAAGGTTTGGGCAGGATCTCTGGACTTCAATTCTCCCACAAAGACTTTCATAGATTGATGTTCTTCTAATTTCAAAGAATTATGAATGGCACAAGTTTACTTTAACACCCTTCATCAAGGCGATGGGAATGTTAACTAATTTTAACATATATTTTTAAAAAGAAAAAAAAAAGAAAGAAATAAAAACTAGAAGGAAAAATGCTTTAAGTACTGAAATTCACTTGGTGCCCAAAGCTACACCCCACTCCTTCTCCCCTTTCCAGGTACCCAGCAGACCCACAGCAACAAAGCTTCAGGGTAACAAAGGCAGCGCCGAGCTAGGAAAAAGGTGTCTGGCTGCCCATCACCCTGCAGAGCTGGGCAAGCAGAAAGGCAGGCCAAAGCCCTCTGGGGGCTGGTTTTCCTCGGTGAGTCTCTGCTCAAACCATACCCAGGGAGCCACCAAATAGCTCAGAGTCTAACAGTCTAATCTGCTGCCTCTCGGGGGCTGGTTTACCCCTTCAGTGCCCATTCAGGGGGTGCAGCCATCTGTCTCAGGCTGTCCTGTTAAACTGCTCCCCCTCAGTGCTAGGTAAGGCGCTGCAGGCATTGGTATTCCCACTGCTTGACAGCCTGCAAGGCTGCAGATGGATTCAGGTGGTCACCTCCAGCACACAGAAGGGTCTGTGAGCAGCCCTGCACACAACAGATTGTTGAAAGCTTATGCTGCCCCTACTCAGAGCCTTTCATCATCCTCCTGGACATATGTGTCAACTTTTCTTTTGCTGTTGAGAACTGGTCCTTAGCAGAGCCTCACTACTAAGTGTAGCCTGGAGACCTGCAGGTCCGGCATCACCTGGGAGCTTATTACACATGTAGAGTCTCGGGGCCCAGCCCAGACCGATGGGAACAAAATCTGCAATTTCACCAAATCCTCACATGAAACACACACATTCAAGTGTGGGAAGCACTGTTCTAGAGAACCTTCATTTCAAATGGAACATTTCTGTCAGAATAAAACCTAGGATGCTAGTCACAGTAGAAATGTTGAAAAATAGTTTTAAGTTGTGGGAACCAGCATAATCCTATTCCCAGCAGAAAGACCTCATTATTATTCATGCACTCTTGCAAGGGGATGGGGGAGAGCTCAGCTTACTTTATTTCAAAGCCAAATCCAAGAGCATGAAAGTGCGGGTATTTCATTTTAAATCACCACCCACCATCACAAACACTAATTGGTCCAGTAAATGGTATTATAAAAGCTTAAGGTGGGAGCTTGGCCAGGCAACACACAGCTGCATAAAAAGAAATGTCCAGAAAAACAATTTTGTTTCTTTACCTATAACAGTGTTTCTCAACTGGGGACATGTGGCAATGTCTGGAGACATGTGCTGTCACAAGTGAAGTGACTGCAACTGGAATTGAGTGTGCCAGGGACAATGCTAAACATCTTACAATGCACAAGCCAGCACCCCACACCCAAGAAATGTTTAGTCCTACATTTAGCAGTGCTGAGGCTGAGAAACCCTGACCTGTATACAGGATTAACTCTAATGTTATTGTCCTTTTTTTTCTTTTTTTGTGATGGAGTCTCACTCTGTCGCCCAGGCTGGAGGGCAGTGGCACACTCTCGGCTCACTGCAACCTCCACCTCCTGGGTTCAAGTGATTCTCCTGCCTCAGCCTCACAAGTAGCTGGGATTACAGGCACGCACCACCACACCCAGCTAATTTTTGTATTTGTAGTAGAGATGGTGTTTCACCATGTTGGTCAGGCTGGTCTCGAACTCCTGACCTTGTGATCCGCCTGCCTTGGCCTCCCAAAGTGCTGGGATTACAGGCATGAGCCACCACGCCCTGCCTCTAATGTTATTTTCTCTTCCCTCTCAGTGCCCACCACCCACTACATACTGATCACTCCACTATGCAACTCATTTTTCAGTAAAGTCCTGCGCATGTGCACGTGCGCACATACACACACACACACACACACACACACACACACACACACACACACAAAAATATATACCCTCCATCCATGGTTTTTCCCCTGCTTGGCTCAGAGAAGAGCCAGCCATTGAGTGTCTGACAGCCCACGGATGGAGGGGCAGGGGCCCTGTCCTTTCATCAAGAAGGGCCCCTACTTGTCCTTCCTCATTACCCATGCAGCACAGGCCTTAGGTTACCTATTATAAAATCATGGGCTGTGAGAGCTGGAAGGGGCCTTAGTGATCCTCTAGTCCAGTGCCCTTCGTGTATATAAAGGGGCTGCTTCCCAGCAGACTCAGCACATAGACCAGTTCCTTTACAACACAAAGAAAAAGGAGCCAGGACTCATAAGGAATGCAAAGAAAAAGAACAATGGCACAAGCCCCAGTGTTTGAAGAGCCTGAGCAACTGCTGAATGGTGATGTTCTATTTTTAGCTCAACTTTCCTGAAAAGGAACCCCCTGCTTCCCCTTTTCTGGAATGCTGTGGCATCCTCTCCAACTGTTTGGTTTCCCTTCTGCTCCAAAGGTTGCTGAAAAGACTGCTAGGAAAGTGAATCTCACTACCCAGACCCATTCTTATGTGCAGGGTGACCATAGTCCTGGCACAATTTATATGGTTGCCTTGGAAAAACTAATAGAATCCCCCTTTCCTAGGTGTCTAGGTTTGGATGATGATTTATACTGTAACCTTTCTTCTGGGGCACGCTGTTCCCAGGGAGAACAAAGCTACAGGCCTGGCATGCTTTTGCAGAGCACACTAAGCCTCAGACCTTAACGTGAAACTGATGTGCAATTATGTCTAATTTGGCCCTTGCTGGTGATGTGCCAGCTGACCGAAATTCTGCTCACTGAAAATGACTGGATGCCGATGAAGGAAAATCCAGAACTGCGCAAACACATTCTAATCCTGTTGACTTGAGAGCGTCAAGAGTGAGGATATTGGCACAGACCATGGGAAAACCTGCTCTGAAACTGATCCATGAAGTTCGTACCCAGGAATTTCTACTTCAAACTGAGTCTATCCTTCAGTTTCTAGCTCCAGCATGCACGAACAACTCACATTTCTGTGTGGTACGCACGCACTGATCCATGAGGCACAAGTGGTGTTACGGAGCTCAAAGGCTCAGATAAAGCGTAACCTAAAAGCAAGGCCAGCAAGTTGATCATTGGCAATTCATCCCATCAATAATGCCAACCTGGGACTTCACTTCCTCCTCCTCTCACTGGGCACTCTCTCTGTGAGAGTGCTTATATTTGCTGTACCATTTTGCCCTAATAATGCCCACACCAGTCAAATCCAAGCAGATGAAAACTCCATCTCTCATAATCAGAATGAATAATATAAGAACTAATGTGGGCCAGGCATGGTGGCTCACACCTGTAATCCTAGTACTTTGGGAGGCGGAGGTGGGAGGATCACCTGAAGTCAGTTTGAGACCAGTCTGGCCAACATGGTAAAACCCCATCTCTACTAATAATACAAAAATTGGCTGAGCATGGTGACACACACCTGTGCTCTCCTGTCCCTAATCAATCCGGCATGCATGCATGCATTAAGGCCAGGCCTGGGCACAGCCTGTGTCCTCTTTTTTTTTGAGACAGAGTCTTGCTCTATCGCCAGGTGCCGGGCTGGAGGGCAGTGGGGTGATCTCAGCTCACTGCAACCTCCGCCTCCCAGGTTCAAGCAATTCTCCTGCTTCAGCCTCCCAAGTAGCTGGGATTATAAGTGCCTACCACTGTGCCTGGCTAATTTTTATATTTGTAGTAGAGACAGGGTTTCACCATCTTGGCCAGGCTGGTCTCGAACTCCTGACTTCATGATCCACTTGCCTTGGCCTCCCAAAGTGCTGGGATTACAAGCATGAGCCACCACGCCCAGCCCTGCCTGGCTCCTCTTCACAGAATACTTCCTCTTCCTCTCACTGGGCACTCTGTGAGAGTACTTACATTTGCTGTTCCATTTTGTCCTAATAATGCCTTCAGGCAGGTACTACAATTTCATTACTTCAGGTCGCAGGAGAAGAAATCACAGCTAATTTAAGCATTAGCAAATGACAGAGCCAGAGCCCAGCTCTGGGCCACTGTGCCATGTTGCCTACGGGCAGCTCCCTGAGGGCAGAGAGCAGCCCAACCGATCACTGGTCCAGTGAACACTATAATTATATCTCATGTCCTTCCTAAAAATATTTGAGGGATTTACAAAGATAGATCTGTGGCCAGGCATGGTGGCTCACACCTGTAATCCCAGCACTTTGGTAGGCCGAGGCGGGTGGATCACCTGAGGTCAGGAGTTCGAGACCAGCCTGACCAACATGGAGAAGCCCTGCTTTTACTAAAAATACAAAATTAACCAGGCATGGTGGTGCATGTCTGTAATCCCAGATACTTGGGAGATTCACTTGAACCAGGGAGGAGAATCACTTGAACCAGGGAGGAGAATCACTTGAACCAGGGAGGAGATCATAGTGAGCCAAGATGGTGCCAGTGCACTCCAGCCTGGGCAACAAGTGAAACGCCATCTCAAAAAAAAATTCATTCATTCTAGAATATAACAAGAAAAATAAAATAAAATAAAATAAAAAAGAAACAACAACAAAGATAGATCTGTTAGGAGGAAAAAAGGTTTATAAATATAAAGAAATTTAAAATTGGGTAAAGGGAAAATAAGACAAGTACAATGAAGGGAGAGGGGGATAAACACACTGAAAACAGTGTTTAAGTCTCTCACAAATTCTACAGTTCAGTCTCAAATTTGGGTCTCTGTTTTTGATTAGCCAAGGCAAAAAACAGAAAGTGGATATTCATACTTGAGTTATGGATTTATTTCAGAAAGTCCTGTTGCCATAGAAATTATGTTAAGAACAATATATGTCCTCTGCCATCCTGCCTGATTAAAGAGCTCCTAAATAGCCTATTTTCCTTTTAAATGTTGGCTAAACCTACAGGTGGTACAATATAAACTTGGTAGAAAACTGCTCTATAGAATCCTCTATAAAGGATTCCACACTTCCCAGTTTCCCTATTCAGAATGTGAATACACCTTAAGTCACTGACAGACTGTGACTTCGAATGATTAAGTCAAATTAATGTGACTAATTCAAATTATCATCATGAGTTACTTTCTTCTAAACAGTGATAGTCTTACTGTGCCCTCTCTCACTAGGCTGGTGCCCACCATGGCTTTATGTGCCTTTTGATGCTTCTAAATCCTTTCTTGCATATCTGCTACTTCTGCACTCCTCCCACTCTTTCTTCTTTCATCTGTTTTTGTGATGACTTCTCAGCTCTGATGATGACCAAGTACCATTTTTTTTTAAGATGGTGTCTTGCTCCGTTGCCCAGGCTAGAGTGCAGTGGCACGATCTCAGCTCAATGCAACATCCGCCTCCCGGGTTCAGCAATTCTCCTGCCTCAGCCTCCTGAGTAGCTGGGATTATAAGCACCCGCCACCTTGCATGGCTAATTTTTGTATTTTTAGTAGAGGCAGGGTTTTACCATCTTGGCCAGGCTGGTCTTGAACTCCTGACCTTGTGATCCGCCCGCCTCGGCCTCCCAAAGTGCTGAGATTACAGGTGTGAGCTACTTAGCCCAGCTGACCAAGCACCATTTTAATAGCAGGCACCAGCCAATCCCACTAACTCACAGCTTCTTCCCTGACAATGCACATCACTGTTCATGATTAGATAGTTACCACGCCAAAAAATTTAGAATGTCTAAAATTCTCCCTTTTCCCATAGTTAAAGGCTATATTGAGTTGATTGTTGTTATTTTTTTATGGCAGGAACAAACAGGAAACTAATAAAATGGATAAATTCTTTACTCAGAAGACAGAGTACCAGATACCTAAAAGCTGTCTTTCTAGCTTGTATTCAAAAGCCTGGCACAGCATTGCCTGGTTCACTCTGCCATTTACTAGATGTATCTTGGCAAGTTACTTAATGTTTTTGTACCTGTTTTCCCATCTGTAAAATGGGGGATAACATTACCAACCTCAGAGTTTAGTTACAAGGATTAAATTGGACAAATTCCACAAAGTGCTTAAAACAGCACCTGGCATATAGAAGCATTATATGTGTTTGTTATTATCTGCACCATCTGAGATTAAGCTGACAGAAAGTGTAGAAGCCAGACCCCACTTCTTAGAGCTGTGTGCACATGCCTCCTTTTCATAGACCTGTCCTCTCCTACCAGGCATGAAGCACAATCCCCCCCCCCCAGATTGCACAAGGGAGCCAGAGACAGACCAGAGACCCAGGGTTAAGATCAGGATTTCCCACCAAAGTAGGATTGTCTGAGTTTCAATATTTACTAGGCTCTCAACATTTTCTCATGTTAAATAATCCTGGGAACTCCACATACAGTACTTAGCACAAGCTCCAAACTAATCATTAAGAGACAACCATTGGTTACATGGAGTTAACTGTTGTAACAATCATTGGTTACATGGAGTTAAACTGTTGTTTTTATAATTCTTGGCTAAGTTCCAAAGAAGGAGTGAAGAATGATCAGCCTTCAAAAACAGCCACCTGCCGAGTCCTGGATCCACCTCAGTCAAAGCACAACAAAGTCAGACTCCTCGGAACACACTTGCTTAATCTGGCCCTGTGGCCTCAGCAATCTATAAAAATTACCAACACTAGCCCTTAAGAAATACATAGTTTCTGCTTACTTTAAGGCCACAGTTATTCTAGAGTTCTCACATGCCCCTGTCACCTTTTGCTCCAGTTAAGAACCACCATTCGAGAGGCCCCAGGCCAGTCTCGTCTCAGGACAATCAAATAGATGCCAACTCCTGTAAAAGGGTAATAACTCACTTAAAAATACCAGCTTCTGATGCACTGAGATTGTCTGAACACCGTTAAAGTCAATGGGAAATATCATATGAATAGCTTGCACTGAATGAATGCGTTCTACGTGGCACCAAGCACATAGATTAGGTTATGCCATTCTGATTGCCATTATTATCTCCATTTTATAGCTAAACAACATGAGCTAGGGAAGTTAAGACCTTACTCAAGATCAGTATTAGGATGAGCCAGGTTAACAAAACAATATTCTATTCTGAAAATCCCATATGCTCCATGAAGCAGCCTGTTACTTCATTTTATACTATTTATAAAGGCCAAAGGCAACTTGTTGTCTGTGCACTATTTAAGTCACCAAAAACTTTAAAAACTCTAAAAAGTTATGTTTAATGTAAATGAAAAACTATAACCCTTGTCCTGCATAGCTGAGGTCACACGTGAGGTCACCAAGAAGTAAATTTTGCCATGCTAGATTTTTTTGAGACAGGGTCTCACATTGTCACCTAGGCTGGAGTGCAGTGACACTATCATGGCTCACTGCAGCCTCAACTTCCCAGGCTCAAGTGATCCTCCATCTCAGCCTCCCAAGTAGCTGGGACTACAGGCACACACCACTACGTCCAGCTTATTTTTGTATTTTTTTGGTAGAGACAGGGTTTTGCCATGTTGCCCAGGCTGCTCTCCAACTCCTGGCCTCAAGTGATCTGCCTGTCTCAGCCTCCCAAAGTGCTGGGATTACAGGCATGAGCCACTGCACCCAGCCACCACAGCTAGGCTTTATACCCATTGCTCTTTATCTCATGTGAAGAAAAGATGAATTTACACATGACCTCCCAGGAGGTAATCCAAACAGGAGCCTAAAGGGTGGCATTCTAACGGGGTTCTTCCTTCAAGTCACAGATACTTCATTCTTCGAAGTGTTCTCAATTCACTCCATTAAAAAGTGATAAGTATACGATTCCTCAAAAAATTAAACAGAATTACCACACGATCCAGCAATCCCACTTCTGGGTATATACCCAAAATTAAAGCAAAGGCTCAAACAGATATTTGTACACCTATGTTCACAGTAGCAGCACTCACAATAGCCAAAAGGTGGAAATAACCCAAGTATAAATCAACGAATGAATGGATAAATAAAATGTGGCCCGTACATACAATGGGATATTATTTAGCCTTAAAAAAGAAGTACAGACACATGTTACAACATGGTTGAACCCTGAAGACATGCTAAGTGAAATAAGCCAGATATCAGAGAACAAATACTGTATATTTCCCTTTATATGAGGTACCTGGAGCAGTCAATTTCATAGAAATGGAAAGTAGAATGGTGGTCGCCTGGTGCTGGGAGGAGAGAGAATGGGAGTTATTATTTAATGTATATGGAGTTTCAGTTTGAGAAGATAAAAAAGTTCCAGAGACAGATGGTGGTGATGGTTATACAACAGTGTGAACGTACTTAATGCTACAGATCTGTCCACTGAAAAATGGTTAGGATAATTTTATGTATATTTTATCACAACAAAACACATACAAATAATGTAGAGTGGATTTAATTAATTCAATGAATTTCCAAACTTGGCTGCATACTGGAATCTCCTAGGGAGGTTTTAAAAATAACTATTCATCACCAGTAGTGGGAGGTTGGACACTGTGGCCCCTGATGTGACACACCTGGCAGAAACCGGCCTGGACTCCTCGGGGGGATTCAGGGTCATTGCACTGAGAGGATGGTGGGACCACTGTTCCAGTCTGGGGAAGGCCTTGAGGCATAACAGCCAAAGGCAATGCGAGAAACTTATCTGGATCCTAAAACATGGCTATAAAGCAAAGCAGGGGAAATCATAGTGTGGAATTTATATTGAACAATGGAACTGAACACACAGTAATGGCAACACTGAGGATGAGGCTGGAGAGAAGAATGCCCTTCTTCTCAGTATGTGAGATGTGTGCTGAAGGATTTAGGGGTGAGCTATCCCAATGTCTGTAGATGGAATGGCGTGGCAAGATGTTAACAGGAGGTAAAGCTAAGTGAAGGGAATGGATGTTCATTGTAACCTCCTTCTTTGAGGTTTTGAGAGCTTGAAAATGTTTAAAATGCAAACAAATTAGAAAAACAAAGCAAAATAATACCCTAGTGAGGATGGGCATGGTGGCTCACACCTGTAATCTCAACACACTGGGAGGCCGAGGTGGGGGGATCACTTGAGGTTAGGAGTTTGAGACCAGCCCAGCCAACATGGTGAAACTCATTATCTACTAAAAATACAAAAAATTAGCTGAGCGTGGTGGCATATGCCTGTAATCCCAGCTACTTGGGAGGCTGAGGCAGGAGAATCACTTGAACCTGGGAGGCGGAGGTTGTAGTGAGCTGAGATCACGTCACTATACTCCAGCTTGAGCAAGAGTGAGTCTGCATCTCAAACAAAACAAAACAAAACAAAACAAAACAAAAAAACCTTAGTGAGACCCTGTCTCAACCAAAAAAAAATTTTTTTAATTAGCCAAGTGTGGTGTGTATGCCTGTAGCCCTAGCTACTTGGGAGTATAGCTTGAGCCCAGGAGTTCAAGGCTAAAGTGAGCTAAAATCATGCCAGTGTATTCCAGCCTGGGAAACAAAGCCAGACCCTGTCAAATAAATAAATAAATAAATAAATAAATAAATAAATAAATAAATAAATAAATAAATAAATAAATAAATAAATAAATAAATAAATAAATAAATAAATAAATAAATAAATAAATAAATAAATAAATAAATAAATAAATAAATAAATAAATAAATAAAAAATAAATAAATAAATAAATAAATAAATAAATAAATAAATAAATAAATAAATAAATAAATAAATAAATAAAAAAAAATAAATAAATAAATAAATAAATAAATAAAATAAATAAATAAATAAATAAATAAATAAATAAATAAATAAATAAATAAATAAATAAATAAATAAATAAATAAATAAATAAATAAATAAATAAATAAATAAATAAATAAATAAATAAATAAATAAATAAATAAATAAATAAATAAAATTAAAATAAAGACATCTATGCCAGAATTCTATCCCCAAATAAACAGAGGATATGGTGATGATATCCAAGGAACATGCATTTTCTTGGTAAAGCTCTCCTGGAGTAGCCAGGTTGACAACTATGAATTAAATGATCTCTAATCCAAGATGGGATATTATGCGGGCATGGATAATAGTCAAGGATGTGCAATTGACCTAGGAGGCTGGCCTGCACCCAGCAGCCCTAGGAAACCTTCTCAAGCCTTAAGTGAGCCCAGCCACACTATCGTCCACACTCCCCTACCCCCCACTTTTCCTAAGAATAAGCCATAAGCTTTATAAAGAAACGATCTATGTCATCAGATTAGGAGACAGAATTGCCTTCCCAAGCTTTATCCTCCAGTGTTAAAAATACAGATGCCCACTCCCTAGCACAGTCATTTCCCCTTGATGAAATATTCTCCTACAGCATGGGTCTCAAAGAAACTACTCTTAAAGTCTTTTAAATTTAGAGATTTTTTTTTTTCTTTTGAGATGGAGTCTCACTCTGTCACCCAGGCTGGAGTGCAGTGGCACGACCACAACTCACTGCAGCCTTGACTTCCTGGGCTCAGGCAGTCCTCCTGGGTCAGCCTCCTGAGTACCTGAGAGCACAGGTGCATGCCACCATGCTCAGCTAATTTTTAAATTTTTAAAATAGAAACAGAGTCTCCTGACATTGCCCAGGCTGGCCTCAAACTCCTAGGCTTAAGCAATCCTCCCATCTGCCTCCCAAAGTGCTGGAATTACAAGCGTGAGCCACCGTGTCCAGCCTCAGTTCAGAGATTCTTACTATTAACTTGTGTTTTCAAAATTCACACTTCCTAGTAAAAGAAATGCTAAGATGGACAAGGAAGATCTGGCTAGAAATCATGTATTAGGATTCAGAAAAGTTACATCTCAAAGATATTGCTACCAAAATGCAAAATGTTGCTTTTCAAGTTGGAAGAGAAAGGAAAATCTGATTTTTCTTTCTTTCTTTCTTTGAGATGGAGTCTCACTCTGTCACCCAGGCTGGAGTACAATGGCACAATCTCGGCTCACTGCAACCTCTGCCTCCCGGGTTCAAGCGATTTTCCTGCCTCAGCCTCCAGAACAGCTGGGATTACAGGTGCCCGCCAACACACCCGGCTAAGTTTTGTATTTTTAGTAGAGACAGGCTTTCACCACTTTGGCCAGGCTGGTCTCGAACTCCTGACCTCATGATCTGCCTGCTTCAGCCTCCCAAAGTGCTGGGATTACAGGCGTGAGCCACTGCTCCTGGCCAGGAAAATCTCATTTCAAAAATCCTTTAAAAAAAAAGCACATATCAGCCAGGCATGATGGCAAACACCTGTAATTCCAGCACTTTAGGAGGCTGAGGGAAGCAGATCACTTGAGCTCAGGAGTTCAAGACCAGTCTGGGCAACATCATGAAACCCCATCTCCTGCTAAAAATACAAAAATTAGCTGGGCATGATGGTACACACCTGTAATCCCAGCTATTTGGGAGACTGAGGCAGAAGAATGGCTCGAGCCTGGGAAGCGGAAGTTGCAGTGAGCCAAGATCACACCACTGCACTCCAGCCTGGGTGACAGAGCCAGACTCTGTCTCAAAAAATAAATAAATAGGCCAGGCATGGTGACTCACACCTGTAATCCCTGCACTTTGGGAGGCCAAGGTGAGTGGATCACTTGAGGTAAGGAGTTTGAGACTAGCCTGGCCAACATGGGGAAACCTTGTCTCTACTAAAAATACAAATATCAGGTGGGTGTGGTAGCAGATGCCTGTAATCTCAGCTACTTGGGAAACTGAGGTAGGAGAATCACTTGAACCCAGGAGGCGGAGGTTGCAGTAAGTCGAGATCCCACCACCACAATCCAGCCTGGGTGACAGAGTAAGACTTCATCTCAAAAATAAATAAATAAATAAATAATTTTAAAGCAGATGTCACAAAGCTAAGGTAGCATTGCCTTTGAGGTAACAATTAAATGATAAACCCGTTTCAACACTAATAAGACTACACCATAGAATTATTCAAATAAGTGTCAAATCCCTCCCCACCATAAATGCACACACACTTGAACAATTTTCAGAGCAGTCTCCCATACCTCACCCATTTTTGAGGTAGGGTAAACATAAACTTATTTTTCAAATGTAGAAGAAGCTCAGACCAGCCTGGGCAACATAGCAAGACTGTCTCTACAAAAAATAATTTTTTTAAATTAGTTGGGCATGGTGGTGCATGCCTGTCATCCCATCTACTCAGGAGGCTGAGGTAGGAGGATCACTTGAGCCCAGGAGGTCAAGGCTCTAGTGAGCTGTGATGATGCCACTGCACTCCAGCCTGGGTGACAGAGTAAGATCCCTGTCTCCAAAAATAAAAAAGAGCTCAAAGAAGTTATACACAATGTCACACAGTAAGTGGCACCTCAGTCTAGGTCCCCAGGTGCTAGATGCAGGTCTTGCTATCACAGTGCTTCTCGTCTCTCATGGGTCTAGGTGCAATTACTTCCATAGCTACCTCTGTTTTACATCATAATGCTGAGGCCAATGGCAGCTTCCAAGAGGCCAAACAAGACTAATCCATCTTGTTTTGCCTGTACATTGCTCACAAATGTTTTACTTCCAATTTGAGTGACTAAGGTAGCAAATGCATTCTCCAGCTGAAAGACACTCCAAAGCTTCCTATTATTTTATAAAGGCTGTGGTCACATTTGACCCCTGAAGGCATCTGGTCATAAACCCTATGTAAATTCCATCTTATAAATGCCATCTAGCACCTCCTGTTGAATGAGGGAATGGTCACGAGTGGTTCACGTCTTCACAGGCTCTTCAGAGTTCACTTTGTGAGTCAAGAGAACAATCCACTTTTATGTCACAACCTTTATTTACCCATGGACACTAGCTGACTCATTACTACCTTTTACAGATCTGCTTCCTACACATTTTCCTTTCACAGTTTTTTTTTTTTTTTTTTTTTTTGAGACAGTCACCCTCTGTTGCCCATGCTGGAGAGCAGTGGCATGATCTCAGCTCACTGCAACCTCCGCCTCCTGGATTCAAGGGATTCTCGCCTTAGCCTCTGGAATAGCTGGGATTGCAGGCGCGTGCCACCAGGCCCGGCTGATTTTTTTTTGTATTTTTAGTAGAGACAGGGTTTCGCTACATTGGTCAGGTTGTTCTTCAACTCCTGGTCTCCAGTGATCTGCCTTCCTTAGCCTCCCAAAGTGGTGCAATTACAAGCGTGAGCCAGCATGCCCAGCCCCTTTCACAAATTATTAACTGCAACAGCTTCACAACTACAGAGTCCTGGGCCTCTTAACGTTTCTGTCCCTCATTCTCTGTCTAGGCATGTACACACATACACCCTTGAAAAATTATATTGCCATTGAATCCTCCCAATAACAGATCTATCTTTCACAGTAATTTTCATAAGGCAGAGTTTGTAGCTAAGGAGAACTTTGTATCTTGAGCAGCAAACAGTAACTGTTACAATTTTTCTAACTTAACTTTTATAGTCTAACTATAAAAACATGTATAGCTGAAAATTTGAAGAAGAGGAAAAAATAAGATCACCAAATATCTCATTACTTACACAGAATCACTGGTGACATGTTGGCTTAGGTACCAGACAGTGGGGACACAACATTGACCAAAAGATACAGTCCCGATTCCTTGTGGATTTTACTGCTGTTCTATTTTGTCCACATTATTCTCAGAATAATAAACGTAGAACCATATTTTTCAAAAACACACTTTTGCTTTATTTTTTCAAAGGGTAATACAGCATATAGTAAAAACTATTTTGGATTGTATTCCCACTCCTGCCCCAAGTCCCTCTTCCCAAAGGCAACTTCTAAAAAGATATTTGCATAACCTTCTAGAAATATTCACATGTCCACAGGTTGAGGATGTCTCTCCCTGTTTGGTTCTTATTTGTCCTACTTAGCAGAGCAAGGTACATATTTTCAGAGATATCAAAACTGCAACACAGAAGCACATTATAAGCTCTGTTTCTTTCTCAGAGTTCTCCTAATCCAACGTGAAAAGTTACAGGCAGAGTCCATACTGAAGAGGAATAAGCAAGCACAATCCTCCAAACTTTTAGCCAATTCAAACTAATAGCAAAGATTAGAATGGAGAACTGAGGAAGAGAGCTTTGAGACTATCGCCAGAATCAGTGCCAAAGCAGGGAAGGGCCTCAGGTGACCCTGGCTCTCGTGAGAGAAAAAGATTATCTTTATATATTCTTTTTGATTTCATTTTTGTAGAAACATGCTCTTGCTATGTTGTCCAGGGTGGTCTTGGACTCCCGGCCTTAAGCAATCCTCCTGCCTTAGCCTCCCAAATTGCTGGGATTACAGGCTTGAGCCGCCATGCCCAGCCTTATATATTCTTTACAAATTAATGTGTCTTTGTTTCCTTTGAAAAATAAAACCCATTAGTAAAGAACAGAATAGAGAGCAAGAACATGTTTGTATTAGCTCTATAACTACCAGTTCTTGGACAATTTCTTAAGAGTTCAGCGTGCAGCAAGGCTGTGGTGGGCTGCCTTACTAGATCTTGCATGAGGAAGCACAGTTTAGGGAGTAGGTGAATGGAGAGTCATATTTCACGGGGCGGCCTATGGGACTATCTTACCAGGCTTCTCATCCCACCCTAAGAGCCTGCTTCGTCTAGGACTGGGGCAAAGAACAGAAAAGCGACAATCTCAAGGACCAAGATTACAATCGTCCCTTTTGGGGAGGTGATGAATAGAGTGGTTATTAGCAAACATTTATATGAAACGTATTAGAATAAAAAAAGTGGGCACATGAGTTGCAGCCCAGGTTTTCGATTCCTAATGGCTCCAACATTCCAGTTAGTCCTCTCAGTTGAGCTTTACTGAGCTTATGAACACAAAGCTCCATTAACTTTGTAGAGGCGGTGAGGCCTGAGGGATGTTAGCTGAACCCAGTGTACCAAGTGTACTTCCTCTTCCTCATCGCCCTTCTAAACTCCCACAGGACTGGGTTGACCACAAGGTTGGCTGACCCTGGTAGCTAAGTCAAACTCTACATTCTGAAGCAAGTGGAAAGATTAAGACACATTTCAAGTAGTTTCTTCCCATCTAGATAGCATTATAAACCCTCAGACTTTTAGAAAAGCAGCAGCAGCAGCAGCAGCAGCAATGACCAACTTCAACTCGGAAGCCTAAACGAAATAAGAGAATGCTTGGTAACTTCAGAGTGGCACCTCCAAGACCCCCTTGTAAGATGGCAAATACACAACACAGAAACCCAAATGTTCTTCCCTCCCCAACTATATCTGGAAACAATAGAACATACTAGATTTTTTTTTTTTTTTTTTTGAGACAGAGTCTCACTGTGTCACCAGGCTGGAGTACAATGGCATGATCTAGGCTCACTGCAACCTCTGCCTCCTGGGTTCACGCAATTCTCCTACCTCAGCCTCCTCAGTATGTGGGACTACAGAAGCATGCTACTGTGCCCAGTTAATTTTTGTATTTTTAGTAGAGACAAGGGGTTTCACCAGGTTGGCCAGGATGGTCTTGATCTCTTGACCTTGTGATCCACCCACCTTGGCCTCCCAAAGTGCTCAGATTAGAGGCTTTAGCCATGGCACCCAGCCTATATTAGGTTTTTAAGTATACATAGACAAGGATTAATTTGGTTCCCACCCAAATTGATAGATCTAACTATTTCCATATAGATAACTTAAGAATTTTCTCATTCTCAAGAGAAAATAGGGCTAGATTTGGGAACGGTGGCTCACACCCGTAATCCCAGCACTTTGGGAGACGGAGGTGGGTGGATCACGAGGTCAGGAGTTTGAGACCAGTCTGACTAATATGGTGAAACCTCATCTCTACTAAAAATACAAAACTTAGCTGGGTGTGGTGGCGTGCACCTGTACTCCCAGCTACTCGGGAGGCTGAGACAGAAGAATTGCTTGCACCTGGGAGATGGAGGTTGCAGTGAGCTGAGATTGCACCACTTCACTCTTGCCTGGGTGACAGAGCAAGACTTTATTGCAAAAAAAAAAAAAAAAAAAAAAAAAAATAGGGCCAGGAATTTAAATCCACTTTCTGTTAAAGTGAAAAAGAACAGGCAAGGAGCTAAGAAAGGATACAGACCCAGGGGCAGTGGTAATGAGGGGGGTTCTGCCATCACCATCCTTGCCCTTTTGGTGTTGCCTCCATGGGAGCACACTCTGAGCGTATACGTTTCCATCCATTAAATCATTTAATCCTTTAAGGATGCATTTTCTACCTACATTTTACAGATGAGGAAACTGAGGCATGGAAATATTAAAACAACTTGCCCAGGTTCCACAGGGGATGGAAGCAAATCTAAACTCAACATTTAATGTTTACATGGCATCTGAAAGCTGTTGAGATTATCTTTAATTCAGTAGATGATAGAAATAAATTCCTCATTTAGACAAACAATACAGTATAGACATGTTATGCAAAACCTGTAATAACAGCAAATATTTACTATCTTCTAATGCCAGGGTACCAAGCTGCTGGCTAGATACTGAACCTAAGCATAAGTATGTGAAATATATGTTGCTTCAATTACATGCAAATCAAGTCTACTTATTTGGAGACAACTATAGGATATGCATTAATATTACTTAAGATTGAATTCATATTGCCAGTAAAATATAAGAATGGAGACAAAATTATTGGGAACTATGCCAGGCATGGTGGTACACACTTGTAGTCTCAACTACACAGGAGGCTAAGGCAGGAGGATCACTTAAGCCCAAGAGCTCAAGTTGAGCTTGGACAACACAGTAAGACCCTACCTCTTTAAAAAATTATCAAGAAATAATCTACCCTAAGTTTTAAAAAATATTAAACTGTTTTCCTTCAGGGATTTAGTAATAATGGAGAAGGAACAACCAATCAGCAATCTTTTTGGGAGATCCCAAGCAATAAACAATAAAAATGTCCTCCTATCTTTTATCAATAGTAAAATAAACAGATTGGTAGCTTCCCTGCAATGTGGAAATGACCTGGGTGCACTTTTAGCTACCAAATAATATTTCTGCTAACATATTCAACAGTTCTAAAAATTGTGAATAAATAAATGAATGAATGAAAAACACTTTAAGGTGTCCTAGAGGGAAAAAAAATGGAAGAGGAAGAGAACATCTATCAATCCTTACTGTCCAGCCTACCACCTCCCATCCCCAGGGATTAGAAGCCCAGAATTTCCAGGCTTAGTGTTCCCTTTCTTACCAAAAAGGTTCCCCTTCACTCAGCCTTCCCAGTGGCTCCTAAAAGCCTCACCTACACCTGAAATCCCTGGGAAGCTAACCTTGCTTCATCTCTAGTCAGTGGAGATTTCAAATTTTTCTGTTTGTTTTAGTCTGTTTGTGCTGCTATAAAAGAATACCTGAGACTGGGTCATTTATGATTTGTTTCCTTGTGGTGGGCGAGGTGGCTCATATCTGTAACCCCATCACTTTGGGAGGCCGAGGCAGGCAGATCACGAGGTCAGGAGTTCAAGACTAGCCTGGCCAACATGGTGAAACCCTGTCTCTACTAAAAATACAAAAATTAGCTGGGCGTGGTGGCAGGCACCTGTAATCCCAACTACTCGGGAGGCTGAGGCAGGAGAATCGCTTGAACCCGGGAGGCAGAGGTTGCCGTGAGCCAAGATCACACCACTGCCCTCCAGCCTCGGCGACAGAGCAAGACTCCGTCTCAAAAGAGGAAATTTGGGCCGCGTACGGTGGCTTACGCCTGTAATCCCACCACTTTGGGAGGCCGAGGCGGGCGGATTATAAGGTCAAGAGATCGAGACCATCCTGGCCAACATGGTGAAACCCTGTCTCTATTAAAAAAAAAAAAGAAAAAAGAAAAGAAATTTGTTCCTCACAGTTCTGGAGGCTAGGATGTCCAAGACTGAGGGGCCTGCATCTGGTAAGGGCCTTCTTACTGCACCCTAACATGGTAAAAGGAATCACATGGTTGAAAGAGAGAAAGAAGGAGGCTAAACTCATCCTTTTACAGAACCCACTCTCACAACAACATTAACCTGTCACGAGGGCAGAACTCTGGTGGCCTCATTGCCTCTCATTACCCTCCACCTCCCAACACTATTGCACTGGGGATTACGTTCCAACACATGAACTTTGGGGGAATACAGTCAAACCACAGCACCTTCCAAATCACATTTGCTTCCCACAAGGAAGAAAAGCAAACTTAAAGCCATACCAAAATTAATTCTATAAAATAAACATGAACCTGTAAAGTAATCAAGGCCTGGGTTAGCATGTGGTTTACAAATCAAACATTCAAGAGATACTGTAAATAAAGCGGTCCATAACATACCCATGTGTTTTCACTTACTTGACAAAAACTTGCAAGCACCGTGAAGAGTAACTACGGTATCAGAAACACCTCTTATCCTTCTGATGCTCTAGTGCATCAGAATCACCTGGAGGGCCTGTTAGAACTCAGACTGCTGGCCCCGCTGCAGAGTTTCTGATCTGGCAGGTCTGAGTGGGGCTTGGGCATCTGCCTTTTCTACAAGTTCTCAGGTGATGCTCCACTGCTGGTGCTGCTGGTGCTGCTGGTGCTGCTCCAGAGAATGCTCTTTGAAACCCACTGTATTTACTAAATAAACAGCTGTCAGCTCCTCTTAGGCACCTTGGCAGGAGAAGTCATACATAATACACGATTATAAAATTAAAGGAAAGTCCAATTAGAGCTTAGTAAAATCCCACACAAAGTCTAAGTGAAAGTTCCTCAGGCAATTGCCAACGAATTGGAAACACAGTCTAAGTCATTCTTCAACAAAACTGGGATGCTGGTCATTGCAGGACAGTAAATCAGTGAAATCTGAAAGGTGAACATTGCCACAATGGATGGAGAGAATGAGGAAAAGGAGGTGGGAGAAACCCTACCCCCTAGAGAACTTAGTTGTCAAGATCCTTGCCCTGCTCCAAGTATAACTTGGTTTTTTTTTTTGCCTGTTCTTAGAGAATTCACCAATCATGGGCAAAACCATCCGGCAAAGCTGTTCATCCAAAAGACAAAGCCAAACCCAGAAGCACAGTGAAGGGCCGCTGAGCAGCCGGGAGAGACAGCACCAAATGCTCCCATCCCTACGTCTCGCCACATCTGCCTCCCTGTCACTCACTTCACTGGGCCACTCACCCATGTCTCTACTGAAAAATTTGGGGTGCTGTTTTTTTAAAGCATCTCAAAGAACAAGAAGATACATCAGTGTGGGGTTGCATCAGATGACTCTCTTCAGGACAGCTCCAATTGTCCCTTATTGCCTACATAAATAGAAGATTCCACAGTATGTCCCTTACCTCCCATCCCCCAGAGTCTATCCGCACATCCTAAGCGGCCACCCCTCCAAACTACCCACACTACAAATATACTAGCACGCCTTTCAGGTTTTCCTCTGACCTTCCTCAAGTTCATTTCAAATTCACAACTTTCATGAAGCCCTCCCATTGTCCCCATCCAAATCCAACATTCTCATTATCTTCTCTTCCACAGAACTTGGAAGGGCACTAAATGTATAAGCATTTTTACTTGTCACCCAGATTCTCTGGTAAGCTGTCAGCAGCTAAGTGGCATTTCATTCATCACAATATTTTGCTAGTATTAGGTGCTCAATTAATTGAAACAATTACAACTTGTTTAGCACCATGTGCCAGGAACCACATCAGCCACCTCTATGGATATATCACTTCCACACACCTCTCAAGGTACTGGAGAAAACCCCAGGGCTACTGAGGCAAGCAATGGAAGTCTATTCAACTCCAAAGCTTTTGCCATTTTACCACTACCATACTGCCTCTCAAGAGAGAAAAATAAAATAGGGCAATAAGGTGACAAAGTATCAGCTTGCAGGTCGGCCACACTACTGCGAGTTTCTACTTCATTTCTCAACAATCCAGCCTTTAAGGTATGGCCAGTGTATGCAATAAAGTGTGTTTTACAAATTATCCTGTTTGCAATCACTGGGACACATGTCACTATATTATTATGGAAAAGCCTTTCTTTCACTTCAGCACCTCACAGTAAGAGATGGGATGTCTCTGAATATACATTAAATCTTTTGATGAAGCTTAGATATACACTATAAAAAGCCCACATAAGGCTGGGTGCTGTGGCTCATGCCTGTAATACCAGCACTTCAGGAGGCTGAGGCAGGCAAATCACTTGAGCCCAGGAGTTCAAGACCGGCCTGGCCAACATGATGAAACCCCATCTCTACCAAAAATACAAAAATTAGCCTGGCATGGTGGTGCATGCCAGGTGTACCCCATCTTTACTAAGACATATAAGAATTAGCTGGGTGTGGTGGTGCATGCCTGGAGTCCCAACTACTTGGGAGGCTAAGGTAGGAGAATTGCTTGAACCCAGGAGGTGGCGGTTGCAGTAAGCCCGAGATCTCACCACTGCACTCCTGCCTGGGTGACATAGTGAAACTCCATCTCAAAAAAAAAAAAAAAAAAAAGAGAGAGAGAGAGAGAAGAGGAGAGGGGGATCTCACTATGTTGTCCAGGCTGGAGAGCTCTGGCTATTCACAGGTGTGATCATTGCACACTACAGCCTGGAACTCTTGATCCTCCTGCCTCGGCCTCCCAAGCAGCTGTAACTACAGGTATATACCACCACATCCAGCATAAATAGCTAGAGGTTTCTATATTTTAAGAGAATCATGACAAACACCTGAAAGACATAGAAGGGGTGAACATTTATGATTCGGGGGGAAGCAAACTGGCAACGGCCAATGAGGAAAGTCTCCAGGATCTGACAGTGCTACTTCCAAGCTCCCCTGCCACCAGCTAGCAGTGTGGCTTTGAGACAGTACCAGGGGTTCCAGCTTCTTTGTGAAGTGGGAAAACCACTGGCCCTCTCAAAGGTCATAATAAGCTGATGATAACAGTAACACACGAAAAGCACCCAGTCCTTAGTAAATTCACAAACCTTCGTTCCATATCCCATATTAAAATGGCTGCCCTGTAGGACTAACCTGACCCTATCAAATCAGACGTTGAGTAGCCTTTGTTTCTCTTTTGGTTACCATGAAGATGTGGTAAACATTGATCTGTTTGTATGCTAGCTTTTTTTTTTTTTTTTTTTTTTTGAGACACAGTCTCACTCTGTCACCCAGGCTGCAGTGCAGTGGCGTCATCTCAGCTTACTGTAACCTCTGCCTTCCGGTTCAAGTGATTCCCTCTGCTTGGGATTCCCCTATTTGGGATCCCCCTGCTTCAGCCTCCCAAGTAGCTGGGATTACAGGCGTGCACTACCACACCCGGCTAATTTTTTTATTTTTATTTTTTTGAGACAGAGTCTTGCTCTGTTGCCAGACGAGTGCATGATCTTGGCTCTCTGCAGCTTCAGGGTTCAAGCATTTCCCCTGCCTCACCCTCTCAAGTAGCTGGGACTACAGGAGCGCACTATCACGCCCGGCTAAGTTTTGTATTTTAGTGGAGTTGAGGTTTCACCATGTTGACCAGGATGGTCTTGATCTCCTGACCTCTTGATCTGCCCACCTCAGCCTCCCAAACTGCTGGGATTACAGGCATGAGACGAACGCCCCACCTAATTTTTTTGTATTTTTAGTAGAGACGGGGTTTCACCATGTTGGCTAGGCTGGTCTTGAACTCCTGACCTCATGTGACCTCATGAACACCTGCCTCAGCCTCCCAAAGTGCCGGTGCGTTAGCCAGCATGACCAGCCTTTTAAATAGAAGGGGCTGTTAAAAAGCTTGTGGAGTGGGAGGGCAAAGGGCAATAGCAAGTCATTGGTTCCCTAGAGAAAAGGGGCTAACACCCCAATAACACTAAATTCTAAAACAAACTTGGTATTACAAGCTTAAACTCTCCCAAACAAGTCATTCTGGCTAATACCATGTGTAATTAAAGTTAAAAGCATACTAAAATAACACTTTAGCTTTTGACCTTAAAGATCCTTTTGAAAAACTCAACCAAAACACCAGCATATGAGGGAGCGGCATGACTTTTTGTCTACTGAAGACAGTATCGCAAGACAAGGCTGCATATACCCTTCTGTGGTTCAAATGAAAGCACTGATAGGACGTTACAGCTGAGCTATGCTAAATACAGACTTATTCAATCCCCCCTTTACACAACTGGGTTTAACTAGTTCAGAACTTAAATTTCATCTCAGATTGGTCCTTGTAGAGGGATAAGAGTTTAGTTGCACTAACCATCCCAAAACTCCAGTTTCCAAGTAACAGAAACCTCACCATTCAGACAAGAGCAGAGAGCAGTACTCAAAAGCTCACAGTATCAGGTCAGGCGTGGTGGCTCACACCTGTAATCCCAGCACTTTTCAGGGACCAAGGAGGGAGGATTGCTTGAGCCCAGGAGCTGGAAACCAGCCTGGGCA
Source organism: Ateles fusciceps (assembly GCA_036589455.1). Classification (NCBI taxonomy): domain Eukaryota; kingdom Metazoa; phylum Chordata; class Mammalia; order Primates; family Atelidae; genus Ateles; species Ateles fusciceps. The sequence goes on along the minus strand of JAZHEH010000952.1, from coordinate 2,949,835 downwards.
ACATGGCAAAACCCCATCTCTATGAAAAAAAAAAAATACAAAAGTTAGCTGGGTGTGATGTGTGCCTGTAGTCCAAGCTGCTCAGGAGGCTCAGGTAAGAGGATAGCTTAAGCCTGGGAGATTGAGGCTGCAGTGAACCATGATTGCACCACTGCACCCCAGCCTGGGAGAGAGAGCAAGATCCTGCCTCAAAAAAAAAAAAAATGCTCGACCAGAATCTTTCTCAATCCCCCTCTCCCCCAAACCTCTCATTGATTTAGGCTGCACTTTTTAAAAGAAGCAAACAGTATTACTGGGTATATACCCAAAGGATTATAAATCATTCTATTATAAAGACACATGTACACATATGTTCATAGCAGCACTGTTTACAATAGCAAAGACCTGGAACCAACCCAAATGCCCATTGACAATAGACTAGACAAGGAAAATGTGGCACCTATACACCATGGAATACTATGCAGCCATAAAAAATGATAAGTCTGTGTCCTTTGTAGGGACACAGATGAATCTGGAAACCATCATTCTCAGCAAACTGACACAAGAACAGAAAATCAACCACCACATATTCTCACTCATAGGCGGGTGTTGAACAATGAGAACACATGGACACAGGGAGGGGAGCATCACACACTGGGGTCTGTTGGTGGGGGCGGGGGGGGGGGGGGGACAGCAAGGGAGGGACAGCGGCGGGTGGGGGGAGGCTGGGGAGGGATAACATGGGGAGAAATGCCAGATGTAGGTGACGAGGGAATGGAGGCAGCAAACCACATTGCCATGTGTGTACCTATGCAACAGTCCTACATGTTCTGCACATGTACCCCAGAACCTAAAGTACAATAAAAAAAGAACAACAAAAAAAAGAAGACGCAAACAGTAAAACATTGATCCCCATTTTTTTGTAAGAAAGGCTCTGAATCTTGTAAAGGGTAGAAAACCACAGTTCTTGCCTATGCAATCATTAGAGACAAACTGTAGGCACTTAAGTGTTGATTGGGTTATCAGTGGTAAGTGAAGTCATCTGTCTAGTCACAAACTCCTCTTTTTCTCTCGCTGGTGTTTTTAACTCTCAAGTAACTGGAACAAAAGTTATGACAGATCATGGCAGCAATGTGTTTTCAGAATTAATTTGGCAAACACATCATAATTCATCACAAAAACACAAGTTATTTGGAAATTATATCTAAGCATAAGAGTCATCTGAATTTGGCTGAGTATAGAAATATACTATATATAGAATATATAGTATATACTATGTTTATGTCTGCATTAGTTTAAACAGCTACCTACTATCACTTCCCTTTTCTACCTCTTCCCTTCAGAATTGCATGACTGAATGGTTTCAGCTTTGTTTGCAGTATTAACATTACACAAAAATAACTTCACAGATTGCAGGAAGATGTGGCCAACAATAGCAGGAATTAAATAGAAAACTTTCTATTTAATTTAAATCCAGTGCTCCTGTGTGCAAATCAGGGAAACTTCAGCAATCTTGCATCTGTCAGAAACCTGAGAAGAGTCTGAGCCCTCATGGAGAACTCATTGAGAAATCCCTCAAGCGCAATTTATTATGTGGCCTTTTATAGATACTCAGCCTGGTACAGAGGAGAAAGACCATAACAGTGCCTAGCTGAGTTAAAAAAAAAAATTACTGAATTAAATGACAATTCAAGTGGGTAGGAGAGATAGCAGAACAGAAGCTCAGACCCAAAATAAGCAATAGACAGCTTAATACAAACTACCAAAGAGTTGTGTTTAAAGCCCAGTCTCAAACATCTTATACTCAGAATGTTCAGCACTAGAACTGAAATTACAACAATGTATTGCCACTTTGTTTTTAAATGCTAGGGATAAAGCCTGTTTGTTATAATTTGGGGTTTTACTGAACCACTACTGACCAAACCAATAAACAAGAAAAAGCACAGCCCTAGAAACACAACAGGGCAAGGACAATCCTGTGTTATCCTTCCCTAGCCTTCCCACGAAGAACTCACAGCACTATTTTCAGTCTCATGTTGATAGGAGGCTCAGAAAGCCAACAACAACCAGAAATTATACCAACACACCAAAGAGCCCTCTTCTGCGTGAACAGGCAATGCCTATTAACACTAAAGTCTACTCTGCAAGATATCATGTTATGAATACACTGAACATACACCATTCATAAACCAAAATTATCAAAGTGTTCATTTTAATGACATAACTGTCATATTAAAGCCTTAATGTTTCAGGGTGACAAATCTGGAAAGAAACATAGGCAAATATTTTCCATTTTTGACAGTGTTAAGTGACCAATGAATGCCAGCACTTGATGAGCGGAGGGAAAGTAACTGGGAGTGATTCCAGCGAGATGGCACACCACCCCCTTACACCATATTGGTGAGGAAAGCTGGATGAAGATTTCCAAAGAAGGCAGCCCTGTGGAGTGGGCTTCAGGCTTGCCAGATCTGGACTCCCTCAATAGCTTCCTCTGGAGTGCACTTAAAACACAGATTTCTTTGGTGAAAATCAAGCAGCATCACAGATACACATGCAGGGATTGACAGAAATGCTGCATTAATGTACCACATTCATGGAAATTTTGCACTTTGTATTGTTAATGAGGGCCAACATCAATCATGTAGTAGCAAGCAACCATTTGCTTATATAGATTCACCTCGTTTACAGAACTTTGTGGTTATCTTATCATTTCACACAGTGAAGCCACCATATGTTCTGAGAGCTTGTCACATTAAAGTACTTCCACCTCTTGTAATTAGAAATAAACATTAATACAGTGTTTTAAAAAAAACAAATAAGGGACTGATGTTCTGTTTCTTGTAATTAGAAATAAACATGAATACAGTGTTAAAGTGCTTCCACGCACCTGAAGTTGGCACTGCACACACTGAATGAGCACAGCGTTCCTCCTAGAACTCAACGGGCTCTGCTGGACGTGTGGTTTACCAAAAGGCAAAAAGCTGGGTCCCACCTGAGGCTGACATTGCAAACTGAATGAGCACAGCGTTTCTCCTTGAACGCAAGAGGCTCTGTTGTCTGCGTGGCTTACCAAAGGGCAAAAAGCTGGGTCTCAGTCAACTGCTGAGTAAATTAGACTACAGAGGCTGTAGTCCTCAGGCCTCCCCCCTCACTGCAAGGGAAACACAGGAAAGATAACCTCCCATCTTCGACATGCCAGCGGGGAGGAGGGGGAAAGAACATACACAAGTTGAGGAGCCCTTTTTCAGTTAATCAAGTCAGCGGCCTTACGAACCATCCAAAAATCACACACACACAAACAAAACACCCTGCTGGAGGTATCACCACCTTAATCCAAACCTGGTACCTCTGCCACCAAGGCCAGCCTGGGCAAAGATTAACCTGTGGTCCTCGGCCTTGGGTTCACTGACAGGGCCACCTTGGAGAGACAGAGCGGGCCAACTTTCTGTTTGTTTTAAAGGAAATGCTTCCCGGGACATGTTTAGGACTCTGAACTCTGCACATGAAACCACGTGGTCGGTGCTAATCTGGCTCCATCCACTCACGATAGGCCAGAGCAACCTCTTTCCGAGGGCAGCCCCTGGCTGGGTAATCAACACCATCTCGTTCAAGTCACCCGGGCTCCCACCGTATTCCCCCGAGCCCAGTGCCTCGTCCTCTCCCCACAGCAATCCTCCGGCGCGAGGGGAGCCGGAAGGAAAGGGGTTGGGGGGTTTCTGCAGGGAGGGACTAACACCCGTGAGGCCAACGGCTCTAGCGGCTCAGGTGAAGTCTGAGGGCGCGGGACAGGAGGAGACGCCCGCCTTTCCAGTCAAGACGACTTTGCACTACAGAGTGCGCGGGCGCCCCCACGTGCAGTGCCCACCTGTAGCCACAGCAAACAAACTTTCCTACCCCTCTGGGTTGGAAGAATCTGGTTCCTTACGCCACCCCTGGCCCCAGCCCGCGGCGGCCCGGGAGCTCCGCGGACTCCTCACCTGATACCCCTAAAACCCCAACCTGGTCTGTCCCAGAGCTCAGCCCTCACACTGCCCGCGCACCCCGTTGGCGTATGCGGAGTGGAGGGTCTAAGTTGCCAGCTGGAGATTAGTAATTGGGGGGAGGGGGGACCGGGGGAACGCCGTTCACTGCCCTTTGCAACTCCAGCTCCCAACTTTGCCAAGCCGCGCACCCGGCTCCCTCGGCTTCATGAACGCGGTCCTCGGGGAGGAGGCTCCCCAAGGCCAGCGGCAGCCCAGCGCGCCCGGCTCACTTACAGCCATAGCGGGGTCTCTGCAGCAACGGCAGCTCGTCGTGGGGCATCCTGCGAGTCTCCGGGGGCCCGCCCGGGGCGCGTCCCCCCGCGGCTCCCCTCGCTGGCCAGGCTCGCGGGCTCTGCGCCCCGCCGGCGCGCTCGGATCCCGCCTCTCGCCGCTTTCCCCTGGCCGCCCCGAGATCGGCGACCCGCTCCCTCGGTGCTCTCGCCAGCGCCAGCCGCGGCCGCCGCGCGCTGACACTCGAGTAAAAGTGAACTCTCCTCCCTCGCTCCCTGGCCGGCCGCCGCCGCCTCGCGCAGCAGGTTTCCTTTCTCCTCCAGCCAGGCCCCGTTATTCTCCGCGGTGGGAGCGCGCGCCGAGACGCAGCGACCCCTACCGCGTGCCGGGCGCAGCGCCCAGGCCGCGTGGACCCGCCCCCTTCTCCCCCGGGGGAGAGGGAAGGGGCCGAGAGGGACGTCGGGCCGGGACCCCCTGCAGCTGGGGCCTCTGCTCAGCTGGCGGCCTGGGGGTGGCTGCCGCCCCGCCTGATTTCTCGCTTCTGGAGCGTTTCGAGGGTGGAAGTGAACCAACGCGGAGAAGTGCAAGAAAAACCGCAGAAGTCACAGGCAGCCCTGGGTGTCCGAGGTGTTGCTCAGTTACTGAGGGACAAACAGCGCGGTTCCTTTTCCTCTGGGGGAGACTGCACGTTGACTTTTGTTCTTCTTCGTTTTTTTTTTTTTTTTTGGCTTCGAAAGTTGCTTCTGTCACTTTTTGTCTACAAAATACAGGGAGTGTGTGTGCTGGAGGAACAAGATAAACCAAGCAACCACTCAAAACACAACCGCGAGTCATCCCCCCTCCCTCCGATCACCTTGTGCCCGCCCCCGCCCCAAAGTGCAGAGCCGTCGCTCCGGCCCAGCTGGGGTCGCAAGCCACAGAAACCTTTTCCGGCCAAGCTTTTAAGGAAATTAAACTGCATGTGGCTGTTTTGAAATCGGGGGTTTTCATGCGGTCGCCAGGAGCTGTTTTTCTCTGTGCCTGAGCGTGATAAAATCTGGAGGGAATGCGGGGCCCTTCCATACCTGTGCCTTCACCTGTTCGACAATTGTGGAGTGGGTGGATGCCGATGATGGGAAAAACAAACGGAGGGAGGGCGATAAGCAATTATTCAGAGCGGGGGCGCGGCGGCTCACGCCTGTAATCCCAGCACTTTGTGAAGCCGAGGCACAAGGATCCCTTGAGCCCAAGAGTTACAGACCAGCCTGGGCAGCATAGCGAGACCCCGTCTCTACAGAGAAATATTAAAATTAGCCGGCGCGGTGGGTGCGCCTGCAGTCCCAGCTACTCAGGAAACCGAGGTGGGAGGATTGCCTGAGCCCGGGAGGACGCAGCTGCAGTGGGTTGTGACTGCGCTACTGCACTCCAGCCTGGGTGACAGTGCAAGACCCCTGGTCTTTAAAAAAATTAAAAAGAAATTATTTCTCTGAGGAAATGGTGGCACCGTGACACTAACCAGTTTTTTATTATGCAAGGATACAGAGAATGACCAGCTGTTTTCCATTTCATATGGGCGATGCAGTCCCTCTCAAACATGTTGAAACTCAGATTCTTGGGCCCCACCCTCAGAATTTCCGACTCAGTAGGTCTGGGCTGGGGCTTATGAATTTGCATTTCTAATTTCTAGCAAACTGCCAGGTGATGCTGACACTGCAGAGCGTGCTTAGAGTGGCTCTGTGAGTAGTAGATGCGCACAGGGACGAAAGCTGGACACAGGGAACTCTCAAGTCACACAGGATAGCAAGAGAAGTATTTTTTTTTTCCTAATGGCGTTAGATTCTCACCTGTTTGGAATGGGATGAGTGGGATGTCCCTTTTTTTTTTTTTTTTTTTGGTCTTTCTTCCCACCCCCCCCGCCCCCCACAAGTTTTACTCTTGTTGCCCAGGCTACAGTGCAATGGTGTGATCTCGGCTCACCGCAACCTCCACCTCCAGGGTTAAGCGATTCTCCTGCCTCGGCCTCCCGTTTAGCTGGAATTACAGGCATGCGCAGCCACGTTCGCTAATTTTGTGTTTTTAGTGGAGACGGGGTTTCTTCATGTTGATCAGGCTGGTCTCGAACTCCAGACCTCAGGTATTCCACCCGCCTCAGCCTCCCAAAGTGCTGGGATTACGGGCATGAACCACCCAGGCCCAGCTGGGTTTTCCTTTCTTAAAAAGCAGACGCTTCTCATTATAAGAACAATTCAAAGGTGAAATGGCCACATTTGAGGCACAGCACCCTGTCAATCAATATTTGCCCAGAGGAGAAATGTGGAAGGGGATTTTCCTACATGTTAGGAGATGCTGAATTAAATGATACCTAAAGTTCATTCCATCTCTGTTGTTTCATTTGTCAAGTATTAACAATTAAGCCCTTACATATACCAATTTTCATTTGAGTGTATGATTTAGAGCCCAAATAAATGGGTAGTCTATATATTTAGAGGCAGGGGGAAAACTGATGTAAACTAAAATGGTCTAGGAAGGTGATAGGGTTTGAAAGTGTGGTTGAGGTGGAAGTGTGTTAAGAGCTGGATGGAGGCCGGGCGCGGTGGCTCACGCCTGTAATCCCAGCACTTTGGGAGGCCGAGGCGGGCGGATCACGAGGTCAAGAGATCAAGACCATCCTGGCCAACACCATGAAACCCTGTCTCTACTAAAAATACAAAAAAATTAGCCGGGCTTGGTGGCACGTGCCTGTGGTCCCAGCTACTCAGGAGGCTAAGGAAGAAGAATCACTTGAACCCAGGAGGCGAGGAGGTTGCAGTGAGCCGAGATTTCGCCACTGCGCTCCAGCCTGGTGACGGAGCGAGACTCTGTCTAAAAAAAAAAAAAAAAAAAGCTGGATGGAGAGCATCCGAGGGAAAGAGTCAACGGAGCCGAGCACAAGGTTGGGCTGGATTGGAGTAGTGACCCTGTTGTCAGGATGTGAAGGGCCCTGAGTCTCTGGCTAAGAGGACTGGAGATTATCGTAGAAACATTCAAGAACTCTTAAAAAATTTGAGTATGGACGCTGCAGAATGCAAGGGAGTTTACAGAAGGTGAATATTGGAGCAGGTTATAGGATAGGTTGGGATGGGACAACCTGGGAGATGTTGACACCCCATGGAAGGGGTTTGGACAGAGATTGAAGAGAGAGGTAAGAAGAGCCTCAATGAGGCTGACATCAGTAAGGGAGATGAAGGGGGTGTTTTAATACACACAAGTTGATGCCATGAACATGTATAGATATCACACACACTAAGAAGTAGATTAAGTAAATATCAATAGTAGAAAGTGAAGGTTAAAGCATAAATAGGTGATTGGGAGGGCAGTAGTTCTAAGTTCATGTTCTAGGTGGTCAGCTCTTTAAATGATCGGAGGTGGCGTCGAGGCTCTGTCTGGGTAATCTTAGGAAGAATTTTAAGACGAAGAGGAAATTGGAAAAGCAAATGCTCTTGTTATTTTGCAAGTGCTAAAATTAATCATGGGCATTTTGGGCCAGGCACAGTGGCTCACTCCTGCAATCCCAGCACTTTGGGAGGCTGAGGTGGGTGGATCACGAGGTCAGGAGGTGGAGACCATTCTGGCCAACATGGTGAAACTCCGTCTCTACTAAAAACACAAAAATTAGCCGGGCGTGAAGCTGAGGCAGGAGAATCGCTTGAACCTGGGAGGCAGAAGTTGCAGTGAGCTGAGATTGCACCACTGCACTCCGGCTTGGTGACAGAGCAAAACTCTGTCTTAAAAATATATATAATAATGGGCATTTTGATCTGCACTAAGTGGGTAACAATACTGTCTCACAGGTCACTTCACCTCAGCATCTCAGAAAAGAAATTTGCCTGCAGAATGCTGCACTATTTCTCTTCGGGTTTGACAGTGGAGAATAATTCAAATAGATACGAAGCAATGTGTCGGCTTACTTTGCCATCTGATTCATCTGATTGTGCTTGCAAGAATATTAAAAACAAAAATGAAGGCCATCTAGTGAAAAAAACTTTTTCAAGAAGATGGTTGTTTAATATAAAACAAAAGAGAACATTAATAAATGACTAGGCATGCTAAAACAATTTTTAAGCAATGTTATTTTAAAAAACTGATTGTTTTTTAAGGCCCATCTGTTCTTTTGACAAGTTAAAATAAAGGTGTTTGGGAAAATGCAACTTTTAAAATAACAACAGATTATATAAAGAGAATCAAAAGGGAAAAAAAAAAGTGTGTTTGAGTAAAAATCTTAGCACACTTTAATATTCTATTTGCCTTTGAAATGATTTGGTTATTTTCCAATAATATCATTTTAACATGTATACCCAAAATAGTGACAGTCGCCAGAAATGAGGAATGAGGAAATCATAGGAGAGAAATTTTTCAAGCCGTTTTCAAAGTACTGGGAGTACTTGGGTTATTAAAGCTTTGTAACTTGTTGCCATTCCCAGAAAAAGAGAGATGCTGAAAAGAAACAGAAAGTTCACTTTATTGCAAAGGAGACTCCTATGTCTAAAAAGAAAACTGTTACAGTCCAACCCAAAATTTACAAAAAATTAAAAAGAATCAGAAATGAATGAAACAATCACTGTTTCAGTTCTCAAAAACAAAAATGGGAGTAGTAGTGTTAGAAGAGAAAACACTATACAGTGATGGCTTCTTAGCATCATTTTACAACCAAGGAAACTGAGGTAGAGAGAGATGCATGATTTCCATAGCCATGGAAAAATAGAGCCTAAACGACATTCCAGGCCTCCTGAGAGTCTCTGCCCATTGGTTTTTCTGCTGTACATATTCTTATCAATAAATACTTTTTTCAAGAAAATCCTTTTTATGTCACTAAAGCCTATAATTGGGGACAATTTTCAAATATTTTATGAATGTTAAATCAGTAAGTCAGCAATCTTGCCTTTCTTCTTTTTTCATTTTCTAGGTAATTCAAAGTTTGGAAACACTGTCTAGACTTTAATTTTAGCCAATTAAATACACTACATATAATTCCATTATTATTTTTCACATTTCACAGTTTAAGAAAGTTTGAGCTGAAGTGATTCTGATAAGACAATCCCCAGGGTAGCCTGTAAAAGAGCAGGAAGAGAAAGCAACATTGATTTTTAGGTAGTCCCCTTCGTTCCTTTTAAAAATAATAATATAATAATAATAATATTTTTTGCAGCAACAGAGTCTCACTATGTTGTCAGGCTGGTCTCAGCTCCTGCCTACACCTCCCAATGTGCTGGGATTACAGGCGTGAGCCACTGTGCTCAGTCCCATTCTTTATCTTCTTTATCTTGCATTACTGCATTAATTTTCTCAATTGCATGTATCACCTGACATATTGTATATTGGATTGTTTATTGTTTGTAATTCCTCTCTAGAATGAGAGCTGCTTATTTTTATTTTTATTTTTTTGAGATGAGATCTCACTCTGTCACCCAAACTGCAGTGCAGTCATGCAATCTCAGCTCACTGCAGCCTCCACCTCCCAGGTTCAAGCAATCCTCCTGCTTCAGCCACCAGAATAGCTGGGATTACAGGTATGTACCACCATGCCTGGCTAATTTTTGTATTTTTAGTAGGAATGGGGTTTCACCATGTTGATCAGGCTGGTCTCAAACTCCTGACCTCAAGTAATCTCCTGCCTCAGTCTCCCAAAGTACTGGGATTACAGGCACGAGCCACCACACCAGGAGGAATTCGAGCTTCTTAACAACTGGAACTTGGTCTAATTTATCATTGCTGTGTGTCCAGGATATGTAGCAATGCCTGGTATGTAGTAGCTGCTCAATTATTTTGTTGCAATCATGAATTTACTATGATAAATTATATGTGCCAGTCAATATACTTGATATAGTTGTTACTTTCATTTTGGTAACAACTCTGGGGAAGAAGACAGAGTGATCCTTATTTAACAGCAAAACAACAGACTCATAGAGACTGTAGTATATGGCAGAGCTGGGTTTGTCTGAGTCCACATAATTTTCCCAACAGAAACTGGTAAATTGAACTACGAGTTTCAACATTTTCACCTTTTACTAAATACATGTTGTCTTTTCCCAGGTCAACACTAAAGGACCTACTACCAATGACCCCAAGTCACCATCATCTATTTGCCATGACAAAGAACTAGGACCCTGGAGACCATTTGGTATCCAGGCAATAGTTCTGATTATGGTTTTACTGCTAATCCCCTTTACTTCCTTGATGGTCTTCTATGCATGAATGAGACAAAATCTGAATGGTACTTACTAAAGGGCTCTCTACCACATACCTGTAAAGTTGTTCCGAATCAATGTTTTGAAATCACATATGCTTTCCCATTGACTGTACTCCAAGTATGCTTTATCTTAATCTCGGATTGATCTATCTTTGGCAGTAGCTCATTGTCCTAGCTTTAATCTTCCCTGCCTGACACATTCCCTTCTAGAAGATTCTGTATTAAGTCATTGATGACAGACAAACTTCTAAATGACCTACGAGAGCCTGAATATTTTGAATGAAGCTTCACAATTTATTAGGAAATAAAAATGAAAGCAACCATTAGGTGACAAAGTTTAAATGTTTAATAAGTGTGGGGAATCGGGAACTCTCATACAGTGTTAATAGGGGTGTAACTCTGGGCAACCATTTCGAGGAATAAGTTGGTCATCTCTAGTTAAAGTAAATATGTATATTTCATGAAACTCCGCAATTTCACATCTATTAAGGTGCTTTAGAAAAGCCCCCACATACAGGAGGCCATGTACAAGGATATTCATTCCAGAGAAAAATGAAACAATCTAAATGGCCTATAGTGGAAGAATCGATAGACAGACGTTGTGGTATATAAAAATAAGATAGAGAAGGCTGAGTGCGGTGGCTCACACCTGTAATCCCAGCAGTTTGGGAGGCCCAGGTGGGTGGATCACTTGAGGTCAGGATTCCAAGACCAGCCTGGCCAGCATGGTGAAACCCCATCTCTAGTAAAAATACAAAAATTAGCTGGGCATAGTGGTGAGTGCCTGTAATCCTAGCTACTTGGGAGGCTGAGGTGGGAGGATTGCTTGAACCCCGGAGGCGGAGGTTGCAGTGAGTTAAGATTGCACCACTGCACTCCAGCCTGGGTGATAGAGCAAAACTCCATCTCAAAAAAATAAAATAAAAATAAGAGAATGATAAATACAATGTTATACCATATATGTGTAATTATAAACACATGAAATATTACATATGTTGTGATAGACGCATATACTAAAAGTATGAAAAACATGTACAAGAAGAACATGCCAATTTCAGAATAGAAACAACCTCTGAGAAATTAGGGAAGAGAATGGAAACCAAGGATGTAGACAAAGAATATCAAATATATCTATAACATTTAATTTCCTTTTTAAAATCTAGAGAAAATATGACATTTGTTATATTCAGGGAATATGTACATAAGTATTTAATGTTTTATCCTCTATGTCTTTCTTTTGTTTGGAATGTTTTTCAATTTTTTTTTTTTTAAGGAACAAGTATTCTGTTAATATATTCAAAGCAAAAATAATGTCTTCGTTTGTTGGTTTACCACTTTTTAAAGTTCAGATTTGTTAAGTTTTCTCGATACAGGCAAATCTATATTATTTCAAAACAAGGCCCCAGTGAGATGTTGATGGTGGCAATATGAATATGCAAACACATAAGTCTTCCTAGGAAGGTGCTTATGATTTATTGAAAAAGTTGTAGCTTCTACCCTAAAACTCATCTCCTTCCTAGGGGGCTGCTAAGACCTGCTAATGACCAGCATCTCCATTTTGAGATTGATTAGTGACTCCTTATCCTCCTGTTCGTACTTACCAAGGAACAGTTCTCATGAATGAATGAATGAAGAGTTGACCATAAGTCTAGTCTATTGTTGAGGCAGAAATTGCCACACTGTCATAAAGTACTACTTACACATTTTTGTGGGTCCTCCTTCATCATACAGTCTTTCTGGGCCAGGCATGGTAGCACATGCCTGTAATTCCAGACTTTGGGAGGCCAAGGTGGAAGATCACTTGAGGCCTAGTGATCTTCCACCTTGAAACTAGCCTGGGCAACATAGCAAGACCCCATTCTGTAAAGAAAAAAGGAAAAATATTTAAAAAAATAAAATCAAGTCTTTCTGGTCAGTCTTTCTTTCTTTCTTCTTTCTTCCTTTCTTTTCTGTAGCTACTCAGCTGCTAGTGATGAGTTACTGTTTGTTAAGAGTTAACTTCACATCTGGATCTGGTCAGCCCCTGGCCAAGTGCAAAAGGCAATAGTGAACCAAAGAATATCATGGCAAGGGAGGCAGACATCACCGAAGACTACATTTTGTCAGACCATAAATAAAACTGTCACCTCAAACTCCACAAGCAAAACCAGGATCGTTCAATTCCACCTTGCTCTTCATCCACTAAAACATGTCTTTCCTGTGATTTCCATACCGTGTTAATGTATACATTTTCAGTCACTTAGGTTCAAAACCTTAAGCGTTTTGTACTCCTTTGGAGTCATTCCTTAGCATCCAGTTAGTCCCTCACCCTTGGTGATTTTTTTGTTCATGTCACTCTCCTCTTGCTGATGTCTATTCTTTCCTCTTGGCTTCCATCATCCCCCACCACCACACTGATTCAAGCTCTCACCATCTTATACCTGGACTGTTGCAAGGGTGATTGCTGTGCTGTTTCTTTCATTCTTGCAATTTAGTTTGCTTGCTTCCTCCTCTGAATTCCTCTATCAAATACCATACAGTGTTATTGTGGGAAAAGAAAAATAGCTCAGAGCAGTCTGAATTCTGTGAGGTATGCAAGCCAGAGAGACATGAGTATGGGACTTCATGCTCCCTTCCATGCTTGGGGGCAGTTGTTTAAACTCATTTTAAAGGCCGGGCATGATGGCTCACACCTGTTATCCCAAACTTTGGGAGGCCAAGGCAGGCAGATCACCTGAGGTCAGGAGTTCGAGACTAGCCTGGCCAACATAGCAAAACCCTGTCTCTACTAAAAATACAAAAAATTTAGCTGGAAGTAGTGGCGGGTGCCTGTAATCCCAGCTACTCAGGAGGCTGAGGCAGGAGAATTGGTTGAAACTGGGAGGCGGAGGTTGCAGTGAGCTGAGATCATACCACTGCACTCCAGCCTGGGCAACAAAAGTGAAACTCCGTCTTAAAATAAATAAATAAATACCTAAATAAATAGTCATTTTATTCCTGACAGCTGCTTCACCTATTTTCATGTTTCTGAAATTTGTGATACAAAGAACAATGTATAGCCAATCAATAGCTTATTTTAATGTAATTCTTAGTAAACAATTTAGAAACTACCTCTTCTTTTCCTTTAGAAGCCTACCTGTAACTGCTGCTAATTGGAGTGAACATTCAGGGGAATTTGAATCTATGCTTCCAAGTTGTAACCCTCAAGCTTGGCCCAAATAAACTCTCTACTTACATTATTTCTGCCTCAGCTTCTTCCTTTTTGAGTTAGGGTCTCACTCTGTCGCCATGGCATGATCACGGCTCACTGAAGCCTTGGCTTCCCAGGCTCAGGTGATTCTCCTGCCTCAGCTTCCTGAGTAGCTAGAACTACAGGTGCGTGCTACCACACATGGTTAATTTCTTTTTGTAGTTTTTTGTAGAGATGGGGTTTCTTTTTGTTACATGTTGAGATGGAGTCTTGCTCTGTCGCCCAGGTTGGAGTGCAGTGGTTCGATCTCTGCTCACTGCAACCTGCGCCTCCCAGATTCAAGCAATTCTCCTGCCTCAGTCTCAAGTAGCTGAGATTACAGGTATGCACCACCACACCTAATTTTTTGTACTTTTGGAGAGACAGGGTTTCACCATGTTGGCGAGGCTGATCTTGACCTCCTGACCTCAGGATCCACCCACCTGGGCCTCCCAAAGTGCTGGGATTACAGGGGTAAGCCACCTTGCCTGGCCTGAGATGGGATTTCACCATGTTGTCCAGGCTGGTTTTAAACTTCTGGGCTCAAGGGATCCTCCTGCCTCAACCACCCAAAGTGCTGAAATTATAGGCATGACCCACGGCGCCTGGCCAGCTTCTTCCTTTTAGGTCAGCAGTTAGTACTCTGCTTTTGTTAGCAGTGGCGAATTCAAACAGGGTTGCAACAACCTCAATTCTTGCCTCCTCAGAAGGAAGAATTAGACCGAGGGGTATAAGGCAGAGGGAGAGATCGAGGCAAGTTTTAGAGCAGGAGTGAAAGTTTATTAAAAAGTTTTAGAGCAGGAATGGAAAGATGGAAAGTATACTTGGAAGAAGGCCAAGCAGACAACTTGAGAGATTCAAGTGCATGATTTGACCTTTGACTTGGGATTTTAAAAATTGACATGCTTTCAGGGGGTTGCATTCCTTCTCCCATGATTCTTCCCTTGGGGTTGGGTGTCCACGTGCACCGTGGCCTGTCAGCATTTGGGAGGGGCTGCATGCACAGTGTGTTTACTGAAATTGTGCACATGCTCACTTGAGGCATTTGTCCCTTACCAGTCGAGTGTTCCTAAAAGGAGGTCACACACCAGTTAAACTCCACCATTTTGCCTGTGAATGCGCGTGCTTGAGCCCACTCGCCCAACGCCTGAGATGTTATTGGGACGCTGCTCATCATCAGTTTCAGGATTTTTCTGTCTATTGGGAGACTGCCTTGGCTGCAACTGATTATTATTTTAGAGAGACAGTGTAACAACCGCCTGACCATCACCTGATGATCACCTGACATTCCTGGTGTGGGTGGGGGGCCCTCTCCTGCCCTGCTCATGTCTAACTACCTACTATAACACTTTGAGTTTGTAGCAAATACTACCTTAGTTGCTATTTATATTTCTATTGTTTCCTTGATTAAAAAAAAAAGTCAGCATCTGGAATTCCCAGATTTTACTTTTATTTCCCACAATAGTAGACAAAACAAGTAACCTCAAAGGGTCCAAAACAGCAGTGCGGGAAGTTATAGCTGTTGAAAGCTTGCTGATTTTCTGTTGGCCTGAAAGAAAGCAGCTGAGACAAAATTAATATAGTTGATTTGGGCCAAGATTGAGGACTGCAGCTTGGGACACACTTCCAAGTTGCTTTGGGGAGCCCTTCGAAGAACAAAAGAGAAGCTCGAGTTTTTAAAGAAAAAGATGAATCAGGAAAGGGAGTGATAATAAAAGTTGTTCTTCCAGAATTCTCATTGGTTTATGGAAGTAACATCGGTTAGTGACTGGCAATACATTGTGGAACTATAGAATGTGTGGCATTTTTTTATGGCTACTTGGCGTCACTTAGTCTGGAGCCCACAAAGCATATTTGGTTCAAGAGATAATTACGTAGCTCAAGGAAGAGAGAGACATGATTGCCACTACATTTTTTTTTTTAAGACAGTTTCACTCTGTCACCCAGGCTGGAGTGCAGTGGTGTGAGCTTGGCTCACTGCAACCTCTGCCTCCCAAGTTCAAGCGATCCTCCTGCCTCAGTCTCCCGAGTAGTTGGGATTATAGGTGTGTACCACCATGCTCGGCTAATTTTTCTATTATTAGTAGAGATGGGATTTCTCCATGTTGGCCATGCTGGTCTCGAACTCCTGGCCTCAAGTGATCTGCCGGCCTCGACCCCCTGCAAAGTGCTGGGATTACATGCATGAGCCACTGCTCCAGACCTGTTACATTTTTAAATGCCTCTCTGGGCCTGATAATTGAAAGGGGCTCACCTTCCTCAGATTAAAAAGTTTTCTTTCTCACTTCCGTGAGTAGAATTCTAAACTAGTATTTTCTTCTTAGAGACTCTGAAAGTCTAAAAATTGAGAGGTTTCATGGAGTTGGAATTTGAACTTTCGGGTGCTTAACAAAGATTTGACACTAAAGAGAGAGATCTGTTTGGGTCTTGACAAGTGATGACATCAACAAAAAGTATCTGCCTACTGCATATAGAGATTATCGTTTGATCTCTGCAGTTTCTAAGCCGGGTTCAGTAAAAACAATTGGCTTGAGAAAGCGTCTTTTCATTTTCCTAAGATGTCTGTATTCGAAGCATGTTGGTGTGTCAGAGGTTTTATTTTATCAGGTCACATGTTCGATATTTTTGTGAGAATTTGATAGGAACAAAGACCACATATACAGCACAAGGGTGGTGGTGTTGAGATGTAAGACAGGAACCGCGGGCTGATCAGCCACAAGGCCCTTTGGGGGAGGGGAGGCACCACAGTCACCAGAAAAACCCTGCTTCATGTTCTGTCATTTTAAACTCTTCATGTTGATTGTCAGATTTCACAGAACCCTCAGCCCTTCCTTTCACCCAGAGTTCTACATGCAATCTAGCAGTGTTGCTTTAAGTTATTTTAAAACAAATGTAAACTGTTTTCACTTTGAGAGTGAATTCTAAAATTTCTTTAAAGAACTGAAGACATTCTGAGAGGTAAAATTAAACAAAATAGAACAGATTTAGTCATTTATCTTTTGCAAACTGTAATGCTAACTTTAAGTGCCCTTTAAAATGTGATATATTAAGCTCTTCTGAACGTCTGGAGTTCATATCTTCTCAGGAAACCTGTTAATTCGTATAAACTTGAGACCTACGACAATGCTTCATTGAAACTCTGTGAGGTGTGCTTTACAAACAGACAAAGTATTTTGCTGGAAATGCTATAGAAAGGATTCATGCACCAGGTGAGAGGTCCCTTTCAATAAGCAACAAAATCTTTGATCAAAATTTTCAAAATCTGGTCCCAATAAATATGCAATTCTTTTTCAGGATCACCAAAGATTGAGCTGGCATTCCCATGGGCCCGGAAAATCCATCTCCCTTTGATTTTCTAATTTTTACATTAACTTATTTGTAAACAAATTACAAATCATGCTTTTAAATCTTACATGGTTTTATATTCTTTATTCTGTTTTGAGCATTATTAGAACTTTTTCTCATTCCTCTACTTAAGTTAGTGCTTCTCTGTGGTAACATAATTTTCAATAGAATTCAGCTAACACTGAATATCCCTCTGTTTCAAGGTCTTGGTCAGTTTTAGAGTAATTGGCCTCAAAAATTAGGTTTTGTTTTTATTCTGGTTTTTCAGATGGAGTCTTGTTCTGTAGCCCAGGTTAGAGGGCAGTGGTGCAATCTCGGCTCACTGCTACCTCTGCCTCCCAGGTTCAAGCGATTCTCCTGCCTCAGCCGCCCGAGTAGCTAGGATTACAGGCACCTGCCACCACGCCCGCCTAATTTTTTGTATTTTTAGTAGAGACGGGGTTTCACCATATTGGCCAGGCTGGTCTTGAACTCCTGACCTTGTGATCCACCTGCCTCAGCCTCCCAAAGTGCTGAGATTACAGGTGTGAGCCACCGCGCAGCCAGTGCACGGTCCCTTGAAACCCACTTCCTTCCTTGAGCAAAATAACCCACAACAGGAGCAACGGTTTTCTTGTTTTTGCTGTCTTCTTATTCCTTATGACAGATCTTGACACAAAGCAATTAAAGATTTTGTTCTGTACATTTTTTTAAAAATTAGGTTTTAGAATTCTACTTGCATTTACTTCCCTTGCGTTAGTTGCTTAGTCCCTTAAAAAATCCCCAGGATCTAGAGGCCAAGAACCACAAAGGAAAGAGGTCACACTCCCCCTTTTCTCCTCCCTATAATCTTACACTGGGAGGCACTGCTTCATCTCCTATGATGCCTCTAACAGGCTTCATTGACACCTCAGATTAAGAGTCCTATTTCAGGAAAATTTTTTGAAAGTAACAAAGAAAAGGAAAGATGCAAGTTTGGGCTGGTATATTATAAAATGACTACTTCCAGGCAATTTTCATTTCTTCCCCAAAGAGTTCTCAGGTCTCCATGATTTGGAATGCTTCATAAATCATCTGTTGTTCTGATTTCACAGCTCTTCAGTTTTATTCATGGCTCTACACCCAGTGCCTTGCATATAGTAGGCACCCAGTGAATATTTGTCCAATCAATGAATGATTAAGTCCAATCTCAATTCTCTTGAAAATTAACTTACTGTTTATCTTCTATCACTTGCCTCCAACTGAAATTGATTTCTTGCCTCTCAGGCTCTTTGATGCCAGCAAGCCCTGTTAGAAAGAAGTTCAATGATTTCCCATATTTGGCTAATGACCAAACAGCATCTGATTGCAACAGGGAGCTAATCTTGGTACCTGACCTATATATGAATTAACAAGTACCAACAGTGCAGTATCTGCCACCCAGAAAAGAATAGAACAGCAGCATAGAAGGATATAAAATATTAGCAGAGAACCTGGCAAGAGAATCAACTCTGATGTCTCTGGGAAGGAAAAACCTGTGTAACCTCTTGGAAAGTCACTCACAGGCTTTCAGTGCAAGCATGTTCATTCCAGAGGAAAGAGTCTCATGAAACAACGTGAATTTAACTTTCCTAGGTGCCACCCATTGTGGACAGGCTCCCGAGGTGAGAAGGAGTCCAGCTAGAGAAAAGCCATGTGGCAACAGCAGGTCATACTGCAGTGGCTCCAGCTCCAGGAACTCTGACAGGGGGCAAAGTTATGTCAACATGTTCTAGTAGCTCCACTGTCTAGGGACTCAGGAGAAGGAGAATGGTCAGGAGAAACACAAGTTGCATAAATAAAGGGAGAAGAATGACAGGTTACTCCTAAGAATAGAAAAAGAAAACTCTCAAGGGTCATAGTGCCGTTGAGCTGAGTTGATGGTCAACAAAACATCACTACAGGGCACAGCTGAATGCTGGCTTCTACTCACTCACTGAGAAGTGAGCTTTGATGGAATTCACTGTGCCATGTCATTCCACTATTAGCAGTTTCTGAATTTTTTTTTTTTTTTTTTTTTTTTTGAGATGGAGTTCGCTCCTGTTGCCCAGGCTGGAGTGCAATGGCAAGATCTTGGCTCACTGCAACCTCTGCCTCCCAGGTTCAAGCAATTCTCCTGCCTCAGCCTTCCAAGTAGCTGAGATTACAGGCACCCACCACCATGCCCAGATCATTTTTGTATTTTCAGTAGAGATGGGGTTTCACTATGTTGAGCAGGCTGGTCTTGAACTCCTGACCTCAGGTGATCTGCCCGCCTCGGCCTCTCAAAGTGCTGGGATTACAGGAGTGAGGCATCCCGCCCAGCCAGTTTCTGAATTATTAAGGCAAGGCTCTGAGAGGGGAGTGGTCAAAATGATTACCTGTTGGGGAGAAGAGAAGCAGCCACGAGGGGGTTGCAGAGGATCATTCAGCTTCTTAGCATGGAACAAGGAGAGCTAAATGCTTACTTACAGAGAAAAGATGAGTTGGCAACAATGGTGAAACTGTGGTCTGAAAAGAGTATGTGCGAAAAGCAGCTCCAGTACAACAAATGAAACTTGAGTGAAGCATGGAAGGACTTGCTGTACCCTCTGCCCAGAGCAGATGCTGGAGTAGTTGGGGGTTCAGTGTGTGGGCAGCCTTTTAGCCTTCCTAATGTTTCACTCTAATTCTCATGCATTCTGTATTTAAGCAGTTGCTGGACTTCTGTTGTTCAGTTCTTCTACATATTGGACAATATATCTGATACCTCCTTTATATGGAATACTATGCTAAGTGTTGAGTAGGATTAGAAAGAAAGATTAACTGCTGCGCGCAGAAATCTCAACACTTTGGGAGGCCGAGGCAGGCAGATAACGAGGTCAAGAGATTGAGACCATCCTGGCCAACATGGTGAAACCCTGTCTCTACTAAAAATACAAAAAATAGCTGGGCGTGGTGGTGCATGCCTGTAGTCCCAGCTACTCGGGAGGCTAAGGCAGGAGAATTGCTTCAACCCAGGAGGTGGAGGTTGCAGTGAGCTGAGACCAAGCCACTGCACTCCAGCTTGGTGACAGAGGGAGACTGTCTCAAAAAAAAAAAAAAAAAAAAAAAAGAGAGAAAGATTAACTATGAGATGTGCTCTATAGCAGCTTATGGTTCCATTTGACTTTTGCTCTAATTTTTATGCAAATCTGTGAATCCAGAAGGCCAGCTGGGTCTACATAACCTAGACCAAATAATAGGAATGGGATGGAGAAGGTTATTCTATTCACCTCGGCAATTTTGTGGTGACTATTCATAAAAACAGTTTACATGTTTAGTTTCACACACACAAAAAGTGATTCAAAATGAAATAGCTGAATGAAGAAGGTAATAGAAGGGAATTTGAGAAGAAAAAGGCTTTTTTATCACATAAATATACTATCTGTCTTAATAAAAAAATTTCAAGTTCTTTCTACTGTTGAACTCTGGTATACCTATAATTCTCTAGTTAAGATATCAAGGTGGTATTTACAACGGAGAAATATGTCTTATTGTTCTAAAAGTTGCCTGTCCAGTCTTACTGCTTTTAAATCTTGTAGAGAATCATTCTGTGAGTGAGTTCAAATACTTCCTTTTATGCTGAATAAATAAACTTGCTTCCAAGTCAGGGTGAGTGGATAGCTCCAAACAGTAAACACTTACTGGCATTCAGCATGTGAGTCCTGGACGTGATCCCTCCAACCAGCGGGCTAGTGCATTCTGAACCTTTAAGGGAAAAAAGTGCACAAATTCATTATGTAGTTTTTGGTAGGCGACATTTGTTTGTATATAACATTCTGCATCTTTTCATGTATATTATACACATACCTTGCTGTCAGTAAAATAACCAACCTTTTTACTCAATTAAGTGTCTTGGGGGCATCTGGAATTAAGCTGGAGGGCATCAGGTCACCAGAGATGGGATGGAGTTCAAAGAATTTTAATATCACCCACCTCACACTTTTGCAAGAGGGCATTCCCGAGTTCTGCAGAGGGCAGTGCTCTAGGTAGAAGGTGTTAGAGATCCTTGGCCCAGAGGCTTAGGTCTACCCCACTAATTTTATAAGGAAGAAACTAAGGTATAAGATGGGAAGATGACAGCTGCTGGGCACAGTGACTCACGCCTGTAATTATGGCACTTTGGGAAGCTGAAGCTGGCAGATCACTTGAGGTCAGGAGTTTGAGACCAGCTTGGCCAACAGGTCAAAACCCTGTCTCTACTAAAAATACAAAAATTAGCCAGGCATGGTGGCGGGTGTCTGTAATCCTAGCTACCCAGGAGGCTGAGGCAGGGAGAATTGCTTGAACCCTGGGAAGCTTGCAATGAGGTTGCAAGGTGGAAACCAATTTCCTTGGTTGCAATGAGCCGAGATTGCACCACTGCACTCCAGCCTGGGGGACAGAGCAAGACTCAATCTCAAAAAACAAACAAACAAAAAACAGGGGAGATGGATGAACAGACATTTTTGGTTTTGTGCTTTTCCCCATGACAGTTTTTCTTAGTGAGCAAAAGAAGAGAATGAGGCTAAGTATCTTGTACAAGGTCATTTAAAGCATTTATCTAAATTTAAAACATTACTGGTTTGGGGGATCCACCTGGAACATTCCTAATGACTGGGAGGCAAAGGTCTCTCCTAGAAAGTTAAGTGCTGCTTCTCCAAAGAAACTTTCCTGGGGAAGCTTTGTATTTCTTTTTTTTTGAATTGGAAGAGGAAAAGGAGAAAAGAATAAATTAGGCCAGGTGTGGTGGCTACCGCCTGTAATCCCAGCACGTTGGGAGGCCAAAGTGGGTGGATCACCTAAGGCCAGGAGTTCGAGACCACCCTGGCCAACATTGTGAAAGCCTGTCTCTACCACAAATACAAAAGTGTCTGGCTGTGGTGGCACATGCCTGTAGTGCCAGCTACTTGGGAGGCTGAGACAGGAGAATCTCTTGAATCCGGGAGGTGGAGGCTGCAGTCAGCTGAGATTGTGCCATTGCACTCCAGCCTGCATGAGATAGGGCAAGACTCTGTCTCAAAAAAAAAAAAAAGTGTTTTCAGGGCCTGAGGTGTAAAGAGGTTGACAATATTGTACTTGGCTCTTGCCTTGAATGAGTTTGATTGATTATTAAGAAGAGCCTCCTGCTGGTTAAATAGTTTTGTCATACATTAGAGCTGGAAAGAGTGGTGTTTCAGCTTCTCCTGAAAGCTGCTATGGTCTTGGGCAGAATCCTCTTTCACTATTCCCTAGAAGTCAAATGCGGCCCACACAGACTTCATTTAGCTTGTACTGTTCAGGCCCACACAGTGTCTCAAGATAATTAAATTAGTTGCCAACATCTAAAAAAAAAAGAAATTGGTTTCCACCTTCTCTTAAAAAACAAAACAAAATGAAAATCTGGCAGGTGGGGCCCACAATTCTATGTAACAGGAATGGGCTGAGAGTGGTCAGTGACTGCCTCTTTAAATGGAACACAAACCCCAGTTCAGTCAAAGCCCCAGGACCTGCTGCCTCAGGCTGTGTGCCCTGCCTGTTCCTGCCTCGCTTTTCCCACCCAAAGCCTACGGAGCACTAGTGCTGCGGGGTTTCCTAATTCACCTCTGCTATCAGGCTTACCTCTGCAGAGTCCGGCACTCCTGCCTTCTTCTAGGTGGCATACAGCAAACTGGACAGTCTTATAGGTCCACGAAGCCAGTGCTGGAATCTTACACCCTTAGTTGGTACTTGTTCATTTTCACAGGGGTTTTCTGGATCTACTGGAAAACATATGGTACTGACACCAACTTGACTGTAGGGACCCCCAGCCAGGCGGCCCTGAAGGCATTAAGAAGCAGACACCCAGATACAACAGCAAAGTGGGACTATCCTGGGACCAACAGCTTCCGAGCTGAGAGCCTCAGGGTGCTAACTGCATTCTGGGCTGAGGGCCTCAAGCAGATTCTGAGCCATGTATTTATTCTCTCTGAACAGGTGATTATTATTAACAAACAAGTGTCCTGTGTTTTCTCATAGAACCAACATAAACTAGGTAGGCAGCTGGTGCCCGCTTACCACTAATCAAGGACAAACCAGAAAGTATTTTCCACAAGGGAGCCACGGGGGCAGGGCCACATATCCTATGCTTAAAGAATTGCTTTAACCGGTGTGTGATAGACATATACTGTTTTGCTACTTTAGAAGACCCCAAGCAGTTTTCCACTTGTGGGGGGTGGCAGCTAGGTTTTCCTTGCCATGGTTCTTCGTAGCAAACAATCTAATTTTATCATACACTCAGCACTGCTCAGCAATAGGGTAGTGCATATTTTAGACCAGGAGACAGGCCAGGTGGAGAGAGATTTTGTTATAGGTGAATCTGCTTGTTGTGTCAGCCTGGGAGATGTGCTACCCTATTGAGAGTGGGGTGAGCCAGAGATTTGGGCCTATAATTAGGTGGTAGGGTGGTGGAGCAGTTATAACCCCCACCAGAGCTATTCCAGAAAAGAGAACGATCTTCCTACCCCCGTATCCACCTCCAGAGGTTTCCCTCAAGGAACTTCCCTCAGGGCCTGGGGTTTCCATGGGCCTCTTTCTGGGGCTAGGTCAGCCGTGACTGGGACTGGAGCAAAAAAAGAAGTACATCAGAGCCACCTGATGCCAACAGGGTGCCAGGCCTTCCGGCAAAGTGCCAGGCATTGCTTAGGGAAAGATGTGGCTCTTCCCTCACCTCGCAGGTACAGCTTCAAGGTCAGACAAGACTGGAGGGCAGTCAAGGCCGCGATGTTGGCATAGGATACTACAGCCCAGAAAGGGAGAAAACCTGTTTACTTATAATTCTGCCTGTGCCAGCCCCCTCCCCAGAACTGGCCCTATATTCATTCTGTACTGTGATCATCAGCCGGGCAGCTGATTTTGTTCCTATAGCTTTTCCTTTCTCTTCTCCAAACTTCTAGAACTGTCTGGCGTTGAAAGTGCTTAACAAGACTTGTATTTAAACGAGAACCCTGAGAACCTTAAGGAAACATAGGCAGAGGTCAACAACCTTTCTCAGAGTCTCCTAGTTTTTCTTTACAGCCCGGAAGATACTGTCTGAATTTAGAAAAATCTGACTATGATCCGAGAAGCTACAAGAGAAGGAAAAAAAAGAGCGAGAACAGAATTTGGACATAAGTCCATAAAGCTTGTGTGTCCCTGGCAAACATTTCTTATTTCCCTTGGTTTGCAGGAACCTGAGACTCAAGGAGATGAATTTCAAGTCACACCAAATATTATCACCCTACATACATGGATTCACAGTCCAGATTTAGATCCTGTGGGAAAGATGATAGGAAAATTAAGAGCATACATTTAATGCTGAGAATCAAATGGTTGACTTGTTTAAGTGCAAACTGTTTTTTTTGTTTTTTGTTTTGTTTTTTTGAGACAGAGTCTCACTCTATAACCCAGTCTGGGGTGTGAAGTTGTGATCTTGGCTCACTTCAACCTGCAATCCCCACCTCCCCGGCTCAAGGGATCCTCCCACTTCAACCCCTTAAGTTGCTGTAATTACAGGCATGAGCCACCATGCTCTGCTAATTTTTGTATTTCTTGCAGAGACTGGGTTTCCCAGGCTGGTCTTGTACTCCTGAGATCAAGTGATCCACCCACCTTGGCCTCCCAAAGTGCTAGGATTATAGGTGTGAGCCACTGTGCCTGGCCAATTGTAAACAATTTGATTCTACATGGAAATGATTCAGTATCAAAAATGATTTTCATTAAGTCAAAGTGTATTTGTTGGGTGACTGATACGTGTACAACCTCTGCTCTAAAGGAGTTCATAGTCTAACTGGTTTAAGGAGGCATGGGTTTTGGAAAGGATCCATAACAGTACAAATGTCTGCCAAACAAGGTCAGAAAGTTACAGGAGTAAGGACTTTCTTGGCGAAAAGGAGTGCTGTGAGTTTTTACAACAAAGAGAAAGTTAGATCCATCAGGGAAGGTTTTGCTGAATTTAGTGTTTAAAATGTTTCGTGTCCACGTAATGGCAACCCAGTGTCTGGCCAGACAGACAGGACTGTATCTTACTTCCAGCATCTAAAACAGGCCTGACACATAGAAGCAGCACTCAATTTACACCTGTTGAATGAGAGAGTGAATGAATGAATTCTGGTAAAGAAAGCAGATAGATTCCACCATTTTTAGGCATTCCTTCTAGGCACACTTCCCAGCAGAACCAATGATTATGAAAGTCAAAAGCCCCTTGTGCCATTCACCAAGACATCATTCTAGGAAATGTTTCTCTGCCAGGGGAGATCTGGAGTAGCAATTTTGCTACTTACAGCTATGTGATCCTGGGCAGTCTCCTGCATCCTCTGAGCCATTGTGCCATCATCTGTCAAAAGTAATTCCCACTTGACAGGGTTGTGGGAACATCAAAGGAGATAATGCAGGCAAAGCTTTTAGCAAAGTGCTAAGAGGGGCATAACAAATGGAAACTGCTTTCTAATTCGACTCATTCTAAATTGGCATAAAAGAAAAGTGCACATTTACCTGCCCTAAGAGGCTTTTTAATTAAAAAAAAATTATTTGGTCCTTCTCTTTCCAACTTAAAAAAAAATTTTGTTCACCGGTAAAGGAAATTTTCTAGGAAAACATTCATAAAGAAGGGGAGCCAGAAGAATCATTACGGAAGCACTTAGGAGCCTCTTACCGAGGGCTCTTCCCTCTCCAGAAGAGGCCAAGTGCCTCCTTACCACACCACTACATCGGAGCAGGCAGGGTTAAACCTGGTGGTGAATTTCAGCAGCATTTCTTTGGCAGCAGCATGACAAGCCATAGTACCCTGCAAACTGCAGTTCTCCCCCACCTTCTGCTATGCTGGAAGCCAGCCACTCCAGCATCTTTTTTTTGTGTATGAGCTTATCAGTAAAAAGAGACTGAAATGAACAGGCTCAAAATGGTACCTGTACAAAGTCCAGGTCAAAGGTCATGAACACGTCTCCTCCTCCACAAACTCTACCATCAAGCCAGTTTGCTCCCGACAAAGTCAAGGCACCTAGAAATTCTGCAGCAACACAGATGAGATGGCTCACTGGAGTGGACCAAGAGGGGCTGGCTTCCAGGGAGCTCCCTGGCCTAAGTGGCAGGGCTGCCTTCCGGCATTGCAGATGGAGGCAGGAAGCTGAGGGGGCTCTGCTGGGTAGGCAGACACTCAGCCTCCAGGAGAGCCAATCTGGGGTGGTCTGAGGAATGCAGTCAGAACCTCCTGTCCCTGGTCTCCTGATGGCTCCTGAACCACATAAAATCATATGATTTTATATGATTATATATATCTCCACATATAAAATAAACATGTTATATATATATAATCATATAGACATGTTATATATATATTAAACATATACATATATTCAAACATATATGTATATGTTTCCAAATCAGATACATGAATAAAATGAATGAATATGCTTCAATTCAGCGAGAGAGTGGAATAGAACATTTATTAGATAAGAGGAACATCTGTTAATTAGGCAGTCAGTTGAGGCAGTGAGGATGGTGGTTAAAATTCAAATCCTAGTTCTACCCTTTGCTAGCTGTGAGTGATTTAAATCTCTCAAAGCATCTATTTCCTCACTATACACAGTAGACAATGATAATACCCAGTTCATAAGGGTGTGGTAAGGATTCAGTGAAATAATAGGTAGTAAACCCTTAGCAAGATGGGCAGGCATTGTAAGCACTCAATAAATAGCAGCAATTATTAGTAATAATGACTTATCACTGTAAGGTAGATATAGTAGTTTTGAGTTCTCCAGAGAAAACTAACAGAGGGTGCGTGTGTGTGTGCCTGTGTGTGTGTGTGTATGTGTGTGTGTGTGTGTCTGTCTGTCTGTGGAGAGAGAGAAGAGAGAGAGATTTATTTTAAGGAATTGGTTCACAATTGTGGAGGCTGGCAAGTCTAAAATCTGCAGAGCAGGACAGCAGGCTAGAGACCCAGGGAAGAACTGATGCCAGCATCCAGTGCGAAGGCCCATCTACTGGCAGAATGCCTTCTTGCTGGGAGTAAGTGGAGAGAATAGTCTTTTGTTCTGTTTCAGCTTTTAACTCATTGGATGAAGCCTGTCCATATTATGGACAACAGTCTTCTTCACTTGAAGTTCACCAATTTAAATGTTAATGTCATCTAAAAATACAGAAACATCCAGAATAATGTTTGACCAAATATCTGGGTACTGTGGCCTGGTCAAATTGACACATAAAGTTAAAAATCACAGTGGACTTGATTAGCCCCATTTTACAGATGAAAAGCCTGAGGCTCCAAGAGATTAGACAGTTGCCCAGGGTTTACAGTCAAAAAGCTGGAATTTAAACCCTGGCGTAAACTGGCACCTAGCCAGTGCCTGGCCCACAGCACACTCAGGGTTTGCTCAATGTATTTCTCTTCTTTCTTTCCTTCTTTCTTTCTTCTTCTTTCTTTCTTTTTCTTTTCTTTCTTTCTCTTTCTTTCTTTCCTTCCTTTTCTTCTTTCTTCTTTCTTTCTCTTTCCTTCCTTTGCTTTCTTTCTCTCTTTCTCTCTCTCTTTCCTTCCTCCCTCCCTCCCTCCCTCCCTCTCTCTCTCTTTCTTTCTCTTTGTTTCTTCTTTCTTTCTTTTGCTTTCAAGGGTCTCTCTGTGTTCCCCAGGCTAGAGTACAGTGGCACAAACTCTGCTCACTGCAACCTCCGCCTCCCAGGTTCAAGCAATTCTCCTGCCTCAGCCTCCGGAGTAGCTGGAACTACAGGCAGGTGCCACCATGCCCAGCTAACTTTTTGTATTTTTGGTAGAGACGGGGTTTCACCATATTGGCCAGGCTGGTTTACAACTCCTGACCTCAGGTAATCTACCTGCCTAGGCCTCACAAAGTGCTGGGATTACAGGTGTGAGCCACTGCGCCCATCCTGACCCTTTGGATTTCATAGTTCACCAAAGATCCAGGCTTATAGTGATGGCCTGGAGTCTGAAAACAGTCTCTTCTCAAACACTTGAAAAGTTCTTAAAGTCTAAATATTCAATGAGGAAGGCTGGCCTTGGGATTCCCTTTGTCTTTTGCTACCCACGCCTCTGCAGGTCTGGGCCCAATTACTGGGCAGTGTGTGAGGGGAGCAAATGACACAGGTTCAAGAAAGAAATGTTGGACCTTCTGCTGAGGGGGAGCCTTGGAGCTAAGACTGGCACCGTCCTTTCAAAATCAAAAATAAACACAAAGGGAGCACCATGCCTACAGTGTACGAACCTAAAAGCTGAATTGATTTAAACAGTGATTAATCATCTTATTAGTACTCATGATGTTTGAAAGAGGCTTCAGGGAGCAAAAATGAGATAAATATGTGAGACACTCAAAGAGATTAGAGTTCACTGCAGACAGAATGGAATCTTGCTTATCTGTAAGGAACCACAGGCTTTAGTTCTTCAAACCCACGGTTATAGAGGAAAAGAGATTCCAGAACAAAATAAGAACATGGCTGTAAATGACAAGATTCAAGTTGAAAGAGGCTTCCAGTGGGGTATGTTATAGGGGGGAAAGGAGAATGGGACTGAGCTGGAGCTGCCCCCGACACTTCCTTTTGGGGTGATTTTAGGTGAACTGTGAAATACACGAGAGTTCCATTTTCCTTGACTATAAATTTCCCTCTGACTCCCAGAGCCGCATCCAGGTAGTGTGTGTGAAAGCCAAAGCAGGCATTGTGCTCCTGGCTTGAAATGCCAGCATCCTGAAGGGGCATGGAGAAGCAGCCTGCCCTCTCCACTTCATAAAGGCCACCCCAGGGAGGAGGCTGGGCGGGCTTCTACGGTGGGGAGGAGGCTGCTTTATGAGGATGCCTTGGTGTGGGTGGCTGAGGTCAGGGGTGAAGAAATCCCAGCTGATGAAATCCTCAACGGGCAGGACTCAAGTTCTGCAGATACCAGATTGAGAGGATTTTCCTTTGAAATGAAATAAAGGCCAGTTGAAGGCAGATTAAAAACAAACATTACTCTGACAAAAGGGGTGGTGAGCACATGGATTTCACTAAGATACATCCCACTTCCTTTGATGGGAATGACATGTAATAAAATAATATATGTTATGAGATTCTTCTTGGTGATGTATAACTGTTACGGTGGGGAAATTCTGGAAAACCATCTGAGGACTCAACGATCAAATAAAACCTGGGCTAGCAGCTCACATTTCAGAGACCCATAAAAAATACCTTGGAACCATATATAGAATTGGATGACTCGCAGAGGGCTTTGCCCTGTGATATCTTATCAGATCTTTATAATAACTCTATGAACAGATTTTACTCTCCTTATTTTCCAGAAGGAGAAATAAAAGCTCAGAGAGGTGCCCAAAATTGCCCTGTTAAACGTAGAGTCAGTTCTAAAGTCTAGTCTCATCACTACAAATTCCGAGCCCGTTTCATCAGACCAGCGTTAGAAATACAGACTGCGTGGTCCCAAATCCCAGTGATTCTGGTTATTGGTGGGGCTGGGATTTGTTTTTTTTTTTCTGTCCTTGGCGGCTTGGGGAATTCCTGATTGAGATCACATGGCTTATTTATTATCTTTGATTTTAAAATGGGGAGCAAATTGGAAATAGGAATTTAACGGACAGCTAAGAAAAGGAGCTCTGTGGCTTTGAAAGGGGGGAAACAGGAAGCCTGCTTCTGACTAAGAGGACAGTCCGGAGCACTCCAGGTAAACACAGCATTTGTCCTCATACATCCAGAGTCGAATGAAAATACTAGCTAGCACTTCAAAGAGTTTCCTACATGCTCTGCAATATTCTAAGCACGTCCATACATAATTTCATCTTAGCCTCATGAGAAACTTTGAGGTTTTCTGTCTCCATGTTGCAGATGAGGAACCTGACACACAGTTACTTGTCCAAGGCCAACTATTTGTTCAAGGTGGCCAGTGAGTACTGCTGGTCCCACTAAATGAAAGAAAATTCACTGACTGGCTGAGGGATGTTCAGACAAAATGGAATGCGTCAGAGATCAGAGGATGCTGGGAAAGGCAGGACTCCCAGGGTTGAGAGCAAGAAAGACCTGTGGTGCGTGCACACATGCAGCCGCCTCCTTCCTTCCATCCCAAGAGCCGAGGAGGGGCCTCCCTCCTGTCTAGAGCTCATCCTTCCATGTGTTCCAGCCTCATGCCCTCTGCTCTTTTTTTTTTTTTTTTTTTTTTGAGATGGAGTTTTGCTCTCACTACCCAGGCTGGAGTGCAATGGTGTGATCTCAGCTCACTGCAACCTCCACCTCCTGGGTTCAAGCGATTCTCCTGCCTTAACCTCCCAAGTAGCTGGGATTACAGGTGCCTGACATCACGCCTGGCTGATTTTGTATTTTTAGTAGAGATGGGGTTTTGCCTTGTTGGCTAGGCTGATCTCGAACTCCTGATCTCAGGTTGTCTGCCAGGTCTCAGCCTCCCAAAGTGCTAGGATTACAGGCATGAGCCACTGCGCCCGGCTGCCCTCTGGTCTTTAGCAGAGGCTTCACGTCACAGATTCTTGGACCCCTTTTTTCTCTGTCCTTAACATCTGCCTTGACTGGTTCTTTCCCAGTAATCGATGAACAGTCCTCCTACCATTTAACAGCCCTACCCCTCAACCTCACATACTTTATATCTCCTAAAACTAATTTAATCTGTTCTTTGACTCCAAATCTCAGTTAATGACATCAGCATCCACAGGGATGCCTAAGCCAGAGATGTAGGCATCATTCTCGATTCCTCCCTCCCGACACTGTCTCATCTGATTCATCTCTAGTCTTGTAGATGCTACCCTGTAGACACCTCTCCAATTCTCCCCCTTTCTCAACTGTCTTCACCTTCAGACACCATCCTTCTCTCCAGGGTCAGCCCAGTGCCATCTGGACCACGCTCTCTTGCAGGTTTGCCAGCCTCCCCTACCTCCCATTCATGGATTCTCTGCACAGCACCCAGACAACTTCACAAAGAGAAAGCCGCCCCTAGGATTTCTCTTGTGAGCCAGGATTGCACTACTGCACTCCAGTCTGGCAACAGAACAGGACTCCTCAAAACAAAACAAAACAAAAAAATACAAAACAAAATACAAACAAACTCTCCTGCTTCACACCCTGCAGTGCCTCTGTCTTGCTCCCAAAGGCCTTTGGCAACATAATCCTGCTCAGCTCCCCCAGCCTCATTTCCTCCTGGCCCCAGGAACCCTCTTCCCTGCCACCACCCAGTTGGGCCAGTCCTCCTCATCCTTCTGCCATCAATTTGGATGTCACCTGGCCTAGGACGTCTCTTTCAACCTCTCCTATACATGCAGACCCAGTGCTTCCCTGGTAGCATTTATCTCACCATTTTATGGTTGTTGACTTGTCTAATCTTAACTAAAGCAAAGCTCTAGCTCCTTGAGGTTGGGGACTGTTTTAAGTTTGTCTTAATTATCTGTACGTATTCTTTTCACCACATCTGGCATTCGATAAAACCTTAGTAACTATAAGGTGAGTGAATGAATGACCCAGCAAGACTGTGAGGAGTGACCAGAAACTCATCAGAAGGATTTGAAATTCAGAATAGAAAACATCTTCCTCATTAAGGGGCCAGGCCAGCAGCAGAGGTGGAATCAAAGTGTGCAGAGGGAGTCCCTGAGAGCTGACTCATGCTTGCTGAATGCCAGCGCTGTGCTAGCTTCTGTTGCTGTTAATTTTATTTTCTTATATCTCATAGGAATCCTTTAAGGTAGATTCTGTTTTTGCTTCCACTTTAAAGACAAGAAAACTGAGGCCCAGAGAAGTTAAATAATTCACCGAAAGTCACGTAGTAGCAATGCTAAGATTCAGATGTTGTCTATGCACCTTTCTCTGGGCTACAATTTAAGTCTGCAGTTTCCTTTCGCAGGTGCTTCAATAAGACTCACCTTGAATCTTTAGGTAGCTGCCTGTGACTTCACATGCAGAGAAAAACTAGCAAACAGCTTGGAAGAAGAGCAAATTTCCCACCAGACTTGGGACTGACATGCTAGAAGCTTGGATATCTTTGCTTAGTATTTAGATAAATTCAGATTCAGTAATGATGAAATTTGAGAGCTGCAAAAGACCTTAGAATCTTCGAGTCCAGTTCCTTGAACACCTGAAGGGGCCCGTGACTTGCCGAAGGCCACTCAGCTGGTGGTGGAGGCAGAGTTGAAACACTGGGTCTCTCTCTGACCTTCCTGCTGAGCTACGCAGGTTTTGCATTTCTGGTGCTTGATTTTGCTTATTAGAGTCTCTTAGTAAAACATCTCTCTTAAAAGTTCAAACTGGTTGGGACACTGTAGCTCACACCTGTCATCCTAGCGCTTTGGGAGATGGAGGTGGGAGGACTGCTTGAGGCCAGGAGTGCAAGACCAGCCAGGGCAACATAGTGAGACCACCGTCTCTACAAAAACTTTAAAAACGAACCGGCCATGGTGGCATACACCTATGGTTCCAGCGACTCAGAGGCTGAGACAGGAGCATTGCTTGAGCCCAGGAGGTCAAGGCTGCAGTGAGCTATAATTGTGCCACTGCACTCCAGCCTGGGTGACAGAGTGAGACCCTGTCTCTAAAACACAAAACAAAATGAAACCTACAACCTGCACATTGCTTTGTCGGAGAAAATTTCAACTTTGCTGATGGCCAGATGTGGTGCAACAGTGGGCCTGGACCTGTTGGGACCAGGAAGTGTAGGGGAGCCAGAGAGCTGAGGCTGAGTTGGGGATTGAGATGATGAGGAAAGCTCAGGAAGAAACATGCTGGAAGTGGGGCCTTCCTTTCACAAACACTAGGAGAAAATGCGGGGATTTCAGAAAGTTTTCTTGAATGCATACCAGATACTAGAAACCGGAGAAATTGCCCTCACATACATACAATCCAGAAAGGCAGCTAGATGTGAGTGCAGTAATGAGATGGGATGAAAATAAAAAGGGAAAATACTCAGAAAAGGCGGGAGTATGAAGGATTTTGCCTGGGAAAGTCAAGGAAGTTTTCCCCGAAGGAAGTGAACTCCTGAGTTGGGTCTTGGAGGAAAAATAGAAAGAAGAGAAGGTAGGCTTTTTTTTTTTTTTTTTTGAGACAGGGTCTTGCTCTGTTGCAAAGGCTGGAGTGCCGTGGTGTGATCCTCCCACCTCAGCCTCCCCACTAGCTGGGACTAGAGGTGTGCAGCATCATGCCTGGCTAATTTTTAAATTTTTAGTAGAGACAAGGTCTCACTGTGGCCTAGGCTGGCCTCAAACTCCTGGGCTTAAGTGATCCTTGCACCTTAGCCTTCCAAAGTGGTGGGTTTAAAAGCGTGAGCCACAGCACCCAGCCGGGAGTAGATGGTTTTAGACAGAGGGAAGAACAAGGGAAAAGTCAGAAGGGCTGGCAGGGTGTGATGTAAATCAGAGCAGTGGTTCTCAAAGTGTGGTACCGGGAACAACAGCGGCTGCATTACCTGGGAAAGTGTAAATAATGCAAATGATGGGGCCTCCACTGCAGACCCACAAAACCAGAATTGCTGGGGATGGGTTCTGCACTGTGTGTTTCACAAGGCCTCTCAGTGATTCTGATGAGCCTTAGAGGTTGAGTCCCAGGCTTGGCACCGTAGCTCATGCCTGTAATCCTAGCACTTTGCGAGGCTGAAGCGGGAGAATCGCCTGAGCTCAGGTGTTCAAGACCAGCTTGGGTAACAGAGAAACCTCATCTCTACAAAAGATACAAAAAACTAGCTGGGCATGGTGGTGCTCACCTGTAGTCCCAGCTACTTGGGAGACTGAGAGGGTGAGAAGATTACTTGAATCCAGGAGATTGAGGTGCAGTGAGCCATGATCGTGCCATTGAACTCCAGCCTAGGCGACGGAATGAGACCCTGTCTCAAAAAAAGAAAAGTAAGGTTGATTTCCACTGAATTTGATAATTCCTAATGGGAGTCTCCCTGCTCCTGTGGTAGGGCTTTGGAATGGGACAGGTGTGGACAGAATGTGGTGCCTACATTCTGTTTCCCTCCTCAAATGCCCCATGGCGCCTATGGCTCTCTGACTCAATCAAGTGTTGCACACTGCACTGTGTGCCTATGGACATGCCTGCCTCTCTCATCTGTGAGGTCCTAGACAGTCCTAGCCTCTCTCATATGGGCCTTCCCAACCTGTTGTTGAAAATTGACATCCACAGCCCTGGTCCTGGCACTTTCTATACCCCTGGCTGATTTTTTCTCCATCACATGAATCAGCATCAAGCCCATGTTTTACTTTTCATTTTGTTTATTTTATTTTTATTTTTTTGAGACAGTCTCACTCTGTTGCCCAGGCTGGAGTGCAGTGGCCAATCTCAGCTCACTGCAACCTTTGCCTCCCTAATTCAAGTGATTCTCCTGCCTCAGCCTCCAGAGTAGCTGGGATTACAGGTGTTCAACACCATGCCTGGCTAATTTTTGTATTTTTAGTAGAGACAGGTCTTTGCCATGTTGACCAGGCTGGTCTTGAACTCCTGATTTCAGGTGATCCGCTTGCCTCAGCCTCCCAAAGTGCTGGGATTACAGGCGTGAGCCACCATGCCCAGCTGCAGAAGGTGCAGAAGCTGTGATACAAAGGCAGATAGCAGAGACTTAGTCAGCAGGGACAGAAGCAGTGTAAGCAGAGATAAAGAAAAAGATGAATCATCCTATGACAGAGAACTCCAGCCTGATAATCTCAGAGAATGGCTCAGAAACAGTGGTTGCGATGTGAGGGCTGCTTCCGGGTTACTAGAGCTGCTCTGACATCTCAAATGACGTCCTGCATGTCAACAAAGCCCAGCCCAGTGGCTGGTTTGCTTGCTCTTACTTCTCTGCATAGCCTAAAAATAGCTTTCCTGGCTGGGCGCCGTGGCTCATGACTGTACTCCCAGCACTTTGGGAGGCTGAGGTGGGTGGATCATGAGGTCAAGAGATCAAGACCATCCTGGCCAACATTGTGAAATCCCATATCTACCAAAAATACAAAAATTAGCTGGGTGTGGTGGCACGCGCCTGTAGTCCTGGCTCCTCAGGAGGCTGAGGCAGGAGAATCGCTTGAATCAGGGAGGCGGAGGTTGCAGTGAGCTGAGATCCGTCCACTGCACTCCAGTGTGGCGACAAAGCAACATTCTGTCTCAAAACAACAACAACAACAAAAAAACAGCTTGCCATTAACCGAGATAGACTGAGGGGTCTCTGGCCCCTTCAACAAAGTCCCTGACAGCATGAACCCAAGGACCAGCATGGCCCTTGCCTGGCAGGGACTCCCAGGGACTGGACTGGGCTCGCCCTCACCTCCCATGGGGGAAGGCACCTACACAGGGGTGGAAGTGATCAGGTCGGGCTAGGGCAGATGGCATTGCTCATTCTAGGCAGCAGTGTTCAGCTGAGCTGTTTTCCTTCAAAATGTGGCGGTGCTCATGGGAAATCTACGCAATCCCATTTTCAATGTACCCTTTTTCTTTAATGCTATGCAGAGAAAAGGTCAGAGTGAGGCCTTGTTGTTAAGCCAAGTCAGCAAACAAAATCCCATGTTTGCTGTTCCAGTGTGGCCCTGGAGAGGCTCCTTTGAGGCTGCCGGGGTGAGGTGCAGCGTATGTAGGGAGAGGAACATCACCCCGTCCTCCTTGCTCTGGGACCTGTTTGTTACTTGGTCAGCCACAGGGCCTGGCCCCCTTCCTACCTGCCTGTCAGTCATTTACTATCCTGAGTCATTTCCCAAGAACATACTTGGAAAGATTCCCACCTGTCCAGATATAATTTTTCAATATGCTAGTTGTGATATATTATATATATACACACACATATATGTGTATCTATATACACATATACATATTTCTTTTATATTTATAAATATACATTTTTTTCTTTGTTGGTTTCATTTTGTTTTTTGAAACAGAGTCTCTCTATATTGTCCAGGCTGGAGGGCAGTGGCACAAATCAGGGCTCACTGCATCCTCAGACTCCTGGGCTCAAGCTATTTGCCCGCCTCTGCCTCTCACAACTGGAACTACAGGCGCATGTCACCATGCCTGACTGATTTTTTTATTTTTTTGTGGAGATGGGGGTCTCACTATGTTGCCCAGGCTGGCCTCAAACTCCTGGGCTCAAGTAGTCCTCCCATGTTGGTCTCCCAATGTGCTGGGATGACAGATGTGCCCGGCCACATATATTGGTTTTCATCCACAGTTCCTGGCTCATAACTCCCGCAGCCCTTATTACAGTAAAAATAATCTCTCTCTCTCTGATCTTTCCCTGCCCTCTTTGACCTCCCCCACAGCCAGACCCTAATCTGGTTGTGGGTCATGAGACCCTTATTCCGGAGAGGGCCCTGCCCCATGCCCTAGAGGTAAAAGTGTTGTACAGAGAGGCCAGGAAGAATCTGAACAGACAGGCCTTGCTGGGTTTAGATCATACCCTTTTTTGTCCAATCACATTTCTTTCTTTCTTTCTTTTTTTCTTTTTTGGCAGAGTTTTGCTCTGTTGCCCAGGCTGGAGTGCAGTGGTATGATCTCGGCTCACTGCAACATCTGCCTCCCAGGTTCAAGTGATTCTCCTGCCTAAGCCTCCTGAGTAGCTGAAATTACAGGCGCCCACCACTGCACCTGGCTAATTTTTGTATTTTTTTTTTTAAGAGACGGGATTTCATCATGTTGGCTAGGATGGTCACGATCTCTTGACCTCGTGATCTGCCTGCCTCCGCCTCCCAAAGTGCTGGGATTACAGGTGTGCGCCACCACGCCCGGCAATTTCTGTATTTTTAGTAGAGACAGGGTTTAGCCCTATTGGGCAGGCTGGTTTCCAACTCCTGACCTCAGGTGATCTATCCGCCTCAGCCTCCCAAAGTGCTGGGATTCCAAGCCGCGAGCCACGGCAGCCGGCCATCCAAGCACATTTCAACAAGATTATCCATACTTCAATCATGCCTATCCAATGAAGTCCCCATAAAATGGACCAGAAGACAGGGTTGAAGAACTTCTGGATAAGGCCAGGCATGGTGGCTCACACCTGTAGTCCTAGCACTTTGGGAGGCTGAGGAGGGAGATGTCAGAAGTTCAAGACCAGCCTGGCCAACAAGGTGAAACCCCATCTCTACTAAAAATACAAAAATTAGCCGGGTATGGTGGCACACACCTGTAACCCCAGCTACTTGGAAGGCTGAGGCACGAGAATCTCTTGAACCCAGGAGGCAGAGATTGCAGTGAGTGGAGATCGTGCCACTGCACGCCAGCCTGGGTGACAGAGCCAGACTCTATCTCAAACAAACAAACAAACAATCAAATGAACAAAAAACCCTTCTGGGAAGCCAAACAGGTGGACATTTCCAGGAAGGTGAATGGTTAACAAGAATTCATGCAAGAGCCGGGAGAGTGGCCCATCCCAACACCATGAGGACACAAATGCCTGTACTCAGAACTTGCCCTGTGTGTCTCTTCATCCAGTTGTTAATTTGTAGCCATTAAAATATCCTTAGGAATAAACCAGTAAATGTAAGTAATTGTTTCCTTGAGTTCTGTGAGATGCTCTAGCAAATAAATCGCATCCAAGGGCCGGGTTGATGGAACCCCAACTTGAAGCCCGTCAGTCAGAGGTTCTGGATGCCTGGACTTGTGACTGGGGTCTGAAGAGGGAGGTGAATTTTTGGCACTGAGCCCTTGATCTGTGGGATCTGATGCTATCTCCAGGTAGACAGTGTCAGAATTGGAGGCCACCCAGCTGGCTGCTGCAGTATCGATTGCTTGCTTGTGGTGGGGAGAATCCCTCACATTTTGTCACAGAAGTTTTTTTGTGTTTATTGTTGTGTGATGTGACAGCAGAGGAAAAATTTTGAGATCTTCCTACCACTAGTGCAATTCCAAAACATCTTACTTTGATTCTGCCTAACACTGAGATTGTTGGGGGTCATTTTTTTTTTTTGAGACGGAGTGTTGGTTTGTTGCCCAGAGTGTTGGTTTGTTGGGTTTTTTGTCATATTCCAGACAGAAAACACCACAGATCTGTAGGTCTAAAGAGAAACAGAGCAAGAGCAATGACACGGTCTCAGCTCACTGCAATCTCCGCCTTCTGGGTTCAAGTGATTCTCCTGCCTCAGCCTCCCAAGTAGCTGGGACTACAGGTGTGTGCCACCACATCCAGCTAATTTTGGTATTTTTAGTAGAGAAGGGGTTTCACCATGTTGGTCAGGCTGGTCTCGAACTCCTGACCTTGTGATCTGCCTGCCTTGGCCTCCCAAAGTGCTGGGATTACAGGCGTGAGCCACTGCACCAGGCTTTTTTTTTTTTTTTTTTTTTTTTGAGATGGAGTCTCACTCTGTCACCCAGCCTGGAGTGCAGTAGTTTGATCTTGCCTCACTACAACCTCCACCTCCCAGGTTCAAGTGATTCTCCTGCCTCAACCTACTGAGTAGCTGGGACTACAGGCACACGACACCACGCCCAGCTAATTTTTGTATTTTTAGTAGAGACGGGGTTTCACCATGTTGTCCAGGATGGTCTCCATCTCTTAACCTTGTGATCTGCTCACCTCTGCCTTCCAAAGTGCTGGGATTACAGGTGTGAACCACTGTGCCCAGCCTCGCATTCTTCTTAGATGAAAAATTTTCTGTCCAGATAGCATGACAACAAAAGCTCACTCATTCCATAAATGTTTGTTAAGTTTCATTAAGTGTCAGGAGCTAGACCAGATATTGAGGCAACAGTAAGGACAAGAGAGAAATTCTTGCTTTTATTGAGCTTAAGTCAACAGGAAAGACAGATATTAAACAAATAATTATAAACAAAAAGAATATTTTGAAAGAGGAAGTATAAGATGTAATAGCAAGGAGCTTATACCAGAGGAAACTGGATGCAGTGTGGGAGTCTGAGAAAACTTCCTTGAGGAGCAGATATTTCAGCTAGGCTGAGAGGATGTTGAGGGAGTATTCCAGACAGAAAACACTGCAGATGTGTAGGTCTAAAAGAGAAATAGAGAGAGCAAGAGCAAGGGAGAGGTTTGAAGAAACAGAAGTCCTGAGTGGCTAAAGTGTAGAGAGGGAGGTGGAATCAGTGAGAGACATCAAATACATTTTGAGGGTAAATAGAAAATTCTTTGCTCTTCATATCCTCCAAAATTTGGCATTTGATAGACAAATGACCTTCTCTCCTCCAACTCTACATGACAAATGTTTTTAACAGTTTAGAAACAAATAGACAACTTACCATGGTATGAATGTCTTCCATGTTCAAGGTGCATCCAGATAAAAGTCGGCTATGTAGCCTGTCACCCTGGCTAAGCTAATTGGTATGGAGAAGACACGGACCCAGAAAAGGCCAATCTATAGGCTGGTCAGTGACCTGAGAAAACAGCTTGCTACAGAAGCTTTGTGAAACAGGCAGCTTAGACCACAAACCAACAGAATGTCTTCCTTGGAGCATTTGAATACAAAGCATCAAAGCCAGTTAGTCAGCAGCAGCAGAAACAAGAGAAACAGAGGCGGAGAGTCGCCAAGACAATGTAATGGTGAAACTGTTAAGTAGGAAGTCCCCAA
Source organism: Ateles fusciceps (assembly GCA_036589455.1). NCBI lineage: Eukaryota > Metazoa > Chordata > Mammalia > Primates > Atelidae > Ateles > Ateles fusciceps. The sequence goes on along the minus strand of JAZHEH010000952.1, from coordinate 2,910,424 downwards.
AACGTGCAACTGAGGGTCTTCAGGTCTCCAAAGTACAGTTCCATTGCCATGAGACCTGGCTGTCCCTGGATTCCCCTAAGGCCTGGCTGTGGGGTTGAGGTTTTCAGCTTCCTACTTCCCCATGTGTCCCTGAAGAGATCCTCATTCGCCTCTGGATCCTGCTCCATAAAGTGGTGTTTGGGTCCTATCAGCCGTTCCTCATTGCTGAGTGGGGAAGTCAGTGTTAGGGTTATCTGGAAATGTGGCCTTGATGTTTTATTTTTATTTATTTATTTTTAAGATGAGGTTTCACCATGTTGGCCAGGCTGGTCTCAAACTCCTGACCTCAGGTGATCCACCCACCTTGGCCTCCCAAAGTGCTAGGATTACAGGCATGAGCCACCACACCCAGCCATGGCCTTGATGTTTTTATGAATAATGGCTCTGTACCCTCTAATCACATACCAGGTGGAGGGAGAAAGGAAATTAATATTTCTGAGTACCCACTATGTGCAGGGAAGATATCAGTTGTTCTTAGAACCACCCTGAGAGGTGCAATTGACCTCATTTGATGGCTGGTAGAAAACAGAATCAAGACTCAAACCCAGGTCTTTCTCTCATCTCCCTGATTATCTTTGCTACATTGTGCTGCCTCCTTCATTCATTTAAATATATATTTATGGGCCAGGTGTGGTGGCTAAAGCCTGTAATCCCAGCACTTTGGGTCAAGGCAGGAGGATCACTTAAGACTAGGAGTTCAAGACCAGCCTTGGCAATATAGCAAGACACCGTCTCCACAAAAATACACACACACACTGCTCTCAAGGGGTTCTACCTTATTTAAGTCCTTGCAGTTTTGGGAAAACTGCAGAATTGCTTGACAAATTGCTTTGTTTTAGCAGTTTTGTTTGTATCCTAACTCTTACAGAAGGCAATTATGAAGAATCAAGTAAGAAAACATTTCCATTTAGATTCAGTAGCTTCACAAAGATCCTAGAAGTCTGCTAATATATTTTATTTTTGTATTAATGTTTCAATTATCTGTATCTATTATTATATTGTGAAGTTCTATTAGCTTTAATAATTCATAAATATAATTGAAATGGGTAATTCAGAAATAGGGTGGAACAGTTGAAATTTACCTCAAAACCATTCACTTTAAAATGGAAAGCAATGTATTTTAGTTAACTCTTCAGAATGTGGTGTGAACATTACCTAGTGCTGACCAGATGTGTCTAGCCATGGTCTACTCTTCCCTGTTGGAATTAGCAATGAAAATCCCTGGATTAGATCTGGGTGTGGTTAATATGTTCACAGTAACCACAAGAGATGAAGTAAGTGTGGGTATTTAAAGCTCACAGATGTAGAAACAGTGGTTCCCTATCACCTCCAGAGGATGTCAAAACAAAAATAAAAAAACACCATAAACACAAAACTCTCTACCATGGTCCTGCTTCCAAAATCATTTTAGTAGAGTGGTGGCTTTTTTTTTAAAGGGTATGAAAAATGTATATTTTAATCACATATTAAAATTACTACTAGCTGGGCATGGTGGTGCCTGCCTGTAGTTCTAGCTACTCAGGAGGCTGAGCCAGAAGGATGACTTGACCTCAGAGATTTGAGGTTACAGTGAGCTATGATTGCACTGCTGTTCTCCAGCCTGGATAAGAGAGTAAGACCCTGTCTCAAGAAAGAAAAGAAAAGAAAAAAAGAAAAGAAAAGAAAAAAAAGAAAAGAAAAGAAAGAGGGAGGAAGGAAGAGTGAAGGGAGGAAGGAAGGAAAGAAACTAATATCCTTTCTCCCCTTCACCTGGTACTGAATGTTATTAGAACCATTACTCACTCAAAACATCAAGGCCACATTTCCAGATAGCCATAACACTGACTTTCCTCTCTTGGCAATGAGGAACCCAATAGGACCCAAACACCACTTTATGGAACAGGATCCAGAGGTGAATATTTTCTGTAGGGACACAGAAAATAAAATTACTCTCAGAAATTTTAAAAAGCATTTATTTATATAAACAACAAAAAAGAGGAGGTCAGGCCTGCTGGCTTACGCCTGTAATCCCAGTTCTTTGGGAGGCTAAGGCGGGCAGATCACCTGAAGTCAGGAGTTTGAGATAAGCCTGACCAACATGGTGAAACCCCATCTCTACTAAAAATACAAAAATTAGCCAGGTATGTTGTCAGGCACCTGTAATCCCAGCTATTCGGGAGGTTGAGGCAGGAGAGTCGCTTGAACCTGGAATAAGGAGGTTGTAGTGAGTTGAGATCATGCCATTGCACTCCAGCCTGGGCAACAAGAGCAAAACTCTATCTCAAATAATAATAATAATAATAAAGGGAACATTATTTCACATACCGATCCACAGTGCAGAAGTGAGAGTGTTTCAGTGGAAATAGTGAAAAATGGTTTTACGCACTAATTTTTAATCAAATGCAATTACTGCCAACTAATCAAAAATGGCTCTTGGCCTTATAGACTAAAATGATTGCTATTTAGCTATCATGTCTACATTCTAGGCAGCCTGACCTTTCTGGAGGTTCTACATCACACTTCTACTTACATCTTCTTTGCTAGAACTTAGGCACATGGCTACTTCTGTCTGTAGCTATGCCTCTGGCTAGAAATAGGAAGTCTATTACTAAAGAAGAAAACAGATCCAGGGGCTACTAACAGTGGCAGTTAGTGTCCTCAGGGGTTGGACGAAATAAATATTCAGAAGGAAATCCTTTTCAAAATTAAACTATAATAATGATAATGACTTTCCCAAAAGGTCTCATTTATTACTTTAGGGCATAACATTGCCACTGGTCAGAGTGGAGAATAATTTCCTAAAGAGAAACAATGCTTAGCAGGAGACAGAGAGGAATGGATTTTGAGAATAGAGTAGGGGCTCTGGTCTGACTGGCCGCTGTCAATGGTCAGACAGAAGAAACACTGCCCTTTCTGTAGCAGCGGTTCCTAGCACAAGCAGCTCAGATCACGTTTCTTATCTCTCGGAATCAGGACAAATCATGAGTTTTGATGACTTGAAACTTGAACTCTGGATATTTTTGAAGGATCCTGCAGTGTTTTTAGACCAAATGAGCACATAGGGTAAGAAATGTACTGAATTTGTTGTGTGTCAACTTCCGGGATAGGCTAGAGCTATGTATTTTATATGACAGAGTTGATTCCACTAAAGATAAAGACAATGGGTCAGAAATAAAATTACACTTTCAGTTGTTAGTGAAAAGAGGCTTTTAAATGAATCTTACTTATCCCCCAGATTAAACTATAATTTGGAAATGGATTCATTCATTTTATTTACTCATTCACTAGGGCAAGCATTGATTGGGTATCTCTGAGCACTTGATGGGTATACAGAGATAACCTAAAAGGCTTGATTCTTGGCTGGGCACGATGGCTCCTGCCTGTAATCCCAGCACTTTGGGAAGTCAAGGCAGGACAGATCACCTGAGGTCAGGAGTTCGAAACCAGCCTGGCCAACATGGTGAAACTCCATGTGTACTAAAAATACAAAAATTAGCTGTGTGTGGCAGTGGACACCTGTAATCCCAGCCACTCAGGGAGGCTGAGACATGAGAATCGCTTGAACTCGGGAGGCAGAGGTTGCAGTGAGCCGAGACTGGGTCACTGCACTCCAGCCTGGTGATAGAGCAAGACTCTGCCACAAAAAAGGAAAAAAAAAGTTTGATTCTTTTATTTCCAATTACTACTTTTTTCTTTTTTTAAGAGAGATGAGGTCTCACTATGTTGCCCAGGCTGGTGTTGAATTTCTGGGCTCAAACAATCCTCCTGCCTCAACTTTCCAAAGTTCTGGAATTAGAACACCTGGCAGCTTGATTCCTTTGAAATCAATTTTGACTGATTTACAGTTGTCCACGGTTTCTAGTGACACTGTAAGTTTCTTGGCTTTTTATTCTGCTGCGAAGGCAGTGTAATGGAAATAACATTGAGTTAGTCTGGGGTGTTTTCCAACAACCAATTCTCCGTGGACATTAAATGAATATCCTAAAATTCAATTTGATTCTGACGATAACTACTGTCAACTGAGAATGACGAGGCCCATACATGTGGAAAGGAGAGCTTTCCTTCTCATAAAGGGTTGCAGCCTGCAGAGTGGCCATTCTCACAGTCTGGGAAGTGTAGGCGCTGGCCAGAAGCCAGAAACAGATGCTTCAAGGGAGTGGCAAAGGGCTCAGGAATTTATGCTGAGTGAGTGGGCTGGCTGAATATACATATTCAATAAGCTATAGCCGGAGTTATGAATATTTAGGAAAGGAGAAACATGAGCTTCATGCCCTTCATGGGTCCTATGTACAAAACCGGTGGTGATAGCATGATCTGAGGGTAGAGTTTTTGGCCCTCTGACCTCAAAAGATGAAGCAGAGGACACAGAAACACTTACTGCACCTTCTTTGTAGATTGGTCAGAACCACTCCATGGTCCGTGGTCTCTTATCCTGGGGGAAGCCTCAGGTGGTTGGTTGATATCAGAGCCTTTTGAAAGGGCTGGTTTCTGTTAAGCCCTTAGGAAAGCAAGCCTTATCATGGCTAGCTAGGGAGAGGGTATAATGAGGTATGTCTAACCTCCTATCCCACCATGACAGAGAACTCAGTTTTCAAGGTTACTCTGGGATCTCTTTCACCAAGATAGGTCTGTTTCTTCCATTGGGCAGTTTAAAATTTTATTTTTATTTCTCGCTGCTCAAAGCTATTACTAGCATAGACACCACAGGTTAAGGACTCAGTCCCACAAGACTTCTCCTACTTCACATATCAATTACAAGTCTCAGGTTCTGGCACTTCTGACTGTCCTTGCTATAAATCAAGAGCTACTATGACCTGTTCGATAATTTGATATAATGGCTCAGAGAACTCAGGGGAACACCTTACTTATGTTTATCAGTTTATTATAAAGGCTGCAACTCAGGAAGTCAAATGGAAGAGATGCATAGGGTGAGGTATGGGGATCAGGGAAAGCTTCCACGCCCTCTCCAGACACACCACTCTCCTAGCACCTCAGTGTATTCACCAGTCCAGAAGAGCATCAAATCTCATTGCTCAAGAGCTGTTGTTTTTCTTCCAAAACGGAGTTTCACTCTTGTTGCCCTGGCTGGAGTGCAATGGCACGATCTTGGCTCACCAAAACCTCCGCCTCCTGGGTTCAAGCGATTCTCCTGTCTCAGCCTCCTGAGTAGCTGAGATTATAAGCATGCGCCACCATGCCCAGCTAATTTTGTATTTTTAGTCGAGATGGGGCTTCTCCATGTTGGTCAGGCTGGTCTCGAACTCCTGACCTCAAGTGACCTGCCTGCCGTGGCCTCCCAAAGTGCCGGGATTACCGGGGTGAGCCACTGCACTGGCCTGTGTTTTTTTAAAATAGAGTTTACTCTACAGCACTGCCCTTCCCTTCCTGGAGGTCAGTAAGTGAGGCTAATAGTTTCAACCCTCTAATCACTTGGTCTTTTTGATGACCAGCCCCATCCTGAGGCTACCTAGGGGCTCTGCCCTCAGTCACTCATTAGTATAAGCTCAGATGTGATCAAAAGTGACTCCTTACAAATAACGACACTCCTAACACTTAGGAAATGCCAGGAATTTTTTGTTTGTTTGTTTTGTTAAGATGCAGTCTCGCTCATGGCCCAGGCTGGCGTGCAGTGGTGTGATCTTGGCTTACTGCAACTTCTGCCTCCCCCGGTTCAAGCCTCAACCCCTGAGTATCTGGGATTACAGGTGTGCACCACCATGCCCGGCTATTTTTTTTTTTTTTTGAGAAGGAGTTTTGCTCTTTTTGCCCAGGCTGGAGTGCAATGACACCTTCTTGGCCCACTACAACCTCTGCCTCCCAGGTTGAAGTGATTCTCCTGCCTCAGCCTCCCAAGTAGCTGGGATTACAGGAGCCTACGACCATGCGCAGCTCATTTTTTGTATTTTTAGTAGAGATGGGATTTCACCATGTTGGCCAGGCTGGTCTTGAACTCTTGACCTCAGATGATCCTACCCGCCTCGGCCTTCCCAGGTGCTAGGACTGCAGACGATAGCCACCACCTCCGGCCAAGGAAATGCCAGGAGTTTTTAGGAGCTTTGTGCCAGGAACCAGGGACAAAGATCAAATACACATACCACAGTTAGGAAAACCAGGGTTCAAGTCAGCCTCTGTGTAAACTTGAACAAGTGTCTCAATCTTTTTGGGTCCTAGTTTCCTCAACCTTATCATTTACAGTTGAGTTAGGCAAGGGGTCTAAAGCCGAATGTCTGCAGTGGCCAGACATGTGACATAAATGAAACGATCCTGACTTCAGAAAAAAGGAGGCAGAGTCTGTTCTGCTTTCCCCTTAACTCAGGCTTAAGAAAACAACAGTGTGTGGCTGGGTGCTGTGTCTCACACCTGTAATCCCAGCACTTTGGGAGGCCGACGTGGGCAGATCACCTGATGTCAGGAGTTCAAGGCCAGTCTGGTCAATGCGGTGAAACCCCATCTCTATTAAAAACACAAAAAATTAGCCAGGTGTGGTGGCGGGCGCCTGTAGTCCAGCTGCTTGGGAGGCTGAGGCAGGAGAATCGCTTGAACCCAGGAGGTGCAGGCTGCAGTGAGCCAAGATCACGCCGCTGCACTCTAGCCTGGACAGCAGAGTGAAACTCCATCTCAAAAAAAAAAAAAAAAAAGAAGAAGAAGAAAAGAAAAAGAAAACAGTGCAAGCCCAATAATAAACGGTCACCAATGCTCTGCTTCAAAACCATGGGAGCCAGATGGAGCAGTGGGGACTAGAGTGAAGGGAAGAGGACACCTTCCAGGTGGGGCTGCCATAGCTTATCTGTAGCTACGGTGGAGGGCCAAGGGCTCCTAGGCCCTCTGAGTTTTCAACAGAATTAAGAAATACAGATTGCTTTTCTGATGTGACATCTTTTGAAGTTTAAATTTTGGTCAACTAATTCAAAACTTAAAAAACAATCTCTGTGCCTTGCACTCCTGCAGGGGCCAAAGTAAAACAAGTGTGGTTTGCTGGGCCACCTGTTTATGATTGCTAGTAACCACATAGTTACTAGAGCAATGCTTCTAAAACAAATTTCTGGACTCATTGAGAACTTCAGTAGGCCCAGCCTCTTGAAATCACCCGCTAAGCTTTGTGAGTATGCATTTTTGAGAAGAGACCATTCATAAGTTCCATTAGTATCTTTTTTTTTTTGAGACTGAGTCTTGCTCTGTGGCTCAGGCTGGAGTGTAGTGGCACGATCTCGGCTCACTACAACTTCCCCCTCCCAGGTTCAAGCGATTCTCCTGCCTCAGTCTCCCAAGTAGTTGGGATTACAGGCGTCTGCCACCATGCCTGGCTAATTTTTGTATTTTTAGTAGAGATGGGGTTTTATCACGTTGGTCTGGCTGGTCTCAAACTCCTGACTTCAAGTGATACGCCTGCCTCGACCTCCCAAAGTGCTGGGATTACAGGCGCGAGCCACCGTGCCAGGCTCCATTAGTGTTTTAAAGGAACTCACGACCAGCAAATGTTTTAGCCCCACCAATTAGCCTTGCACAGGTTTTCAGCACTAACTCCAGAACGCCAAGCAATTAATTATGATGTAATCAGACACTTAGTTCATTCACTTGCTTATTCCATAATAGTCAGCATTTACTATGTATGAGGCATCTTTGAGGCACTGGGAATGTAGAAACAAATGAAAGAAACAAAGTCTTTTTTTAATTTTCTTTTTTTTGAGACAGCATTTCCCTCTTGTTGCCCAGGCTGGAGTGCAATGGCGCAATCTTGGCTCACTGCAACCTCTGCCTCCCAGATGCAAGTGACTCTCCTGCCTCAGCCTCCCAAGTAGCTGGGATTACAGGCATGTGCCCCCCACGCCTGGCTAATCTTGTATTTTTAGTAGAAACGGGGTTTCTCCATGTTGGTCAGGTTGGTCTCAAACTCCCAACCTCAGGTGATTAGCCCACCTCGGCCTCCCAAAGTGCTGGGATTACAGGTGTGAGCCACTGCTCCTGGCCGAGACAAAGTTTTTATTCTCATCAAATAACATTCTAGTGGAAGGACACAGATAATATCTATAAAAGCAAAGAAGTACATATTATGTCAGGTGGATGATGAGGACTATGCAAGTTAAGAGTCGCAGGGTAGGGCAGAGGGACATTTTAAGTAGGGTGATGAGTAAAGGCCTCTTGGTTAAGATTTTACCTGAGCAGATACCTAAGTAGAGGAGCAAGCCACTTAACCACCAGGAGAGAGCATTTCAGAGGTGGATCAAGCAAAAACAAAGGCCCCCCAAGCAGGTGTGTAAAGTGGTCTGTTTGTGGAGTTGCAAGGTTAACTATACCTACTAGTGGGATTACAGGGAGGTTTTCTGAATTTTTTTTATAAGACAAATAATTCCTTCAAATTGTTTGCAATAATTTTATCTCTTTAAATGATAAAGCCAAGTTTAGAAGCAGATCTTAGAAAAGAGATTCACACCCGCTAATGGCTCATGCTGTAAACTGGCTCCGTCTTTCCTGAGAGTTGCCTAGTAAATTTAACAAGAGCTATAAAATTGTTCACACTTGTTGATTTGGTTACTTCACTTTGTGGGATATTTCTACAAGGCAAAAGAGAGAGAAAAAAGACAGCAATAAAGATATCTACTAAGTCCTCAGCAAGAACTTGTATAATACATTTGGAAAATTTCAAGTAATTTTAATCCTCAAAAATGGAAACAAAGCCAGATGCAGTGGCTCAAGACTGTAATCCCAGCACTTTGGGAAGCTGAGGCAGGAGGATCACTTGAGACCAGGAGTTCAAGACCAGCCTGGGCAACATGGCAAGACTCTGTGTCTACAAAAAATAAAAAAATTAGCTAGGCATGGTGGCTCACACCTGTAGTCCTGGCTTCTGGGGAGGTGGAGACAAGAGAATCACTTGAGCTCAATTCAAGGTTACAGTGAGGCATGATCATGTCACTATTGCATTGTAGCCCAGGGAACAGAGCAAGACTTTATCTCAGAAAAAAAAAGGAAATAAGTAAAAATAAAACATGATTTTCAATTTGCTTAGATTCTATAAGGCAGTTTAAATGACACATAGGAGCAATGTTAATACATGGAAATGTATTATATGAAAAACGTAAAGTACAAAAAGCTAAGATACAGACTTGTGTATTTATGCTGATTAAAATTGTGGAAATGTACCAATGCATATTAAAAAGACTAAAAGAGAATTTGGAGGGATATGAAGTATTTATTGTCTAGCCAGCTTTTGTCTTAGTCTGTTAACAGAATACCACAGACTGGATCATTTACAAAGAACATATTTTTTTCTTGCAGTTCTGGAGACTGAGAGGTTGGAGGGACCAGCATCTGGTGAGGGCCTTCTTGCTTCATCATTTCAAGGTAGAAAGAGGAAAAGCAAGAAGGCCCAAGAGAGAGAAGAGGAGGCTGAACTAGCTTTTATGACAAACCTACTCTCTCAATAATGAACCCACTCTTGAAATAATATTCCTCCATTCATTAGGACAGAGCTCTCATGATCTAATTACCTCTTAAAGGTCTCACCTCTAACACTGTTGCATTGGGGGCTTATGTTTCCAGCACATGAATTTGGGGGACATACTCAAACCATAACAGCTTTCATTTTGGATGGAGTTGCTTACATTCATAATGAATCTTTACTTTTTTTTTTCTCTTGTTGGATTACATGGCAGATTTTTTTAAAGTGAGGTTTTATTCCCTGTAAAGTACAATCCCTTGATGATGATGCTGTAAATGACAGAGCTGTTTGCAGGCACTGAGCTCGTCGTGCAAGGGTGAGAAATTCGCAAACCAGGGCCGCAGGAGACACTGGCTAGCACTATAGTTGGAGCTACTGGAGAGCAAAGTGCTTTTGCTGTAGTTTTAGTATCAGCACTATAGAACAGATACGCTGACTGCGACAGAAGACGAATAGCAGCTCGAGTGGAGGCAGCTAGCTCTGAAGCTGACATTTCCACTGTGGCAGGGTGTAGAAGAGCTGAACAATTCCCTGCTGAGACAGTTCCCATACCCTTCTAGATGCAGCCTGGCATCCAATATCATGCTTGTCTCTTTGTGGGAAGAGGAATGCCCAGCTCATAGAAGGTTCCAAAGCAAAACACTATTTAGCCCAGACTGAACACTGAGACTTTTTTTTTTGAGACTGGATCTCACTCTGTCACCCAGGCTGGAGTGCAGTGGTGCGATCACAGCTCACTGCAGCCTCAACCTCCTGGGCTCAAGCTATCCTCCCACCTCAGCCTCCTGAGTAGCTAGGTCTACAGGTGCACGCCACGATGCCCAGCTAATTTTTTTATTGTTTTGTAAAGATGAAGTCCACTATGTTGCCCAGTCTGGTCTCGAACTCCTAAGCTCAAGTGATTCTCCCACCTTGGCCTCCTCAAGTGCTAGTATTACAGGTTCAGCTATCTCACCTGGCCTAAGACATATGGTTGTCATTCAGGTCAATGGCCACCTCCAGAAAGCTGCCTTTGCTGGCCATCCAATCTGAAGTTGCACCAACCCAGTGATGCAGGATGCATCATCCTGTTTTGTGCTCTGCATACCAGACCTGCTTTCCATCTTACAGATTTCGTTGATCTATTTGTTTACTTGTTTATTGTCTGTCTTTCCCCATTCTGATGTAGGCTCCTTGAGGAAAGGAACCACGTCTACATTATTCCCTTTGGTGCCTAGGAATATTTCTGGTTCATTTTAGTTCCTTAGTATATATATATTTAGTGACTAAATAAACAAACTTGCACCAATCAGCAATCTGAGGTCTCTGGGCCTCTGTGGTGTTATGGCTAAAGCCACCCTGTACAAAGGATTTCACACTGGAAAATGAGACCAAAAACCTGGCTGCTGCACTCATTAGAATCTCAACAGGAGTATCACATTTCCTGGGGCCCCAGGTAAATGGTCTGGAGAAGGAGGACGACTGCTTTGCTTCTCCTTGGAGAGTGCCCCATATTCCCATATCCGCTCTTCCTCCTTCTCTCTTCCTGGCCCTTGCTTCTCTGGGGAATGAGGGATAGAAGGTAAGTCAGTCATGGCAGACAGACAGGAAATCTCCTCATATGTTTTTCTCTAGCAGCTAAAAGGCCCCTAGAGAGGAAAATCACAGGTATGGAGGGTGGGGATGGAGAAAATGGTCACTTAGGACATGCAGATTTGCAATTGTTTAATTCTTGCATCATTTAAAACATACAGTGCACAAAATAGCTCAAGATGAAGGATATAACATGCCTCCTTGAGTCCATACAACCAGAACCTAGCATCTGAACATCAGTGGGAAGTTAAGGCTCTTGCAATGCCATTATCAACATGAAGTTGGTTTCTGCTGGGTAGACATGAAAAACTGTCTCACTTGCACTTGCTATAGCAAGTCTTCAACTGAATACCTGGGGTTATTACTCCGGAATGTCTGAAACACTGCTTCACTGTGTGAGGATTTTAAAAATGTAGCCACTGATGGCCCTGCATGGTGGCTCCTGCCTATAATTCCAAGTACTTTGGGAGGCCAAGGTGGGAGGATTGCTTGAGGTCAGGAGTTTGAGGCTGCAGTGAGCTATGATTGTGCCACTGCACTCCAGCCTGTTGACAAAGTGAGACCTTGCCTCAAAAAAATTTTTTTAAAGTAGCCATTGAAATGAAGGCTAAAAATCCATCTCTTTCTATGTGTTCTTGTGGAGAGCCAAGACTTTCAAGGATTTATTCTAGTCAGTCATTTTCTGACAATCTAAACTGAATTATTTAAAATATACATGCCTTTGGTGATAATCACTGAATTTTTTTTTTTTTTTTTTTGAGATGGAGTCTTGCTCCATCTGTAGTGCCCAGGTTGGAGTGCAGTGGTGCCATCTCAACTCACTGCAATATCCTCCTCCTGGGTTCAAGCGATTCTCCTGCCTCAGTCTCCTGAGTAGCTAGGATTATAGGTGTGTGCCACGATGCCTGGCTAATTTTTGTATTTTTAGTAGAGACAGGGATTTTGCCACGTTGGCCAGGCTGGTCTCGAAGTTCTGACCTCAGCTGACCTCTCTGCTCCAGCCTCCCACATTGCTGGGATTACAGGCGTGAGCCACTGTGCTCGGCCTAATCACTGAAATTTATTGAGGGCTTACTCTGTGCCTGACACTGTTCCAAGTGCTTTGCATTAACTAACAACCACAAGAGGTAGGTACTGCTAATCATCTTCTTTTTTTTTTTTTTTGAGACAGAGTTTTGCTCTTGTTGCCCACGCTGGAGTGCAATGGTGTGATCTTGGCTCACCACAACCTCCGCCTCCCAGGTTCAAGTGATTCTTCTGCCTCAGCCTCCCTAGTAGCTGGGATTACAGGCATGTGCCACCACGCCCAGCTAATTTTGTATTTTTAGTAGAGACGGGGTTTCTCTATGTTGGTCAGGCTGGTCTCGAACTCCCGACCTCAGGTGATCTGCCCAACTTGGCTTCCCAAAATGCTGGTATTACAGGTGTGAGCCACTGCGCCCTGCCTACTATTGTTCCATTTTATTGATGAAACAAATGAGGGACAGAGCAGTTAAGCAACTTGTCCAAGGTCAATCAGTTAGACATGATAGGGCACGGAAATGGACCCAGAAAATGTGGCTGTAGCATCCATGGTCTTAATTATTACTGTTCTACTGCCTAAATTAGAACTGGTGGCACCTAAATATTTAGCTTTATTATATAGAGTCACATTACTCATGCACAGCTAGCTGCTGAGTTTAGTGACTGAGCAGTGAAACCAAATGCTGACAAGGATGTGGAGAAACAGGAACTCATTCATTGCTGGTGAGAATGCAAGATGGTACCGCTTTGGAAGGCAGCTTGGCAGTTTCTTACAAGCAAAACATATCCTTTTATGAATAATCCAGCAATCATGTACCTTGGTATTTACCCAAAGGAAAACTTTTATGTCCATACAGAAACCTGCATATGGGTGTTTATAGCAGCTTTACTTATAACTGCCAAGCTTTGGAGGCAACCAAGAAGTCTGTCTGTAGGTGAGTAGATAAGCAGATGCACTGTGGTACAAGCAGACAGTGGAATGCTATTCAGTGCTAAAAGGAAATGTGCTATCAAGCCATGAATATACATGGAGTAATATGCATGGAGGAACCTTATATGCATATTTCTAAGTGAAAAAAGCCAACCTGAGAAGGCTACATACTGCATGATTCTAACTATATGACATTCTGGAAAAGGCAAATATGAAGACAGTAAATGACCAGTGGTTGCCAGGGGTACGGGGTGCTGAAGGAGGGATGAATAGGTGGAGCACAGAGGGTCTTTTTGTTTTGTTTTTCTTCTTTATGCCAGATCTCACAGTGGGACACAGAGGATCTTTAAGGCAGTGAAACTATTCTATATGATTCTACAATGGTGGATAGATGTCATTATACTTTTGTCCAAACCCATAGACTGTGCAACACCAAGAAAGAACCCGAAAGTAAACTACGGACTTTGGGCGAAAATGATGTGTCAAAGTAGGGTCATCAATTGTAACAAATTACCACTCTGGTAAGGGGTGTTGATAACGGGAAAGGCTGTGTGTGTGTGTCAGGGCAGGGGGTATTTGGGAATTGTCTGTATCATCTGCTCAATTTCACTATGAACCTAAAACTGTTCTAAAATGTAGAGGCAATTAAATAACATGGCTGGGGTCAGGCACGGTGGCTTATGCTTATAATCCCAGCACTTTGTGATAAAAACACAAAAATTAGCCCAGTGTCGTGGTGCATGCCTGTAGTCCCAGCTCTGGAGGCTGAGGCACCAGAATTAAACCTGGGAGGTGGAGGTTGCAGTGAGTGGAGATTGTACCACTGCACTATAGCCTGGGCAACAGAGAGAGACTCTGTCTCAAAACAAAACAACAACAACAAGAAAGCAAAACCTGGCTGGGCATAGGTAAGAAATAAGAAGGTACATGCCGGAATGTGCAGCCCAGATCCATCTTTAGGATTGAGGTACTCATTCCCCAGCTTCCCAGAGTTTTGTTTGCTGGTAGCTCAAAGCCTAGTCCCTCTCCGGACCATGCCTTTGGCAAAGGGAGCTGCTTCACTCAAAGTTATCCCCCATCCACAGATGGCCCTCATTCAATGATGAGGTACAAATGCGATAAAAAGGCCCTGCCCCTTGCTTCAATGTGGCACAACTCTGCAGTCCATCCCATATGCTGAGCCTCCCATAGATGTGGCTGAGGCCTCTGCTGCAACTGCATCACAGCTCAACTTTCTCCTGCCCAATCCCACTTTCCTCACTTCTGTTCCTCCCCTCTTTTTTCCCTCTCAATTACTTATGAGGGTTCTTACCAAGAGCTTCTATCAATATACTTTCTGTATTTGAATCTCTCTCTTAGAGTCTGTTTCTGGGGAAATCTGACCTAGAGAAAGATGCATGGTGGAAGGGCCTTCTAGGTAGTGGGGCCAGCACAAGCCAAGCAGTCTTGGCAGTGTCTAGCAGCAAGCTGTGTGCGGGTGAGATGGATTCACTTGTGTCATGGTAGGAAGGGAGGCTTGAGCAGGAGGCAGGGGCCAGATCATAGAGGGCCTTGTGTGCAGGCTAAGGAGTCAGGTTTCACCCTCAGCTTTTTTATTCATTTATTCATTCAACAAACATGAATTGTGTGTCTGCTATGTGTAAGGCATAGTCCAAGCCTCTGGGAATACAACAGCAAAAAGTGCAAACAAAATACATACATGTATTAATCTCTGTCCTATGAGATTAAAGTGAGTGTAAAATGAAATAACATAAAGTACTGACCACAGTGACCGACACATAGCAGGTGCTAAGTACTTGCTAACACCTCTCCCCTTCTCCCTTCTCTCCCTGGTGGTAACTTTGTAGGGCATCTAAAGTTGCAAAGGAAGCAGAGGCAGGTAATTAGAATCAAGCCAGAGAACCTAGGACTATACCCAGTGAAATGCTGTAGTGTGTCGTCCTGACTCACAAGAGCTGATTGCTAAATTTTCAGGAATTTTTGCTGAAAATTTGTTAAACACAGCCATTGTAAAAAGCTAAGTTATATAAACTTAAAATTAAATTATATTCAAAACAAAGGTAACAGATCCTCAGAACATAGCACTTCCTGATTATTTTCCTACATATACCATTATGTGTGCTTTTAAGGCTATTGTACCTGTATGGTGGAAATAACATAGAATGATAGGATTGCACTACTCCTCCCAACTCCACATTCGGAGACATCACACTGGTAGCTTGAAATCAACCATGGTGGGAGTAATTACGCCAAGGAAATCTGCAAATGCTGCAAATCTGGAGAGATGGTTGTTAAATACTAACCAGCACAGGTCTGGCTATATCCCTTTGCTTATTGTGAACAAAAATGACCTTTGGGCAACTATATCTCTGAGCAGTGGTTTCACGCATTTCGTATTTTGGGGCTTTCTACACAGAGAAGCAGTTGAGGGTGGTGGAGGGGTGCATATGCTGGAGCCTTCTGCCTGGGTGCCAAGCTAGGCTCTTTCCTTGACTAGCTATGTGATGTAGGGTAGGTGACTTATTCTCGCTGTGCTTCAGGTTCTTCTGTAAACAGAAATGCTCCCAGCTAGGGTTCCTGGGAGGATGAAATGAGAAATGTGAAAAGCACTAGAATAGTGCCTGGCTCACATTAAACACTCTGTAATTGTTAGCTGTTACTTTTGAGCTGGCCAATAGATGAAAGAGTACTTTGGACATCACCCTGGCAGCCTGGACAAATCAAGACAGCTCAGCAGTCTCTCGGCCTCACTCCAAATATGAGCAGAAAAGGGTGATGTTCCTCCTCCAGGGAGCCTTCCCTAACCCTCCTGCGGAGGCTTACTTCTAGGAGTCCTGATAATGTCAGAACTTCTGCCATAATAATACATGTCATATTGCCCTTGCCTGTTTACTTGTCTGTCTCTCCAGCTAGACTGTGAGCTGGTAGAGGAGGAGCTGGGTCTGTCTTTTCCACCCTGCCTGTCCCCAGCACCCAGCACAGTGCCAGGCACATGGTGACTGATCAGTAATATTATTGAATACGTGTCCTAAATGAATGCTATTTGCCTGTTTGGAGAGTCTTCTAGGGGGAAGTTCTGTGAGGACAGGGACTAGATCTGTTTTTCTAAGCCATTGTTTGTTGGTGCCTAGTCTGAGAACTGGCACGTGGTAAGCTTGTTTACCCCTTGAACGAATTCATTCTAAATGCCAGAATGCTGACACTCTCCCTTCTACTTTTAGAGCTTGCCTTTCCGTGTTGCCTAAAAATGCAAAAGAGAGAATGTTGAGGAAGTAACATCTATACTGGGTTAGTCCTGAATATGCAAGTACTGTAGGCAGGTAGTTAAGACTGTGCACCTTAGAATAAGATTGAACAACCTAGGGTTGAATTGAGCTTGTCACTGACTAGCTGTGCATTTTGGGACAAGGCACTTAAGTTCTCTGAGTCTCAGTTTCCTCATCTATGCAATGGAGATAATAATATACCCACATGACTGTAAAATAACTATAACAAAATAGTTTATTTCAAATTATTTAAGAAACAAATAAGGCTGGGTGCAGTGGCTCACGCCTGTAATCCCAGCACTTTGGGAGGCTGAGGTGGGCGGATCACCTGAGATGGGGAGTTTGAGACCAGCCTGACCAGCATGGAGAAACCCTGTCTCTACTAAAAATACAAAATTAACCGGGCATGGTGGCACATGACTGTAATCCCAGCTACTCAGGAGGCTGAGGCAGGAGAAACGCTTGAACCTGGGAGGCAGAGGTTGCAGTGAGCCGAGATTGTGCCATTGCACTTCAGCCTGGGCAACAAGAGTGAAACTCTGTCTCCAAAAAAAAAAAAATTGCAAATAGTTCATTTTAAATTTAATTTAATTATTAAAAATACAACCATATTATAAAATCATTTTTAAATAAATTAATACAAATAATGTCTGTAAACACCAAGTCTCACAGATGGAGCTCAATCAATGGTAACCATTATATTATAAGGAAGTCTGGAAAAGAGAATGTCTTTCTCCCGTAGAGATGTATTTCTTTTGTAACAAACCAAGGGCAAGCTGCCTTTCTGAATTTTCTTTAGTAATCTTGGCACTTAAAATCATACTTATTTAGGAAGCTGGGATAAAATACACTTTAAAAGGAATTGTAAAGATGCTGACAAACAGGGCGAAGTAAGAATATATAATTCAGGCAGATATGTGAACGCCAGGAAGAAGATGGGCAGGGGGCAGGGGCTGGATGACAATGGGTGAGTCTAGGGTAATCTGATGAAGGCAGCATTTGTTGTTTGAGACGGTCTTGCTTTGTCACCCAGGCTAGAGCGTAGTGACGTTATCACAGCTCAATGCAGCCTCGATCTCCAGAGCTCAATCAATCTTTCCACCTCAGCCTCTCGAGTAGCTGGGACTACAGGAATGTGCCACTACACTGAGTTAATTTTCGTATTTTTTGTAGAGGTGGGGTTTCACCCATCTTTACAACAGCGTTTCACATGTTGCCCACGCTGGCCTTGCACTCCTGAGCTCAGGTGATCCACCTGAAAGGCAGCATTTTTCTGTGACGTCCTATATTTGGCACTGGCTGCTGCAAACCTTATTGTACTTGTCTCTTAGTTCACATATGCAAACGTTTCTACTGGGTGTATAACAAGGAGAGGAATTATGCAGCTTTAGCAGATATTTCCAAACATGTTTCCAACGTGGTCAGACCAATCTGCCCCCCCCTCCTCAGCAGTGGGAGTTCCTTGGAGAGTGCTCCTTGTCAGCACATGGTCTTTATCAGTGGTCCTTATCATGGTCCTTATCAGTCTTTTAAATTTTAGCCATTTGGCGGAGTCTCTAGTGGTATTGTACCATAGTTTTATTTGCATTTCCCTAATGACTAATGAAATTGAGCACCTTTTCATATGTTAAATGGCCATAATCTTCTGGATATTTTTTTGGTGAAGTTTCTGTTTAAGTTTTTGCTCTTTTACTATTTGGTTTCATGACTTTTTTTGTATTGATTTGTAGGAATGCTTCATCTAGTCTGAATAGAATGCTTTTCTCGGTGATTCCAATTGTCAATATCTTTTCTAACTCTGAGGCTTGCCTTTTACTCTTTTAATGATGTCTTTTGATCTTCTGATGACGTAGATCTAAATGTGAAATAAAAAACAATGAAGCTGCTAGGTGAGGAGAATGTCTTCCCAACCCTGAAGCAGACAGAAATCAAAGCACTGACCGAAATGGAGAGGTTGATAACTCAGACTACATTACAATCAGGAACTTCTGTGCACCAAAATACATCATTAAGAGACGTGGGCTGGATGTGGTGGCTCGCTCCTATAATCCCAGCATTTTGGGAGGCTGAGGCAGGAGGATCGCTTGGGGCCAGGAGTTCAAGACCAGCCTGGGAAACATAGCATGATCCCCATCTCTACTGAAGAGAAAGAGAGAGAGAGAGAGAATGTGTTCATGTGTTCTATGTATACCAACACACCATGTTGTACGCATTAAATATATGCAATAGAAGACTTCGTGTGTGTTTTAAGCACTTGGATTGTATTATTCAATCCTTTCAAAGAAGAATATAAGAATCCTTGTTTTACAGATGAGTAATTGAGGCCCAGAGAGGTTAACGAACTTGTCCTGAGGCACACAGCTTAAAAGTGGAGAACTTAGCTGTAAGTTCAGGTCTGCATGAGTCTAGAGACTGAGCTCCCAACTCCTGGCAGTGCTGCTCTGTCATTCCCCACCTCCAGTGTCCCCTAGGGGGCTGGCACAGTGTTGGCCTCCAGACATGTCACTGTTGGCTTCCTGCGGTACCTTCCTGTGTATAGAGATCACTTCACATGGCCCTGCGTTCATCCTCGTAAATTATTCATTTTCTCCACCACTGTTTTATAAATTTGGCCTGCTGTGAACAGTTGCTCTTTGGTCTTCTTTTTAGTCCTGAGGAAGCAGGATTCCTTTTCCTGGTGTGATTTGCTGAGGCTGCACCTGGAAAAGACTCAGAGCCTTGGACAAACATTCTGTGTCTGTAGCTTCTCTGATCTGGCAAGATGAATGGCATAGCCTTGGGTAGCAGGGAAAAGGCAGCCTTGAGGAGGTGCGCCAGGTCTGCCGGGCTCTGCACTGTGTACTCATGGCCTGCAGGAGTTGGTAAGGTCCCAGCGTGTGCCCGACCACTTCCCCCTTCCTCCTCTCCTTCCTCCTCTTTCTGGCTGCCAGAGGCCCTCCCATGGAGCTGGACATCTGTGCACTTAGAAGGGCCCTGTGCAGGCTGCTTTTGTGGGAAGCAGAATCACTGCAGGGTTTGGGGGATGTGGGTAAGTCACTTAGAGTTGCTGCCAGGGTCACCACAGGCCCAGGTACCTGCTATGCATGCCTATGATAATAGAAGCTAGAAATTATTCAGTCCTGAAAGAAGTCTTGTGAGAGTTAGGCAAGGCCAGGATTCCGCCCCCTACCCACCACCCCATTTCAGCACCCCAAGGGGATCTGGCTCGCATGATCACCTCCTCTCAACATCCTCATAGTGAAAGGAGATGCAGACCAGCCTCCAGGAGCAGACATGAGCCAGTAGTGCTAATCACTTCGGCTGCTACTTAGTGAGAATTTGTGTTTCAGGCACATTGCTAAAGCTTTTATATACATTTTATCAATCCTTATAACCCCCAGTGAAATACAATCTATCATTTCTGATTCACAGTTGCAGAAATGAATGCTTGAAAAATGAATTTTTGCTTTCTCAATGCATCACATCACTGCTAAGTGGCCGAGTCAGGATTCAAAGTTGTCCGACTCGAAAGCTCAGAGAAATGTTTACCATGAAGCTAATGAGGCCTAAGCCCTGGGACCCTCATTTGCATGAGTCCCTTACCAGGTGCTAAGTGGATCCTAGCAATGTGTTCAGATGGTCATATGCATCTTTGTTGTTGTTTTGTCTCATTTTTCTTGTAGAGATGGATGCTGCCCAGATTGGTCTTGAACTCCTGGGCTCAAGCAATCCTCCTGCTTTGGGCCCCCAAAGTGTTGGGATTACAAGTGTGAGACATCATGTGTGGCAGATCATATGCTTTTAAAAGATATGTGACCGGCCATGGTGTCTCATGCCTGTAATCCTAGCACTTTGAGAGGCCGAGGCGGGTGGATCACCTGAGGTCAGGAGTTCGAGACCAGTCTGGCCAACATGGCGAAACCCCGTCTCTACGAAAAATACAAAAATTAGCCGGGCACGGTGGCGGGTGCTTGTAATCCCAGCTACTTGGGAGGCTGAGGCAGGAGGGAGGTGGAGGTTGCAGTGGGCGGAGGTTGCAGTGAGCCGAGATTGCGCCACTGCATTCCAGCCTAGGCAACGAGAGCGAAACTCCCTCTCAAAAAATTTGTAAACTAGAGCTGGTGCAGTGACTCATGATTGTAATCCAGTACTTTGGAAGGCTGAGGCAGGAGGATCACTGGAGCCTAGAAGTTTGAGAACAGCCTGGACAACGTAGCAAGACCTCGTCTCTATGAAAAATAATAATAAATAAGTAAAAATTGTTTAAGATTTGTAAAACTAGAAAAATTCGCAAACTTAGTAGATTGTTTCCTTACTCAGTTAAAACTAGTGTTGCTTTCCACTCTGCCTTGCTTTCCTACAATTTCCTCCAGTGTTGAGTGGAGCTGGGCATTTCGGGGATAGGCTAAGAGGAATCTGAGTTGGGATATCTTCAGTTTGATGGTGGGATACATTAGTGTGGTTTGCAGTCCCTTTTGAGATTGTTAAGTTATTGTTAGCTGTCCCACTGGAGGATGGCTTCCAGGAACATTCTGCTGCCCACTGTGCCCACATGCCTGTGTCCTGACTTGATGTCCAGAGCTGTTACCAGAAAGAGGTTCCAATCAGACCCCAAGAGAGAGAGGTTCTTGGATCTCACACCAAAGAATGTGGGGCGAGTCCACGCAGTAAAGTGAAAGCATATTTATTAGGAAAGTAAAGGAATAAAAGAATGGCTCCTCCACAGGAAGAGCAGCAGCTTGGGCTGCTGGACGAAGGACACTTACAGTTACTTCCTGATTACATGCTAAACAAGTGGTAGATTAATCATGAGTTTTCTGGGAAAGGGGTAGACAATTCCTGTAACGGAGGGTTCCTCCCCCTTTTATACCACATAGGGTAACTTCTTGATACTGACACGGTATTTGTAAATTGTCATGGCGCTGGAGAAAGTGTCTTTCAGCATGCTAATAAATTATAATTAGTGTATAATGAGCACTGAGGATGATCAGAGGTCACCTTCATCGCCATCTTGGTTTTGGTGGGTTTTGGCTGGCTTCTTTACTGCAAGCTGTTTTATCAGCAAGGTCTTTATGACCTGTTTCTTGTGCTGACCTCCTATCTCATCCTGTGACTTAGAAAGCCTAACCTCCTGGGAATGCAGCCTCATTTACCAGTAGGTCTCAGCCTCATTTACCCAGCCCCTATTCAAGATGGAGTTGCTCTGGTTCAAACGCCTCTGACAGAGCCGGACTACAAAACTAACGTGGTCTGTGTCTTCAGCACAGAGTATGTGGCAAGTGGAGGAGAAATAAGAAATCTTAAAAACAACAACAACAACAAAAAACAACTACTACTAATCACAACCAGTTTTTATCTGTCTATTCTCTCTACAGGCAACGATATCACAAAACTGTCGCCATCTGAAGAGGCATTCAAAGCATATGCACTCAAAAAATACAGAAAAATAATTTATAGAAATGTGTCAGGCAGTTAATAAAAAGGATTGTTATTTTTCTGGATTTTGTTATAATTTGTGAATTTATCAGTTTTTAAAAATGTGTTGTGAGGACCCTTTTCTCATTCTAGTTACTTTTACATTAATTTTGTGTTTGTAATTTTCTATTATTTTTCTTAAAGAGGACCCTTCCTCCCAAACCTGGAAGTGACCCTGCTCAAATTCATGCTCTTAGCAATGGTGAGACAGTGTCTGCCTCTGAAGGCTCCAGTCAGTTTGGAAAGAGAAATGGGGCTGTGAGGTGTGCAGAAGCCGGAGTGTACTTTAGAAACTACTGTAAGCTGGGCACAGTGGCTCAGACCTGTAATCTCAGCAATTTGGGAGGCTGAAGCGGTCGGATCACCTAAGGTCAAGAGTTCAAGACCAGCCTGGCCAACATGGTGAAATCCAATCTCTACAGAAATACAAAAATTAGTCAGGCATAATGGCAGGTGCCTATAATCCTAGATAGTTGAGAGGCTGAGATAGAAGAATCGCTTGAACCCAGGAGGCGGAGGTGGCAGTGAGCCAAGATCATGCCTTTGCATTCCAGCCTGGGCAAGAGAGTCAGATTCTGTCTCAAAAAAAAAAAAAAAGAAAAAAAAAAGAAAAATAAAAAAGAAAAAAGAAAAAGAAAAAGAAAAAGTACTGTGGGTATCCTCTACTGAAGGTGGGAGGCCGAAGAGGGCGCAATAGCACAGCAAAGCTCCTGAGACAGGGTTAGCAGCAGCCTGCAGGGAGGGTGGAATATGTCCAATGTTTGCAAAGAGCAAAAGAGGAGTGGGGCAACTTACAGATCACTCAGGCCTTTGTAATGCATGGTGGTTTTCCTTATAGCCCCACCCAAACCTGAATTTGCTGATGCAGTTTCCCTGGAAATCTCAGTCCAAAGGGCATTTTTGGTGCCACCTTGGGAGTGAGGAAGCAGATGTTAGTAAGCGGAGCTGCCTCACACGCTGTCTGTTCAGCCTCCCCCGAGGGCTCTTGAATAAAGGAGGCAGAAATACCGCTGAAGGCAGGTGGCTGCTGGTGCACTTGGAGTCAATGTTGGAGCTTCCCGTCCTCTGTTACCCAGACTACCCAAGAAACTTCATTCTGGCCCCAGGGAGTTCCAGTGGCTGCAGGGCAGGAGCCTGGCTTTCCTTGAGAATGTGTCTCCTTTTGTGGTTTTCATTTCTCCACCTGGTGTCTGGACTGCAAATTACAGGAGAGGATGATGAATTTGTTCTCCCCACCGAACAAAGGGATTGCAGTAGTAGTATGTGGCATGGTCTTATCCAAGCTCCGGGAATGCTGCTGCCCCTGGCTCCCCTTGAAGCCATCAGGGCTCAAGCTGATCACTGTCCTGAAGGAAGCTTCCCCTGGGGACAGGCTCACAGAGGAGGCTGCTTTGTTCAGAGGCTGAGGTGTAGGGAGAGGAATGACGTGCCTATTGACCCCAGGATTTTTTTTTTTTAAATTACTGTACAGAGAGAGCACATTCTCATCTGGAATTCTAACAAACAGAGAGACAGAAGGAGGCAAATAATCACATTTCTCAGAGTAGCCTGGCCAGGCTGCCCTGGGGTCTCCCCCAGAATTATCTGTTTCTGGCTTATGAGTGCAGGGCCCTTGTTCCTCAGCCTCTGTCTTTATCATGCCCTCTGAATGAACAGCACGCACACAGCCCATGCTAACCACCCATCAGACCACAGACACATTCCATCACCTTCTATACACAATATACACACAGCAAAATCCTATACGCAGTATACAGGATACATAATCAAATACGTAGCATTTGGGATAATGCTATGGGCTGAATTGTCTCCTCCCCCAGATTCATATGTTGAAGTCCTAACCCCCAGTGCCTCAGAATGTGATTGAGTTTGGAGACAGGGTCCTTAAGGGGGTAGTTGAGTTGAAGAGGTCATTAGCATAGGAACTGGATTGGGTTGGACTACCTCCTAATTTGGCATGACTCGTGTCCTTATAAGAAAAGGAATTTAGGACACAGATATGTAAAGAGGGAAGGCTACCCGAGGACACCGAGAGCAGACGGCCGTGGACAAGCCAAGGAGAGAGGCCTCAGAAGAACCCAACCCTGCCTGACACTTGGATCTCAGACTTCTGGTCTCCAGATCTGTAAGAAATCTGGTTGCTTAAGCCACCCAGTCTGTGCTATTTTGTTATGGCAGCCCTAGAAAACAATGTAGATAATGATAGCAACTTCATTGTATCAGATAGCAACAGGCAGGAAAAGGCGGGCCTTCAAGACCTATGTTGCCTTGTTTTAACACACTGATTGCTAGGCATTCCACATTTGGGGCTTTGGAGCCAATGGTCCAGGCCAGGCCTGTCATTTCCTTCAGAACTTACAATGACTTTTGCCAAAGTTATCTGCACCTCAGCATCCTCTGGTGAATTCCTGTACCTGCCATCATCCCTGATATGCCAGAAGTTTTGAAGCCTGTGGATGTTTCCTTTCGCCCTTATTTAAGAGCCTGATCATGAAGCAGGCAAGAAAATATGTGACTGTAGCTTTTCTTACACAAGGAATAGGGCCTACATCTGAAGGAGTGGGAAGCTGGACAAAGGGTTAAGACCTATATAGGGTGATGCGCTGGGCATTAGAAAACGGGGAAAGAAGTTGCTACAGCAAAGAAGGAGGATCTAGCCTGGGGGAAGAGAACCTGGAAGAAGTGAGAGCTGGTCCTAAGAGAAGGAACAGCCAGCAGAGGGGGAGTGAATGCACAACTTGTAGGACAGCACTAGCCAATAGCACTTTTGGTGATGACGGGATATTCTATATTTTTAATGTCCAATATGGTAGCCTCTGGTCACATGTGGCAATCAAGTTCCTGAAATGTGGCTAAGTGTGACTAAGGAGCTGAATTCTTGGTTTTAGTTAAGTTTAAATAGAAATAGCTACATGTGGCTATCATATGAGACAGCGTGGTTCTGGAGTTCCGACATAGCGCACTGTTGCTTGCCTACCCAGCAGCTACTTGCCTTTTTCTTTGCTTACAAACCACCTCCCCCACCCCCCATGTTTTTCAGGCAGTCAGGAGCCATGTACTTCAGGAGAGACTGGGCCCCTTAGAGCTATACAGGAGAGGTAAATCTTCATTAGCCTAAGCCAGTTATGGTAATTATGTTCCTCTTGCTCGTGATTGGTTTAGGAGTATGCAGATAATGCAAATCCAGCCAATGAGACACAGGAGGAGTCTGCTGGAGGATTCTGAGAATGTTGTCTTAAAAAGGGGTTAAAGAAGGGTCTAGTCCTCCTTCTGGACCTTAGATGTGTGAAGATGTGATGCTTAGAGTCACAGCCGCCATCTCATGCCCACAGGGGGACAAAAGCCGGTATACTGAGGATGATCTAAAAGATGGAAAGAATCAGGGTCTCCAGTGATGTTACCAAGCCACATCAGAACCAACCTTGGGATGGCCCCATCCCCTTTGTTAGTAAAGACACTTGTGTCTTCTGTTAAATGCAGTCATGGGGACTCTTTGGGGTTGAAATATGTAGCATTGAAGTCTGTGTTTCTGCCTCCAATGTGAATTCCATAAAGTATAGCACTTTTTCTCATTGTTCTTAAACCATTACTCCAAGCAGCTACTACCAATCAACTGAAGTTAATATGCTAAACAAAAATCTGTTTGCTATTCCTGCTCTAGGGCAAAGAACACAAGCATCTGCTTTGCCACAAACTCCCCCACAAACATTTTCTTCCCACTGGTCCCGGCTAATAATTGGAAAGTGTTCTTGTAAGATCAACAACACATCAATATCCACGAAACCAGCCCACAGAAACAATTCAAATAAGCCCAGATCTAAGAAACAGTCTTTCTCTATACCCCAGGACATTAAAAAAGTGCTTATTTTTTGAAGGGTCAATTAGAAAGGGGAAGTCAGTCACACAGCAATCGTTATTTGAATATAACAGAGCAAAAAAAATGCTCTTTTATTAATCTGATATACGTTAAATATCTTTGTAGCTGTTACATGAATGTTAGTTATCTGGCAGATACATGTATACACAATTCCACATTTGATAGATTTATACTGCACACGAGCCGTCCCACATGGAGCATGCCCTTTCACAAGGATACGCATGGCCGTCTCAGGATATTTGTCAAAACACACTTGGTCAAACATTTTGGCAATTGGAAATCAGACACAGAGGAGCATACCAGAAAGATGAGTTCACAACAGGACCAGCTGTACTTAAGATGAAAACTCCAAAACCTGAAACAGAATTTACTGGGGTTCACACATGCAGCACACATATATACAGTACAATAGGCGTAACTGGAACATTCATAGCAGGAGATCTTAAACAGCATTAAAAACAGAAAGAAAAAAAAATAAAACAAAGCCAAACAACCCAAACACCAAAACCGACAGGACCATTGCCAAGATCTCATTAAAAAAGACAGTAGATAGTACGTTTAGCATATGTTCACAATGGAAGTTCCCCTGAAAGAGAAAACCCTTCTAGGATGTTATTTAGTGTATCTAGGTATTAGCAAAAGACATATGGTCTGTTCAATATGTTCCTGGATCAGGGTGAGGATATATAACTGCATGGATGCTAAGAAAGTGTGTATCAAGAAAGGACATTTCTTTTTTCTTCTGACTGATGCAGGACATAGATTCAGTAAAGTAAATATATAACAATTGCAGCGGAAATGAAATTAGGCCAATTTGTCAAGTTCTATCTAGGCAGGCCTGGTAAATGTCAAGGCAAGGAAGGAGTTTCCTTCTTGGATAACTACATGGGAGCCAGAGGGGGAGACACTTTACAATTTCAAACTAGTTTCATTTTGTTTGCATAGCATGAAATAGCTGATTTTACTGTACATTCTCCCTGAAGGAATAATACCCATAGAAAAATGGTGGATTCTCTGTACTGGGTCCTATTCTGAGTCAATGCAAATGCAGAAAGAAACCCTTTGTGAATCATATGAGGTTGAGCTTGTGAAGTCTTTCCCGTTCCTTGGATTTAGGGGCAATGCTGATCCATAAACACATGAAACTCAAGGTGGTGTGGCCTGGGTCTACGCACTGGGAGGCCAAGTATTCTTTAGGGCTTTAGATAGTGATATGCTGGTTAATGTTTAACAACTGTCTTGGGGATTAGGAGGAGTCTGATTTGTATGGCTTTGTTGCTTTCCATGGTATAAATATTCCCACCATAGCTGATCTCAAGCTATGAATATACTATCATTTGGGAAGATGTGTGCAGTAGTATAGCCTTATATAGTATTTCTACCATACAGACATAAAAGGCATAGATAATGGTAAAATGTAGTAAAATAAGTAGAAAGTGATGAGCTTTGAATATATTGCCTTTGTTTTTAGCTATAATTTATCTAATCTTAATTTTTAGTAATAGCTGTGTTTCTCAACTGACTCTCAAAATTCCTGAAACGTTAACAATCAGTTCTGATGGACTGGTTTAAAGCTGTTCCAGCTCATCACTAGCTCTAGATGACCCCAGCTCCTGTGAGCAGGCTGCCTAGGCACTCCCTAGGCACTCCCCAGGCACTGCAAAGCTGTTTTGGACTTTGCATCCCTGCTGCTGGGGTAGGTTACCAGCTTGAGTTAAACCCCATCTGAGTCTGAACAAAGGATTGAAAGCTGCTTTCTGTTCCTAGTCCTGGGCGCTCTTGGATCTAACAGCGAATGTGGTAGAGTAGGCAGAGAGTGGACAACCTCTGCAATTTCAGCATTCAGACCTGACTGGAAGGCACCTACCCTTCCACACCAAGTAGGACTTTCTGCAGACATGGAGCGTATCATCAACCTCCATTAGTCAATGAATCTCGAGAATCCAGGTGGGGAACATCCTGGTCTTTCAGGAGTCAAATACTGAGCTCTCAGCCTTCTGCTCCAGAGATAGGCTGTTCTGATTCCATGCCAGCTGTGTCCATCCTATCAGGGCACAGGCACTGAGAAACAGTTGGAAATCTAGCCCTCCACAGGGAGCTGTGCCAAAGCCAGCAGCCTCGCATTTACACTCCCTCTGAACCCACTCCTGTTCTCCACCTTCTCC
Organism: Ateles fusciceps; assembly: GCA_036589455.1. Lineage (NCBI taxonomy): Eukaryota > Metazoa > Chordata > Mammalia > Primates > Atelidae > Ateles > Ateles fusciceps. Next base: position 2,882,679 of record JAZHEH010000952.1, on the reverse strand, counting down.
ATCCTCTGCGCCTCCACAACAGGCATGGATGGGCCTTCATCCCCAGTGCCCCAGGAAAGCTTGACCTTGCTTTTGTACATGGCTAGAATTAAGATGTTGTCGACCAGAGGAGGAAAGGAAAAAAAAAAGGGAAAGAAAGGAAATGAGTGGGCACTGCCCTGAGGAGGTAAGCAGGAGAGAACAGGTGGGGAAAAATGGCAATGGGGCTCTCAGAGGAGGGTAGAAGGTCACTGACAACTACTCTCTTTCTGCTCTGCCCCCCTGCAGGCCCCAGAACGCCAAACGTCCTTTGCAACTTCAAGACACTTGCAACAACATGCACCAGTTTTAAATTGAAACCCCAAAATGTCCCTGTTACTGGCTGACAGAACCTGTTTTCTGGATGGCTTATCTGCTGAGGGTAGAGAGGAGGGAAACTGTTTTAGGATGTCTGTCAAGATAGTTGAGTCACTCATAAATCTTCAAAATCAGAAAGGAAACACCCTGGGAGGCACAGGCCAGGGGGAGTGGCAGCAGCTGCAGGCTTTGCTGACTTGGCTCTGAAGAGGAAACTCCAGCGCTATTCGCTGGGGGGAGCAGACTCCCTAGCTCCTGTTGCTGGTTTCACGCCAGGAAAAGAATACCTCAGAAGAAAGTGAGACTTTAGGCTGAGCACGGTGGCTCACGCCTGTAATCCCAGCACTTTGGGAGGCCGAGGAGGGTGGATCACCTGAGGTCTGGAGTTCGAGACCAGCCTGGCCAACATGGTGAAACTCTGTCTCTACTAAAAATACAAAAAAATTAGCCAGGCATAGTGGTGTGCACCTGTAATCCCAGCTACTTGGGAGGCTGAGGCAGGAGAATTGCTTGAACCTGGGAGGCGGAGGTTGCGGTGAGCCAAGATTGCACCACTGCATTTCAGCCTGGGTGACAGAGTGAGACTCCGCACCCCACCCCCACAAAAAAGAAAAAAAGAAAAAAAAAGCTCTAGAAAGATGGGGCTATCTCTGCTCTGATTCTTTTCTTTGAATAATATCTTGGTGCAATATCCTGCTGAGATCATTTAAGGAAACATCTTATGTGTGCTTTCATTTTTCTCGTTTTCCAAGTACTAGTCAGTAGTCTCTCCAACAAAAACCAGGTAATCAAGGAGCTTTCTCCTCTCATCAAAGTAATCCCAATGACTGAATAGTTTCTGCACTGCCTGCTGAAGGCTGTTACTTGTTTTAAATGTTGAAAAATAACACTTTGCATTTATGGGGTGGTAAGTCGGGGGAAGGAGGGTTCATATGCAGGGGGGGGTCAGTGTGAGGGTGTTTTCTCTCATTCTATTTCCCTTGCTCTCATTGAAATCCTCCAAAGGCTTAATTATGGCACACAGCACAGTGCCTCAATACCTATCACATGGGAGGTGCTCAATAAGTATTTACTGGATAATCATATGAAATGGCAAGAGATCAGTGAAGGCTCCGCCCAGCTCTTTCCCTGCCCAACCCTGCTAGCCTTAAGTAAGAGCTGAAACAGACCCATGAGCTGTATCCTTTTAACTCAAAATCCTGGGATTACTAAACTGCATTTAGATATTGTTTGAGAAAATGAAGGGAGCCCTGGCAATGGCCCTGTGACTGTTGGTGACAGACAGGTGACAAGAAGAATAGTCAACATTTACAGCAAAAGAACATCACATGGAAAACTGTTATTCTATACCTGAAACAATGAAGGGACACACAATACATCCAGGAGATACTAACAGGTTTTCTTTTTTTGTGTGTCTACATTACAGATTACAAGAGAAGCTTTACTTAAAACACATATTTTGCTGAGCAGAAACAAAAACTGTAAGAAACGTATAGTCCACTTCAGAGTTTCCCACTGTGCAGATTTCTTTCTCTTGTTGCAATATGACTGGTGTTTTTAGGTTTAGTAACTTCACTAAGTTTGGCACGATGTGGAGATTAAAGAAAACCTAATATACACCCAATATGCAAACACCAATATGCCAGTTGCCTTTCTATGATACCAGGTGAAGGCCAAATTCAGACATTCCTGGCTTCAGAGGCTTTAATGCATGAACAGATAAGGTGTCTTACTGAAGAAATAAGTAAAGGCCATTTTGACATCAAACAGAAACAAAAATGGAGAATATCATATTCTATTTTGATTGGCAGAGGCAATCAGAAAGTATTCCCCTGGACTGCTTTGGAAGTGATCCCAGCATTTAGAAAACTGTGCCCCCATCTCTTTGCTGGAAACTTATCAATGGCATCTTGGACTCTCCCTTCTGTCACTACATTTCTTTTCCCACCTCCCGTTTGATCTCTTAAGGTATCTTGAAAGACAACTAAGCAGTTTTTGGTGAAAACCTGAACTCTGATTTGGTGAGATTTGTCTATTTGTCAATATAAGTAAAAGCACTGAAAAATTGTTTCTGAAAACCTACCTATAATACTGAAGGCCATGTTTCAAGAAAATAATGGAATAAACAGTCAGGAAAGCTGTAGGGTAATACTGCGATCAGAGAGTCTTCTAACCTAAACGTGTTTATTGGTCAGGGGTGGGGCCTTTTCCTGGATGGGCAATGGTAACTGTCAAACCTGCAGGGAACAGAGATATTACTCAAGATGCTGAGATACTGGCAGGACAGACAGCACAGGGACTGTGCTTTCTCCCTAGTCCATGCGGGCTTCCCAAACAACTTCCTACACTCTTTTTATGCTTGTCTATTTCCTAATTTTTCAGTTTATAAATTAAACCTATTTAGTGCTTGTAAAAATGAGTTGAAGCTGCCGGCAGCTCACGCCTGTAATCCCAACACTTTGGGAGGCTGAGGCGGGCTGATCACTTGAGGTCAGGAGTTCGAGACCAGCCTGACCAACATGGTGAAACCCTACCTTTACTAAAACATATATAAATTAGCTGGGCATGGTGGCATGTGCCTGTAGTCCCAGCTCCCTGGGAGGCTGAGGTGGGAGAATTGCTTGAACCTGGGAGGCGGAGGTTGCAGTAAGCCAAGATCACGCCACTGCACTCCAGCCTGGGTGACAGAGCAAAACTCCATCTAAAGAAAAAAAAGATGAAGCTATTTTCATTACTGTGTCTAGAATGCTGGAGAGCAGACTAGTCCCAATGCTTTACTTTGTGCATGGGGAAAGTGAGAACCAGAGATGTTCAGTGACTTATAGTATCCCCAGCAAGATCTGGGTCCCTGTACTGCTTAGTGGTGAAGGTCAGGCTAGGACCCATCTATCGTGTCTCCCAGGTCTGTACTCTGGTGTGAGATGATTCAGGCAGCAGGACTGAATGTGAGTTGGGTGCCTTAAGACCCAATACCTGGGACAGAATGTGGTACATATAGAATTTACAGTCTGAAGCAGTTGTTTTTCCCTCCTGAGAAGGTTCTGTGATAATAATGGAACTTGGGAGTGTTCTGGATTGATTCCAGAGTAATAGGGCAATTTAAGTTAGAAAAGGAGGTAGAAATAAGTGGACTATTTCCAAGGTTTTCATTTTTGCACAAATTTTCATTTTCCTTCTACGATAGATGAAATGAGATGCCAGTTGCATATTTGGGGTGCCAGCGGCCTGCTACACTGATACAGCTGAGAGTTTCTATTTAATATCCTGGCTGTTTCTTAATCTTTAGCTAAATCCAGAGCAAGCTAGACAGGCCACACCACATACTTTGGGAATGATTTGAGCTCTCTTCGAAAATCAAAGTGATGAACAATCTCAAGGAGGCAGGGAGGAGTGCACAACAGGTGGGAGAGGTGGTGACCAAGAAGGTTTGTGACCACAGACTGCCCGAGAGATTAGGGAAGATTCCTCTTAGGCCACCAAGGATGCTTGGATTAGGTAACAAGTAGGCCAAGAATGGTCCTAGAGCAGGGGACACTGGACGGCAGGTCTGATGAAGTAAGGTTTTGCTAGTTTATCCCATGCTGACCCAACCCAGAGTTCAAATAAAATTCTGAATAACTGTGCTCTGCAACTTGGGAGATATTTTATGCATTTAGACCCTAGAGTAGACCTTAGAGATACTTTTAAAAGTAAAGGTAGTCTAGTAAGCAAAGTTAATTATCACAGAGGACTAGAGACAGCGATACTCATGCACATTTCTATTTTTCTTTTGATGGGCTGATGGAGATGCATTCCTTGGTATTGCAGTTATTTCTGCACATGCTGCATTCAACTAAAAGATCTGCTCAGGTCCCCAAATGTCTTTTTTTTTTTCTTTTTTGAGACAGAGTTTTGCTCTTGTTGCCCAGGCTGAAGTGCAATGGCATGATACCGGCTCACTGTAACCTCTGCCTCCCAGGTTCAAGTGATTCTCCTGCCTCAGCCTTCCAAGGTCGGGAGTTCAAGACCAGCCTGACCAACACAGAGAAACTCCATCTCTACTAAAAATACAAAATTAGTCAGGCGTGGTGGTGCATGCCAGATGTGTTTTTTAAGACAACAAATCAGGGATAGATAGGTGGGAAAATGAGTACAAATGGAAGAAGAAAAACATACAGGGTACTTTCTTGGGTTGTTTGACTCTGTCTTTGTTCTCCAATAAAATGATAGGAGGCAGAAGTGAGAGGAAGTTGTTTCTTTCCCTGCACTGTTGGTATCTTTCAAATGCATCTTGTCTAGTTTTCAGTGATTTTTCTTCTTCCTGCCACCTTTGCAGTTTTTGGTTCCGGTTTTCCTGATGTTCTAGCCCTGATCACAGTTTCCCAGGGAACCACCCTCTTCCCACTGTCCCCAACACCAGTCTGTTCCCCCTCTGCAGACCTGAATTACTTCACGGGAGGTCGATTAATGGCTTATGTTAATGAAAGAAGCTTTTCACTTAGTCTGAGCTCTACAGGGATCATTAGGAAGGGGAGGGGGAGGTGGGGGGGGTGCCTCAGGGGAGTTAGGACATCTCTGAATATAATGATTAGTGGAAACAAAAAGCTTTCCCTTCCTGGAGGCCCCCAAGCTGTGGCTCTCTGAAAATGCCTATAATAAGTAACAAGGATAACCCTCTAACAAGGCAGTTAAAAAAGGAATATTGTTTAAATATGGGATTTATTCCTGGCTTCTGGTCATTGGCTGCAAGTCTACAAGGAGGCTTCAGATTTCAAAGAAGATGTGTAAAAAGGACAAGCCTGGGGGAGGGGGAGCCCGAGAGGCGAGAAGGTCATGTAGCTGACAGCTGGCCCGTGGGAATGTCCTGGCTGACCTCTTTTTCCAAGCCCAGGCAGATTCCAGAGGTAAAATGAGCAGCCAAACAACCACAGGGAGATGGTCTGTCTGTGAGAGGCCCCTCAGGAGTACAGGCAGGCTGTGATTTTACAGGGAGCCGGGAGCACACTGAGCAGTTGGCCAGCCCTGGGGAAGCTAGAGGGACAGACCCTCTTTGGTGATGCCCGCTGGGAAGCTGAGTGCCAACTGAGGGGCAGGTGGGATGGGGGTCCTAGGGGACCAGTCCCACAGGAAAGAGGTACCAGAAAGAGGTACCATTTTGTATTTCCAAATGGCTCTAGGTGTGAATTTCTTCCTAATTTGCAATTTACAATTTAGCTGTCCACTGGCAATCTCTAGACTAGAGACAGTGTGGGTAAGTGGCAGAATCAAGTAGGCAGACAGTTTTTAAGAAGCAGCTTTCTTTCTTTGCATCTGCTGTCTGGCAAGACCAGAGGGCAGGCTGAAGGGGTGGGCGTGGTCAATGGAGGCAGAAGCTCTCGCTCATAGCGAGAGATCATATCTCTGATTTTCAGCCATTTTGAACCACATGCCACAGTCACAGATACTGTCATGATCCTTTTTCCTCACACTCTCCAGAGGTTTCATTGGGCTTTCTGACAGAAATCTTACTTATGCAGCTCACTTTGATTTTTGCTGCTAATTGCAGAGCTTTTATTGTTCTTGTCAGCAGAGTCACCTTAACTGTCTTGCCCCAAAGGGCCCCACCCAGCCCTGTTTGGTACCACATGGTTTTCTTTGAAAGGCTCTGCTATAACAGCGAGAATTACTGGGTATCCTTTTCTAAGTAAACAGGAAATATCACTCTGTTAGAGAAAAAAAAAAGAATCCCTCTCCTCAGCACAAATGCAATGGCTTATATTTCCTGTTAATGTTAAATTAGGAGCAGGATCTATTTCTTACACCAGCCCAGTCTTCTGGCTTCTAAACATTCTATGAACAGAACCCCAGGGAAGCCTGGCTGCCTACAGCATTTTAGAAATGCTTCCACTGATTTGGGGGAGGCAGTAGCATCACAGGTCAGAAAGATAACAATGTGTTAAAAAAACAAAACCAAAAAAAAGGTGTGCAAAATCACAAAGGGACAGGATGATATGCTTCTAAATTTTAAGTCACAGCACATGTTTATGTTCTGATACTTGATCACCTTTCTATATAGGAAAACTCTGAAGCCTTGAGTCAGGAAGGAGAATTGACCCGGAGCAGGAGGAAGAAACGCAGGAAGGATGGCTTTGTTCCCCATTACATCAGAACCTGGGTTCGTGTGTCGGGCAGGCGCAGCCCCACGAGTCCTCCACACACGAGCACAGTAGAAGCCAGTAGGATGGGGATTGCTTTGGTGATGCCAACCAGAGAGCCAAATATTAAGTTTCCCAGAACAGCTGCTGCCTTGCATAGCGCATTTAAGAAGCCAAAGCCTGTTGCCCTGCAAAGGAAAGAGACATGAACAAGGTTGAGAAAATGCCTTCCATGATTCCAACTTTAGACAAAAAGGTCCTAGATTTTCAATGATCTTCACTCAGACTGTGTTGTACATCAGTGGAGCAAATCAATGCTTGTTAGCAAATCTGGGAGGAGAGAGCTCCAGCTGTTGGTATTGTTCCTCCAGCCCTCTGTTGACTTTCTTACCATAGCTTCCATTGACTCTTACTCTGCCTGTAAGTCCCAGTGAATTGTGAACAGAAAGGGAGAGAAAATTGCAGGGAGTATGAAACATCTCTGGTGGTTTAATGTTGTTAGAAGGAAGGGTCTTTTTCTTTTTCATGTTTTTAGAGACTAGGTCTTGCTCTGTTGCCCAGGCTGGAATGCAGTGACACAGTAGTAGCTGATTGTAGCCTTGAACTCCTGGGCTCAAGCAATCTTTCCACCTTAGCCTCCTGAGTAGCTAGGACTACAGGTGCATGCCACCATACACAGCTAATTTTTATTTTTATTTTTGTAGCGATAGGGTCTTGCTATATTGCCCAGGTGAGTACAGTGGTACAATGATAGCTCACTGCAGCCTCTACCTCCTAGGCTCAAGCGGTCCTCCTACCTCAGCCTCCTGAGCAGCCACCTGGGGCTACAAGTGTGCACTGACACGTTCAACTAATTTTTAATTTTTTTGTAGAGATGGAGGGTCCCCTATGTTACCCTGGCTGGACTTGAACACCCGGGCTTAAGCAGTCCTCTTGTCTTAGCCTCCCAAAGTGCTGGGATTGCAGGAATGAGCCAATGCGCCCTGCAGGAAAGGTCTCTTAAATCAAACTTTAATCCTACTCTAACCAAACTCTTCTCTCAGGAATGAAATAGGCATAAAGCACAGTTCATTAGAGAGAGGCAGGTCACCTCTGCTCAGTGTGGGAGAAGCTGGGACACCTCCTTTCATCCCAGGCAAAGGGTGGCGAGGGTGATATAGAAAAATTGAGCAGCTTCTCATCTCTTTACAAGAGTGACTTATTATTTTGTTTTGTAAATTCCCATAATTTCAGAAACATCTACGTTTAAATGGAAGTTTAAATTTCATTCCAAAGTTAAAATGTATGGCAGGCTGAGCTTGGAGGATTCTTGAACCCAGGAGTTTGCGACCAGCCTGGGCAACATAGCAAGACCCTGTCTCTCTTAAAAAAAAGTAAAAAGAAAAAACTGTTGTAAGTACAACAATCTATTTATTTACATTTTTTACTCCCTATTTTATTGTATTTATTTTCATGCTAAGTGTTTTATTATTTATTTATTTATTTTCTATTTTACTTCGGTTCTGGGATACATGTGCAGAATGTGCAGGTTTGTTACATAGGTATACGTGTGCCATGGTGGTTTACTGCACCTATTGACCCATCCTCTAAGTTCCCTCCCTTTATCCCCCAACTCCCAATAGGTCCTGGTGTGTGTTGTTCCCCTCCCTGTGTCCATTTGTTGTCATTGTTCAACTCCCATTTATGAGTGAGAACATGTGGTGTTTGGTTGTCTGTTCCTGCAAAGGACATGATCTCATTCCTTTCTACGGTTGCATAGTATTCCATGGTGTATATGTACCATATTTTCTTTATCCAGTCTATCATTGATGGACATTTGGGTTGGTTGCAAGTCTTTGCTATTGTAAATAGTGCTGCAATAAACATACATGTGCATGTGTCTTTATAGTAGATTTATATTCCTTTGGGTACATACCCAGTAATAGGATTTCTGGGTCAAATGGTATTTCTGGTTCTAGATCTTTGAGGAATTCCGTACTGTCTTCCACAATGGTTGAACTAATTTACATTTCCACTAACAGTGTAGAAGCATTCCTATTTCTCCACAGCCTCGTCAGCATCTATTGTTTCTTGACTTTTTAATAATCGCCATTCTGACTGGCATGAGATAGTATCTCATTGTAGTTTTGATTTGCATTTCTCTAATGATCAGTGATGTTGAGCTTTTTTTAATGTTTGTTGGCCATGTAAATGTCTTCTTTTGAGAATTATGTGTTCATATCCTTTGTATACTTTTTGATGAAGTTGTTTGTTTTTTCTTGTAAATTTGTTTAAGTTCCTTATAAATTCTGGACATGAGACCTTTGTCAGATGAACAGATTGCAAAATTTTCCTCCATTCTGTAGGTTCCCTCTGCTCAATGTGGGGGAAGCTGGGACACCTGCCTGTTCACTCTGATGATAGTTTCTCTTGCTGTGCAGAAGCTCTTTAGTTTAATTAGATCCCATTTGTCAATTTTGGCTTTTGTTGCAATTGCTTTTGGCATTTTTGTCATGAACTCTTTGCCCATGCCTATGTCCTGAATGGTATTGTCTAGGTTTTCTTCTAGGGCTTTTATGGTTTTGGGTTTTACGATTAATACATTTTGAGTTAATTTTTGTATAAAGTATGAGGAAGGGGTCCAATGTCAGTTTTCTGCATATGGCTAGCCAGTTTTCACAGCACCATTTATTGCATAGGAGATCTTTTCCCCATTGCTTGTTTTTGTGAGGTCTGTCAAAGATCAGATGGTTGTAGATGTGTGGCATTATTTCTGAGGCCTCTGTTCTGTTCCATTGGTCTATATGTCTGTTTTGGTACCAGTACTATGGTGTTTTGGTTACTGTAGCCTTGCAGTATAGTTAGAAGTCAGGTAGCGTGATGCCTCCAGCTTTTTGCTTAGGATTGTTTTGGTTATATGGAGTCTTCTTTGATTCCATATGAAATATAAAGTAGCTTTTTCTAATTCTGTGAAGAATATCAATGGTAGTTTGATGGGAATAGCATTGAATCTATAAATTACTTTGGGCAGTATGGCCATTTTCATGATATTGATTCTTCCCATCCATGAAGATGGATTTTTTTCCCATTTGTTTGCATCCACTCTTATTTTCTTGAGCAGTGGTTTGTAGTTCTCCTTGAAGAGGTCCTTCACATCCCTTTTAAGTTGTATTCCTAGGCATTTTATTCTCTTTGTAGCAATTTTAAATGGGAGTTCACTCATGATTTGGCTTTCACTTGTTTATTGTTGGTGTAAAGGAATGTTTGTGATTTTTGCACATTGATTTTGTATCCTGAGACTTTGCTGAAGTTGCTCATCAGCTTCCTATTTTCTTTTATTAGTTTAATTAACATGCTAGGTCTTAAATAAGAAGAGCCCATGGAATTTTCTGAGAAAATTAGGGAGGATGAAGTTATATCCCTCATCTTTCAGATACTATGGAGGACACACCAGTGAGCCAATGTAACATTTGGGAAATCAAGTCCAAGAAAATATGACAGAAGAGAAGTAAACTGTGGGCTTAGGAAGATGTTGTTCACTCTCTTTGCTGGCTTTTAAGATATGTAGATGTGCAAGTAAAAAACATCCCACTTCTTAGGACATTTTTTTAAAAAAGAAAAATTTTATTATCTTTAGTACACATGTAACTAGTGATCTTCTGGACAGAAAACTTAATTTTTTTTGAGAGAGGGTCTCGCTCTGTCACCCAGTCTGGAGTGCAGTGGTGCGATCTCAGCTCACTGCAGCTTCGACCTACCAGGCTCAGGTGATCCTTTCACCTCAGCCTCTGGAACAGTTGGGACTACAGGCTTGCACCACCATGCCCAGCTAATTTTTGTATTTTTTGTAGAGATGGGGTTTTACCATGTTGCCCAGGATGGTCTCAAACTCCTGGACTCAAGTGAGTCTCCTGCCTTGGCCTCCCAAAGTGCTGGGATTACAGGTGTGAGCCACCAGGCCCAGATGAAACTTAATTTTGTTCATGAGCCTGCATATACCACTGACATCATGAGAAAATATGTATTTCCTTCTGACTTTATGCCAGTTTAATGTTTTTTGGCCGTCACTGAGTTAAAAGCAGATTGAATACAGGGCAATTTTTAGATACCTTTTTTTTTTCTTAAGAGGGGAAATGCATCTTATAAGCTGCAAAGTGCAGCACTTAGTACACATCTTTGACTGATTTGTAAATTTATAAGTGTGGGTTTTTCTTTGGCGAGTCGTAACTACTCATCACTACTTGTACTGTACCTAATAATAGTTCCCCTCAATGTGTGTACTCCTCATAACTGAGATATTTATTGTGGTTATTATCCAACCACTCTCCTTTCTGCACCATGGGAAAGGAATTAACACTTCTCCCTGAGCTGCACAAATCTAGTCTGTGAGTTAGTGCACAGCCAGTGGTTTTGCGGGTTAGATCACACCTAATAAAGTGCAGTAAGCACTGATTTTGTTTTTGGCTAAGACACCTAGAAAGTAGAGTACGCAGGCTCCCGAAGTGAGGCAAAGTTGCCAACTGTTTGGAATGTAGGAACAGTGTGACAGAATCTCTGACTGAAAGAAACAAACTTCTTGAGAAGAGGGTAAACTAATTTCGTATCCTTCCTCTTCTTTTTTAAAGCAAGAGACTAGTAATGGCAACAACCTCTAAAAAGATAAGGAGATTTAATATACTGATAACTACTTTTAAATGAAATTGCTTGAGCCTACATGTTGGGTATCAAAGAAGACTTAAGGATACTAGAATGACCCCATCACCACCTCTCCCACTTCCGTGGATATGCCATGAGGCTAAACTCTCTTTCGTGCTGTTCTTTAGAAAAATGAATAGATGTTTTCGAGCAGCTTTAGGTTTACGAGAAAAAAGTGAACAAAAACTAGAGTTCTCTTAGACCCTCAGTTTCCCCATTAACTTCTTGCATTGGTGTGGTACATTTGTTACAACTGATGAGCCAATATTGATACATTGTTATTATCTCAAGTTTGATTTACATTAGGGCTCACTCTTGGTGCTGTACATTCTGTGGGTTTTGACACATTTTGATGACATGTATCTGTAATTACAGTATCATGTAGAATAGTTTTACTGCCCTAAAAGTTCCCTGTGTTCCATCTATTCATTCCTCTCTCCCCCTCAACCCTGAACAACCACTGATCTTTTTAATGTTTCCACAGTTCTGCCTTTTTCAGAATGTCACAGAGTTGATATCTTACAGTATACATCTTTTTTTTTTTTTTTTTTTGCGATGGAGTCTTGCTCTGTTGCCAGGCTGGAGTGCAGTGGCACAATCTCGGCTCACTGCAACCTCCACCTCCCAGGTTCAAGCAATTCTCCAGCCTCAGCCTCCTGGTAGCTGGGACTACAGGCGCCTGCCACCATGCCTAGCTAATTTTTTTTGTTTTTAGTAGAGATGGGGTTTCACCATGTTGGCCAGGATGGTCTCGATCTCTTGACCTTGTGATCCACTTGTCTTGGCCTCCCAAAGTGCTGGGATTACAGGTGTGAGCCACCGTGACTGCACCCAGCCAGTATGCAGCTTTTTAAAGGCTGACTTCTTTCACTTAAAAACAAAATGAAGACAAGGCTCTTGCTATGTTGCCCAGGCTGGTGTCAAACTCCTGGGCTCAAGCAATCCTCCCACCTCAGCCTCTCAAAGTGCTGGGATTATAGGCATGAGCCACCAAGGCCAGCTTTTCATTTTGTTAAACTAACTTAGTTTCTAGATTCTAGAGTCATAAATGACCAGATACATTTCATAGTAGTAAGACAAGCTGTATTCTTATGGGGGAAGTGGTCTGTGTGTATGTTGCTGATAAGAAAACGGAAAAGGAAAACATTCTCTGTCATGAAGAAGTCTCTCAGTGCTGAAACTGCAGAGTGACCCAGATAAGATTTACCTCTAGGTTAAAATAACCATATTTTTCCAAGTGACAAACCTCTGGTATAACTCAGAGTAGGGTATAAAATGGGGGCAGCTATCTCCTTGTATCATTGAAACTCTACTCGGGGAATGGAAGACTTCCTGAGATTTCTGGGCAGACTAAAGGCAGATGTGTTAGGAGCATCTGGTATCTGAGGGTTTTTAAAAAGACAATCAAATCATTATTTCTTAAGAATATCTGTTTTCATTTACCAAGCAAAGGCAGTTCTTTAGATGAAAATCTGGTGTGGATGCAAAGCACCCAGCCTCCTTAAATTAGTGTTGGTGGCTGGGTGCGGTGGCTCACGCCTGTAATTGCAGCACTTTGGAAGGCTAAGGCAGGAGGATCATGAGGTCAGGAGTTGGAGACCATCCTGGCCAACACAGTGAAACCCTGTCTCCAAAATAAATAAATAAATAATAAATAAATAAATAAAATAAAAGAGAAAAAAGAATTAGTGTTGGCATTCAAGAAAACGTGACTACCCTTTCCTTGGATAAGTAAATTTTTCTTTCAAATATGTGCAGCTGAAGGGTGTAGTTTCTCTTTTGCTTTTTATTTATTATTATTATTATTATTATTTTTTTAAGAGATGAGGTCTCGCTATGTTGCCCAGCCTGGAGTGCAGTGGCTATTCACAGGCGCGATCCCACTACTGATCAGCACGGGAGTTTTGACCTGGTCCATTTCCAACCTGGGCTGTTCACCCCTCCTTAGGCAACCTGGTGGTACCCACTCCCAGGAGGTCACCATATTGATGCCGAACTTAGTGCAGACACCCGATCAGCATAGTGCACTACAGCCTAGAACTCCTGGGCTCAAGCGATCCTCCCACCTCAGCCTCCTGAGTAGCTGGGACTACAGGCACATGCCACCGTGCCCATATGGGGGAGGAAAACTACCATCCATAGCCAAATTAATTTTCAAATGCACATTTCATTCATTCGTTCATTCACCTAGATTTATGGCAATATAAAGAGGACAATGTTCTGCCCTAAAGGAGCTAACATTCTAGTGAGCTAAACAAGTAAACATGCAAGGTAACATCCTATCATCATAAGATCTGGGTGATAATTTGCTTTAAGTACTTCAGTATAAACAACATGGTAGAGAAATTGTCTCTAAAGCATACCCATAGAATTTAAAGTATATGAATCAATAATCAACGGGATGGTTACTTAGTGCTTTAAAGATCATTTTAGAAATCTGCATGAGAAGGTTTGTTAATGACCAGGGAGATGATTTCTTCTCTGGTGATGTGACTGTTCTGGATAAGCAATGGGTTGGGAAGAATGGTCTGCCCTTAGCCTAATGAACATATCAGTGTCTTCCAAGCCCCACAGCCTCAAATTGGTGAAATGGTACACCTGGTCTAGACTCCAGATTCTACAGCCCCCTTGTGCTGCACCCCACAATTAAAGGGGGGATTCCCTGGCTGGCCCGCAAGCCTAGTGGCCCTGCTGTCAGCATATCAGCACATGGCCCTTTCATGCAAGGACTTGCTCAGTACCCAAGGACAGTGAGATGGACTTCCTTGGAACTCAAGAACAGACTTTATGACTGTTTTTGTGCCTGCACATTTGGCAGGATTTGCTTCCATTGTAATATATTGCCTGGCAGCAAGGTTGTAGGAGCAGTAAGCATATACTCCCCACCCCCTCACCGTCCACTTCTAACTGCCAGAGACAAAAAGATCTGACATTTGCTGGATAGTCAAAGCATAAACATACATAATGATAAGGCGTACAAAGAAAAATCAAGCCGAGCAAAGAGCCACGGATGGAGTGGATTACATAGGTTGGTTAGTTGCAATGGTTGAAAGATTCCTCCATACCAAAATCTTCACAAATAAGTGAGATCTTTATATTAGATGTAGAATGTATTCAAAATAGAATGAATGAAATTGCCATTATAGAATACCAGATGATGATGGCGAAGAGACTTCTAGAGCTAGAAGTGCCCTGAGATACTGTTTATTTCATTCTCCTCATTTAACTCAAACAATCCAGGCCAGGTTATGCTGAGTGGTCTCCCTGAGGTCACACAGCTGGTCAGTAAGAGATCCAAGATGGCAGACCTTTGGGACTGAAGCACGGGGAGGAAACGAGAGAACTATGTCAAAACAAGGACAGTCCTAAGGGGAGGGCTTGGGTTAGTTAATTCTGGGAAGATGTTTTGATTTTAGCTCATCAAGGAAGAGACCAGTCCCACTGCACTGGGTGACGGCAGCAGCTGCCCAGGACTCTCAGGGAATGGCAGGTGTGAACAATGAGATCCTTAAATCCTTTCTGAGGTCTTGTCTGAAACTGTGCACACATAAGAAGAGGGAGGAAGGTAGGCAGAGAAAGGCAGGAACATGCAGCCAAAAGACGCCGTGAGACAGGCCTGCCCAGCTCCGGGAGTCTGTGCAGAGTTGGAGGATGGCCCTGAGAGTGTGGGCTGCAGCTCACAAGGTGTGTGCTCCTGGCCGCGAGCTCCATGGAGGAGAGGTAAAAATGGCCCCCGATGGCTGGGCACGGTGGCTCATGCCTGTAATCCTGGTACTTTGGGAGGCCGAGGCAGGCAGATTACTTGAGGTCAGGAGTTTGAGACCAACCTGGCCAATATGGTGAAACCCTGTCTCTACTAAAAATAGAAAAATTAGCTGGATGTGGTGGCAGGCACCTGTAATCCCAGTGACTGGTGAGGCTGAGGCACGAGAATCACTTGACTCTTGGAGGCAGAGGCTGCAGTGAGTTGAGATTGCGCCACAGCACTCCAGCCTGGGCAACAGAGTGAGACCCTGTCTTAAAAAAAAAAAAAAAAGTGGCCCCTGAACCATAAGCACACAAGAAGTGTGGGCAGGGGCTTGGCCACAGCCACATGGTGGCAGCAGAAAGTCAACACCTGGACACAGAAAAAGATGAAAGACAAAACCTAGAATCGGATTAAGCTTGGAACAAGGCTCACACTGAGTAAGCTACATTTGTGACTTTTGAGAGGTTTACAACTTTGACAAAGGAGGGAGAGAAAAATAGGGACCATGATGGGTGGAAAAAATCCATTTTAATCTGTCATTACATGTACTTTCCTTTTGAGGATTTCAAGAGATGAGGGGAAGACGGACTTATTTTTCCCAGTTAGGGTATTGGTGGGAGCTGACCAGCACAGACTAAACCCAAAAATGGATGCATCTTCTGTTGGTGTTCTCAATTCTACTGCAAAGAGGGTTGAAAGCAATTTTGTTGGTGGCAGGGACTGAGGACAGAGAAATGAGGGAAAAGGAAAACTCCGCCGCACCAATATGTTAGACGGCTGGGGCTCCCTTTCAGATTTCCGGCAAGCTGGAAAATCCATTCTATCTCTGGCTCATGCCACATTCATAGTTCATGTCTGCTAGAAGAATCTCGTGACACATCAGTTGCCTGTGATCTGCATCACATATAACAGGCTCTCTGCTTATCTTTGACACAGGAGAGGGCTGATGTAGAAACTGTCAAAAGACTGTACGATGACTTGTAATTCAATAATGGCCCAAACTTCACATGTTTACCATTTTGCTCTGCTCTTCATTTCTGTCCTCATCATGCTTCTCAAAACCATCTTGTCTTCCCAGACTCACAATCAAGGACAAATTCCTGACTGCAACATTTACTTTTTCTGTCTTCCCACTTCATCTCACTCATCCCTGCGGAAGTACCAGTATTCCTTGCTCCTTCGAGGCCGTGCCTAAGAATTAAAAGTCTTGGGGAGAAGGGTACTGCACTGACCACTGCATCTCAATCACTGTGGCAGAGGCACCGTGGCAGGAAATTGGCCTTGGCAAGAATCTCAAGCTATCACTATAGAGTTGGGATCAAGATAGAGGTGACTGGCCTAGGTGAGTGCATAAGCAGAGGTGCCTTCAATTTTCACTGCAGACAGTTCTGACATCTTGCCTCTCTACCTGAGGCCAGTTCTAGCCCTGGGCAAGTCAGTCCAATGAATGTTATTGAGAACCAAATGCAAACTATTACTGCCCTCCTGTCCTAAGCACAGTTTACAGGAAACTCTAACTTGCAAAGCCTTCTCTCAGCATCATGCACCATTTTTGAAGATCAAGACATCTTATTACTTTGACCACTTGCTTCCAGGCTAGTTTTTTTTTGTATTCCACTCTGCCAGCCTGAGTTTCTAGCTCAATGAACTCTTGTCCTGGCCTGGTATCCTAACTCTGGTATCTGTTATTTCTTAGTCCAGATCTGTGGTAACTCTGGATTTTCTTACCTTGATGGATTTACCCCCATACCTGAACTCTTGCCTCTCAGATGTGTTATTTCTCAGGAGGCTTTTGTTTTCTGTTTCCTTTGACTTGAACTATTCCAGGCCCCTCTCTTAGGCATATTTTCAGAACCTAACCACTTTTTCACCACCTCCACTGGCACCATTATCTCTTTCTATAATTCTTGCAGTGGCCTTCATAAGTCAGTTCATGTCACTCATCTGCCCCAAAACTTCCAATGGATTTCATTTTACTCAGCAAGGAGACCAAAGCCCTTTCAGTGTCCACTCTGACCCCATGGCTTCTTACCCTCCACCTTGGTCATTCTGCTCCAGCCAGACAAGCTTTGCCTCTCTTCCAACTGTCTCCTGCACTCCCACCTCAGGGCCTTTGCACCTGCTGTCGCCTCTGCTGTGAATGCACTCTCTCCAAACATCTGTCTGGGTCTTTGCTCAAATGTCACCTTTACAGTCACATCCCCCTAGACCATCCTACTTACAGCTGTAACTCTCTTTACTCCAGCATTCTCTATGCCTCATGTAGCTTTATTTTTCTCTACAGCACTTAGCACCATCTAATATACTACATCTACTTATCTATTTACTGTCTTCCCCAAACTATTATAGAATATAAGCTCTATCAAGGCAAAACTTTGTTTGTTTTGTTCAATGCTGTCTCCCAATGATTAGAATAGTTCCTGCCACATGACGTGCATTCCATAATCATTTTTTTGAATGAACTAATGAATGACCTCTCTATCCCCAACTCAGGTATCTTTTTAGCATCCAAACAAAAATATTCAAATGCCGATCAGACAGCCCCAGGTTGACGTGAAAACTCAACACGTCCAAAACAGAACTTATTACCTTCTTGAACACAGCCCAGACCCACTGTCCCTCCTGTGTCCCAGCCTCAAATTGCCATCATGCTCCTGCAGGTGGTTTTTAAAATTAAAAAACATAAACAAAACTGCCATCTCCATTCACTCAACTGCACACGCAGAAACTGGAATCATCTTTGACAACTTCTTTTCTTCCCCCTAACATCTAATCAAGCACCAAGCTTTGTTGACTTTATCCCTAAATATCTGTGAACATGTTGAATGTTGACTTCTCCCCTTTCCCACCTACCTTTTTCTAGTCCACATCACCATCTTAAGTGTCTTAACCAGCCTCCCTGCCTTCTTTCTGGCCATTAGAAGGAGCTCTCTCATGGCCAAGAATGATCTTGTCGTTCTCTCTAAGACACCTCAGTCTCCCATCCCCGCACAATAAGGCAACGTGAAAGAGTCTTCATGACTTGTTCTTTGAGTAACTCTTCCTTCCAGAGCTTGTTAGGTGGTATTTGCTCTAATGGAAATGTTCTTTCCATCTCTTTGACTGGCTATCACCTATCAGGTCTCAATTAAATGTTACTTCTTCCAAGAAACCTTCTGATGCTCTGATCATCATGCACTTCCCACACAATAACCCTGGGCACACTGTATCGTAACTGAAGTTTACTTGTGCTTATGAGAATAAAGACCACAACTGACTTACTCATGGCTGTATCAGAGTCGCTCAAAAAAATAGCTGAGTAAATAAACAAACAGTATTAAAATTCACATTGAGATGGAATAGATATACTTCTCTTTTCTTCTTGATAACTACAACAAAATACCCTGGACATTATATATAAAACAAACAGAAGAAGACTCTGAAAGATAGAGATAAAAGGCAGAAGCGCTAGGGAGCCTGGGGGATGAGTTCACTGTGTTTGCTTTATACTCCATAGATCTCAGACTTGGAACTGAACAAGCTGGCAACTCAGAAATGCCAATAGGCATAGACAAAGAAAAGCCCCAGCCAAAGCCTGCTCTCTCTAGCCCAAGGACCAGTGAAAGGGCAGCCTAGCAAGATAGAAAACTTTTGGATAATAACCTCTCTCCTCAGACCAAAAACCAGGAGAAAATTGTAGCTCAACTGCCAGCTACATCAGCAAAGGTCTGGTGGAGGTCTAGACTTCCACCCTTGTGAAACTTACAAGGTCCTCTCAACACCACCATTGGGGTGGTGTCAGAGAAGGGTAAGAAAAGTGCTGGGACTTTCATCCCTGCTGGGTGGTAATGAGCTCCTCCTTTCCTCCCTCCTGTGGTATCCATGATAAGGAAGGGAGTGTGGACTCCCAGCTCCCAGCAGTAATGAGAATACCCACTCTTGGGTGTCAATGGAGGTTAAGTGGAGTACCTGGACTTCTACCTATACCTGGTAATAATAAGGCAATGCCTCCCCTTTTCTTGCCAGAGAAGAGACTCTTCTCTACAAATAGAGAAGATCTTCTACTTGTAGAGGAGGATCTACAATCTACACTACAATCTACAATCTACAAATGTGGTACCTGTTTTTAGAATTCCCACAATAGACTCAGAGCAGTAACCCTCACTTGACCTAGATCACACTGGATCTGAACTATCTTTTAAATATTGGCTTCTCTGAATAATAGAAGAAAATTAAATATCATTATTGCTATAATTTGTAATTAATTTTTACTATTAGTGAAGCTGAGCATTTTTATATGCTTAGTGTTTGCGGACATTACTTTATGAATTTCCCGCTGTTACATTCAGGTTAATAATTCCTTTAAGGTTTCAACCCCCTCCTGCTGTCAACCCAAGCAAAAAGCTTAACCTAAGCAAAAAGCTTAAATAAGATCCAAATTCTCCTAACATAATATGAAAATGACTGCTTTCAATGAGAACCCACTTGTCATACAAGTAACCAGGAAGGTTTCAAACAGAATGAAAAAAGACAATAGATGGCAACAGGGATACGACAGAGATGTCAGAATTATCTGATATTTTAAAGCCGTCGTAATAAGGCTTCAATGAGCAACTGTGAACACAATTGAAACACATGAAATTTAGAAAGCATCATGAAAAAAATAGAAATATAGAAAGCCCTAGCAAAGAAGTAGAAGAAATAAAGAAGAACTAAATGAACATTTTAGAACTGAAAAATATCATAACCAAAATAAAAAGCTTACTGGTTGGGTTCAACAGCAGAATGGAGAAGACAAAGGAAAGAACCAGTGAACTGGAAGACAGAACAATGGAAACTAAAGTGAAGAACAGAGAAAACGGACTGAAAAATAACAGAAAATCAGGGACCTGTGGAACTGTAACAAAAGATCTAATATTTATGTTGCTGGAGTTTAGGCAGAAGAGAAAAAGGGTGGGGCTGAAAAGTATTCAAATAGTGAAAGTTTACAGGAGGCCATTGTTTTGCCCTAGTCTCCTGCTGGAGGCCACAGTAGACCAGACCTAACCAGAATGCAGTCACCTGTGCTAAGTGCCACCTCATCAAATTGAACTTTGAAAAGAGCCAGTTTTCCAAAAACAGGTGATTCCAGTCAACTGGAATGAGCACAATAAGAAAGTCCCCTCTGTTCTAACCCTTTACAGAAAGGGACTTTGAAAGGACTGTCTGCTTTTTGTTCTCTGTATCTGCTCTCTTCAGCCTTTTCTGCCTATGAAGCCAACTTCCTCTGCTCAGCTCATTAGAGCACTCATCCTATTTTATAGAGTGAGGTGTTGCCCGCTTCTAGAATAGCAAATAAAACTCAACTAGATCTTTACACTAAATTTGTTGTAATTTTGTCTTTGACCAAATAAATAATGTCTGAAAACCTCACAAATTTGGCAAAAGCTGTAAACCTACAGATTCGAGAAGCTGAGCAAACCCGAAACATGGTAAACCCAAAGAAATCCATGCTAGGCAAGGGAAAAAAATCTGGAAAGCAACCAGAGGAGTCAATAGTTTGTACCTATTGAGAAAAACACGTAGATTATAGATCCCCCTCTACGATTGTGGTACCTGTTTTTAGAATTCCCACAACAGACTCTGAGCAGTAACCCCTCACTTGCCCCAGATCACACTGCATCTTATCTCTTTTAAATATTGGCTTCTCTGAATAATAGAAGAAAATTAAATGTCATCATTGCTATAATTTATAATTAATTTTTACTATTAGTGAAGCTGAGCATTTTTATATGCTTAGTGTTTGTGGACATTTCTTTATGAATTTCCAATTGTTATATTCAGGTTATTAATTCCTTTCTGCTTCAACCCCCTCCTGCCCTCAGTTTATCATTTAAATGTGCATATGGTATTTCTTGCTGTATAGAATTTAAGTTTTGTTTTACCCAGAGAATTCTTTTAACTTTTTCCCTGATGGCTTCTGGTTTTGAGGTCATGCTTATAACTAGCAGCTAAGGTTTTAGGGAATGTAAATTTGTTTTTGATTTGCTGTTCAGGGGTACAATTTCCTACCTTCAGCTAAATCCACTGAATAACAAATCACACTTTAGTAATAATCTCCAGCATTAAATATATGATGTAAATAAAGAATGAATATTTGGTCTTCATCCCCAGTTCCCAGCATAGAGCACCCTTGGATAAGAGGGTCTTTTGGAGCCTGGCACAATGGCTCACACTTGTAATACCAGCTACTCCAGAGGCTGAGGCAGAAGGATCGCTTGAGGCCAGGAGTTTGAGACCAGCCTGGGAAACACAGTGAGACCCCATCTCTCTCTCTCTCTCTCTCTCTCTCTCTCTCTCTCTCTCTCTCTCTCTCTCTCTCTCTATATATATATATATACACACACATACACACATAAAAGATATATATATATATATATATATATATATATATATTATTTAGCCTGACATGGTGGTGCACATCTACAGTCCCAGCTACTTTGGAAGCTGATGGGGGAGGATCACTTGAACCCAGGAATTCGAGGCTATAGTGAGCTATGATTGAGTTACTGCATTCCAGCTCTGGGGACAGATTGTACCTCTGGGCAACAGAGGGAGACCCTGTCCTTTCCCCTTCCCCACCCCCAAAAAGAGTGTCTTTTGTAGGCTAATGAGATGACTCTTGGCTTGAGGGGATCTTAGATAGCTTCTGGATTGGGCAGGTCTCCAGAAAAACCAACCATATGTCCAGTGGGATGGTATTTTCAGTCCCCCTTCCAACTTTTTTTGTGCCCCTTAAATCATCATGTCCCAATCATTGTGCAGGTTCTCTCTTAATTTGGGGAAAAAGCTAGAATGTCACCATACATCTGTTTTCAGACTACAATTGTTATGCTCATTTTTGATACTGAGGTTTTGAAGAAAGGAGGATGTTGATGGCATTTGCAGAATGGAAAAATGGTTGTTTCATTTTTTTCAGCACAGAAAAGTGCTGTTCAATAAGTACATCTAGCTTTAATTCCAAAATTTCCTGCCTCTTTATCAAACGATCTAGGTAGGAGAACTTATAAAAGACACAAAACTAATAAAATGGGCATACAGGAGGGCAAATCAAGATAAGGAAGAGCAAAACAAATATATGGACCATGCAGATTTAGCAAAGGCACAGGCTCTCTGGTTCCTGATTGCACAACACAGAAGGAAATGTGATGAATTACACAATTTTTATCATATGAAGTGAGGACACATAACAGTTTCTCAAAGCATGGATGGAGAAATACAAAATAATTCCTAGAACCCAGCCCGAGATGTTTAGTCTTCATGGTGGACTCTGAGTAAAAGAATGTGTGTCCTATAATGAACAATGTCCTCCTTAGTGTTTTCACAGTAAATGCAGTTGTAATGCTGATAGAGATTGGATATGTGCCCCACCCACATCTCATGTTGAAATGTAATCCCCATTGTCAGAGGTGGGGCCTGGTGGGAGATGATTGCATCATGGGGGGTGGATTTCTCAGGAATGGTTTAGCACTATGCCCTCGGTACTGTCCTTGCAATAGTGAGTGAGTTCTTGTGAGACCTGGTCACTTGGAAGTGTGTGGCACCTCCCCTTGCACTCTCTTGCTCCTGCTCTCTACATGTGACGTGCCTGCTCCCCCTTTGCCTTTTGCCATGATTGGAAGCTTCCTGGAACCTCCCCAGAAGCAGATGCCACTATGCTTCCTGCAGTCTGCAGAACCATGAGCGAATTAAACCTCTTTTTCTTATAAATTACCCAGTCTCGGGTATTTCTTTATAGCAATGCAAGAACAAACGAATACAAATCCCTAGTAAAATCAAAGGTATAATATGAAAGGTGTAAGTCCGTAATGTGGTTGATAAATGTGGCTTACAAGTGTTATAACTTTCATAGCACTTTGAATATACCTTAAATTATGTTGCCCAGAGATAATTTTGACTGGGATTTTGGTAGGAGTTGGCTGTTCAATGGCTCAAGAGGGGCCTGGACTCATTCTCCCATTCTGATCATTAAGGACAGATTCTAGAAACTGGGCAGGAAGTTGGCTGTGCTAACGTTCTCTGATGAAAATTACAGTGTGCTATGGCTTGAATATTTGCACATCTCCAAAATTCAAGTTGAAATGTAATTCCCCAATGCAACAGTATTAAGAGAGGGGGGGTTCTTTAGGAGGTGATTAGGTCATGAGGGCTTCTCCCTCATGAACGGGATGAAGGCCCTTGTAAAAGAGGCTTCACACAGCGTTTGGCCCTCTGCCTTCCACCATGTGAGGACACAGTGTTTGTCCCCCTCTGAAGGACTCAGCAACACTTAGAAGAGAGTAGCATTCACCAGACACCAACCCTGCCTTGATCTTGAACTTGCCAGCCTCCAGATCTGGGAGAAAATGAATTTCTCTTCTTTATAAATTACTGAGTCTCAGGTACTTTGTTAGAGCCACACAAAAGAATGAAGTAAAGCACAGCCTCTAACAAGAATTGTGTTCTATTCCTGTCTTCTTGTATTCTGTCCTGCCTCCACGGGGAGAAGAGGCTATAGCATAGCTCAACACAAACCAGTTGGGATTTTCCTCTAATAGCTGAGTTAGAGATCAGTGGAGACCTCCGAATGCAACCCAGAGAAGCATGAAAAATGTGGAAGAGAGGGTTTTAGCTTGAAACATTTTCAGACACCTGCTAATTAGCTCATACTAGCTAATTTACCATGGCCACGGCCACGTTGTTCTGGAGCACAAGTCATCTTCTAGATCGCCGAAGGAAATGACTTCCTGCGATTATCTCATGATATCTACTGGAGTCATCAGATGCTGGAGAAGGTCTGCCAGCAACAGTGTGGCCGCAGTGAGAATGCACCCAGCGGACCTTCGCGTCATTGTGCTGGTGTGCACAGAGGTTGTGTTTCCCACATGCTGCTCCCCAGCCAATGACTGGACATGACAAGAATACTACTGCAGGCTGCTTGCTGGGTCACACAGGACTCCTGTGGCTGATGTTATGACCCCTGGGTCCCCAACAGCCTTGCCAAGCCTTCTTAGATTGCTGGATAGTGTGGGAGGCTCCACCCAAATGCTCCTTCCTCCCTCCTCCAATCAGGCTTAGACTTGCATTGCAGCTCTCCTACACTTCACTCCCTCTCCACCTTCTCTCACACAGTCATTTCCTCTAATAACATTTTGCATGTTTAATCCCATCCTGAAATCTGCTTCATGGAGGACCTGAACTAATACAAAAACACAACTTTTGTTGTTATTTCAATTGATATTTAACCTTTCTGACAATATAAACACTGTAGGTCCTTGCTTCTCATAGGAAGGACCTGACCAATTTCAATTTATGAGGGTTTTTTTTTTTAGACAGAGTTTCGATCTTGTTGCCCAGGCTGGAGTGCAATGGCATGATCTTGGCTCACTGCAACCTCTGCCTCCCGGGTTCAAGTGATTCTCCTGCCTCAGCCTCCCAAGTAGCTGGGATTATAGGCATTCACCACCATTCCTGGCTAATCTCGTATTTTTAGTAGAGACGGGGTTTCTCCATGTTGGTCAGGCTGCTTCAAACTCCCAAAGTCAGTTGATCTGCCCACCTCAGCCTCCCAAAGTGCTGGGATTACAGGTGTGAGCCACCACACCCAGATGGGTTTTTTTAAAGCCAGACTTTTGCCCTAGGTGAATGCTCATCCTTCTATTCCTTATGGCAAAGGGATAAGCAGCTGATTCACCTAAAACGGTATCACACTCTTACATTGTAAAAGAAAAAGGAAGAAGGCTATGACCTAGCCTTGCTTTAACATTGAGGGGGTTATTTTATTTTATTATTTTATTTATTTTTTGAGACATGTTCTCTCTGTTGCCCAGGCTGGAGTGCAGTGGCACAATCACAGCTCACTACAGCCTCTACCTCCTGGGCTCACGCAATTGAGGGGATTATTTTAAATGTATAGTGTAATCTACATCTAAGTCCTGTTTGCAAAATGAGAAGTTGATGAAGGAAAGCTCAATGAAAGCTGCAGAGTCTTAATCTTGCTTTTGGCAGCACCAGCCCTGGCATCCACCTCAGGGACTCGCCCACAAGGACAGAGAATTAACATTTGTTGAATGAATGAAGGAGACACCATGCAAAGATTGTATGGTTCCCTTCACAGCCTAAATACTGAACATATGAGACACTGAGGGTCTGAGCTAGAATATTTGATAAGCAGACATTCAGAGTTGAGTGTCAGATGTTCTGCAGGGAGATGGATGGAGCGGCACCTATAGGGTTCTGCAAGCTCAGTAATAGACGTTGTTGAAGAAGGACTGTAAGTTAGAGTCAGGACACACAGAGAATGCGCCTCTTGGGGGCCAATGAAAAAAGGGAATGAGCCCAGAGGAAGGAGTCAAGATCAGCTGCAAATTGATATCCCAAATGTTTCAGCATAGTTCAAGGAGAAAACCTTCCTCCTAAATTTCAAAGCCCAGGTAATACTGACTCCATCCTCTAGCACAAAGGAATTCTATGGCAACAGAGCATAGGAGTTGTATATGAAGGCAAAAGTCATTTGTCTTAGCTCATGTCATATGGTAAAGCAGAGCTCCTTTTATTTTAAGTCAGCTATTCAAGCTGCTGAAGCTCTACCCGAAAGCCCTAGCCTTTTCTCTAATATGAGACACAGAGTCTCTGTTTCCACATTGGAATCAATTGTTGTTGTTGTTTTGAAATGGAGTCTTGGTCTTGACACCCAGGCTAGAGTACAGTGGTGCGATCTTGGCTCACTGCAACCTCCACCTCCCATGTTCAAGCAATTCTTGTGCCTCAGCCTCCCAAGTAGCTGGGATTACAGATACCCGCCACCACACCTGGCTAATTTTTTTCTATTTTTAGTAGAGACAGGGTTTCACCATGTTGGCCAGGCTGGTGTTGAACTCCTGACCTCCGGTGATCTGCCTGCCTCAGCCTCCTGAAGTGCTGAGATTACAGGTGTGAGACACTGCGCCTCGCACAATTGTTTTTTATAACTAGAAATGTGTTGGGCTTCTCTCCAACAAACCAGGAAGGTTAAGAAATATGTTCCAGAGACCTCTTTGTGGTTGCTTAATGCAGCGCTCATGTAGACACGCCTGCAAATCTAAGGAAATGACCCTCTAAGGACTGGTTAGCCACTTAGAATGTGGGCCAAGATAGGCTATTAAATTCTAATCCTCACTGCTTCATTACAGCTTCCTCATATTATTAGCCTACAAACTAAGTTAAGGACACAATTAAGTTTCTTCACTGGCTTCATTGCCCTATTAATTCCTGCTAGCACCTATATTCCCCTATATTTTCTTTTTAAAATATATGAGTGGAAACTGCAACTTTGTGAATTCAGATATTTTTGGATTTTTACTTTCCTGTGGAAGTGAGAGTTTAGCTTTTTGTTTTGTTTTGAGACAGAGTCTCATTCTGTCACCTATGTTGTTGCCCAGTGGCATGATTTCCACTCACCGCAACCTCTGCCTCCTGGTTTTAAGCGATTCTCCTGACTCAGTCTCCCGAGTAGCTAGGATTACAGATGCCTGCCACTACACCTGGCTAATTTTTATATTTTTTAGTAGAGAGAGGTTTCACCATGTTGGCCAGGCTGGTGTTGAACTCCTGACCTCAGATGATCCACCCGTCTCGGCCTCCCAAAGTGCTGGGATTGCAGGCGTGAGCCACTGCACCCAGTCAGTTTTGCTTATTTTAAAATAATTTTTCAGTGGCCCCATGGGGCTTGGAGCGCCTCTTACTAGAAGCTCATTTCAACATACCTCCGGTCTGTGGGGTACAGTTCCACGGTGACCACATCAAGAGAGTTCCAGGCAGAGATAGTCAATCCATTGTACAGACACAGCATGCCTATCATCATGGATTCACTGGTGCCGAACCAAAGGAAGAAACAGCTGATCCCCGAAAGCACCATAGAGCCACCTGCCAACAAAATGCAGACAAAAGGCTGGAATGTTTCCCGTCATCTTCGTAAAGGAAGAACGCTTGGGTCCTTGGGATTACTCAAGAAAGCTGAATTCTAAGTGGAAGCTTAGAATGGGCTCCATAAAGCTCAAGAACTGGCATTCACCTGAATGAAAGGCTCTAACTACCTCTGAACACAGAAAGTACAAAATGCATATCATCTATTACTCAGCTACGTAAATGGGAAAATATACATTAGTTACACATAATTAGTTTTTCAGCAGTTAACTCATGAAAACCACTCAAATGTAATGTAATTAGACATAATTTTCACTATAATTTAGTCTTAATGTAAGATCTAAGGGATTTCTCTTCATTGGATGCAAATTCCTAATGGCTGGGAGTACAGGGGGAAACGGTTCCTCTGGATTTTATTTGACGTGAAACCGGGTACATACCTAGCATTGTTAAGCGCCCAATTCTGTCCATCAGGAGAGCTGACACAATGTTCCCTGGCAATACTGCCAATGTCCCCAGAAAGTTGACAAAATAAATCCAGTAGGCACTGTAGTCATCATCAAAGGTAATCTGACATCCCGTCTTGTTGTGAAAAAATGAGCAGTTTTTAAATTCACTGTCAATGAATTTATATGGCTCAAAATCTGTAGAAACGACAACAAAGACAATTCATCAAGCTCTTACCAGGCATACACCAATATAAGAAAGCCGACTGAGAATTCAGAGAGGAATCACAGTATTGTGAATTCCTTGAGGGCTTTCAGGTCTGTGCTGGCTTGACTTTTTGTGTCTTTTGGACAAAGTATAAGATCTAGTCTGGGTCTTCACATTATAAAGTAGCTGAATGATGAGATACCTTTATTGAATAAAGGAATAAATTAAATTAAGGGGTCCAGTTATCTTCTCATTTCCTATGGTTGGCCATTGCTAATTACATTACTTGCTTACTCCTTTACAATATTACTTTGTTGTAATTATCATGTTACATAAAAACTATCATTATACTACTAATAGTGTCCATACTACAATTATAAAAACAATTTGTTTCAAAATGTGCATGGGCTGGGTGTGGTGGCTCACACCTATAATCCCAGAGCTTTGTGAGGCTGAGGCGGGAGGGTTGCTTGAGGCAGGAGTTCAAGACTAGCTTGGACAGTATAATGAGACACCATCTCCACACACACACACACACACACACACACACACAAATAATAATTTTTTATTTGAGGCTGCAGTGAGCTGTGATTGCGCCACTGTACTCCAGCCTGAATGACAGAGCAAGACCCGGTCTCTAAGAGAAAAAAAAGTGCAAGAGTCAGCCTTATCATTGCCATTTTATGAGACTCTAGGGCACAGAGAAGGAAAAAGTCTTTCCTGAGGCTGAATTTATAATTTAAAGTCTATTGCATGAATCTACTTGAGAAGAAGAGTCAGCCTCATCTGAAGGTCACCAGCATTCATTGCTAATCTTTTCTTGAATTTGAAACCATCCAAAGAGTTGCAGATGGTAGTTGTTTCTGCCAAAAGATTGTGAAAATCAAAACTATCTTCCTTGCTGATCAAGATCTGACAAAATGTTGGTCTTCTGAGGTTTAATGGGTTAGAAGACAGGTAGAGAGCACTGCTTAAAAAACAAGAAACAGAAAGACACCCGAACCCTTTCTCCTTTGGAGCTAGGCAGAGCTGGTTCCTGTCTGAGCACCAAGAAGACAGATTTGTCAACAGGGCAAATGCTGATGCTCCTGCCAATGCCAGGCTCTTATGCTGGGTTCATTTTACAGGACACACAGACCAATGTTTGGGAGTGGGAAAGCAGAAAGCACAGGCTTTGAAATCACATAAATCTGGGTTCAAACATCTGCTATTCCTAGTTCTATAATTGTGGACAAATTACTTAATTTTCCTAAGCCTCAGCTACTGTGAAAACTAAATGAGATAATGAATGTCTAATAACCTGGAACAGAAAACAGTATATGGGTATTCAATCAATGCTTGTTTTTCTTTCCTTTTTTCCCCCCCCTGGGGGAGTTAAAAAAAACCCATTATATGGATTGGGCTAATATATATATATACACACACACATATACATATATATATATATATATATGGAGAGAGAGAGAGGAGCATAGTCACATGTTGTCTATCTTTGTTGGCTATAGCGTTGAGGCACTTAAACAAACACCAGATTTTGAACTCAGGATTATCAAAACAAATAAACTACAGGTTACCTCTTTGCTTTAAAAATGTATTCATCAAGGCTGGGCACTGTGGCTCACACCTGTAATCCCAGCACTTTGGGAGGCCAAGGCGGGTAGATCAACTGAGGTCAGGAGTTTGAGATCACCCTGACCAACATGGAGAAACCCCGTCTCTACTAAAAATAAAAAAAATTAGCCGGGTGTAGTGGCACATGCCTGTAATCCCAGCTATCTGGGAGGCTGAGGCAGGAGAATCCCTTGAACCCAGAAGGCGGAGGTTGTGGTGACCCGAGATCATGCCATTGCACTCCAGCCTGGGCAATAAGAGCAAAACTCCATCTAAAAAAAAAAAGTACTTATCAAAGGATTTGTTGTTGTTGTTGTCAACTTTTTAACTTTGGCAAGCTCCATTTGCATTAAATCTGACAAAGACGAACGATACAAGCCAACCTTTGATCCGACCTGATTTAAGGAACTTGTTCCATTTATTCTTTAATATCCACTTCCCATATAAGCCTCTGCCCACACTATCACACGGTCATCACAGCGGGTCCTTTGAAGAGGCCTCAGGTAGAGGCAGTGCTAAGCAGCACACCTACCTGTGTTGTCAAAAACAGTATCAATAAATGTGCAGTTCTTGAAGTAGGTGTTGAGTGAAGTCACATCCTCAAAGGTGCAGGACTAAAAACGGAGTCTTTGAAAGTTACAGATTTGAACTTGACCCCTACAAATCTGCCCAACACACAGAAAAATTCATATCAATCAATGACTGTGTCCATTAAAGTTCAAAGCTAAGTCAAACAGTTTTAGAGATGGAATGCCCCACTATGGACAGTCTTAATTATAAAGAACACAGACTTCTAGATTTTCTTAGCCCTCTGCTTTTTCCCTGTTTCCTCATCCAGGCTGTCCTTTGGCTCTTTTGTTGCTTACCAGTATTATTTTTCACCAGGAAAAGGGATGACACTCCTAACTTCCCTTAGCTTTTTGCAATGTTGGTAAAAATTTTGTGGGATATGCAACTGAATATAGTTTGGGGATTACCTGGGGCTGTTCTTTATTTTTTAATACTATTGTCTTGTCTCTTCACATGTATCTTTATTTGAATATTCTCTATTTGGGGTTAATGCCGCTAATTTAAGGATGTCCTCCCACCTGATCTTTTAATCAAATTATTTTTCTCTAGCTGAAAATCCAACTCTTCTTCATTCTAGTGCAGGGACCTCCAATTATCTGGAAGAGAGGGCATGAGAATTCTGTTTCATTTATGTGAAGCATAACTGACTTGGGGTTGAAGAAACTCAGAGGTGATACTCATTTCCAGGATAATTTTTCTTCTAACAGCCAACAGATAGTCCTCAAACCAAATAGAATTATGAGAGCTCTGCTTATTTTTAGAAACATGATATCTGTTCAGGTATATTTTTGGGTGTTAAAAGGGAAATTCTACGTGGTAGAGATGATAATAGTCATAATAATCATAACATCTTAGAAGAATCCATGATTCAGACCTTATCAGCACTGATGAGGACTCCCAGCAGACACAGATAAATATTCACTAATGCATCTTGGTATTTTATTAAGAGACTATGAATGTACACTTAGCCAGTCACTGAGAGGAAAATGCTTATTCTCCTGGGGGAAGGAGTTATTATGTCAATACCACTCTTATTAGGGACAGAAGGGGATTTATCCTTCTAGGTAAGTGGGCTGATTTAAAAGTAATTTACTAACTATTGAGTACTTCCAAATTTATTTTCTCCCTAATACCCAATTACATGTGTTCGTTCAAAATGCACTGTGGCCTCACAGACCAATCAGCTTAAAAAAATATCATTCTCATGGTATATTACCTGGAAATAATAATAATAATCTTGTTCCAATCCCCACCCCAGGGACCCAGAGTAAAAACATCTAAATGCACCGAAAGAGGCTAAATAATGGCACATCTTTAAAAAGTTATCAGTTTTTCCATCATGGAACTGAATTTGGAAAAGGGAATCAGTTTTATTTTTTGAATGGTTAACATACACACAGAGTACACATGGTGCACAATTTGAAAGGCTGAAAATGGAAAAATTGAGTCTTTTCCCATCAACCCTCAGGCCACAAGTTCATCTGCCCAGAATAACCACTGTTGTCAGTTTCTTGTGTGCTTTTCCAGTAGCATTCTGTGCATAAAGTAGACCTGCTTTATCTCCTTCTGGTCTACCTTGGAGGTTATTCCATGTCAGTGCATAAACAGTTGCCATTTTTATGATGGGGAATAGGAAAAGTATTTTTAAAAAATGAGTCCGTTAATGGTATTTCAAATTTTCCTGAAGGACAAAAAAATTGTTTCTATCATCTTTTAAAATAAATGTGTAACATATATGTTTCACAAAAATTTTAATACTATTAAAATTAGTAATCATATTGCTAATGTAAAAAAGTTCTAAGCAGTGACTGAATATCCAGTTTAGAACTCTAACAAATATTACTAAAAATATGACCGTCAGAGACACTAACATATATTAGAAATTTCTAATGGAGTAACAGTACTTTTCAAAGTTAATTTTTACCCTGGCATCACAGAGCACTTGACACTAAGCTTTCTGTGAAATGTAAGTGCAGATTCAAGTTAGTATTTTATGTGGGAGACTGAAGGTGATCCTACTCGGCTTGGATTATGATTAGTTCCTTCATTGAATTGCTAATTCGAACAATTACCTCCTAGTTAGTAACCCTCTTTTCCATTACACAGATCATAAGAATCTCACTTAATTCTTTTTCATCTTTCTAAACTGGTTTTGGCCCTGGGCAACTTTGATTATTTTAGAGTTTTACTTTTATCACTTTTGAAATTGGGTCAATTTCCTAAGAATGATGTAAACCATCATGAACTTACATGGGCAATTATTTGTTCAGGCAACAAAAATGCTTGGATGTAAATAAGTACTTGGTCTACTCTTTTCCCTTCCTAAAAGAATGACCGAGAATCATCTCTCTGAGTCAGTTCTCTCTTGTCACCAAGAAGTATTTCAGATCCCATAAAGGAGACCCTTTCATTTTTCAAAGTCCTTTACTTTGGGAAATGATTCCTGTTCTCTAATGAAACTCTTCCTGATATAATTTAACCCCAATTCTGAGGCTAAGAAGAAATAAGTTTTTGTGAATAGGTAGCAACTTAAATTATTTCAAGTTTCTAGACCTTCCATTGTCGTATTCCATTCCAGTATGAATCTGATTTTCCATTGTAAAGTTAATACTGAAATTTGCATATTTATCTCTCTGCACATTTCTGGTTAGCAATGCATATTCATCGGATTGCAGATGTTTAATGACATCAGGGAACCAAACAGATAATCCATAGTACCTGCAAAGACAAAGAAATGTGAGTTTGTAAAGGCGCTAGCATGCCAGAGGCAATGAGCACCTCACTGATGTTTTCAGAGTGGTAATAGTTGGCTGGGTCCCTATAACATTATGAGTAAATCACCATACAGCAATTCATGTGTCCCTCTCCCCTCACCGTTAATCTGTAAAAATCAAGCTTGAGAGATGGCCTAGAGTTAGCTGGAGAATGCAGCTGAAGGACCCCAGGTATGTAATTCTTAAACTTTTCCTTTGGAAAGAGACATGTAGAAAGCATCCCATCTGATGCCCATACATGGTGCCTGGTCTGAACGTGTCCTCCCAAAACTCATGTGTTGGAACTTAAACCCCAATATAATAGTATTAGAGGTGGGGGCTTTAGGAGGTGATTAAGTTATGAGGGCAGAGACCTCAATAAATGAGATTAATGTCCTTATAAAAAGAGGTGTGAGGGTGCTGCCTCTCTCACTTTTTCCCTTCCATCCCTTCTACCACATGAGGACACAGTATTTGTCCCCCTCTGGAGGACTCAGCACCAAGCTGCCATCTTGGAAGCAGAGACTGTGCCATCACTGCACAATGAATCTGCCAGCAGCTTCATCTTGAACTTCCAGGCTTCAGGACTGTGAAAAATAAAATTTCTATTATTTACAAATTACCCAGTCTGGTATTTTGCTATAGTGGCAGAAATGGAGTAAGACGCCCGGCATCCTGGCCCCAATATCTTTCTCATCATTCTAGGCTGCTCTGAGAAACTCTCTCTCCTAGTCTGGTGGTGCAAATTCCTGGATCCAAGCATGGTGAGAGCCCTTAAAGGATGACTTCTTTTGCTAATGGGACTCTTTCTTGGTTCCTACACTACTGTGATACTGCTAACCTGGGGGTGGAGCGCCAGTTCCCAGGGTAGTTCAAGGTTGTGGAAAGGACATTCATGTTATTCTCAGAAATTCCAAGTTATTTCCCCTTTCTGCCTGTTGACTGCTAACGTGTTATTCTAACAGCTGTGTCATGCTGCTGTGATGTTCAGTACAGAAGCTACTACACATGTGCCTACAAAGCAGTTGAGATGTGGTTAGTTCAAACTGAGATATACTATAAATATAAAATACCACAGGATTTTGAAGACTTACAAAAAAAGAATGTAAAATTAGTTGCTAATAATTTTTATGCTGATCATATGTTGAAATAATACTATATTTTAGAGAGAATGAATTAAACAAAATGCATTAAAATTAATTTCATCTGTTTCCTTTTACTGTGTGTGTGTGTATACGGCTACCAGAAAATCTGAAATGACATCTGTGGTTCACATGATATCTCTATTGGACAGTGCTGCTCTAAAGTAGTACCTCCCAAGGTAAGGTTTCTGGACCAGCAGGATCATCATCCCCCACAAACCCAGGTTCCAGTGAGACCTGATGAATTAAAAAGTCTGGCTGTGGAGTCCTCCAGTGATTCTTCTGATGTACTTTCAAGTTTGAGAACCACTGCTCTAGTCTATCCCCCAGTGATACTTAGCTACACAGGAAAACAAGTGGATATGGGCATAGCCTTTGCAGGAGGATAGGCTGGGTTTGAATCCTGGTCTTGCCACTTAGTAGCTGCATAAACTTGGGCCACTTAATTAAGCCTCAGTTGCCCATCTCTTCTTATCAGAATGATGGGAGTATCCACCTTCCTGGGTGGTTGCTCAGTTTAAATGGGATGTCAAGTACTTATCACACAGAAAGTGCTCAGAAGACAGTATGAGTTTTCTTTTCTTTTCTTTTTTTTTTTTTTTTTTTTTTTGAGTCAGAGTTTGACTACAGGCATGCATCACCATGCCGGGCTAACTTTTCTATCAGTAGAGACGGCTAATTTCTCCATGTTAGTCAGGCTGGTCTTGAACTCCTGACCTCAGGTGATCCGTTCACCTCGGCCTCCCAAAGTGCTGGGATTATAGGCGTGAGCCATTGCGTCCAATCAAGTTGCTTTTATCATCATTGTAATTAGGATTCCAGAAACATCTGTGCCTCAGGATTCCCACCCCTTTTCTTCATAGATCATGAATTAATGACTGTGGGGGTGTGAGGGTGGTTACTGAGGAAGACATGACTTAGGGGTACAACGTCTGTGGTATTGTTCTCTAGTCACACACATGGGGCACAAACCTTAAAATGGCAATAATGAAAGGGGCATATTACCCTGAAATGTCCATCATCAATGATGTGGAGGACTTTGGCTAAGTTTTCATTTATTTAGCAAACATTTACTGAACATGCACTAAATACAAGGCACTATCGAGGTTCCAGGGACATAGCAGTAAAACAAACCATCAAGTTTAAAAACTAATCAGTAATGAATTAGTAAACAAAATAAACTGGACAATGATTATTCCTCTTTACACCTTGACAGCAGGACTTCCTTCTTGCTTATCTTTGTCTTCTCTGTCCCTAACACTGTGCTTAGGTACAGAGTGAGCACTTAATATAGCTTAATTTTCAGTCTTCCCTTCCTTCAGAGATTAACGGATTTTCTAGAACTTGGGTGGGAATGACTTTACATATTTTAAATCAAACCTCTTACTTTGGAAATGAGGAACTGAGATGAAGTAATGTCCCCCAAGTCACAAGCTAACCAAGTCATCCAGCAGAATGGGCTGCTAGGTCTCCTGACCCCCCCAGCTTCCTTCTTTCTCCATATTCCACCTCCTCTGGCACTGAGAAGAGCAGTCATCTTTGCCTGGTTTGAGTTAGGTATGTTAAGGGATGAAACTTGCAACATAAATGTTAGGCTCTATAAGGTGCTGAGATCCTGCTGACCTGAAAGTGTAGGGTATTATCTAATGTTTCTTTTCTAAACAGCAAATTAGGCAACAATAGAGTTGTATACACACATTCTAAAGTGACTATGTCAGTGATTGGCAAATAAAATCTTGATATTTTCTCCATAATTCCTCTTTTCCTAGAACACGTCTTGGCAGTTTTATTCATTTGGCAACAGCTATTTATTGAGCTGCTACTATGTGCCAGGAATATACATCAGTGAACAAGACATAAGAAAACTCTTTATTTTTTTGGAGATGGAGTCTTGATATGTTGTCCAGGCTCAAGGGCAGTGGCTTTTCTTCCTAGGTATGATTATAGAACACTGAAGCCGCCAGCTCCTGGAGTCAAGCAATCCTCCACCTCAGCTTCCAGAGTAGCATGGAATATAGGTGGATGGCATCACACTCAGCTTTGAACAAGGCAGTAAAAAACCCCTGTCCTCATGGAGCTTACATATTAGAAGGCAGAAAGTGCTATGTGGTAAAGTAGACCTGAGAGGGGGATATGGAGTGTGGAGGGGCTGCAATTTTTCAAAAGACAGAATGACATCACTGAGAAGGTGATATCTGAGGGAAGACTTGAAGAGGGTAAAGAAATGAATGAAACAGAGAGATGTCTGGAGAGGAAAGCAACTCAGGCAGAGGACCACTGCAAAGGCTTGAGATGGGAACTAACTGTTCTAGAATGTTCAAGGAAGAGCAGAGAGGCTGGTATGGCTGGGGCTGGGTAAAGGAGGAGAGGACAGAGGAGAAGTCATGGGCAAATTATCCAGGCTCTTCCTGGATTTTGCAAATACAGTTGGTTTTGCTACCTTGGCTTTACGACAAAACAAATAAAATAATTGGTTTATGAAAACTGTAACTCTCAGCAAATCTAAGCTGACAAAATTTTCTCTTTTAGCAGGTTAATAGCATCAAGCAGTGTAAGAAAGGAAAGCAGCATGGCTGGGAGTTACAATGTAGACATTGAATGAGTTTTGCTCACCAAGAATTTAAATATCACTTACCCAAAGGACAGCGTGAACCAAACAATTGTAAGCTTTATTGTATTATCCTTCACTGGGTAGTTGAAACATCTCATAAATGTCAACCAAATCTGTGAAATATTAAAGAGTTAGTTTTCTCATGCAGTTACTTAGTCAACCCCACTCGCCGATCCCTTCCACCAAATTATAAAAAAAAGCTGAGTTGTCATTGGGTTGAATTCATTTCACCTTAAAATGTAAAAGCTAAAGGCAATTGGAATTTTCATTCTTCAGTTTCCTGGAGGCCAATGGGCAAAGTAACTCGAGACTTGAAGGCACTCAGCCACTGCCAAGACTCCTGGCCTAACACTTTCCCTTCCCACAGATGGAATGTATTGGCTAAATGCTGGTCGAGAGGGATCCAATTACCTGGCCCTAGTCCAGGAGTCAGGTGTCCTGGGCAACAGGAAAGCACCTCACTCACAGGACACATTCAGTAAACCCCTCTTCGGACTAACCTCAAATGCAATATTTGACATGCAGGTCATCATGGGACTTGTTACTTACTCCGTACAGCTCGGTGCGGATCCGAACAAAACACCTCCTATACCATGTTCCTGTGTCACTTTCAATTTCAATCAGCTCATCTATTTGTTTAGGAGTTTTTATTTTGTTTACCTGTAGAGAGAAACAGAGCAAAGTGCTGAGTTACCTTCTCTGAAGTTGCTGAGTGTAGGCTCACAATTTTTTATAGGAGTAAAAACTGACTCCAGTAAGAAGTAGGTGGTATTTGGTAATCACTTCATACATACATAAGACCATTGGCATAAGTTACAGATCCAAACAGTACCTAGAGGAACTGAAGAAGGAATGAGTGAGCGGGAAAACCACAGAGAAATGGGAGAAGGGCAAGTAGTAATAGAATAATATGAAACCAAAATGCCCTCTCTGAATCATTACTACAAAGACACATATTAGCAGGCAAAACATCCAGGTAAGTTAGATTTTGGATTAAGAATTATTTAGCTTGGACTAAAATGAGTGTACACATTTTTCTCTGAAACCTACTTATGTGATGAATTTGATCCCAAACTGTAGTTCTGAATGTGTTCCCATCAAACTCTTATTCTCAGAGCACCACTTCCAGTCCTTTTCTTCCTTCTCCCACAGCCTAACTCATAGTGGCTAGTCAGCAGATACCCACAGGCAGTCATGATTCAAGAGTAAGTGAAGGAGTTTTGATTGCAAGCATCAACGTGAATTTCTGAGCCATGTAAGGGAAATAAATGATAGAGGTTCAGCACGAAAAGCAGCATCTAAGATTTAAGTTAGCCTCTTTTTTGCTAAGGAAGAGAACCACAAAGAGAAGCACAGAGAATGAATCCTAAAAACAGAAAAAAAGGAAGAATGGGTCCTTTGTGGACCTGGCCTGCCTTCTCCTGCTATTCGAGATTTACCTGTTTTTGACAAATCTGAGAGGACACGGAAATGTATACACATTACCCTTGCCAGAGATTTGAACAGGTTTTTCTGGACATCCTGCCAACATCTAAAGTGGCAACTCTATTGGCAGAATACAGGTAGGTACCTAGGCCAGTTTTGGACAGAGGTGACTTGGAGACCCTCAGCATCTTTCAAATTATACCAAGTAGGCACTAGCTTCTTTCTGGCTAGGTAAACAAAGACGTCTGTACTTAGCAAAAACAATCTCTGAGTTAAATATGGAATTCCAAATCAAATGCAGTCAGCTCAAGATAATCCATGTAGGAATTATTTATTTATTTATTTATTTTACATCATGGGATAGTCTTAATCCAACACTACTTTTGGGAGGGTTTCTCTTTTTCACTGATTGATGTTTGTTTGTTCATTTATTCATTGACACCCATGCAGGATGCAAACATAGGCCGTCATGTGGCTCCAAATAATTACCATACAAAACAAAAAAGTATTCTCCTGGGGATCTATATAAGATGGGAGAGAAACACTGTTCAGAACAACCTATTTAACCAGGAAGTGAGAGAGAAGGCTTCAGGAACTGCAGGCTTATAGAGAAATATGCTATCTGCCATGCATGTAACCTGCTTGGAGGACATTCCAAGTGGGAGAAATACCATGTGCAAACAAACGTCCAGAGGTAGGAGGGAAAATAGTGTGCTGGGCAACTGCAGAGTTTGAGATTCCTGAAGGACAGTAGGAGGTCAGAGGGCAGTGAATAAGGAGGGCTGGACCAAATCAGCAGTGGTGGAGTGATATTTAGGAGGCAGGATAATATAACATAGTGGTTTCTTAGATATACTGAAGATAAAAGAAAGAAATAGGATAGTTTTTGGGTTTAGGTGGTGTTGGTGGTACCTGCTGATGAAATTTAGGGCAATGATGAGGCTTGGGGACTTGTTAGGTGATAAATTCAGATTTAAAGATGCCATTTTCCCCCACCCCCTCGCTGCCCAAGGATGCCATTTTTGAAGGGCCTATGCAATCTAGAAGGCACAAGCCCTTCAACCTGCAGGCCTGGAGCTCAGGAGATTTGTGCATTAGGAGACATGCAGGAAATAGCTGAGATCAGTTAAGTGTATACAGTTAAAATGGAGGTTAGCTGAAAATGAAGTATTGGAAAACAATATTTAAGGTAAGGGCACACTAAGACGAGTTTCAGAGGAGACCTTAGGAGGGCCAGGCATGGTGACTCCCACCTGTAATTTCAGTCCTTTGGGAGGCTGAGGCTGAAGGAGATCACTTGAGCCTAGGAGTTTGAGACCAGCCTGGACAACATAGGGGAGACCCCTGTTGTTAATTATCTACAAATAATTAGCCAGGTATGGTGGCACACGCCTGTATTCTCAGGCAGGAGGATCACCTGAGCCAGGGAGGCTGAAGCTGCAGTGAGCTGTGATTGCACCATTGCACTCCAGCCTGGACAATAGAACGAGACCCTGTCTCAAAAAAAAAAAAAAAAAAAAAAAAAGGAGACCTTAGGAAAATGTATGCAACTTCACTGTACTGTCGATTTAAAAAATAAAAAGATAAATTTGTCATGGCAGAATCATGTAACAACTTTGAAAGTCACATATAAATGACTTGGAAATCATCAGTCACTTTTGGAGTGTACCCATCTTATTCTCTTCTGACCTTCCTATAACAAAATGAACACAGATCACCATTAGTGGACTTGGTAACTCAACCCATTTGGAAGAAAAGGCAGGTAAGTAGGGCAATGAAGCCCAACAGAGACACCTTCTCAGAAGGTCTTTGGTAAATAAAGGGTTTATCTTCATCTGGCTGAGAAGAAGAATTAAGTGACGTTGTATATCCAGAAAATGTCTCAAGATTCTTCCAGCCTTATGATCCTTTAAGTTAAAATTTTTTCCTTCTATTGTACATCTACTCAAAAGAACAGAGCAAAGGCTTCCAGGCCTTAATTGAGGATATCTATTATTTATCTTCATCTCTCCATTACACTGCAGAGAAAATTTTGCTAATTAAGAATCTGTGATAATTTGGGTAGAGGCCAAATTGCAGTCTATCTTTACATTATGAAAAATTTATTTCCTAACTAAAATGAAATTAATAAATAAGATAGCAGGGGACTACTTAATCAGAAGTGATTTCATGTGTTTTAAGAACTGTAATTGATACTATGCATAAGCCACTGAGATCTTATTTAGGTTCCCACTTACATCTTACTGTATGTCCTTCCAACCGATTGTAGACAAAACATTTTTAGTCTAATTATATGTGGGAAGTAGAAAAGTTCCTTTTTAAAGTTTCCTTTCTTGTTAAAGAATAAGTGTGCTAAAAACTTTGTTAAGCCCTATCCTAGGTAGCTGTTAGACATGCTATGCTTACAGGCACGTAGTACATTCTATGTCCTTTGTACTTTAACCAAGATATCTGTGCTGGACGTGCTCACAGGTATGCCCCAGCTCTCCGTTGCTTTTACCTGTTTAGAAACGTTTTAAGTTGTTAGCCAGTCAGGTTTTAGTTTAGATTATGGGGTCTGGCTCCAGCCAACAGAGATCAGACACAGCAGTAAGGACAACCCCAAATGCGTAAGGAATAAATTTGTCTGTTTTCCTTTATTCATTGTACTCTTGTGGCAAGATGGCTAGCGAGAATATCCTTCCTGCAGTCCAGGAAGTAAAAAATTATGTTGCTGAAAGATCCTTTGTCTCAGTGCTAATTTTTCTTTGTGACACCAAGCAACCATTTCCAACATTATATGATTGCATATATTGAAAGATTTTAAACCATTGTTCCTTCCAAAACATTTCATGCAACCAATTTAAATTAATTTAGACTGGCTTTCCCCTTGGAGAATCAGCTTTGTAACCAGAGATAGAGGAATGTTCCACGCAGAGGGAACAGCAGCAGCATGGCAGTGCCGCATAGTAAGTCAAACGGTGAGTATGAGGAGCTGAGGGATGAGCGTAGCTGCAGAGAGAGGAACTAGAAAGCAGGGAAGAGACTGGGAGGGCCTTAGTGTTCAGAGGGAGAGTTTTTGTCTTTATCCTGAGAGCAATGGGAAGCTTCTAGAATGTGAAACTGGGGCATGTGTTATGTATGTGTGTGCCCATGTGCATGCATGTATAATAAAATGATATATATAGTTTTGGAAATATATCTCTAATTCTTTTATACCTTTATGTTCATGTCGAGCCATATCAAGCTGAAGCGACATTCTTGGATTACCTTTCTCTGGCTTCCTACATAGCCATCTTCCTTTACTAAATTCTGATTAATTATTAACCTAAGAAATGGCAATGTGTGAAATGTCTGCCTTTATGTAAAAGTGTTATTGAAAATAATTTCCATTATATTGTTCAGTATCCCTTATAATAAGGCCTATGAATAAACTTTTTACAAATTAGAACAAGATAAAATTGACCTTTCCTGAAAAGCAAATACAATGCCATTT